>CAJVRN010000036.1:6015000-7340000 GCA_911728415.1 Lagocephalus sceleratus | reverse complement strand
CTCGCCTCCCGTTCCGAGTCTTCTCATGACAAGAGGACACAATGGAAAGCGCTTGTCGTCGCCCCATACTGCCGTTCAGATTACCTAGTGCACAAATGTTCCTCAGAACAAGCTCTGGTGCATGGCGCGCTGCCAAGCCTTCCACCACCTCATTCCTGAATCGCTTTTCAGCTTACTCAGCTGACCCTTTGTCACTTGACTGGGAGGATTAACGGGAGGGAAAGGTCCAGCATGTGACTGCGCCGGGTCAGAGCCTTGTCTGGTGCATGTGTCTGCCTCATTTGAGTTTTTGAGAGAAAGAAAGTAACGAGATGTTGGCCTCTCGTGTTTCCTTCCTGGGGCCCCCGCGTTGGAGCCACCTCAGCCTTCACAGCAGCCCAGGTTTTCATGTTTGATGTCCTGCTCCTGTTTGCAGAGGAGCCTGAAGGCCCTTTTGCAAACGTCACCCAAACCTTCACCCGAAAAAGACCTTTTGACCCCACTCGCTCATGCAAACAGAAAGTGGACCATCTACAGCTGTGAATGTTGACTCACTGATGATCACATGCATTACTTCAGTTGAGGTCATGTATTCCAGCGTGCAAAAACACTACTTAATTAGATTGTAAAGTACTTTAATATGACTTGGATTCTGGCTTCTTAGAGATAAACAATCCAGCGTTTCCCAGTGGGCCAGGACTCGTTTTACAGAGAGAAGCAGGAACGGGCTGGATATGGTAAAAGTATTCACACAGGACATGAGAAGACCTGTAAAAGAGGGGCTGAGGTGGAGAGAAGGGCTTAAAAGGCCCAAATGCAAGAAGATGTGGAATCAAAGGAAGTGAAAGAAACATGCTCATTTTACCAAACGCATGAGTGTTTGTGTCTGAATTCAGTTTATTAAACAGCGGGACACGTTTGTACAGGAAAAACCAAACAAGGTGGTTTAAAAGTGCATCATTTGAAGCACAATTGTTGAGTTTTCCTGACTGCGACACTGTCCAATTAGAGAAATGGCCGTTTTGATTCGATTATTTTATTAGAGTCTCCATGGCAGCTTTTAACCCTTTTGATCACAATTCAATTCAATCACAATTCAAGATTTTCCGCTCCAACCTCCACTGTGTTGCCTTCACTGTCACTACTGAACATATCTTTAACTGAACATATCTCCCCCTCGCCCGGTGTTGTTATTCCTCCTGTCGTCTGTTTCCACGTCCTTCAGCTGCTGCTTCGGCAGCGTTTCGTCTCTGGGCTGATTATTGTCACAAGCTTTGAGTTAGATGAAGATAACGCTGCTCAGTTGAACTCAAGCTGGTTACAAATGTAATTAATTAATAGAATATTAGATCATTTAATTTATGAATCAATTGACGGGCATTTCCAGCTTGTATTAACATGCTAATAGTAAATAAAAACAAAGATTTTCTTGAGTTTAATGACATGTTCCTGAACATGCACTCTCATTCATGTTGTTGCTTCAAAAGTGTTTTTTTTTTTTTAAATCTCTATAATCTCAAATACTTTAACATTGAGAGAGTAATTGGGCTTCATTTTAACACATTTAACATAATTCACAAGTTGATTTGCTAAATTTAATAAGCAGCTATTGAAAGACAGGTGTTTATTTCACAGATTACCTCAAAAACACCCAGACAACAGCACTTATCTCCCATTCTGGGCTGATAAAGAGTGTGTGTTGACATATAGAAGAGGTAAAACCACCAGGTTGTGGTAATAAAGGAGCTGATTAATATGCGCAGAAGGGCCTCTAGCTGACTTTAACAGCTTTATGTTAATGATGCTCCTGTGGCAGCAGCAGTTGTGTATGCAGGTACTAATGAACTCTTAATAGTGTTAAATGTAGCAGCCTCTGAATGATTCTGCTAACTGTTTTATAGCCGTGTGGGCAGAACCCTAATTGAGGACTTGTGGCAAAGAGCTCTCTGAAAGCTTTTAACAGCCCTGCACGAGGCGGCTGAAGCTGCGCCGCTTTGTCCCGGAGACAGCGGAACTCAACCAGTGTCTGCTCAGCTAGGCCTTTACAAGAGCTCCAAGACCAGATTTAAAGAGACGCGAAGACACCTTTGATCATTTAAACACACTATCTTTTTAATCAAAATAAAAATGAAGGTTTAACTATGAAAAACAATTTAAAATGTTTTTCAGGGCAAAGGAGAAACTGCTGAAAATGTATAAAGCTGACTAACAAGATCTACGTGATGAGAATGCCCAGTAGTTTAGTTTAATGTAGAGTCTGGAAAATGTGTGTGTGTGTGTGTGTGTGTGTTATATATTGAGGACCAAAATAACCATTTTGTGTGGTCCACAGACAGTTTGAGGTTTTAAAGTTAGAAGTGGTTTAGTTCGGGTTAGGGTTTTCGTTGTGATGTCTAGGGTTGGAGCGGGGGGGGGGCTGGGTAGGGCAACTTTGTTTATGAATGTGCTCACAAAGACAGGAGGGCGAGGGTGTGTGTGTGTGTGTGTGTGTGTGTGTGTGTTCGTAAAACTCATTTAAATGCATGCATGTTGCATTAATGTGTTAAAAGAACAAACATTCATTCAAACTTTGTTTAATTTAGTGACTCTCAGGGGGGTAGGGTGGTGGGGGGGGTGCAGTGTATTTCTGGTAAAGGATTAACTGTAATGAAGGAAAGCTTCCTCTGGCCAGGGGGCAGAAGTCCCCCTGCTGGGAAACGGCCGAGGTGTGACGGAGGGGATTCCAGAGCTTGCAACAAAAGGCAGGCGCTTTGATTTGAGCGGCAGCAGCTCCAGACAGCACACAGGCACACACTAACACACAAACAAACCACAGTTCCCAGTACTCGGGAGCCCTGCCCTCAGGTCTCAGCTGGCAGAAAGATGGGGTGGAGTGTGTGTGTGAGGGGGTGTGTGTGTGTGTGTGGGGGGGGGATCCAGATGCTTCACAGCGGTTGCAGGGTGTGACTTGAAAGGAGAAGGGAGCAGTGGAGGAGGACACCATGGAGGGTTGATGGAGGGGTGATGTTATGTATGGAGCAGAGCAATTTAGCAGCAGCAGCAGCAGTTCAGATTAACGGTGAAACTATGGAGGCTGTGGCCTGGAGGGAGAGTTCCAGGCAGAGCGGGGGTGGCGCAGGCTCCACAGAAAGACTGGGTGGAGGTCCTGCATACTCTGTATGATGGATGAACTGGTGAGGAAGAGAGGTGGAGGAAGGGGGCAGCTTCAAAAGAAAAATAAGCCAGACTTCTGCTGGGATGTAGACAGAGGGAATGCAGGGCAGCAGAACATGTGGAGCTTAGCAGCAGAGAGGAACTGCAAAAGCTATCCAAACACGGCTTTGTTTTCAAAAGCTGGCTCTAATTCAGCGCACTATTTGGAGTCAGGGGAAAAAAAAAAAAATGGCGAGCCTAAATCAAGGGACTGATTCATAGCCGCGCAAGAAAAGCAGACGCAGCGACAAATTCCTTCGCAAATATCCAGATCGCTGGATGACCAAGGCGGGTTAGGGAATGTTTGGCGAGCAATTAGCGAGCAACGGCGGACGGTAACAAAAAGAAACAACTTTAAAGCGCTTACTCGCCGTTCCCGACGTGGGCCCATTCCTTTGCTTCCCTCCTGATCTTGTTGACCTTCCAGGAAGCCGAACGTGAATGTTTCCATTTTATGACGCGTGTTTGTTTGCCTGCTAGATTAACCTAACCTGCTCCGTGTTGCGTAACACTGCTACCTTTCTTAATTTCATTATTTAAAATGTAGCATGTGTGTGCGTGTGTGTGTGTGTGGTACTCCAGTGTGTGATATGCACACTTTAGATCACAGATAACAGGTTTGTTGGCCCTCCCAAGGCACAATGCACAACATTAAGCTTATATAAGAGTGCGCAGTGAGAATTACACAAGTATGCGACTAAAAACCAGCTGTAATTACTGCGTAATTACTATCTGCACATAATAAAAGTGCACGGTGGCTGCGCGGAGATGTCACTGGATCTGTCGCTAAGCTGAGATACCTCTGTGGCTTTAGTGGCAGGCATAAACCTTTTGACAAGGGTTAACTTCAGGGCTTTAAAACATGATCCAGCCTCACACACCAACCCCCCCCCCCCCCCGCCGCCCTCCAGACAGACAGACAGACAGACGGACAGACAGACAGACAGAAATGAAAAGCTCCTCTCGCACACGTCTATTCGCTCTTCCTTCGGGGCCTGCTAAAGCCATTATGGCTGGAGCAGAGATGGTATCGGCCCCCGGGCAGAAAGGCAGACAGACAAATAGTTAGTTAGACGCTGGACGGACGGAGCAGCCCGAGAGCGCCGGCTTATAATGTCTAACCGCTGTTCAGGGGCTCTCAGGTGTGACCGGCTGCTCTCCGGTGGACCGCGGCCAAGGCGGCAGACAGGCGCGGGAGTGTTCCCTCCACCAGGAATGGCGGGGGGGGGGGCGTTATTCCCTCCCCCAGGTGGGGGGGGTGTATCTGGTCCATCTCTGCTCTACAGGCCGCGGACGCTGGCGGGAGCTCCGCTCCGCAGGCCGGCCAGGTCTTCTCTCCTGCAGAACCATACGGGCTTTCACGGGAGTTAATGCATATTTTTAAGCTGAGCCAAGGTCAAGCGTTTCTGCCAAGGATCTGCCGGAGACGTAATTTCTCCCAGCAGCTGCGGTTTTCGTACGGCGGATGACTAACGCTCGCGCGCAGACCAGAAGGCTGGAGCCGGGCCTTCAGGAGCGCTGGGGCGCTCAGAGTCCCAGCGTCTGTCCTCCGCCGCCGTGCCGGGGCCGAGGCCCTCGTGGCCCTTTCGCGCTCCTCGCGCGCACGCGCACACGCACGCCCCCCAAACTCTTCCTTAACGCTGCCGATGGCTCGTTTTTATGAACGTATATCATTTCCAGATGGGGGTCGCGAATAAAACCCGACGGAAACAAACCGGCTGAAATTGGAAACTTAACAAAACAGAAATTTGGCGGCACGGAGCGGAGAAAAGCAAACAAACCCTCTGCCCCCCAACCCACACACACACACACACACACACACACACACACACACACACACACACACACACACCCCCCAGCCTTTAGCTGGAATAGAGCAACTTGTCAATTACACGGTTCCAAACAGAGGAAGAGCGTGCCACATCTGAACATGTGGACGGAGGTACCGCGTTTCAGCGGCGCACATCCGAGCACGGAGCAGAGAGCTGCGCAACCACAAACACTCCGCACATATTTTCAGCTAAAAACAACAGAAGTCTGGGCGGGCGGGGGGGGTGGGGAGATAGAGGGGGGGGGAGGCTCACTCTTCACTGAGAATGCAAAAGCTGGATATGGAGAAATGTGCGTTGTGGATGGAGAACTGAGCAGCCATATGAAGATGTCACATTCTACATTAGTGATCTGAACATTGGAAGCATGTGGAAGCCTCAAGACCGGCCAGGAAATTCACTTTCTGTGTCGAGGAGTGCCAGGAGACACGCGTCAGACGTTTGATTCTCCGAGATGAGTCGAAGGATAAACCCGAACGCTGGAAGTCCGGCTAAATGCGATTACCGGGGGGATGTTTGGGCTGTGTGTTCAACATCAGGCTGCAAGTGAGAATAAAACCTGATTTGTTTCAACAAACGCTTTGGCGGCTCACTGGCCTTTCTGGTTTTCTGTCTTTTATTTTTTTCCTTTTTTTTTTTTTTTTTTTTTTGAGACGTGGCTGCCTGTTCCCGACTCGCCGAGGAAACCTGACGGCCTAAAAGAGCACGCATTCTGGGAAGGCTGATTCACACATTCTTGCTTGATTTGTTGCCTGTTAACACGTATCAAGGTTTAAATCACAAACGGAACGAGAACTGCAGCTGCTTATTTTTAATCGTCTTTCCATTTCACCTGAATGTTTTCCACTCCTCGCTTGGAGCTCCTACGCTTCGTCCAGCGTTCTCCGGCTTAGTCGACTTTGTTTGACTGCAGGATCAACATGTCGAGCCCTCCTTGAGCTTAATTAATGAGCCAAACTTTTTTGTGTCAAGCAAAAGGGCAGCCTGCTCTACCCAGAAGTCATTTGGAGGCTCGCAGCCGGGTCTGCTTGCTGGGGCATAGATAAACACACTCCTGGGGGATTATTTCCATTCCATTTAACCAGTCCTGCTCGTCACTCCTGCTGTGGCGCTTCAGTGGGGTGGTTGGCTCTTATCTAATCTGACTCAGACTCCCTTATCTCCATAATCAGACTGTAATCAGCCGGCTTTGTCCAGAAAACAAGGGGCCAAACATGAGGCAGAGAGGACCCTGAGGCCTCCGCTGATGAGCGCGCCTGAAAGCCTCATGTGCAGGGGCATGCCTTTTTCCCGGCCCCCCCTCCCTCCCCACCCGCCTCGGCGTTTTTTTTTTTTTTTTTTCAAAACGAATGAACGAGTGTCGCCACTGGACTGCTCTCTGGCGCTCCGATCTTTCCGATCCTCCGGGCTCATCTCCGGCCCGGCTCCTCCCGACAGGCACAGATGGCGGCCCATTCGTGTGCAAACTGCAGACTAAGCTGGGGATCTCCCCGATGGGCGCCTTTGTCTCGCAGCGATGCCCCCTGCTCCCGCCACAAGAAAAGGCTGCTAAGTAAGCTCATTTACATGTATTAATTAAGGCCCATAATAAGCACAGCATGGAGGAGCATTTGAATGCATTCCGCTGGTATTGTGCAAACTCTGCGGAGCTCGGAGGGTTCGGGGTCGGGGCCGCTCAGATTGACGGTGTGTGGGCAGCGCGAGCTGATAAAAGGATTTAAAACACACACCAAAAAAAAAAAAAAAGGTAGTTCCAGCTCCCCCACCCACACACACACACACCCACAGACACACAGATACACACACAAACACGCAGATACACACACTGAGGTGCTAATGAGAACTCAACAGGCTGTTACTTATATTAAGACTAATTCAATAAACATGCAAATGACCACAACAGCAAGATGTATAAACAGGACATTTATACAACCCAAATGGAAAAAAAAAACTGTACAAATGATAATAAACAAGATATTTAAAAAAAAAATGTGATTAACTTTTCATTGAAAATAAAGTTTCACCCACAAGGTGCAAAGGGTAACAATGTAAAAACAATTACATCCAATGGTATAAATGCTCTTAACCAAGCGCTGGAAACCAAGGTAACTTGAAAAGTGTGTAAAAACAAACGTGTCTGGAATGGTTCGGATCGTCTCTGCTCCGCGCTGATGTGCGAGAGCTTCCATGGGTGTTGCCAGTTTCCTACCACAGTGCAGCGAAAAAACTGGGGAGCCATGAAAAACGCGGCCGCAACCCCGGCGCATTAACATCAAACGGCGCCGCTGTAAGAGCTTGTTTTCTTTTCTCATCCTCGGGCTTCAAACGCTGAGCCGCGCTCGCTGTTCTCATTACCTCCCTGGCTTAGAAACCCTCGTACCCGGACCTGGACGCGCAACAAACGCGGAGACGCGCCGCAAATAAAGGCAAGGTAGAGAAAGAAAAGAAAAGACATGGTGTCGATGTCACCGCCCCCCCTCATTAATTGCACCTGAAGGGAAATCCCTTTAAATAGCAGTTGGCGGAGGCAGCGAGCTGGCAGGCAGATCAAACAATCAGAGAGCGGAGGACCTATAAATACATCAATTCACTCGCCTCGCCTGCCTCCTCCTCCTCCTCCTCCTCGGCCCTGCCTCTCTCCTCGCCAGCCCCGGAAAAAAAAAAATCGGAGGAGGATGCGGTTCTCTCTCGCGCCGCTGGTTCTGGCCGGGACACGGCGCCCGCCCCCCCGGGTCACGCGGCGGGGCTTCTGGGCTTCTTCACGTACATTTCCGACGCATCGTCGGGAACCAGTTGAGCGAAGCTGCTCCTGAAGGAGGCCAGGAGGCGACCTGAGAGGCACAAGATGGAGGAGCGCTGTTGAAATCAACTTGATAGGCCGTGACCATTGGGTGTGGGGTGTGGGGTGTGTGTGTGTGTGTGTGTGTGTGTGTGTGTGGGGGGGGGTCGTATAGCCTGACTGAAACCAGACGCAAACACGATAGCCTGACCAAAATTGCGCTATAGTGCTGAATGTAAGACTACCCATGAGAGGTCAGAGGTCAAATTACTAACTGGCCAGGGTGCCGGGGTCAGGCTCCAGGCCCCCCCCCCGCCCCGCGCTTTGACCCAGAAATGAGAGAAAAGGCCGGTGACACAACGAAACCACAGAAATTCAGAGTCAGGTCTGTCGGGGGAGCGAAGCAGAGCCAGGTGAAGGGCTTGCTGCTGGCTACTTTGCGGTGTGATGAATGGACTGTGTACTGGGACGCCGACGCTCGCTGGGGCCGAGCTGGAACCTTCACGTGTAGCTTAAACGTAAAGGAGAAGCGGCTGCTTAAGGAGAATCCTCAGGGATGATTTATTGGATGACTATACAAGCTTGTTATGGGGCACTTTCCGGATTTTGTCTCCGTCAGATTTACAGCTGAACAAGTTAAGCTGTCATACACACAATAAAATACAAATATAATACAAGAAAACAGGAGTTGGGGCGGAAGGTGGGGGGGGGGGGGCTTTTAACTCACCCGTCCACGTCTTCTGTCCCGTCAGAGTGAAGCTGCTGCACTGAGGGTGGGAGCTGCAGATGAACGCCGCCTCTCTGGCGCTGTGAACCGACAGCACGCAGCCCTGCTGGCTGTACGAGGGCCAGCAGCGGTAGTCCACGCTCCCGGAGGCTCCCATGCCTGGCACCACCGTGTAATCTAACCACAGAAGAGGAGAAACCACTTGAGGACGTGACCCTGCTGAAAGACGGCGAAGCCCTCCCTGGTGGTGGGTTCAATGGTCCCTGGGAGAAACGGATACTGCAGCAGACCAAAGGAATACGCGAGGACGTTTCCTCGTGCTCCCTTGCTGGCAGTAATAGTCTCATATTTTTCTAACTTTTCCCCATTTTCCTCTTAAAAGCTGTTTTTCTTACTCTTAAAGTTCTTCTTTCCAGTTTTTTGATCCGTGTGACATCACTGGAAACTACTTTGCTGGCCTCAAATAAAGAAACCTGATTGTTCCTGTCTTTTTAAGGTGTCAAAAGACTTAAGATTTAAGAGCCTTTAACATTAAACTACCTTAGTTTTAGTTCATTTAATGTCATTTATGACTTGTGTGAGGCGTTCACTGCCCTGAAATTTCAGTTAAATATTTTTCCACATCCCACAAGGGCATGTTGACAACCAAAAGCCACACGATCAGTCGAAGTGAGTGACGTATCTTTCCTTCTTTTTTTTTTTTTTTTTTTTAAAACGCTCCGGCTTCTCCTCGCCTCCATTTGTGCTGCACTCATCGCGTTAACTCTTTCAGCCCGACGGCTCCGGCGTCGAGCTTTAAATCATCTGCTACGCATTAGCGGCAGCCACGAGGAGAAAAATGCAAACATGCGCCTGCACAGGCACACGTGCGCGTGCGCGCGCGCCCCCGAGACCCGAACAAAAGCCTCGCCTGTGCGTCCGTACGGCAGCAGCACAGCGTTACCAACTGTTAACCTCTCCAAAGGGCAGAAGTCAGCGCGCCTGTGTGTGTGTGTGTGTGTGTGTGTGTGTGTGTGTGTGTTGGGGTACATACATAGGGATCTGCCTGAGAAAAGTGAACAAGGAGAAGGACTGTTTTGAGGATCCTTCTCAGGGGAGTGAAAAAATGAGGCCTGGTTTCTGGACGAGGCCTCAGCTGCCCGACAGAGAGGCGTGTGGATAAAAGGAAAAGAACCCCGGTTCCACACAGGCGCATACTTGTAGCGGCAAAGAAAATACGTCTTAATTTTCATCTATCAAGCACAATCTCAAAGGGGGGAAAACGAATCTATAGCAGCGATCCGTCTCCATCTGTCAGCGAAGTCGAACACGGGCTGGAAAATAATGTTCTCACACAAACACACGCACAAATATTACACTTTGTTCATCCTCCGGCTCCTTATGGAAAGCATATGTTTCTGATGTGTCTTCGACTGCAGCTCTGGTTTTCCTCGCTTATTGACTTCACATGTGTTTTGATAGGCGACGGCACTGTCTTTGCATACGCGCTCTTCCTGTTGTTCAAAAGCGGCGGTCGGACATTCAGAGGAAAAATGCTTTCTCTCTTATTTTATTTCTTCGGTGAGAATTCCATCGTTCTGATCCGTGCGGATCCAATCTAAACCCACGGTCCACGTCGCCAATGTGACGTGACCCAGATAAAAGAAGACCAATTTTCTTTCCTTTAAAAGTCAATTAAATCAGCTAGAACGGCCGTAATGCGCCTTTTATTGTTCTGTTCTGGGCCGAGCTCAGGTCAGCTCGCGGCAATTAGAGCATTTTCCTTTAAATTTCACGCTACTTTATGGAATAAACAGGGCGACTGAAGTGGTGATTGACAGCTTAGCACCGCTCTTAATAGAGCTGAACTGGCATATGGAGAGCAACCTGATCCCCGAGCTCCACCGCACGACCTCCGCCACACTGGCGGCACCGGAGGACGCTTTTCAGCCTCCGACCAGCAAAACCCGAGCTTCCTATCTAAAAATTCACAATGCGGTGTGAAGAAAAAGAGCTTTTTTTTTTTTTTTTTTATCACAGGGGCAGCGGCAGGGTTGACTCGCAGCGCCTCCGTGTCGAGCCACGGTGTTCCCTCGCCGCGTCAGCCTGAGTGCCCGTGCGGGCCTCTTACTCCCAATCTGTGATTAAATTCACAAAGTGCTACTATATAAACAGTCCAGCATCTGTGGGATGGAAAATCTCACCACAGGAATGCAGCCAGCCTTTCTGTTATTAATATTTCATAGAGCGGAGAGGAGCGGCGGGGGAGGAGGAGGAGGAGGAGGAGGAAGGGGGGGGTCGAAAAAGGAGCTGAAGAGAAGAAAAGTGAAGTAATTTTAAAGCCAAGAGAACAGCAAACGTGAAGGAGGGTTTTGAGGAATGGATGGAAACTGTGGGGGGGGGGCAAACTAGAGCGAGTTCATATAAAGGGCCTCAAAAAGCATTAAAGATGAAGAAAGAGCCATAATTCAAATTAATTAAAAAAATAATTGAAGCCCCCCCGTCTTTTTTTTTTGTTTTTTAAAAGCAGACGCCGGCTGTGCGCCGTGAGCCGCAGACCTGCAGGATTAATCCCACTTTGTCGGCCTTGTCCTCTCATTCCAGCTGCCTAATAAACCTGTCAAAACAGCCCGAGCGGAAAAAAACACCACCTTTCATTTCGCTTTTCTTTTTTTTTTTTCTTCTTCCCCCTCCTTTCTCCGCGGCATACGAAATGAAAGCAGAGGCGCTGCCGACCCGCCGACCGAGGAAGGGGTGGAGAATTTAATAAATAAATAAATAAAGATATCAGAAGAGCAGCGTTGGTCCCACCTGTCATCTCGGAGGGGGGCAGGTTGTCCAGGTGCAGGCCGGACCGGTACAGGTGGAGGATGCGTTCAAATGCTTCCAGGGTCTCGTTGATGTCGGCTTTCAGCTCGCCTGGACACACAGGAGAGACTCACATCTGTACTTTCTCCCTCCCCGCCCCCCCCACCGGTTCATCCTAAACATGGTGAAATATCTCGGCGAGCTCATTAAAAGCAAGAGTTAAGCTGGGGGGTGTGTGTGGGGGGGGGGCATGCTGTTACATGACTTCAATCGCAGTCTGATTTTCCTTTATGATCCCCAACAGTCAGGAAGGTTCTTGTCCTCACCTGTGGAGTTCATGATGTGGTCTACCAGGTGTGTGAGCCCGGGCGGGGCCTGGTGAGGCAGCAGGTAGGTGAAGAAATACCTGGGGCCGGGCAGAGACAGCTCAGTCAAGCCTCGTCACACAGCGACCTCCCAGCGCGGCGCCGCTAAAGCAAACACGGCCCCGCGCCGCCGAGGCCTCTCTGAATGGAGGATACCATTTCGTCTCCTCCATCAGCGACCCGGCTGTGTTTTTTTTTTCTTTTCTTTTCGCCGTGAGGAGCCTTTCAGGTGTCAGCGGGGCCCGTGTTTAAGCCGTCGTTAACGTAACCGCGCCCCCGTCCGTCCGTCCGTCCGTCCGTCCGTCCGTCCGTCATCGCCGCCCGTCGGACAGCGAAGCCGTGGCCTTCCTCACCTGTAGGCGTTGTAAATGTTCCTCTTCTCGCCCAGGCCCTCGCACACTCCCCGGCCGGAGCACGGCAGGGTGAAGTTCCGGTGCGGGAACTGGAGGCCGCAGTCGGCGTCGGCGCGGCAGGGCGTCTCGGCGGCGCTGGCGTCGTCCAGGTCGGTCAGCTTCAGGCTGCCGGACACGGTCACGAACTGGCGGGGCTGGAAGTCCAGCAGGGCCACGGAGCCCAGGGGCGAGCGGGACAGGAAGTGGAGCAGCCGGACCAGGTCCAGACACACCTGGGGGGGCCCACACAGGGAAACACCATTTTTATTCTTTATTTATTCTCAACAAAGCCTCCGTTTCTCCTCGCTTATCGCCCTAAACCGTCTAATTGTCAATCGAGCTCCGCTCCGCTGCGCTGAACGTGTCAAATATCAGAACCTGCAGCTGCGCCGCAACACTTTTCGGCCTCTAAATCTTTACACCGACCACATTTGCAAACCATTTCCTGAGACGTGTTTTTATAGCGCTCTTTAAATCCTACAATAAATACAGAAAAAGAGAAAAATACCACTCGGGCAAAAATAAGGACGGGAGCCGCGCACCGGCCCCCGGCCTCGCGACGCGACCCGGCCCGGAGCATATCTGCGCGGTTAGGTAATGCCCCGAGCCTCCTGGATGTCACTTAGCGGGATCGGAGCGTTGCAATAACAGGGCTGGCTGAAACCGAACACCCCCGGATTACTGCGGCCCTGCGCAGACGCAACGTAGCTGAAAGGGGCCAAGCAGCTCGAGGGGGGATTATGAACAGCTATTTGGGTGATACGGCTAAACGAGAGCCTGTGGCTGAAGTGATACTTGCAGCCTGTGATTTCTCCTCTCCTCTAATCCGGAAACCGCGCGCGTGCGATCTGCTTTATTTGTCCTCCTCCGCTCCTCTTTATCCCCTCTCTCCTCCAAACGCACGCACGCGCTAACACGCTGGGAACACCCGGCGCGTCGGTCCGGGCTGCGCCGACTCCCGCTGGGAGCATACCTGCGCCTGAGGAGGAGGGGTGGGGGTGGTGGTGGTGGTGGTGGGAGGGGGGGGGTTGACAAAGCATGTGTGCGTACGTGTGTGTGACGGGATGGCATTCCTAGCCTGCGGCGGATTAACTCCAGGACCCATCTCCTGATCAAATACACCCAGGGACAGATGTCGGCCCTTCAGGAGTTTCAAATGTCCGCCTCCGTCGTCCTTCACGCCCCATCTCTCCTGCCACGAGCAGCGAGAGGAGGGGGGGTTGGGGGGTCCATGCAACATGTGCACCCAGCCTGCAGCGCCGCTGGGGTTCAAAAAAAAAAAAAAACGCAGAAAAAGGCGCAGCGGCAGCTGAAAAACGGGAGCTGGGACTCACCCTGAATCGGTCCTCCCAGGGACTCTGGAGCAGCTGGATCATCTGGAGGGGAGCGCCCTGCTCCAGGATGACGGTGACCCTGCCTTTGTCCTCTTCGCCCGCACAGTGGCCCTTCAGCTGGGGAGAGCGGAAGATAACCACAGTTAGTCGGGGAAGAGGTTTCTCGCTGGAGAGATAAGCAAATGAATCAAGTATCCCGTTTTTCCACCGCATTCCAGGCAGCGAAACCACAGTAAATAGAAATGAGATGGGAGTGCGTGATAAATTAACTGATTGTACTTTCGGGCGTATAAACACACACCCACATACACACACACACACACACACACACTCCTGCTATCACATGATTGTTAGATGCGAGGAAAAAAGCCCATTCTTTAACTCCTTTGAGTTGGACTTCAACGTTCGGAGGGAGGCAGCAAGCAGCCGGGGATAGTATAGAGAGGACAGAGGAGGACATTGTCTGCCCCTGCCAAACTGGACCCAAAGGTCAGGGAGGGGTCAATGATTTTAATTTAATTACACGGGAAGGACCTGCGGAGCCAGCGAAGCCTTTTCATCCAGCTCACTGCGTGTGAGACAAAAGAAAATGTGATCAGCGCTACGTGGATTAGGTCGAATCTTCGAATAACCCAGCTGCAGCTCCAGCGTTCTCAGAAGAGG
The DNA here is from genome assembly GCA_911728415.1 of Lagocephalus sceleratus. NCBI lineage: Eukaryota > Metazoa > Chordata > Actinopteri > Tetraodontiformes > Tetraodontidae > Lagocephalus > Lagocephalus sceleratus. Next base: position 7,325,953 of record CAJVRN010000036.1, on the reverse strand, counting down.
CTCGGCGGAATTCCACGTCACAGTTCGGACTGGAAATTCGAATTCAACGACAGAAAAAAAAAAAAAAGGGGTCACGAGCCTGTGAAAGTTTTCAAAGCGCACGGGCCTTTCACCTTGATGACGTTCGGATGCTGCAGCCTCTGCAACAGGACGAGCTCCTTCTTCAGCTTGTACGAAACGAGCTCCCGGCAGCCGTGCGGGTCTTTAAAATCCTCCACACACTTGCTCATATCGATCCCGTTCTCGTTGACGAGCTTCAGCGCCACGGGCTGACCTCCGGCCAGATTCACTTTGACAACCAGCTTGGTGTAACCGGAGCCGAGGACCTCCACCGCCCGCATGTCCACCAGGGCTTCGCAGCCCATCTCATCCAGACGCGCAGCCCTGGAACCGTGCGCGATCGCGTTCCACGCGCCGGGATCCCGGATCGGCTCTTTCGGTTGACCGGGTTGGGTCGAGAGTCGGCTCCTGCCCGCCTGCCCGCCGGTACCGCCATCCCCATCAGCACCGTCGTGGAGCAAGAGCAGCGGGAGTATCTCCCTGCGCCTCTCGTTCAGCTGGTAAATCAACGCCCCGCGGAGCGACGCCGCGTCTCCGCGCGTCGCGTTGGTAAATCGGGATCCTCTGCCCCCGAACTGCTGCACGCTGCTGATCAGGAGCGACACCAGGACCGAGAGGACCACGAAAGCCAGGAGCGCAGCCGCGCGTAATGAGTTGCCCATTGCGGGCATTTCCCTCCGGTGGCACGGCTTCTGCAGCTGAGGTGGTGGTGGTGGTGGTGGTGGTGGTGGTGGTGGTGGTTGGGGTGTGGGGGGGAGTGGGGGGGGGGGGAGGACGCACAGCCTCAGGCACGGACGACCTCTTACTCCAAGTGAAAGGGACTGACTTTTTCCAAGGGATCAGCTCCTTATTTCCACCTCCCCGGGAACTCCCTCTGGAGGTGTGTCCTGGCCGCTCGTAACTTTACACCCACCCCAGCAACTTTGCAGGAGAGCTCGACCTCGTGTTGTCACTCAATCCGCGCGTCAAAGTCTGATTTTATGGGAAAAAAATAGAAGCCACGGAGCGGCTGATTGAAGCTGAAATCACAGCCGACACGGCGGGAATGAGGAAACATCTATTTTTATATGTAACACGATATATTCCAGCAGTTAGGTAACTACTTGATTTAGAACTATCTTTGAAAAAAACTTGGTTGAATCCAATCGATCCGAGTTGAATGGCAGGTTTGCGCTACCCCGAGTGTCCAGCAGGTGGCAGGAGAGCGCAGCTCCCCATGAACAAGCCTGGTAAACGTGTTCTTAGGATGGTTTAATAGTAACCGACTAAAACCCTTCTAAAAACAAGGAAGTAAATGAATAAATCCGCATTCTATTTGAAGCCATCCAACCGTGTTTGTCAGCAACACCGAGGCCGTAGTCAAGGGTTCCTCCTCATCAAACAGACCCACCGCAGGAAATTGCCATGGCTGTCACTTTCATCCTGAAGCCCAACCTTCTCCCTCTTCTCAGCCTCTCATTACATGTGCGCCTGCTATCCACTCTGTCCTTTAGCGGCGTGCGTGCGTGTGCGTGCGTGTGTGTGTATGTGTGTGTGTGTGTGAGAGTTAATCAGTTAATCAGTGTCTGAAGTCAGCAGGCCATCGGCTGCGTCAGCCAAAGCAGGCTGTGCTGAGAGCTCCATGCCTAACAGCAGGTCTCTGCTGAGACACACGCGCACACACACACGCACACGCACGCACGAGCACAGAGATCACGAAGAAAGGCGTGAGCAGCTCCACCGCCTCTTCTTCTCATTTCAAAGAGCCAAACCGGGACTTTCATCCACAAAGCTGTGCCACAGGAGCGATCTCGGTGTTTTGGTGTTGCGGAGGTTGCTGGGGAGACAAAGGGCTCGGCCTCATGAATAGTCCCATCTTAAAGCCGGGCTGCGTCAGGGCCTTCGCGTCAGCTTCGGCTGACTTTCGCGGCTCTGTCCCCGAAGCCTCCCCTCGTACCTCTTCTTTCTCTCCTCTTCCTCAGCCCCTTGTGCCTCAGCTGTGCAGAGCCTCATGCTCAGACCTCCGCGGACCACAGGGAGGTCTCTCTCCGTCTGGCAGCACGAACGATAACCGACGCAACGACCCGGTTCTCTTTTATTGCAGTTTAATTTGAATAAAGCATAAATGTTTACACTTCCCTGGGCTGATGGATTCCTTGTTTACCTGTCTTCGTCTCTTCAAAACGTAAGAACAAATATGGGAAATAAGGTTTGGGGGTTTTCAGCACTTGATATCTGGAAATAAATAAGCTGTCAGTGATTTCAACTGGAACTGTGCTGCTGTTGTCTTGGCCTGGCCTCTCTGCTGCAAAACAGATTCAGCTGTTGCCCTGACTTCATTGAACGCACCATCGGGGTGTACCACATATATTAAACGCAGCTGTAGCTCCCGTCCCGACCAATTAAGGAGGCGCCGACGCGCACCAGCCGTCTGCCGCGAACCCTGCAGCCGGTTGGCCGCGTCCTCGCCATCACCGCGCCTCGACCAATCAGCGCGCAGCTCGGGGCAGATTAACCCTCCGCAGCCTCAGCACCGGAGCAGAGCCCGGAGACCGGCACGGACGCGTCCTCGCCCTGGCCAGGCCATGGAGGCTGCTCGGTCGCCGCGTTTGAAAAGAAAAGGGCGGCCATAAAGACGTCGCTGCATCCTCGTCCCGCATCCCGAGGAGGAAGAGGAGGAGGAGGAGGAGGAGGAGGATGGACGCCTGCATCATCACAGGGGAGAGCACGGACGCGATAGTGATGGATGAACCTCCTGCAGATGAGCGGGACATCCGGGAGGCTTGTCAGAGGTGCGTGTTGTTTCCTTGTCTTGACTGATGGCTGCGGTTGTGGCGAGGGGAGCACATCTGGGGTCGGTCGGCGGTTGCGCCTCGACCCTCGTGTCCAGCTGTGCACAGCAGGAGGACGCTCTCTGCACGTCAGGTATTGTCAGGTTAGCGCACAGGTGATGGTGTGCTGGGAACATTTCACTCCAAATGTAAAAATAATAAATAAATAAAAAAAAAAATCAACATTTTATGAGACCACAGTGTGTTTTTTTTTCTTTTGTTTTTAAATGAAAATAAGCGCTTGCACAGCTGTCTGGGTCATCAGCGTCACCCTGCTGTAGAAAACAACATGGCCATGGGGCTTCAAATATGACAACTGAGCTGGAAACAGGAGTCCGCAGGATGTAAAACACAGACTACACACACATATTTGTGCACATATATAAAGTAAGATTATATTGCAGATTTTCTTTCATGAGAATCCGCCTCCTTCACGCAGCCACAGCTTCTCTACTAGCAGAGACAAAGGAGAATTCAAATTGATTAAATTGACCAATTTCAAATATTACAATCAAATTGACTGAGTGAAAGACTTAAGAAGATGGCTGCTGTATATTTAATAGACTCCATGAACTACATATATCAATGCAAAATACAATGGCCAACACAGAAAAGTTTGTTTTTTTTTAACTTTTAAATAAACTTGCATCTGTGCACATTTAAGAGCTCCAGTGCAACACACACAGTGTGAGCTGCTGATCTGATCTTTAGGTTTGTCACACGCCATTTAATATAGAGCAGTTCTGATTTATTTTACACCTGAATGTAAACCGGTGCATGTTGTCGTCTGGCGTGTCTGTGGCGTGTGATGTCCTCGTGACATCACAGCCTGGGTGTGGCCTGAGTCTCAGCGACACCTCTCTGAGTATATTTTTAGCCTCTGAAATATGGAAACGGCTTTGAAAAAACACCATCCACCGTGTGAATGTGAGTGTCTACGAAGAAACAAAAACAGGATGCTGAACCAGGCAGAGGTGATTATCCTGAACCCTGCAGGACAGAGCAGTGAGCGATGCTCCAGTGGGGGTGTGGGGGGCTGTAATCAGGCCAGCGCTTCCACGCGCTGACTAATCAGAGCTGCTGAGTCTATCTGTTACTCACTTTTAACTGTGGGTTGGGATCCCCTCTGGTCTGTCCTCTACATCCTATTATGGAGGGCTAATAAAACAACGTGGGGCCGTTCGTCTTGGGTTTACCTACTCTGTCACCATAGTGACAAGACAGGAACTGTGCTTGCATCCAGTCTAGTGTGGAACTGGCTCCCAGTGAGCAGCAGCTGAACACGAGCCGCTATTTAACATTGGGTTTGGTATGAGGGGATTCCAGCCTCCCTATAAAATTCTTGCTTCCCGGTTTGATGGTAATTAGATCAAAAGATAGCCGTAGTCATAAGGCTCACTCCGGCTCAAATATGGATCCACGGACCACAAATATTCCCTACAGCGGAGGCGGCTAAAAATAGACTAATAGATCTATGGCTTCATGTGCGAAGCTGGCGGCAAACACTGAGGCAGATAACACGCTTCAAGAGTCAGACAGTCGTATGATTACAGTCGTATGATTACATGTGACAAACAACTAAGACTTAAATCATCCTGCCGCGTCAAGGCCGTTATTTCCAGACTGAACTCGTGGAGCTTTAGGTACCATTTCCTCTCCATCACGCTCCTGCCTGATTTCCTCTCCCTCCGCCTTTTTTGTTTGTCTCAGCGACATCCCAGCGGTCTCTCTGTGCCCTCCTGACAGCGACTCTGCCTCCGGGTTCCAGTTGACGGCGCTCGACTCTGAGGCGGAGCTGTGTGACAGCTGCAGCAGCCTGGGCAGGCCCTCTTCCTCCTGCCAGCTTTACCAGCAGGTAAGCCTGGCGCCGACCGTGGCGGCCGCGAAAGCGGAGCCCGGACCGGCCGAAAGGAGCGGAATCCATACGGGGTTCTCTTCCTTCTGAGGTCCCTCAGGGCCCTCACGTCGGCACCTACGAGTCCCTGCGGCCCCACGAGTGCTGCCGCCGTTACGGGCAGGCCAGGCCGAAGCCCCCCCACGGCTCTCGCTCCAACGCGGCGGGTCCTCGCGAGGGCGACGCCGCGGCTCAGACCGCGGACCGTCACGGCTCGGCCCGTCGGCCGTCCCGCCACGAAGGGGCGCGGTGCCACTGGCTGCAGGGGTCGAAGGACGGCGGGGCGCAGAAGCCCTCGCAGCGGCCCGCGGGGACAGCAAGGTCGGTTCCACCGGGGAGGGGGCAGCATGAGTGTCCTCTGTCGGGGTGTCTTCTGACCCGTGTGTTAATGTCCTCACAGGGACGGAGGCTTCTCCTGCGTGCTGAGGCTGTGAGTGCTGCAACATTTACCCTAAAAACCCCCCTGATTCTTTATTAGCCAAGGGTTTGTGTCTTCTTCTGTGGTTTTGGCAGTTATTCCCACGTGATAGTCAACTACCCATTAGCGGTGCTGCTGGGTTGCGGCGTGCTGTTGCTGGGATTCTCACTGGCTGGAATCTTTCTTGGTCCATTACCTGATTTTTCCGACCCTCTGCTTGTGAGTCTCTCTCTTTAACCCCCAGGGTTTATGTGCGACTCTAATGTCGGATGCTGGTGTTTTCATCGGCCCTTTTGGGGTGTTTTTTTGTTACTGAGATGCTGGTAGTGACGCAGGGCTTTGAAAGGTGTGTGTGTGTGTGTGTGATCTTCCTCAGGGTTTTGAGCCGAGGGGGACGTACATTGGAGTCCGCCAGTCCAGGTTATTCCTGCTTCAGGAGAACACAGGTCCTGGGAAAACACTCTCTCACTTACCGCAGCAGCTCAACCGAAGGTGGAACCCACGCAGCAAATGCAGAAGCGCGTCCTTGCTAGGCCATAGATTCATGTTTATCGTGATTCACAGCATCGGCGGCACGAGCGGCGGCACCGGGAATGGCAGCGGGAGCAGCGGGAGCAGCGGCAAAGGCCGAGATCTCTCCAGGCCTCGGCTCAAGAGGATGCTCGCTGCAGATTCATCCCCAGATACCTTTCTCTGCAACTCCCCAGGTGAGACGGTCCTGTTGAGCTCTGATTATATCCACGGCGCACACAAGTGCTCCATCGCGGGACCTTTTTAATCAAAACGCGAATCCTGGGATCCTGGGAATTCTGCCGTTTTCACCGCCACCGTGTCGGGGGATGAAGAGCCCATCTGTCTCTCCGTGCAGGAGAACATTTGGCCCAGTTGGTGTTTCGATCGGAGAACTCGGCCAGCCTTTGGAGTCTGAACGCCATCCACGCCATGTGTAAGATGGAGCAGTCCAAGGTTCGTCCCCCGGCCCACCTTCGCCCTTCTGCGTCACCCCACCCTCTTTGCAGTCACCGGCTCCACTTAAATCTGTCTTTGCCCAGCCCAGATTGCACGTCCTCCCCAAGCGCGTTACAAAAGGCGGGTGCTTCAGAATCCCTTTGCTGTCTGACAGATTCGCTCCCAGGCTCACTTTCAGGACCTGTGCCAGCAGCACGTGAAGGTGGAGGCGGACGGAGCGGCCAGGAGCGGCTGTTGCCCGAGCTGGTCTCTGGGGAACTACTTGGCTGTCCTCACAAATGCGTCATGCTGCCTCAGCCTCACATCGCAGCAGGCAAACAAATCACTAAACGCTTACATAACAGGCTGGAGCTTCACGTTTCCAAAGAATAATAAACCTATTTTGAAGTGACTTGACTTTTCTTCTCTCTGTAGGTTTCCGAGTCCTTGACCATCCTCCGTAAATGTGCTCCGTTTTATCACGAAGGGCATCTCGTGGAGGCGTGTGTCGACAGACCCAAACTTGGCGGCTGTTCCTCCGTCCCCTCCCTCTGTAAACAGTCTCATGTAGTGTTCCAGATCCTGCACTTCCTGGTCGATAAGGACTTCCTCAGCCCGCAGACCGTCGGATACCAAATCCCGACCCTGAAGTACAGCCTTCTGTTCCTGCCCGTCAGTAAAGGGGAGCACATGATGGAGATGTACATGAACAGCCTGGAGAGCAAGGACCTGACGTACAAAAACACCACCATCACTGGGATAGACTTCGGAATCAAGCAGACGCTGTTCAAGTACTACCTAGCACGGGACTCCATCTACCCCACCCTCGCCGTGGTGGCCCTTCTCTTTACGATGGTTCTATACCTCCACTCCGCCTTCATCGTGGTCTTGTCTGCAGTAGCCATCGCGGGCTCCCTCCTCACCTCCTACTTCTTCTACAAAGTAGTGTTCCATCTCAATTTCTTCCCCTTGGTGAACCTGTTAGCGACCGTGGTTCTCTTGGGAAGCTGCTCCAATCAGGTTTTCATCTTCACGGATTTCTGGAATCTGCAGCTATCCCAGAATCCCCCGGCCTCCCTGGAGAAGAGGGTAAACAGGACTTTGCAGGAAGTGGGCTATTTGATCCTGGCGTCAGGGTTGACGTCCAGCGCGACGTTTTTCTCTGGCTATCTCAGCAGCATCACGGCAATCAGATGTTTCTCCGTTTACCTCGGAACTGCCTCGTTTATCAGCTCGATCTCGGCGCTGGTGTGGCTGCCCTGCTCGCTCGTGGCGCGGGAGCGTTACACGGCGGCGTCCTCTGCGCCGGCGGCGGCGCAGGGCTGGAAACCGTGCTGCTCCAAGACGACCGGCGGGTTCTGGGACACGAGCTCGCGCAAGAAATGCCTCTTTGTCGTCGAGCAGAAGCTGAGAGAAATCAAAAGGGGCCTCGCCGACACGTCGAACTTGCTGTTCATGAAAATCCTGCCCTGCGGAGTGGTCAAATTTCGGTACATCTGGGTGTGCTGCTTCGCCGTGCTCGCCGCGGGCGGCACGTACATGTCCTGCGTCGATCCGGGCATGAAGCTGCCCACCCTAGACGGCAAGGCCCCGCAGCTTTTCCGCTCCAGTCACCCGTTTGAGAGATATGACGCAGAGTACCGCCACGTGTTTATGTTTGAGAGGCAGCGGAACGGAGAGGACAAACCCGTGACGTTGACGCTCGTTTGGGGCGTCCGGCCGGTTGATAACGGAGACCAGTTTGACCCCAAGAGCAACGGGTCTTTGGTTTTTGATGCAGACTTCAGCATGAGCCAACCGGAAGCGCAGGTCTGGCTGAAGGATCTGTGCGGCCGGGTCCAGAACCTTAGCTTCTACGCCCCGCCTTCCCCCGAGGACAAAGACCTGACGGAGAACGTCTGCCTGGTGGAGCAGCTGGTCAACTGGCTGTCTCTCAGGCAGTGCTCGGAGACCGACCGCTCCCCCGACTACTGCTGCAGCGGTATTCTGTTCCCCTACCCTCCCGTTATTTTTGAGTCCTGCCTCAGCGTGATGCTGGCAGAGAGGTATGCCGAGGGCCATCTGGCCCACAGGGGCCTGTACTTCCAACCAGATGGCCGCGTAGCTGCCCTCGTGCTGGCATTCAGAACCACATACCTCTACAGCTTCAACTTCAGCAGAACCAGCCTCTCCTACAGAGAAATCCACACGTGGTTCAACAGGGAGATATCAGGCGCTCCCTCGGGGCTTCGGAACGGCTGGTTCGTCAGTAATCTGACTCTATTTGACCTCCAGCAATCTTTGAGCTCAGAGATTCTACTGGTAGCCGGCTTCTCCGTGGCCCTGACATTGGCTCTGCTCCTCTTAACCACGTGGAACATCCCCCTGAGCATATACGGAACCGTAGCCGTGGGCGGCAGCGTTTTCGTCACCGTCAGCCTCTTCATCCTCCTCGAATGGCAGCTGAGTGGCACCGAGGCCCTGTTCGTGTCATCGGCAGCAGGGCTGTCCGTCGACTTTATCGCCAACTACTGCGTCTCCTACAGCATGGCTCCGCATTCAGACAAGATCGGGAAAGTAGCGCACTCCACCAAAAGGATGGGATGTCCCGTAGCAATAGTTTCCGGCGCGTTTTTCTCCATGGGGATCCTCATGCTACCTGCCACAGCCTTACTCTTCAGGAAACTGGGCATTTTCCTCTTTTTGGTGAAGTGCGTCGCGTGCGGGTTTGCCACTTTCTTTTTTCAGTCCCTCTGCTGCTTTTGCGGCCCCCAGACGAAGTGCGGGAAGATCAGCCTGCCGTGCTGTTCGGATCCCTCTGACGCCACGCTGGCTTCTTGCTCCGTGACGGAGGCCTGCTCGTCGCCGTCCTCGACCGCTAACGGGGCTTACGCCCGGGCGAGGACGAGGAGGAGCCACGACAGATCTGTGGGTGGCTTTCTGTACCCCAACCATCAGCTCCAGAGACAGAAGCAGGGGGGTCTGGGCGGAGGGGGGGGCAGGAGGCCGGAGCAGTACGAGCTGCAGCCGCTGGCCTATCGACTGAGCGACAGCTTTGAAAACAGCACCTGCACCAGCAAGCTGTCCAACCGACCCTCCATCCTCTCTGACGAGATCGTGTACTGCGGGAAAGACGGGGGCGGGGGCAGCTTGGACGGGGACTCGGAGGACATGTGCGCCTCGCAACACAGTATCTGCCAGCCCCCTCCAGCTCTGCAGACTTCGTCTCCGTACAGAGAGAAGAACGCTGGCGTGGAACAAGACGACTCGGCTAACGACAAGCTACTGTGTAGAGCGTGCAGGGGTCAGCCTGGGGGGGGCGAAGCACTGGAGCAACGCATCCTTCTCCTCTTCTTCCAGCTTAGAGGAGACCATCATTAGTCACACGATGGAGACCACAGACCAGCCATCCCTGGGCAAAGATGAGGAGCCCGCGGGGGGCCGTCTCTGCTCCGATAACCAGGAGATCTCGTTCCAGTCTCAGAGCTCCTGCGAAGCTCCGGAAGACTCTAATGAAACGTGCTTGACTGACACCGAACCAGGGTCCTCAAGCGCGCAGCAAAGTGAGCCAGAGGAGACGCATCTAAAACCAGGCCATCTGAACGGGAGGAGAGAAATGCTGCGCCTCTCCCTGAAAGAAACGGTTTACGAGAGCGGCAGTAAAGGCCGCCCCGGCCACAGCCAAGAAGTCGTCATTTTACCCAACAGTAAGCCAGACCTTCCAGATGTTTGGATCAAGCGAGACGGGCAGCAGGAGGACACGTGCTGAGCAGAGTCGGTCACAGCCTGACTGTTTTACCTGGCCAAGGCCACGGTCCCAGCATGAACTTTCCCAACCAGGCATCTTCAGACACACAATTCCAAGTGCTTTGCACCAGTATCACAACTTGAAGAGCCGGAATGTGCTATCAACACCAACGATCACCGTGTCTGGACGGTCCCATCCCCATCACAGGGGAGCGGCTGACCCTCCCATCATGCTGGAACTGGAGTTACGGAGCCATACACATTTATAGATTTGTTATTAATAAAACAAATGTGCAGAAAAGTACATTTAAGTAGCAAACAGTTGTCTGCATTCAGTTGGATTTGCACTGTGGGAATACGTAAAGTCTGTTTGACTGTGATTTAGAATCTTAAAATGTCAGTACTGTATAATTGTCGTGTCACTGTGTGTTTGAATTAAGTGTTCCATGATGAGGTGAAGACATGCTGTCGTCAGTGCCAAAATATGTTGTCAACTTTCTATAATGGGCATCTAAAGGTGTGTAAATTACACATAAAATACTGTGTGCTACTACAGAGCTAAGACCTGCAGGATCCCTGGATGTCAGCGGATGCCTTAGCCTTTAAACAGACACTTTTTCTAGAGCAGTTGTGTTACCTACTGGTTTTGATCAAATACTTGTTGCAGCTTAAGTCAGCACTTTTTTACAGATCTCAGTTTGCAAAAGACCGTACAGCAGTGCAATACTGTTAAAAGAAAATAAGCCTTGGTCTAAACTCTTCTCCCCAACTCGGACTTCTGTGTTTCTCAGTTTGTAACAGAATGTACCATGTGTCTAATTGAGCAAAACATCTCAAACAAAAAGTGTTTTCCCTCTTGGGTTTAAAAAAGAAAGAAAAAAAAAAAAGTCAGTCATGTCGACACAGTGATGGCGGACCCGCCTGACCTGCAACAGGCCAGTGGCAGATGTGCCTTTGTGCAGCTTTTAATCCAGCCTTCACTTTGCACCAAGTGTTTGCATTTGACATCACGACTGTACAAACACGACTGGTCGCCTTCACTTTGTAGCACTCAGCGGACAGCTCTGCCTTAGAGACCAATACTGCTCCTCACAGGCTTAACACGCTCACACCAGGCCGCGCCACTGCTCGCGCATCGGTTCTGTTCGTTTATCACGTGGCTGAAATAAAAGTATTTTCCTGAAAAGGTTCGTCTTTTGTTTTAATTGAAAAGTCGGGTTTTAACGCCAGATAAATTACAAATTTTAAACTTAAGCTAAAACTTTTCAGCTTGACGTTTGGGGACACCAGATCGCTCGTTCGTCTTCCGTGAAGCGGAGGTTCGCTTTGGGAAACAAAAATGAAACGAGCTGCCCCCTTTCAGGTCAAACCGTTTTAAAAGAAACAGCAATCAGCACTAAAGAATCAATAACAGGAATTCAATATGGCCAAATTAAAACAGACCGTCTCCTGCTGCCGTCGGCAGGGGCATCTTGAGTGACGGACCTGAAGGGCTTACTCGGTGTCCGCCCACTCCTCCTTGGCCCAGTCGGGTAAAGGGGTTGAATATTCAAAGTCAGGTCCTTTGTAGCGTAAAGCGTGGAGATACATGGTGAGCTCCTTGGCTGTGGGGTCCGGTCTCACCAGTCCACACTCGCTGCACAGGTGGTCTCTGCCGCCAGGGCGACCCGTCCCGCTGGGCTCGGCCCCGTCGCTCCCATTTGTCTCTGCTGGAGATTTCCCAGACGCGCTGTCCGTCGATTCATCCGCAGCCTTCCTGCTCGGGCTAAGACCTGCGGGTGGCGCCGAACGGACAGGCGTCCGCTGAGGTTCTCCACCGGCGTTACCTTCAGGGCCGTCTGGTGCCTCCGCTTTCAGGTGACGTCTTGACCTGCTCGGGTTCACACGCGTCGTCTGGCATGTCCAACAAGTGAAGGCTTTCCTGAGACCGATGTTCCTCCGCTAGAGCCTGCAAGAGCTCCTCGTTGCTCTTTTCCGGCAGCCCCCCCTTCCCCCTGTGAGGACCCCAGGCCGAGGACCCATAAATGGGGTCATTGAGGATGGGGAAGCCCAGGTACTGGAGGTGGACCCTAATTTGGTGCGTCCGCCCGGTCAGAGGCAAACAGCGGACCACGCTGGTTCTCCCGTTAAAACTCAGCCTCTGAAAAACAGTTCTGCACTCTTTCCCCTTTGGGTCGACTCTGCACAGCCCGATTTTGAAGGAAATGACGAGGATCGGCTGCTCGCAGACGACCTCTTCCTCGGGGAACTCGCCCTCTACGCGGCACACGTACTCTTTTTCAAGCTGTGAGGAGGCAGAGCGTTCAAGAAAAGCTGTTTTACTTGCAAACACCGTCGTCAGGGGAAACCTCGGCGGCATGAGGAACACACCTGTCTGTCTCTGACCAACTGGTCCAGCTTCTGCGACGTCTCCAGCGTCCTGGCGAAGAGCAGCACCCCGGAAGTGAGCCGGTCCAGCCTGTGGACGGTGTGGAGCCCAGAGACTCCCCGCTCCTTCCCCAGGATGAAGATCACCGTGTTGTGGCGGAAGCGGCCACAGGGATGGACTGGTATGGAGGCGGGCTTGTCCACCACGAGCACGTCGCCGTCATCCACCAGAACCTCCAGGGGCTGACCGACCACGGGGGGCTCGTGGCGGTGCACGGTGTTCTTCATGTGGTCGTTGTTCTGCGGAGAGAGTCGGGAAAGATCCGATCTTCTCAAAAACGATACCAGAGACTGAAAACAACAAAGTTAGGTCTGCAAATGTCGTTGTGAGGCATGCTGATTCTACTCCCCCATCTCTACCATGTCCCCCTGCTGTGATGCCCACAGGGCGATGGAGGGGCTTACTCTGAGCACCACCGACAGGTCCTCCATCGGCTGGTCGTTCAGCAGGATCCGACCCTCTCTGGCGGCCCTCTGGTAGTAGTCGATGGACTCCGCCCTGAACTCGCTCTGAAACACCTCCAGGAGCGTCTTCCCGATCCAGCGCCCCTTACAGTACGTCTTGAACTCAAAATAGTACGGGTGCACCTTGCGCAGGCCGCCTTCAAAGTAGTAGGAGGTCTCCTCGAAGTGCTCCTGGCTGAAGCTCACCCCGGGGTTGCGTTTCTGCGGCGGGGGGACGTACCTCTGGTCCGGACGGGGCTTCTTCCCCCCGGCTCCCCTGCGTCTCTTCCCTCGGCTTTTGGCTCCCGGCTCCTCCTGCTCCTCGTTCTTCCGCTTACCGACCTCCCCGGGGCTCCTCGTCTCCCCCGGCCCGCTCGTCTTCCCCCCCGGGCCCGGGGGGGGGACGTCGGGGGACGTCCTCTCCTCCATGGTGCGACGGCGACGCGGCGGCGGCGGCAGGGGGTGAGGAGGAGGAGGAGGACGGCGGCTGGCGAGCGTCCTGACGCTGCGGAGGAGGCCGAGGCGGAGGTCCGGAGGGCTGGAGGGAAACTGGACCAGGGTTCGGAAACTCACGTGCATCGCTCATGAGCTGAGAACGTCGGAGGGCGCGCGCTGATGACGTCAACCCCCCCCGCGGTCATGACCTCGCTGCCGCCACCCAGCGGCCGTGTGGAGGACTGCAGCCACCTCAGGCCGGACCTTCATTCAGGAATTATGAAATAACATCTAAAGCAGAATCTTAACGACAATTCACTGCCTGTGAAAGAGGACATAATATTCCAGATATCGAAGCATTCGTTTGTGAAGTTGAATACGTTTTATTTTATGTTTTCCTTTTGACACTGACGTTTCACGCCATCCCGAATGACAATCTTGAAATGGTTAAGTATGCATTGAGGCAATAGCCAGCAATAAAAAAACAATCACAATTTTGTCCACTACAGACACAAGCAATATTTTATTAATGATTAAGTGCAGAAGACTATTTCGTGGCTCTTACTCATGAACTGTGTCATTCACCAACCCTGATATCTTGACAGACAGTAGGGAGAAAAAAAATGACAACAAATTATTATTATTCAGTTTTAAGCTGCAAATCTTGCAGTGCACATCTAGCAACAATAGGATAAAAATGAATATCTGTCAAGAATTGCTTCGTGTCAATGTGAGTACTGGAGAATCTTTGTTCATTTACTTTAAAAGTGAGTCTTCAAAACTGTTTTTCCTGTATTTCTGCCACTCTATTAAATCAATTTCCCTTTTAATTGCATAAAAACTCACAAGGACCCATCAATGGCTCATCAAATTGACTGCAGTCTTCTCTTCAATGAACATTTCAAAAATATTGAAAAAAAAAAGGCTCCAAGGTGTCTGAGAGTGGAGTCAATCAGCCCAGCGCTGGTCGCTGTTTTACCGATGGTGGAAGACGGTCTAGTTTGGCAAACGCGGTCAACTCCTCCCCGCTCAAAGGGACGACTCGGCGCCGACGTCCGGAGGAGTTCTACGGTGAAGCGGAGCCGCAGCTCCAAGGCCATCTCCTGCAGGAGCAACCAATCAATGACAGGGATCAGAGCTCGCCTCTGGGGAGGGACACACATCACAAAGGTCGTCAGGTGTGAGCCGACAAGGATGGCGCATCTGAAGAACCACGTCAGGGTGGCTTTCTCTCAGCGGCGTGTGTGCGTGGAATACCCCGGCCACTGGTGCCTCTTGTCAGTGAGCGGAACATAAATGACCCCCATCAGGGCCTTCTTCAGAAAGGTGCCGTCGCTCTGTCGATCGTACTGCTCGAGCATCTGGCCGCCGCCGTTGGGCCCCACTGGGAGAATCAGACGGCCCCCCGGCTTCAGCTGCTCTAAGAGCTGTGACAGAGAGCAGATCAAACGTGGCACTGATCACAAAATAGGCACATCAGAAATATGAATAAACATGAATCAGATATCTGCAGCCTTTTGTCTCTGAAGTCAGGAGCCATAATAACGCTTACAGATCTGGGGATGGTCGGGGCGGCAGCGCCGACATGAATGGCATCGTATGGCGCTCCCCCTGGGAAGCCGAGCCTTCCGTCACCCACACAGACACACACACACACACACACACACACACACACACACACACAGGGGTGATCGTCGTCAGCTGTGGAGTTTCAAATCTGAATTGAGGAGGCGACACATACCGACAAGCTTAATTCTACCAGAGCTGAGTAGTCCCGGGTCATCGGCTTGCACGTTCTTTGTGGACATTTCAACCAGCTGGTCGATGTGTTCGATGCCAACCACCCTTCCGCTGGGTCCCGTCTACACACACACACACACACACAAGGTGGCAGCAGACTGGAAAGCTTCGTGCTGGTAAATGACCAGTCTGGCTCTCACCATCCTTGCAAAGCAGGCGGTGAGATATCCACTCCCCGAGCCCACGTCCAGAGCCGACGCCCCTTCGGTCAATTTGTCACTCAACAGCTCCAGAGCGTGAGCGTGCTGTCCGATTCAGGGCGACGGGGAAACGAACACGGGCATGAGCAAAACACAGGGAACGGTCCACGTTTGCTCTCGTCTCAAAAAACGGGCTGTGTGAGTCGCTCACCATGTGTGGCGCGCTGATGGTCGCCCTGTAGCCTGTGACGGAGACGCACGACGGAGGACAGAGAAGCGCTCAGCATCCTGACGGACACGCACGTCATGTCTGTGTGTGTGTGTGTGTGTGTGTGTGGAACGGCTGACACGAATACCTATAGACTGAGGAGAGTCTGCGTAGGGGTGGTCGCTGGAGTAAAGCCCTCTGTCCGTGGCCAGCATCGCCTCAAAGACCCGGTCGCTTCGGATGACCCCATGATCTGGAGGAGGAGGAGGAAGAGGAGGAGGAGGAGGAGGAGAACTGGGTTACTCATGCAGAAGCATCAATAAACGCTCAGACAAATTGCCCAGGTCGGGATTATACCCTGTGCTGATGCTGATTTCCGGGGGGGGGCGTGTCGGTGTGCAGGTGTGTGTTTGTGTGTGTGTGTGTGTGTGTGTGTGTGTGTGTGTGTGTGTGTGTGTGACCTCGGAGCCTGCTGATGAGCTGAGTGTGTGTGCTGCTGCTGGACATCCAGGCCACCGCCCGGGACAGCAGCAGCCCCATGGGCACCGCGACCGCCGCCAGCCGCGCAGCTGCACGCATCTGTCCCGGCTCCAAACCCGCCCTGGCGGCAGCAGCACAACCGAGGACCCGTCAGGCGGACTCGACCCTCCTGCGGGTTCTGCTTGTTCTCGGGATTCTGTGAAATCTGACGGAGGTTTGAGGAGACCCGACGAGCTGACGCTCACACGTCAATGACAGCACGAACCGACGTGATTCTGCGTCCGAGCGGGTCATTCTGCAAGAATCTGCAGCGTCGACGGCTGCTCTCGCGCTGTCAAATCGTCAAAAGTGGACATAATTCAGCGTGTTTACCTTCGTGTTCAACCTCGTCTCCTTCCCACTGGGGGACAAAACTTCCGGACTCCTTCCCGAACGGCTCTGGAATCTGACCAATAAGAGGCCACGTGATCAGAACATCCAATCAGATTGCGTGGACAGTTGACGGACAGCTAATCTGGCCAATCAGCGTCCTCCTAAACAAGGAAGTTGTCGCCACAGCCTTTAGCTCCTGAGCTAACGGGTTTAGCATCAATGAATCAGAAGAAAGAATAGTCGCTATTTACCCACAGGTAAGACAGAGTCTACATCACACCGCAATCAACACAAACTGCACAACAAGCCTACGAAATGTGTAAACATCGTCGGGGATCTGAGTGAGTTGAGGCTAGAAGTCTGTGGTGTTCTTTCATTCTTGTCCAGATGTGACAACATCTGTTGAAGCGACCCTTTCACTACTGGTCACGGACTAACTGGTATCTGTCCGCTGGCCCAGAATGGTGGACGACTTCTCTGTCCAGGAGGTTCGGTCAAGCGGGGAGCTGTGGTCGGAGATCTGCTCCACCCTGCCGGGGCTCCGGGGGGAGGCGTCCGAGGACGGCAGCCGCTTCAGAGACTGCTTCCAGCCTCCAGAACCAGAACCAGCAGCACCAGCAGGGCAGCTGAATGGACGGGCCGAGGGGACCAACACCAGCTCCGCTACCTGGGAGCCCATGGAGGACTCAGAGATCTACATCGCCAGTTTAGGTGCACAAAAGCCTTCCCCGACATACAACAGAATATTGTGTTTCTCCACAGTAGTCCAGGATAAAGAGGCCTCCCCTCCCTCTTTTGTGGATAACTGCACTGGTGTCCGCTGCTGCTTCACCTCCACCAACAGGAGAGGCCGTCTGTGGTTTGATAACACGCTGCTGCTGGTTTGATTTCAGAGAACCGTCTGAAGAAGCTGAAGGGACAGACCAGCGACGTCACGTCCCGGGACATGTTGCGCTCTTTGTCTCAAGCCAAGAAGGAGTGCTGGGATCGATTCCTCCACGATGCGGAGACCTCCGAGCTCTTCCAAGGTGGCGACATGGATGAAAGGTAGGAGACGAGGGATCGGGCGGAGCCCAGAGTATTTATTACTTCAGGTTAAAGGTTTTTTTTATTGAGTAAATCACAATAAAGAAAAACACTCGCGTCTGTGTCTCCAGTGCTATCGAACACTTCAAGAGGTGGCTGATTCCAGAGAGAGTCGCGATCAGCGCAGAAGAGCTGGAATATCTCCTGAGACCATCACAGGTGAAGGAAGCAGAGGAACAAGGTCAGACGCAGAACGATGAAGAGCAGGAAGGAGAAAAGGATCGGGCAGAAGAGGGCGATACCAACAGCCCAGAGAAATGAGCACTCGGGGGAGGGGGGGTCCCGCTGGAAGAACTCATGCAGGAGGGCCGACAGCTGGCGAGGCCCAAAGGTCAAAGAGGCAGTCCCCACCTGACGTTGTCCTCCGTTTCCCCAGCAACCATCGTAGGGATCAATCGAGCTGTGTCTGTTGAGTCCTTGTTCATCACATTTACCTCTAATATCACCATTCCCATGTTAAAAAAAAGCCTTTGAAACTAGCCTGGACCTGTTGGACTGCAGCAATACTGTTCTCTCTTTGTGAAAAGGTTGATGAAGGACCACATGTATCATCATCATCATCATGTAACCTAGACTCTGATGACGTACTATTATGTCACATCTGGAATAGAGAATATAAATGAGAAGTGCCGTCCCGTCTTTTCCCCGTGTTGATTTTACTCTACTTACTATGAATCTAAACCTCATTAAAAAGAAGCACACGTGTTTGTATTCATTTGGTTTCTTCTCAGCTGAACTTGTATTCATCCTCAGAGTCGAGCAAGGAGACCGTGATTCAAACCTGATATTTGCTCCTTGGATATTTGAACCTGTTTGAGAACACAAATGAACATTAGAATAGAATAGAATGCCCTTTATTGTCGTTGAACATCCGGTGTAAAACGAAATTGGAGCATCTCCTCATTACAGCGCACAGTTGTTGAATGTGGGTTAGGGATTTTGCCTTTTTCAGTAATTAATAGTCTGTCCCAGTAAATCTGCTAATGGGATGATTTAGATCGTTAGAATTAAGACGCTGCCAACATTGCTGTTGTAACGGGCTCCGTTCACTGTGAAATTAACTTGGAAACGATGATAGCGAATGATGATCAAGCCCCCCGGGGCTGCGCAGAGTGAGTTTCACAGCCACGTTTTCACTTTTACAGCGTTAACAGCCACCCAGGCAGCTGACTGTGATGTGCATGGAAGGAGTCGGTTCAATTCCCCAGCAGATGATGGCTGCTGCAGGTCCCCTCCCGGGTGCGAGTGGGACCTGAGCTGTTCTCAGATGAAGGAGCTGCCCTGAGAGAGAGAGAGAGAGCTTCATGTGGATTCATCAGAGGCCCCGCCGAGTGTAATCATCACCAGCTCTGATGAGTCTTATTCCAGCATGCTTACGCTTCCGTTCATCATCCCCAGAGCCACACTGATGAGCCGCAGCATCATTTCAGCTGCTAGGAACCGAAACAGTTTGAGACATTATCACTGTTTCCTGTTTACATTTATGAATAAAACTCAAGGTTTTCCTGTTGATATTATTTTGATAGCACATGAAAAGACATCCCCAAACACCCTAAAATGTTTCATGAATGCAAAATTAAATGTAGGGACAACATTGTCTGAATAAGACAGGAAGGTCTCAAGCCTTGATCAGATCAGATATCAATTTTATGCTTCTTGTTATAAAACATGACTCTCAAATGCCTTTAAGCAGCGTCACATCAGTGCAAATTACTGTCAGAAACGATTCCTGGAAAATTTAAACGCATCTTTATTCCTACTGGAAACTCTGACGTCAACGATCGACTCTCCCAACACGAATCAGGTTAATGTACCTGCGCCACCATGTGGCCGATTACCGACACTACACCCAACCTTCCAATCCCAAGTCATTAACTATAGAAAAAAGAAACCTCCCAAGCATGTGTTCAAACGCATATATATTATTTATTACAATTAAATATTATCTTATATTACAGAGGTCCATTTGAAACTATACAAATAATCTGTGCTGTGATTAATATTTCCAAGATACTTCCAAAACCATGCAGAGAATAAGAACACAAACTCACATCAAAAGAATAAAATTAGAAATTCTTTCTAATACATTTGGAGATGTGATGATGCTCATTGCTCAAACTGATCTCTTTTTGGTGCAAACATTTCTGTGTGGTGATTAAAAATCTGCATCATCAGGCTAAAATAAGAAGGCATTTGGAAGGTGGGCCAGTCCTTGAATTCATGGAAAAACACCTGGAACATTTGTGGGTTAAAGTAAACAGGCACAGAAGACCGATTAAGACATACGCATCGCACACGGTGATTGAACACATTTAGTTTGCTGAGTGATTCCTAAGGCCATAATACGTGTGAAATGTGTGGCTCCTGATCTATTTTACCCATCTGATTAGTTTCAATGACCTGCTGCAGTGGTAGACCGCCTCAGCGATGGTGTAGACTTTGGTTGATAGACAAGACAATATTTCAGTCAAATATGGACGCTCGAAGACGCTTGTTTTAGCCCCACATTCAAAGGAAGTCAGAGCGGATAAAGTGAGAATGTGGTCATTAAAAAATAAAATTTTGAATTCATCCTAGGTGCAGGAATTGAAGCTGACAGCAGCCCCTGCTCTACGAGGAGTCAAAACACCACAAACTTGGAGAAATCATTTACTGGGAGAGACGCGTCCTCTACGTGTCAAAGTTCGGAGAGAAAAATCAATTGGCTAAAAAAGAGGCCACAGCAGGTGGCTAGTGTAGCTTAGCATAGCAACAGAGAGCACAAAAATGGCTTAATGGCGGCACAGAATGACATTAAAGGGGATAATTCACCAGCGAAACTGAACTTTCACTCTCTACTCAGAGATATTAATGGATGGGTCAGTAAACCTTCTGAGGGGGGGGCGTTAAAAAGCAGTGAAACGGAATCAAACCCAGCGGAGGCCTGCCTAAGTGCTGATGGAGGATGAGCGTTGCGCTCATTCAAATCACACGAGACAACGTGAACGCAGGACCCCTGCCGTCCCCCTCCAGCACGGAGGAGTCAGGTCCAGCACGCTGAAGGGCTCCGTCACCCCGGGCTGATTACACAATCCTAAATGAAAGGCTGGGAATGTTCTCTAAGGCAGCAAGATCGAGGGCACAGGCTAAGGTGAGTTTAAATGATTCGGCAAGTCAGCATTTAAAGGTGAAGAGCTTTCCACTGAGGAGCCAACGGAGGGAGAACACGCTGAACCGAAGGGAAGCTAAGGTACATTTTGGTCCTGCAAGGTGAAGCATCTCTGCTCGGGTGTCCTTCAAAACTCAATCACACGTCCGAAAACACTCACTTTTCTGACGACAATTCATATCTCTGTACTGGAAAAGCTGCAGAAAACAAGGGCTCGAGCGCTTCATAGGGTAGACGGCGCAGCTATGGAGGGACAGACTGGCCTCGGCCCTACACCGCAACAACAGCCGCCCATCTATAACTCTGTTCTTTAAGATGACCTGTCCAAAATAAATATTTTCTCAGTACAGAAATAAATACGCGTCTTCTCTCAAATAGAGGAATGAATCATCAACACAGATCTAAATGCTACACCGTAAGACATTACTCACCATCTCATCGGTGAACAAACAAGAATATAGGTGACTAACTGGAGCCATCTGCCAAAAGCAGACACTCGTCCAGGTATATAAATGCAAATGTAGAGTCAGCTGACACCTGATGTCTGATCACAGACCTGGCAAAACAAAACAGCTATTCTGAAAATGTAAATTCTTTCTAAGCATTGATAGAACAAAAAAAATCTCCTCGCTGCTAGACTTTTCCCCACATTTTTATACTGCAAACTTAAAAAAAAAAAACAACAAAAAAAAAAAACAGAAGTGTGCTTCCATTATAGAGTGCAGGTCAGTACAAAATTACAAAATCCACCACTGAGGTCTATTTTAGATCAGACCCATTTTTCTCTCTGAAACCCACAAAAAAGCGTATCAGCCGTCACGTTTCCCGTCGCGTCGCGGCTGCAACCGGTAACAGAATGCTAACGAAGGTGTCTGTCCGCGGAGCTGCAGTCAGAAAACCAGCCAGCGCGCCCCCCCCCCGCCAGCAGCCTGAACTGGTGGACCAGTCCCGCCACGGCTCACCAAACCCGCGGGCACGCCCAGTGACGCAACCGCTATGACATCATCCAACGCTCTCGTGCGGCTTCGCATGCGTGAAATTGACTTGCGTGGCGAACTGTTAAGACACGCTGTGTGTGTGTGTGTGTGTGTGTGTGTGTGTGTGACTGTCACGCTGAGAGTAATTCACGACACCGACCTCTCTTCACGTCTACACAAAAGTCTGACTCCTAAGAGCTACAGTGGCGTTTTTATACAGCAGAGAACGTTCAGGTTCTTCACAGAGCTGCTACCACAGCCAGCGCACTATGATAAAGACCGTTTACAGCACACAGCAAGAGAAACTCCGATACAACAAGTCAGGCCGTCCGCGCGGCGTGGATGCACGGACACGATATTCTAAACAAAAGAAGCACTTCTCTCCAGCCTCCGCCCCCCCCCCCCCCAAACGTCACACAGCAGGTCGACACGCAGATAATTCAAGAGAGACGAGGGCGGGGGGCGGCGCTACTGCAGGTTCTTCAGGAGGCGTCCGTAGCGGAAGTCGTAGACGTGGCGGCAGAAAAACACCAGCTCGGGGTCGACGTCGTCGGGCACACAGTGGTGGGTGGGCATCGCGTTGCCGACGACGGGCGGCACGACGAGGGAGGCGGCGTCGCCGTGCACCCCGTCCCTGCGGCGTTTCACCAAGGCACAAAATCTGAGGGAGGGAGGGAGGGAGGGAGAGAGAGAGAGAGAGAGAGAGAGAGAGAGAGAGAGAGAAAGAAAAGAAAACCCCAAAGGTCACGACGCAGCGGATCCACAAACCGACGCGCTCGCCGTGCGTTTCCCTTCTCACCGGCAGTACTGTGCCAGCGTCAGGACGTAGCACTTGTCTTCGATGCAGGCCACGCTGTTCACGTCCTGGTGTCGAGACGCGAAGATCTCGCTCTGCAGAGGGAGAGAGGGTAAGACGAGATGAGATAGAGGATATATCAGAGCCTTCTAATGTGGCGATGTACAGTGAAGAGTGTTTAGGTTTAGGGTAGGTATATACGTATCATTTTAGAATATGAAGGGCCCTGTAAGTACTGCTGCAACAAAAAATGTCCCCTTCATGGGATTAATAAAGTAGTCTCCTATAGGATAAGGTGAGATGAGATAAGGTGAGATGAGATAAGGTGAGATGAGATAAGATAAGGTGAGATGAGATAAGATAAGGTGAGATGAGATAAGATAAGGTGAGATGAGATAAGGTGAGATGAGATGAGATAAGATGAGATGAGATGGGACCCGTCTGCTCCTCTGCCTCGCCCACCGACATCCCCCCCCAACCTTCAACGCTGCTGCCGTCCTCACGGCGCGGGCGCGATGCTCCGCTGCGGGCTGACGGACGGCAGACTTTGTGTAATTTGTTTGTTCCTGGAGATTTAATAAAGCGCGACTCGTCCCCCCCCCCCGGGAGACTTCCGACATCAGGAAGCAGGAAACAGAAGCCGCGGCTCCGCGCGAGAGCCCGTCCGTGCAGCCGCTGCCTTTGACTCAAGCGCCGGGGCCCGAGTGACCTTTGGCTGCCACCGGTGGCTGCTGGGTCAAACCCTCCGAGGGGCCTTCTCCGATTGCAGCTCCATTCACATGCAAATCCGCCGCCTCAGCCTCAACGCTCCTGTTTGTCAGCTAACCGGACCGGATGAGGCGCGGGAAGCGCTCAGGCCCGAAACCTCACTGGCTGTTTTTGTGTCTACCGAGAAAGAATGACCTTAATGGAACATTTTGAACGTTTCCCGTTTTAGGACCTTTCAACCAGGGTTCCCACATTGTTCATGGTCAAATTCAAGCACATTTGAAGCACTTTCAAGGGTCCTTTTCAAAATTCTCCAGCATCGCTGGAGTAAAATACACAGGAATATATAAACACTCGGGAATATTTTCTTTTATCACAATAATGTACATCAATTATATTTCACAATAGCAATATAATATAATATAATAGAGATTATTCAAAAAAGGGCACCCACTGCATTCTTCAGATTTAATTCATTTTTCAAGCACTTTTCAGACCTTGAAAACGCAACATTGAAATTCAATCATTTTCAAGGATTTTAAGCACCCGTGGGAACCCTGTGGGAACAGCCAGGTCAAGCACACACGGGGGGGTAGAGAGACAGTTGTGCATTTCTTAATAATTGAAGAATAACTGAGTAGAAGACCTGTTGGTTGCTGGTTTTTGAGCTTATTTATGCAACAGCTCATCACAAATCTGTTAACTTTAGAACTTGATGAGCTGAAGACGGCAGGGTTAGCAGGGGTCAGAGAGCCCTGCTGCGTACTGGATTTTCTTTTTTTTAGGCAGAAAAATGTTTTTCTCACTGACTCAGGCCTGGCTAACCGTCAAATGTGTCTTCATTTTGTATATTTCAGATTGACGGTTTGGTCCTTGTTCTTCCACTCAACGCGCTCACACACAAAGTTGCTGGCGACTGAGCAGACGAGCAGACGGCCGGTCTGTTGAGATTATCTCAAGAATAAAGACCCCGTCTATCCCTCCCCTCTCAGATGGCTCACGGCTCCGCGTGCACTCTAAATCTCTTCCCTTCTCTCATCTGACGGCGGCGTTTTGAGTCGCTGGATCTTTCAAAAGGAAATCCAGCCTTTTCGCAGCTTTCCACTCTGAGGGAGACCGAACTACTCGCAGAGGCCGAACCGGCGCCGTTGTCGGTGTGTGAGCCGAGCAGGACTCTCACCTCGCAGTGTGCGCTGGGGTTGCGTCCCCCTTGCGTGTGTTCTGGACGGTAGTACCAAAACAGACTCATCATCAGCTCTCCTGAGGAAAGAAAAGAGTCTGAGTTCGGCCGGAGCGGGTTCCCCTCTGAACGCGTGTGCGGGCGGGGCGTCCTACCTGACTCTGGCTCCTCCCACAGGGCTGAGATCTTGGCCACGTAAGGCAGGGACTTCTTCCGAGGTCCGGACTTGAGCAGAACGGTGTCCCTGACCTGAATCAGCTCCCCGTCCCTCTGAACGCCCTGGAAACACTTCCTCAGCACCGGCGCCTCCTCCCCCTGCAACAGTCACGTGACGCCTGTGACCCCGTGGTTAACGTGTCTCGGGAAGCTGCAAGCGATGCGCGCGACCCCTCCCCCACACACGCCCAAATTAAATTACACCAAACTTAATCGTCGCCGTGGCGACACACGGCTCCAGCACGTACCACTGAGAAAACCCTCTTGTGAAAGGGCGGGCCCACCGGCCGCCAGCCGTTGGTGCTTTTTTGGCGGCCGCTCTTCGGTTGCCTGGCGACGCCTCGCTCGGCGGCGGCGGCGGCGGAGACGGGCTTCTGGTTCTTGTCCCTGCCCAGCAGGCGCACGGCCGCTCCCCCGCTCCCGCGCACGCCGGACCGCGAGCCGCTGGGCGACTTGGCGCTCTGGGGACACTCCCTCGCCACCCGCAGAGGGGGCTGGGGCTGGCTGGGGTCGGACAGCGGCGTCTGGAGGCGGGGCACCGACTGGCCCGCCGGAGGCACGGTGGGGACGGGGCAGCCGGTGAGGACTCTGGGGCTGGGGCAGACGGGCACGGAGGAGGGGGCGTGGGGGTCGGCCAGGCTGGATGGGTAGTCGTCTGAGGAGAGGGCAGACAGAAAGTAATCCAATCATAACAACTTCCTCTTCATGGATTATTAACGAGGACATTTATTTTGGGGGGGGTCTTCTGGGTGAATTTACACAGACAGGAAGGACAAAAACGCACCAGAATAAAAACCATTTATTATTCATTATTCGTGACGCTCCGCACAGCTCCGCGCTGCTCCCCGTGGAGGCCCCGCCGAACGTCTGATCGTGTCTGCAGCGGCGCACAGACGCTTTCTCTGGCTAATGAGACCTTTGCCAGCGTACGCCGACGGCTACCGGGAGCGACTGCCAGAGATCAACACACGCCGGGGCCACGATCACACGACGGCGTTTTCCAAAAACACAATGAACCCCCCCCGCTGTGCAGGCGACAAAAACGGAGACGTGCAAACTGACGCTAAACGATGCAGTACTGCACCGTGACCATTAGGCGGCGAAAATTATAGGTGTTTATGTCCTCTGAACTTTAAGGACTACGCAAACACACAGCGTCGCAATGGGGAGCAACGATGTTTTATATCGGAGACGGAGCTGCTTTTGGGAGCGACGTTAGAGTATCAACCAAAAAAAGCGCGGAGAACGGAGACTGGGAGTCTGAAACCTGCCACGCGTATGTGGGACTTTCCTAGCACCGACTGTGTAAACAAGTAGCCTGCAGCTGTAGCGCGCATCTGGGACTCGCTGAGAACGCTCCACTTTGCGTTCGCTCGGCGACGTAGCGCATCCTGAACGCCCGCGTTCGTATCGCTCATCGGCTCGTTCCGTTTTGGAACCTTGGATCCAAACATCACCGTGTAAACGGGGCCTGAGACCGGCCGACGGAAAGCCGCCATAGGCCATCGGGTTCCTCCTCCACAGCCCGATGAACATTTGCGTGCCGAAAACGCCGCAGACAGCACGGGGAACGTGCTCTCCGACTCACCGCCCTGCTCGCGTTCACGCTGCGAACGTGAGCAGCTGAGGCAGAGCAATAGAGACATCAGCCGAACCTGATCAATACACACTGATTCACTGAGGAGATGCAATCAGGCCCCGCAGGAAGAGCCTAACGCGTATTTATTATTTGTCATTCCAGCGGTGAGCCGAGCTGCAGGGCTCCCCTGAATAAGGCCGACGCGTCGGCGACGGCGCCCTTATTGAACAGGAAGTTCGTTTGTTTCCTGCAGACCGCAGAAGCAGACTGCGCTGGCTTGAGGTCAGGCTCGAGTGTCGTCTCTGCGCGCTCCGCTTCAGGTCTCCCGACCGCAGGAACCGAGAGCGGAGCCCCGGCGCTCAGCCGCTCACACAACGAGGCCTTGGCCTTCATCTCATATTTGTTTGACTTCCTACTGGAGCCTGAAATGGGACGTTACAGCATTTCTGAGAACAGCGCTCTGACAGTTGGGCGGGGAAGGGTGGGGGTTGGGTTGAGGTCAGTACGCAGAGCTGCTGGAGCTGTGCGCTCGCGAACGCTTAAACGTGGTCAGTTAAAAAGAGCATGTTTTGCAAACAAAGTTGCTTCTTCTTTTTTTTTTCCCCCCGGGGCTGCTTTTAATCATCGTCCGCGAACGTGGTCACTTCCTCTGGTTTAAAGCTCGGGGACAGAAAGACGGCCTAACAATGCCACGGGGGGTTGCTGGAGTGACCTTTTTATCTTTCGCTGGAATATCCGCTCATCCTTGAAATACGACCCTTTGCGCCTTTCCTCTCCTGACGCTTGTCGATGCAGAGGCAAAGGGGAACTTTTAGCGTTGCATTTGAGACTAAATGTTCTGCACAACATCGCGACACGCCAACGTTTGTGTTCCCCCCCCCCCGCTCACCTCTCTGTGTGCCGTGGTTACACGTGGCGCAGTCCGCAGGGCTGAAGGAGCAGCCGCCTCGGGCCACGGCTGGAATCACGCTGGATGATGACCTGATGAAGGAGGAGTACCTGTTGATCCTGCAGGGCTCTCCGTAGCACGTCTCCACCGAGGTGCAGCAGTACACCGGGTGGCTTATTCCTGAGGGCTGCGGCGAGGCGCCGGGGGGCAGCTTGGCCCCCTTCCCGCCTCCCGGGCATAACGTGAGCGGCGACACGGGGGAGGGGGCGCCGTCCGCGGGGCCGAAGTGGACGTAGTAACCGGGCAGGCAGGTGTAGGTGCGCGGGCTGAGGGTGATGGACGCCGGGTGGGTCACGGGGCGGCTGGAGGGGAGGTGGTGGTGGTGGTGGTGATGGTGGTGGTGGTGGTGGTGGAACACGTCGGACAGCGGGCCGTCCTCCGCCTCCTTGCAGGTCTTGTCCTCCAGGAAGAGGGCCAGCCTGTGACAGTACTTGACGCACCTCTCCTGAGTGCAGCAGTAGCAGGAGGACACCTCCGTCTCCGCCTGCTCCTCTTTGATGGTTTTCAATGAGAATCCCAGCAGGGAGCTACAGCGGAGGCCCTGTTTCAGGCACTCCTCGCCTCCCGGGGGGGCCTTCCAGTCCGGATCCGCGGCCTCGCCTTTGCACAGGCTGCAGCAGCCACTGGTGGCGTCCAGCTGGGAATGAGGCGGGTCCTCTCGGCCCGGTTGTCTGTGCTTCGCTTGGTCCTCGCGCTTGGGATGAGTCGCCCTTTTGGTCACCGCTGTTTCACCACTTGCGGGTTTATCGCTACTTTCGCCCTGAGCTGTGGATGAGGCCCCGCCCCCCGGCTTGGACTCCGCCTTCTTCTGACGTTTGGATCCGTAGGCGAGGCTGGTGAGCTTGAGCAGGGTGGCAGCAGTCAGGCCCGCCTGACGCCGGGGCGTCGGCGCCAGAATGGCCAACCAGTCGACCTCCTGAGCCTCTGCCGCCGAACGCTTCTGCTTCCTGGCGCCCGCTTTCCCTGCCGGGGGAACCTTCTTGGCTTTCTGGGCCCTGGGATCAGGCTCGGGGAGACCGGGCGAGGCCTCGTCGGCGGCCAGCGGTCGTTTCTTCGCCGGCGTCGACGGGGCAGCGTCGTCTCGGTAGAGCAGCAAGCTGTTGAGGGCCTCGGCGTTGAGCGACGCCATCCTCCGCCTGCGCGGCTCAAAGGCGGGCGCGGGGGAGGGGGAGGGGGAAGGGGAGGACCGCTGGATTTTTGGTTGGGGCGCTCGCTGATGAGCCGTGGAGGTGCTCTGGAGTCCACATTTGGTCTGTCTGTGCGCGGAGTGCAGCTTCTTTTTGACTTTCACGCTCTTGTGTTTCCCCGATTTGGACGCGGCATGCTTCTCCACCACAACTCCCTTCTCCTCCAGACGGGTGAGCAGCACGCGGCAGTTGAGCGACTCTCCGCCGCCCAACGCCAGCGTCTTCCTTCTGCGCCGGTGCGACTCCCTCGAGTCCTTTCCCCTCGTCCCTCCCGGCTCATTCTTCTTGTCTTTCCTTTGCTGCACGCCGCCTCCTTTCTCTTTCAAGCCCTTCTCCTGCCGAAGCTTCCTGCATTTCACAGGCGGGCTCCGGTGAGCTTTCACCATCTTCTCAGCGTCTGTGGGCCGACGCGCCGCCTCCTCTTCATCCACACGCGCAGACACACACGCGCGCGCCGTCCTACAGTGGTGCGTTTCAGAGAGATCCTTTAGTAAGCACCATCACGGATCATCACCTGGGTCCATACACTGCGGAGAGACGACACACATCATTTCACTTTAAAGCTATAATCTGCGTGTACACCCCTGCACAATCTGAGAGCGGCTTCATGTAGAGAACAGGATCTTTTAATGCATTATTTAACAACCGGTTTTACTGAGTTGCTGTCAATGTCCAGCTCCTCAGAGAATATCTGCACTTAGACCGGCGTTCTCTTTAACATGCAAACCACACCATGTACACAGGATGGAGGTGGAACTGGTATAAAGAGCACAATATATTATGTTTAAGCCCAAGGCTCTGTGCACTTTGACATCGTGATCTTTTTTTTCTCTCCGATCACAACACGTCAAATGTTCTGTAGCTGCTGAATCATTTAGGATGGCAGCCAAATATGAGAAAGCATTAACTTTTTGCCCCCTTGTAGCAGAAAAGATCATTTAAAGGTCGTGAAGCTCATGTCGAACCCAATTAGTGATTCACACATTCATGCAGGACCATGGGCATTCAAACAATGCTTGGCTCCCATATTTGCTTTACATTTGGATGCCTCGTTCGCGTTTCGGCAGATTTTAATCCTCGCTACCGCCATTAGCTGACACACGGCGATCGCTCACGCAGAAAGGATAAGTAAATTAATTTAACCGCGATCGGGAATCTCATATTTCTCTTTCCGCACGGCAAGGAATGCATCAACGAGCAATAAAAATAAAAGTTTGATCAGCGCCGGTGACAGTTGTTCAGTTAAACTGGTGGCAGCAGCACTCGTCACACAATAGCCTCCTCAGTTTCCATGTCAACAGGCTACACCAAGGAGCATGTTTACACGCGCGGTGCATCGCACGCTTAGTTACGGCTGACAGGTACACAGAATTGCTCCGCATTCCTGATAATTCAGCTTCATGCGGCGGCGCTGATGCGAGCTAAAGCACTCGACCTCTGAGCGCGGGGGTCAACGCGAGTCTTTATGTGGAATGACCCTTCAGCGGGAGAATCACTTTCGCCGGGAAGATCAAGGTGTTATTAACACCAGGACTCAGCAGCGGTGGGACCATGACACCGTCATTTATCTCCACCTGCTGCAGATTCTCTAAACATGATCCAAAAATGCCGTCTTTTTATCCAGAAAGATTAAACGAAGCCTCACAATGTCACAGCAACAAACACGTACAACGTACACGTTGCTTTTTCCACCCAAAGACAATCCCAAAGCAGCGGCCAGCCTGTCGTCATTCGATCTCTCATCCGTACGGGCTGGCCCGAGCCGACGCAGCTTACCAGACTTTGCGCAACGTCTCATTTTAAAGGGATTCTGCAGGTTTTTGAAGTGGACGTGAAGGCATTTGTGCCCAACCACAGGATTACCTGATGAAGGCGGCAGCTGCAACGTCAGAGCCAAAATTCCCTCCGAACGCAGCGGTTCACGTGACCGCTATAGGCAGCGAGTCTGACGCGCATCGCCGCACAAATGTGAAAAAAAAACAACGCGTTCCCTCCTGCGGGCCCGATCCTTCAGCCGACGATGCAGGAATACATAAAAAACACGCTGTTAGCTGCTGTAACGACTTCAATTATCCCAATTAACTGACTGAACTGTTCCAATTGCAGTCTTCCGGAACTTGATTCATGTATATGGATCATTCCAAACCAGACATATGGTGTGAATCAACAGCTTATTTTTACACTTGACGATTAAATGACGCCATCTGAACACCGATCCAGAAAATCCACCTCCTTCCTTTTGCTCTTAAAGACTTATTTTCAAAACTACTAAGCGTATTTGTTGCCCCCCCCCCCCGCACACACACCATGTTATTCCAGCACACACACACAAAAAAACCACTTGCAGCATTTCTCGTGATCCTAATATGTGAAGAACAAATAAATTGATTCGGACTTTTTTTTTTTACCCCCCTCGCCTAAACCATCTCATAACGGAACCGCGCGGCGAAGCGTGAAAAGCAACCCATGAGGGAGAAATTTAATTTCCAGATAACAAGAGAGCCGACGGAGGCTCCCATCGAGTTTGATGCTATCAAGTCGAGTTGCCTCATTTGAATAAGAGGGACGCGGACAATGGGGCGACAAGGGCTCAATGAGGGGCATCGCGATTATTTCCTCGAAAGGTTTCAAGTTCAAATATCAACTCTGCTCTTCTGTTGGAGAAGGCCATCAAGAAACTTTGATGGTTGCTTTCCTCTGAGACCTGGAAGCATCGGAAGTACTGGTTGAATTTCACCTGTTATTTAACCCAGTTTCTTTCCTTCTTATTTCATAATAAATCTGAAGTGATGTAACAGATTTAAGAGGCCTTTCTCCGAGAACAGATGTTTGCTCCTTTTACGGACATTAAAACTATTAATTATGAACAAGAAATGGAAGGAAACAATCTATAAGAAGCTCACAAAAAAGCATTGTTTGATTTAACAAGGACACCACCCAGAACACATTGGAAACATGTCATTTATAGAACGTTCTCGACTCCTGCCTCACAGCTGGGCTCGATTTTCCCATTATCTTAAATGATTTATAACCTTATAACAAATGGTCAAATCATCAATAGCCATAAAACCGATTATAAGTGTAAAAAGAAAATCTTTAGCCTGCTAAGAAATAAAACAGCCGCTTAAAAGAGGATAGTTGTTTGTTCGACGAACGCCCCTCTAATTTCATTTTAATGATCTTGGCCAAACTGGGAGCCACTAATTGAGACGATGTTTGCAGAGAATTAAAGAACCCTTCCTGATAGGCTTTAAAGTCAATGGAGTCAAACTGGGGCATAAAGCCCACTTAACAGCCATCATGGATTTCTCCCACCTCCTGATGGGATATTAACTGACTGTATAGTTTCCTGTGGGGGGGGCTGGGCTGGTCACACACCCTTCCTCAGAACAAGGCCATGGTGGAGAGCTATCATCGTGACAGACCCCCCCCCCTCTCCCCAGGGCTTAAGATCTGGCATCTAAACCCGCCTGAACCTTCAAATACCACCAAGTCCACTTTTCCCGGAGCAAACCAGCAGATCCACGATCCTCCACCACCACCACCACCACCACCAACACTACCCATCCTCCTCCTCCTCCTCTTCCTCCTCCTCCTCCTCTTCCTCCTCCACTACCTCCACCCTTCACCTCCATGCAGGTTCGGGGCACAAGCACTCACAAAAATACAAACCAAACTACATAAATAAAGGACCCCCCTCCCCTCCCCGGACCCTGTCAGCGGGGATGAGCCGTGCGGCTGTGAGGCTGACCGGGCTGGAGCGTCTGCGCGCCCGGCCGCTGGAGCTCCGACTTCTCCGCGTCTTCCTCTCCCAACATGCCGTAGCAGGAGCGCAGAAACGAGAAGTGGGTAAAAAGCGAACCAACCACCCCCCCGCCCCCCCTCCACCCCACCGATCGGCCGAAAACACCAAAGCCCCGCTCGGATCGGAGCCTCCCCGGTCGGCGCCGGTGCCATTTAAACCCCGCGTCAGGGAGCCGACTTGCGGGAGCGCTGCGCCCCGCCGATCCGACCAGCTCCCAACTGTGACGATCACCGGCCGCGATTCATCGTTACCTTGCGCGTCCCGTCGGAAACAACAACCCCCCACACACACACTCTTCCTCCTCCTCCTCCTCCTCCTCCTCCTCCTCCTCTTCCTCCTCCGAACGGTGGACGAGGAGGATCAAAATCGCGTCACTCCCGGGCTGTGGAGCGGAGCGGCGAGCGGCGGAGCCCGCAGCCGTGTGCAGCCGGAGCCATGGTGGAGGGAGAGCGGTGACCTACTTCGGAAGGAGCGCTGGGGATGATTATTCATGCGCTGCCCGCCTTCATCCGTCCCTGCACCGGGACATCCCCGTCTGAACGCTGTGGTGACCCTGCAGGGGCTGCACCCGTCGCGCATTCTCCACTTTATGGTTTGAAATCATCTCCCATCAGAGGACCCCCCCACACACACACACACACACACACCCCTCCCACAGCCACTGTTTCATTTTAGGATAAAAGTGTGGAGTTCCAGGCAGAAATATTCTGCATCAAACTTCCCCCCGAGATGAGTTTCCCTGATTGAAGCACTGTAAAATGGGAGGCAAAATGAACACATTGACTAATAACGCGCAGGTGGGCTAGATAATAGATCCTCGATGAGGGCGTCATCGAAACGTCAACGGTTAACAAACAAAGTCTTCATCTCTGTTTGACCTTTTGTGTTAATGACACAATATTTGAAGCCATATCCCCACCCAGCATTGATTAATAACTGATAATAAGCTGCGGCTTTGGATTGTTTAGAACACTCTTGGTGCAGATAAAATGATTATCATTAAGAAGATAACTGCCACAAGAGACCCCCCCCCCCACATTAATAACATCAGAATATAGATATAATTATTTCACTGGCCATCCTCTGTTCTGAATCACGACTGGACCCTGACTGTGATGATGAGCGCTCCCCCGCTCCTTTATTACCCGAGCACAGGTACCGTCGGCCTGTTCCAGCCGCTCTCGCCCGCCGCGCGACCTTTCAGCTGGCGGCCTCAAGCGGGAAAACTTTAATAAAACGGCGCCTTCGCTCTTGCCGTCTGTCGCTCTGGAGTCGTGATCAGGCTCCGCTGAGATGGCCAGGCGATCGTCCTCGTCAATAGCGCCTCGGCGCTGTGTTAATTAACAGATGTAAACACGCCGAGTGTGCCGAGTTAATGAGGCGTGAGGGCCAGGTGAAGCCCGGGGACGCCAGACCGCCCAGAGCTTGCCCCGACCGCAATAAAAGCGCCGCCGGGAGCGGCGGGAGACTGACAGCGGGGCAAATAAATGCGTGATCGTGCCGTTTTCCTTCGGGGGCTTGTACAAACTCGGCGAGCGCGCGTGAGCTGCGGCCGGCGGGAGGCTGGGAGACGTCAGAGTCAGACGAGAGGCCGCTCCTGCTCCCCACGTCGGTTAATTCTCCCGTCTGCGCTCGCTCCTGAGCGATATCCAATCACGCTCCCTTATCTCTAATTAGCAGTTTGCTAAGAGCTGCTTCTTGTGTTACTCCTTCTTCCCGCCCCCGCTGGCCTGCGCCGGTTGCGTGCCTGCCTCCTGAGCCGCCGCGCAGATTAGATTTGCGCCCCGGCGAGGTCACGACGAGTCCCCGGCCGCCTGCGAAATCACGTCCTCGGCCGCCGTTTGAGAGCCCTCGCACCTGCCTCATCCCCCCCCCACCACCACCACCTTCAGACAGGCGAAGGGCGCAATCGAATCAGGAACGCGCAGACAAACAGATAAATGCGTTACGGCGGCGGGGACGTGTCTGTGACTGACGCATCTGCGTCCACGGGAGAGATCTGGCTGCGAGCGCGGTTAACGATCGTCTGTCGGCCGTTCGGGGGTGCCTGATGTTGCCAAAACGGCCCTGGGGGAGCACTGGGACGTTTGCCCGAGCACCAGTAAATGTGCTGGGAGGCTGGGAGGCGTAACGCGGCGTGTGGGATGCTCAGGCAACGGGGGGGGGCTGAAGGGGAACCCGGCGTCCGCGCTCTTGACGACGGGAGAAACGGGGGCAAAGCGACGAGTCGTTACTCTTCTGCTGTCGCACCCAGGCCCGACCGAAGGGGGGGGGGGCAGAGCGAGAGAGGACGGAGTCCACGTTCTGGTGGACAGAGACGGAGACAGGGGCGGGTGTAACCAGACACCTGAACCTCCCCGCCCTTGACTGAGCCGTGTCGTCTTCCCTCCCCGATGTTTTCACCTCAGATGTCTTCGGAGCGCCCTACAGTCAGCTCCGCCTCCCACCCACCAGGACCCCCCCCCACCCCCTCCCCCATCGACCCACCCACCCACCCACCAGGACCCCTCAACTCTCATCAGACTGCAAATTGACTTGCAGATGGTGAATGTTTCATTGTGAGGGAGGCCAGATCGCGTTGGGGAGGACTGGAACAACGATGCACTCCTCTCGTGATCGATTTCTCCTCCAGCTTCTAAAGTCAAAGTCAGCGCGCTGCTCCTGCCCTCGAGCTGCCAAGCAGCACCGCACAGACGCAGGGAAGGCAAAAAGAGAGGAGTTTTCAGGAACGTCTGAAGCTGTCTTTGACTGTTTCTGCCTGTTTGCAGTCACATTTCGGTGCCTTTGGGGGGAACACAGCCTTCTTGTGTTTCCTGACAAAGAAAGCCGCCTGATATTAGCTGTTGGCCAGGATGGATTGGCTCATTTTAGATCCTGTGTGAGATTTAAACGAGATGAAGCCAGTACATTCAGTTTGTGACATTCATCTGCAAGTGCATTCCAGCATTTATTAAGAGCCTTTAATTGACACATCCTTGTTCGGGCTCTCGAAGACGCGGCTATTTGTGCGACTTTTTACAGACAAATCGCCCGCTTAAAATGGGAATGACTCTTTCTTCCTGGCTCTCTGCGGCTGCACTTCACACATCATTTTTGCCGCGGAGAGCAATCAGCCAACAGAACTGTGCCTTTCCTCAAGAGATGAAGGCAAATCAGCCCCGCATTCATTAGAATCACATAAACATACACTAATTCCAGCTAAATGATAGCGTTGCTAATTATCTGCTTTGTGATGGAAGCGGATTTTTCCAAGAGAATCGCGCTTTCGCGGTTTTCTGGTGTTTAAGGGTCCGACATCACCCCAATACCTATTTAATCTATAAAAGAGTCATGAACGCAGCGCAGCCATTCAAAGAGCAACAGGCAGTTACATAAAACATGAAATACTGATGACAGGTCTTAATTAGTGAGACGTACAGCAGTCGCTCAACGCCAAGCTACTAATTTGTAGCTCGCCTGCCAAACTTCAGGCCCAAAAAAAGCCTGTTTGTAGCGACCCGTGAGGCTCGGGGCATCTATATTTGACATGAATCAGCTCCAACAAGCACAAATGTTGAAACTTTGAAGGTAATGTATTCCCAATGTGGAGACTCACGTGGCGTCGACACAACGGGCATCCATAATCGCTCGATTATCAGGCAATTTCGCCGCTCTTGAAGAGCGCGTGTACACAAGAGCGAGCGATCCGTGGAGGACAGACGTAACGTGAACCGCGGCCTCCTGCCCGTTTGGTTCCAGTAAAGGAAGCTCCGCCCTCTCCCATCAATCGGACCTGTCATGTCACGTAGTTTTATCGCTCCCGCGTCAATCTCATTAGCGCGGTTTTTAATTAGTTATTTGATGCCAAAAAAAAAAAAATGGAGCCGAAATGTCAGGGCTGACGCTCGGTCGTAAATCACATGAGCGAGAACCAGACGGCGCCAAACCCAGAAGATCAGGTTTTCACATTTGCAGAGAAAGAGGAAGTGGAGATGAGCTGTCTCTCTTTAACTCATTAACATGACATTAAAATCAAGTTTGGAGGCGGAATTGTGATAAATGGGCAGTAAAATTTAGTTCAACACTGCGACTCTGAGCCGCAATTAAAGGATGCGTGAAGATCTTTGTGATGTTTGCTCAAGTTTATGCGCATTCTCATTTTTAAGGAACCTTTATTACGCTGATTTTGGTGGATTTCACCTTTATAAAACCTAATTTGTTGTGCAGCCCAACATCAAAAACAGCAATAATGATCCTTTTTGTTGTCGCAAATAACGTGCAGATGGAGATAAAGCTGTGCGGGGCGTGGAGCCGGCTGTTTGGTACACAGGAGAACAGGTAGTAAGCTGTGATTTCTCAGCTTCGGCAAGTAGGCTACAGATGTAGAGATGACAGTTCAGCACTGCAGAGCAGATACAGGACAGGAAGTGTAATTATCTGCTTCTACTCTTCCTCTTCAAAGGGATGGGGCAGGATGCCAGACAGCCTGGCTGGCAAACGGGGAGGAGAGGAGGGGAACGAAGAGGCAGCAGAGCCAGCAGATAGGGAGATAGCTCTGAGGACGGGATTAAAAAGAAAAACGGAAGCAGAGGGACGGAGACGATCCGGGGAGGAGAGGCGGCGTCGCACCTCTCATCCACCGGATGAGAAAAAAAGAAAAAAAAAAAAAAAAAAAAAAATCAAAACTCGGCGCAATTTTTCCCATCCAGCCTCCGGCCTTTCAGCGCTTGACAGCTCCACAGAGGGGGAAGACCTTCGGAGCAGGAGGGAGAGGCGCGGCGACAAAAGGAGGGCGAGGCAGAGTCAAAAGGCGTGAGTGATGGGCCCAGATAGCGCAGAGAATGGAGACCGGCTGAGAGATTGTCATCGTCCTGGGGAACAATGGCTCTCTGATAGAGACGGCCTGTCGCTGGATTTCCAGACCAGCTGAGGACGGACCTCGCGCAGGGGGGGGGGGGGGGCCCTGCCCCCACCCCGCGCCTGCCCACCTGCCGCGGCCCCAGTCGGGCTTTAAGCATCTGCCAAACCGAAGGACGCTCGGTGCCATGTGCCATTCAGCGGAGGGGCCGCGTGTTTGTCGGCCACAGCGAGGGCTTCTGTTCTGGGCGGCCTCAGCCAAGCAGGGTTTAGTGTCACACACACCCGCGCAAACGGTCCCAGTGTGTGTGTGTGTGTGTGTGTGTGTGTGTGTGCGTGCGTGCGTGCTTGCGCGCGGGCGCGAGGATAAGACCCATTTAGCTCTGAAAGCTCTACATCTCCTGCAGCTGTGAGCTGGTCAACAGCTGACACCGGTCTGCGGGGCCCTGCTCTCTCTCTCTCTCTCTCTGGCCCCTCCACCGCCGGCCCTGCCTCCCCGTCTACGACCGTTCCGCCCAGCAGACCTGTAATTTTCACAGCTGCGTTCGGAGTCAGGAAAAGATGGGCGGGACGGGAGAAAGAAGGGGGGGGGGTGGTGGTGGTGGTGGTGACTAACGGCTGTTAGAGGAGCCCAGTACAGATTACAGTACATCTTTATTAATCCAGATTACCCACGATTCAAACCCCTGAAACACAGAAACAACCGAACAAGGCGCAAGGAAATCCAAGAAAACAGACCACAAACTCTGTTGCCAAGGAGACGGGGGTCCCAATTTGAGCGTTTCATGCTATGAATTATCATATACCGACGCGGGGCTTGGCCAAATCACATGGTGGATCCCTGACAGCATTGGGCCTAAATCACATTTTCCACATGTTTACACACACGCCTCGGCTGATTGTGCATCGCCCTCTGACCACAGAGGGTTCACAGTGTTGGCTTTTGTCTCGCCGCCTTCAGAATTTCCTCAACTCAAATTTGTCTTCTCTCAGCGACAAACAGCAACGTGCCGACTCAGACAGGACACAATCCCCTCCATTATTATTTGTTTGTGCCGTCATATACAATCGGAGCGCGCGTGTGAGTCACAGCGGGCTTTTTTTTTTTTTTTTTTTTTTGTCCTCCCCACCGCCACATCAACAACCTCCATTAATTCCCGCGCTCTGCAGCGGAGGAGCGGTGATCAAACAGTGAATCTGAGCACAGATTAGGTGAGCTGAGGAGGCAGGGCTGCGTCGGGAAGGGACTAATCTGAACATCACCACGGAGCGGGAAGAAAACGCGAGATGCGCTCTCGGGAGACTCGGGGAGGCGGAAAAGCAGCAATCGGTGCGCTAAGAACCCACCGCGATGTGAAAAAACGGCTCTGTGGGTCCCTCTGCAGTCATCCATGTGCTTCCAATCTGCGACCCACCTCCAGGCTACCAGGGTTCCTCGCCATCTACTGTATATGTGCGGATCACATCCTTCACGCTGAGCCCAGCGTAATCACAATCCACAGCTGTCTGCAGTTGTCTGCCTCCATTTGGGCCTATAATTAGTGCATTATGGTGTAACGGTAACCATTGGACGTGATGCGGGGCACATCGGAGAGGACACTGCTGGTGTGTCTGCACGGCCTTCTTATGAAAGGCTGCGAAGAAACAAATTCAAACCCAAAACCATCAGTTACTACACTGACTGACTAAAGTAAACTCTTATTGTCCGCATAGCTGGTTAACAAGTTGGATGGGAATACTGAGGTATGGGATGGAACCAATAACCTTTAAGCAACATGTATTCATGCGACACACTAAAACTGAAAGCTGTAACTGCTCTATTCCTGTTAGTTGTTTCCAGAAAATATACTGGAGGAAGTGGGAGCAGAAACACAATGGAGGGATTTATGTCCGAGTGAGCGTCCCTGTTTGTCTACGCGGTGGAAAAATCTTTAAATTCCAGTAACTCAGGTTTGACTTACGGAACGCAGAGCAACGAGCGCTTAGAAAAATAAATGCTTTAATCTGTGAATATTTCAGTACTAGGGAGATAGGTGGTAATGAGGTTAGCGGGCAGGTTACATTAACTTAAGTGGGTTACTGGGAATTGAGGAAGAAAAAAAACCAGAGCCAATTACATTAAGCACTCCAAATAACAGGAAATCTGTTTTCACGCACAGCCAAGAAAATACAGTAAGTTAAAGCTGAACCGGATAATCAGTCTGTAACCTGTGGGGCTTTCTTTCCACTACGCTGCCGTATTTCCAGATGTGCGTTTAGCCTGGCTCACCTACAGGGAATACCTATCCGGGGATTTAGGGGTTAATAGTCCAGCATTGCACTGGCCCGGCTTAAAGGAAGTTGCAGACGAGTGGCCCGGGCTGCAGGAGCATATTCACACTTAGGACGCTCGCCCTCATCTGCAGTCACACGCTCATAATCAGGTCGTCTGTCTACGCTGTCAAACTTCCCAGCATCTTCCCATTCCTCTGCTCCCCTGAACGGACCCTCTGTCCACGCTACCTTAGATAACGGCTGTTTTATGCTGTGACGTGAATTGTTTTGATTCTTTAAAAAAAAAAAACGGTTTATCCTTCGCTTCTTTTCTCTCCGAGCGGGCCGTGTACAATCTCCCTGAAACCAAACACCTGTAAGACTCTGTGGTCTGTTGTCACTCTGCAGCCTTGTCGCCGCTCAGAGACTGCTGCAAACCATCTCACACATTCTCACACACCCGCAGAGCAGGGACTTCCGTTTAAGTTTTCCCTGATGCATAAATAATCCTCCTGATTCTTTAGAGTAGCTCCTCTATAGAGCCAAACCCTCTACATGCAGAGTTCACAGGCTTTCTGTTTTCCTATCCCTTCTGAGGCTTGTCCGCTGAGGTGTGGAGTTAAATTCCCTGAACGCATCTGTGCTGTTCTCAGATTTTTCAAACCAACTGAGGCTGTTTGTGGATTAAACAAAGAACCACAACCTCGCCAGAGGCAGGAAACGCGAAGCCTCGAGTGAAATATTTGTTCCATTTTTGTACTTTTCATCACCAACAACAGTGGCTGCATGTCTGAAAGATCCTCTGTTGAGAGTGGATTATCATTTTTGGATTAGACTGACTTTTTTCCTCTAAATGTGAAGGTCTGGATCGGTAGCGTTTCATATCTAACAAACAGCACGACTGTGACAAATATTTTGGAAAAAGGAGACGCGTTCTCTTCCGAAAACAAACCCCTTCACGGTGAGTGGGATGTTGTTTTCAAACCTGAGAATTTATTTTCCAACTCAGAACCCAAATCTTGTGTCGTTTGAAAGATCTAATGTGAGCTGCACAGCAACGCAGGGACAAAATAAATAAGACTGCAAACTAAACTGTCCTCAGATCACAAACGGCCATCTGAGCAGGAAGTGTGTGTCTCCTTCGGGGCGGCAGGGAAGAGTGTGTTTGGGTGACAGGCGTGTTCCACCCCTCCTCCTCCTCCTCCTCCTCCTCCTCCTCTCCCTGACCACAACAGGACACTTCTTCAGAGGTAATGGGATTATGTCCACCATTGATATTCAGCTTTTATGACTCACGTGTGGGCGCCGCGCGTCCATTCAACGCGCCACTGTGATGGGCCCGTCAAAGTAAACTCTGGAGAACTGACTCGACACAAACGTGCAGCGACCTCCAGGACTGAGGCTCCATTGTCAGGCTTTACAAACACCATTATACAGGAGAACACACTGGGCAACTTGTACGGGCTTTATGTCATGTCAAAACCATGCACATCCTATTTACAGAGAGAGATCAGCTTTTCCTGAGCTGATGTCGACAGCTACCCCGAATAATTAAAAAAAAAGGGGGGGGATGAATAAAATAATCCACCGAGGGGGAGACAAAAAAAAAGTTCTTAAGATTAAAAGTGAGAATCCAACCACCGAGAAGAGAGAGAGGGGAGCGTGACTGATAGCATACTTTTACTTGTGCAAATTCACGGCTGTGCACACACTGTTGTCTCTGTTACACCGAGACAAACACACCACACACACAACGGGCTTCAACTGCCACTTTTCCTCACAGACGCCACGGTCTGGGAAGGGTATGTATCTATAGTGCTCGTTCTCTCTCGCCGTGGAACATCTGCTCGACTTCTAGAGTCCTCAACATCTGTCAAAGTACTGAACGCTGCAGCACGCAGACCTGGGGTTCTGCCTACTCGGGGCAACCTTTTCCCCACGGCTTTTGTGAATGAACCAGTGATGGTCATGTGTTCTGAGGCTCATGAGATGATGCTTGTGGTGAATAAACTAAAAACCTGCTGAGAAATTAAATGAAAGCCGTCGATTTAAAGACAACTCTGGGACAACCACCAGTGTGAAAGGGG
Source organism: Lagocephalus sceleratus (assembly GCA_911728415.1). Taxonomy (NCBI): domain Eukaryota; kingdom Metazoa; phylum Chordata; class Actinopteri; order Tetraodontiformes; family Tetraodontidae; genus Lagocephalus; species Lagocephalus sceleratus. The sequence goes on along the minus strand of CAJVRN010000036.1, from coordinate 7,284,984 downwards.
TGGTTATGAAACCAGAGATACCAGTTTAATCTCAACCAGACTTTAATCCATCCCAATAATATGGAATTATTGATTAACCTAAATCTACCCGACAAGAAGCTCTGTGGCTGGCAGGCTGCTGTCCAAACTCCGGAGCGAGTCAAAGTTAAACGAATGCTCACCAACTGCGCTTAAACGCGCCATTAAATGAGTTTAAAGGACCGGCCCGAGCGTCGGGAAGGCGGCCAAGCCCCCGGGGAGGCTTCGTCCACCGGCCCGCGGTGCCCTCCTCTCCGGACGCCTTCCTCCCAAACTTCCCCGCATCCAGCGGTGCCGGTCCGTGAACTCACCACGCACCCCCGAACCTGACCCCTCGCGGGAGGCGCGTGAGCCTCCGTGACATGTTTCCGCGGTCACGAGCCGAGCCGACGAGTGACGTCTCCGCTCTCGTGCCACCTGCACGAGGCGTAAACGAGACCCCCCCCCCCCGCAGGTGGAACCATCACCCCGGAGGTCGGCGGGCTCCGACCCCCCCCCGACACCACCCAGCCCTCGGTCGAGTCCCGCCTGAAACACTTTCAGTTTGGCCCGAGGAGCGAGCGGAGTTGTCGGCTCTTACCGTCCCTGCAGCCCCGGCGGTGGTGGCGGTGGTGGTGGTGGTGGGTGGGGGGGGGCAGCGGGCTCAGTCCCAGCGGCCGGGGGGGATGCGCCCAGAGTCCCACCAGTGAAGAAGGAAACCGGGGCGAAGGGCGACTCATGCTGAGCTGGGTCGGCCGGAGCCCCGTCTCGCCTCTCCCGGCTCTCGAAGTCCCGAACTGCGCCTCTTCTCCGCGCGAAGTGTCCGCCCGGGCTGCTTCTCCCGGGGGGGGGGGGGGTAGAAAAGCGAGGAAACACTGGGCAGGTTCCTGCAAAGTACGGCTCTACTTCAGCGTGTTTTTACATAACAGCATCATCCGCTTTTTCTTTTTTTTTTTTTTTTTTTTTTTTTATGTTGACGCATCATGTAGCGAAAACATGGAGTTTCTTAAAGGGCCACGGCCGCGCCGCGCACATGTCACCGTCCCGGGGAGCTGCAGCAGGACACCCATGGGCGCCGAGGACCGGGGTCTGGGGGATCCTGCCTTCATAGGCTGGTGGTAAAGCTGACCTGAGGAGGAGGAGGAAGAGGAGGAGGAAGAGGGGGCTATCTGCTCCCACCCAGATGAAGGAGGTTTTGGTTGAGGATGGACTCCCCTCAGTTTCCCTGCTTAAAATAAATATCACTGATCAAGTCAGAGCTTAAACCAATCAATAGTCACAGTGACCCGATGTGTATTTGGATCTAAATGTGCTTAAAACTATCAATAATCAACAACAACGATTGACCGGTGTGTTTTTATTAGTGTGCGTCATTGAACCAAGTGGATTAATTAGGTTTGGTTTTAGTAGAACAGAAAAAGATGCTTATCAGTGGTCTGTGAAGCTTTAGTAAATCATTTATTTGTTTTACATTAAGGTAAAGTATAAACCCTTAAAAACTTCCATGGTGATTTGAGGTGTTTTGGAAGGATCGTGGGTTTGAAACGTCCTTCCAAAAGTGTTGGTTCTGCTCCGGTTTCGTCTTGCGCTTGTGGTGCGTTCAGGGTCCTCATCACCACTGCTGTGTTTAGCTTTTCATGAAGTCACAAACTGCCCCCTCTACACTTTTATTTACCCGAGCCCAGAGAAGTCAGCAGATGAGATCGATCAGAACCGCAGAGGTCAAGAGGTCACAGCGGAAAGACCATTTCGCCCGAGACTCTCCACGGCACTAAAATAGATCATTCACGCTGCTCTGCTTTCACCCACCAGAGAACCGACTGCAGAGCAGGGAAACAAAGCACTTTGTATCGGAGCGAGTCTCAAAAGTGCTGGAAACGTTCACGCTCTGCTCCGCTGGTGACCTTTGACCCCTGCTGCTGGATACAGGCTTTCATATTTCACACATCCGAGGTCACGGCTTCGGCTAACGAGGAAGGCGAAACCGGCCCGGTCCCCGTTCCTCTGAAGTTCACCGAAAGCCCGATCAGCTGCGAGAGGAGCGACCTCTTCATCCTCCGGGATTCGTCATAAAACAGTTACCAACCAGTTGGAGTTCCGCACCTTCGGAAAGCACCGGTGAACTTTACCACGGTGAACTCTGAGCTTCCCTTTTGATTGATGCCCGCACGTGCGGACAGCGACGGCGTTGTTTCATCGCGGCCGTCAACGTCAGAAGCTGCCGGGCCTGTTCGCCGCAGCCGCTCCACCTGACTGCTGACAGCTCGCCGTGTTCGCCGCTCGCTCCGGTGAACCCGTGACCGGAGGACCTCGACGTGACACCGGAGGAATTCGGTCCGGGAGGAACAGGAGACGGGAGCGGATAGCCCGGCGATCGATCACCGATCGCTGTCGAGCGCTCGGCCCTCCGGCGGCGGCGGCAATCCATCAAAACGGCGTGAAAACGCCGTTGATCCGTGTCGAACAAGAGTCGGAGGACAATGGACGGAAAACCCGGAGGAATGTCAGAGGAACGTCGCTGCTTTGCCACCTGAGCTCATTTTTCCTCCTGTCGCGCTCGAATCGGTTTCTGACACCTTTGAATCAAAGTTTTTATGCTTTCACGTGAGAAACAGTTCAAGTTTCTTGTTTTAACTCATTACAAAAAGGTGTTCGTCTAAAAAAAAACAAAAAAAATCCCAGATGTGTTTTCATTTTCAGAAACAGGAAGGTTTTAATCATCGTTCAACAAATGCCTTCATCAACATCCGTGGAGTTGGGAGCGTCTCCTTCCGCTCCGCGTCCAGGACTTTTATTTCATCTCGGAGAGCCGAGGACGGCGGCGGCAGCGGCCCGGCGTTCCGAGTATCAAAGTCCAGCCAAACAGTCTCCTGGGCATCAGCCAGCCTGTCAGCTGACAGAGGGGAGCTGACAGCGGACCGACCGGAGGCCGTAAAAGCTGATGATCCGTCACGGCGAGACGGGTCGGCAGCGGAGGAGCGGCTCTCCGGATTGATGCGGGAGTGCCCCAAAAGTGAACCGCAAAAGAAAAACCTGCAACAGGAAAGAGACCCGGAGACCTTTGATCCTTTGATTGATGTGAGCGACACTCCATCATGACAGAAGCTGCAAACTCACATTCAGCAGCACTGAAGGCTTAAAAGAACATAGTCCCCAAGGTGGTAAAGCGGCAGAGATCATGTGGTATACCTACGCCGTTTAGTCCACTTTCAGCATCTTTACTGCAGCATTCTCCTAAAAAGTGGATGTGAATACATTTAATGTGGCTTTTTTGTTCTATAAATTGGAAATGTTGGTGATATTTAACACCAAAATCAAAACACGGGACTCCTTTCCGACGATCGAGAGGTCACCACGGGTCAATAAAGGTCATTCAGGAACCGCAGGCGCTTGGATATAGACCCACGAGGAGGCTCATTAAAAGCTTATCAGAGGTTTTTTTTTTTAATTGTTATTCAGTCCGTTCACACCAGAAACACAATTACCCCAAAGGGCACAAACGACTACGGCGGAATCTCCATCAGTCAGTCTGGAAGACACACGAAGGGGCTGAGGGCTGCTTCAGCGACTGCTCTGTTAACACTAAGGAGGGGCGTGTGGGCGGGTCTCCAGTGGGTTTGGGTGGGACATCGGTAACGTCCCGATGTCCGTCTAAGGCCCCGGGGGTGCGTAAATGTCTTTCGCGGCAGGGCGCCTCGGCCTCTGGGCTACTTGTACATGGCGTTGAAGGAGCGCCCGATGATGAGGCGGCGGATCTCGCTGGTGCCCGCGCCGATCTCGTACAGCTTTGCGTCGCGCAGGAAGCGCCCGGTGGGGTAGTCGTTGATGTAGCCGTTCCCTCCTGCGGTGGAGGAGGCGGGGTCAGGCAGGGGCGGGAGGGGGGGCGCGGCGGCCTGCTGGCACTTACCCAAACACTGGATGCCATCCAGAGCGACTTGAGTGGCGTTCTCGGCACAGTACAGGATGACCCCGGCGCAGTCCTGCGACAGGAACAGGAAGTGCTTAAGGAGGCTCCACGGGCAGGAAGTTCAGGGCAGAGGAACCCGACAACGACGCGCTGGGACCCCCCCCTCTCAGGGTCGTGGGGTCTTCCCTCTCACCTTGGCACTGAAGTGACCTTTGTCGCAGGCGCGGGCCACGTTGTACACGTACTGCCGACAGGAGCTCAGTCTGGTGTACATGTCGGCCATCTTGCCCTGCATCAGCTAAAAACAAAAGCGTCCGGTCATTCCCGCCCGAGTGTTCCGACCGCTCCCGCGTCGGAGTCCCGAACCTGAAAGTGTCCGATCTTCTGCCCGAAGGCCTCTCTGACGTGGAGGTACGGGATGGCGCAGTCCAACACCGCCTGCATGATGCTGCGGGAGGACGACAGCGTTAGCGCGGTCGTCGTTGATTAAAGGTTTGAGCGACGCTCCGGGGGGGGGGACGAACCCGAGAGGTCCCGCCGCCAGGACCAGCCTCTCCAGGTCCAGGCCGCTCATCATCACGTAGACGCCTTTGTTCAGCGGGCCCAGGACGTTCTCCGCTGTGGTCAACCAAAGGAGGACACGTCAGAGCAAGCCGGGCTCAGAGCCGGAGCGGGTCGTCCGGACGCGCACCTGGAATCTTGCAGTCCTCGAAGATGAGCTCGGAGGTGTTGGACCCCCTCATGCCCAGCTTGTCCAGCTTCTGTGCGGTGGAGAACCCCGGCATTCCCTACGAAACACGCCCTTCAGCCGCCTGCTTTGAGGGGCCGACCCTGACGGCGGGACTCACCTTCTCAACGATGAAGGCCGTGATGCCCCGCTGGTGCGCTTCGGGGTCCGTCTTCGCATAAACGATCAGAACGTCGGCGTCGGGGCCGTTTGTGATCCAGAACTTGTTCCCGTTCAGAACGTAATAGTCACCTCCAGAGGAAAGGGAACGGAATATTATTCACATTCAGGGAAACAAACCGGTGCTTTGTGGTGCTGAAGGCCCCACGCGTGTGGAGAGGAGGGTAAAGACTCTAAAGCTGTCTGTGCTGGCCTCAACAGATCAATAAAGAAGACACAGCATCCACGTTCAACACGTTCAACACGTGAACCCAGAGGTTGGAATATCGTAGAGCCAGAGGGGACACCGCAGCTGCATGACGGGATGTCTGCGCCTCGGTATAGAGCAGGGATGTCCAGACTGGGGCCGGGCAGAGGAAAGCTGCTGGTTCAATACCCAGGTTGGACGAGAGACTGAAGGTGTTCTGGTTGCAGGGGAGGTGCCAGCACATCCTGAGCACTGCTACAGTACCCTTGAGCAATAAGAATGACCTTCAATCAACAGCTTTGGCCCTTTTTTGATACAGCCCAAGCATATTCTTGATAGCGCTCTTAAAAATTAAATGCAGGAAATACCCCGCCCCTTCTCTCTGAACCATCATAACGATCAGGAAGGCGCGGACATTAAAATCACGAGCTCGACCCGCTGACAATCTTTTTTAATGCTTCGCCAATGAATTGCAATAAAAGTATCTTTAAATCTTTAAATGCAGCCTCGTCAAAAACATTAAAGCCAATAAAGATCCTTGATGTAGCTACCCTACCCTGCTTCTTTGCTTTGAGCTTCATGGACACGACGTCAGAGCCGGCGTTGGGCTCGCTCATGGCCAGCGCTCCCACGTGTTCGCCTGTCAACAGCTGGAGAGAGGAGGACAGGGTCTAAGGGCGGAGTCGCTCTGAGCTGCGGGGTTTCCCGGGCGTTCCGCTCCCAACCTTCGGCATGTACTTCTCCTTCTGTTTCTCGTTGCCATGGCGCACCATCTGGTTGACGCACAGGTTAGAATGGGCGCCGTAGCTGAGGGCCACGCCAGCGGCCACTCGGGACATCTCCTCCATCACAATGACGTGATCCAGGTATCCCAGCCCGACTCCACCGTATTCCACTGCACCACACACAGTTACACACACGTGGTGTGATGCTGGTTTGTGACACACTCACGCAGCTTCCTCTCAGTCAATTCTTACCTGGAGCAGTGATGCCAAGGAGCCCCATTTCTCCCATTTCTTTCCAAAATTCCTGGAGGGAAAGAAAGCTCCGTTTGAAGGAAAACACTCAAAAGCCTTTTGTATCAGATAAGGCAACATTTATACATTTATGTTTTCAAGCTCCAAAAGCAGATGTGTGAAAACAGGCGTTACTCACCCGCATTCTTGGAAACTCGTTGGTCTTGTCAATCTCATCAGCATAAGGTGCCAGTTTCTCCTCGCAGAATTTCCGCACTGTCTGTCTGAGCTAACAAATAACGCGCACAAACAGATTTTTGTTTGTTTGAAGTAAAATAAATACAAGTAGGACAAGTAAAATGCTTCAAGGGTGTCGCTTTACAAAGTGTGACTTTCTCTAACAATATTTCAGATATTGCTAACTCGTTGAATGATGCTTTTAGGTGACTGATTTTTTTTCTAAGGGATATTAGTGAATATGAATAAGCACTTTGGAGGCTACAATGACGTCATGTCACTGCTGGTCGTTGCCATGGCAAACATGGCTCTGTGTTTTACTGAAGAACTGTCCACGTAGACGTTCATTTCTATTTTTCTCCACTGGCATCCATGACAGATAAGGAAACTAAATATGCTGGAGGATATGCATCGCGACCGTGCAGGCACCAGTGAAACAGGATTAAACCTTAAACAAGAATGGTTAACTCCCAGAGCAGGACTGGAGGGCTTCCACCCAATCACACTCTTTTATTTGTCCCCCACCCCAAACCCCTCTTAAGTGCCAAACAACACCGAATGTTGTCATCTTACAGGACACAGGGTCAAAATACACCAAATGACTTGTTTTTATTGCTAAGTAAACTATTTTAGCAGTAGTTTTGGCAGCAACGGAACACTTTATTATCCAAGACCAGACGAGAGGGGGTCGTTTAAACCTCCCCAGTCAACGCGGTCCAGAAGACCCAGAGTTCAACTCAGTTAGTGAGATAGTGACTCATGGAGCCTCACTGACGACGACCGACCGACGTGTGCGGATGAAAGACCCTCACAAAGCCAAGATCAAAGGACTCGGTGCTCTCCCGACTTTGATGTTACGTAATCACGTGGCGCGGCGTCCTTGAGCGCCCCCTCCACAACACAACGCAGCCCGGCGTGTTTGAGCCTCGGATTCGTTGCGGGTGTGTCTGTGGGTGGCCGCCCCCGCTGGTTAACTGGTTAACTGGTTAACTGGTCGGCTGGTTAACTGGGCGGCTCTCACCTGTCTCTGGTCCTCCGTCAGCCCGTTCACGACGTCGTCCACCGGGACGGCCCCGGCGCATCCTCGCCTCCACACGGCGGCGCCGGGCAGCCTGGAGGCCAGGCGGAGCGCCCTTCTGGCGGCCAGCATGGTGCCGCCGCGTCCCTGGTGGCGTTAGATCAGAAGAACGGAGCTTTATTTGTGCTGCTTTCTGCTGCCCTCCGAGGTCTCGCTCGCTCGGGTCCCCCCGCTTCTGGTGCTCGGGCCCGGCGCGGCCCTGTAGCGCCTCCCGCTGGTCCGGAGGGGGCGAGACGCCCACGTAACGACACCTAACGGATTATCTGAACAACCCGTCCATCGTTCCTTTTTTAAAATTAAAATTAACGTGCATGAGTTCAAATCCTTCATTACTACTACTACTACTACTACTACTACTACTACTACTACTACTACTACTACTACCACTACTACTACTACTACCACTACTACCACTTTATTACTGACTTATTTGAAGTCAGAGTGAGCGATTGTGATTTTTTTTTAAAATCACAATCGCGTTTGACCAGTGTACGACCAGTGTATGTGAAGCGCTTTCATGAACATACATGTAAATTCCAAGCGCGCCATGAATTTGGATTGATATCCAGCAGCGTGATTTATATTATTGCAGGTTTTAAACCCATTTATCCACGTTGTTTTGCACAAATCGACGTCACAAGCCCTTCAGAACAAGGATAACAGGGATATTAACGACGGTGATGAGTGCGTTTCGCCCTATCAAGCTGAAGTGTTCCACGTTCCTGTGCTGCAACCTCGGCGCAGCTGATGGAAACTTCACCTGTTGGTTAAATTCTCGGTCAGGAAGCAGAAATGAACGCGGAAGTTCGTCATTTTCACCTCTACGCGTGTGCTAAAGAGTACGCCAGCCCGCGGGCGTGACGCTTTGTTGCGCAGACGGGTTCCCCTTTCCCACAGTGCGCACAGGACAGAGACGCTGTCAGAGCCGCTCGGTGCGTCAAACCATCGGGGCAAACCCGCAAGGAGGAAGTGCCCAAACTTCTCTGCGCTCCCGAAGAATGAAGTGAGCACATCGGGCGGCTCAGAGCAGATCGGATTTCACGCCGGGTTCGTCGTGCGCTCTCAGAACGGATTTTGGTCTCCAATGCCAAAGGAGTACGAGAGACGGAACTCCAAAGAGTTCTCCCTCTCTGGAACGGGCACAGACGAGGGGTCTGGTCTGGGGTCAGAACACACCGGGGGGTCGTCCCTTCAGGATGACGCGCGGACCCCCCCGTCCTGGGCGATGATGGATGCGCACCCGGTGCCGCAGGTCACCATCACCCCGGAGGGGAGCGGCTCCTCGCGGGAGATGGAGCAGAAGGACTGGGGAGATGCGGTGGAGGGTCCCCTGCGCAGGAACCTGTCCAGCTCATCCATCTCCTCCACGGGATCCTCCGCGGTGGAGTCCGAGGATGACCTCCTGAGTGACAGCGAGAGCAAAAGCAAAGGCCTGGTCACTCTGGAGAACCTGGTGGACGCCGGAGAGGTGAGCGCAGGTTGGAGCGGAGAAGGTGTCAGATTTTAGATTTAATGCGTTATTGCGCGTTTACAGTGTTCCAAGAACAATTCCGTGATAACTCCAGGACGTTTTTGGAGGTTCAGTCTAATTTCTACAACAGAACGTGAAAATAAACATCTAACATGTTTTTATCAGGTTTTTTTTTTCATGGTTTCATCCTCGGAGCCATAGTGAGTTTCACTGTTGACTTTTTGACGATCATGTTGTTTACGGCTTCGCAAAGACAGTCGAGTGTGTAACTGTGACACACAACTGTAACACACGCCTGATTCGGGGTGCGACGAAAAAGTTTTGCTTGCATTTCAAATGTCAGGTCGCCGAGTGTTTTTGAGCTATATGTCATGTGAGCCCCTCCTTAAGAACACACACACACACACACACACACACACACACACACACACAAACACAAACACTCTCACTCCTCTTGGTGGTTGAACCCTCACATTTGGAAATGGTGGTCTTTCACATTCCTGACTGATAAGTGCTTGAAGTTTATTTGGAAAAAAACTGTTTAATGCCACAGCAGCATGAGTGTTTGTGAAGTTGTTTCTCTTTTGCTTTGTGGTGAAGGTATGTGTGTGTGTGTGTGTGTGTGTGTGTGTGTGTGTGTGACCATGGTGACTTACCTCTCAGTTTCTTTCTCCTATCAGCAACAAAAGCTGCTCTGCCACCTCATTATTCAGTCTGTCTGTTTATATTGGGAAAGACTTTATTTTAAATGAATGCCACGCATCGCTTGCAGAGTTTGCATGATTGCTCACTCCTGTGTGTGTGTGTGTGTGTGTGTGTGTGTGTGTGTGTGTGTGTGTGTGCATGTGTGTGTGCGTGCGTGTGTGTTGGGGGGGCACAACTGTGGAACATTTTCAAATATTGGTGTTGGAGTCAGCTCGAGTTCAGCGTGAAGGACCTGCTCAAGGATTCGCGATTCTGCTTCCTAACTGAAAGTGATGTTTTTGTGGTGAGCGGCTAATTTCAGCCCTGATCTCTGACATTTAAAGGCAGCACACACGCGCGCACACACACACACACACACACACACACACACACACACACACACACACACACACACACGTGCGCGCGCGATTCACGCTTGAGCTGATATACCGAAGAAGGACCTTTAACAGAGCAAAGACGGAACTGCTTCACACTCAAGATCCGACGCCTCCGCCTTGATTACAGGTCGGCCTTCCAGGACCGCCTGCAGTCGTCCGGGCTGATAAACTGGGAGCAGTGGTGGAGCTCCAGAGGCTCACGCTCCTGTCGGGACCGACCTTGGTCTAAAAGCGTTCGGTCCCGGCAGACAGCCCAGAGATTACACGGCTTATATGGATCCAGCTTCCTCCTCCTCAGTCAGCAGCTCCAGTATGACCAGTATGACCAGTATCTGTATTGGGTGTCATCAAGCCCGCGCTGGGATGGTGTGCAACATAAATAGGAGGCATGAAGCTGCAGTCAGTGTATAACAGTCACCAGAGTGTGTGTAGGGCAATAACACTCACCTCTGCACCTTGTTGAAGGCACACAGGTATTATGGGCTGTCGACAAAGTCGTCGCCACGGCGACCGGGCCCTCCGACGACACCTTCACCGTGCAGCGCGCTGTCAGTCAACAAGCGCCGCCGAAGCGTGCTGCCTGACATTTGCGAGCCTTGGCGCCGCACCGTGAGAACGACGGGTGCTGAGACGCCGACAGTCTCGCTGCCATGGCGATCATCCCTGATTCATTTCCTGTTCCGTCATGTGTGGGACACGATGTCCTCGGGCCGGAGGAGACGCGTTCGAGCTCCTTCTCTGGAGCTTTCTAATCCGCTGTCACAAGGGCTAGAACCAACGACCCTCCCCAGAACCCAGCGCACACAAACACATCCTCTGTCACACGCTTCTTCCTTTGTCATATTTGATTGTGTGTGTGCGTGTGTGTGTGTGTGTGTGTGTGTGTTAGTAGACAGGTATTATGAGGGGGAGTAAAGCACCACTTCCACATCACTGTGTGCCAAACGAGCAGATCCGGATTTGCGTCATGTGACATGTGATGTGTGATCAGTTCCTCGGGTGCAGGGCTGACCTGACTCACGCTGCCCCCCCCTCTGCCCTCCCTGTCCCCCGTCCCCTGTCCCCCGTCCCCCTCTAGAGCAAACCCCCGTGGTGGAAGTTGAAGACGTTCGTGCAGTGGCCCTTCAGCGTGAGCCAGAGGAGGAAAGTGACCTGGGTCCAGCTGGCAGGACATAAAGGTAGGAGAGTAACACCCCCCCCCACTACCACCACAACACCCCCCCCACCACCACCACCACCCCTCAATCATGGTGGGGAAATCCTGTTTGCTTCTTTGATGTTTCGCTGACAGCCCCAATCGTCTCAGGTAACTTCAAAGCGGCCGACGAGGGCAACATCCTGAAGAAGTTCTCCGAAAACGAGATGCAGTGCTTCACCAAGCTGCGGGGCGACGCGCTGCTGCCGTTCGTGCCCGGTTTCCACGGCGTTGTGGAAAAGGACGGGGAGTCCTTCCTTCACATGACCGACCTGCTGGCGACCTTTCACCTCCCCAACGTCATGGACTGCAAGATGGGAGTGAGGTAGGCCGGCACGCCCCACCTGATCGCTGAAATCTCTCTGGAAAGCCTCTCGCCTGCATTATTGGGGGGGGGGGTTCTTCGTTAGCAGTCCTATTTCTGTTTGTTGTTAACGACAGTTTGTTCGAGTAAGTGTGTAATTTGTGTGAAAGTGCCTGACGTGATCTGTGGATTAGTGACAGCAGCTGCTGAGTGTTTCTGCTCTTCAAGGGAACACCTGGTTTAACTGCAGGTTATGTGCTTGGCTTCCTGCCGCAGCAAACCGTGTGTGTGTGTGTGTGCGCGCGCGTACGCAAAGCACACAGGAAAACACACAGTCACATGTGTATGCGCACATTCAAACGCATGCATGCACACGGTGCTGCGTGCAGAGACAGTCGCTTTCAGACAAAGTTGGGCCGCGAACACGCGCGGAATCTTCTCGCGTCTACTTTGCATTGTGTGTCACACACACGCACGCACGCACACACACACACACACACACACACACACACACACACACACACACACACACTTGCAGGGTGTCCCTGGAGACTCCCCGGTGCAAAAACACTCAACCGCACACTTGCAAAACCAGCAGCGTGCGCATGAACACGCCTACGCACACAGATGAACGCCGCACTGGAGTCTCCTGTCAGCTTCTCTCTTTAGCACTGGGGAAGTGAAGCTCACAATCTGAAAGTGCTTGCTCGTCCTTTATCGTGTTTTATTGTCAATCGGAAAGGACTCGTATTTTTCTATTGACTCCAAATGTAGCGGCGCTGTTTCCGTCGAAAGGATGGGTTTGCGCCTCTCCTGACGATAAGTAAGGCAAGCCCTGAAAGTAAACAGCCTTTCTATTAAATTACGCACTGGTGTGTAAACATCTAGCCCTGGAACCGGCCTGTGAAACTTCACCTCTTGTTGCAGAACCTACCTGGAGGAGGAGCTGGTGCGGGCTCGCGAAAGGCCCAAACCCAGAGAGGACCTGTACAACAAGATGGTGGAGGTGGACAGCGGGGGGCCCACCCTCGAGGAGCATTCCCAACGAGGCGTCACCAAGCCCCGCTACATGCAGTGGAGAGAGACCATGAGCTCCACCAACACCCTGGGCTTCAGAATAGAAGGAACCAAGGTGAAGACAAAAGGGCCTCCCTGAAGCTAACGTCGGTGGGATATCTAGAGGCCGTTAATAACCAGGGGCTCCTCCACCTCTCCCCCAGAAATGTGACGGCACGTGTCGGACCGACTTCAAGAAAACCAGATCCGAGCAGGATGTCATCCAGGTGTTCAAAGACTATGTGGAAGGGAACGTCAGCATCACAGTATGTGGCAGCCCCACGCACACACACACACACACACACACACACACACACACACACACACACACACACACGTGCATCCGTGCGTATGGACAGCGCTGATGTATTTCCTCAGAGGTTACACCAACCACAAACACGGTGCTTTTACAAGCACTCACATCCGCGTTGGGTGTTTGGACAAATACGAGATATTCTGTATAGTCAGTCCATATGTTTGAGGGAGACTTGAACCACAGTCTGAACCAGTGCAAACAGCCTCCCGTGAGTGTTTGAACTGTACCTGTGGCGTGCACGGCAAATATTGACCAGATTCTTGTGTTTGAGTTTTCTATTATAAAGGGAGGCTCCCACATATACGCCTTCTACACCCTATTGTCCTGCAAGTGCAGGTTCCCATAATGTATGTATGTATTACATGTATTTTTAATTTGTGTGTTGTTTTTGTTTTTTTCTTTTCACAACACAGAAGTCGTACCTGAGCAGACTGAGAGAGATCCAGCAGGCCCTGAAGGTCTCTGACTTCTTCAAACGGCACGAGGTGATTAACTTGGTTTTTGAATACTAAAAATAGTCACCAGGGGTGGGCAACCTAGGGCACGTGTGCCTGGACCGGCACGCTGCTCCGTAATTATGGGCCCAGCGATCAAACACTGGAAGGTCTGCGCCGCATTTAAGGTCACCTGGTGGCAAAACAAGATCTACGAGAACACTAAGCTGACTGGAGACAAACAAGATTTCAGTCATGTAATAAGCTTAAATCTTTTTTACTGTCAAAACAAAATCTATTGAAGTGAAATGAGGTTGAAGTGTGACTGTACGATTAAACTCCAGGCTCATATTCCTACTCAAAATATACATTTAATGTTATTACTTGTAGGCAAACTAAATGTCATCTGGAAGCAGCAATAATGTCTGCTTGTGATTTAGAGTCATTAGCTGCGATCAAAAGTTCCCTTATTAACTTTTTGGCAAACAGTACAATACCGATTGTGTCCTTCCTGTTTGCAGGTCATTGGCAGCTCTCTTCTCTTTATCCACGACTACACGGGCAAGGCCCAGGTCTGGATCATTGACTTCGGTAAGACCACGGCGCTCCCAGAGGGCCACACGTTGAAACACGACATTCCCTGGCAAGAAGGCAACCGGGAAGACGGCTACCTGTGGGGGCTGGGGAATCTCATCCACACACTAGAGGCCGTAGAGGAAGAGAGCAGGGAGGAAACGGCTTGCCCCGCCCCCAAAGAAGAAGACCAGAGGGCAGACAGCGGTGGACAGTGAGGGGGCGAAGGACTGAGAGACTGGTGGAAGGCTTTGATATGATCTGGACAGATGGGAAGAGTGCACAATGAGTCTCTATAACTGACCGGTGAGGGGGGGGCAGAGGAGGTGTTGCTATACTGAACAATCGAGCAAATCATCTGACACTAAATCGACTTCCTGTAAAATGAACAGAAGTGAAAGTGCGGGGCTGTTCTACACGAGGGACAGAAAGGACAAACTAAAAAAAGAAAAGGGGAGTTCCTTGGCTGGACTGTCCTCATGGTTCCTGCTGCGCTAATGTTTCATGTCTTAGTAATCTTACAGGATATCTGGACCGTGTCACTGACCTCATATGAACACACACTGTCAACTTAGCTTTTGATAATGTTGATAATGATAATAATGATGTTGTTGGTCAGAAGAATTGTGCAAATGGAATGAATGAAAATGTGTATATGGAAATAAAAATTGAAAAGTCAGCTACATTTATTTTAAACAGCATCATTATATATGTATCCAACTGAGAGAAACCCTGGTCCAGCAATACATTCCATTATTATACAGTGATTTCTGTGGAGCACTATTAGTTAGTTGAGACTGTCGCAGACTGTTTTGCATAGAGGGCATTTTTGGTTGAGGCAATAAATGCTCAGCTACAAAATAAATGCAGATAAAACTAATTTCCAGTGTGTGTGACATACAATCATACAGCGAGAAAAATATTTCCATGCTCCACAAATTACGTGACATTGAGCAACCAATGTTCTTAAATCATGAAGCGTTTGGTGAGCTACATATTCTTCAACTGGAGCGTCAGCAGTATCGAAGTTACATAAATGAAAAAATAAAAATACTTTTAAGAACAAAACTATGAGTACATATCAGTTACAACTAAGAAAAAAAAAACGACTAAACTAGAATAACCTGGAGAGAAACACTCAGAAGTAAGACATTTCACAAGAATTCACTGGATTAATAGGACTTGGATGGTGCTGGGCTACAGCGCTGATTACCTCCCCCTGCTGAGTAAACCGAGGTACTACAGCACCACCCCAGCTGCAGTATAGAGGTATCAAATGGCAGTGATCCACTACAGACACGTCACAACATAAATAAACACAAATAAATGATAATAACATATTACAAAAAAAATATGCTTTGGGTTAGTCCAGTGTATGGAAGCGAGTACAAAAATAGCATATATTTTCACAGCTGCACTGTCATTAATTTCTATATACTTGAATGATTATGAGTCAAAGCAGATGTTAGCACAATGGGAAAGAGTCGGAAGTAATTAAAAAAAGACGAAACAGGCGGAAAAGACTATCTAACAGCTGGTGTCTAAAGTAAAAAAAAAATTATATCTTCTTAGTTTTAATAAGTAAAAATAATCTGGGGTAAACAGGAAGTCTTTCCACGGGGACTGCTGTTTGTTGTTTTTTTTGAGAAACAGCTGGCAAAGAGCAGCAACATCCACTAAGAAAAGGTCAAAATATGAGCAGAGTTAGTGGATGCCTAAAGAAAAAGTATCCGTCGTAGAAAAAAAATATTCCGTATGTGACTTCTTAATCATGTGACCATGGCTCTTTGTGTTTTGGAAATACAGCAGGATGACCTTTGGCTGAGTTTGTGTCCTTTTTCCAACGTCAAGGATGGAAGCTGGAAAGCTCTAATTGGACTGCCACAGGTAGCATATGCTTTTCACATTATATAAGGCGTTTATGTAATCATGGCGTCTTTCCCGAATTTTCAAAATTTGAATGCTGGAAAAGGAGGAGCTCCAAATGTTGCTTTTTAACTTTTAAGACACGCTTAGCGCTAACATTCCAACACAAGGCTCACTGTGCAACACCTACCGAAGCTTTCACTTAAAACAACATGGAAATGAGTTTTTCTGCAGCGGTGAACAGCGTTGGGTGCTACAAAAAGTCCTGCAAAGTCCTGAATGTCCCCTCGGGGATCAATAAAGTAGCCATCTATCCATCTGTCAGAGTCCTGCCTGGGTTCTGTGGTCACAGAGGAGGGACGGTGTTCTCAGAGTTCCAGGAATCCAGATTTGATGTTGTGGGTCTTAAATCACTGCAGAGTCTACGTGGCCATGCTGTACCTCTAAGACAATCACAGAAGGTGCCCTGGGTTTCATTTTCAACCTGCTACAGTAAGCTGTCGTCTAGATCGGGGTAACGCTGAGATCCTCGGACAGAGAAAAGCCCGAGTCTCGGTCACAGGTGGGTTTCTCAGCTTTGGTGTTCTTCCTGACGTCCTCGTGCCCGTAGCTGGCGTGGCGCTTCAGCAGCAGCTTGGGCATACAGGATGTGGAGGTGTGGAGGCCTAACGACAGTCCCAGGCCCGGCCCTGAGGAGAAGCCCGGGGCGGAGCTGCTGCTGCTTCCATCTGGGCCCTTGCTTTTGACCAAGGGCAAGCTCTCCGCCTCGTAGCTCTGCTCGTCGTAGGCGTAGTTGACGTTTCCGCAGGGGAAAGTCTGAAGCTTCGCCAGGTCCATGCCAGCTTTCGTGCTGCCACCCGCTGGAGACTTGTTTGGGGCAGGTCGAGCCTGGCAGGACGGCGATGGCGTTAAGAGAGCGCAGACGCCGGCGGAGCCCGGGGCGGCGGCGCCACAGGCGGCCTTGCTGCTCTCTGAGGTCGTGTTGCTTGTTTGAGGAGCCTGAGAGTTAGAGGAGGACGAGGAGGAGCTCGACAGCGGCATGGACTGAGTGTGAGCCAGCGTTTTCTTCCCTCTGAAGTTTTCCAAAACCCAGGATCCATAGGTCGGGTTCCACAGGTTCTTGGTCTTGTTCTTTAGCTTCTGGCTCCCCGAAGAGGAGCTGTTTCTCGAGCAAGGACGGTGAAGAGGGGGGTCGTGGTGGATCACGGGGCCTCCCGCAAACGCGCCCGTCGATGAGAGGCAGGGTGCAGGAACGGGCTCGGCCCAGGAGGGCTCCAGAGCCTCGCGGTACGACATCACTTGAGTGGGCTGGGTTCTTTGGTGGAGCAGGTGGGGTTTGATGGGCTGGAGGAGATGAGGGGTCGGACCCAAACTGAGAGGGGAGAGACCCAGCTGGGAGGACGGATCCTGGGAAACGGGATGTGACATCAGCAGTGGCGTGAGACTGCTGGAAGTATGGTCAGACGGGCGGGTGAACTTTCCACCGTCATCCTCTGCGGTAGGAGCGTATTCGACTGGAAGTGATGTATTGATCACATCTGGGTCCTTATGAAGAGCAGCGGTTAAAGGAACAATGATTAGAGACAAGAAGGGAGACAACAGAGTAGCTCCCAGCAGTGATGGCCTATCAGATAACATACCTGAGAGCAGTAGTTAATTCTCTCCAGGATGGTAGAAAAGTTTGGTCGATGTTCAGGACAGTGCTGCCAACACTGGGTCATGATCCGATAACTACCCGTTAACACATACAAATATCAGATATAATGCTGCTGAAAAGTCTTTAATGAGCATCTTGAGGTTGGAGATAAAGCTAAGGCTAAGGCAGGGCTCCTCGATTCCATCCTACCAGGACTGAGGACTGATGAAGCCAGTTTGAGAGGATTTGATTAATGGCTGGACTCAATTTGGTACATTTATTATTATTATTATCCATCAGGACAGGATTTATTGAGGTGACGACCAGCAGGTTATGGTCTCAGGTTTTCTGTTTTACCAGGTAGACAACAATCCGGGATGTCTACCTGGTAGGAAAGAAAACCTGCTGGGTTGTGGCCCTCGTAGGACTGGACTAAAGGAGCCCCGGTCTAAAGGGAAAAAACAAAAACACTTACACTGGCCCTGGACAATTTTTGGGAGGATCCATCCTGCCTCCACTGGTGACAAACTCCAGCACCTCCTGGTTGGTTTTGCAGGGGTATGGCATGTAACCCAGAGAGAAGATCTCCCACAGCAGTACCCCAAACGACCTGCAGGGGGAGCGACAGATCAACACAGGCACGGAGAGCCTGGCCCTGCGGATGGACCCCCACCAGCTCACATAATGTTTGCTCCTCATGAGTACAAAATGCCATATTGTTTTGTCTCTTACTGACCACATGGCGCCTTTAATATTAAGACTATCTCTTAAAAACAATCAATGCCATGTGTTTTGATCCATGTGAACAATGTAGCTCAGTTTTATTAGAGCCTGGCCATTTTTTTGTAAGTTAACAAGAATTTGAAACAGCATGTTTCATTTTATAAGTATTCATTCAGAGCTCATACCATGTATCAGTCTTGCAAGTGAAGATCCCCTCCATGAAAGCCTCTGGTGGCATCCATTTGACTGGCAACATCGCACGGCCGCCTTTCCTGTAATAGCTGGCTCTGGGGCCATCATTTACAAAAATGGATTATCCATCCGTCAACAATCGTTTATCACCCTGGCGTGCCACTGCCAAGGCTCCATGTTATGATAAACTACATCAAAACCCACCGTTCGCTGATTTTACAGACCTGTAAATGTCTCGTGCCATTCCAAAGTCACCGATTTTGGCCACCCTCTCTTGTCCCGGACAGGTAAGCAGGCAATTTCTAGCAGCGATATCTCTGGAGAGGAAGGAGCCGGTCACATGATGCAGCTTTATGATCGCAATATTATTTTATTGTCTTCATTTTACAGACTGTGGGTGCGAACCTGTGTATGAAGTGGTTCTCCTCCAGGTAGCGACAGCCGAGCGCGATGTCTCGGGCCATCTGCAGCAGCTCCCTCATGGACAGAGAAGAGGTCTGACCCTGGGAACGAGAGGGCTGAAAGTGAGTTCCCTCCGCAGACATTACGGACAGGTGCGCTGCAGACACGTACGGCTCGCGGCCTGTTCTGCCTCAGGAAGCTCTTCATGTCTCCTCCGGTCATGAGCTCCAGCAGGATGAAACGTGGCAGGATGTTCAGGCTGACCCCGATGCAGCGCACAATGTTCTCGTGGCTGAATTTGCTGCGCAGACAAAACAATACTTTGGATAAAAGTGAAGGAGAAGCTGCCAGGAGACAAATTGTTTTTTGTGCTTCATCAAACAGAAAAGTTCTTTGATATGGCCCATCTTAAAGACTTCCAAAGGACTGGGATGAATTTAATACCAGTTTTCTCGTCAGCAGGTATAAATAAATAGGCTATAATTTAAAACAGTAACACTACTACATCTGCTTTTCTTTTGTTTGCTGTGAAAACTTACACTCAGCAGTATTTATAATATGACATGTGTGACTCTTACACAATCTTATTAAACCCAAACTAACCCAGGGATTCGTGTATCTACCCAAACAATTGAAACACATTTTACCCTGAAAGTGGCTATTTTCAGGGGCGATAGCTTGAGTATAGTCAGATCACAAAACCTGGTGTGTTTCTTTGATTAGAAGCTTGTAAAGCAA
This sequence comes from Lagocephalus sceleratus, assembly GCA_911728415.1. Taxonomy (NCBI): domain Eukaryota; kingdom Metazoa; phylum Chordata; class Actinopteri; order Tetraodontiformes; family Tetraodontidae; genus Lagocephalus; species Lagocephalus sceleratus. The sequence goes on along the minus strand of CAJVRN010000036.1, from coordinate 7,265,727 downwards.
TAAAAGTTAAGAAGTTACTGTCAATAAGACAATAAAAAAAGTAACTTTACTAGTTTCCTGTAGTTATTTTCAAATACAGTGCATGCATAAGATGAAGAAGAAGCATAAATGAATCTTAAACTGGCAGTATCCACGGACAATCTGAGAGTCCAGCAGTGGAAATCCAGATGTGTCCACTGGGTTTTGCTCTGCACTAGTTTGAACTCCCATGAAAGTCTTAAACGCTGTTAAATTCAAGTCACAGAAGCGTGTTTTCCAACTCAGCTCCACCCTGTGAAACAGCTGGAATGAATTGCAATTTGAAACATCTCTAATCGAGTAAAAATACATACCAGATGTTGAGCAGAAATAATAATTACTGGAACTTGTAAATATCACACAGAATATAAACAGATTACATTGCAATACAGTTATTTTCTGATAGCCAAACGCATTCCCTGCAGACACCACGGCAGCTGAACAATTGAACTGTCCAATAGTTTCATAAGTTGAACCGATGCAAAATATTAGCATAAACAGTAGCGTGTTCAAGTTTGGAGTAGGTAGCTTTATTTGTGTCCACACAGCACCACCAGTTAGTAACTGTGGCTTTGCAGTGTCGGGATCACCACCGCTGCACACTGTGTTCAGCTCATGCACGGTCTACCATCGCCGTCTGTCGGGTTGTGTACAGTCAAACCAAATTATTTGGACGTGAAGAGCTGTACCTCATTATGAGGGCCTCCATCAAGAAATCCATTTCATCCTGTTCGGAGCAGATTTCTGGAAGAGTCTGTGGAGCACAATAAATTACAGAGACAGACTGAGGTGCACAGCCAAGAGGCAAGCTCTCATTAGGCCTTATGAGCAGGCTACCGAAAAGCACGCAAGCACATGTGTTGTTGCCCTCGTGTTTTAGCTGCTTTCTTTTTCTTAAGTGATCTCGGGTCAGCAACTAAATGATTTACTCGATTCAGAATCGTAAATCATTTTGTGGCATCAGCATTGATTTTTTTTTTTTTTTTTTCACTTTCAGCATTGCGGTCCTGAATTCTAAACCAGGTCCCTCCACGAGCCTGAATTTTACATGTATCACGGTGTTTGTACATCAAATTCCTCAGTGACTCATTTGATGGCATCTCTTTTTTTAAATGACATGGGGAGACAAACAATTAAATAAACAGGATAATAACACATTTCAGAGGACTGTTCGCAAAGGACATGCACCCTGGGGATATGCTGAGTCAATTATAATCGTCCATCTGTGTTTTTCAGTGAACTGTCTTCTGACCTTTATGGCCACCTGCATGGGTTTATTATCGTTGTTCATCCCAAGAAGCTGCCCTTCGTAGACTTCTCCAAAGGCGCCATGACCCAGCGCCCTAGAAATACAAGGGACCAGAAAACATAGACTGTTGTGAACACGTGCCGCCGCACAAAGAGCCACCAGGATCGCGACTGTCACTGCACCTGAGGAGGGTTATGTTCTTGCGTGGGACTTCTTTCAGGTCGTTGAACGAAGCCGTCTTCCCCGCGAAGCAGTAGTTGGGGTTGTAGTCCGTCATGATGGTGGACGAGCGAATCTTGCTCAGTTTGTACTCGGGGCTGTGCAGACGTCCCCTGACCGCATGCAAGTCATTCTTCCTGCGGTACCACACTAAACACAAATACAATTAAGACTATTTATATCCAAGCTGATGTTTTCATCCTGGACAACATACCATTAACTGGACCTCACAGGTTATGTACTTTATGTTGTTAAAATAACTCCCTCAGTATCCACTTAAAGTAGGAGCCATAACACAAGGAGGGTCAAGCTGCATCTCATCAGCTTTATCATTTAGAGGGCTAACTCATATTTTTGTGACAATGTTACCACTCACGACCACTCAGATTCTGATGTGTTATGGCAGTCCTGTACCGCTACCCTGAGGCAGAACCCGGCAACGGGCAAAACATAACTGCAGTTTTCCGCCCAGGTTCATGCTGACGGGCTTTGCGCAGCCTGGCTCGGAGCTGCGCGAGCACGCAGAAGTACCTACAAAGGACACTCAAAGGGTGCTTTGCAAGATGCGCGTGGGAATGTCCTCTCCTTGGTTACAGCTCCTAGTCTGTCTGTGCCAGTGAGTTTGGACTCACCCGCCATGGTGGCAGCCCAAGTCCCCGATGCAGTTTGGTAGTCTGCCAGGGATGGGGCGTTGCGTGCAGGTAAGAGGTGCCGTCGAGCCATCGCCCGGTGGAGATGCTAGGGTCTCAGGGAGGGGTGGGTTAGGATGAGGTGTGGGTTGAGAAGGGGATTGAGGAGGAGGAGGAGGAGGAGGAGGGGGAGGAGAAGGGGTACCCAGGGAACAGACTACCGCTCTGCATGGGGGAGAGCTCAGGTGAAGAGACACCATTAACCTGAAGGATGTGTGTGTGTGTGTGTGTTTTTTGTGGCGCAAAGCACGTAACTGCACAGATATATTCGTGTTTGTTTGTTTTTTACGTATCTTATTTATTAAGTTGAAAAATTCAAACAATTACAAACACTGCAGTTAGTGAAGACACGAAAATATGTCATCCTTCATTAAAGAGAAGTCAGTTTAGTTTGCACCTCGATGCCATGCAGTTACTCTCACAACACTGTTAGACTGGTAAGAATCAGGGAAGCATTGCTTTCACATGATGCTTGCACACACTGAACTCATGTACGTCTGGAAGGTGATCTTTAATTGTACATTCATTAAGTCTCACTGATACTGAAACGACTTCCGTCAGCGGGAAGAAACTTTTGAGTTTCAACAATGCTTCAAAACACAGTTTGATTCCAATAGCTTAATGCAGCATCGATTACTTCAGTCAAGAACCCAAACTGCTTTTGTCAAACATGGATGTGTTGTCAGACAAAGCAGAAGAGCAAAATGTTTAATCGGTACTCTTTAGGTTTACATAAAGTTCAGATTTATTAAGAACTGACAGTGGGGAACCTGTCTGGCTAAGTTTTACTTAAATTCAATACTATGAGGTTATGGAGAGGATAAATGCCCTAAATCACACATGGTGGAGGATTATTGAGTCAGTCAAAATGCCAAGAGTCCCTTCCCACTTAAATGGTCAAAAGCTACCAAAGATGCAGAAATTGTCCTTGTAAAATCCCTCACGGTCCTATTTGAATGTAGTAAGTCAGCCTCATACACATACCAGTACTACACATTATTGTTATTAGATAATGATACAATCATAATTTATAATGTCAGATTATTGCTGCCCTTTTTCAACTTTAATTGCCACTTAGTAGTTAAACTTAATTAAAAAAAATAGTTTAAAAAATCCCTAATTCTTCCTTAAAGATATTTCTTTTTGCAGAAATCTAAATGAATCTAAAACCTGTCTGATCTTAGATACATTTACATACAGATGCCCACCATCTCTAAATAATCAAGTACTACTGGTGTCCACGGATATAAACAAAATACTTTCCTTTCCCACAGAACTGGAACACTAATCTGCTCAAATCAGTTAGCTCAGGCCTCCGTTTTCACAAAGTACTCCAGTCTTCAAGTCTACATGCTCTTGAATATTTCAACTCTCAAGCTAGTATCTATTCTTAGTTAGAATCCAAAACCATTGCGAATCACTTCAACTAGCATATCATTGCTTATCTTTCATCACCTACACAATGCAAACATATCACATCTGAGAGGTTCACCAAGTAGGTTTAGATTTTCTGGCAACGTGGTATTCGTTTTTTTTTCCACGGGTTATCTACAGCTCTTTCTTCTGTTCTCTAAAGGTTACATGTGTCTTGTGCCAACTTAGTTATTAGATCAAGTACAACATATACACAGTATACTGCAGTATCACTCCAGCAGTATCATCTATTTCCGCACCACAGATGTCACCTGACATAGTTTCATATAATAAAAATGTCCATATATGCTTATTGGCATATATCTTGCGGCAGCAGTGCTATGTACAGATTCACATCTAGTGATGCTTTGATTTGCTCGCACACTATTAGAAGAGCTCTTATAAATTAATACTGATGATATGTGTAAGCACGGACGCAGTGCGTTTCCACCACTGCTCACAGTCGGTGGAAGGTGGAGGGCACAGACTGCACACAGAACTCTACGATTCTCTTACTGAGGATGACGCCGGTGCAGATCAGCGCTATGCCGCTCGCGACGGTGGAGATCACGACAGTCAGGATCAATGGTGTTGATATCTGGTCCTGTGGGGGCAGTCCTTGAGGAGCTACCAAGAAAGTCATCCATTGAAATACGGTGACCACATGGCGGCCGTGAGCACGCGCAGGGGTTAATTACGTACCTATGGCGCTGATGCACGTGACATTGTCGTGGGCCAGGACCTCATCGTCCTCACACAGACAGAGGATGAGGTGGGTATCTTCATCTCGCTTACAGCTCTCAGACTGGCAGTGGCTGCAGTTGAGCTCCAGCTTGATCTCACACTCGCCATGACTCTCCATGGCTAAAGTACACACACACAAACACAATTAATCAGAATAATATTTCCTCAGGGGAGTTGTAGTTTGGCTGATGAACTATTTTTGTACTGTGTTAAACTTGGACTAATAATGGTTTTATGTCACAGCAATCTCTAACTCACTTTAAGCTGATTTTCTATACACTGAATATCTAAATATAGTTATTTCCATTAATCAATTCCTGGAATCTATGAACAAAACAGAGCTCCACTGTTTCTGGAGACAACTTAATAACAATAATTACACAATTAGATTACAGTCATTTATCCCCTTTTTCAGTCTTTGTTTTTATATTTCTTATACGAATGAACATGAAATCTTTGTCTTTCGTGGCTGGCAGCATCGGTAGCAACAACAACAACAGCATCTTTCACACAAGAACAGACGTCCATCTGTTAGAGCCAAGGGCAACAGGCTGCATGAGGCTGTGAATTAGTCCACTTCCTGTTCCTCATGCTAACTAATTAGAATCAGATGACCAGCCGACTCTCAAAAACAACCAGGATGATACTATGGCACTACATATGTGAGGATATAGGTCTATGACAGAACAAACATATACATGCATGCATACACACATGCATACACATACACAAATACACACACACACACGCGTGCATACAAACAGGAACTAAGGCTAATCTCTGGTGAACTAAGTGGAGAGGCAGCTGAGACCTCAGGGTTCACTCTTCAAGCCAAATGTTGTTTCTCTGGCCTCACATCAAACGTCTTCACAGCATCAGCTCTATGATGCAACCATATGTTATATAATTCCAATTTAAAGTGTTTGATTGTTAAGCTCAGAGGCGCAAGACAACATTTGGAATCCTACCTGCTTGCCACATCTTTGTGGCCACATATGAACATTCTGTACACCCTTTTCTCAAAGGAGTCTTCAGACTGTGAACAACCTCATTAACATTTCATCGGCATTGTGAAATCATTTTCTTTAGAGTAGCTTCATATTCTGCCAAGTAATGTCATCAATAAAAATTTCAAGGATTTTTGCTGTGTTTATGTATAAATGACTGAATGAGAACATTCTGACATTCCTCTTGTCAGCCTTGTTTCATTCACCATCATCCTGTCTCACCTGCTAGAGGCTGAAGGTAAATCTCTCCTATTGGGTGAATGAATGAGACTCCATTCTGACCATCGGCTGTCATCTCATCCAGTAGCGCAGCGTCCCCCCCTGTTGTACAAGAGAATCCTTAATGCTCAGTCAAATCAGTATAATTTTGTGTTTAATACTGTTTTTGGTATGATTGTACTTTAATATCCATATATAAGTATATATACAGGTATATACGTATGCACAAACACACACGGACACACACATACACACGTTAGAAATAAGGAATGCCAAAAAAATGCATCCATATCCAACTTCTTCTTTGTGCTAAAATCAGAGTAGCTGGAAATTGGAAACAGAAAAAGGATAATAATAATAAAAAAAAAAGCATTACCTCTGTATCCACCTCCACCACCTCCAGCTGTGCAAGCCCCACCTCCACCTCCAAAACCACCATAGGTCGACCATTTGAGCTTGGACTGGGCCAGGGGGCACGAGCACCCCCCCTCTGCCCCCTCCAGCAGGGGTTGTCCTGCCCTTGGCTGAGGACTGGGACTGTCCCTCCAGCCTCCACCTCCACCTACAGCAACAAAGATTTCCAGAACAGTTTTTGTGTTGCAGATTTAACTGGAGAGATTTTTGCACATTGTACAGTATGTCACAGAGAAAAATCACCCTGGAATTGACAAATATTCCCAGTCAGCCACTACTGGAGACGGCTAATATGACAGAGCATTTCGAATTAGCAGCAATAATAAACACGCATGAAAAATAGAGAGCTGCCTGACTTAAACAAATATGTTTCCCCCATCTGTGTAAATACCTCTCAAGAAATGAGTAGTGTAGACTCAATATTATCATTTACAAGGTGGGAATTTTCAACACATGGGGCTGCTGTCACAACATCATTCCATATTTCAACACACATACATACAAAACCTTCTCTGTTTATTCTAAAGTTACATTTTTCTTGTGAGTGTCAGAGGTTTAAATCATGGCTTTATCCGTTGAGACTGTGCCGATCACAGGGAATTTTACAGAGTTAAGAGAGGCCTGAATGTCTCAAATCAAAGGTCAGGAGCAGAAAAAAAAAGAAAACAGCAGTGCATAAAAATCCCATTATCCACATCTCATGTGGATAATGTGTGTCTTGTGATTTTTAACCAAGACAACACTGTGGGCAGGTGTTAACTCAAACACAGGGAGTTTAAAGAAAAATGTGTTTGTCAAGAAAAAAAAAATAAAAGACCTCATCTAAGCATATTTGGCTGCAGCTCAACATTAACAATCCAATAAGCTTGTGTTGGACGGGTCATTAATGTGTTAGTGGGTTCTAAATGTGTTTCAAACGTGTAATGAGTTGCAAATTTAATTTGGAGTAAAACAGGATATTAAAACAGAAAAGAGAAGAAAAGCACTCGGAGCCATCCACCACATACGGTGACTTCCAGGATCGTTCAGTGAAACCTCGCTTATGTGTTTCTGGTTTCTGCGATCTGTCCATTGCAGACTGATGCGTCATGGAGGCATATATTTAGTGAATTAACATCCCACCACTCAGTACAGTACCTGCTGCACCAGTTTGACCACTGGTACTGGGAGTTTTAGTGCTGTTTTCATATTGCTCCAATGGTATCTGGTCCTGACTGGACTCTGGATCTTCTAGGTAGGCATTTCCTCCCCCACCAGCTGCAATCAGCAAAGGAACCAGCCCACCATCCTCCATCTGAGGAAACAGCGAGGGCGTGAGCAACAGCCCTTTCCATCCACGCGTGTTTTTAGAGACCGGCAAAGTGAGGGGCATAACAGGTCCACATCTTTTCTGACCTTTGCGCTAGAAGTGGAGTGTGAGAACAGTTTATTCTGTCACCTTAAAGATGTAGGTGGCTCCCCCTCCTCCTCCTCCTCCCCCAGCCCATTCTACACTGCCATCTTGTCGGCTGTCTTCGATTACTGACGACTCTCCCAGGCAAATTTTCTGGGTTTCGGGATTTCTCTGCATCAAAAGGAAGAGGGGGACCTCAGCTGGACAGTGACAGGCTTCAGCTGTATCAATTCAGCATTCCTTCATGTCATTATTTTGAACTCTCGTTAGCACTTTTTGTTCCCGAGTCTCCCAGCGGACTGCATGCCCTACTCACTCCTGGACATGCATCTTCTCCCTGGTGTCCCACCAAAATGTACAGCACGTCTCCTTTCTCCAAAGGAAAAATGGCAGATATGAAAACCCCGTGGTTGCGCTTGTTGTGATTTTTGGCTCCTTTCCCTCCTGCAGCACCGTAGGCAGAAATCCTGAGGGGGGGGGAGACAGTGCATCATTATGTTCCTGAAAGAAACTGACTGCCCTCGCAAGTTCACGCTGCATTGTTCAGCTAGAGACACTGGAGCAGACATCCATCACGACCCACTGATGGGGACGCCGTCACCTGCAGATGTTCTGTCACCGTGTTGACACTGGCAGCTGTGTGTAATCTTACTTGAAGTAATATAACACCCTGCGAATCCAGGGATTAATCCTGTCGCTTTTCCATTGGCTCATTTGTGTGGAACAATGAGATCTCATGGCCTGCTGTACAAATAGTATGACGCCGCCTCGACTCTAGCAGCTTCCTGCTGGCAGGACAACGATCCGCCATGCTAATCTTGCTGTAAAACCTCTGAATCGGTGTGACTAGCTCTTACGACAAACCGTCTCTCATAGTTTAGTTTAATAACAATGGAGCTCCTTCTCTCCCATAACTTTGCATTTACTGTGTGTCACCAGGGGCGACAGGGGACGACTGACACAATCGAGGAGACGGTCAACTGACCTTTTTGTTATGCTCTCAACTCTATCAATAAGGTGGTGATAACTCATAAATGAAATACATTTTAAGCGTATTATCCAACTTATTCAATAGGACACTTAAAACCAGAACACCACTGACTTGTAATTTCAAACCTTGAGAAGTTAAGATACTAATTCACTCACAGGTATCTGTTAGTAGCAGGGACCCTCCACACCTGGACTCCTTTCATGGGACCTTCTTTTCCGACAGTAACACTGACATTTTTGTTCCTGTAGGTACTGTCACACTGGGCCTGGGTCGGGCCATGAGGACCACTCGCCCCGCATGAATTGAACCACCAGGTCATCAAAGATACTTCTAAAAACAAAAGAGGTAAAGAAAAGCCAACGTGTAACAAAAGCTTCAGAGACGAAGGATATCCAGGCAGTCGCTAAAGATCTACACTACCTGATGCAGAGGGCTCCTGAAGGGGGCTTAAGAAATGCTCCAAGTCTGCCATGTGTAATAACGAGTTGACGTCTGAGGGGAGGCAGAAAGACACAGAAAAAGTGAATCACAGCAACTCGCTGGCGTGTTACCGAAGCATATGTCATAGCCGAAAAATAATGTGACTGATGAAGGTTGACAGGCTCATGGAAGAGATTCTATCAACTCGCTGAGAGCATAAATACAAAATTTCAGCAGCGATGTAGCACAAGCAGTAGGAGATTCTAAATGTCACAGGGAAAAACAAGGGAGGATTTATTGGTTAGTGAGGTTAAACTCTGAACTTGGCTTGGCCCTGGTATCATTTAGGGAAAAGCTAAGCAACAACCAACAGAGGTTTTGTTTTTTAAGAACTCCTACCTTTTGTAGCAGAATGCATCGATTGATTTCTAACAGTGATAAAACAGATTTACTATTTACTATTACAGAGATAGGTGATGAGATAATGTGAATGACCATAGTTTCATGTGTAATGAATGAGATTTTATCGGATATGTTCTGGAATACTAATCCAGTAATCAAGTTAACAGGAAACACAATCAAAGGTCGGGAGCACATATTAAACTCGAATTCAATTTCTTTCAATTTGTCTATCATTTGGGCAGCACCACCCTGAATTCCTGGTGAGTCAACAACATTAAATGAAACCAAACTTGTACAGTATGCAGTGTATCTAATATTTTAGTGCCAATCAACGTTAAACTGAACTGTAATGCCGGTAATGCTTTTCTCCTCCAAGAAACCACGCGGACAAAAGACAGCCTCTTACCTCTGTTAAAACAAGCTGCAACAACTGAAAAGTCATCAAGTGCAAGATCAGCGTTGGAGCCTTCTTCCCAAAGAGCTGTCAACTTAACACTGAACCTACAGCAGAGCATATAGATTTTGATGAAAAAATTAAAATAAGACACGGAGTTCAGAAAGAAATAATCTTGTTTTTCGGGAAATAGTAACACTAAGAACCTTGATGTGATTGATGTGCTGCTAAAGACATGGGTTTTCGATTAGAAATATATCAGCCCTGGCTGAAGCATTAATGCGTTGCAGGAGTCTTTTCTTTCTGGATACTAACCCGTGATGTAACCCAGTCAGCGGCAAAGTCACATCTTCCCAAATGTCTGTCCAAGGACCTTTTCTTTCCCAGACCTCTGTTGCAGCGCCGTGTCCTTCCTCTTCTACAGCCACCCGCAAAGAGCCATTAAAGCTCCCATACATGTACAAAGAGAAACGCATCTGCACAAACACATGACGACAATGTCCTCAGCTTCACAGAGAAAACAATGAAAAACAAGGAACTAAACTCTCATATTTGGTCTAAACACAAACCTGGCAGTCCTCGGTAGTAGAGAATGGACCAGAGAAAAGGGAGCTCTGGACAGATGCTTGTCGGACCGAATTTGTCTCTCTTACCTGCAGGAAGAGGAAATGCCCTGAGAGCAGACAACAAATGTTAAATATGAGAAGAAAATAGACCGCACAACCTGACTGGTCATATATTTTCGCTGTTCTCAGAAAAATAAAAGAGGTCAACAGTAATCTGCTGACCATGAAGCCGCGACGAACTGTAAAGCAAAAAAAATGTCTTTGCCTAAATAGATTTCACTATCGATACACAGAAAATATACATAAAAATGATACTGAGCGACACCAACGGAAGAACAGACAGCCAACCTGGAGTGCTGTACAAGGTCGCACCCTGCATATGTTCTCGGTGTCTGTCCAAGAGCTCATCACCAGCAATCATTCTCCAGGCTGACGGCTGGTTTGAAACGGACCAGCCACATGCATCCTGTTCAAACGAACAATATGAACCAAAGGGGAGAGCACCTGGGAAGGAAAAACGTAGTTAATCTATAATAATAATAGGATCAAATAAAACGCTTTTTCTTTTGCAACTGATTTTGAGGTGCCTCAGAGTTTCCAGCAGCACCTCCAAGAAACCACAACCCCACAGCTTTGAGCGCTCTCCACTTTATTGATTTCATTAGGGAGTAAAGCGAGGCCTTTGATTCTCAGCACACGTTTTCTTTGAAATGAACCATTGATTTTTTAAAAAGAGAAAGTAGCTTTTTGTGTTTCCGTAGACAGATAAAATGACAAGCTGCTTGTGTTACATGTTGTGTTTAAAATGTTTTAGAAGAAGCAGAATATTTTGAAAAGAGAAATATTTCATATTGTTAATCAAGAAATGACCTGCAACTAAATAAAAATAAAAAAAAAAAAAAACCTCAATGCAACTTTTTTATTATGACAGTAGTCCCACTGCTCACAGAATATTTATTTCCTCCACAGAAGCCCTTGGCAGTGAATAATCTGTTACCTCAAGTCAGAAGATTAACAATTTACTACGGATGAAAAGTAAGCTAATGCAAATTGATTGCAGCATGCCAGCAGCTCTATTTAGCTTCAAGAGTCCTGTACCAAAGAACCCCTCGACTGTCACGCAAACCGAAGCGCACTTATGGACTCTGCATTTTGACACTGTTTTCCAAATTTTCCTCATTTGTCTAATGGCGCTAATCAATTCAGTTATTAAACTAAATTATGTACCAGCACACCAGTGGAAATTTCTACAGTTTTCAAGAATTATTAACAAATTATTTTCCCACTGGTTAGCAATTTCTTAAAAATACAAAACTCACTGCAGATGAAGCCCTCGTCCTCTCCTAAAGGACAGTCGGTGTGGAAGTTGCACACTTGGCTGGGGTGAATGCATTCTCCTGTGTTTTCACAGTGGAAAGATTCTCCACATGCCGAATCTGAAGAGATGAGATCCAGTAACCATAATGCTGAAAACATGCTTATATTTATCTGTCAAGAAATGAACATTCTTTTTCTTATTTGGTGAAACATGAAACCACCTAAATTACAAATTCACTTATGTGTTGGATTACGGAGCTCTGTTTCTCCTTTTCACTGTTAAACAGTGATATAATCTTAAAGGGTTTGTTAAAGCAGCAGTAACCATTGTGGCCTCACCACCCATGTAGGTTGGTAATTATACCCCTTCTAGACAAATATTCTGGTGGTTTACCAGAAGAATTTGGGAGTTTTTACTTTACCTTCACAATCTATGAACTCAAGTGCATCCAGGGCCACAGTAGCTCCGTTTCCTTCCAAACAGGATGAGTAGAGCAGGGTCACCTGGAACGGTTCATCGATCTGACCAATCTCAGTCCTCAAAACCTCCCACTGGGCTCTGCGTCAACCAATCACAAGCAAATATCGTTAAACGTGTGTGCACACAAACACAAAGACCTTTTTCTGAGGAACTCTTGAACTCTGAACGAGCGGTGTTCGTACTCTTGTATGTTATTGCCAAAATGCTCATAATTACGAGCTGGCCTCGTGACCTGAGCTTTACTGCATTAGTGTAATGTCAGAAGCGATGTCATCACCGTCTCTGTCCTGCACGTATGTACAATAACATCACTGATTAAAAGGGCAATGGAAAAAGCTGCGTAGTCATGGAGCAAAGCAATCATGGGCATCTGCAGTCAATCTGTGAGCTAACAGGGTTAATAACTACGCTAATGCCACTAGGAAATCTTAAAAGATTGTGATGGACGTCAGTTGTTCTCCATCTGTGACGGTTTATTGTCACACATAATGTCGATATATTCTTGGCAGCGCAGGAGTCTGCAAGAGGAATTTTAAATAATTAAAAGCATTTTCTATTACGAAACTTCTATGGTGGAAAAGTCCATCTGCTCCGGCTGTTTGGACGGAGCGTTAACGTCATGTACATCACATCTGGCCAAGGTTACGATTAAAACGAAGCTATCACAAGTTTGATCTCATAACTGAAAGGATTTTCTTCTTCTAAACCTGCACTGATTATATTAGTCACCATCCTAAGACCCACTGCACTGCAGTAGATAACAGTGAACTGAAATGTAAAATAAATTTTTGTCCATTTTAACCACAGTAAAGTGTCGACAGAAGACAGATTCTGTGTGTTTTAGTCTCCAGTAACCGGAGGTTTCTTTTTTTTAAATGTCATTTTGTGTCAGCATCTAATGGATCCCTTTAATGCACTATGAATCCCCTTGTATAAGCCCATCTTTAAAATTGCACTGTTGTTGCATAGAAAAACTCCACATTTTCAACATTTGACTAATGTTTGGGTATCTGCAAACCATTCTAGGGCCTATTTTCAGGGCCATTAAGCATGTGATTTCTGGGGGGATGAGTTAGAATGTTTGCTGTTTTTTTAAATTACACATCATTAATGTACTTGTGTAGAGAGGACACGTCTACAGGCACGTGCAGGATGAAAAGAGGGTGGAATAAATGGTATCTTTGTGAGGCACGTCATACGGTTCCTCCATTCATTGTTGCACAGACATTGTGCACAAAGCTATTGTGTACGTACAAGCATCCATTTTGTGTCCGAACCAATTATATGGAAATGTATTTAGTGAGGCTGAATCTGGAGACGCTTTTAGCTGATGTGATGGACTTCAGTAATACATCAATAGGAAGGATAAAAACTAAGCTTGATAGTACTGACACCATACCATTGAATGCTACACAAATATATAAAATGGAATTATTGTAAGAGGACAATTCTGTGTTCTGGGATTGCTAACCTGTGGTCATCACGGCTGGTGTGGTTGAGGGACAGAGTCCGAATAGTTGAACCTGAGAGGACTGCTTTAATCAGGAGAGTGAGATTCCCCACTGCTGGAGCAGCTTCATACAGAGCCAGCTGAAAAATGCACCGTTTGTCACTTCCTGGCAAAACTGGGCTGGTTAAATGGTATTTGCATATTCCAGCATCCTTTTCAGCAGGGGAGGGGTTTAGAAGCAGGAAATGCCCTGTGGCAAAAAAAAAAAAAAGAGGCAACATTTCAGGTTTGTCAGTTTTATGGCAGCTTCATAATAATACCAGGAAACCACCTAAGGATAGTTCCAAGAAGAAAAGCCTGAATGGGAGAGTTCTTAAAGAGGGTTGAACGTGTTCTCGGGCCCAGCTATGCTTCATTGAAGAACATCTTTTTTTTTTTTCTCTGCGCTCTTACCGTCAGAGGTTCCCAGTGAGTGGTCGGTCGCTGGCATCGTCCCAGCACGTGCATTTTCTCGCTGGTGTGGAGTCACCACCAGCCAGTCGCTCTGGGAGCTGTGATTAGATGAAGCCCAGAGGCACGCTGACTCAAAGTCACAAGCTGAAAAAAAAAAAAAAAACGTTTCATGAATATTTAAGAATGCAAAATATCCTCACTGGGGAAAAAAAAGCAAAAAAACAATGAATTAGTGTTCAATGGAAAAGCGAGATTTGTCTTCTATTCAAATAATATTTATATCTTTATATTCAAATTTTAACTGCCAAGAGACTGAAGGTGCACGCGAACAGGAGTATTAGGCAAATATTGCCAGGTCAGTTTAGTGTTTCCCTTCCTGGTTGCCCATCTGCCTTAGTCAACCTCCACAATGAGCGCTTTCTTTTCCGGGTGTCCTTGATCAAAAGATCTGCTGTTGATTAGCTTCAACAAATCATTTTACATGCAGAGAAACAGAGGTGATGAAATCCAGCGGACATAAAACCACACACCATAGATAAACACATCTAATTTCTGGAGATATTTACGAGCCTGTGCAGATTTCTGAGCGTTCTGGAGATTCATTAAAAGCCAAGTGGAGAGTCTTCTATTAACTGTGGTGTGTTTTCCACTGTTCCATCATGGTAATTTTAACTAAGGCAAAAAGCCCAAGTTTCTGTGGTTCTGGCAGTGTTGGATCAAATTAAACAAAGGCCTTGAAAGGTCCATTATGCAGACAACATCTTCATGTGGAACTTTGAAGTCTAATCTATTAATTATATATGTAAATACACACGTGCAATCAATTATCTTCATGCCAGTATTAATGAAATATAAATCAATCAAACCAAACTGAGATTTTAACCACAGGCTAAGCCCCTTTCTTTGGCCCAAATTTTATCTGAATTTAAGTGTCCTGAATTTAAGTGGCTTAGCAGCCAACAGAGGCTCATTATGAATTTGGATCATTTTGGAGGCCTGCAGTCATGTGATGTGTGCAGAGGAAATTGCCTCGCAGCCATATGATTTCCTCTGGTCCTGAAAACACAAATTATGAGCCATGCTGTTTTATTGTTATCTCACTGAAAGTGAATCTAATCTAATTACTTATGCCAAACCATATGCCTTCTTTGATAATATGATGTTTTTAGTTTCAAACATGATGTCATTTTTGTATGTGTCATTTGCTTGATAAATTCGGCATTGAACTAGGAGCTGATACACCTGTACTTCGTAATGTCTAGTTTACTTCATAAGTGGAAACAAAAGCACTCCTAAATGAAAAGAGAAAAAAAAATGGAACCTGCCTTCTGAAAACACAGATAATCTAATCATTCCAATAATCAAAGCCATAATGGTCACATGGGAGTGATTATTTGTGTATCCTGATGTCAGTAAGTACGCAAATCTTACATTGGCTTCCATCGTCTGAACCCAGATGATGAGGAGGAAACATCTGATCCGGGAAGTTCCCCTCCAGGAACTGGTGAGGAAGGCCGTGACATGCTCTGTCAACTGAAGAAAGACAGATAGACAGTAGCTGAAGAGGCTTTACATTCATTTCCCAGTACCTGATTACTGCTGCTGAAATCATTCTCAAATGTTCCACTGCTCTGGTTTTGTTGAGTGAACAAAGACAGACATCAGTGACATTAGTGACAGTACAGACATGCTGCAGATGATGGGCAGTGTGTCAGTAATTAGTCTGTGGCCCGCTTTCTGGGACTGTTCACATAGTTACACATGAGATTGTATGACATCATGGGAGCGGACCATTTTTCTTAGCACTTTGAGCTTGAGCATCTTTTGCTCTTGCTTGAGGCTACAGTCTACTTTGTACTGGAATCTTGATGATCTTCTTGAGCACTCTGTCATTAAACATGATGACAAACTGTAATTTTTGCCTCTGCACCAGAGGCCACAAACCATTAACAGGCACAGCCTATAAAGGTACGCCAGGTTAGGTCATGATTTTCAGCTAAGTAAAAAGACAGGTTCATATGGTACAAATCGCTGCCCTGAAAGGTGTTTTTTTTCTTCCTAAACACTAAATAATATTTTTCAAATGTGAAATAAATGATATCGGGAAAGAAAACAGATGGGAATGATGGGCTTGCCTCATTCCTTAGACTTAATTACAAACAAAAAAAAAATATATCCTTTGAGATTTCTTCCTTATTCTTTCGCCCAGTGAATGAGCTGCAGATGAGGGAATGTGGAGACAATTTACCAGCCCTCTGCTGGATCACTTCAGTCCTGGATCAGTTCCTGGACAGCTCTTCATCTTAGCTTTGTGAATCATTTACAAATCTTTTCATCAAGGGTTTCGAATCGGTGAATGTTTCAGCTGATGTTTACCGTGAGCAAGACGGACGATCTTAACCTGACCGTATATGTTGAGAATCAGATTAAAGCAAATACAACTTGTTGTTGTCTGCCTTGGTGGTGCATCCCAGGACAGACAGAAAACCCACGACGCCTCTTGGATCATTCAGTGCCCACGATAAACAGACATGAAATAGATCCAAAAATAGGATCAGCATGGAGCGACCAAAAGAATGACAGACATGGTCTTGTTCCAGGAGAGGACAGAGAGGGAGCTCACTCTCCATGTGATATAACATTCAAGATGCTAACGTCCATGACCGCTTGACAGCGATTTAGACTTTCTGGGCCATCGCATCTTAACCCCGATTCTGGCTTCTGGACAGTGACATTATTGTCTTGTGATGGCCGGAGGGTGAGGTCCCAGGGGTCAGGCAAAAGAAATGTCATTATTTAAAGCCCAGCTCAATAAAAGCAGCTAGTTGTGACAGTAATGTGGAGGGGGGGGCACCAGCAGCAGCTTTTTATTAGCGATTATGTACCAAAAGCAGCCATTAATAGAGTTCCAAATATGGACACCGGAAATACTAAACTAACACAGTAGAGGGGGATTCAGACAAAGAAAAACATTATGAACTGACATGAAAAACAGGCCTTTTCTTGGAAACCCCCCAAGAATTTGTTCTTCCTTTCTCTTGTAAGAAGTATAATTCAATACAGAGAATGATGCTCATTAGCTGAGAGAGCAGCTTGCTATCCTGATGATCCAGGAACAAAACAAACAAAATTTTATGTACAATACTGGAAAATAAAATCCTGGGAATAGTTTAGAGACGTCCAAAATCTCATGAAATCGAAGATTCATCCTTCACACATGCTTTGCAACAGTTCAAAAAAACAGAATTCCTTCAAATCGCACATGTGATGGAGGATTAGGAGTGGACTCACTTAGAAATTGGACTGAACTTCAAATACATAAAAATCAGAAAAAAAAAACTGAAAAATGAACAACAAGTTGTTGTTTGGGTCAATTGGGGCTGGCTGAGATAAGAGGCACGCACATTTACGCACTTTGGATTTTATTTTTGCTGCTGCGGTATAATGAGGAAAGCAACCTAGCCTGCCTCAGTGACCCCAGCACGCTACCTTCACAGGAAAAATACCAGCGCGACTGAAACGTTATGGAAATTATCCTCTCCACGGGAAGTGAGATTCACTCCACTGAACATTCACACAACACGTCATTGTTCAGGTTCACACTTCACATTAAGGTTACTTTTACATGTTAAGGGAGAATAACTCAACAGCAGTGAATTATTTTTGCAGATGTAAGAAAGATCTATGAGTTGCTAACTAAATATGCTTACTTTCAGTCTATGTCAAGTGATGAAATAAATCCTAAAATACCTGAAGTTGATTATTAAATCAGTGCCCATGTGGACGTTGCAGCAGTGAGTGTTTTATGTGGAATTACATACAGAAAATCTAGCTTAATAGTTTGTAATGTCTAAAAAATTCAGTCCAAAATTCAACCTTTGGCTCTGTCTCAAGAGGGTGTTTCCAGTTTCATCCTAAGTTACCAGGACAAAAAAAAGTCTCTGTGTGCAGGAGTGTTTATTAAAAGAGCCTTGTGAGGTAGATTCAATTACCCAGTAAAGTCAGCCTTTCATAGGCAATTATTATTTATTCATTTTAGTGAAACAGTAGTTTAAGCCTAATATAATCTAATTACTGTATATGGGTATTAACAAGTAGAAATTTGTAGCAGTTTGTTTTTTATTTGTGAGCTTGTTTCCCTTATATCACATTTTACTTATTTCTTCTATATTTGGTCAAATTCTGCTTATGCAGAACAGACTAAAATAAATATTCCTCGTTTTTAGACTTTATCTGGTTGCTACTGGTTTTCATGGATGTGGAATTTATCAATTGAGGCTAATCGGTGGCTTTTCCTCCAGACTCTCCTTAAGAAAGTCCATTCTAGACACAAGAAATAAGAACAGTGGGAACTAATTCCCTAAGCAATTTATTACTTCCCATACAATCAATATCATGTGTTGAAAAAAATAAGAAAACAATGTAACTTGCATACCTTACCTGAAGGACTGTTAAAAGCTCAGTTCCTCTTTCTATACACACATGGGTGTTTAACAGGTGTTCATTTAAATTAGAGCTTTGAAAGACTTGGTCTTTCTTTGCGTCTTTCATCTGTCTGTCTCACAGTACACAGAACACATTGCGTTTGTCTGGACCGGGACAGATCCAAAAGCAACAAAAAATGCTATCACCACCAGGAACTCCATCCACCCACACATATGTGGAAACAATTAGCACATACCAGCATGACTTTGAACCGGACCGAGTTTTCTTCTCCAACTATATTTGAAGCGATCAATCCGCAGGACAGGCCATTAGATAATAAAGACATTTACTCTCAGGGGTCTCAGGAGACCCGGACTGGCATTAATGTGTCAACACCAGCATGTTAGATGACGTGGAAAGGACTGGTGACGGGTTTCATAACAACAGTTCACTTCACTCTCACATATTTGGGATTATTGGTTTGGTTTTGGTCATAATTGTTTATACGGACGGTATGGTTTGTACCTTGCTGATTTGAGCCAATTATGATTCACTGAAGGAAGATATCACCAGAACCGAATGCCTGTCTACGATGAACTGTTGGCTCAAATATGCAGCGCTAACAGCAAATCCATTATAGGCCGAGTATACAGAAGAACACAACCATGTTGAATTATGGTATCACCTCCCAATCATCAGCGAAGATTGACGACAGCACGCGTGGATTACTGTCTCTCCAGCTGAGCCGTTGAGCAGATTCGAGTGTGGAAACAAAGACATTTCTTCATATCATGCAGCCTCTACCTCCATATAAAGAAGCAGACTGATAACAGATGGGCTGTGACTGCCCACTCGTCTGCGTGGAGACGCTCTTCTCAAAGACCCATTCATGTGCAGCAAATTAAGTCCCATGACTCAATTTATGATTTAATTGGTCTCATCTAGGCTTCAATTAGCCGGGGTATACTGGTATGTAGTTCCTTATCAGATGGAACTTGCAAACAAATCTTCCCGGCTTCATTTTGCTCCCTTTTCCCGGACGACTGCACACATGTACCAAGATAAAGGAGAGCAAAATCTTTTGCTTCATTACTGACGTGTCTTGCAAAGCACTTTTATTACAGTGCGTGTGTGTGTCTGTGTGTGTGTACACAAAAATCCCAGTGTATACAACCTAACGAGCACAAGGTAAAGTTTGTGCAGTCGCTACTGGAGCTTTCAGCAGCTTTACTTTTCATTTATAACAAGGACGTATACACAAATGTTCATTTGTTACACAACTGCCGCATAAACGTGCAGTAAAAGCTTCAAATGCTGAGAAATGTGGTTGAAGCCAAATATTAAGTCTATTAAGTGTATCTATAGATGGGCTTCCCTAGATACAAAACATAACTTTAGAGGTATTTTAATTCGCCGTAAGAACTTTTACTGTCTATAACTCGGTGGTGTCTGTTGAGACACGCAGATTTTCTCCACGCAGTCGGACTCCCCCTGAGTCTGCTGGAGCTGCGCGCTGACCTTTCCACACAGAGATCACATAGCAGCGTTTATACGACGCTCAGGCCTCACTGTGACCAATCGAAACTGGAGCCCTATACATGCAAAGCAGTTTCCTCCCCTCAAACTGAAATGATCTATGCTAATAGTTAAAATGCACGAGTCTCTTTTTGTTTTTGTTCTTCTCCCTCTCTCTCTAACCGAGCTCTTTTCCAGAAGCACGGCGTGAAGAGCAGGTGGATAGATACTGCGTCTGTTTAAATTCTTTTCTTTAAGCTTCCTCTTTAAAAAAATAAAAATAAAAAAATGAAGGCCTGGCACCATTTAAACCCAGAACAAATGAAACCACCAGAACATCTGCATCCAGTTGTGCTCACAGCAGAACCAGCTAATCCATGCCTCTACTCTTTTTTGTTTCCAGTAGGCTTAATTTCTCTTACATTTCCTGTGGGAAGGAACACCCTTTTCCACATATCAGGCTTTTTTTTTTTTATTATTTAGATTCTCATTTTATGAAGTCTGACCTCTAAATGTCCCCGCTCTCACTGTTTTTGAGAAGAAAAACCTTGTCGGGTTGGTTTTACACACAGCTGGCTGCAGGAAGCAGCGACACCCCAACACATAACTGTGATTTACTGCGCTGGACATCGTTACTCTCCCAACTCTGCAACATATAAGAAGAGCCACACTACAAAACATCAGAACACATCTGGTCATCTGGCTCCTGTGATTAATCGTCTGTCGCTTGTTCAGGTGGCGCCAAGTAAATGTAAGTAAGTAAATGCAAAGGGTCTCACGTCAGGCTTCAACTATCCAAGGTGCAGTTTTTGATACTTATGTAATCCACCTGTTTTACTGTTGCTGCTCAACTGGTCTGCATGCTGGCTTGGATTCAGCAGCGGGGCAGGAGGGAGGGGTCTGTCATAAGAGCCCGCTCTGGGTTTTCTCCTGTCACTGGGATTGACTGCAGTAAGAACCAGCGCCAAAGAGCTACAGCCTCACTTCTGCTGCGTCTCTCCTTTTAAAAGGAAACGTCGTCTTACCCAATAGAAAAGGATAAAGGAATCATTTATTCTCCGCCATTATTGTGGGAGAATGTCCAGCGCTGATATTCACTGGGAACAGTGCGCAAAGAAGCTGATATCAATGAATACTAATTAATCCCATTAGAAGTCGAATTTTCTTTAAAAAAAAAAAAAAGGGAGATTATGAATCAAAGCTCTTAAATCTGCGAGATGATTGGGCACGTGCTACAGCTGCATTCCGTAAAAAACACTGTAGTTCATGATTCACATTACTTGGTAATAAAAACCCATTAAGCAAATAATGTTCTTGTCCAGTCCAGTTGTCACATGTGAATCCAACAGCTTCAGCGGGCCTCAGGAGAATACTCCACTTTAACAACGGCTCTCAGGTGCACGCTGCCTGTTCCTCACAGAGTTCACACTTAAAGTGAGACGCCGTAATGTATTCAGCTACCAGAGACATGCACAATTAAATAAAAATCCATTTTATTGCGTTTACAGAGAGCTTGTAAGTACAAGAACGCAGGCTGCCTCTGTATCCTAATGAAATGGTTTGAATCTCCATCATTGTTAAAGTCTCTTATTGCTCCACAATGTATTCCCAAAATGGCTGCTGGGGGGGAAAAGCTATTTAATTGTTGACA
The DNA here is from genome assembly GCA_911728415.1 of Lagocephalus sceleratus. Classification (NCBI taxonomy): domain Eukaryota; kingdom Metazoa; phylum Chordata; class Actinopteri; order Tetraodontiformes; family Tetraodontidae; genus Lagocephalus; species Lagocephalus sceleratus. Next base: position 7,244,297 of record CAJVRN010000036.1, on the reverse strand, counting down.
CAATAATGCACGTACACACATAGATATAGATAATTATCTTGAGCTTAGGTTGGTCAGTTCATTAAAAATGCATAATTATCAGCAGCCAGGCGGGACAGTTTGGTGGAAAAGGCTTTGTTTACTGTTTATAGTTAATGTCTGGTGGTTAGATTAAAACTGACATTGTTCAGGCAGCGCAATCATCTCATATTAAACACTTTTAATAATTTTTGCCAACATTTAATTGGAGTTTTCTGCATTTAATGACGCCTGACTCTGGAAATAGCGCCACCTATCGTTCAGGTTTAAACTGGCTGCCCACGATACAACTCTTAATAAGGCACCTGATTCACTTTAAACGAGTTATGCTTTTAATAGGTGGAATTGGGATTTAAGTAAATTTAATTTGATGACGTGGTTTTTAAGAGAACTGAAGCAAGCGGACCAGTAATAAGGCCAAAGTTTTAGCCCGGTTAAAGACTCGGGGAAAACAGGAGCGGAGGTAAAGAATCGATCAATGAACGCATGTTTCAAACTGCAGTTCCAGTACTCACTGACGAAGATGAGGAGGTAGAGAGAAAGGCAGCGTCTCTGAGGGTAATCCATGAGCTCCGCGGGCTGCAGCCTCCGTCCTCAGCCCCTGACCGCTCCGGACGCACAGGCGCTCCTGCTGCTGCTGCTGCTGCTGCTCCAACTTGAGCTCACTTCTTCATCCAGGGCTGATGAGGATGAGGAGGATGAGGATGATGCTGCTGCAGCTCCCTGTGACGACACTCCTCCTCCTCCTCTCTCTCTCTCTGCCTGTGCGCATCTAACCCTGTTTCTCTCTCTCTCTCTCTCTCTGCCTCTCTCTCTGCTCCCTCTCTTTTTTCCCTCTCTCTCTCTGCCCTCTCTCTCTCCCTTCCTCTCCCTCTCTCTCTGTCTCCCTCTCTCCCTTTCTCTCTCTCTCCCTCTCTCTTTGTCTCTCTCCCTCTCTCTGCCCCCTCTCCCCCTTTCTCTCTCTGTCTCCCCCTTTCTCTCTTTCTGCCCCCTCTCTCCCTATTCCTTATCTCTCTCCCTTTCTCTGTCTTTCTCTTTCTCCCCCTATCTGTCCATCTCCCCATCCAATTTTCTGTCTCTCTGTTTCAATTTTAATTGTCTGTCTCTATCCATCTGTCATCTCTCTCTCCATCACCTCTGTCACCCCCCTTTGTCTCCCCCCTCCTTCCCTCTCTCCCCCCCTCTCTCTCTGACATACAGAGTTCCATTTCCACTCAATCAAATCATTTTCCTCTTTTTATCATAATGATTTTTGAAGGGGGGGTCAGCCTCTATAGCTCTTTAAAGTTGTCAAGCGGTGAACGTATCTGTGTGCTTCTGATTCCATCCAGATGCTGAAGACACATGCTTGGCTTTATGTATTGGAGGCCATGATAAATAGAGGAGAGCTTCATATTTAAATCGGCTCTTTCAGACGCCATTCCTGCCGCCATTCCGACAGGTGGTTCTCTCACTTCACATCTGTCTTCTCACTAAGGGGCTTAGATCGGTTCTGTTCAGCTCTGGATCAGCACCAGTTAATGTATATTTGATATATAGCTGAGGGGGGGGCTCCTCTGTAGAGGGGGATATGTACAATCTGACTGTATCAATAATCCTCCTGCTAAATCATTCTCAGATAAGAAGAATGGAACAGGTGGGCCTGAAATGAAGTCGTCTTATTTGAGTTTGTGCTAAACTTAATCAAAGGGGACAGTTATTTCAGGAGCAGCTCAAAGTGAGTCAGGATGAATGAGGCATGTGTTGAGCTTCAGGAAGGCAAAGAGCCGATTTATCCACATATTATGTCCACTGAAGTCCCGGCTGAGGAGCACATCAGATAACTCTGAAACGTTCCTAATGTAAAGACATATCGTCTGGTCAGAGCCTCTACATTAAGGGACTTCCGCTCCTACTTGGTGAGCCTTTGATGCGAGGGGCAGCGTCAGGGCGTTACGTTCAAGGAGCTCTTTTTTTTTATCTGACTGACGCCGTAATGAATGAAATACATGCACCTTCGGACAGATGCCAGGACTTCAGAGCACAGCTGCAAGAAAACAGACTGGAGAGGAGATCTACTGCTTTGATGATTACAGATGCTGTAATGTATTGCATTTGTGTGAGCGCATGTGTGTGTGTCTGTGTGTGTGTGTGTGTGAGAGAGAGAGATCTAAAAATACAGTTAGTTTTTTTTCCTGAGGCTGAAGCTACTTTTATAGAGTTCAGACAATTGAAAAGTGCAACTTTTTTGTTTCACAATTCTTGACGGGCGACAGGACACAGCAGTGATCTCTGTTCACGTTGGTCTTTACCAAAGTACCTGCTGCCGGTAGCAGACCTGTGACGCAGCAGCACACAGCCACAGCTGTCTTCCACCCACTGTCTGCCTTCTGTCCCTGCGGGATCCTCTGTGGGCATTTAAACGTTGACATTTCGGATCATCTAATTAATGAAATTGAATCTGCAGCTTGTGCTACCCAGGCTTTTCCCACAACAACAAAAACATAATCTCCAAAAAAAACAAACAAACGAAAAAAAAATCTCCAACCCAAACCCCTCTTAAATTCGAACCAGCTCCTTTATCAGGAGACAGTCGGGCGTTTCAGCTTCTCCCAGATTCCTTTTCACTAGACCTTTGGGATGCAAGCTAAAATGGTAGCCGTGGCAACGGCAAAAAACCTGTTCAGTTCATTGAGAATTACTTGGGTGGCCTGTAGCCTGATGCTTAACCCCGCTAAGAGGCCGCGAGATAGGACGCCATCCCAGAGGGAGAGGCCCCCGGAGCTGCATCCACACCCCCGGTGGAGACCTTAGAGACGATCCCAGAGGATCAGAACCGAGGTTAGCGCTCACTGATGAAGGAATTGTCAGAACTGAAGAGGCGTCTTCAGACACGGTGAACTTTTTACCTCTTCCCTGGTTCTCTACTCTACTGTTGGACTTCCATCTTCAAGTTAGTCCACCTTTATTCCGCAGCAGGCAACAGGAAATGAAAGAGAAATGTCGGCGGGGAAACACAAATGGCGGTCTCAACATGTTACATTTCTGGGGGGGGGGGGGGCTCAAAATATCAGAATGTGATGCAGGGATAATCTGAATAATTATGCGCCATAAATCTGAGATCAATCTAAACACACAGGTAGACCAGAACACACATATTCTCGTTACATTTTCCAGCAACAGGACACTGCAACAGCTGAAAGCAGTTGATTTCAATACATCAGAGTGAAATATAATCAGGAATGCCTCGCTGAGAGGCGATATCTCATCATCGAGGTTTCATTTACTCTGGAAAATGTCAAAGTCAACGAGCACACTGCTTCACCGATAGTTGACAGTGAGTAACAGTGAAGGATGAAGCGTATTCTCTGCCTTTACTGGGCCGTTGAACTGCCAGGTGACCCGAACACGTCCATGCTCATTGGTTTCACTCAGAAAATGCTGGTTTCGGGTATAATATGAGCCAGATGCTTACTTCATTGTAGGTGCATAAACACAAGTGAAGAAAGCGGTTCTCTATGTGGATATATGTGGACACATCTAGGCTGTCTGCATTACATTATATTAATCTTTAGCTTGTAACACTGACAGGGATCGAGCTCTGCTGCCAGTACAGCCCACGGAGATATGGACCCCGCTGGAAGGTGTTCTGGGGTGTCTGGCACCAAGATGTTTGCAGCAGATCCCTTAAGTGCTGTCAGTTGTGAGGTTGGGCCTCCGTCGACCCGGCTGGACTTGCCTGCTCAGCACATTCCACAGAGGCTTGATTGGATTGAGATCTGGGGAAATTGGAGGCCAAGACGACGCTTCAAACCCGTGGAAGGTTCAAGCCACGTGTGGAGCGTTCAAAACCCTCCCCTTTTCTTTGGTTTTTCGCCGTCCGCGTCACGGGGCGAGCCGCCTGCGCCCTCCCAGATCACACCTCCCCACCTGTTCCACGTTGCCAATTAGTCACCCCTGTTGCACGTTCCCCTAATCACCACGCTTATTTAAGCTCCCCACACGGGCACTGCCGGTTGGTCCTCTAGTGTGCGCGACTTTGCCACATGTTCTCGACCCGTCTGACCCTCAGCCAGCTGACCCCCCTTCGCCTGCCCGTCCACGACCTCCTGCCTGACTCCGGGTAAACCTGACCGCCTTCTGCCACCGATGCCCATTTTTCTTGCCGGTGCTTTTGGACCGTCAATAAAGCTGAGTTTGTTCCACCGACTGTGCTGCTCTTGGGTTGTTGGTTGTTGTTGTTGTTGTTGTCGGTTTGAGCTCGATCCCGCGCTGGCGATCCCCCCCCTGTCACTGGTTCGCTGCTGCTGCTCCTTCCTCGGTCCACATCTGACGGGCCAGGAAGACCCCACAAGAGCTGCAGGTTGAGACGCGCTGGCGCTGCGTCCACCTGCCTGCTCCTCCTCCAGCTGCCCAACCAGCTTTTGAGCCACGTCGGATCGGAGGGGCGTGAAGGGACTCGCCGTCTTTCCTGCGATGTGGCTGGGAAGCTGGTTTGTTTCCATCTTTATTACATTTGTCTGAATTTATTGGGACCGAGTTGATGTAAACACCCCGTCATTAGATGGTTTAATAACCAATTAACTTGCTGACTGTTTGTCTACACACTCATGCACACAAATGGATGGCCAGCGTGCGCTGGAACCAGCGCGCTAACGTTTTATGAAGATATAAAAGCCGAGCGCCGAAAAGCTTTGAAAAATGAATCGGAAACCTAAAACCAGCTCGGCGCAACATCTTGGCACGAAAGTAATCCTTAACTGAATTTAATTTCCTTCCTTTTTGCAAAACATCCTGAAGCAAATTTTGAACCAGTTGACTACTGCTGAGAGCAATTACAGACAAGGATCATCATTTCACTTCTGTCGCTGCACAATTAAGTGGGCGGCGACCTAAACGTGGTTTTTAGCAATTGACTATAACGGTCAAGGAATTTGACTGCACCCTTGTTCAGTTGCAGTTCGCTTATGTGGAGGTATATACCGGTGATGGCTTACTTTACACATGTGGTTTCAGAACTGAGTTTGGGAAAAAAATTTTTTAACTTGGTTCAAGGAATAAAGGTGAAAAAGAAGCTAAAACTTTAGCAAAACTCTGATCTCCTGGATATACAACACGGTACGTTTAACTGGGAGTTTAGTCTTAAGTCATCTGCAGAATATTAGTTTATTTCTTAGCCAAAACATATTTAATTGATTTCCATCTCTAATTGATTTCAGCCTGCCTGCGTGCAACCGAAGGCCATTCAGTCCAATCAGTGACTGCTTCCAAGCACGCTGAAGATCAGGCATCATGCAGACTGAAAGCACGGCTGTGTGTGTGGGAGGGGGTGTGTGGGTGGGGGTTTCTGTCCCCAACAAGTATTAGCAAATGTAATTATCGGAGCAAACATCCCACCACGACCAGCCGCAATATTTGGGTTCACTCTCACAGCTGTGCTCTTGATTAATTTTGCCACCTCATTAAATCATGTGACTCAAGGGAGCGTTGTCAGTGACATGATCTTAATTTTCTATTCCTGCATGTGATGAACCAGAAATATTGAAATAAATATTTCCATGTATTTTCTTTTTCATGATCTGTTCCTATAGGTATGTGCCGTGCTGCGTTCAGGTGTTGTACACTAACTGAATTGCGCCGCATGTCTACATGGAGAACTAATGCACCGCGTGTTCAGTGGGAGTTCTCAGACTGTTTCCTGTAATAACTTTCAACATTATTCACGTGAGGCACTACTGACAGTCATTTCTTCCCATTAAATCTCTCTGTTGCGGTCGTGTATCAAAGGGGGGGAAACACGCCCGCGCAAATGTCAGAGCGTCCCAGTTTCGGTGGCTGAGTGCAAACGTTGGCCGTGATCCCTTCGCTCAGACTCCAACTATACAACCTCTCAATGTCCGTCAGCAGGACAACAATCGGGCTTTAGGGTTTTTCTTCCTACCATCTTTGTTCCGCTGGAATCCAGATAAAACTTGTCCTTGATGTGGCGATGACAGGCCTGATTAAAATGAATGGGGCCAAACGAGCGCCGACTCATTTTCTTTTCTGCTTGTTAAGGGGACATTTGTTTTCATTAGTGCGGGAGCAGCCTCAGATGTGAGCTGCAGTTTTTCATGCTAAATATCCACAGACATGAAATTCAATATCGGTGCAACACACAAGGAATCCCTCGTCTCCTTCTGTTGGAACTACAAGGCTTCAGCGGAATCCAGTCCTTCAACCTCTGGGGAGTCATCCCCGGTTTAACCACCCTGGCAGGAAGTGGGTGAGGTGGAAGAGGCTTTTTGTATGCAAATCAGATATAAATCTGGGGGTTCGGTTTCACTGCCCATCCTACCCACAGGCGTTCACCTGGAGACGAGGCGAAGAAATGGCAGGGGAAAGTTTGACCGCCAAAGAGCAAATCGTAAAGCACAAGTTTGTAACATCTCAACGGAAGTGCCAGGTTTTCCAATGAAGCTGCAGTTTCTCTATTATTTATGCAATTTACAATCGATACCCCGCACCCAGCACCGCTGTCATAAATAATGTCTGCACAGTACATTTCTTAAAAAATGCAAGATAACACAGTCCAAACCAATGTCCTTTACACAGCTGCTGCCTCCAACGCAGTGATATAAATTCCCTCCCTTACAGAACATTTGGATAAGTGCTGGGTAATTTAATGTGGATGATAGTACGCTGACTTTATTTGTAGAATTCATCTTGAGGTGATCAGCCAGATCAGCTGAGCGCGCCGTCACGCACATTCCCCGCAGATTGGGCTTGCCTCAGCCCCGCTCGTATCGCACACATCTGGACAACTTCCTTGGTCAATATATCACTTTGTTCTGTCCTCGACTTCGGTGGAGAGTCGCAGCAGCTGCGGGCCCGCTTGCAGAGGCTAGTGTCGACGTCGTGACCAGTGGCTGCCGAATGAATCGCCCGCGAACTTTAACCTCCTGAGACCCGAGCTCTTTTTTGATATACATTCTTAATATGTCTCTGCTATTCAGGATTATCCGGACCTGATAAGTATAAAGACTGAGAATTATGTTTTAACAATATTTTGAAACAAGTGTTTCTTGGGGACAGTGATGTCCACATACAGGGACAATCAATCTAAATGTGTAATATAATGTTTATGGGTCCATGTATGTGGACATTTGGCCCCACACTAAGAAGAATTAGCTTTTATATGATAGGTGACCCAACATCTAATGTCCACATATGTGGACGGCAGGTCTTAGGAGGTTAAGGTGATAAAATGAGGCCGTTTAGGACAGACACGGAACTTTCTGATGCCTTGTTCTCTCTGAAGAGCGGGTCTAGTGTGATGCCCGCGATTTTTTTTAAGCGGGTTGTTACGATGTGTTCCAGCCCGCCTTGGCTTTTAGCACTCAGTGACCTACACCAGCTGAGGAAAGAGCAGCTCCGCCGATGGCGCTGAAATACCTCCGCTTGGGACAAACACGAGCTTCTTTTCAGTGAGGTGCGAATCATTTTGGACCGCTGGTCGCGGTTCCAGTTTATTGCCGCAGCGGAGCGCAGCCAGGCAGGTCTGCTGGGGAATATTTGTTAAGGAGACCCTGTCAGGCGCCCCACGCACTGCTGGAGCTGCAGGCTGTTTTTGACGCCTGCTCAGACCGCACACCTGCATCTCATCACCCCTAACAGTTTTAAGACTCCGACATCGTTTCCAAATCGCTCAGGCCTTCGGTCCCAGGGAACAACTTTATTGTTGTGTCTCGAGGTTGGACTTGTTTAAACTCCCAGGAAGTCGTCTGGACATCCAGGGCCGCTCCGCTTCCCTCGGCGAGGTCGGCGATCGACGCTCCCGCACCTCGAGAAGAGCGGCGTGGCTGGGGGGGGCGCTAGATGGCCATATCAGTCAGAGGAGCTCTCAATCAGAGCCTCAAACGGAGCGTGAGTCAACAGAGAAGAGGAGTAGACTGCTGATGAAGCCCAGCCGGGGGGGGCAGGTGATTCAGGGGGAGCTGATGACATGATTGTGGCCTGAAGGCAGCAGGTCAGCTGAGGAGAGTCGGGACGAGGTTGAAGAGGATCATGTGGAACCTCTGTTGTTAGAGAGCCAATTACGTCTTTTATTATAAGACAGGGTGGCTCCACCTCTGCTCTGAAAGGCTTCCAAAGGTTTTTTTTATCCTTCCTTGGGTTTGAGACCCGTTATATGACTGGGTGTGACCTGCTCATGGGTCATTGCCACACACTTTAAGTAAAACTTTAAGCACAGAACAACTGTTGGCATTCGGAATCCAGGTGGGGATCCTGTAAATTCCGATTTTGGGGTTAAAAAAACAAAACAAAACAAAAACGCAGGCTTGGCGGACAAACATGGCAGCTTTAACAGATCGCATCAAGTGACTCATCCCTGACAAAGAAGTAGGTGTGAGCGTTTGAAACCCAAAAAAGGCCCTTCAATTCAGACATTTTTTAAATATCAAAGTATGAAAATCAGTTAAGTGGAAACATATTTTTTCACTCCTGATGGTTTAAAGTCAACCAGACTGCTTTGTTTGTCTCTGGGCCTGATAAATAGCAACAACGCACACTTCGCTCTGCAAAACTGTGGGAAATTAAAACACCCATTTTTCATCAGAACCCCGCTAGGTTCCAGTTTTAAATATGCTGCTTTGGTTATTCTCTCACAATCTTTTGGCACCTAATCCCAATTTGTCCTTGAATTAGTGATAAACAAAAGCAAGGCCTCTTACATCCATCCTTCTCTTTCTGCTCTCACCACTCCATCACAGAGATTTTCCTCACTACTCTTTCACTACCCGCCCACAGAATGGAGAATGTGAAACAGGCTTTTTGTTGCGAAATGGCTCATTCTAATAAAATTGAATTTTCCACCCTGCTCTCTCCTGGCGAATAGAAGTTCCTGCTGTTCAGAGGCATTATTGTCATTATGTAAAACGGGTCAATTAAGCCCGTTGACCTGTGAGAACCTCTGCAACAATTAAAGCGTCAATGATGCACTTTGGATTGGCAGGCGAGCGGAATTAAGGCACTTAACCCAAAACCGTTCAGTTGCTATGAACAAACCAGGACGGGGAAACATTCAGACTGTTTGATACATGTTAGCAGACATCTAAAGCCCTTGAGCCTGAAATGCTGTTTTTCCCGTTAGATTTGCTGTCCATCTGAACTAGATCTGAGCTTTTCTGCAGGGATGAGGATGTCAATAAGGAGATCAGCCACAAATGAGTGCGGTACAGGTGTGAATGCAGATGTGAGGAAGATCATAAACTGAACACAGAATGTTCTGCTTCGTGCGTTGTTATTTTTGGAGTCTATCTTGTGTTACACTAACACTGGCGTTCCTACATTGCCAGTTTGTGCCTCTGCTTTACATTTGCCTGATGTTTGATCTTCACCTGCCTTAACCCTCAAACTGGGGCTGCTGGCACCCCGCGCTCATGTGAAAATGTTTTGTGTCTGCACGAAGTGATTAAACGTCTTTGGCGCTTGAGGTTCTTTGAAGCCGCTCCAAGCGTTCACCTAGCGTCAGCTGATGAAAAATGCTGCACCATTATTTGTGATTCTTTAGTTTACTGGACCTTTGTGGAATTTCTGTCCGAACACCATGTATAGAAGTGGGAGAACTGAGGCTTTGCTGGGTCAAATCTTTAGGTTGACTAAACAGAAGAGGGTGACCGAGCTTGGAGAGAGACCTGAAGCCTGAAGGAAGGGTCCAGGTCAGAGAGGGATAAATGATCACAAATATAGGCTGAGAGATTATCTCCTGAGCTCTCAAAGACGCGATGAAATTCTTGAATTCGACAGCTCACAAATGATCAGGTGGAGAGAGAAAGGACTGATGTGATTTCTGTTATTCTCTCTTCAAAGCGTTGGTTGTGACAATTGTCACCTGCCGCGCCGGCCAAATAGTAAACTAAATCTGGAGGAAATAAGAGCGAAGGAGTTTCCAGGTCAGCCAGTGATTTAATTTTGGGGAAAAAAAGCTCTGGATTCCCAAACCTGCAGCCGGGCTGACCCATGTTGGAGTTCATTTAAAGCCGGGATTAGACAGAGACTGCTGGGATTTGGATGTATATACCCTTAACAGAAATGCTGGAGCAACCAGGTTGGAAAGGAGATATAATTGCCAGCAGCACAGCTGTACAAATCTGTGTCACAGTTTATAGATTTATAGCAGCAAATTAGATTTGTAAAGATCAGATTAAAACACCTGGTTAATGCAGTTGAATGTCAAAGTACCGCTGCATGTAGACCTGAATGCTCCCATGCATTTCGCCTGACCTTTGACCCAGAGGTAAAAGGACTGATGCTTGGCCAGAGGGGGAGCCTGCGTGCACATTTACAGCAGGATGCGGTCAGTCTGAGGATGAAAAGGGATGGAAATGACTATAACAGAAAAGACATGGCCTTGATTAGCGTCTCTCTGTCTGGATGGCGCTTAATTGCCACGAACAGAATCAAGGCTGGTTTAGGAACTCCAGAAGGAACAAGTAGCTTGTATTTCCTCTGCTTTCTGTCCATCTGGCATCTGTCCTGGCTGATAAACACATACCACTGAAGCACCGCGTGAAGGCATTGTTACAGCGAGCCGAACGGTCCGAGTAAACACAGCAATGCAGCGAGCCTTTCTGGCACTTCCTCATTGTCATTAAACTGTCAAATTAAAGAAACAGGATCAAACACGTCAAAATCGGAGATGAATACAGGGACCCTTATTTGGAGAGAGTGTCAGCTTCCAGCCCGCTGATCTACGAGCAGCGGGAGGAGGTCGGAGTGTGAACGCTGATAAAGGCCTGCTGGAGTGTGATGAGGAGGAGAGTGTTAAACAAGGCTGGTGCGAGTCTACAGATGGGACGTCTTCTTGGCACCGGTCTGATTTTAATCTGAGAGCTGTTCACGTCGGCCGTAATGCGCTGGTAATAACAGCCTGAGAGACCCTGAGACAGGGAATCAACATTCTTCCAACTAAACCAGCGCTGCTGCTGAAATACTGGTTTACAGCTGCACCCCCCATAAAAAGAAACTTATTTAAGTGCAAAAATCAAAGTAGAAAAATGAAATCACAGCCTGATTTATCTTTCCATCCATTCCCTCCCAATCCTGGACTAGGATCGTATTTTAAATCACAACCACAAATCCAACTTTGATGCTTACATCCAAATTTGGAGCAACGTCCTGATTTTAGACCAGATGGTGAAGAGCAGCGATGAGGAGAGGTAAAAAGAAAAACAAATATGCCGACATGCAACAGATTGTTGGACTCGGCTCAGCGCGTGCACATCTGCGCGGGCGGACTCGCGGCGCAGATACCTTCGGGGTCGGGGCGTTTAATCTTCCGCGACTGCGGAGGCCATGTGACCCCCAGGCCGCGGGTATGAGGAGGCACCCGGAGGAAGTCCATCAATCACCAGCACCTCCAGTCAGGAGGAGAGTTGAGCCATCCCAGCAAAAAAAAAAAAAAAGTTCCTTTGATCCGCGCCTGGATTGAGTGAGACTGATCAAACCAAAAGAACATTCTGTCTGCCTTGTTATGGCCTTGATGTGCATTTAAAAGTGTAACGTGTTTCAGAGGACGGCTGATTTCATTATGAGCTCAGAGTTTCTGGAGAGATAACCAGAGGGGCCTGGGAAAAGTGCCGCATTCTTGGGACATTTCCATTGATAAGAAGTGAAGACAAACACGTGGCACTTTGGGCAATGGCGGCCGCGGATCTGCGATGATGTCAATATCTGCTTGTCCTCAGACGACCATGCGAGGAGCTGCAGGAAATCTCGCCCGTCTCTCCCGCTCTGTCCGTGTCAAGGTCGTTATTATTACGGGCGCTTGTCCCGGATCGCGTCCGCAAAGCGCACATGACAGCCCGAAGGATGGGTTTACGGTTGGTGTTCTGACTTACGAAATGTTTTTACACACACGCGCACACTAGAGACTCATAATAGTCTCTAAGACGTCACACTGGAGTTTTGGAAAAGGCATTTTTTTAACATCCATCAAAAATCACACACACAAGAGTTTTGGAGCATTTGCATGTCAATGTTTGTTTTTGTTCGAGGCCGATGCTGCTCCACCGATCCACTGTTGCTACGCTGCTTCAACAGCAGAGACAAACTGGGCTGTGAATATACATTTCATTCCACGGACGCCAACATATTTTGGGCACCGTCGACTCCCTTGCAGCCGATCAAGCGCGCCCAGTTTGACCAGTCGGCTGTCTGAAGACTCAGACCAGTTGGTTGAATGCTGGAACGGAAAACCTTTGAGTGATGGACGTCCCTGATTTAAGGTTCATATTTCCTGCAGTCTGTATCCTCACAGTCAGACGCTGTCAGATCTCACACAGCAGCACTTTAACTCACGCTGTAGCCAGCAAATTCCTCTCACACTGCATAATGTATGTCTGTAACTGTAAGGATCTCACTGAGGAGTAAAATAGGAAGTCTTATAATTGAATTACTACATTTTCTATTGTAACCCAGTGAAGGGGATATCTACAGAACAAATAAAGAGCGCATTAAGGATGGGAAATGAGCAAGCCAGGAAGACAAATTCAGCCTCATTCTCACATTCAATCAATGGAAAATCTGTGTTCACATTCCAGATGTCATTCCTGACGTGCCTGCAGTGATCTTCTAAAAACACTCTCCCCTGGTCTCAGCAGAAATAAATGAGGCTTTCACAGAGGAGAAGCAATCCAAGGTAGTCCGCTGGTCCAGAGCTGTAGAACTAAAGGCTTGATACACAAGTTGTTGATGTTTAATTTAAGTATGAACACACACACACACACACACGCGCGCGCACACACACACACACACTCACAGTCATAACTGAATCTAAGCGGCTTTCATCACCTGAAAACTGAACCCTTTTGTTTCAAGCAGCGCGGTCACGCTAACTTCTGAGTGTGATTCATATGGGCGCAGACGCAGCTCTCTGAGCGTGTGCTGCAGATGTGAACACGAAATCTGAAATATTAAAGAAAACGGTTTCGTCACGTCAGCTCTGGCTCTCGGAAAGCCTTCCTGTCTGGATTCACAAACATCCTGAGGGACCAGGATGTTGTGGCCAACAGACTGGCGGTATGCGAGGATTTCTTTTGTTCCCACTCTTGGCACATTTTTCGGAGCTTTCACCATGTTCAGCTATATCAAAGACGATAATGTCACACAGATCTTTATTAATGTGCCTCGGAAGTTCTGGTCCCACCAGCAGTTCAGCAACTGCAACAGGCCGTCTTATCTCAAACATGTGTCCACACGATGAGAAGCACAGAAGCCCCCAGAAGCCACGTGGCCGAGGACGCCAGCTGGATGCGAGCGATTACCAGAGAGCCGACGAAGCGCCGTCCAACCATATGGCTGCCGTACTGTAATCCGTTTCTGTTCGCGAGCGTCGCCACGACGACGCAAAAGCCCCCGGCAGGTATGGATCGTGGAGGAGGAGAGGCTTAGAGAGAGAGAGAGAGAGGATGCTGAGGTGCCTATCTCAGCCCAGCCTGTAATCCCGCTCTGGTTCTGTGGAGCGTTTCTGATGTTTGGTTTCTCCCGCGGCCTCCCGGTGTCCTTCGCCCTCATGTTGGTTGAGGGTTGGTTGAGCTTTGCCCCCCGTCAAGAGCTCGGATTTGTTGCGGCTCTCTGTGCTTCACTGAAGGTTGAGACTTCGCCCTCTGAGATGCTGGAAATTCTCGGGTTCATATCTCACGACCCCGAAAAGGTTTTCAACATGTGTATGTTACCGAGGCTGTAACCAATCGCCGTGACAACAATGACAGCAGATAACCACGGTTCATCAACGTCAAATAACTTACCCGGATCATGTTTCCAGCCTCGTATTACTAAAATACTCACAAATCTTCGGTGATCACAATCACATGTTTTGCTCTTGGATAAATGTTCAGGTATACGTGAAACTGTAAATCAATAAAGTCTCTTTAAAGGCTGGTGAGCATTCATACCGTAGCTCAGAACACATGGAAAACAGAGAAACAGTTTTATAAAACTGCCCTTTTTTTAAACAGCACAATGCTTCTGAAGACCGCGGTGGTTCAGGCACGGCGCAGCTCAGCAGGATGTTTCGGGCATCTGGTGTGATTAGTCCTGGATTATTACAAAAACATGGAATCCTGCACTGAAACGCTGTCCAGTTTATGTCCTGACATTTTGGTAACCTGGTAACCTTTGATCGCCAGAACTTTTAAGAAGAGATATGTTTCTCTGGGCTTAAGTTTTGAGTCACCGGTCTCTAAGGTGCTCACATTGATATGTAGATCAGCTATATATTAACACCATACACTATATATTCCTTCTTTTTCCTAAAGTGTGTGTATGTGTGTGTGTGTGTGTGTGTGTGTGTGTGTGTGTGTGTGTGTGTGTGTGTGTGTGTACATAATCTTAATTCTACCTGCAAAGTGAGAACTGTGTAGGGAGGGTTCAGGATCAGAACTGGATAATGTAGTGTCTCTAAGAGTCCCCATAAAGGTATAAATGTGAGGTCAGTATGTGTGTGTGTGTTCTTGTACTGCTACATACCGACTTTCAAAATCCATTCTACTATCAAAGTGAGGACATTTTTGGGAACTGAGGACATTTTGGCTGGTCCTTTGGTTCCATTAGTGTTATCACTTATTATCAGGACTTCTCGGTGCGTTTTAAGGAAGTCTGTGTGTCTGTCAGTCAAACTGCATTGTTCATGTGCATGCACGTGTGTGCGTTACACCCCTCCAAAGAACTGGGGAGATAAAAGCTTCCATGTGATCTCTTTATTATCGACAGTTTTAATGGGTTCTGAGTGTGTCCTGACAAACTGTTCTGGAGAATTAGGCTCTGACCTTTGGCCTGACCCCCCGATGATCAAAGCTGCTCTTATTGCACACCGACGGCTGGAAAAGCCTCCAGTTAACTTTTGCTTCTCCCCTTTTTTTTTTTTTTTCTTTTTCTTTTTTTCTCCATGTAGTTTGAAGATAATGCATTTCTGGTCCCACATGTTCGGCACGTGTAATGGGAATTTTAAACGTTAAACATTGTTTTGGTCTAAGTCATAAAAGATCTTCTCACTGGGGCAGAAAGACAAGCACATTATGCACTTTAAATTACAGATAATCGGCAACAGTTACTGGCTTCACAACAAGGTTTACAATCAGCAGTTGCAACTACAAACACGGCTCTAGTAAATGGCCGTAAATTGCTATGTGGGCGGATATTCTTTCCTTCTCTGTCATAAAGTAAATGTGGCGTTTAAGAGCCCCTCTAGCAGATGTGTCTGACACTGGCCTCCACCTGTCTCGTTAATAAAACCTTCTGGTCCGCTCAGTCTTTTTCTGTCTCGACCCTCGCAAAGCGCACACGCGGTTGCGTATACGCAGCGCCGCGCTCAGAGGGAGGATGTTGAGCAGGGTGCGACCTCAGTCCCGCCAAGGAGACCCATCCCAAAAGAAGCACTCGTGGCTGCTGCACGTATAGCGCGTGTAGGAACACGCGGGGGGGGGGTTCTCCTGCTGCAGTCCGTCTGAAAACGACGCTCTAAATTGCGCAACGCTTCAAACGCAGGAGCCCAAAAACAACAGGACGTCTTCCATCCATCACGCTGGGGGATCGCCGTTGACCCCGGGTCCTCGGCAACGTGCTTCGGTACCTCAGCGCCAGAGTTGGCGTGACGGATTGTAGGAGCCTTTTTTAACCTTAAATGTCTTTTTTTTTTTCTCTTTGTCACATCCCAGCCTAACCTTACACATAAAGTAGGCGTGATCTAGAGCCCGAGGCTCCCTCGCCGCATCATGAAGCCAAACAAAACAGCGTCGCTCCTCAATCATGTCGCAGCCAGAGAAGTGAAAAGTTCACCCCGTCACGCGCTCGCTTGCTTCAACGTGTGTCTAGATTAAACCCACAGACCACATATGGCGTCAATTTCAAGTGCGGCCTAACGATGATAAATACAATGAGGACATGACTTAAGCCCGTCTGCCGTTGTCAGGCCGCCGTCTGGATTCTCCCCGACCGCCGCTGCTCGCTTTGCCCCCTGCCCGTTAAAGCGTGCCGCTAGATGACGCATGCATCCAGCACGCGTCCAAATGCGGAGGAATTACAGCGCTCTTTAGGTAAAAATAAAGCCCCCCCCCCATCCTGATTTCTATTGAGTTCCTTTCTCTCCTCACTTGAAGGGGGCTTTGAAAGAGCGGCCCTGAATCCCACACGCGCCCTTTCATGCATGCAAACCCAGCGGCTTTCATCTGTACCCAGCCCAGCCTGGCCTGAGACGGCTCTCGTTAGGCCACCTTTAAATATTTTATACAGCCCAAACTACAGAGAGAGACGACGCGGCGGGAGATGACGCGCTTCAGCAGACTCAGTGTCAGCGGTGTGTGTGTGTGTGTGTGTGTGCGCGCGCGCGTGTGTGTGTGTGTGGGGAGGTTGGCCGTTTGGCCTCAATGTTTAAGAGTGACGTCTTTGGTGGAAAATCCTGCTACGTTAGTCTTCTTTGTTTGAAATAATCTTATATAAAATCAATTATATGAGCTTAAACACTCTCAGAACAATCCGGTGCTCTATTGAAGTTGCGAGCCCACATGCTAACACACACTTGACATCATTAATGTATTCACTTTGCTCTTTCCTTTTTTTCCAAAGGCTCGTCTCAGTCAGGCCCGTGATGGGCGAAAATCTGCTTTCATTGATACGACCTTCACATGATTTTTTTTTTTTATATAAATGCAACTCATTTACATCTAACACACAAACGAAGCTGCATTATCAAAGTGTACACACACACACACACACACACACACACACACACACACAGAAGCCCCTTTAAACAAAGTTTTCCACCAACTCCTTCTTCAAAGTCAGATTTGCATTTCAAACCTCTTTGCCTCTCGGTGTCCCTCCACTCTTGTTTTTCAGGGAGCCGTCAGAATAATTCCGGCCTGAAGGCAGCCTTTGTTGGCGGGACATCGTGAGATCGCTGCGTCCACCCCCTAATGCAATCAGTTTCAGTGAATTACAACTGGCCCTAATGGCATTAGGATCTGGTGATACTCATTCAGTCCACTTAAGTGTCGCAGCCTCTGGAGGGCCGGAGCTGAGACGGACAGCTGTCTGAACAGCATCACTTCCTGGTAAAGTGGGAGAATTACAGTGAGGCGTTCAGGCCCGCTCCATGATCCTGCTTAGATATCCTCTCAGAGGATCTCTTTTATCTTGATTTACGGCGCTGTCTGGGTCTTAACGTGAAATAATCTGTCTGTGGGGGATTTCGAGAGTTTATCTGACCCCCCTCTCCCTTTTTTCCAAACAAATATAACTTGAAGAGCACCCCCACACACACACCCCCTTCCCCCCTTCAACGACATTGCTGAAGTTGAAACCTGATTTACACCCAGCAGCAGCCGTCTAACCGTTCGACCTGGGAAAATCCTAATCAGGTGCAGATCTGTGGACACAGACCCTCTGTCCAGGTCCAGGAGTCCCCCAGAGGGTGGGAGGGTTGTTCCTTTTGGACTTTGTCCTTCCTGTGTTTGTGTAGGTTCTTTCCGGGCGCTCGTGCTTCCTCCAGCCGTATGTAAAGTATTACCGTCCCCTTGGCGTCAACACTGTCTGTAAATCACGCCGTTTGTTCAAGATTGCATTTCTCCCCCATTTAACTAACGAGCCCCCGACAGGAGGAGGGCCGCGCGCATCCGCGGCTGAATCCTTCTGAGGTGAAACGACGGATGCGTCGAACGTCAACCGTCGCGGGGTCGCCGTTATTTCAGGATCTATACGTGCGGATAAGGACGCCGTTGTTGTCTGTGCGGGCATGTGCTCACACGTGGAGGGCAGCCTGTGATTGGTTAACACTCTCTTAACATGGTTAGCCATTTTCAAGGAGGCGTCGCCTCCTTTTCTTCTTTCATTTGAAAGCTCAAACACGAACACTGAGCCCTGGCGCTATAAGTGGTGGGCTGGTCTCAGACAGGGGGCATTGATTATTCATTTACCCTACGCATCTCACATTAAAGTGATTTCTTTAAGCCCGGACAAAAGAAGCGAAAGAACCTCCATCTGTAACTTTCAGCAAAGTTTAAAGCTGAAGTCAAAGGAAAGTCTCGCTTTTATTTGCCCCCAGAAGAGGATTTTCATTAAAAAGGATTTAGGGAGTCCTGTGTGGTTCCTACTCGAACTGCTAAAACCACCCCGGAGAGCCCTTTCTGGGTCCTGGGAGGAACCCCTGATGCTGTTTTGGGCCTCAATAGCGGCAGGTTGGGGCAGGTGTAAACAGATTTTCTCTCCTCCCTTCACTCAGATTTGCAGACTTGTCTAATCCCGATGTATATTTACGGCTGCGAGGGGGCAGGGGGCGAGGGGGCAGGGGGGGGTCAGGTCAGTGTTCCGTCATGTGTTGCAGTTGGCGGAGGTGACGCCGCTGACTCCAAAACATTTCGGCACATTTCCCCGAGCTGATGACAGCAAATGCGATCCAGATGAGCGGCGGCACGGTGCTCCGCAGCACCCTGAGACAGGAGCGCAGGAGAGAAGCTCTCGATAGTAGAAATATATCACGGGGCGTGTCAGACGAGCATTTTAGTGCAGGAAGAAAGAGAGTTTGACGGACCGATAAAACACCGTCTTCACTCAGATCGACGCCACCCGTTAGTGACACCGGGCTCTCGACAGCACATCAGTCACACGTGCGCAGACGGCTCAAACACCCCCCCAATCATCCAGGAAGATTTGTTTTTCCAGCAGTGGCGGATGTTAGAGCTGCAGCTCTGGGAGGCTGAAAACGCTCCGCGGTAATAAAAATCCAGCCTTCGCTGCACGTCTTTGACATCCCCCACATTATAACTCCTCTTGATTTGGATCACCGTGACGGCAACAACAACAACAGCGCAGCTCGCAGCGAGCGTAGCGGCATCTGCCATTGTGAAGTGGGGGGGGGGTCTGTGGCCCGGGGAAGTCACACTGCTGGTTCAACTCAATCATCTGGGAACTATTTTACTGCCTGACAACGGCGACGGGCGCGTCGGAGAACCGGCGTGTCGAAGTTGTCAAGCGCGTCTGGAGGGATTGTTCGCTTCGCCAGCAGACAATTTAAGCGGCGTCGCCCCCGAAACGGGCACAAAACGGGAGGTTTGGGTGTCTGGAGGGAGGGCTCCCTCCCCGCCATCCCCAAGTGCGATTTGTCACACACGAGCTTCAGGTTTTAGTCGAGACCACATTTTAAGCTTGCTGCACTGTTCCCAGACTGCTTTGGACTCTTCTGTTGTGGTTCTACAAACACGGCCTGTAGAATGTCTTCACATAACTTCCCCCTGTTATGTGAAGACATTTATATCATCCCTGTTTTGAGTTATGTTGCTTTGAGTAAAAAAAAAGAAAAAGAAAGAAAGAAAGAACACAGTGCAGTTCATAGCTGTCACAACACATTTACTGTAAATCTGGGCACCAGTTTAGATCAACGACGTCTCTGTAACTGATGATTGAGGCACAAGATGGATTTTTAGGCACTTGTTTCCCTTGTAAGGTGTCGCTCATACATCATAATTATGAGACCGTCCTAGAAGATCCGACACACCAGGCTTATCTGTCTTCGCTGTCTCGGGTTATCACTTTCACTAATGAGGCGCAGCGTACCAGCGGTTCCAAACAAGGACAGGAATACTAGAGGCGGAGTGTAGTGTTTCACGAACAATGAGGAAAACTGATGTGTGTTAATAGACACGGAGCCCCACGAACAGGGCCACACAGACCGGCTTTTGACAGGAAGATTTAAGAAGAAGGTGAAGAGAAGGTGTTGAGGACTCGCATGTCAACCTCCTTTTTTTGTTACTAATTTATGGCGGTTATACGCTTGTCATAAACACTTGACAGCCAGAGCTTGCCCTGGGAATTTCTCTTTATCCATAATTCAGGCTGTATCACAAAGAGCTCAGGTGCTGCAGAAAGGAAATGCTGGGTTTCTTTGATCTAAAGACCAACAACTGCACTTTATTTTAGTTTTCAAGCTTTGGAAATATTCACAGTTTTGTTTTTTTTTATTGAAAGCTGCCCAAAGCCTGGGTTCTTTTGATTTTAAAAAAAAAGGTCAAAGAAAAATTAACTTGCTATTAAAATCCGTGTCTCGGCCCCCCACCACTGACCCTGCTTCCTCCTCTCTTCTTTTTCACCTGCTCTATGTCCTCTCTTTTTTTGGTCCAGTCCCGCCTTCAGTCTCTGTGGTCGGTGGAACGGTCCTGCTTTTGGAGGACACGCTCCAGCCGTTTGGCCCTGATGGGAGGCAGCTGATCGTACACGTCGAAGCCGGCCTCCGAGTGCTGCTGTGGGAGGCGGAAGAGCAGCAAGTGGGTTTTCAACGCCTGGGGGAGTGGGAGTGAGAAAGAGAGGGGGTGAAGAAGGTTTTACATGTCACGAATCAGGACGAGGATCCGATGTTTGTGGAGCGCATCCACCAACGGGGAGATTTAAAGCGCAGTTGGCAGTTAACGTAAACAACATCCCGAAAGCTTTACGATCCGCACAGCTGATCCGCCATAACTCTCAGAGCCCTGTTCTTCCACTGTTTACAATGTGCTGCTCGTGGTGGGAGCGCTGTCTTTGATCTCCAGCAGGGTCTGTCTTTGCAGCGGGACGAAGGCTGGATAAGATCTGCTGCTGCGTGCCAGTCTGCCCCTCAGCGGGCGGGGCCGGGAGCAGGCAGGTGACCTGGGACGGGCACCTGCAGGGCCGCTGCCGCATCACCGAGAGTCCGGAAGGAAGGCCGACATTTCCCGCCACAGACGGGGGGAGCGAAGGCGTTCCAGCGCCCCTGGGTGACCAGCGCCTGCAGCCGGAGTAGATCCGAAACCACCTGAGGCCTCTGGTCTAAGCTGATCGGCCCCTGGAATGCTTTATAAAATGTTTCCACACAAAGTCTGGGTGCCTCGTGGTGGGAAAGTATCCGATGACTTTAATTTGTATCCCACCACAATTTTCCCACAGTTTACTCCCCCTTTCATCTGGCGAGATGAAACGTTTGCGTAACACATTTTCACCCTGACGGCCACGAACGAGGAAACCAACTGCGGTGGCGCTCTGCTCGGCATCTCACGTGGGGGGGGGCGACTGCTGTGTTTTGAGAAATAATCCATGCAGAATTCATGGGAAAAGTTTAGGAAGGAGCGGGGAGTAACAGCCCGGATGGAGGGTTATCGACTTGTCTCTCGTTTGAGGCCAGTGTACCGCTGCCTGAGTGCAAGACTGTTATCAGTCGGAGATCTGTGGAAATCGCGCTGCCTCCTCTCTCGGCCTGCCAACAGTTTCCTACCAGCATAAATGTTTAATTATAAAAAAAAAAAACTATGGAGAAAAGAACAGAGTGAAAAAAATATGAGGTACCTCATCAGTCAAGTAGTAGATTTTCCTCAGCATACTCTGTCGGGCGGTTTCAACTTCCTGGAAAAAAAAGTGAGGTCATTTAAATCTTTTATGTGGTTTACTTTACTTGTCTATAAGTACATGTGTGCGTGTATACATATAAATGTGGAACGTTTTATACCCACTTCCCTAAAGTCCTCATAATTACTGTGTGCGTACCCCAGCTCAGCTTGTAAAGGGGAGTGGGCAGTCGAGCATAGACGAAGCTCTGGTCTGCTCAGATAATCAGTAACATGGTTGGTTTTATAGACTTCATTTGCATCCAATGAGTTCATTATCTGGCACAAAAGTGTGTTTGTATGAACCATAAAAACACAGAGAACTTCTGACAACTCTGTCTCCAAATTTCTGCCTGCACCCGCTGGTTTCTCTAAATTGTTTTGTGTATTCGAACTGTGGCTAATAAAAAAAAAAAGCCACAGTGCACCAACTTGACATGAAAACGTTTTTTTCTCAAGCCTTCAGGAAATGAGGAACAGACTCGCAGCAGTAACAGCCCCATGTACGTTTACCTTTCACCTACAACCAGCGGCGTGCTTTACCTGCGCCGCGGCGTCCTGCGAGAAGATGAAGGCGTTGACGTGAGACAAGGCCACCGCGTACAGCACAGGACACCAGCGGGGCGTCAGCGTCCCCGTTACCAACGAACGAAAGTACAGGCGGAGTAGAGGGAGGGAGTCCTCGGCGGGAGAGGTGAACCGTTCCATCGGGATGGAGAGCTTAACGTGGAGACACGGAGGAACATCAACTTGTAGGGGTATCCGTCTCAGAGACGCTTGGATCAAAACATCCTCCTTGTTACCTGTTCAAGCGTGACCCCCAGTGACCTCAGCATCCCCACATGCTCTCCAAACACAGCCAGCTTCAGGGCGGTGCTGTAACGCCGCTGCAGTGGCAGGAGGATCCAGCAGCCGAACAGCCGGTCTCCAAAGGACACGGCTTCATACTGGGTCAGTAGAGCGATGTACAAGTCCTGAAAGGAGGCCAGTCCAGGGGGAGGGACGTTAAGGTCCAAAGAGTCGAGCCTGGAGTGCCTGAGAAAAGAGCACCGTTAAAACAGGTATTAATTCCTCTGCCTGAGATGAGTGGAGCATGCTGGATGAAGAAGGAAAGCAAACATTTGTAAGACCTTGTGAGAAGTCTGAACAAGCCCCAAGTCAGTTTCTGGACAGGCCTCTCTAGGAACAAGTCACTGGAACAGAGGAAAACACAGGACAGGCGGGCCAGCTTGGCAACAGGAGGCACCACCTGAAAAATGACAAATATTCCACTATATTACACACTTGGCACAATGTCTATTATTTGTAACAGACTGACTCCACTTGTTTGTGTACCTTCAGCGCCTCCTCCCTCCAGACCTCCAGCACCAGCAGCCACTGCAGACAGTGGGTCACAGACTGCAGCGCGCCCTGCGGAAGCTTGTCCACCTCCAGGCCTCCGCAGCCCGACACCCCCGTCTGCTCGTAGAGGCTCACCAGCGGGAGGAAGGGCCAATCAGACGGCAGAGTGGGGCCGGTCAGCTCGGGCAGGAGGTGGGATTTGACCCACGGGCTGCGGCCCAGCAGGGCATCCCGCGACGTCAGCACGGACGGCTCCAGGTGAGCCAGGTGAGTGAGGAAGCATCCCCTTATGGACGGAAGCTGGACGCACGCTTCTCGCAACAGGCCTCCCACTGTCTGCAGAGGAGAAGGAGCGTGCTTGGTTTGCTCCTGGAGTCTGAGTTCTCCCAGCTCTATGGCCTCGGGCCCACCACTGTGTCCCTCCCTGGGGGGGGCAAATCGATGGAAAAAGAGTTTTTGTTAAAATTAGTCACTAGGATTAAAATGAGTCACTAGGATTAGGACATTATACTGAACTCACCATATGAAATCTTTGCTGAAGACAATGGTTGAAATTAGTTCATGTGCCAGGTACTCGCTTCCAGGCAATAACCATGGTAACACAACCAGCGCCACCTGGTGATACAATGAGGCGTGCTTGGCTATTTGTGGTTCGGCCGGAACCTGAGAACACGCAGAAGAAATTTAAATTTGAGAATTAAACATCCTGAAATCCTCAAATTAAAGCTCTCCCACATGGGACAGAAATGTGAAGCATTGTTTTAATGAAATAAATATGAGAACAGGGCGTGTTATAAAGCACTAAACCAAGCTGGAAACGCTGCTGCTGAATAAAAGCACATTTGGAGAGAGACCTACTAATCTGTGAGCCAGCCGCAGCAGCAGGTAGAGGAGGTGGTGTTCATGTTGGAGGAGCCAGGCCCGGCTGAGAACCAGAGTCGGCGTGGCCTGGCTGCAACTGCGCAAGTAACCAGTCACAGGTTCTGACAGCAGGAGACCAGAGAACTGGGAAAGCGCAGAGGCAAAGAGGATAAATACAATAAGGCGTAAAACCGCGTGTCACCAGGAGGTGGCAGCAAAATACATATTGATGTGTTTTAAATTTTGAAAAAAGGGAGCAAAAGTACACAAAAAAACCAACATGTGACTGACTGGTGCTGTGATAAAGAGTGAAAACCTGCCTTGCAGCAAAGTCCTTTATGGATGCCCGTGATTGTGTCCAGTAGGAAGCCCAGTCCTGTGAGAAGTGGAAAAGGAGAGCTGGGAACAACCAGCCCTGGACGGTCCCTCCACCCACGGCAGCCCAAACCAGGCAGGCTGGGGATGGTTTCATGGCCCACATGAGAAGACTGGGCGTGACACACAAGTGAAGATGGTCTTGGAGGAATAAAACGGAAAAAAAATATCAAATGAAAAGATGTGCTGACGTCACACAACCCCCAAAACTCATTGTCGCGTGTGTCAGACTTACTTTAGGTTCTTGATCAGAGCTTGAACAGCTTGGTGGGAGATCAGAGGGAGGAGAACTTCAGATGTCAGCAGTTCCAGTTCTTGAAGTGTCTCGACTGGCTTATAACAGCTCTGTGGACAATAATTAGATTTGGAGAAGCTCAACTTAACAAAACCTTTCTAGTTGCAGCGTACACAACAGGAAGCGGTACCTGTTTGGACAGCTGATGGTAGTAAGCGTGTAAGTAGGCCAGGTAGGCTGGTATGACAGCCAGACAGCTCTCCCTCTGGAGCAGATTATCAAGATTCTTCACAAAACCTTTCAAATGCCCCAACAGTGACGGCTGCAGCCCTGTGACGTGACCCCAGGACACCGGGGGAGGTGGGGGGCACTCTTCCCCCTGTGAACTGAGAGATGATATGCAAATGAGAAGAAGGCAATCCGGGGGGTTTTGTAAAAACCAAAGGTTTTCTTTTTCATTTGGTCGTAACTAAAGCCCCGACCCCGACGCGTACCTGACCATGCTGGCCTGCAGCTCCTGGTGGCAGCCGGCTGTGTTCGTCACCTGGGTGAGCAGAGAAAGGAGAGCCTGAACCCGCTGGAGCTGCAGGGGCAGCAAAGGATCGGAGGGGTCCAGGACGCTGGGAACCGACCTCAAGGACTTTGCCAAGCCTGGGTAGAGGTCTCTGAGGGAGGATAATGGCAGGATGGAGACAAAAGGCAGAAAACCAAACACCACATATGAAAGCGTTTAGATCTGGACCCAAGACTCCACTGAAGCTGCGCTACTGTGATGAGAACAACATTTTCTACGTTTTTAAAATAAGATAATTTGCCGTTTGTGTGGGCGGCCAGCTTGTGTATGTATACTGACGTGTATAATTTGCAGGCCTGTCCGTATCCTGCTGCTACAGCCCACAGCCTGTAGGCCTCAGCGGTGATCCTGACGCCCTCCGACTGCTCCAGGAGCAGCTCGCCAGGCTCTGCGCTCAGCAGATAGGATAAACGCTCGGCCACTCCGCAAGAGTTTAACTGGGAAGGGAAGACAGATGCAAATAATTGAATCCTTATTACAACCAGTTTCCAAAATAAATAGTCTTGACTGGACCGACGGTGATTCTGGAAGCACTTGCGAACGCACCAGTCTGGCGCAGGCGTGTCTGCCAGAGGTAGCCACAACTCTCAACAGCTTCATGGCGCTGGCCAGAGGGAAACCATAGGCAGACTGGGGGGGGGTCAAAGATGGCGGGGCCCAGGACGTAGGAAGGAACTCTGACAACAAGGTCTCCATTAAACGAGGACAATCAAGAACCTGGTGGGAGAAAATGCGGACAAGTAAGGGAGAGATTTCAAAGGCTTTACCAATCCTAGCGCTGCGAGGGAGAACAAAAAACCTAAAACACATCTGTAAAAAGAAAATGAAAAAATAACAGCTAAATCTCTGTGGTTCCCATGACAATTATCTTTAATCTCTTGTGCAACATCTGCACTTGGCCAGCCTGTCACAGATCCTTCCAGAGTGTTGTCTTTGTATTTCAGCCACACTTCTGGTGAGAAGAAATGATTAGTGGCTTATTTTTTGCTGCGCCATGATATCAGCATTTTCACACAGAACATCAGGAAACCATCTCTCATGGCTCTGGGTTGGGATTTTTGTCTGCATCCTGTTGACTGCTCATGTTTCCTACAAGTTGCGGTGAGTGAATTGAACTGCTGCGCTGCACAGATTTAGTGGACTGAATTGGTATAATTGTTACAACTGTGACGGCTCAAAGTCCTGCTGGTAAAACCCTACGGATCCTTCCAGAAATGTAACCACCTGAGTGGCGGATGAGGAGGAGTGCCTCGCAATGCGAATCAGGATCTCCAGAACGTCCTGGACGACTCGGGGAGAAGGTCGGACCACCTCGAGGATGTAGCGTAGCCTGGGGAGAAATTTCATCTTCAGCAAGCCCTGAAACACAGACAGAAGTCATTTGGCCTTCATCTGTAGGACATCCTCGGGGGACAAGACACGATTTCTGGCTGTCTTTGCCTTCACAACATCCTGCCTGGCCACATCGTAATCGCTCTTCCGCTCTTCTCTCTCCTTTGCGGTTTCCCTCATATTTTCCGGCACCCCTTCATCCTCCTCATCTTCATCATCTTGAGCAGATGGCAGCAGAGGGAAGGAGGCCAGACCACGAAACCATGAGAAGGTGCTGTCTAAGCACTCCTGAAAAAACAAATGCCCCATAAACACAAGATATGTACATCCTTAAAAACAGAATTAAACCTGATGCAGTTGTAAACTAAACAAAAATTGAAAAATGAGACATAAAAAAAAATCTAAAATTCAGGTGCGAGTTGCCTTACTTCGTCCTCGGCACACACAAGAAAGGCTTTGAGAGCATGCACCGCTGCAGACATCACCCCGTCCACGCTGTCATCGAGGGCAAAGCGCAGCAGGAAGACCAGGCCTGCGTCCAGCAGCGTGGACGTGACGCTGCCTTTCAGAGTAGACGTGTACTCCCCTGCACGGGCCTACAGGGCGGAAAAGAAGAGTGAGCCCACGGATATTCAGCACGTGACCTGCAGGGGGGGGTTGCGCACCTTTGACAGGATGTTGGCCAGAGTGCTGAGGGCCAAACTCCTCTGCTGGATGAACTGACTGCGAGACAGCATGAAGAGTTCCTGCAGGGAGTAACCTGCTCGCTGCAACAACAACAACAACAACAACAACAACAACAACAACAACAACAAAAACAAATCAGCATCTACAAATAATGATACAGGAACTAAACTTGCTCTCAGCAGGGAGCTGCCTTTATGTGCAGTATAATTAAAGTTCTGAGTCTGTTTCCTGACCTCAGGCTCCTCTCCGTGATGGTGCAGGCCTAAGTGGGTGGGCAGGTCCTCACTGGGTGGTATCAAAGTTCCTGCAAAGTCAAATCGAGCTTGCATGGCCTACGAGGACACCGCAGTTCACGTTAGCTGATACATCTCTTGACTATTCAACTACAAAAACGATTAAAAGCTTGTTTTTTTTTGTTCAGCTGTATCCATGAGAAACACTTCCCTACCTTCTTGGTTGCCTTTTTTCTGGGTGCTGGTAAATCTCTCATCCACTCCAGCTTCTCTGGTTCCAGCTTATCCATGTGTACCCAGTCCTTCTGGGGCTTCACCGGCAGAGTCTCCTCTGCATTAACACACACACACACACACACACACACACACACACACACACACAATCCAAGATTACAGAGACTGCCTGCTTCGTGTGCCTCCAACACAGAAGCAAACAGCAGCAGAAGCACATTTCCTGCAGGAGCAGATCGGGGATTTTTTTTTTTTTGTTCTTCCCACAAAGCGGAAGCATCACCTGAACCAAAGCATTATTGTCTCAGTAATATTTGCTGCACACTGAAAAAAATCTGGTGCGTGCCAGTGCGCCGCGGCAACTATGAATCATATTTAGTCAGTAGGAAAGACGTTAAAACTGCAAAGTAAGGAAGGCATCTTCCGTCACATTAATTATGACAGTGCAAAGAAAAGTGAACTGCAGTGAAACTGAACCAGGTCCAAAACCACCCAGGATCAATTCAGACAAGACTGGCCACTAATCAAAAACATTACACACACACAACCAGCCTGAACTTGAGTCTCCCAAAGCGTTTAAGAAAACTCAAAATCAATCTCGATCAGAACCACATGTTCTAAAATCCTCTGTAATTAGTCTATTCATTCTCAAATCAACACATCGTGTCTTATTTTATTAGAAAATGTGTCCCAATGACAGCAAAATCTGTCTTTATGTGATCCATTAGTAACACTGTAAGCAGGTCAGTGAGTTTTCTTTGACTCCTCTCCAGAGTTTTAATTGCACAGAGTGGCTTCTGCTGGCGCACTCAGGCCTCTCCGCTAATCACACAAAGTGAAGTCAGCATAAGGCCTGGATTCCAGCCATGCAGCAGAAGCATTCTGCACAAGTTACGCAATTAGAGGATGGATCTTTCGGAGAGTGTGGACAGGAATTGAGATCAGAAAGCAGCGACATAAAGGCAGGAGCGAAGGAAGAAAAAAAAAAAGCTGACGGGCAGCCAGACATGATGGTCGTCTTCATCTTGGACATTTAATTTGACAGTTGGAGCAGCGGGGATACAGTTTAGAGATCAATCACTGTGCCAGACATTGGTAAGAGCTGGCACAGAATAAAAGATAAAAGGAGTTATTCTGAATCTGTCATACCCATCACAGCAGGTGGCGGTGGCAGTCCTTCTTCCTCCCCCTCCTCTTCCTCCCCTTCCATCGTCACTTCTCGAGGGTTCTGAGGCTGAGCAGTGCTGGAGGAGCCTGACTGTTTGCTCACGTTTTCAAGGGGACTGTTTTCCTGGCTGCTTCCGCCCTGGGGCGGTTTGGATGAGGAGGCAGAGGACAGGACACTCTGAGCCTTTTGAGATCTAATAAACTTCACCAGCCTTGGATCTAGAAAGCAGAAATAATCACGTTATATAAGCCCTTGTATCAACATATAAGGTCTCAGTGCCCCTTACCAGGGAGGACAAAGCAGTCTTTTGTATCAAAAAATATATATTTGTATAAAAAAACAGTGTGATAATTGAATTGGAAATGGGTCAATAAAACCATCTGCTGACTAAAGAACTGAACAAAATAAGGTACCGAGCTGAGATAACAGCTTTTTCTGCTCCTGTAGAATCTCGGACTGGGACATCTGCTGGAGCTTGGCCTGGTTCTCTCTGTGGATCCTCTGGGTCTCTGCTGTACTATCAGAGCCAGCGAGCCCCTGTCCAGACACCAGCCTTGGCCCTAGGGCAGCAATTGGAGATTAAAAAATAAGGAAAATACTAATAGAATAATTGGGATGTAAACGGATTTGCATGCAAACGTGCCAACTCACGGTCATCTGCAGCACAACACTGATCTGTTTCCATACTGCTGTCCCTTTCCTGGACAGATTCAGGAGCGCTTAAAGACGCCGTTCCCTCCTCAACCCTCTGAGCTGCAATCTGACGTGCAAAGATGCTCTTTTTTCCTCTGGATGTAGATTGTGGCACCTGTTTGGAATGATAAATCTCCATCTGTTACAAAATCTCTGATTTATTTTTGCGAAGTTAATGTGGAATAACTGAAATTAATGTGATTTTACCTGACAGCCTGTTTCAGAGCGGTGCAATACTTTAGGGAAAGGCATTCCGGTAAGTGCCGGAAGAGATACCGGTGTACAACTGGTGTCTCTTTCCTTAATATGAATAATGTGACACATCCATTAAATAAATAATGCAGCACAGAAAGAAACTTTTGTCATGCCAACAGCACATTAAGCTCTTACAACAATCCTAGAGAGAACGGCGCTGATGTGACGGTCGTGTCTGTCCAGCCTCTCCTCCACGTCTTCATCCTCGAAGGTGACGCGGTTGGCTTTAAAACGAGACTTCTTCGGAGGGGCTGGTGTTAAAGACGGTAGTTGGTCTGGAAGATCTACAGGAGGCGCGAACGTTACACCTCAGCGCCACGACGTCCACGCTCAAAATGCCAACAGACAGCTCCTTACCCTCGATGGTGACAACGTCCCTCTTTTGCTCCTCACCCCCCGCCTTCGCTTCTCCTCCTTCCTCGCCTCTCCTCTTGTCGGGCCTTCGGACCACCGTGGCCGCAGCCAGGGCTCCGGAGGTCAGAAACTGCTCCTGTTCTCTCAGGAGATCTCCCTCAGAGTCTGATGGCTGAGGGCGCCGCAACATCCTTCCTACAGACACAAGAGGAGATCCTGACAGCCTGGGGTGATGACACGATGCAGCTGCGCCTCTACACGCTTAAAGGCAAACTACTAATATATCCACTAGTACCCAATTACAAATAAATGACGTGCAAAACCTTTTTTTTTGCATCGGATTATTCAGAAAAGTGGAGGTGATGAACCCTGAACCACCTAAACATGAGGATCAACCTACTGACTCAACACTGTCGAGGTCACCGCGAACGCCATCGTAGTTTAACGACACATCAAGTACAAATGTTCCCCGTCATCTTTGGGAATCACAGGAAAAACGGGAGTGTTTAAGAATGAATAAATCAGAGCTAACGTTAGCTGAAGCTTTACACTCTGCTTTTCTCTTTTCACGTGTGACGTCGTCGAAGTTTCACCGCATCCGCTGGAACTCTGAATTAAACGTAAGTCGAAACTGTCCAACTCTTCGATATAAATTCTAATTATTCAAAGCGACAAAGGCGAGGTTTTTATAAATTCAGCAGTTGAAATCTTAACACATTTCACATGTTTGGCTAACCTGATAATTCCGCAGAACACAACACTCGTGGACGCACACGGAAGACATTTAATGTAACACAAAGTCTTACCTTCAAAATAAAAGCCGTCACAGAACGTTACACGGGCGGTGCCATGAAAACTGAGCTATTTTAAAATATCACTTCGTTTGCACCAAACAAACTCGGCGATTTAGGGGATTGCGAGCGTAACGCTGTTCTTTAAATACTCATCATCGCTTTATTCTGGATGACATCTCACCTTAAGATCCGCTTCGCGTTCCACTTCCTGTCCCCTTCAGGACTGCGGACAGCGCCCTCACATCTGGAAACACCCGGCAGGCTTCTTGACCCTCACCCCCGGGTTCTGCTCACCGATCTCCGGCCACGGGTCGACCGCACCATGGTGAATCTGTGCTGCCTGTGCTGCGGTGAGATCCCTCAACTCCGCCCCCCTCCGCCCGGTCCAGCAGGACCACCGCGGGGCGGCCGCCCTGTGCAGCAGCAGCAGCAGCAGCAGCAGCAACAGCTGGAGCAGCAGCAGCAGCATCAGCGGCATCAGCTGGAGCATCAGCAGCAACAGCTGGAGCATCAGCAGCAACAGCTGGAGCAGCAGCAGCAACAGCATCAGCTGCAGCTGTATCAGCCCACCCGCTCCAGCCGAGACGGACCGCTGAGGTCAAGAGCGAACGGAGGGAGGGAGGGGAAAATGAACATATAATCTCCCTCTCTGGTAGCATGTTGTCCTCCGATCTGGACTCTGCTGAGGACACGGCGGCCAGCGCTCCCATTGATGCTGAGGGAGAGGAGCAGGAAGAGGAGGAGGACTCACCGGCCGAGAGTGATGCTTCGGAGGAGGAGGTGGGTGCACATGAGACCCGGTGATGTGTTACTGTGGAAAAGAAGGACAGCAGACCGATGTCTGGAAGCGCTATGATCTATGACTTTAAAAAAAGTTTAAGCGATGTCAACCGCAGAAGTGTGTGGTCTCTAACCCCGCTTAATCTGTGTTATTTACTGTTCTCTGTGTTCAGGGATCATAAATACATTCATCTTTCCAACCTGAGCCTCCGCCAGTTGGCTTAATAGCAGGATTCAGTCTTGCAGAACAGAATCCTAATTTTAAAAAACCCCACAAACGTCCTGTCCTGGAGTCTCAATCAGTCTTGTCTCTTGATATAACTGAGCTTTACAGTGGGGAAATGATTGCATGCAACCAGCAGTGAGTACATACATTATTTTTTTTAACCTCCATTACTAATTTTAACCATTACTAATGTGACCACCAGTAAATATATCTGTTGAATGAGTCTGACTGGAGATGATGTCTGCATGTCAGCAGCAGGTCTGCACGACTGAGTAGACTGTCCTCTATGGCAGGCTCGCTTGCTGCATAAATAACTGAGGTGGAACCAGCAAAG
This sequence comes from Lagocephalus sceleratus, assembly GCA_911728415.1. Classification (NCBI taxonomy): domain Eukaryota; kingdom Metazoa; phylum Chordata; class Actinopteri; order Tetraodontiformes; family Tetraodontidae; genus Lagocephalus; species Lagocephalus sceleratus. The sequence continues at coordinate 7,212,459 of CAJVRN010000036.1, read as the reverse complement.
CGACATGCCCACCCCTGTGTCGGTGCGGTAATGGATGGGCTGATTGTCAACATAAATCCTTTCATTCTAAGAGCAGAGAGCGCAGGGGCCGCCGCGCAGCGTCCCTCGCCCCAAGAGCCGCGCACAAATAAGTGACGTCACAAAACTGGGGGAGAAATTCACGTGCAGGGCTCGAAAGTCCCGAATGTTTCCGCCGGTAGACGACACCACTGCTCATTAGTGGTGACGCTACACTTTTATTGTGTTGATCAGAGAGGCTCAATCAGGGTGCTCTCTGGTAGATGGTGACCCACGGGAGCGCTGACCTGGTGACGCTTGGGAAGAAGAACAGAGAGGGATGGAGGGGGGGTGGAGGGAAGGAGAGATGGACAGAGGGAGGGAGGGATGGAGGTATGGAAAGAGGGATGGATGGAGGAAGGGATGGGTGTAGGGATGGATGGAGGGATGGTTTGGTGGATGATGGGTGGATGGAGGGATGGATGGAGGGAGGGATGGGTGTAGGGATGGGTGGATGGAGGGATGGATGTAGGGATGGGTGGATGGAGAGATGGGTGTAGGGATGGAGGGATGGGTGTAGGGATGGATGGATGGAGGGATGGGTGTAGGGATAGGTGTAGGGATGGATGGATGGAGGGATGGGTGTAGGGATGGGTGGATGGAGGGATGGGTGTAGGGATGGGTGTATGGAGAGATGGGTGTAGGGATGGATGGATGGAGGGATGGATGGAGGGATGGATGGATGGAGGGATGGATGGAGGGATGGGTGTAGGGATGGATGGAGGGATGGATGGGTGTAGGGATGGGTGTAGGGATGGATGGATGGAGGGATGGGTGTAGGGATGGGTGGATGGAGGGATGGGTGTAGGGATGGGTGGATGGAGAAATGGGTGTAGGGATGGATGGATGGATGGGTGTAGGGATGGATGGATGGAGGGATGGATGGAGGGATGGGTGTAGGGATGGGTGTAGGGATGGATGGAGGGATGGATGGAGGGAGGGGTGTAGGGATGGGTGTATGGAGAGATGGGTGTAGGGATGGATGGATGGAGGGATGGATGGAGGGATGGATGGATGGAGGGATGGATGGAGGGATGGGTGTAGGGATGGATGGAGGGATGGATGGGTGTAGGGATGGGTGTAGGGATGGATGGATGGAGGGATGGGTGTAGGGATGGGTGGATGGAGGGATGGGTGTAGGGATGGGTGGATGGAGAAATGGGTGTAGGGATGGATGGATGGATGGGTGTAGGGATGGATGGATGGAGGGATGGATGGAGGGATGGGTGTAGGGATGGGTGTAGGGATGGATGGAGGGATGGATGGAGGGAGGGGTGTAGGGATGGATGGAGGGATGGAGGGGGACTAGGGATGGATGGAGGGATGGATGGGTGTAGGGATGGGTGTAGGGATGGATGGATGGAGGGATGGATGGGTGTAGGGATGGATGGAGGGAGGGATGGATGGAGGGATGGGTGCATGATGGGTGGATCAGACATAAAGTCACTCTGGTTCTTCATGCTGTCGCTCTGACGACACATTTAGTATCCAGTGACTTCAACAGGTGCCCCCCCCGTTGGTGCTCAGGGGCGTAACGCCGCCTTTAATGCCGCCCTCTTGGAACCTGCGGCGCGGCCTCGGTGGGTGTCGGCCCCCTCACGCGTGTCTCTCTGTCCCCGCTGCAGCAGCGCCCGCTCAGGCAGTCCCTCGGCGCCAGCGTCTGCCGGGAGTCTCACTGGCGCTGCCTGCTCCTCTCGCTCCTCATGTACAGCTGCCTGGGCGCGCTGGCGTGGTGTCGGCTGACCCGCGTCACCAAGATCAGCTTCGACGCCGCCCTCGCCGCCTCCTTCGCCTCCTCCTTGGCCTCGCCCCAGCGCGGCCCCTCCAGGACGGGCGTCGGCGGGCACTCGATGATCTACCACGACAGCCCCTGCTCGGACGGCTACGTCTACATCCCCCTGGCCTTCCTGCTCATGCTCTATGTCGTATACATGGCCGAGTGCTGGCACTGCCGGGCCCGGAGCGAGCTGCAGTGCAAGGTGGACGTGGACAGCGTGTACGAGCGCGTGCTGCGCATGCGCCGGGCGCAGCCCTGCATCTGGTGGAAGGCCATCAGCTACCACTTCGTGCGGCGCACGCGGCAGGTCACGCGCTACCGCAACGGCGACGCCTACACCACCACGCAGGTGTACCACGAGAGGGTCAACACCCACGTGGCCGAGGGCGAGTTCGACTACGGCCGCTGCGGGATGAAGGACGTGTCGCGCGAGCTCCGGGGCCTGGAGGGACATGCGGCCACACGGCTGCGCTTCACCAAGTGCTTCAGCTTCACGGAGGCGGGGCCGGAGAGCGACTACCTCAGCCAGAGGGCCAGGTTCTTCTCCGGGGTGGAGGGCCTGGACGACTACATGGAGGCCAGGGAGGGGATGCAGCTGAAGAACGTGGACTTCAGAGACAATCTGATCGCCTACCTGGACCCAGACAGGATGCCGTGGTACAGCTCCCAGGTTGCCTTCTGGGTCGCGGCCCTGCTGATGCTGTCGTGGCCCCTGAGGGTGCTCATGGAGTACCGCACCGCCTACGTGCACTACCGCATCGAGAAGCTCTTCGGCCTGGAGTACAGTCAGAGCAGCCCCTCCCCGTTGGACGAAGACAGGACTTTGGGAGGTCCCGCCAGCTGTGTCATCCCCAGAGTGGACACGCTGGACAGCACTGAAATGGAGTGGCACATCTGCTGCAACCGCCAGCTGATCCCCAGCTACTCCGAGGCCGTGCTCATCAACATGGCGGCGGCGGCGGCGGCGGACGCCGGCCCGCCGCGCGACGCGGACGCCGCCTCGTCCTCCAACTGCGTCCTCCTGGACGGGGGCCCGGCGGCGTGGAGCTACGGGGCCCTCCGGAGCCAGGGCAGCTGCGAGCGGTGCGGCGAGCCCGGCGGGGCGGGCGGGGCGGGGCGCAGGAGGAGGACGGCCACCAGCTCCAGCTGCTCCTCCATCTTCTCCTGCCGGAGGGGGCTCTCGCGCTCCCGCCGCTCCTCCAACACGTCCCGCCTCTCGCTGTGCCGCGTGCACGGCTCCCACCTCACCGTGGCGCTGTGGAGGAGCCGCAGCAGCGACCTGACGGACTCGTGCTGCGCCGACGAGCAGTGCTGCCGCTCCGACTCCAGCCAGCTGGCGCTCAGCGACAGCCCGCCCACCTACCGGGACGCCCGCTTCTTCCCCGTGCTCATCACGCATCGACCCGAAGGCAACGAGGACGGGAGGGAAGGGAGGCGGTATTACGTGCGGAGAGGGTCGTCCTGCGTGGAGACGTCTCTGTGAATGATACCCCGCATCCACCCCTCAGCCATCCACCCCTCGTCCATCCATTCATCCTCAGGAGCTTCATACCGACCAATCAGAGACGAGAGGCGTGAGAGGGACCGATGCCACCTCTTCACCTGATCGCCATCAGTCAGAAGCCGCTCCCAGATCCGGCGGGGATCAGCATGCTCTCCTCCAGGCAGCAGGAAATCCACAGGAGTGTGGACAAGGACAACTTTGACATCTTCTGATAAAGCCTCAAACAGCTCACAGGACCCCCCCAGACCTACAAATGTGAGCTGCGGCTTTGGAGGTTCATCAAAACGACGTCCCGTGGAGACCAACGCCAGACAGCTGCATGATAATAACCAAGAGAATGAACTTTTCTACCTGGGGAAACCAAAGACTGTACAGAGTATGCTTTTATTTTTTAAGGAGCTGTAGGACACGAGACATTTTCCTGGACAGAAGACAGACAAACTGTGAAATGAATGTTCAAATAAAAGCAATAAAGGGAGCTCCGAATGATCAGTGAGTACGGAGTGATTTAGGCAAGAACATGGAAGGCAGTGTAGTATTTTTATGGACAATAATTGCAATAGAAAAAGAATACTATGTGAAAATATAAGAGTACGGGAAGCTTCTCTTGCTACAGAGTGTCATTTGTGTACACAGATACTGGCATGGACGCACAAGGACACTGTTTCTTAATAAAATATACAAATTCAGTCACGTGTCGCTGACAAAAGCTTTTATTTTCCAATGTCACAAACAGCTGTGGTCATCAGCATCATCACCCGAAACTGAATAAAATCCCAATAATCTTTTCTTTATCTTCCGGACCATATTCTTTTCACAGTCTATTTCATCAGAATGCTTCCACAGAGGCCACACATCCCAATTCTGACCTATTACTGCACAGTTTTATGAATAACAGTCGTTATGACACTGCTCACAACAATCGGTTCTGTGGCACAAAGGAGCTTGTAGGAAAATCTTAAGCTCACAATTTATTTCAAATCACTCCTCACGGCCGCCACGTTGGAGTGAAACAACAGTCATGGGTCGTGTGACGCTGTGGATGCAGCTGATCAAGGTAAATGTCAGTAAACAGCCTGAGCAGTGGCGTGTTCTGCAGTATATAAGCGCCATCCATCATCCCCTAAGTGGGGGAAATAATGCACATTTAAGTGTCCACTGCAGTGGAGTGAAGAATTCCTCTGGCCGGGCCCCAGAGATGACATCATCTGATGCGGGGCCGTCCCCGTGTGAGCCAGTTTCTCAGCGGCGCTTGATGGGTTTGGAGACTGCGCTCGGGGACACATTCAGAGGTTTTGCAATTTTCCGGACTGGCTCTCCTTCAGTTCTTAAAGTAATGATGGACTGTGGTTTCTCTACTTAGCTGATTGCTTGTTGCCGTGATATGGATTCTCACAGCTGTAAAACAAGGCTGTCAAGTGTGTGCCCACGTGACTTCTGCACAACACAGCTGAGGGGCCTGGAACCTTTAGGAAGGCAAGAAATTCCACAAACTAACCTTAACAAGGCTCAACGGTAAAGTGAGCCCCATTTCAGGTGACCAGCTGACGAAGCTCTTTGAGACAAGGTCAAGGGCTTGGGTGAAAGAGTAGTATTAAAACAAAAGATGAAACATTTGATGAGAAGGTGTGCTGTATACAAGTACATGAGAACCTCATCAGGATGATTTATGATTAATGATGCTCCAGTGATCAAGCAGGCACCCTGCCAGATATGAAGGTTGTTGGTTTGACTCCTACATACTACATGTCAAAGACTTAACTTTAACATAAGGTTTAAAAGTGTGGTCAGACTAATTAAATAAAATAAAATTCTGAAGGTCCAATGACCCAAACAAACAACAAGACAAAACAAGGTGGAATTATCCTTAAATGAGATCCACAACACACGGATATTACTATGAAAACATGGACGTTGTATTCCGTTCAATGGGGTTTTCATCGTAGAGTAGTTCTCCATATTGACCACTAGGTGTCAGTAGTTCGCAGACTGTTTCACTTTTACTTTCTTTTTCATCCTTGGTGTGTCTATAAATGTCTATAAATGTCATTTACACCAGCAGCATTTCAGTAAACGATAAGTAGAACGATTTATCTGTTTACCGTGATGACTGAATTTTCACAGTTCCAGAGGTAAACAGTGACCAGGAAAATAGGCAGCATTCAAATATTTACCTCAAGGTTTTATCCTAAGAAACAGCGACACTTTTGTATTCATCCAGCTAAGAATGGCAAGGCCGTCACACTTTTGGGTAAAAGTGTGACGGCCTTGCTTAATCATTATTAGGAAATCATTTTTGAGAAAAAGACTTGAGCAAGTATGTGTGACTAATACTATGACACACACTTGCTAATTACCTAATTGTCATTACCTGACAATATTATACATAAACATGAAATATATTACGATATATTTTACCAAACAAGCTGTCCAATATTATCAAGCCTATAATTGAATACTTGTATATAAAGCCTTTAGAGTATTTCACAGCTCCAATAACAAAACATAATTATACTATTTTGTGTAGATGTTCACAGCAGTTCAGTCATTTAAAAGGGCTTTTCAGGACAGCAGGGACACGTTTAATTAAAATATATCACATGTCAATAGTTTAAATCTGCCAGTGTGTAACAGCACTTAAACTTCTTCCCGCCTAAATATCATGGCATCATAATTTGTCGATGTTTCTGGACAATCTCTGTCTAAAAGTATCCTGTTGTTCTCAGATTGATTAATCCCGGACTAGAGCCGCTCTCCCCCAGAATTACCTTTATTTAAAAAGAAAAAAAACTTTATTTAAAAACAAAACACCGACAGGGGCTCTGGGCGCAGCGCGGGCTCGAGCCCTCCTGCTGACGTCACTTCCCGACCGCCATGCTAACGGCAGCTAACAGACTTTAAAGTCGGAGCCCAACAGTGTCGACAAAGTTCGCCAGACGCCTCCCCCGCGGCTCACCTCGACACCCCCGCCTCTCGCCTGCGCTTGTGAGGCGCGTCGCAAGCCTCTACGGCGTGAGGTTGGTGATCGGGGACCCCCCCCCCGAGGCGGAGCGGAGCCGCGGGACGCGCCGTCCTCCCGGAGCCATGAAGCTGCACTGCGACGTGGACGTGGTCAGTCGGATGCTGCCCGCCTTCGGGCTGAGGGGCCGAGGCCGCGGGGCCAGAGCCGTGCTCTCCATCGGGAAGCGGCCGGACCAGTCGGGCCAGCGGAGCAGCGTCTACCTGCTGGTCTGCACCGCCAAGGACCGGGCGGGCTCCAAGTACAAGGTCCGGGTCCGGAACAGCCTCCTCGGGGGACACTCAGGTCCAACAGGACCGGGGGGACCGGCGAGCACGGGTGTCTCCTGTTGTTGGTCCGAGCCGGGGGGATTAATTTGATGTAAAGACCAGCGAAAGTGCTTCTGTGGTTCGGGAATCTCAGCTGAGGAGATCAGCTAGTTTGGGATTACCATTAATCATGAACAAGAAAAAAAGAAAACAATGTGTTGTTTTATCGGGAATGGATGTCGACAGTAATCCACCTGTGATATTACTGCCATTTAATGCTGGTGGTCAGGGCGCAATCACCAGGATAAGGAAACCGCTTATCTTTGCTTGTTTAAACACCTTGGGTTCTAACTCTTCGAAATGTAAAAAACATCCCAGGAAGGTGACGTTTAAGTCCTCTTTTAACTGCTCCAACCCCACAAGTTACATATTGTAGACATGGACATTTAACTTTAATTGTAGATGTCTTAATTCAGGGGGTGTGGGTATAAACCTGCAGAGTGATTCAGAGCCTGAACATCCCTGTCTCAGCCTGTCGGCGGGTTGATTCACCGTCGGACGAGTGATGCGGAGCGGACAAATGCGTTGTGCAACCCTGCCGTGTTTTTCCATGGGTGATGTCTGACGTGTTTGTGTTGCAGCTGAAAGACAACATCGAAAAGTTCTTCACCAAGTTTGTGGAGGAGGGCAAAGCCACAGTGAGGCTAAAGGAACCTGCTGTTGACATCTGTTTGAGCAAGGTGCGTGTTACGGAAGGACATCGACGCCGTCTCTGTTCAGGGACCTTTTACTTTGCCTCAGCACAATTAAATTAACGAGAACGCCTTTTTATCTTTTTTTACGGCACTCGGAGACAAAGTGAGCAGCCCTCCATTCAGTCGTGTATCAGCTGGCCAGACAGACACGTAATGCTGTTTTGACGCCAGCACAGACACCACAGTCGCCTCATTGTTTCCAGCTGCTGTTGTTGAGGCAACAACCACCTTTCACACAGATCCTCTCGCTTTGGCAGAGCCTCATCACACAGGGACACACCAACAACCCATCAGACAGCAGCAGAACCAGATAGACCAGGCTGCCAGTTATGCAATGATATTTCCGTCTATTGGCTACCTATCAGTGTGGATCGATCATGTTACATCTATACCACCTATTCCTAAGTTAACCCACAGGGCCCTGAAGTACGCAGCCAAGAGTTCATGCAAATAACGTTGAACTTTCTTTGAGCTGGCACCACAAATTTGTGCGTGATGGTTGTCTTTTACTTACTCGCACACGCATGGAAGTGTGCCAACATATTCCAGGTCAGTGAATGTAGGTTGGGTATTTCAAGGAAGCCGGGCGCAACCACCTGAGACGACGTCTCGGCTGCATTTCCGCAAGTGTGTGTCGGTGTTGCCGTGCGACTGCGCCCTGGCCCACATCCACACGCTCAGGGGCTCTTCTCCTCGAGCACAGGTCCGGATCTTCATCGCCTTTTTGTTCCAATTTCAGGCCGATGGCAACAGCTTGAAGAGCTTCCTGTCGGTGGCCCGCTTGGCAGAGAGGGGGGGCGACCTGAGCAGCATCCCCCTCTCCAAACTGACCCCGGTTCGCGCCCGGGAGGTAGAGCAGCCCAAGAAGAAGCTCGCCATCATGTCCAAGAAGGACTACCCCCTCACCTCCAGCTTCCCCTACTCTCTGGAGCAGCTGCAGGTCTCGTACTGCAAACTGTCGCGTGTCGACATGAGGATGCTGTCCCTCAAAGGTAGAGCTGCTCTGCGGAATATTTTCACGTCTGTAGCGGCGCGTAACGCACCGGCGTGTCTTTGTCTTAGCTCTTCGTAAGCTGGACCTCAGCAACAACCACATCAAGAAGCTCCCCGCCACCATCGGTGACCTCAGCTGCCTCTCGGACCTCGTTCTGCACAACAACCACCTGGAGGCCTTCAGCGACGCCCTCTGCCTCTCGTCCCTGCAGCACAGCCTGCAGCTCCTGGACCTCAGTCACAACCGCCTGCGCGCCCTCCCCGCTCAGTTCTGCCGGCTAAGGGAGCTGGTCAACCTCAAACTGGACAACAACGAGCTCGCCCGTTTGCCGTTTCACGTGGGCCGGCTCTCGAGGCTCAGGTACCTGACGGCGGCGCACAACCGGCTGGCCGCGCTGCCCGGGGATTTTCGCAAGCTGAGCCTGGAGAACCTGGACCTGTTCGGAAACCCTTTCATCCAGCCCAACCCCCTCGACTACTCCATGAACCTCACGTTCCCTTTCACGCTCCAAGAGTTGTCGTCCAGAGCTGTGGTCAAGCTCAGGTTGGGATCAAAGTCCACTTTACCTCACATGTCTGCGTTCATCCTTGCACCTCCCTCCTACCCTCGGTCTCCTCTCTTCCTACAGGATACCGCACGGACCTCACCTCATCCCTGCCCATTTGTGCCGGGACCTGGAAGTAGCCAAGACCTGCGACTGCGGCAACACCTGCATCAGCTTTTACATCAAGACGGCGGTGAGCGTGAACCTGCATCAGGTCTCTTACACGGTGGTCTTGGTGGATGACATGGGGGGCACTGACGCGCCGGTGGAGCAGTACTTCTGCTCCCTCTCCTGCTACCTGGAGTTTTTGGACAATTCCATCCAGCGGGGAGTCAGATGAAGGCAACCAAACCCTTATTTAGCAGCTGACTTTTGCAATCCGCAAGTTCTGACACTCAGTAGGAAGTGATGTAATACTTAGGGGTAAACCGACGGTCCAGGTCTCTATGAAGGACAGGACGGGGAGATTAGAGTCAGTAAAGTTGTCTCTTTATATGATCCGCCTCACCTTATTATGCACTTGCCCTATGTCAGAGCTGTGTAACAGGACAGGTGTTTGTAACCGAGAGGCTTCCACTAAACTCCAGCTTACTTCCCCTCAGCAGGGGAATCAAGAATAAACACAAGCTTTGTTTTCTGAACGGCGTGCCTGGGACGTAACTTTTAAGTTTAAATGTCTGTAAAGTTCAATAAAATAAAAATGGCCATATTGTCAAAAGTAGCTTATTCTGGGACTAGAAAACTCTTTTTCATGCGACCTGATTTGAAGGAATTGTTGGTTTGAAACCTTTGACATTCTTCAGTGCTACAAGTTTATTTTTTTTCTGAGACCTGATTCTTTCAAGCCGATTATTATATTACAGTTTTTAACGACTTATCCTTCAGTCGAGCTCGTACATGAGCGAGTTTTGGAAAGTGAACCCAGCAGACGTGGAGTGGTCGCTGATGACGGTTTCGTTGCCGTGTTCGTCGACCTCTGTGAGCAGGGCGGGGGGGGGCCCGTCACCAGGCTCCTGCTCTGACGGGCCGTCCTCATCCGTGTCTTCCCTCTCCTGCTTCTGTGGACTCACTGAATGCTCCTCTGGGACCCAGTTGTGTGAACCATCTCCACTTGCCTCGTCCGTTTTGGATTCACAGGCCTGTTGGGAAGCTCCGTAGTCCTCGGCAACCTCGTTGTCGCTGTTGCACGGGCTGAGAGACGTGGCCTCGTCCTAGAACAGACACACGTTAGGCACCTTCACGCTTTTTTTATTTTTTTTTCCCTGCACGTTCTGAAGTCCTCTCACCTTCAGGCTTCCGGTCTCATTTTCCATCTCTCCTGGGACGTCTGAAGTCCTCAACTCAGATGTCGACTCCAGGAAAGAGTTGAGAGCTGCGTCACCGTCATCTTCAGAGCCTCCCGCGTGGTCTGCAGCTCCTAAATGAGTCTGGTTTTCCGTTTCAGAGGCACCATCACGTTGGACATCTACGTTGCACTGAAGATTTCTCGGCCTCTGCTCTTCACATGGTTCTTCCTCCACACTGCCCTCCTCTTCGCTGTTGATTTTATCTCGTCCCTCCTCCTCTTCATCGTTCCCTTCACTCCGCTCCTCTGCCCCCTCCTCTTCTCTGTCCCTCACCTTGGCACCATCCTCTGCTTCCCTGGTCTCCCCCAGGTCATCATCAGGTCCTACAGCCAACTCGGTGGCCGGGTTTGCAGGAAGAACAGGCAGCGTGACTGTCAGCTGACCTTTCTGCCTGTTGAACTTGGCCTCTCCTTTATCCTCGTCGACGGGGTAGGCTAAAGGCAGCTGCAGCCTGTAGGCTGGGTTCTCTGACTCCAGCAGCAACCTTCCCTCTGCTGCTTCCACTCTGGCACCCGCGACGTCCTTCAACAGCGGCACGTCGATGGTCACCACGATCTCCTTGGGCCTGGGGCTTTGGGCTGAGTTTCTGGAGTACCTGAAGTCCTGTATGTCGATGTAGGAGCGGTATTTTAAAGTGTAGTTTGGCTTAGCTGGCTCTTTGGTTTTGAGACGCTGGGTCTCAAAGCCAGCGCCGCAGCTCTCGGTCGTCACGGGAGACCCTCTAGGGTTGTTTTGCAGAGATGTCGGACGCACTTTCTCATCAGGGTAGGGGAAGTCGAGGCGGTCGGGCTTCCTCGAAGGCTTTTTGTACCCAGGTGTCGGTCTTCGAATGACACATGGTTGCGGAATGCCTTTGGATTTTGCGCGGATCTCTCTGGCGGTACTTCCGTCTAGACTGATGCTGAAGGCGCTCTGGATTCCCTGGATGGCTGTGTTGATGACCATACCCATAAATTTCTTGTTTTTGCTCGCCACGTGCAGGGTGTCGGGGTGAAAAATGGCATTGTAAACCATGACCTTGTGACCTTTTCTGTAAATTTCTTGGGCCTCTGGGTGCAGAATATGAGGCAGAGCCCAACAGAGACCCCTGCGGCCATCATCCAAAACTTTCGGGGTAGAAGAGGGCTTACTCACTTTATCACTGGAGCATATATTTATGAAACATTCCTGGCTTTCATTCATACACATCCTGAAGGCCTTAAAGGGTTCCGGGTAGAGAAATTCAATTGTGTTTCCCCTCTCCTGCTCCAAGATTTTGATCTCCTCTTCATACCTTCTCCTGTTGTCGGGGTCTGATAGCTCCCGTGCGTATTCCTGAAACAATTCCCTAAACTTCTCTTCTTTGAAAGCTTTTCCCAGTCTGTCCATTTCTTCCACCGTCATGTCGAGCTCTTTTAACTTGTCTCCAAACTCCATGGCGACGACGACCACCTGAGAGTTCTTAAGTCCGCACAGGTTTCTTGCAAGACGTTCACGAAGCAGACGCTTTCGCTAAGCAAACAAGCGTCGTTACCATAGCAACGCAGCAACTCGCTGTGACGTCACCCAGTTTCTATTACCCGAAATAAGTTAAACTCCCACAGATAATTAGATTATAAACTGAAAATTTAAACTGTACGATTAGAAGATACGTTGAATAACTAAATATTGGTGAACGACCAATATATGTGACAGAAAGGAAACGGGATGCACAACAATCAACCGGGGTGTTGGGAAAAATAATAAATGTATAATTTTACCGCATGAGATCCCACAGGCGGCATTATTATAACTCAGGTAAATGCCACATGAGATCCTATAGGCGGCATTATTATAACTCAGGTAAATGCCACATGAGATCCTATAGGCGGCATTATTATAACTCAGGTAAATGCCGCATGAGGTCCTATAGGCGGCATTAATATAAATCCGGTAAATGCCGCATGAGGTCCTATTGGCGACATTATTATAACTCAGGTAAATGACATTTAGAGTTAATCTGCAAAAAAATAAATCTGTTGGCCGTAACGTCAAGCGTACACGTGTTGGTGTCGGTGCTCGCACATCCGAACTAAAGTCCCGGTCGGGCCTGAGCCGCAGCGTCCGGGTGCAGGCGAGGGCGCTGTGGCGGCGGGCGGCCGGCAGGGGGCGCCGCACACCGCCGCTCCGGTGGCACCAGGCCAGAGAATATGTCGGTCAGTAAGGCAGGGGGGCGGGGACGCAGCGGAGAGCTCTGATTGGTCGCACCCCCGACTTCATATTTCTCGCCCTCTGATTGGACGGGGTGTTCTGTTACTAGGTGTGAGACCACCGCTTATGAATATGTGGGAGGATGGACGGCCAGGCCCATTCTTAGATCTGCGAGGTCTGTGCGGCTTCTTTTATTTGCTCCCTTCCGCATGAATGGGGATGAGTCCTTCATGGATTATTCCCTTTTTTTCTCGGGGTGGTGGACACAGGGAGGACATGGGGACAGTTCATCCCGGACACAATGTTCTCAGGCGGGGAGACCGGTTGCAACACCGGTGATGCTGTTCACTCAGCCAGAAGAGCCGGGGTTGTGTCACAGCCTGTACCGGGGGGTGTGACGCCCGGTGACGCACAGAGGATGTGGGAAGAAACCACTCATTACATTTTCTTCACGACACAAACAGGAAGACCGGCTGCCCTTTGTGCCGATTTGAAAAGCAAAAATACATCACATACACGAGCAGAACCTCTTTACATTTCCGTTTATTATTACAAATATGTATTAAATAATATGAAAAGTTAGACAGGGATATGATCATGTATAATGACTGTACTGATGATTAATATTCATATTTACATTTTTTTTTTCCTGCGTTAACATTTACTCAAATATAACAAATAAATGCATTCCATCATACGACAAACAATACATTCACATAGATTAACATAACCTGTTATACGGGATAAGAAACGAAATGCATAAGATAGACTTCATACAAAGGCTTTGGCAAGGGTGCATACATATTGATTATATCAATTTTTAAGATCCTTTAGAGAAAAATGCATGTACAAATGAGCATTTCAGAGGGGAAGTAAGTCCAGTGCATGTTTTTGTTTTCTTTTTTCTGTTTTTCCTTAAGCCCCACGGCGGCGGCCTCGTGTGCGTGGCTGCTCCCAGTGACCATGGTGGGAGTGAGTGGGATGGCAGTGTCGGTCTACTTGGAACCGGCGGGCACCAGCACGCCGAGCGGGGCCAGGCCGGGTTTGGAGGGCGCCGTCTTTCCGGCGGCCATTTTGTTCAGGCTCTGTACGTCGGCCTGCCAGGAGGGAATCTTCTTGGTGGTCATGTGGCGGCGCGCGTGCTTGGTGAGGTGGTCGCTGCGCATGAACCTCCTGTCGCACACGGGGCACACGAACTTCTTCTCGCCGGTGTGCGTCCGCCGGTGGCGCGACAGCTCGTCGGAGCGGGCGAACCTCTTGTCGCAGCCGTCCCAGCTACAGCTGAACGGCTTCTCGCCTGGAGGGAGGGAGGGAGGGAGGGGGGAGAGAGAGGGGGGGAGGGGGGAGAGAGGGGAGAGAGACAAGTCAGTGAGAGAGTCACGCGATCGCTTGCTGCGGGCGTGCGAGGGAGGTGGGCGGGGCCTCACCTGTGTGCGTTCTCAGGTGAGCCTTGAGGTGCGAGCTCTTGAAGTACGTCTTCCTGCAGCCGGGGAAGTTGCAGACGTAGTTCCTCCTGCGCGAGAAGTCCATCTTTGTGGCCGCCTGCCCGCCGCCGGTCCCCGACGGCACGTACACGGGGGCCGGGGCCAGAGGTAGCAGCTTGGTGTTGCCCAGGGTGACGACAGTCTGCGGGCAGTGGGGCGCCTGGGGGACCGAGGACTGAGGGAGGACCAGCATCACCGTCCCCTGGGGCACCGCCGAGCCCACGATGAGGGGCTGCTGAACGGGCGCCGCCGCCGCCGCCGCCGTCGCCGAGATGGACGCCGGGGGGGCGCCGGAGGCCTGGACCGGGCCGGGGATGAAGGCGGAGATTATCCCCGACTGGCTGCTGACGGGGAACATCTGGCAGATTATTTGCGGGCTGGTGACGGAAGGCGGGGACAGGGCGGCGGGGACAGGCGGGGGCGGGGTGCCGACAAGGTGAGCGGGGGCGGGGCTACTGTCCGAACAAGGTTTGGAGGGGCTGGCCTGCTCCGGTCTGGAAGCGAGCGACGCGGGGGCGTGCGCGGCCTGAAGAGGCGGAGGTGCGTTCGGCTGATCCACCCGTCGCAGGCAGGCCCCCGCCGCCGCCGCCGCCGTGACTCTGTCCTTTGTTTTCTCCGGGTCGGGGGCCGCTGGAATGTGCTGTTGGCAGGGGGTGCTGTCGGCCGTGTGGCGGATGACGCTGGTCACCATCGCTCGGCAGGGCCGGGGCAGGCAGGGAGGGGAGGGGCTCTTTTCGGCGATGGGCGGGAGGGCAGGTTGGTGGGCGCCGGGACCGAGGTGCTGCGTGGACGCGGGGACGCCCGAGCTCGCCTGGAGCGTCAGGGTCTCGGCGAAGCTGGGACTGTGGGGGGGCGTCATACACTGGAGGGAGGAGGAGCAGAAGAGAAGGGGTTGAGCTGGAGTCAGTGGGGGGGTCGACTGGGACACGACCAGGTGGAGAGCAGGCGCATCTGACAGGGCAGTAATCTGTAATCTATAATCTGTGATTCTTTTATGGTTCTGACTGAAGGTCAACCCTCTTTACTGGATATGAGGGGCTTTTTCGCTGAAGCACCCCCCCCCCCTCGTGATGTCAACCACTTTCCAACAGTGACCTTTACGCACCTACACCAAAAGGCGGTCTTAAGGTCGTAAGCCTCGCCCCCTCTCTGGGATGAATTTGCTGAGCAACAGTTATCTAAATTGGTTGATTCTTTTATGGGGGGGTCACAAAAGCGGCGTTTACATAATCGAGCATTACCACGTGTTAGGCGGGAGCCACTCACCAAGGATGAGAGGGACACAAAGTCTTTGGGGGGCTCCGGGAGCTCCGGGGGCAAGATTGAGTCGCAGGAGTCCGAGGCGGGGGTGAGCGGCCTGGGCTTGCACGGCGGGGGCCTGCTGCCCACGTAGTGGCCCTGGCCGCAGGCGCTCATGCACACCAGCACCTCGGCCGCCTCCAGGTCCAGGCCGGACGTCCCGTTGGAGAGGGACTGCTCGCTGTCGCGCCTTCGCCTCTTGGAGTGGGACCCGCAGTGAGCCTGGGGAGGAACGGTGACACCATCAGACAAAGAAGGCGCAAAACGCCAGGGTCCCCCTGCCCCCCCCCCCCTCCCGAAACGGTGTGTTTGTTTCCCTCCAGCTGCGTGACTCAGCCGGTGCCGACTCCACCAACGGGGACGGGAAGGGTGACACGGGCTGGGGATCTGAGGTCAAAAACCTGCAGGGGGGGGGGGGGCAGAGCTCTGTGGGTGACTGGGTCTACACCCTGCCTGGGGTGAACCGCCCCTGGCCGGGGCCCAGGGCCCCTCCCATGGCCAAATATAGACCAAAGAGTGACGTGCTGCCAACATGAGCCATGTGAAATCCCCATAAAGCCAGTTTACATCAGGAAGCGGGGCTCGTCCGCATTGTCGGTACATTTTGCATTTCCCACCAACAAATCGCCCCGATTAACCCCCCCCCCCCCACACACACACACACACACACACAGACACACACACACATCACCATCACCACCACCAATACCAGTAATAAGATCACATTAACGCAATCCACAGCCTCCGATCAACAGAACAGCAACGAGAAACCAAAACTAGGAACGTGTCAAGAGTTTGCGTTAGGTGCAATCTGATTTATTTTATCATCCCCGGCCCATCAAACGCGCCCGGGTATACTGTTGATACAATTTTACGCAATGGTGAAGTGTTTAATTCAGATGACCGCCTCGCTCCGCCGCTAAAATCCAATTGACTTAGTAAACAAGTGGATGTCACCGGACTGTGGAGGACGTCTGGCGCATTAAACCGCGTCAACAGTTAAATTTCCCGAGCCGCTTACCTCATTTGACTCCATCTCCTTAAATTTGCGCGCTGGCATTGAGGAAGAAGATGTCAAGAAATCGCTTTTTATATGTTGTCAAGATCAGCGTAGAACAAAGAGACGGCGGTCGCCAGGGCTGCTGCCTCTGCTGTGGTGGGGTTGAGGTCGTTTTCTTTTTTTTTTTTTCTTTGACTGGCTCCCTTTTCTCTCAGCTGTGTGTGTAAAACATGGGGCGGAGAAAACAAAAAAAAAAAAAAAAAAAAAAAAAAAAAAACAAAACTCACAACACGCACCGGCGGGTGGCAACACTCGGCCAATCAGCGGCGAGTGTGTGCGGGGCTCCGGCCAATGGGGGGCGAGGCAGCGCGTGAACAGTGCGTGGTCGCGGGGCGGTTGGAGGAAATAGGGTGCGTGGCCGTTGGTGGGCGTGGCCAGGAGAGTCAGCAGTGTCAGAGTAAACCCGGTGAACCGCCGGCCGCTTAACTAGGCAAAAGGTCGATTCAGTCTATGCTGCCTTCACGGCCGGTGGGAAAGCAGCCGCAGCCTCCCCTCACGTCCTGCCGGCTGACGAAAACGCGCGTATTTCTGTGCGCGCATCTGCGTGAATGTTCGGCATGATACATTTTAAATATTTTAAATTATATATTTTTTGGGGGGGGCGGTCACGTGTCCGTTACGCGTGATCGCAATTTGTCCTCATGAACACCTACCTGGGTACATTTGGAGAGCTAAATGTACTTAACACCAGGAAGGTGTACTAAATAGAGGAATAGACGAATAATTTATGGTTCTTTTTTAGACAATTAAATATCGTCAGATAATTATTTTGTTAAATTATGAATATTTGTTATTATCTTTATTTTCATTTACATTATTATGCTTAAGTGTGTTATTCTAAGTGTGATGCAAGGGCGTTTCATGTAACGCTTTGTGCACACGTGTATGCAAGTGGCGCAAATATAGGCCAGATTAATGTAGACTACGTCATTACGTGCCTATTAGATTATGTACCGTAAAGATGCAAACCCACCATTTCGACTGCATTGAGGGACACAGCAAAAGTAAATATAAACCTATGTTGTTCTGTGCCTTCACAAGCGAGAGAATTCGTGGGTGTCGAACTTTCCGAATAGTTTGTGAATGCAACACCCGTGCCAACGAGGTAAAGCGTGTGTGCGCGCTTGCTTGCGTGCGTGCGTGCGTGTGTCCGTGTGTGTGTTTTGCAGCTATCCTTGCTAAAAAAAAATACAAACATCAAGAGTGAAACAGCCATGATATGAAGATCGGCTGCAGATATCAGTGAGCCACAAAGTTTCACCGCCTCTGTCTTTAAGTACAAATGAATACTATAATTCAAGAGACATATTGTTGGTGTGCAGTGATCTAGGTCAATTTCAGGAAGCCACTGAAGGTTCCCATTAAACAAACGTGACAAAACGCAGCCATGTGTTTAAGTCTTCATCATCAGCCAGACACTTGTTTCGACTGACAGCAGCCAGTATGGAGGGATAATGGGTCCCAGACAACCAGGAGCCCTAATATCCATCAGCTCTACGCGCTTTTGGGATATTGTGACTTGTTTTTTTCTTGACAGAATATACCCAAAACATGAAATGATTCATTTTAAATGTACAGTGGGCTCTAAATTCCCATGGCCCATTGTCTCCTGTGAGAAGGTTTCCACCAGCACAAGTCGGGGAGTTCAAATCGGTCTTGACCTACATATGATCTTACATCACCAACCGTACATGGACAACGAGCTAAAACTGGCTAATGAACTCCCAGGAAGTCCAAATATAAAGGAGGCTGGATTCATTACCAATTCATAAATCTACGGTCTCTGGCGGAGCTGCAGCTTCAGCCCCGCAACACTTCTCCTGCTGTTAGATGCAGAAGATTTCTGCATAAACACTTTAATCCCGAAGATAATCTGAGTTTGTTTGCAGTTTCACTGCGACGTCGGAGCAGGTGTGTTGGCTCGGTCCTGCGTCCCGGCAGCTCGGTGTCGGAGGCCAGGCCCCCGTATGACTCACACGAGCGTGACTTCAGGGAGCAACAAGGCCATCCAGCACCGGTGGTTAGCAATAGAAGAAGGGGGAAAGGGAGGAGCTCCAGGAAAAATGAGCTGAATGCAGAGATGACAGGCAGCCGGGGCCTAAGTACAGCAGCCTGTTTGTGATAGAAGTGGGACAGGCCGCCTCAACTTAGTTAGGGAATCTGGAGGAAAGGTTACCCTGGCCCTATCTGGGCCTCCCCGAGCACACCTCCCCGCTCCCCTATCCGGCCAACTCCCCCAACTCAGGAACTCGAGGAGTTGATTCAGAAAAGGGGGAGTTCCCTCAGCGGGGTTAAATATACCACCCCCGCACTATATTTCACCAACGGCCCCTGAGCTCACGACAGGCAGCTCTGAAGTGTTATGAACCAGGGAATGTTATTTTCACACAAGTGTAAAATGAGCATATATCACAGGGCTGACTGTGATCAGCTACAGCCAGATTCACGCCATCACGTTGGTTCAGACCTGCGCAACGGAGACTTCTACACCTACGTGTGTGTTATCTGAGAGAAACAAGTTGGTGCTCTGCTGATAAGGCCTGCCCCTGGAAGATAAACTCCCTCTACCATACCGCCGTCTCAGCACGTAGATTCTGAAACGGCTGGTGTCGCTGACTGTAAACATCAGATCAGTGCGTGAGTGTGCGTGTGTGTGTGTGTGTGTGTGTGTATAGTGTCGCTGTTTTTATTCACTGACCAATTTATAAAACTTTAATCCCCAAATTACATTTTCTCAGGATTGTTTTACTTTATTGTTACAGTGATAGTTAAACCATATTTTTAGCAAAAGCCTACGTGCTTGAATTAACAGCATTCCCTCCTGCCTTGCTTCCTTCCTTGATTCCTTGCTTCCACAGTAGACATCAGGTGTTTGTGTGTTCGTGCCCCTCCTGCAGATCTGACATTTTCCTGCGTATTTCCCTGATTTCCATTCCGTATGGTGCTCTTTCAGTCATCCATACATTAATTATGCATGACAGTAGGAGTGGCACTAAAGTGCATCAAAGAGCTTCCTATTAAAAAAAAAAACAAAAAGAAGTCAAAATTTAGATTGTGTCATCATGTTTCCCAACATCATACAGCATACTAAATGTGAATACCGATCATGTAAACAACATATTTCAGGGTCTGACTGTTGTACAGCGGACAGGTTTGAATTCAATTTGCGACTGACGGTTCATCAAAATGAACACGCATGTTTCAGGGGACACATTTGTGACTATTGTGGCCCCTTTGTAACAGAATGTATCATATATGTGTATATTCCACACCACAGGGTGCTTTGTTTACCACACAGCACACACGCGACCACCCCCTCTCCAACCGAGTGACAACAGGAATTCCGACAAGCACCCGGCTCCTGATTGGTGGGAGTGTTGTCCTGGCAACACAGAACAGCAGACAGTGTTGATGGTTTCCTCTGGAGGCTGTCTGAGCATGAGCTCTATACGTTAAATACCTTTTAATCATCATTCCGCCCCGGCCATTGTTCTGAGATTTGATGTTAATCCCTGATAGAAACATCACTAATTTAATCATGTGACTGTGGAGGAAGTGTTATAATGCTGGACCCTCTCACTGTATCTATGGCGACGGGGTTGATTGAAGCTATGTTCCAGTGTGTGTGTGTGTGTGTGTGTGTGTGTGTGTGTGTGTGTGCATGTGTGTGCGTGTGTGAATCCAGCAGCGGTGTGTGACTCTGTCCCACCTCTTTCTGTCCCACACTAAACAACACCTCACCCTTTGGGCGGCCTCTCTTCACCTGCTCTTAATATTGAAAGTGAACCAGGAAGCAATGAAAACTGGACTGAAGTGACGTCTGCAGCGAGTGCGGTTCCTTTCTCAAATACACTCAAGGTGACAGGTATGAGATATGAAAGGTGCTCGGGGCAAACATAGCTGAACTGGGTTAAAGGTAACAATGCATCTTTCCTGGTATCAGGGAGATGCGACCCCAGCGTGATTCCTGGAGGCTCCGACTTTATTGACGCAGGCTTATTTTCCTGGATAGCTGGAGAAAGATGCCCATATCTGCTGCGTATCAGCACCCTCGAGCCAGATATCGAGGAAACACTGCCATCAGATTGGAGACCAGATGGCCCTGTTTTCCTCTGGAGGGGTCTGGGGCCTTTTTCTTTTTGTTTTTTTTCTCACATCAACACGCCAAAAAGACGCCCTCTTTCAGTTCGTTCTCAGTGTCTCCTCCGACCAGGGAAACATCTGCCGAGCAAACCCCCTTAAAGGGTTCTACGGAGAAGGTGTTAACATTGCTTTCGACTGTCTCAGCATGTGTTGAATCAGCTGTGGAGCAGGCAGAGGCGGCGGAACGCTGGACCGTCTCCAGGGTTCGGGCTCTGCAGCCCCTCTCTCGCCATCCGGCGAGGCGAGTACGAGAGGTCCTTCCGCTAATGCACCCTGAGCTGCTTCTCCTTTTCCTGTAAATCGCAGTTCCTTTATTCTGGTTATCCCGCGCTCTCACGCTTCTGAGAGCGTCAGCAGAATCACCAAAGAGGGAGCCTTCGGTCGAAACGCTGAGGCTTTATTTTTAGCAGCATGGGACCCACTCGAGCACGTGCGCTCCGCAGCCGCTTCAGGAACGACCTGAAAATGCTTGATCCCGGTTGACGACTCCATTTAGCGGGCCTCCGATGCCCGCCGCCAAAGCCCCCCCCCCACCGTCAGCGCGGTCTGAATGTATCGGCATCCGGGCGAGGCCGCGGCGCCGCGCGCCTCACCGTTAACAGGAGAGGGAAGGGCTGCGGCTGCAGAGGGAGCAACGGGTTTTTCTCGTGTGACGCCAGCGCTGCTGCGCTTGAGCAACAGCAAAGTAGGTCACTTGTGGTCTGGGCTGCGGCGTTTTTTTTTGGGAGCGCACACCCGTCGACGGGGCAGGAGCTAAAGTGGGGCCGAGGCGCTCGCGTCCGAGCCGCGGACGCGCTAAAGAGCGAGGTTCACGCAGGTACGCTCAACGTGTCCCGTGACAGCCCAAGCGGGGCCTCCCGTTAGAGGCAGGGGGGCGGTTCATCGCAGGACACGCACTCGCGCCCAGGAGAGTCTGCTAATGCGCATGTGTTTTCAGGAATGTGGGTGGAAGCTGCAGGAAACCCACGCAGCCTGGAGGTGAGCCTCCTCACCACCCAGACACCCCCCCCCCACTCCCCCCACTCCTTCCTAGAAAACCTTCTCCCTTGCTTTTTCGAGCTCTATTGGGCTCCCCCTGGGGGGGGGTCACAGGCCAGAGGCCGGAGGTCACCAACGCGCTGTCCCCAGATGTCTTCTGGGCCCGGGGCCCATATCTGCTGTGAGAAAAGAATGGTGCTGCCTGGACATGAAATCTAAAAGGAAATCCCACAAAGCCTCCAAGCGTATCGCAACAGATTTGTGAAGCCTGTCTGAACAATAATAATAATAATAATAATAATAATGATAATGATAATAATAATAATAATAATGTCACTTGTTTGAAGAGAAGAGTCAGGCAGCGGCTACTGGAGAGCATTTATTGGGAACTGTGTGCATGAAATACTTTACAAAATACACAAATTTAAAAAAAAATCCTGTGGCCGAACGTTTTGTCCCGTGACATGAAAAATTAACATGACTTCATATAAAAAGAAGAAAACATATTATAATATTATGAATATTAGAAATATGGATTATATATGCTTAAAAAAGGACCCACATCCATTCTCATAATAAATACATAAACAATAAGTACTGAGACACAAGAAGGGATCGTGTGGACCCACTATGTACATCTCCACCTTAAAAATAATAATCAAATAAGCATTAATATATACTGCATCCAATTCTTTCTGAATGTGTCCGGATCTCCGTACCCATATTGCACTTTCAGAACAGCCTGCCCAGAAGGTCTGAGATATTCATTCACCTATTTTATCAAACGTATTAAATCCAATTTAGAGTTGAAGGTTGCGTCGCAATCTGTTAATTTAGGAGCAATTTAATACTTAAAGGACAGCCATTATTTAAATTGATCTGCAGGAAAACCGTCTTATTCACAAAAAAACAAAACAACATCTTAACACTAATAAAGACAGCACGTATTCTCTGTACAGTATTGGCCCGTGACTGTGTGATGGCTGAAGAACACTAAATACTGCCATGTCGTCTGGTTTTAATACGCTGGGGCCCCGTCCATGGTTTCCACTCTGCGTTCACGTGTTTACAGGTTTAAATAATCAGTGCTACGGCGTTACAAAGGGAGCTGCGTGTCTTCCTTAGAGATTACGATCAAACATCTCGTGGCAGGAGGCACCAAACTTTTTCAGGTGACACCAGAGACCTCAAATCACTCAAAACATCTCCCCATGGCTTCTTTTTCTATTTTACATTTCACATTGTGTCCATAACCGCCGTGTAAACCGCCACTCCTCCGCCCCCTCTCGCGGGGGGGGGGGGCGCCGCCGTCCCGTCAGATTTCGGTAAGGGTGAGCTTGTACATGCCCCCCAGCTCCTCCATGCTGATCTGGAAGGTGTCCTCGTTGGAGTAGTGCCTGATGATGTTGTCGTCCATGTGCACCAGAATGCTGTTGGCGACACGGGTTCATTATTACTCGGCTACGATCGGCGCGTTGGCACGTGAGCCGGGCCGGGAGGGCGGCAGCTGGGATGAATTCGGTGCATGTGACCCCCCTGACCTCTCGGAGGATTAGGGCTGCCATTTACGCAGCTTCAGCATTCGCTGGAAGGCTGTCAGCTGCGCACGTCTGCTACTTTCTGATTTTTTTTTTAAGCTCAATGAGGACATAAACAAGCTGATGTGAAGTCTACTCACCCTTTCTTGCACTTCTTATAGACTTTTCCGATCTTTTCCAAAGGAAGTTCGTACTTCTCCGAGATCTAAAAACAAAGAAAGGCAGAAGTTGTCACACATCTGTTATTTTACAGCCCAGGTTACGATTGATTTTAATCTCTTTCCTTCATCCCAGAGAGGCTAATTTGCTCCCCACCCTCCTTCCTTCTCTCCCAGACTTCATCCTTCCCTCCCTCCTAAACACTTTGCCTAAAGCACGGCGTCAGCAGGAAAGAACTCACAGCTTCCACCAGGCCTTTCAGCGTTGGATTCTTCAGCATGACGGCGTCAAACACCTCCTCTGTCTCTTTGCGCACGTACAGCAGGACTGTGGTGACGAGATTAAAGAAAGAAATCAGGCACTGGGGCAAAAGGGCGGTCACTTTTGCTGCGAAAACAAACCTGAACAGGGAGGTAAAATTCACAGAAAAGCTCAGATGGATCTCCGTCTCCTTTCCTACTAGTTTTTTTTTTGTTTTTTTTTTCCACCCCTGTGCAGGAGCCCACTTTGTCGTATCTCCACACCGGGAGTTCAAGTGAGCTTCAAAGCAAAGATCCAGATACGTGCGGAAATAGGTCTCCGTGACTACCGAAGCTGACGGGACCCGGGTTGGCGTTTGGTTTCATAACGAAGCCGAAATTTCACAGGGAGGTCTGCAGCTGTCCCGGAAGATTCTGATTAACACACGTGTCATCCGAGGAGGCAGTTCACAGCGATCCGGGGGTGTTTTAGCCACAAAACCAGCGGAAATGTCCTCAAGCATCCAATTTGCGATTAATTAAACTCAGTAGAAGCGGGAGACGTTTTAAAACCCATGACACAATTTAAGGCATCCCTAAAGGCAATCACAGTCTAAAACCTGTTGGAGGCTCTTCCTGGTGAAGTCTTTATTAAGAAGGAAAGGAAGAAATCACTTTGAGAAGGTCCCAATTCCAAAGTATCCTGACTACAGCCAGCTTTGGGGGCCAGCGAGCTGAAGTCTATGAATAGTTTATGGACTAAAGGGCACGGGCTTGTTTGCATGTTTGCACGTCCTGCCTGACACTGGTATTTTGTTCGATCACTAAAGGCACTGAGCACGTGTGTGTGTTTTGAAAGACCAGGAAAAGTCACATGGCAGCGAGAGAGAGAGAGAGAGAGAGAGAGAGAGAGAGAGAGAGACACACGCACATGCATGTGCACACATGATCTTTCCCTGAGCGCAGCATCAATCGAGGACGTCAGCATATGAGCTGTCAAACCATCGCAGCTGTGGAAGGTTCACCTTTCTTTGGCTCCTCCTCTCTCGCCATCTTGCTCGGAGGTGAAGCGAACTCATCGTCGCTGAAGGGTAATCTCTTGATGCCCGAGCTGCTGCTGTGGGGAAAAACACACACACACGCACACACAAATCAATGCTTAAAAGCCCCTAACAGCCGGCTAACAGGCCATAAAACACACACCGGCCCGAAGCCCTTGAGCATTCCTGGAAACAGCAGCCCCTGCGTGCTTTTTACGGCCGAGGGGTCAAAGGTCGTTTCAATGCAAAAATGCTAAAAAGTGAAAGGAGGATGAGGATCATCCGTCAACTCACCTTTCCTCTCCTTCTTCTGTGGAGAACGGCTGCAGGGGAAGTAGAAACGGAGAAATGACGTGAGAGACAGCAGCAATATTACATTATGAGTAGTACTGCGGTTAATATCACGGACGAGTCAGCACAATAAACTAGATAAGGTGAACAGTTTAGTCATAAATGCTGCGCAGAGGGTCAGCCTGGGGCTGCACTGAAGATGAGGGCTTGAGTTTCTGATGCAGACCTTCATGTATATTGACCTAAAATAGCTCTTATTGTCATTATACAGAGGTAGGAGGGTTTGGTGGGCGGGACAGGGGGTCTGCTGCAGCTTTGGCCCCAGCGAACTTATTCCCTTATTGATCGCGATCTTGCTGTTTTTAGAAGTCTGTTCGAGGCTTTCAGGTGACCCGGCGTTTATCAGAAGCCGAGAGCAATCCACTCAGGTTCAGTGTCGCCGGAAGCGCCGAAAATAACCCCCCCCCCCGACCCCCTCCCACGGCCGCAGCGCTTCCAAAGCAAACTTGGTGCGGGCGAGCCGAAGGGAGGCGCGTTGCTCATTAACCAACAGGGGCCACTTTTAAGTAGGCGAGGCCGGGGGGCGTTTAGAGTTTCAGTAGGCCTAATGGAAATGTCGCCGAAGTCGGGGCGGACACGGGAGCCGCCTGAGAAAAAGCGCGTTAAACGTGACGAGGACGCTCGAGCCCAGGGCGGCGAGGGGCCCCTGATAGGCCCAGACCCATATCGCACATGGGGCCAAGTGTCAGGTGACGTGTTCCTATAGAAGGTGCACGGCACAAAGTTCAGTCGGGGGGGGGGAAGACGGACGCCCCCTGATACCCTGACTGTAACCACATCCCTCACGTGCCCTGAGCAGTCCCCCCGCCCCCTCCCGGCCTCCTTTCACGAGAATTTGCATAGTTTCTAAAACTGTTTTCTTAATCACTTCTTTCGCTTTTAATTTGAACTATTAGCGCAGCGGCCGCTCTTCTGTGAAACGGCCCCGGCCCGCCCTCGGTCTCCGGTAAATGATTCATCCTGCAGCTTTAAGCGCAGTCATCGGTGTGTAGGAGGCCTATCAGAGGTGGAGACCAGAACTGCCTGTTTCTGCCAGCTAAGCAGGTCAGATTGACCGAGCTCGCGTATTTATGGACCCGGCGCGGCCGTGAGGCCCACGCCTGCGCGCACGGCAAGGAAGGGCCGTCAAGGTCGGCGCTGCCGCGGAGACGCCGCGCCAAAGCCTCGAGCCGCGCAGGTGACGCTGCCGCCGCCGCGCGTCTGATTGGTGCGGCCCTTACGTGGCGCTGGAAGGTGGAGAAGTGGATGTCGGGGATGAAGAGGATGGGCTGGGTCTCGAAGTCTGTCATCATTTTGAAGACGGTCACGTCGTTGCGCTTCTGGAGGATGGGCACTTTCACGTCCACGACTAGCGGGGGGGGGGTGACACAACAGGAGGCAGATGAATGGAGAGCTCTGTTTGGCGTCAGTCTAAATATGGCCTGCTATGAAGGTTTACTGTGTGACTCACAGGCCAGGCTGGAGTTGAGCTCGGCCACCTTCCCTTTCCGGCGGGACTGCTTCCTCTCCTCGTCCCTGATCTTCCTCTCGGCTCCCTTGTCGCAGAAGACCTTGATCTGGCAGTAGGCGCGGTGAATGGGCTTGTTGCTGCGGTTGTTGTAGCTGTAGGTGTCGATCTGCAGGTTCAGAGGGAGACCCTTCACACCCTTCTGAGAGGAGAAGTCCGTGCTCAGACAGTTGACAGAGATGAAGATCTGTGGACAGATAAGAGGGACTGTCAAGACTGAACAAAATCAGGGAAGACGATACAGAAAATAGACAAAATGTGAATCAAAACGTTATATAACCTAATAAATGCATACAAAAATAGCTTTTTTTAAAAAAAAAAACTAAATAAAGAGCAGAGTGAGCTTCCTGCAGCTGATGGCTTATTTAGTGTTCTTTGTTTCCCCCTACTGGCTGACGGTGGAACTGACGCGCATGTATCCTTTGTCTCCTTATTGCCTTTGTTTAAAACAGGAAATCGAGGCTGAAAGCATCCCAACAGTGTTTGGAAACATAAAAATAATGAAAATTCCTAAATACAGTGAAGAAAAGGGACAGTCGATAATGGATAAATGGATTAAAATGATGCACCAGGTGAGATGCATAGACTAAAATAACTAAATAAAATGGTCACACATAGAATGTGAGATGAAGTAGTGATTAAATGTAATACATGATTAATAAATATTGATACTGATGCCGCTCAGCAGTGCCAATGGGTGGTGCATCTAATCCAAACACCCCCACTCATTAAGTCATGAAAACAAACATCCCACGAACACGGGCCTGCAGTCATGAGGCAGGCAGGGCCACATCCTGGTGTGCGGTTGCGTGACTTTATTTATGTTAAGCATGGTCCACAGGAGCGCAGACACACAAGCTGAGCCGAGACGCCGCTAGTCTTTCCGTTTGTGTGTGGCTCAGTGCCAGAGAGCAACACCGCCGTCAACACGTCTACTTCCTGTTGAACAGGTTTACATCTGCTGAGCTTTCTTATTACAGCCTCTTTTTTTTTCTTTTTTTTTAAATGCCCAGAAATGCCTTTGCATGAAGCCCCACAATAGGGGTGACAAGTTGGACCAGTCTCACACACCACCCGTCTCCACGCAACCAGATTAAACACACACGGGGGGGGGGGCCACAATGACGTTGTCCCTCTTCTGTCTAAACCCCTATTTTCTCTAACGGCTGTTTGGAGCGATCACAATGAACAAAGGGGATGATGGTCAACACCTGAAACCTTGGAAGCCCTGGAAACGACCTAAAAACTGACTCAGCCATTTTTGTTCAGCTCAGCCAGGGTTCCTTTTGTCCGCAGCGGTCTTACTTTGGCCTCGTCGCTGGTGTCCCAGGTGAAGGAAATGGCGTTGTAGGAGATCTCCTCGATGTTGCCGATGGTGTTGAAGCTCTCTTTGTAGTCAGCTGGGAGGCAAAATGGGGAATTTAGAGACTCGTACTCATACTTTTAACATATTAACAGGATCATATCTTCATTATTATTTTGTGTGTGTGTGTGTGTGTGTGTGTGTGTGTGTGTGTGTGATGTCACTGGGCTCCCCACCGATGTCCAGACACCTCTGCTTGGCCGTGTGCTGTCTGGAGTGCCAGTACTTCCAGTGTTTAAGCTGATCATCTCTGCACTTCTCCTCTCCGAACACCACCATCACCACGCTCTGGGACGAGACAGCAGAGATGAGGGGGGGGCTGCGTTCCGACGAGGCTGCATAGCCCCCCCCTCCCCTTTAGCTCCCGGCTCTCACCCTGACTTTGGTGATGGGCTGCTGTATCCCCTTGTTGTCGATCTCCCTGAGGGTGATGGGGTAAAACTGGCCCTTGTTCAGGTAGGTCATGGTCCCGTCCCCCGTCTTCTGGCGCAGACTCTTGGACGCCTCGAGGGTGTACTCGAAGTTATTCCTGCACCATCGGAAACGAAAAGGGCGTGAGCTCCGCGCTCCCCCCCCACCCCACGTGCGCGCAGACGCTCGTCTTTCGCAGAGTCTGGTGTCTCCCCTGCGACTGTGATGAATGGGGCCTTTCTGTGGCCCCGTGTCAAGCGCTGAATGCAGGTGGATGTCGAGAGCGGGGCCGGCGGCGGCGCGACTCACCCTGGCACGGTGTCAAACTGAGGGTACTCTTCAGACGCGATGGAGGACATGCGTAACTGGAGATCCCCTGGGAAGGAAAACACCTGCCACACAAAAAGGAAACAGATAAAGAGTGAAGGGTGCGTGTGTGTGTGTGGGGGGGGTCATCATCAACATCACAGAATCTTCCTGTGATTCATTCAGTAATTTTAATTTAGGCGCTTTATCCGTCTTTTCCCGGTTCTTCCTTCATGGTCTTAACACCCCCCCCCCCCCCACACACACTGGGGTTTTGTTGGGTTACTCTTTCTCAGCTAAATCTCCCCAGGGAGAGAGAGAGAGATGGAGGGGGGGAGGCTTTGACTATTGTAGAAGAAAAGTACAGCACTTTATTGTGTTGCTGAGACAATGACATAATAATACACCGGTCGCTATTTTGGCCTGTTCAAATAAAACCAGGGGGGGCTGAGCCCACCACTGGCTCCGTGGGATCAGGTGAAAACCCTTTTGTCTGACGGGTGAGACCCGAGAGAGACGAGAGGAAAGAGGAGGAGAGGAGAAGGAAAGGGGGGGGTGTTACGGACAGGGTCTCAGGGAGGAGGAGGAGGGGGGGGTCGAAACACACACCTCCTGGGAACTGTCCTTGAAACTCTCGGGGAAGGTGGAGTCGGGCGGCGTGCGGGAATGGGTGCCGGGGCTGAACTGGACCCCGGTGTGGGCTAGCTGGCGGTCGAAGACGCCCATGTGGCCCTCGGCCTCGGCGCAGGCGGGTATGGTGACGGAGAAGCTGTGGTTGGGCACCTCCGTCTTGATGGGCTGGTAGCTCGGCACGGCGGCGATGGAGACGGTGACCGTGGTGTCTGGAAGAGTAACGGGAGCTCAGATCCCGATGTCGGTGGGGGTGGGGGGTCGGGCGGGCGCCGGCGGACCTGGCGAGGAGAACTGGGTCCTCTTGTCCTGGGACAGCTGCAGAATGTTGAAGGGCCCCTTGACCACCTGGATCTTGTTCTCCATCCCGGTATCGTGCAGCGGCGCCACAGAGTGTCCGGCCTGGATCTGGTGCCTGGAACCGAGCAGCGGTCACAATCGCAATCAGGGAGCCGCAGC
This sequence comes from Lagocephalus sceleratus, assembly GCA_911728415.1. Lineage (NCBI taxonomy): Eukaryota > Metazoa > Chordata > Actinopteri > Tetraodontiformes > Tetraodontidae > Lagocephalus > Lagocephalus sceleratus. Next base: position 7,183,079 of record CAJVRN010000036.1, on the reverse strand, counting down.
TGCTACGGCTGCTACAGATGCTACAGCTGCTACAGATGCTACAGATGCTACAGATGCTACAGCTGCTACAGCTGCTACAGATGCTACAGCTGCTACAGATGCTACAGATGCTACAGCTGCTACAGATGCTACAGATGCTACAGCTGCTACAGATGCTACAGATGCTACAGATGCTACAGATGCTACAGAAGCTACAGAAGCTACAGAAGCTACAGAAGCTACAGTTGCTTCGCGGCGTCTCTGCTGACGTATCACACAAATACGGGCCGGTCCCATCGAGGTGGGCCCCTCACCGTTTGTTGGGATCCACGTCGCAGACGAGCCCTTCTGGCTTGTTCTGGGATATCGATCTCTTCTCCCTGGGCACCTGTAAACACAGCAAAGGGCGAAGGTCACGGGGGAACACATTTGTAAGCCAACGCCCGCCCCCGTGTACGATTCAGATTTGATTTGACACGAGGCGTCTCGTGTACCTTGTAGTAGTCGTAGAGGAGGCCCAGAGCGGCGGCGCTGTCCTCGTCTCCGTTGATGCTCATCATGGCCTTGGTGGCCGCCGTCAGGGGGTTCTCCAGGAAGGACTTCCAGGCCTCATCCTCCGTGGTGAAGGAGCGGCGCTGGCCCCCGTAGCCCGGCTCGTTCTGCAGAACGAGGACCGCTCGCTTACTGCGGAGGGGGGCGAGACACGGGGTCGGGAGGGAGGTCAGAGGGTTCATAGGCCTTGGGATAGCGCCAACGTCAACGCCAACAATCACAGCCGCACGTCGAGGCGGGCAAACAGGTCCCGGGAGCGGCAGATCTACGCCGTCATCCGCCTGACCAGTTGTTCAAGCTTTTCAGCGATCGCGCGACAAATCTCAGCCGACAGAAACAGCGAGACGTCTGGGGGGGGTGCTCTACAGGCTCGTCCAGTGTGACAACTCTGGCCCGCCGAGCCCTGATTGGCTGAGGCGGTGAGCGCCTCCGACCCGACCGCATTCCTGCGCGCGTTACCGAGAACCTGATTGCAAAAAACTAAATAAGAACAACTGCGAGCGGCCTTCCTCGTTCCTCTTCAGCTCCGAGCTTCCTCGGAGTTCTGCAGCGTTCCATCGGTTAATGTAAACTTAGAAGCAAGACGCTCCAGGCCAGAAGATGCGAGAACCTCCACATGCACTCAAGCCGAATGTTTGCTCACTTTATATTGACTTTCGTTCAGCCTGGAGGCTGAGCTAATCCCCCCCAACACACACACACACACACACACACACACACAATGACTTTAATGATGACATAATCACTTTAACACTAAAACCTCATTGGAAATGTCAATTTCTCTAACTGTGCTCTTCGTAAAAGGCAACCCAAGATCTCTTATTTAGAGACGTGACTCATTATATTCGAACATTCGTCTTTTTTTCTTTTTTTTTTTAATTATAGGGGATAGAGTCGGTGTTCCAACGTGGATGCACGGCCAGCTTAAACGCTGCTCATTTCTACATCAACATGGGATGTTTGCAGATGTGCACAGATGTTATCTGCTGACACATAAAAGACCTAACCTCATACATATGGCTGCGCTTGCTTGTATTGTCTGTATGTAGTGGGGCCAACGCCTAACAGGTGTACAGTTTCAGTCCTCTCAAACTCTCTCTGTCAACGTCCTCAGAGTTTTTCAAAAATAATTAAAAAAAAAAAAAAAAAATTTATATGGTGGACATTTAAACCAACATTACTGATTTTATAAAAGTACCCCCCCCCCGCTTCTTCTCGAACCGCCCGCAGCTGAGGCCGTTTTTTTTTTTTTAAATGAGCGCTCCCCCCGTCGAGTCCATATTTATTATTGAGCAAACATAATTACGACTACCCGCATAACAGTTAGAGCTTAGGGCAAAATCAAACACCGAAGCGGCGCATCTCTGTCACGGGACGCGCGTCCTGCGGCTCCGCTCGCACGACAGGTGGAGGGACGCACCTGTGCGGGCCGCGGCGCGACAGGTGAGCGACGCGCGGCCGAAGACGCGCCGCGGCGCCGCCTGCCACCCTGGAGCCCTCCCTTAGAGCCAAAAGCAGACCCCAGACCCCGAGCCCACGCTCCTTCGAAGCGGACGTGGAAGGGCGCTCAAACGCGGGTGGTCTCCGGGCTGCGGGTCAGAGGCGGAGTGACCCGGTGCGTCCTGGACCGCGAGCGCAAAACCCAAAAAGTGGCCCCCCCAATAAAAAAAAATTAAAAAAAGAGTATCCGCAAAATATTTACAGTTATTATAACAAACTGGTGTCAACCCGTGCTCCCGTGCAGGCTAAAGGGGGAGAGTCAGGACAACTTACTTGTCATGCTCCTGTGACATTTCGGTCGGTCGAACTGGACTTTCTAGTTGGTACTGAAAATCCGATCCGTCTTCTTTACAGTGTTGCGCCGCTAACGCCGGATAAGGGAAAACAAGGTGTCCCCGACTGAGAGAACTCGTTTTGTCGGCTTTTCTCGCTTTTTTGGGGGGGCAATAGTGTGGAAATCGAGGCCGGTTTTACCTGTGACAGCGGCGCGGATTGGATTACAGGTGGGTGAGGGGGCGGGGCCACGCTGTCAATTGCCGCATCGCGGCCGCTGATTGGCTCGCCCGGGCGCCTACCTGGAACCGTGGAGGGACTAAACCGTGAGTACTCGAAGAAATACTTGATAAACACTTGATTATTAGTCACTGCTGGTTTGTGTTAGGAAGAATTTACGTGTTTTTTTTTCCTTCAAATTACACACGCACCTCTACCACAGTACCTGTGGTTCAGGTGCTGCCTTAAACCTTCCCTCATCTGGAGGTACTTTAATTTACATTTATATAGAAGTTACTACACTTTTCTCTCAAGGAGGCTGAAAATTCCGCTTTATTTGTCTACATTCTGAGGAATCCAACACATTAATCCAGTTCTGTCTCTTAAATGCTTCCATGAGGCCAGCCTTGATTTTTGGAGATCTATAGGTGACTTTTACTTTAACTAGATGCTTTTCAACATGATTGTAGGTTCATTTTACTTGTAATTGCACTTTTTTGTGCATTTTTATTGTGCATTCTTTTATAGCACAGCACAAAGGAAAACAATATAAATGAAATTTAATTACAAGTGAATTAGCCCTAAAACCTGGCTGAAATGTAAGTCCGTCATAGTTTCACATAAACTCCAGCTACAAATTGGTTAAAGTTAAAGACTATATTGGGGGGGGGGTGCATGTCTCATCCTTTTAATTGGGTGACAAAACATGTTTAAACTTCAGGGGATGGATGGTGGGTGAGAAATAGTCCAAAATACATCTGAAAACGAGGCGTCAGCAGCCAGACTAAGCATTTCCCCACATTTAAACTCGTGAAAATTAGTGAACTGGTCCTTTAATTTGCATCTGCTATTTTGTCGATTAAACCAATTTGTGTGATGGTATGTGAGTATTTCCATAGCAGGGTCACTGTATGTTTTCTCTGCAGATGCATTTCATTTTTCACTCTTTCACTGAGAATTTATCACATAAAAAAATAATCAAACAGTGTCCTGAACAGTCACAAGTTTGTTGTACCTGTAAAAGAGCAGTTTTTAATGATTTGTAAAGAAATAACAGTTGCTGGTGATGACAGAGGCCAATGTTTACATTCTCCTGAAGGACAGATTAACATAAGCTTGTACAGCTGCAGGTAACAAACAGGCAAATATCTCTCTTGAAACTGCTGAAAACATCACAATTGGAATCATCATGCAACCAAATCAGGAAGGGGGGTTGAGAGGTGGGGTCTCTTAACGGTTAAAAATGAGCCGAGCGGTGTGGAAAGGCAGCCATTTTGCGCCAAGTGAAAGCTCCAGAGGTGCGTAGGGGCTTATTGTTGGAGAAGGCAGGCTGGGAATTTAGAGTCGGCATCGTCTCGGTGATTCGGAACGTTCAAAAGCGGCCTGCGATAAGTGCTAACACCCCGAAAACAGTGGGTAAAAAGAAACACCACCAGCGGCAACAAACAACTTAGATGATGCTATCAGCGATGCTTTCAGTCAGCTTTCTCTCCCACACCGAGGCAACACCTCCTCCCCCTCTTCGCTCCCTCTGTTTCAACCTCCTGCTCCTGGATCCTGGTGTGCTGTTTATTTATCCCAGAAGAAGGGCACCTGCTTCTCCTGCAGCTTGTTTGTGTTTGAACTGAGGACATGGGATAATACAAAGATCTGGGAGCCGAGTGTGTGCACGTACGAGGAGGAGAGGGGGGGGTTCCGACCTGGTGGCGGAACAAAGGCGCAGGCCGAACCACCGCGGGTGGGGGGGGGTCAGACCGAGGAAATGGAAGTCTGGATCAAACCTGAGATCAAACCTGAGGAACTGCCTGAACATCCAAACTTAAAAATCAACATGGGAGCTGCGAACATTGAATTCTTTAACAACAGAGGGTTGTTGAGTCTTAGGAATCTTTAGATTGGACATTTATTCACAGAAGTAAGAGTTCACGACGGAGCACTCAGATTAACACAGAGTTCACAGAATTCCAGTGTTATGATCCTTCAAAGTCAGAACACATTACCTGTAAAGGGCTTCCTTAACCTCACGCACACACACACACACACACACACACACACACACACACACACACACACACACACACACACACACAACAACAGTTACAACTTTGCATTGTCATCTGCATGTCTCCCAGCATGGCCCCGGGGTCAGTTGGCCGCTCTTTGTTTGACAAAAGTTACAAAATTTCAATTTTCCTTTTAAAAAAAAAAAAAAAAAAACAACTAGCCTTTATTTATACATAATTTATTTTCAAGATGTGATGATTTCTGTCCCAAGCGGCTAAAAACTATGGGTCAGACTGAAGCCCTGGTTTGTTTTCTGTTTAATCCATGATGCTTTTGCAAGGCAGAAACCACCAATCACATAATTCAATTCTTCATATTGTACATATTTTAAACTCCACCTGCAACAGATGAAATGAATCACAAAACTGTCAACAAATGTGTGGATGCTGTTGGTTTTGCTATCCAGAATGGGCAGAAATACTCAAAAACCAAGGAGAAAAAACAACATTTTGATATCTTAATCTACAGGGTTTATGAATCAACCATTTTTCCTGTTGTCACATGCTTTCAAATCTTCAGCAGATGGGAACCCACACCCAGGCAGGGCTTTCTGCAGTTAGTAACGTCCAACAGCCCGAGGCTGAGTGGTGATCTCATGACTGTCTGGAAGAGACGGAGGGACAAACGCCAACACACAGGAATAAAAGAGGGTCTCTGTGATCTGCCGTGCAAAGGTGCCATTTGTGCTCTCCAACCCGTCCCCCTGGATGCACACGGAGAGAATTCTAACAGTTTTCCAACGGCTCCAACCCTCCCGGACGCCTCTGTCAATTTGCTCAGGATACCGACCCCTCCTCCTCAGCCCCCCCCACCACCACCACCCTACTCCAGCTCCCACTCTCCGCCTCCCTGGAAGACAGTTGGGTTTTTAACGCCATCCTGCTTCACTCCAGGCATTTAACCAGGATGGAAATAAGATGCAAATGCCCTATTTCCCGGCGTGTGAGCACTCGTCAGAGGCCTTGTAACTGTACTGGGACGTGTTTGAGTTCAGACTGGACCACTCTCAGCTCCAGTCTGGAGACTGGTGAAGCTGGGTGTTGTTGGGTAAACAGGCAAGAGAGTGGGCGTTAACAGAGAAAGGAGGCTGTAGTTTGTTTGAAGATCATTATCATGTTTTAGTATCTCTCTGTAAGTCCTCTGCACCAGGAACATTTACTTAATAATAACGACTGTGGTCTACAAATATTATCTTATTAGCGCATCTCAGCACTTCTCTTTCATAAGTGAGGTGCCGTAGCAGCACATCACTTACTGACTGCATCTGTTGTCATTTGGATTCTTGTTATTTTATTTATCGATTTTTCGATCCATTCGGCTGCTTCAGCTGCTCTCAGATGATGTTTTCTGTGTTTCTGCTGAGGTTTGGGGAGATGGTATCAGACTGATGACAGTAAAAACAGTCACTGACACTGAGGGCTGGGCAGACCCGCATCAGTGTGCATACACCATGTACACACACACACGCACACACACACACGCACACGCACACGCGCGCACACACACACACACACACACACTGACACACAGTCAGAAGGACACAGGTTGGGACTTTTCCCCACGCGTTTTGGGATTCCTGATGAAGTGCGTGTTTTGTTTCACAACACTGCCGATGTTTGAAGATATACCGACCTGTCTGATGGACTGTTATACACACAGAGAAGATCAAGAATAAATTAATATGTGATGTGAAAATGATAAAATGAGTCCACTTTCAGCATTAATCTACTTCTTAATACTCAATATAATAATGTATTAGACATTCCATATGTTTTACCATTGCGTGGTTACATCCATGCTGAAGTGGTTTGTTGTGATGTTTCAGTTAAGCTGCTTAGCAAAGTCTTTGATAGCTATCTCCATCTTTCTGGAGATTTGGAAATGTATCTTTGGTGGGACGGAGTATGGATCCCTGTGGAACTCCAGCATTTAAGTTAGAACAGAGGTAATGTACATATTTCATTCTCTGTCAGTCCTGTTCATTAAATGTCAGAGTTTGACACGGTGGCCCCATGCTTTAAGTTTTGTAACACATTTATAATGTGTGAAATTTGTTTTCTTTAATATTTATCAACCATTTCTGCTACTCGGGCATTAACATGAAGGGTGTAGGACAATTCCACCCATCAAATAATGTTCTATAGCTGCTGAATATTGATGCTTTTTAAAGAAATATTAAATTCTATTGGTGGGCCAGGTGTGATAATCTATTCATCTGTGAATCTTTGTTGTGGAGTTCAGTCACCTGACATTTAAGAAAAACAGTTTTACAGTAACCTGAGCACTTAATTGTGAACAATTGTGCAGGCCTGGGCATTTCCATGACATTCAAAGCAGATTTTTACTGGGTTTTTTTTAGTTTATTTTTAGTTCTTATCTTTCTCTTCTGAGCTCTGCTGCACCTCCGATAACTAAGTATTTATTTGATCATGGTTTAATCCTGCAAAAAGCAACACCGGGCTAACTTGTTTTATATTTATGGTCAGCCACAAGTGTGAGGGTTTAGTAGTGAGCCAGACTAAGGGTGGAAGAATGTCGGCGAACCAAACGCACGACATTCCTCCGCGAACACAGATGCATCAGTATTATTTTAAGACACACGTTCGTGGGAAACCATCATCCACGTACAGAGCGAGGCCAGAACATAGACCCTATGCAGATGACACAGTTGAAAACCTTGAAACATTCCAAATTTTTAAAAGAAATCAATTTCCTAACCCTCAGTCGATCTAAATGCAACGCAGGAAAAACAGACTTCATGACCATTCATCCTCATTCTCATGACTCACGGCGGGCAACAATGTATGCATTATTGACCTGGTTGTTGCTGCGGAGCTGAACACTGGTGAGGCGTTTTATGGATGGGAGCAGGGAGGTGATTTCTGAGTGAAGGTGGTTATTGTGTAAGAAAACGTGGGAGACTGCAGAACAAGCTGATCCAGTTGTCACACGTGGCCTCCCAGTCTGCCCAGTCCAGTTTTTGTTCTTGTCGTGATTGATTTGTCCTCACCTGCACCGACAGCAGCAGTCATGGCCTCCTCACCTCCCAGTGAAGGAAATCTCAGTCCCAAAACGAGAGAGGATTTTTCCGAATTTTGAACACCATACTAATGAATTGTTCAGAAAGACTTAGTTGTTAACCTTCATCCCATTAACTAGCGGTTCTCACTGGAGAAAGAGGAGCATAAATGGAAAATTCCAGCGAGGCGAAGGAGAATCCTCTTGCAAATATGTGACACGCGTAAATACACACCGGGGTTGGGCTTCATGTGCCGCCTAACACCCCCACGATTTCCTCCTCAGTGTGAGAAGAATTTGCTCATGATCACGACTTCAGGTGTGCCGTGGGAGTCGCACATGTGCTCTAGCTGAGAGGGAAAAAGGAATCCGCCCTGAGTGGCGAAGCTTTCAAATGCAAAATATGTCCCCACGAGGAGACAAAGGCAGAAATTGGTGTTGTGGCGCTCTCCCGGTGAAGGGTGTGGGGGGGGCATGTGACAAGTGAACCCTCTCTGTGTTTCTCAGCCGAGAAGTTTCACTCAGGGATTAGCAAATTGATTTATTACACAGGCCCAGTCACAGATCTGTGGCAGTAACGCAGTCGTCGGGGCATGCACGGACCTGCAGCGGTTTCTGTTGTCTTGTCGCCAACCGTCGGCCTCCGCCTGACAGTTGCAGCCACCGTCGTATCGTGTGGGAGGAGCGGAGCTCACACCTTCTCGTCCTCTCCCCCCCTGCACTCACCTCCAACACAAACTCTGGAGCTGGAGTTCAGCAGACCTCGCGTCACCCCGTCGCCCGCGTGAAGTATTGAACCAAAAAAGTCGCAGCAACGCCGCCACCTCAGGTCACGATGAAAGACAGAATCCATCACCCGAGAGCCACACACAGATTTTATTATCCCTGTTGCACACAATACATAAAATCCAAATTACGTGTTATTTTTCCGTCATTAAATTTCACGTGGAGCCCGAATAAGGGTTGGATTTTGGTTTTGAATTTTTGACTTCCGTCCTAATGCTAATGGGGGTGAAACCAGCTTGTCTCAACATCCCGTCCAGGCGGTTAAGTGCCAGATCAAAGGGTGTAAAGAGTGAAACTTTAAATTAGTTTTGTTATCTGATCCTCCTCCCAGTCAAACCAGCAGCGCCTCCATCTTTCATCAAGCTTGACATGTAGGTGGGGAGAAAAAAAAAATCACAGCACGCTGAATAAAAGTCGGCAAAAGTGTCCCTTTATTGTGTTAAAGTTTAGTTTATTTTACTTTTATGCGGTTTGGAGGAATTCAAAATGACAAAAAATGAAAAACACATATATTAACGTGTTGCATTCCCAATGCATTCCAATAGGCTTAAAAACGCAAGAACAAACCTGTTTTGTTTCCTTCTTTGAAAATCAAAAACAACAACCCTGACTTAATAAACTGCTCCTTAAAGGTCAGTTTAATGTGACAGAGACAGTGGGAGGATCTGTCTGGACAAGACAAAGGCTGGTGTGTTCTACAGGCAGCCTCATGTCACTTGAGTTTTATTTCCCTGTGGAAAAACGATTAAAAAAAAACAACAACAACAAAAAAAAACAAATTAAGAAATCCTGACGCACAAAAAGATGGAAATCATTCCGTGTGTGCGGTAGCGCAGGGGTAGGGGCCAGCAGGGGGCAGTGTGTGACCGCATGTGTGCGCTCATGCACACGCCCACTCGACGCACCGCTTTCACAAGAGCGAGTTGTGTAACTTTTTTTTTTTTAATCAGGTTCCAACATGCCATCCATCCTCTACCACCATCAGGCAAGAAACTGGCTAGTCTCTGTCCTTCTCTCCCTCACACACACACACACACACACACACACACACACACACACACACACACCTGAAGAGGGTTTAAGTGCTGCACCCTCAGCCTTTTTTGGCTCTATTTTTATGCAAATGTCTTCATGTAGAGCCGTGCACAGGAGCTCTCAAATATGGAAATAAGGGGGACGTAACTGACACTGCAGATGTTTGATAGTCACACACACACACTTACACAGTATCAGTATGACCCTTTCCTCTCTATCATAAATATTTCACAGTCACCTTTTTGTCCCTTTCCCCCTGTATTTTGCGTCCTTAAAAAGGAACATGAACAAAGGGAGCGACAGACAGACACCACCATCTTGCATGGGGGGGGGGGGAGACAGGAAGCAGGAAGCGAGCACAGGAAGTGCAGCCCCCTCCCTCCCCCACTTCCACCCCCGTGCTCTCCTTGCCTCTCCTTGGCCCACTCACACAGATGCTCCCGTGTCCTTCCCCTCCCTCGCCATGCCGCCACAAAACCAGCGTGCCGCTGGTCGCTATGGAAATGTATTCAAGAGGACAATAAAGGAGATTTTTCCACTAAATGAAAAGAGGAGGCTGCATTCATCATGCTGGGGGGGGGCTATGGGTGATTGTAGCGGGGCCTGTGCACTTAAGATGAAGTCTTAGAGCAAATAGTGTGGTTTGCTCTGATGGCAAATATAGATCCATCAAACACCTCAGACAAGGCGAGTATTTACAAAAGAGAAGGGCTAGAGCTCATGTCCCACTCACCTACAAGGACACATCACAGTATGGCGGCCTGCCCCCCCAACCTGTGTGTGTGTGTGATTGCATGTGTGTGTAAATGCCACAGCTTCCTGAAGTCCTGTCCAACCGGGGTGTTTTCTCATCACTGCTCAGGATCTCTGTGCAAACACCTCTGCAGGGAGTGGCGAGTTCTTTAGACACTCGTTCTGGAATGTCACGGGCGTGCTGTCATGGGAGGCGTTTCAAGCACCAGCTGCCTGAGAAATGTCGTCCCAGCCGTGGGTGACAAAGTTAAGCTCAGCTCCTCAACTCGAGGTCTTTGTGTGTTTGATCAGAAGCTGATAAAGATGTGTCAGCCAAACACAAGCATTTCTATTCTGCATATTCATAATTCTTGTTATATTGAATATCAATCATACCGGATGTTATTCATCATTATATACTCTACGGTGACACACTCTCTCCTGTGCCCCCCTTCGCTGTTTGGAGAGTTCATCATGGCAGGATGTCACCCATTTAAATCTCACACTGAATTTCAAGAGGGAATACTTCACGTGCTGTCAGCATATGGTGACAAAAAAAAAAAAATCACGTTTATAGTGTCATGTGCAGGTTTCTTTGAACTCACAAAATAAATGTGACAAAACACAATTCAGGTAATTCCAGGTAGTGCAGTCGTTACGTTAATTAAGCTAAAGTAAAGCTCAATGTTTCGCAGCCATACACCTCAACAACCTCATTGCCAGAATGACTCTTCTTGAACTATGATGACCTGAGGCCTGACACTGATGAGTATTAATATGCTCCTCTGTCTCTTAACCAGGCAAAAGTCATTTCTAATGATAGCAACGCTGATATTCAGCTGTTATTCTTGCACATGCAATAGCCTAAAGCTTATATTGAATTAATCATAGATAGTTTTCTGAGTTATTAACCCTTTAAAACTGCAGATTGGGTTAAAAGTAATAATAAGACATTAAGAGAGTTCTGCATTTCTTGTCGTATCTTTTCGATATATGTGTCATATATCATTTCCGTTTGAAGCTTTGTCTGCAGACGTCCCTGCTGCAGCGCTTCCTCCAAGGATATCCTCTTTGTGTTTATGACCACGGGGTATTTATAGTGCTTCTGGCCCATTCAGATGTAGTATTTAAAGTGGGAAATGTACAGGATGTGATGTATCACGGCGTGAAGAGGGCCGATAGAGGAAGAGGCGAGCTTAGACGGACCCGTGTTAAAGATGTTTTGTTTCTTTCGGTTGTCACACAGATTCCATTGTTTTAGCAATTGGTGACAAGTGTGGGCAGGACGGTTGCTTTGCTATGGTGACAGCACAGCAAGGGAGGAGGATCTGTAACTTGAGAAGTAAAGGACAGCAGAGGAACCGATAAAACCGTGGTGAGAGGACAGAGTTCAGGACCCTCATGAACTTCCTCATGAGTTAGGCAGCTCGGCTCTGTCCAAACGGAGCAAACACATTCAAATAAAGCTTCCAGGCAGGTTAATAAAGTCTTGGGTATGGGGGGGGGGTTGTGTTTATAAAAAAACAGATACATTCTCAAAATAAAGACAATCATTTAGAAAATGTATCAGAAAAACTCCAGAAATCCAAGTATCAGAACACACCTTTTCCTCATTTAGAACACTTACAGTCGGTGTTATATCTGTTTTCTCTGGCTGCGCGCTGACTTTTGGACCCAGAACCTTCAGGATAACAAACCCTGACTAACGTATTTACGTTTGTGATCTACTCTATGTGTCTGTTCCTCGTCTTTTTCCAGCTGGTCGTCAGTGGTGGGGGGGGGTGGGGGTTCCCCAAATGGGCCTGGTCCTACTTGAGGTTTCTTCCAGTTAACAGGACATTTTTGGGCTCTGGGACTCTGCAAAAACAATGAATAAAGTTGAATTTCATTATTTACAGCACATTTTTGAAACTGAAGCTTTGTGAGGTCTATTAATTCATATCTATGTCACAAAATGGCTGCTGAGGGAAAATAGAAACGCTAACAGCGAGGGAATCTTGAGTCTTAAAGCGTACAACCATTTGCGACAGCGTGGGTTTCTTCCTGTCGCAGCAGCCATTTCCATTCCTCTCTCTTGACCTGGCTAGCTGCTGCTAAGTTTATCCCTGCTGCGCCAGCCTGTGGCCCAGAGGCGCGCAGAGGCAACCCAGAAAAGACAGAGTGCACTGTCAGTTACGATCACCAGGGCAGGAAGGAGATGAAAACTCACCATGGCCTGCTCCAGTTTAGCAGCACTGGGGGGTTTCATCTCCTATTGAACCAGGGACTGTGGGCACATTAACACAAAAGACACTTCAATCTTTGACCAGTGATCACAGATGAGCTCACTCCTTCTTTCTGACCTCTGACCTCCTGATTGACCCTGAAAGCCTTAAAATTGCTTCATAATTAGACTTGATTATTAACACTCATCCAGACTCACAACCCCAACCTCTCTGTCAAAATGACCTTCCGGGCAGAATCTTTTCCATTGGTCCCACCCTGAATTCACCCCCCTGTGAAACTCTTATCCATATAAACAATCATCGTTGTAAACTGCGCGTTGAAGCCCCCCCGAACTCCACGGCCAGGCCCGGTGCGCTGCGTGCGTGCGTGCGTGCGTACAACGCGGCTCGATAAATCGAGCCCAAGCGAGGCGCGCTTGCCAATAACTGTGACCTCCATGCTGCGCGCTGACATCATCGGTTTGGCTCCGAGTCGCCCGCTGGAAAAGCCCCTCTGGTCATGGCTGGGAGATGTCGGCTGTAGCTGTGAAACAGCAGCGTGACATGGGTGTTGCCCACTTCACACTTTTGACACGTTCAAAAATGGGCTTTGGTGTGTGTGTATGTGTGTGTGTGTGTGTGTGTGTGTGTGTGTGTGTGTGTGTGTGTGTGTGTGTGTGTGTGTGTGAAAACAGCAACCTCTGAGTGGTATCTGTCAACTTCCCCTGCGTGACTAACAAACCGAAGGGGAGTTGAGCGACTGGATCGTGACCCCCAGTGTTGCTGGAAGGAAGAATTTAGGTCACGGGTTTCATAACTGGGGGGTGTTTTTGAATGCTGCGGGACATTTGCCCTTTGACCTCATGTCATTGTAGGCTGTAAATATCATTTCTGCCCCCCCGTCGCTCGTTATGCAGCAGTTCATTCACCGATCGATCCCTTCAGCTACACGTGTTTGGCCCTTTCCGAGCGTCCGTATGTCGGGTGACGTTTAAAGAGTGTCTTGATTTGTTGAAACCTGACTTAAACGAGACGCCTCCGCCTATCCTCAGCCGGAGTCTCGGGGCATGTCGAGGCACAGACCAGGCAGTGTCTGTCTGCATTCTGACCGAGGGACGGAGCGAAGGAGGGCGCTCCGATGACTCATCAAGAAAAAAAGAAAAAAAAAAAAAAAAAAAAAGAAAAGGGGTTAGGGGCGGGATCCACTCAGAATTCTTCCCTTTGTTGTGAATGTGTGGTTCGCACATCTCTTGCTGACTGGTAAATTTTAGCCAGAGGGCCGGGCCGGGCCGGGCCGGGCCAGGCCAGGCCGAGCCGAGCCGAGCGGACGGGGCGAAGGAGGGCGCGTCTCTCACCTTTGGGTGAAACCACAGGGAGTGGCCCGTGGATCACAGAAACCAGCTCCAGAAACTTTCCATTTCAGTTGGGCTCGCCGCAGAAGAGGAAGGGAGAGGCCTGCGAGAAAGCCAGACTGCATGTTTGGGGTTGTTTGACTGAGATATTATCACAGGCACTGCTTGAGAAGGTGGAATTAAAGTGTTTGGCCCTTTGCCTATTAATTAACCCCATCCTAGAGTTTATAGTAACAGCCGCTCAAAATGATAAAGCGATATCAGAGTTCCAGGCCAGAGAAATGCTGATTTATGGAATTTATGATTTATGGAACTGATTTGTGGGATAAGATCAGTGAATTCGATTCTGAGTGGAGAGACGCTTTTGAGTCAGGACCAGGTCACTCCTGACACCGTGCCCTGCAGACCTGAGAGGAAAGCTCCCTGCCTTCATTCTTGGCTGCATTCCTGCGCAAAGCTGTCCCACCTCTGCAGGTTGACACAGGCGTCTGCTGGATCTCCCGACAGCTCGGCTGGGTGTTGGTGTGAGGGCGGGGGCCGGACAGACACCGGGGGCAACAATGCCCGCCGAGAGAGAGCCGAACTCTGCAGCGGGACCGATGGTGCGGGAGGGAAATCTGAGCACTTCAGCCTCCTCCTGACGCCGCTGGTCCTCGCAGCGCTGGATATGTGGGAGAACTACAAACCCACTTGTTGTGTAATGCTTTTTTTTTTTTTCCCTCCCTCCCCCACAAGAGCTGCTGCAACAGAATTGGTCCGGGATATTTCATTTTTCCCTCCCGATGAGGACGCTGATCACTATGCTGACCGTTCATGAGGAATATGACTCTAACCCCCCCCCCCAACTAAACAGGGATACTTGGGCCGGCAGCCTCAACATTCTACAACTCCTCATGAGGCACGTCACAGGGAAAAACCTGTTGAGAGGGGACTGATTTGTAACTCAATTTTCATCTATTTGTTAAAGTGGGCCCTGTGCGTACTACGCACACGGCCGAGATTAGATCTATATACACTTGTGAGGACATCTGAGTGCTTTCTGTTGCTTTGCAGCAGTGTATCGAAAGAACAGTCTTTTATTTTGAGGGAAAATGACATTTTCTGGAATTCTGCTGGAAACCACAGGGGTGGCTGGGGTTTATCCCACTGGGGGAGAGACAGGAATACACCCTGGACATTTCAGCGGTCCGACACGACACACACTCACAAACACACACAATTCGCTTGCTCGCTCTCACTAAAGAGCAATTTAATCTCAAGATAATGTTCATGTTTTTGGACTGTGGGCGGAAACTGGAGGACCAGGAGAAAACCCACACAGGTGTGCTAAATATTCCCTTTTTAAATCAACAAATCCTCTGAGACACAAATATCTGCGATAATGGGTTAATTGTTCTCAATTTTAGGGTTTATTTTGTAAAGACAATGTGACGTGATGCACGCAGAGTCCTGCATGATCAATTAAATGAGTGAAAAACTAAGATGCATTGTCGACGGCAGTGCCAATCATGTGTGTAGTGTAGCTTCTCATCCAGAGAGGATAATTATTGAGCCTGGAGAGGACAAAAGTCTCTTTTCAGGAGTCTTAGCTTCCCAGTCAAGGGCTGGAAGCTATTATCTGAGTCAGGTTCGTGAACTGGGTCCTCCCACATCACCGCACCCTGCGCCGATCATAGCCGTGTTTGGTTTATTCAACCCAACCACGGAAAAGCCTGGGTTCTCTCAAGTAAAATGTGTTCTGGTTATTTAGGAAAATATCAGAAAACATACACGCATGCAAACACACACACAATGGAGGGAAATATTATCCAGGAAAATGTATAAAAATACACTGGAACTGCGGTGGAATGGGCTGCAGTTCCATATGAAGCAGCAAAAAGCTTCTAGAAATTAAATGAATGCCTTTCTAATGCCGAAATGATTCCTCCTGATTGCATTTTTACATATAGCGGGGGGATGGTGGGGCTGGCGTGTGCGGAGCATCGTGTTGCTACACCCGGGGCTCTTCTGCAGCCGACTGGTCCGCTCTGCACCGAGATAGAACGATGCTCGGGGCTGCAAATGCTGCACAGCCATGTTGGAAGACAGAAAGGGCACAGCTCTGCCTCATCCACGCCAGAGCAGGGGGTGGAGGACAAACAGGAACGTGTGTGTGTGTGTGTGTGTGTGTGTGTGTGCGTGTGTGTGTGTGTGTGTGTGTGTGTGTGTGTGTGTGTGTGTTTGTCTGTCTGAACAAGTTTCGGTGGACGCATCCTTGGAAAAGCAGAGTCTTCCCAGGTGAATGAGTGTGCAGGAGGGAGCTCTGTCAGCAGGCGAGCGCTGCATGTGTGATGAGAGCAGAGGAGCAGAACGCGGCAAATTCCTCTGACATCAGAGTCTGAAGGCTGCTGATAATTACATAACAGGAGGAAATCTGGATGTTATTCATTTGAAAACTGGTCACGGTTCCCTGGCTCCTCCTTTAAACTAAGGGTGATTGACTAAGGTTAGAAGGGTCCTGTGGAGAGAGGAGAGGAGGGGAGGAGGGGAGGAGAGGAGGGGAGGAGGGGAGGAGGGAGGGGAGAGGGAGAGGAGGGGGAGGAGAGGAGGGGAGGAGAGGAGGGAGGGGAGGGAGGAGAGGAGGGGGAGAGAGGAGAGGAGGGGAGGAGGGGAGGGGAGGGGAGAGAGGAGAGGAGAGGAGGGGAGGAGGGAGGGGGAGGAGGGAGGGGAGAGGAGGGGAGGGAGGGAGGAGAGGAGAGGAGAGGAGGGGGAGGGAGGGAGAGAGGAGAGGAGGGGGGGGGAGGAGGGGAGAGAGGAGAGGAGGGGAGGAGAGGAGGGGAGAGAGGAGAGGAGGGGAGGAGGGGAGAGAGGAGAGGAGGGGAGGGGAGGAGGGGAGAGGAGAGGAGGGAGGGGAGGAGGGAGGAGGAGAAGAGGAGGGGAGGAGGGAGGAGAGGAGAGGAGGGGAGGAGAGGAGAGGAGGAGGAGGAGGGAGGAGGAGGAGGGGAGAGGAGAAGAGTAGAGGAGGAGAGGAGAGGACAGGAGGAGAGTAGAGGAGAGAAGGAGAGGAGAGGAGAGGAGTAGAGAGAAGAGGAGAGGAGAGGAGGAGAGGAGAGGAGAGGAGAGGAGGAGAGGGATATAAGTGTGCTCTTGTGCACTTAGTGATCCCAGGTTATGCATTATTCATAAGCAGTCAGAGAATTAACCAGTGAATGCGACCTGCATAACTAATGCAGATGTGCAGGGGTTTATGCGGCAGATCACCTTTGTTTGTGCAGAGTGCTGCAGGCTCGTGCACAGAGGCTGATTTCCAGCACGAGGGTAAACAAATAGCAAGGCAGCCCAGCACATCACCACAAGAGGAGTAAAAGGCAGGGAGAGCGGAAACTGTGATATTCACTGATCCCAATGTGTGCTGGAGTGTGAGGAAGTGTTTAATGACCTCTATTTAGAGCAGAGCGATGGCAGGATGGAGGGATAATCGCTGCGAGACGTCACCGCTGTGGTGTGAGCTGGAGACTGCCTCTCCCTCTGCAATTAGCTGCCCTGATGCTAAATGAACATAAGGACAATTAAAACACACACGACAAAGCTAGAAGTGTCGAATGAGCTGAAAACTGAAAATTTGCTTGAACATTTTAATGCCATTAAATCCCCCCTCCCCGAGCTGACTGGTAATTGTTTAGGCATGAGTCATTTCTAGGGTTTGTTTATCAAATTTGAAGGGCATTCCATTTAACCGTGTAAGGATGATGCAGGGGTGAGTTGAAGGAACTCTACTTGGGTTGTTGTGAATAAATCTGTCCCATTAATAACTCTCTTTAGGTCTCCAGGATTTCATATGCATACCAAACAATCATGAATCTGAGCCGTAGGCCACCATTTTGTTGGCTTATATCCACACATGCAGCTGAAAACTGGAACTGAACCCGGGGGATCTCCCAGCCTATTAACCATTTCTATTTATAGCTCTTAGGCCTATTAGGTGGACAAAAGTCTGTTCATGTGAAAATGTCATAGTAAGAGATGTCACTGTTCTCATAGGCTGTGGAGTACCAGGTGAAGTTGTTTGCTTTGTGCTGATTTTGGTTAAACAGGACACTCAACTCAAAGTGCATGTGCACAATCTTACATTTAATCTACACAATATGTATCTGTGAATGTTTTTAGATGGAATCCAGTAAAATAAGTAAAAATTGAGAGAGGCTACAAAGTCTGACTTTGGACGCAAAGCATCCACAGACTGCTGGGCCTGGAAAAATAAACACAAATCAAAACGTTACTTAAAGGTATTCATTCCATGACCATATTCCAGGTGACTCAAAGCAAAGAAGACAATCAGAGACAGTGACTTACAGGGGTTGTCTCCATGTTACACAATCATGCACTTTTTCCTCGACTCTGGGATGTTTCACTCTGAGGCTGACAAGAAAGTGTGCGTCAGGTAAGTTGAAAGGTGAGAGAAGATTTGAATTGTCCAAGACAACAAATAAAAAAAAGGTGTTTGAAACCTTTATTGGGATGAAAAGGATCGATAAAGCCATGCCAAGCTTGACATAATCTGGTACATGAGTGTCTGTGAATTTTGCTACTGCCCACAGCATTTCAGGTAGAATTTCAGGTGTTGAGGAGCGGGGACATTCCAGAGTGAAACCTGATCTACCTCCGGAAGTATATGGTGTAATTCCATTCCTCAGAGACAGCAGCTCTCATTCTAACACAGTGATAAGGTGGATACTTGTGTCTGTGTGAGGGGGAAGAGCAACCTGCACATTTTCAAAGCTTCCAGGCCATGCATTTTCATTTTGGTAATAGAGAAGCGTAGGGTCTCTATTACCAACAATAGGGTCGGGGGTCATGAATAGGTAAAATACCTCCAGTTCCTCGACCAGAGAGACCTTTGTCCAACACCTCCTAAACACAGACGGGAGGTGATAACATTGACTCCCCTCGATTGTTTAATACTCAATAAGAATTTAAACATTCACCACAAAAAAACTGAGACGAATAAAACATATTTCCTGTCATCTCATCTCCCAATACTTTTGAACAGAAGAAGCACTACGTTGAAGCGGCGCTCTGTCTGTTTTCCTACTTTTAAAATTCGACCACCGACGTTTTTAGGCGATAAATTCCCAAAGACGGTGAAGGTAACGCTTTGCCACACCCGCCCTCAACGGCATGTGAGGCGGCTGCTGATTGGACGACCCTCGCCATGGCAACGCCATGACGTAATTATCCCTTGCTCTAATTGGAGGAAACCCCGTGGTCCCGACCTCTGCAGTGTCCCGGTCTGCCAAACTTTCGCCCGGGGGGCCCGCCCCCTCCCACCCGCGCTGGACGCCCATTGGCGGACGCGGCCGAGGTCCCGGAGAGGCCGCTTTTGCGATTGGAGGGTTGAGGCGCAGATAAGGTGGCAGCGGCAGCAGGTTCAGTTGTGCCTGGCGCTGCTGCCCTCGGACCAACCTTTCCAGCTCCACTCCGCTCGTCGAAGAAAAGGTCAGAAAAACGCTCTTAAAACACCGCGTTTCCCTCCCGAGCGCTCGATCCGCAGCTTGCCGGGGGCCGCGGCCGAGCCCCGTTCGGTTCAGCGTTTTAAATGGGTGACGTCAACGGGGCATTTTTCCATTGAAAGGAGTGGCCGACGGAGCTAACGCGAGTTAGCCCCGCTAGCTGAGCTTTGTGGCGGCCGAGCGGAGACATACTTTAGGTTTTTGTCTTTTCTTTTAAGGTTCGAACTAGTCTTTAGCCAAGAAACAACCTGCTGACGAGTGCGTAGGTTGTCTCTGAATGTCACAATTCACGTGTGTGTGTGCGTGTGTGTGTGTGTGTGTGTGTGTGTGTGTGTGTGTGTGTGTGTGTGTGTGTGTGTAATTGCGGTTAAACCAACACGTCGTGATCGTCGTTGTCTCTCTTTCTGTTTCGATTAAAACCACTTGTGTTTCAGACGTCTGCCTCTTACTGGCTTAATCTAACGTCCTAGACAGACGCACGTCTTATCATGGCGTAATTACCGGGCTGATTTGCATGACTATCAACTCTTTCTTCCAGCCAACAAGTCGTCAGTCCTTTGCTACACCATTAACAGTCATTGACTGTCTCCCAACTCCTGGATTTCTGAATTCCCAGTCATCAAGCCATACAAACTATGGAGAGAGAGGATCTCGTGGCGAAGGCCAAGCTGGCGGAGCAGAGTGAACGCTACGATGACATGGCAGAAATGATGAAGGATCTCACGGAAAAAGGACATGACTTGACAAACGAGGAGAGGAACCTGCTCTCCGTCGCTTACAAAAACTTGGTCGGGGCGAAGCGGGCCTCCTGGAGAACATTGTCCAGCATCTTAGGAAAGAACGACTCCAAGTCCAAGGAACATGAACTGATCAAAGTTTATCGGAAGAAGGTGGAGACCGAGCTGGAAGAAACCTGCAAGAATGTTTTGGTAGTGTACCCATTTTTATCCCCCCTTCTACCTAAATCTTGTGCGCACCAGTCGTCAAACACTTCCTTATTGTAATGCTCAGAAAGAACTTTTTTCCATTGAACTAAGTGCTTCAGTCCAGATCAGCTAGGCTGTTTTATTGTTTGTGAGTTTAGCTACTATACCTGGTTTAATGATGACCTAGAGCAGCACATTCATATGAAGGGTAATCCTAATCCCTTTTATATATTCTACATGCACACCTGTTGTATAACTGCACTGTCCCTAAGGTAGGACTAGGAAGTAATGTGTAGTCCTCCCACTCCTCCCTGTTGGGAGTTTGGATTTGGGACAATGGGCTTTCACATTTCTTTGGGTGTGAACTAGCAAGTGGCCATGGTGACTATACCAGCAAGGTGTGTCTGGGTGACAGAACAGAAATGCCTTCAAGAATACAGTGTAGTCCTGCTGGCAAAGAAACACTGAAGACTGTATGGTCATTAAGCTTTCCCATGTGAACCAATTGTACAGCTATGCAGAAAATGTATTATACCATTACGATAATATCCTGCAGCTGATGTATTTATCTTTAACGCAGTGTAAAACTGCTAAGCTTCACAAACTTTTCTGTTTTATCTGACTCAGCTTTCAGTTGGTTTCCGGTAAGTGTTGACAGGGTTTTGTGAACAGCGGAGGGTGTGTCAGACTTCATGCTATAACTTGTTTAAAATCCTCCCAGGTAACTTTGCACACACATATTTAAGTAAACAACTAAGTTTCTGGTTTCAGGCCACACTAGAAATGTATTTGTCGGTGAGTGGGTTGGTGTTTTTAGATGAATTGTTACTTAGTAGTTTTCTTAGTTGGTCCACGTTGTGCCAATAGTGCCCCCTACTGGCTTATTGGAAAAAGGGAAACATTTGGTATACCTGACGTTCACATGTGCAAAATTATTTGAACTCCTAAGAATTTGAATGGAAACACTTTCTGTTAGCCCTACAATCACACAGCATGCAATGGAATCATGGCTATACATGCAAACAAAATCTATATACACTGATCTATAATAGAATGGTGTTTATTGACATCTTGTACTTTTAGATAGAAATGACACCCTTGATATGTAAACCCAGACATAGCTCTACCAGGTGGAATCACAATACCTCTTATGGGCTAATTTGGCATCATCCATTAATTGCTTTTGAATACAAATGTAAATTAATAATGGTGTGCACTTATTTTATTGCCTTGTTTTATCAAAGTATTGGTTCATGTAGTGATGCTTGACATTCTTGCTTCTGACAAAATTCATTTTTCCTACAATAATATGTATAGTAATTGATTTAAGTGATGTGCATTCTGAAGCTGCAGAAAGACAAATAGTAAAGTTTTATTTTCATTCCTCTAATAGGCTTTAGGCAGGACTGTTATTCAGTGTCTGAACTGAGAGACCCCCATTGCTGTCTGATCTTTCCAGCATATTGCCAGATTTGTGAGCCAAATTACACCAAAGGGGGAAAAAATATCTGTTTAACAGAGGTCTGATGTTAAAGAGCACTGGAGGCCTATTTTGGTTGGGGAAAAGCAAAAAAGCAATTCTTTGTTTTGTCAATAACTGTTTCCTTATTGTTCTCTTCACAGAACCTGCTGGATAAATATTTAATCCCCAACTCCCAAACTACTGAAAGCAAGGTCTTCTATTTAAAGATGAAGGGGGACTACTACAGATACCTTGCTGAGGTTGCTTCTGTAGATTCAAAATCACGTAAGTTCTGTTTTGGATACACCTTCACAGATTTAGTAGAAAAGGTCATCACAACCTAATTGTTTTTTTTTTTGTTTTTTTTTAAACCATTATTGCTTTGGTAGCAATCATTAAAGAGTCACAAGACGCCTATGGTCAAGCTGTAGAGACTGCCAATGACATGCCCTCCACACATCCCATACGCCTGGGATTGGCACTTAACTACTCTGTCTTCTACTACGAGATTCTCGGTGATCCTGCAAAGGCCTGCGATCTGGCCAAGAAGGTCTGCAGACTCTGTTATAGTTTCACTCCTGCCTGTTCAAACATGTACGCAGGTTGAACTCTTCACTCTCTTTTGCAGGCATTTGATGATGCAATTGCAGAGCTGGACGACCTAAAGGAGGAATCTTACAAAGACAGCACTCTAATCATGCAGCTCCTCAGAGACAATCTGACAGTAAGTGCTGCTTCAGACATGCTACAGAACTAACGTCCCATCTGCATTGTGACCTCTGTGCCTCATACGCCAAAGCTTTCAAGCAATAAAGGTTTTAAAAAGAGAAATTAGTCTCCAGAGACAAACAGGTTTATACATGGAATCCCAAAATGGCAGCACAGCACCATCCACCATGGAGATGATTGACTCTGGACCAATATCCAACAATCTGATATCACAGTAGTTTGCATCTTGAATGTAAAGGGAGCATGTACAGTCATCATCTCCTGTATCAGTGTTAATTTGCCAGACAGAAAGGTGGCTTCTTTAACAGACGGGTCATTTGCTTAGAGATTTAGGCCTATGTGAACCCTTCCCAGAGCTCCCTGTAAACATGCAGAGATCGCTCTCAAGTTCTCCCGAAGCACTGGGGTTCTGAAGACCAAGTTAAGTGACAACACTGTGTGGTAAACAAATGTTTCTTTCTCTAGTTATGGACATCAGACAGTGCAGCTGATGAGGGTGAAGGTGGCGAGGATGGAGAGGAGGCCAAATAACTTCTGATGCCACCGAAAGGAAGAGCTTTCTACGCATCCTTCATTCCTTAATGCTCTAACATTCTACCACTGATTTCCATTGTTGAAAAATGTGATAAAATTAAATATTTTTGACAATGATTTGGGCATCTGCTGAAAACTATCCCTCTTTTTTTCATATTTGTCCTGGCCCTCCTAATGGTGCCGTTTTGATTTGAAGGTAAGCAATTGGTGGTTGACATGCTAATCTGTCTCAGCTCAAATTAAAAGTGCAGAACTGCTCCTCATTAAACTGGAACCCTGAAGTCCCCTTAATTAAGGTTATTCTTTCCCCTTAAAATGTTAACACCCCCTCCTAAGTATCTCTGAACGGTTGTTACATATGGTTACTGCAGATTAATCCAATTTCATCTTAATTTCTTTTATAATCCAGAGAAAGCGCAGGTTCTGGCAGAATCACTGACCAAATTAAGAAGTGCCAATTGATCGAACCCTTTGTTTTTGGACCGTCGTGCTGCTTTCTCTGAATTATTCCTCTGACCAAATGCAGAAACCTTATTGACAGATTAAAGACATTTCTTGCATGTCTTTTTGGGATATTTACACTGGAATGGGAGGTGGGTGCAGAAGATGCGTTGTCAAAGTTTGTACACATCACGAGGGTGATTTGTTAGTCTGCCCCGTGGTCGTCATTTAGAAATTTGGACTGCTATTGTTTTGCTCTTTGTACAATTGTAGTCTCCAAAAGCCTCGTGGAACTGTTCACATCCCTATGTATCAGCTATGTTATTGGGAATAAAACCTTTTTTTTTTTTAAAACCAAGTCTGGAGTAAAGTGGTTTTGTGTCTTTAAATGATCTTTGGGTCGTACATCAGCAGTTTGGGAGGTCTGAGGGTCTGAGGGCGCTGCGTGAAGCCCCACCACAACCTAAGAAACGGAGCTCAGGCTTTCCGCAATGATCACCAAAGTGAAGCGTTATTTTCTCCCCCTCACAAGCCGCTACTTACGTGCCTGTACCGTTCAGTATGCAAGTTGGACGGAGGCACCGTCGCATGACGTCATACCTTCTCGGCTCGTGGGCCTGCGCTGACGGGATGACGTCATCTGAACGTTATTTTTTTTCCTTTAAACTTTTTAAGTAACTGCCAAAGTAACATAGTTTTCAATAAGAAATGCAATGGCAATCCACTGTCAGGGAACGTTTACAAATCCAAGCTTTGGGTGTTTCTTTATGCACGTAAAAATCACAGCACTTTAATGGACGTGCGCTTTGAAGGTCATGTTTTTATTTGTTTTTCTGCTCCGTATCGAGGGCTAACAGGATAAAGGTGTGCTCTGTTCGCGTCCCCTTCGACCGAAGTTTGCGACCTCACTGCCGCCGTGGTCGAACACGGCCCGTGACGTCACAGACAGCCAATCACAACACGTGACGTCATCCGTCAGCGCAGGACGTCGAGCGGATCTGGTACCGACTAGCTAGCGAGCTAGTGTCGATGTGTCGAGACCGGCGCGGCCAATAGCGACATGTTAGCCTTGTTATGATCGTTATCGCGACAAAATGAGACACCTGGTAACGAGGAGTGTGCTGCTGGTGTCATTCGTAGCCACCTGCTGGGTTAGTGGTGCCATCAGGTCAAGAGTTAAAAGAGAAAGTGACACAGGACACCCAGATTTCGGTTCGTACGAGCTAACAGCTGCGCTAACTCTGTTATTCGAATGGTACATTTTATTTTCAGAGACAGCTCAGTTTATTGACTGATCAACGGATCTAACCGCGATCCGTTAAGCAGCACGTTTTAAACGTTGAACGGTGAATTATCCGCGTATTTTGCCGGGCTAACTTGACCATTGTCGTCTCACATCCCTTCCAGATGATCTGAATTCCATCCTGTCAGATTATGAAGTGCTGCCTTTGTCAGAACTCCAGACGCATTCCGTCAGGAAGAGAGACGTCCACGCCCAGTCCCACCTGGAACGACTGGTGAGCTTCAGGGCCCTGCAGAGGTACAGAACCTGACAGCAAAGCCACGACGTTTCAGCCGATCGGTCCTCATCACTGTCACATCTTCTTGTTATTCTTGAAAAAAATAATCCATTTCGGCAGTAGAGCCTGTAGAATCAGGAAGTGCGACAAGCTTAAATTTAAAATGGCATTTTTGATGCGTTCTGACGGTATGAAATGTGCAATTTCTTTGGATGGTCCAGCTCTGAGACCGGAGGAGTGTGGGTGTGGGCCCTAACACTCCGTTTTTGTCATTACGCCATTTGTTTAGATTCAGGTCAATAGTTTAAACCATTTTCCGGTGTTATTTTTTCACTCTAGAGATTTCAAGCTCTACTTGACGACTAACACCGGCCTTTTCACGGACAACTTCAAGGCTGTCTTTGTCGATGAGTACGGAAGAGAAAATAATTATGACGTTCACCTTCAGAACTATTTCACTGGACACCTTATTGGTGAGTAAATGCCTGAGTTGGCAGTAGTTATAGTTTGTGGGTGCAGAATAATAATAAAAAAAATCTGTTCAACCTCTTTTACCTCTTTTGTCAAATATGAGCAATTTGTGTACTGTTGCAACTTTCTCAGATAATGTATGAATTATTTTAATGTGTCTGCTAATTTCAGTGCTGTCTTTACTCTTCATCCACCTCTTTTGATCTTCAACCATCCTTTTTTATGTGCTTGCAGGAGAAGAGAATTCACGTGTGCAGGCACACATAGATGGGGATGAGTTTTCTGCTCACATCCTAACCGATGAAACAGAATACAATGTAGAGGTAACAGTCAGCACATTGTCTTATACGACGTGAGAAGAAGCTTCCGTTGACGTCTTGGAACCTCTTCTCTGCCTTTCCAGCCCCTGTGGAGGTTTACAGACTCCCAGATTGATGGCAAGTTGCTGGTTTACCGCTCAGAAGATATCATGAATCTGAGTCGCCTTGCCGCTCCAAAAGTTTGTGGCTACCTCCACGCAGAAGCCAGAGATCTGCTGCCAGAGTCTGCCAGGAGGGATTGGGATAGCCAGGAGGCTGTGGCTCAGGAAGCTGGTGAGTGTTCCCTCACAAGAAGCTACAATATCCACTGTGCTGTTATTGTAATGCACATGTGAGCAATGTGGAGGAGGATGAAGTGTATGTATAGTTAAGGAGATATAGATCATGAAATATATGTAGCTTTGTTCTAACCCTGTCTGTGGATGGTAAAGAGCAGGTAGTGTAGGAGGTAATAAAAGCATTAATTGGAGTGAAGGAAGGAGCTGAGCTGTAGTGACACAAAGGAGGTGGGTGTGAATTTTTGTAGCAGTCATTTTAATGAGGGCCTTTTTACCACAAAAGCACAGCTCAAGTCATGTTCTAATGCTTTGCGCACAAGTGGATATTATCTAACAGCCACAAACCTTTTGAGTCTTTTTTTTTTTGCTGCGTTGGAAATATGAAGTATGTAACAGCTTAAATATTTGAGAGGAAATCTGAAAAAGCCCTCGAACTGCTGGGTGAAAGCACTCTTTGGGGATGTTTGTTGTGATGAAGGTTTTTATGGAGGAGGCATTAAAATTCATGGAATCTTTGCTGCCCCAACTTGTGAGTCGTCACCACCCACACGCGCGACTGAATGGTGCATCGTGTCACGTACAAAAGGAAATTATTTTATCGCTAAAGTATGTTATGGCTACGTTAGCCGGTTTTATGTTTTCCTGTCTGAATGATTGAGTTTTTTAATTGGACACTACTAGTAATTTCTTACCCTCAGACTCCGATTGGCTCGTTCATGGTGAAGCAAAAAGCTAAATTTATAATGAGGGCAGTCAACAGGGGGACTTTGAAGCACGGCCTCATTGTCTCTAAAACAATAAAAATGCTGCCTGCATGCTTGATGTGCTGTTTTTATGTGAGCTTACCCATAACTCTTTAACAATGGAGAAACCATTAAAGAGAAAGATCTTTTTTTATTTTTTACTAACTGAAGATGTGTCTTTGTCACAGGTAGCCACAGAGAAAAGCGGCAGGTTCACGACCACAAGAAGAACACTTGTCCTCTGCTGCTGGTTGCTGATTATCGCTTCTTTCAACACATGGGCCGCGGACAAGAGAGCATCACCCTCAACTACCTGGTCTGTCTGAGTCTGTGCTACCTAGACACACTCGATTTGATAGTTATATTTACTTTGTTTTTGCCAAGTTATTGAAAATATTGTTTCTTCTGTAAATATTGAACTGTATTTATATTCTATAGAGTGATCATTTCATGTTTTTGTTGCTTACAGATTGAGCTCATTGATAGAGTTGATGATATTTATAGAAATACAACGTGGGATGATGAATTCACAGGATATGGGGTCCAGATCCATCAGGTGTGTGTTTGTGTGTGTGTGTGTGTGTGTGTGTGTGTGTGTGTGTGTGTTTTTGCCTGGGGAGCAGCTTTAGAGTTTCCTCACTCTCAATCATATTTGTTCATTGCAATCAATACATAATAAGATTTTCTGAAGCATCTTCTGTTGTATCTGTCCTTACCAATGTGTTCTCAGATTATCATCAACAAGGAGCCCACCAAGGCCCCCCCTGGCGATTTGGGCTGGGTCCATTACAACATGGAGAACAGCCCCGTGCCTGGAAAAGAGGTCTGGGATGTGAAGAGATTGTTAGAGGTAGGGAAGTGAGAAGCATTTGTAGGTGGTTGGAGCAGCCGAGGGGTTTAATTTGAGTATTATTAAATGGTCCCCCTGTATCCTGCAGCAATTTAGCTCAGACATAGCTGACAATGCCTCCACGGTATGTCTGGCCCACCTGTTCACCTACCAGGACTTTGATCAGGGCACTCTGGGGCTGGCCTATGTAGCCCCCTCCAAACCTCAAGCCCTGGGTGGTCTCTGCCCAAAAGGTAAGAGCAGACCACATTATAATTATACTGTTGGGATTTTAAAAACTGAAAACTGCCCTCCCACCTCGCCCTTTTGTTTGGTTTTGTAGCGTACTTTCCTTCTCACTCTGTGAAGAAGCCCAGTTTTCTGAACACAGGCCTGACCAGCACCAAGAACTACGGCAAAACCATCCTTACAAAGGTCTGTTCGGACCACTTTTCCACCTCATAAACTGAATTTCTACAGTGCCCTGTGAGAAAGAATAAATAAATCCGATCTGCTTGTGTCTAGGAGGCAGATTTGGTGACCACACACGAGCTGGGTCATAACTTCGGAGCAGAGCACGACCCTGACAACATTCCTTATTGTGCTCCCAGTGATGACCAAGGGGGCAAGTTTGTCATGTACCCCATCGCTGTGAGTGGAGACCACGTCAACAACAAGGTAAATTCATGCTGACTCTTACAGGATTCGCTGAATTCATGGAGCAGAATGTGATTAGTTTGTGATGAATCTGCATTTGTCCCTGTGAAAGGTGACGTCACTTAACCAGATGAACTCACTGCTAATGTGAATATGAGCTCCTCTTGTGAGTCACCAAGGAGCTAAGCCTCTGTTGAAATGATCTTGTTGTGCCCTGTTAAGGATGCAGCCTGTGAAACTGTTCAGCACGGCTCTAAATTCCAGCTGTCCTCCCTTTCCTCTTCACCCTGAAGCGTTTCTCCAACTGCAGCAAGATATCTGTTGGGAAGACGCTGCGCTTCAAGGCCCCCGTGTGCTTCAAGGAGAGGAACAGCAAAGTATGTGGCAACTCCAGAGTGGAGGAAGGGGAGGAGTGCGACCCCGGGCTCCTCCACCTCAACGACGACCCCTGCTGCACGTCTGAATGCAAGTTCAAGAAACGTGCACACTGCAGGTGCCAAATTCAGTGATCAATTTTTCACTTGTGATTGGTGCAGTTTCAGCGCAATTCTGGTGCTTTTGGTGTTGCGGTGCCAACCACACACACATCTTCTTTACTGCAGTGACAGAAACAGCCCTTGCTGCAGGAACTGCAAGTTTAAGAAGGCAGGAACAAGGTGTCAGGAAGCCATCAGCGCGACCTGTAAAGGCACCTCGTCCTGCACAGGTGAGCACCCCCTACAGGATGAACTCCGCCACTGCACCGAGCGGGGCCAAAATACGAAGCTCGCCGACCTTTCTTCCTTCTCCACGTCAGGCAACAGCAGCCACTGCCCTCCCCCTTCTAACGCCGAAGACAACACCACCTGTGTGGACAACGGCCGCTGTCACAACGGGGAGTGCAACCCTTTCTGCGAGGCCACGCAGAATCTCCGGTCCTGCGCATGCAACGGTATGTCCTTAAAACTTAACAAAATGCCAAATCATTATCCGTTCTATATCCGTCGTCTCCGCGGATATAGAGCTGACCGCGGGTGTCTTTGCAGAGACGGAGCACTCCTGTAAGGTGTGCTGCAGGCGAAAAGACGGCACCTGCGCGCCCTTCGTCCTGAACAACGGCAGCTTCCTCTTCCTCCGCAAAGGCAAACCCTGCACCGTGGGCTTCTGCGACGAGGGCGTGAGTCGGCCAACTTGCATCCGCCCTGCGAAACCACGTCAGGAATTGAAGTTCGGAGCTCTGACAACTGATTCTGGCCCGTTTGATCAACAGGGGAAGTGCATGAAGCAGGTGCAAGATGTGATTGAACGGTTGTGGGATTTCATTGACAAGCTGGACATCAACACATTCGGTGAGTTATTTTAACAGGAAGAATCCACTAGTGTGAGAAAACTAGTCCCTTTTCCTAAGCGGCCCCTCTCCCTCCCTAGGGAAGTTCCTGGCCGATAACATCGTGGGATCTGTGGTGGTGTTTTCCCTCATCTTCTGGATTCCTCTCAGTATCCTGGTTCACTGTGTGGTGAGAGCCTGCTGGATGTCATCATGCCTTCGTCTGTGGCCGTACCATCGTGATATTTCCACTTTTACTGACAGTCTGGCCTTTTTTTTTTTTTTTTTTTCCCTCTCTAGGACAAAAAACTCGATCAGCAGTATGAGGAGAACAAAAAGTGCTTTTACCAACCTCCAAGCGTAAGTGTCCCGTCTGTTAAAGTCCACTAGCCGCACTAGCCTCGCCACCAAACTAACCAAACTAACGCTCGTTACTTTTGACATCTACCACGATTAACGGGTGAATGGAGCTGGTTCTGAATTGGCTGGCGGTCCGAAAAATTCATGCTGATGAGATGGATGCGAGCAGGACATGAATGAGTTCGAGCTCTGAGTGACCTGTCCCATCACACCCCCCCCTCCCCTTTTCATTCTCATTGGAACTGCAGCAGATGGTGGAAATTTGTAGTAGACCTCCCGCCGTAGGTGAGTGCGTGTGCTCTGGCGCCGTGTCGCTCCATGATGGTGCATGGTTGGCAGCCCACGTCTGTGCCGCACTCCCGCACTCACTCGCTCCTCCGTGTCAGCGCTCGGCTCTTGGCATGCGTTCAGAAGCGGCCGCAAGACGCCTAAGCGACGTCGAGAACGCGGCCCGACCGCGCGCGCGCCGTCACACATTCATTCGGGAAAGCAAGACGGCTCTTGAGGAGCGTTCGGAGAGAACCGAGCAGGGCGCGCCGTCTTGTGTTTTGTGGATCTGGCGTCACGTGTGTCGACTTTTATGTTTGCATCCGCTGCCGCCGAGAGCCGCGACATCAGCGAATCTTCCCCGAGGTGGTTTTGTTTGATTTACCTCTTTTGGTTGTTTTCTGTGTCTATCGCGTGTTCGGCCTATTCCGACTGGAGGGTGCATTCCAGATCAAACGGGAGGTCTCCTCTCTGAAAAGCTAAAAAAAAAAAAAAAAAAAGACCTTTCTCGTGGTCTTGGCGGATAAAAAGCTCCAGTCCAGCACGTAGATCAGGACCGTCCCCCCCGTCCCCCCCCGAGCTTAAGCTGTTGACATTTTAAGGACACAAATCGCTGCTATCACTTCACCAGAAGACATGAGATGGTCTAAATTTAGCAGATGATAAATGGAATGACCCCACCGGAGTCACGGAGGGCTTTTCGGGTGTTTCACCGCTTCTCTCCGCTTCTCAGAGTCAAGAAATGCTGAGCAACATCGAGTCGGCGCCCACGCGCATCGTCAAGCTTCCTCAGCCTCACTTTTCCTCCGCCGGCCGGGCAGCGCTCTCCTCCCTGCCCCCCCCCCCTCAGCAGAGCCAGCTCAGGGCCAACCCCGCGGCCGGCAGCAGCAGCATCACCACGCCGGCCCCCGGCCAGAACTGCGGCCCCCCCCCGGACAGCGCCGGGGG
Organism: Lagocephalus sceleratus; assembly: GCA_911728415.1. Lineage (NCBI taxonomy): Eukaryota > Metazoa > Chordata > Actinopteri > Tetraodontiformes > Tetraodontidae > Lagocephalus > Lagocephalus sceleratus. The sequence continues at coordinate 7,152,085 of CAJVRN010000036.1, read as the reverse complement.
GCCGCGCATGGCCACCATCCAGGAGGACACCAGCAGCGGCTCTCACCTCGGCGAGGAGGGCCTGTCAGACGATTTCACAACCGCAGGAGCCTGCTCGTCGGCTACGAAATCCTCCTACGAGGATCTGACCGAACAGAAACGACCGGCCAGGGACCGGCGGCGCCTGAAGAGGCAGGAGTGTGTCGACACTAAAGAGACCGAGTGCTAGGAGGCCTGGGGGGGGGGGGCTTTTAGGTTTTGTCACAAATCGCAGGTTAACTGTCGACGTTAAACGTGTCTTATGTAATCGGACACAGCTTTAAAACTGAGTACGTGTTAAAGTCGGGGGGGGTCAAGGTGGGTCCTGGAATATTACCGTAGACCAAATTTGTTGCCCAGCAGGATCTTCACCACATGTCAACCCCAGTCAGCATTTAATCAGAACTGGGCTGGTGTTCCAGGCCTCCACTGTTGGGTAGGTGGTGTTAATGTACTGTATGTGTGGTTGAGCCCTCTGAAATAGGGACATCAACAGTTAGACCATTTCTTTGGCATTTTGTTAAGTTTTAAGGCTCCTTGGGAAGGAATTATTTACTGCATATGCACACTATTGTTCTGTCCGACGTCTGATAATCCTGGTGAGACTTGGCCTGTAAATGTGTTGATGAAATGCGAGCAGAGATGATCAACTTGTGCGCAGAGTCCCGTCTGGGCGGTTTCTTCCCGAGTATTTAAATGTTACCGCCGTTGTAAATGAAATCATCTCGCTTCACTTTGTCAAGCAACAAAACGTTGGGTTTTGATCCCAGTCTGTGTCAGAAGAGAACTTGGAAGTATTTTAAAACCACACTGGAGCGTTTTGCCACGCACGCACTCCTTTCTTTAAACGAACCGTTTAATCGCCTTAGTTGTGACCCTTCTGTGCCGAGATGTGTGATCCCAGATGTTTCTCTGGCACAGTCGCACTTCTTTGATTCAGCCGTCACACTCTCAGCATCAAACCTGGTGCCTTGTATGATTTTCGTGCCTCTGTGCTCCGATCTGACTTTCTGAAGTCGTAAAAACTCCCATTACATGATGGGATTTAATTACAAGTATTTTATTGTTATTTTAAACGTTACTACTGTTGCCTGTGAAGACTGTTACGTGGGCGATTTGTTGTTTGTTCTTTAAGTAGCTATGCATAACTGTGTCCGCTCTAGAATGTTTCTACTTTGAATTACTTATGCGCATCTCAAAATAAAAATCTTTATTGTGTATTTTGAACACAAATGCACTCTGTTCGTTCAACACACACACACACACATCCAAGTGGCTGTCCCAGCAGGAATGATCTCTGTGTAAGAAGAGCAAAGTGATTTCATTGGTTAGAGAGAAGGCTGCTCTCAGGGCTCTTGGGGTCCACGTCTCCCCAGTAGGGTAAAATGAAGGGCAGGTGGGCCACTCGACTCTCCAGGAGCCTCCACAGGTGCTGGGCCACAAACTGATTTCCCCTCTGTGACAGATGGAGTCCATCCGAGAGGTAGACGGTGTAGTCCTGGGGAGCAGAGAGCAGCTTGGTGCGCCGTTGAAAAACCAGACACCCGATGCCAGTTTAGGAAAGACTGAAGGTGTCAATAGGTGTCACTGCCCCCTCGTACGCGTGCGCTCACCTGACCATCTTTCTGCATCAGTGACCAGAGGTCCAGCACGTCCGTGCCGCACTGGGCAGCGGCCTGCACACACGCCTGGGCGTACTGGCCCGCTACAGAGTTGAGACGATTGAGGACGCACCCTGGAAGAGACGAGGACCGCTGCAGCCATTACGCTCTCTCTATAGCAACGTCTCCACAAAGGCGCTGTGGGGGTTGCTATGACGACCGGGGGATGGGCGGGGTCCGGGGACAGGTTCACTTCAGGGTGTCACTGGGACACACCTGATCAGGGTTGGCAATCAGTGGGGAGTCACCCAGTTTGACCAATCGGCTGTCTGAAGACTCAGACGAGTTGATTAAGTGAGTCCAGTCCGGTGTGCTGCTGCTGGGTTGAACCAGAACCTGCAGCCACACGACTCTTTGTGGAAGCAGTTTGGAGTTAGTTGTTTGATTTGGGTGGGGGATCGCCTTTAGGACATGCCACCAAAACCTGGAAGGGGAAGGGCAGCGTGAACGAGCGTTACCTTTCAGGGTGCACTCTTTTTCCCAGGCGGCCTCGTGAACAGGTGGAGGGGTGATGAAGACGACTCTGTCAGCTGACACCCCCGATGAGGCCAGAAACCTGGTCATCTCCTTCAGGTTCTCCGAGTACTCCTGCACTGGGACGTGCTGCTGTGGGTTTTTATCTGCACAACGGCAAAGGGCACAGTTTGTGTTTTGTCTGTGAGACCAGTGGTGTGTGAGGGTGAATCCTGTCATCCTGTACAGGTGACTGAGCTGTACCTTCCAGTGAGCAGTCATTGGCTCCAAAGAACACCGTAACAGCAGCGATGTTGGTGTCTGCAGGGTTCTGGCTGTTCATAAGGCGAGGCAGGATTATTTTAGCCCATCTGGAGTTGTATCCCGACAGCCCTCTGTTCACTACGTCGCATTTTCTGAAGACAAGACAGATTCAGAAATGGACGACCTCCAACGAGACACCTGAACGCACCAGCTCAATCGTGTGTTTGTAACAAAGTTGAGGAGGAAAGCACAAATTAAAAGACAAATCTATTCACCTTGCGAGTTTGTCAGCGATTTCTGCTCCCCAGCCATTGGCTTGAAATGAAAACTGAAAGATACAGCGACAAATCAATCGTTTTCTTTTGCAGCCTGCTAACAGTCTCCAATCTAAGTAACTGAGCCATGAAGTGCAAATATACTGAATTTAAAAACAGATCGTCATGCGTCTCTGACCTGCGTGATGGAGTCCCCAAATAAAATGACTTTAGGCCAAATTACTGTATTTAACTTTGACATCTTGAATTAAAGAGAACTGAAAGTGTCCCTTTCTGAACGGGCACATTTACGGTCACCTAAACACCTTCCATACCAGAAGTTCAATCTATTTTTTTTTTTTTAAATGGGGACATGTGAAATTATGTAGACGTTTACTCCTGATCTTATACGTTAATTAATAATATAATAGGTTAATTAATGTATTCCCTAAAATCAATAATCGACGTTATAAAACAAGGGGACCTGGCGCTGCACTCCCGCCGCTCGCCGCTGCGGGGCGCTGCAGCCGGAAGTCAGCTTCACCTTGTTCCGCCCCCCTCTGAACATGGCGGCGGTCACAAATCGCGTCGGACGCGGCTTCTCCTCGCAAAGTCTCCGAAATGACCTTCAGATCGAGCAGGCCGGCGCCCTGCTGCGAGCGTCGTCCCTGCTGGCGACGCGGCGGCTGCGCGGCGCCGGGAGCCGGGGGGCCGCGGCCGGGCGTCGTTACGCAACGAGGGCTCCGGCTGAGTTTGTTTACACCCGAGAGGGCGAAAACAACCTGAACCTCCGCTTCTCCCTGTTCACCAGGGACGGCTGGTCGACAGGACGCAGCGAGGACTGCAGATGTGACCTCTACTGGTGTCCTCCCAGGGTCCGGAGGACTTTGGTCACCCCCAGATGTTCACATCTGCACAGCCGCAGGTCCTACAGCAGCTCCGGGCCCCAGGCCGAGCCTCTCTATAAGACTAAGACCGGCTACTATGACGTCCTGGAGGTGGCCCCCTCTGCCACCCAGGCCCAGATTAAAACGGCCTACTACAAGCAGTCCTTCCTCTACCACCCCGACAGGAACGCCGGCAGCGAGGTGGCCACGGCCCGCTTCTCCGAGATCAGCGAGGCCTACTCCGTCCTGGGGAGCAAGACCCTCAGGAAGAAGTACGACCGAGGCCTGCTCAGCCTGGCTGACCTGGTCGGAAAGGCCGGCCCCACCGCCAAGGACCCGGCGGGGAGCGGGGCGAGGCAGCGAGGGGGAGGCCGGCGGTCCGTGGTGGAGGGCGGCGGCGTGGGCCGGGGGAAGGTCTACAACTTTGACGCGTTTTTCAAGTCCCACTATCAGGAGCAGCTGCGGAGGGAGAAGGAGATCCGATTGCGGAGAGACGAGTTTTTGAAACGGAAGGCCGAGTCGTTTCAGGAGAAGAAGATGGACTGGCTGGTGGAGATGGGGATGGGGGTCATGATCGTCCTGGCTGCTGCTTTGTGGGTCAGCATGAAAGCCAGATGAAAGACGCGCGCCCGCTCCAGGGATTCCGGTCTTCTACTTCCACTCTCGACACGAACCACGACGTCGGCGGGCTGCGTGCGTGGAGGAACCTTTGACCTTTGACCTCACTGTAGCAGTTAGAGCAACAGCGGTCACTGAAAGTCACTTTGACTCCGTGCAAGTGTGCAATATTTGGAGTTGCGATTAAGCATCTCCCCATAGTTCTATTTAAGAGTTATCGTGGTGGTTCTGTGTAAAATGGTTTTAAAGCACGGCTCCGTACGGAAGTATCCAGCTGTGGTTTCTGAAAACGTCGAGGGAAGCTTCTCCGGGTGTCGTGCGACCCTGACGTATCCTCTCCTCTGGCTTTTATAAAGTCGTCTGTATTGTTTTGAACGGTCTGGTTGAGATGACTGTGCCTTGAATTACAGCTGAAACTCTCTCTTGCTTTTTCTTTAATTACGAAACATCCGATAACGGCGATTTAACATTTTTCACGCACCGTACACCAGAACGAATGAGAACTAGCTGCAGTTAGGAATTCACATTGCACATTAGAATCGACGAAGTCCAACCTACACATTTAGAGAAAACAGTAAAACATTAAATAAGCTAATGTAAACAACACACTTAAAATATTTGACCTGGACTGACACCCCCGATCTAAACGGCTGTTAGTTTTCTAACACAGCAGGTTTTGTTGTTGTGGGTTAGTAACGCTGCTCCAGACAGACCTAACCTCCGTGTGTAGACCTGTAAAACTAATCTTTGAGATTAAATTCACTGATCCTCGTGATAGATGAGCTGCGTCCACGACCTCGTCAAAAGAGCCCCTCGGGTCAGATGACGGGGTTGAGCGCGTCGTAGAGCCTCTGCACTGCCAGGTCCACCATCTCTCTCAGGGAGTCGTCCTCGGTGCCTTCATCGTCCTCGTAGCAGACGGTCTGATCGGGGGAAAATCCCACAAAATTGTTATTTGAAAAAAAAAAAAAAAAACAATCCCACACAAGCTGCCGGTTCAGCTTCTCACCCTCGTGTCCAGGCTGATGTGAATCGTCTTCCCGTCCACCGTGACCGAGACGTTCTTGTCGTCGGTGAAGTCCACGCACTCCTCTCCAAACATTTCCCTGAAGCCGGACAGGGCGACGGCTCAGACACACCGACTCACACGTCGTCTCAGAACCGCTGTGGTTTAACGTACGTACTGTAACATGACTGCCAGGCGAGCTTGGAAGACGGTGATGTCCATGATGGAATGCTGCGTCTCCATGACTAAACAAATCAGGCTCGAAGGAGTCAGAAAAGCACGTTCGGCTGCGCTAAAGCCATACGGCGCAGGAACGAACTGACCTTTCAGCGCTTTTGGGTTTGATTGGACCTCCAGCACCACGGTGGCGATGGCGTCCGCGTACATGTCGTTGAGAGGGTTTGCGATCCACTGAGAGAGACGGGGAGACATTTGTCGGGAACGCGTTCCCTACGAGCCAAACCGGAGTCCCATCCGGACCCCCGCCGGCCCGACCGCTCACCTCCAGCAGCACCATGCCGACCTCGTGGATCACAGAGATGGTTTTAAAGACCTTCAGAGTGTTCTTCTCGGTCCCGTCCAGCTCCTCCACGTCACCTGAGGAGAGAGCGAAAGGCGTGAGGGGCGGGGCCAACGCCTGCCTGAGCGGCTGGGGGGGGCGTACCGGTGAGGTTCCTCAGGTGGCAGACGAGCAGCGAGTACGGCCCGGTGAAGGGGATGGCCTGGGACTGCTTCACTGTGCTCATGGCCAGCTCCGTGTACGCTGCAACGCAAGCACAATCCAGACCTTCACGTCTTCCATCTCGACCTGTGGGGTCGAGTCTGACCTCTCCAGTGAGTCCCCCCCCCCCCCAACGAGACTCACTGGAGAGGTCGGAAGGGTTGAGGATGTGGTAGTTGAAGTTCTTCTTCACCAGAATCCCCGACACCCTCTGGCCCTGGACGCACTTGTTGTCAGCCAGAGACCCCATCACCTGAAGGGAGACGAGGCCTTTGCGTCAAACGTGCACCGAGCAGAGGCAGGTCCCTCTCAGCCACGCCAGCGTAGCTCCCAGGCCCTCAAAAAAAAAAAAAAAAAAAAAACGCCCGAGACGAAGCGGGCGTAACCACGAGGCGTTACCGACCTTGGCCAGTTTCTCCCCCCTGAAGTTGAGGGTGACGGCCTCCGTGTTGCGGGGGTTGTGGACTTCGATGTGAACCTGGTCGTTGTCCTCGTATTCCCTGATGAGCGCAGCTTTCAGCCGGGCCATCTCGTTCTGCTCCCCGTGGACCAGGATCTGGGGAGGGAGCGCTCGTTTTCAGGCGGAAACCGGCGCCGGCGTTGGGAATGGACCGGTAAAGGGGTTGGGGGGGGTTCCTACCACGTGTGGCGGTTTGAGAGCCCTGATGAACTCGCTGGTCTGCTGGTAGTCGGTGTGGGCCGAGAACGAGATGTAGTCCACCGACATCTTCAGCTGCAGCTTCTGCCCCGACATGGTCGTGATCTCCTCTGGTTCTGACATGATGTGCTGGAGGAGCAAAAGCGCGGACGTCAGCCCGCGGAGAGCCGAGCCCCCCTTTCGTAACCGACCTTCGCCAGGGTTCCCTCCACGCAGTAGCCGGCGATGATCACTCCGTTCCTCTTGTCGGTGCACCAGCTCTCAAAGAGCTCCCTGGACAGGCCGCTCTGCATCATCCCGGGAGACGCCATCACCACGCTGGGACCGATGTCGTCGAAGTGATCCATGCTCTGGAAGAGAGCGGGGGCGTCACTGGAGAGAACCCGGAGCGCGCCCCCGCGCGGGTCTGCGGTTCGGCCGTACGCGCCTTCAGATTGCTGATGTGCTTGAAGACAAAAGGGTTGTTGATGTTGATGGCCTTGCGGATCTTGTCGTTCATGGCGTTGACGTAGGTCTGGTACACGGCCATGCACTTCTTGGCCAGGGACGAGGCGTAGTAGATGGGGATGTCGTGCAGCTCCGGGTGGTTCTGCCAGTACTCATCTGCAGCGGAGCAAAACCATCTCAGGCTGAGAGCATCTCAAAATAACGAACCATCGGGTGAGCTTCAGGACAAAGGAGTCGGTTCAGATTAGATTAGATTATTAGATAGTACTTTATTAATCCCACAACAGGGAAATTTCTTTCCTGCAGCAGTACAGACAGGACAGAGCACTACATAATCTACCTAAATACACTATATGTATATGTCTAACACAACCTAAACGATCTACAATATAATTATGCCTACATAACACATTTACAAATCTATAATATATACTATGTCTACACAACCTAGCCTAAATCTACAATACACACTGTACATTAAGAAATTAAATATACTAAACTGGATATAGAATCTAAATAAATATGTACAATTTGGATAGAGACACAATATACTTTAGTGCATCTCTAAAATGGTGTCTTACCCAGGATCAGCAGCAGCTCCTGAGCTCGTCCCAGAGCGAACACAGGGATCAAGCAGCGACCCTCCCTGTTGACGATGTCATGGACCGTGTTGCAGAAGCGAGCCTCGCGCTCCTCCCTCTTCTCGTGGATATGGGTGCCGTAGGTGGACTCCTGCGGGAGGACAGCAGCAGCAGCAGCGTCAGGCTCAAGAGCCGTTTGAAAGCTCCCAGGTGGGTCGGTTGCGAGGCGTCGTCGGGCCTACGATGATCAGGATGTCGGGTTTGACGCTGGGAATCTCGGCCGCCATCAGGTGTCTGTCTTCCTGTCGCGAGAAGTCTCCTGTGTACAGCAGCTGCAGACGAGGAGCTGCGTCAACGGGCCAGTTTAGACAACGTTGAAAGGAAAAATCAGGATAATGACCTTGACTCCGGCTATTTCGATCATGAACATAGCAGCTCCCAGCACGTGGCCAGCATGGTAACACCAGAACTTGATCCCAGCCACTTCCCTGACCTCATGGAAGTTAATGGTCTCAATCTTATCCATGCTCTCCTCCAGGTCGGTCTCAGCATACAGCATTTCATCAGCAGAAATATTGCTACAATGAGACAGAGTTTATGGAATGGATGCCTTATTAACTTGGGGGAATGTTGTATGAAGAGCGTCTAACCTGACTTTTACATAGTCTGACAGGAGCCAGCGGTAGATGGCCTTCGTGGCGTGGGTCATGAAGGTTCTGCCTTTAAAACTGGTCTTCTGGAGGAACCAGGGCAGAGCTCCACAGTGATCCAAATGGAAACTTTTCAGACGATAAAGGAACCGTAAAGGACACAGAGAAAAGGGTGAAGGGAGATTAAGGCGGATTAAAAACTCACTGGCTGATGAGCAGCAGATCAATCTCAGCAGGATCAATCAGGTCGATGTACGGGAGAGCATCCATACCCTCCAACCCAGGGTGGATACCACAGTCCAGCTGCAAAATAGATTGTATTATCATCCCTTACAGAAGCAAGAAAATGGAAAAAGTAAAAAAATGGAAAAAATACAAAAGAGAGAGACCTGTACAAAGAAAGAATTTAGATCTGTCTGAGGGTGAATAAATAACAGATTGACTATTTAAATCTAGACTGACACATATTTTACTGTCAAACACGGTGACAGTGTAATTTATCACATCTAATAAAAAAAGACCAATATTTACCATAATTTTCCTCCCTTTGAATTCCAGGATGATGCATGACCTCCCAACCTCCTGACCAGCACCCCTTTGACAGAGAAGTAGAACTTGATTTAAAACCGTATCACAATGTGACCTTTGCTGTTAAAAAGAGAAGAAACCACATATCAAATATAAAATATAAAATATATGAATAACTCACAGGGGGCGAATTAGAAGCTGGTCGCTTTCCTCTGCGGGTACATTCGCCTCTATTTTGCGTTTTGTGGTCATGTCTTGGAAAATGCCCGCGTATGTTTGTGACAACAAGAGTGAAATAAAACCATCCAAATGTAGAGATTTAAAAACCCAAACTGTCAATGAATGAAAGAAAACTACACCCCCAAACGTCACACTTCCGGCGTTGCGTCAAAATATCGTCGACGAGAATCCAAAATCTCAACAAGAGTTCCGGGACGGTTTTTGCCATTGATAATTCGCGGGAGTAAATATGTTAAAAACCGATTAAACACCGAAACTATTAGATAAACCTCAAGACTGATAGTACGGTATATTTATTATACATGCAAGCTTCTGGGTTTGTGTCAATGTGGCAGGGTGCTGCGCGTCTCCTTTAAGCGCTGTTGGGCGGAGGCTGTGAAACTAAAAGCAGAAAGAGCGACCTGGAGGTAAATAGAAAGCTTCCTTCATCAAAAACCCCGAAAGATCGAGGAGATTCTCCTCCAAACGCTGCTCGGAGGGCTTAAAGACGCCAGGTTAAACTTTATTTTTTTTCAGGTCGACGCTTTCTCGTTTGCATGTTTCAAAGTGTTCAAACTCCAGCGTGAAAGGTGGAGCCACGTTTAAGTTCCAGAAGTCTTTCATTTTTATTCGTCTTGTAACGAGAAACGGCGGGCGAGCCTCGTCCGAGCGCTTTCTGTCGCCCAACAGGCACAGACAAGTCAAAAGTGGTGAATAAGTTCGGGGCAACCTGCTGAATTATTTATTTATTTATTTATTTATGTTTATTTATTTATTTATTTTTTTTTTCTTGGTTGATTTTGAGATGAGGATGGAGGTCAGAGTCCTCCTGCCTCTCTGGAGGCTTCAGGTCCTCTCGCGGAGGCAGGTGGAGGAGGTGGACAGGCTCTCAGGGGATCCGAGGGCCCTTCGCTACTCAGTGGTTCCACCTGTAACATGCAACACTTACAAAAACGCTCTGCGCATGAAATGCATCAAGATGTTTACCGGGCTGCTGTTGCAGAGGGATGCATTATTCATGCTCCCTCTATTATTCATGCGAGAGAGGTCGCACTCCAGTATGTGAACCAGACACATGAGGATCATGCAGAGGATGTCAGGATCATCTAACTGGTCTCTGTTCAGGTGTAAAAAGTCAGAGTTTGTGTGTGTGTGTGCGTGTGTGTGTGTGGGTGGGTGTGGGTGCGTGCAGGACGCTGAGGTCGGGGGGAGGGGATGCTACCTGTGGTTCGTCATGGTGAACGATGTTCCGGAAAGTGAAAAAGCGCCACAGCAGCAGCAGTTCCCAGAGCAGCGAGATCAGCACCAAGAGCAAAGTAAAACCGGCTTCTGTCCTTTCCCCTCCACTTCTCTCCCCCTGCGCGCTTTGCTTTTGGCCAACGCTGTTTCCCAACGCCCCTAGTCGGTGGACTCCAGCCTGGGGGGCCTGTCCAGGTCCAGCACGGTCGCCAGCCTCGACACAGACTCCACCAAGAGTTCCGGTCGGTCTCCTTCCGCCCCTCGACGCCTGCCCGGCCCTCCTCTCCTGCTCTGCCCCCGTTCATCCTCCCTGTCGCCGTAGGCAACAGCGCGTCTGAAGCGTGCGCTGAGTTCCGGGTGAAGTATGTGGGGGCGATCGAGAAGCTGGAGTTCAAAATGAGCAAGACCCTCCAGGAGCCTCTGGACCTCATCGGCTACATCGACGCAGCTCAGGTGAGGGGGCGTCGACGGTTCGCCGCGTGGCGCCGGGAACAGACGCGGTCAGATCCACTTTCCCTTCGCAGCAAGACGGGAAGCTGCCTTTCGTCCCCGGGGACAGAGAGATGGTCCTGGGGGTGTCCAAGTACGGCGTCAAAGTGGCCTCGCTGGACCAGTGCGTGAGTAGATCGGCCTCCTGTGTGACCTCGACGGGGGGGGTCAAGATGAAAGCGTCTGACTTGCTCTCGCGACCAAGGACGTGCTGCACCGCCACCCTCTCTACCTGATCGTGCGCATGTTGAGCTACGACGACGGCCTGGGCGCCGGGAAGAACCTGCTGGCGCTCAAGACCACGGACGCGCAGCAGGAGGAGTGCAGCATCTGGGTGTACCAGTGCAGCAGCTCGGTGAGGGCAGGCTCCACCGCCGTCGGGGGGGGTCCTCAGGTTGAAACAGCCGTCTCTGTTTCGTTTCAGGAGCAGGCTCAGTCCATCTGTAAGGTGCTGTCGGCTTCCTTCGACTGCGCTCTGTCCTCGGACAAGTCCTGAAGGTCAGAGACGGAGGAGATCCGAGGAGGCAGATGAAAGGACGGCACCGGATCACGAATTTCCTTGAACCCCCCTTTATTTTATTTTTATTTTGTTTTTTTACCTTCAGCTTCCCATCAAACGTTGACTGACTGACAGTGAAGCCCACAGCAGACCCGGGTGGATCAGTCGGATCAGCGCCTCCCGCCCTTCGCCCGCATGTTTAAACACAACGTGAAGGAAGGGAGGGGGGCGGTCTTGAAGCCACTGGAACAACAGACGTTTTCACATCATATTTAATGTAAATTATGGCTCTTAATGGTACAGAAGAGCAGTCGTCAGGCACAGACACGAGACCGAGTTTTGTTTTCTCCGTGTAGAAGACACTCAGACCTGCTTTGGTTGTTCTGGTACACTTGAAGGTTCGTGATCAGAACTGTGGCCCACAAATTAGACTCGTTTGTGGGGAGTCACTTCTGATTGTTGTTTTTTTTTTTTTTTTTTTAAATCACGTTTTAAATTTATGCTGTACGTTTCTTGGTACCACAAGCTTGAAGTGTTCTGATTTGATGCACCACTTTCGTGGTTTTCAGTATTTAATAATACAATTCACCCGACTTTCTGAAACAATGCAAAAACCTCTGTGGTGATAGGATTGTGGAGGCGTTTACAGTGTTTGGTTTTAATTTCCTGTCCGTCTTTAACAGTTTAAGCAAAAAAAAAATTAGACACATGTGATATAAAAGTACGACTGAGAAGGATCCTTTTTTGTTTTTGCATATAAAATATTATTTCTCCTAATTGCTGCTGATTCATTTGCGAGTTCTGAAACATGCGCAGACATCAACCCCCCACCAGGGGGCGCCAATGACGTCATGATTCCCATCGAGACAAAGGAGTTCATTGAGATCCCGTTATTAAATGAAGCAACTCAAAAATGATGGTATTCGTCAATATTTTATTCTCCCAGCTGTTTTGCTGCACAACAGTTAAGAGTCTTCAGCTCGTCGACCACAGCATTGAGACGTGTCTGTCCGTTTCTGCTTTTTACATTTAAATATAAACAAAACCGAATTACCGTTATTATCGTTTCCAGCGAGTTTATGCGACGAAGAAAGAGGATCAACTCTGACCTGCACGCGTCACATTTTCATTCACAAACCCACCGAAGGGTTTTTCGATGAGACGCCTCGATATAAATAATAATAAGTAAACAGAACCAGAGATGCAACTAAAACTGACGGTGACTGCGTCCAGGGGTTCTCCTTTGATTCAGGCAGTTTTAAGGCCTTTTAAGTTTACGAATAACTTGCTTTCGTTTTGAAACGAGCTTTGGGTCGAAAAACGTACTTTCCTGAAAGTGAAATTCTCAGTCGGATGGGTGTAAAAAGGACACTAACCGTGGATTAAACCTTTAAATCAGCAGAGCAGGGGCTCCCAAGGGGGGGGGGGCGCCCCCTAGGGGGGACGAGGAGACTCACAGGGAGACAGACGGAACGAAGGAACCAGTGAATAAAAGTACGAGAAAATCACAGTTACACTGAGAATAATGACATTTATTTATTTTATTACTTAACACTCAAAAAGAAGTTGTAATTTATTACAACCTGTAGTTTATGGCAGCTTATTTTCATTGGTTAAAAAAAGGCTTACAATGTAAAAATGTGAACCGCTGCATTAGAGGACAACAGTAACTTTAAAACACTGTTCTCACCCGGCAGGAGATTTGGGCGGCACCACCCCCAACATGTACCAAACATGTACCCAACATGTACCCAACATGTACCTGCGGGTGTTGGGGGATCTGAAGACGACCCCCCCCCCCCCAGGCCGGACAACTGGACCGAGAGGGAGACAGAAGAGTTCTCCAGAACAGACCGCCTCTGCAGCCCAAGTCCGGCTGTTTACATCCGGCCGTTGCGACCGTTAACGGCGGGTGGCGGCGGCTCTGTCCGCCGGGCCCCGGAGCACGGCTCCGTCCGCCGGGCCCGTAGCCGGGCTGTGACGCTGCTGCTGCGGGGAAAGGCCTCCAGACACGACGGTGAGGAAACACTTCTCAAGTTAGCAGGGTCAGAACGGTAGTATAAAACATCCATCTAATGTCAGATTGAACATTTAAACTCCTCTCTCTCACACACACACAAACAGACAAATACACACACAAACAAACACACACAAACAAATAAACACACACACACACACACGCACACACACAGTAATCCTGTCCAACACTTCAGAACACAAAGCTCTTCACTGAGGGAAACTGTGTAATTACACATTTCTCATGTTTAATTTAAATAGGAAATCAAAGGGGCTGCGTGTTTATACGTGTGGTTACCTCAGTAATCGTATGTTTCTGTGTTTGTTTCCTTTTTCTTAATTCTGCAGCTAATGAGGCCGGGGAGACGCCACTGGATATTGCACGGAGGCTCAAACACGTACAGTGTGAGGAGCTGGTGAGCTGACCGACCTTTAACCTCACTGATACCTGCATTAGTGTCCTAAAGCCATCGGAGGCCGTGATTTCCAGGGTTTACGGCTTTGGGGCGTGTGTGTGTGTGTGTGTGTGGAGGGGTTAAAGGTAGCTTTGATCTTTTTTTGATAAATTTAAAAAAAAAACATAACACCTAAATAAAAATAAAATACATTTTCAACATATTTTAGCTGGGGGGGTTGAAAGTAGCTTTGATCCTTTTTTGATAAATCTTAAAAGCCACCATGCTTTCATGAAACACTGTGTGATATATAGAAAAATATAATACACAAGTCAACGTTCGAAACATATTTCCATATTTGTTAACAAACAAACAAACAATCGCTTCAGCAAACATGAGTGGAACACCAGCTGACTTTATCACGGACAGCGTCCATCCCCTGATTCAGGCCTTTCTCGAAAGGACAACAAAACAACAGTGGGAATCATTTGTGCTCGGTCGCCCGGACGACGCCACTAGAATCTTAGTAGCAGAGTTGATCTTAGAAATCATCGCTACTCTGTCCAACTCAGCTTTAACCACTTTAAAGTGTCAGCCAGTCCAGTCTGAGGAGCACGTTCTGTCTCAACTGGAGGAGACGCTCCCTCAAACCTTGTCAGAAGCTTTGGGCATCCAAAGCAAAGAAGAGAAAGAGGGATTAACCACTTTAACAGATCTAATTCAAGGAGAAGTCACAGAGAATGTCAACTCTTCTTTTTTTAGCTGTGAGGAAGAAACGTTCAACCTGAGAATTCCCCCGACTTCTCGAATCAACGCTATGATCGCAGAGTTTGTGGAGGTCTTCAAAAGGTCTGCGCGCACAATCCGGAGTTTCATTGGTCCGAAGCCACGAAAGGCGAATACTGAATATTTCCCAAGTTTCGGAGAGGGCTCACTACTGGACATAAAATCAGCCGTCGCAGCGGACTTCAAGAAGGAAATCGATAACGAGGTGAAGGAGATCTTCAGCCCTCTGATAGAGGATATTCCTGAACTAGAGTCCAAGGAGCTGCAAGAGGAAATCTCAGACGAAACTCTGGTGGTGGCCATCGGCATCAGCACCTTCTCCAACTCAGGAAAACAAACCGCCAAGCCGGTGGGAAAAAGGCTCAAGTCTTTCTTTACCAAATGCTTTGCTAAAGTCTCCCTAATGCGGGTACTTGCTAAGCTGAGGAGAAAGCATCCCGAGCACGCTGAAGACAAGATCGAGTCGGGAAATGCCATCTTGGAGGAACTTTCAAATCGGCTTGTGAGGCAGAAGGATCCCAAGAGTAAACCTGTGGACGCCTTGGCCAGGGTCCTTAAAGGTCTGAAGGGAGAAAAGGTTCATGTCTTCCACCATGAACTCAGCAAAGTGCTGCAGCAGCACTCTGTCCTGGGCTCAGGCCAGAGGGACGACCCCAGCAGGGACATCAGGACCAACGCCTGGATCCTGACCGCCTTAATGAAGTGGTACCTGGACACTCAGGTCAAGTGGGTGGTCAGCAGGGTGACGGTGCCCTACACGGACAAATCTGGGAGGTGCACGCTGCCGGCACCCGCCAAAACTATTGAAGAGCAGCTTCGGGAGGAGCAACAGCGAGAGGAAAACCGATGGCGCGTGAGGCGCCTCGTTGAGGAGGTGGTTGGAGCCGCGTGGTCCAACGCCAAGATGCTGCCGTTGGCCATCGAGGACTTGGTCAGCAAGCTGACAGACACGGTGTGGGACAGCGTGAAAGAGCAGCAGCTGTACGCAGACTGGACCGACTTGGCTGATCTGGAGGGAAAGGTGACCAGGCTGGCTAAAGCCTTTGGCTCCCCAGAAAAGTTGGTCTTTCTGATCATGTGTGGGGATCAGGACGTCCTGGACCAGATGATGAAGATCGTCTGCAAGCAGCTGCTGACGCCGAGAAAGAAGAAATGTTTTTTCTGCAAGTTCTTCTGCTCGATGGGCAAAGCCGCTACCAAGATGTTCACACGCAGAAACTAACAGTGTCATGTTGCCTTTAAAGTGACAAATGAAGCGATTAAAAATATATACCAGATGTGTCCTGATGCCTTCACTGATTTAACACAAAAGAGGTCCATTCAGTCATTTAGCAGCAGTTGAGGTCTCTGAATAAAACACTAACTTGGTCCTGAAGTAGCACAACTGGTGCAGCTGAGAGAGAGAGAGAGAGAGAGAGAGAGCTGAACCTGATGTGGGTGGGGCCACGTCCATTGATATGAAAAGAAATCCCATTATTAAATGAAGCAACTCAGAAATGATGGTGTTCTTTAATATTTTATTATTCCAGCTGTTTTCCCATTTACTGTACAACAGTTAAGAGTCACTGCAGTAACTAACAAATGTATTTTTCTGTCTTGAGCGAGTCTTCAGCTCGTCGACCGCAGCATTGAGACGTGTGTGTCCGCTTCTGCTTTTTACATTTAAATATAAACAAAACCAAATTATTTACACAAGTAGATTCTCAAATCTTCCCGTTTCCAGTGAGCTTATGCGACGAAGAAAGAGGATCAACTCTGACCTGCACGCGTCACATTTTCATTCACGAACCCACCGAAGGGTTTTTCGATGAAACGCCTCGATATAAATACGAACAGAACCAAAGTTGCTCTGCAACTAAAACTGACGGTGACTGCGTCCAGGGGTTCTCCTTTGATTCACGACACCACCCAGACCCGCCTTTACTGGAGGATCAGGGATGCAGGAGGGGTCCCGGCTCAAAAATCACATTCTGTGTTAATCGCACGCACACACGCGCACACACACACACACACACACACACACACACACGAGGAGGAGACAGGTGTGTGTGCAGACAGGCTGAAAGGAAAAATAGCTGCTGCACCCATCTGACCTGAGTGTGTATGCACGTGTGTGTGTGTGTGTGTGTGTGTGAGAGAGAGGGAGAGAGGAGAAGCGCTCAGAGGCCGGGGAACTGGTTCACAGTCGCGTCTCACACTTGCGAGAAAGTGTGAGGAGTTGCAGGAGGCAGCAGGAGCGGCACATTCGCACAGGTTCGTTAGCACCAACAGGAAGCTCAGCGCCGGAGGAGAAGCAGGGAGGCGTTTAGAGCGGCTCACGCAGGGGTCGGGGCACAACCACGAGGACTACCACCACATTTAGAGTCGACGGGCGGATCAAACACGCTTGCAGCTGAGAGAAAAGATGAAAATACTGTACATAAACCCTTCATGATGTCACGCGCCGTGCCGGGGGGGGCGGGGCTAAAGATGAGAAAAGTGCATTTGTTGTTAGAGGTCGTCCACTACAATCATCATTTTAGAGCTTTGAGTCTTGGGTCAGGGACATTAACAGCAGGCATCCGAACGCCACGGCAACAGGCCTCGGCCGCCTTTAAGACAACGATTAGGGGCGCGCGGCGGCGGGGACGAGGCCGTGTCGTCATCAGTGGGGGGGGGGGTCGTTCAGTCAGCGATGAAGTGTACGAACGTCACCGGAAAGGCCCCTCGTCTCATCGGCTCGCCTTCGATGTGGCCCAGCTGTGGGAGGAAAGGTCAGAGAGGATGAGAGGTGGAATACCGCTGATGAAAAGTGATTTAACAACACAAACACGAGGCTACAACGAGGCTAAACACAAGAGCCGAATCGCTATTGAAGGATTCCATGTCGATTATCAAAGCACAACTTCTGATGGAATACCGTTTTGATTGGTTGCTTCTACTTGATTTCCAGTGGACTTCAGAAATCATTAGGAAAGTGGTTTTTATTTCTTTAATTTGATGTGAAAGCTATTTCCAAACATCAAATCAGCAGAATCATCTATCGTAACTACACACGGGACACAAGTGTGGGCTACGAGACTAATCCACCATCGAGGCCTTCGTCATATTAACGGGATTTGCCGTTGTTTTTCCGTTTTGTTATTTGCTTCTTTCCTCTCACCCAGACAAGAAGACGGATACGCTCCTGCCAGGGAGCTTAGCTGGAACGCCGCAGCGTGACAGGGAGAGCTCCCAGGAATAGCACATCATGTGCGCTTCTAAATAAAACACCCCAGGTATGGCTTTTAGTAACAGCCGACCGAAACTGTCAAACATTTAACCATTTAACCATCATCTTATTTCAGGAAACTAGCAGTATCTCAGCCTTTTGCGAAGGAATCCCAGTCCCCCCAGTCAGGAGAAGGATATCCAAGATTTTGTGCGGCTCAGAGGAGGAGACAAATGACAAGGAAAAAGTCGGCTATCCGTTTAATTAATATGACACCGCTACATATTACCTTGGCTGAAACAGAAGACGGTACGTATAATGTCCATTTAAGTTATTTTTAACGCCTTCTACACCTGAAAATAAGAAAGCTTGAACATGTTTCTGCACGTTTAGAAAAGGCTAAACATGAGCAGGAGAAGATATTGTGGGAAGAGATTCAGGACTATGTTTTAACCGGAAGTACAGCAAATACAAATCTATTAATAAACCAGACAGACATGAGCTAATCCTCTCATTTAGCTGCGTCATTAGTTTCATCTCAATACTTCAGATGAGGCGATGATGACCTCGGGGGTCAGACGGGGACGGGGTTGAATAAATACGATCCGTTTTCTGCAGCTGGTTGGCGTCTAAACAAGGAGCTTCAGAGAGGAAGCAGCAGCTTCTTGTTTAAAAAAAAAAAAAGAAAAAAAAAAAAGAGCACCAGCCAGCGCGAGGTCATGGCTTTCTGCTTCGGCTGCCATGGTTACGCAGCCGGACAGGAGGCGGACTGTGCTGCGATGGAGCATCAAAAAAAAAAAAAAAAAAAGAAGGAAAAGGGTGGACACTGACCCACCACTCCTGGTCCTCCTCTCCGTCCACCACGATCACTTCGCCCTCGGTGAACGTCAGCTCGTCCGGGTTGTCCGCCACGCAGTTGTAGATGGCTTTCACTCGCTTTGGCCTCTGTTTCTGGAAAACAACGGACACGCGGGCATTGACGTCTGTGGACCGCGGGATGATCAGAACCGCCAGCAAGATTCAGAACCCAGAACCTTTTGGTGGCACCAAAATAAAGCTCCCAATGCACTTTAGACAGTGATTGGGTCATCCTAACCTGAAGATGGCGCTGTTTGACAGCTTTCAGACCTTTTAATTTTATTAATAATTTGCTTTAATTTCGAAACAAGCTTTGGATGAAAAACGTACATTCCTGAACAGGAAAGGCTCAGTGGGTGGGGGGTGTAAAAAGGAAAACTAATCGTGGATTAAACCTTTAAATCAACAGTCGGGGGATCAACGCAGCGGCACGGATGAATGAACAAATAAACACGTTAGCACAGTCATGAGAAGAGGAAGAGGGACTCACATAGAAGGCCTTCCTCAGCACGGGCGCTGGAGGCAGAGACTGACCCATGGAGTTCGGGGGGCACCCTGGCACTTCCTTAGCTGGAACAGGGAGTGGAAATGACATCACCACGGCAACAGGGGGAAGAGGAGCCGACAGACAATGAAACAACCCGACAGGATCAACGGGTCTGCCGCACTAACCTTGCCGTTCGATGGACTGCGTTCTGTTCAGGTTGCCTCGGTTGAAGTTTTTATCGTTGCTGGAACACGAGGGGACAAAAAGGTTTAAAAGTAGCTGCAGGAAGCGGTAAACTCCCCAGAGCCACCGCAGCGGCGCTGGACGGAGACAGAGACGCCGCAGAGGAATGTGACTGTCCCGCTGGACACAGATTTAGTCTGGACACTGAGACATCAGAGCAGGGGCTCCCAAAGAGGGGGGGGCGCCCCCTAGGGGGGACGAGGAGACTCACAGGGAGACAGACGGAACGAAGGAACAGTGAATAAAAGTACGAGAAAATCACAGTTACACTGAGAATAATGAGCGAAAAGGCGGGTTGTTGTTTATTTATCACTCAGAAAGAAGTTGTAATTTATTACAACCTGTAGTTTATGGCAGCTTATTTTCATTGGTTAAAAAAAGGCTAACAATGTAAAAATGTGATAAAATGTAAATTGTAAGTAATCTAGTGGACCAAGATGGGGGGGGTGTGGCGGGGAACCGCTCCATTAGAGGACAACAGTAACTTTAAAACACTGTTCTCACCCGGCAGGAGATTTGGGCGGCACCACCCTGGAGCCTCCTTGGCCCGACTTGGACTGAATGTTCATGGACTCCATCTTTGCCACAGGAGCTGGACCCAGACCTGGACCACAGGGGCGGGGACCCGGATTCAACAGCCGTTTACCCGCTTCCAAAGAGCCAAAATGGCGGGCGGCGCCGAGACCTACCTCCAGTGGAAATCAGTCTCACAGGTGGAACCGGCGGGTGCATGTTGGGGGGGTCTGAAGACGACCTCTGCCGGCCCACCGCGTCTAAAGAGCCGGGCTTCCAGCTGCCGGAAGCTGGAGACTGGCCCACCCCCCCGAGGCCGGATAACTGGACTGAGAGGGAGACAGAAGGGTTTTCAAGAACAGACCGCCTCTGCAGCCCAAGTCCGGCTGCTTCCATCCGGCCGTAATTGGAAGTGACAGTTAATGGGGAGAGGGAATGTACAGAACGCGGCGCTGAGCCACAGATTCCTCCTCTGCTCTGCTGGCACCTCTCCAGACAGCCACTAATGATATTAAAGGGAAGGGGGGGGGTCACGAGACAGCTCGCTTTCAAGCTGTAATCAAGTTTTTTAAGGCCACATATACAGAAAAGGGTTCCAATTCCAAAGATCTTGTACTTTTAAGGCACCATTTCATTTGTGTCCCATTAATTTTGGGCTTTTATACGAGGTTTCCAGGTGGAGAGCGAGACGGAGAACGAGGCGGCGCCTCCTCCAACTCCCGCGGCCCTCGGCCAGCAACACATGTCAGCATCACGGGACAGATGAGTCTAATCCCGCTTCCCTTTTTCTTTTCTTCAGTCGCTTACCCAGATTCCTGGGGGGGAGGGGCGGCGCCGCCGGGCTGCCGGGCTGCTGCTGCTGCGGGCCGCCGCTCAGGATGGTGCCGTAGGTCTCGTTGTTGACCAGGCTGGGCATGAAGGCGCGCTGCTGCTTGTCCTTGACGAGGCCGGCGGCGTCGCGGCCCGCCGAGCCCAGACTGGAGTGGTGGTGGTGGTGGTGGTGGGAGTTGTTGCTGGGGGTGTAACAGCTGACGGGGCGCTCGTCCCTGCGCAGGGGGCTGGGCTGGGGGGGGGGGGGGTGGGAGTGAAAGGGAGAAAAAGGAGAGATTTCTTCTCATGTTGATCTAATTGGGTATAAAAGCCCACTGAATGCCTCATTTCCTGACACTACGCTAGTTTTCTGGTCCGGATGGACCAGAAATTTCTTCATTTTTTTTTTTTTTTACCTTCTCATCCAAATCTTCGTCGCTTTCATCCAAGTCTTCATGCTGCAGGCACCATTCATACTCCACATGGACGTGGGCGTTGAATTTCCCCGCCAGCGCTTGATTGAGCTGTGAATGAGACAAAGAAAAAGAGTCATCGGGCCATTCTGGTCCAGCATCCACAGACTCCAGCCAACCATAGTGGGCCCGGTGAGAGGTGGGCCCGCCCTCTCGTCCAACAGGCTCCTGAAGACGCAGCTCTTCAGGTCCTCTCCTGACAGCACTTCTCCCCCTCTCGTCTCACCCCCCCCGCCCCTCTCTCTCAGCTGCACCAGTTGTGCTACTTCAGGACCAAGTTAGTGTTTTATTCAGACCTCAACTGCTGCTAAATGACTGAATGGACCTCTTTTGTGTTAAATCAGTGAAGGCATCAGGACACATCTGGTATATATTTTTAATCGCTTCATTTGTCACTTTAAAGGCAACATGACACTGTTAGTTTCTGCGTGTGAACATCTTGGTAGCGGCTTTGCCCATCGAGCAGAAGAACTTGCAGAAAAAACATTTCTTCTTTCTCGGCGTCAGCAGCTGCTTGCAGACGATCTTCATCATCTGGTCCAGGACGTCCTGATCCCCACACATGATCAGAAAGACCAACTTTTCTGGGGAGCCAAAGGCTTTAGCCAGCCTGGTCACCTTTCCCTCCAGATCAGCCAAGTCGGTCCAGTCTGCGTACAGCTGCTGCTCTTTCACGCTGTCCCACACCGTGTCTGTCAGCTTGCTGACCAAGTCCTCGATGGCCAACGGCAGCATCTTGGCGTTGGACCACGCGGCTCCAACCACCTCCTCAACGAGGCGCCTCACGCGCCATCGGTTTTCCTCTCGCCGTTCCTCCTCCCGAAGCTGCTCTTCGATAGTTTTGGCGGGTGCCGGCAGCGTGCACCTCCCAGATTTGTCCATGTAGGGCACCGTCACCCTGCTGACCACCCACTTGACCTGAGTGTCCAGGTACCACTTCATTAAGGCGGTCAGGATCCAGGCGTTGGTCCTGATGTCCCTGCTGGGGTCGTCCCTCTGGCCTGAGCCCAGGACAGAGTGCTGCTGCAGCACTTTGCTGAGTTCATGGTGGAAGACATGAACCTTTTCTCCCTTCAGACCTTTCAGGACCCTGGCCAAGGCGTCCACAGGTTTACTCTTGGGATCCTTCTGCTCCACAAGCCGATTTGAAAGTTCCTCCAAGATGGCATTTCCCGACTCGATCTTGTCTTCAGCGTGCTCGGGATGCTTTCTCCTCA
Organism: Lagocephalus sceleratus; assembly: GCA_911728415.1. Lineage (NCBI taxonomy): Eukaryota > Metazoa > Chordata > Actinopteri > Tetraodontiformes > Tetraodontidae > Lagocephalus > Lagocephalus sceleratus. The sequence continues at coordinate 7,129,905 of CAJVRN010000036.1, read as the reverse complement.
GCTTAGCAAGTACCCGCATTAGGGAGACTTTAGCAAAGCATTTGGTAAAGAAAGACTTGAGCCTTTTTCCCACCGGCTTGGCGGTTTGTTTTCCTGAGTTGGAGAAGGTGCTGATGCCGATGGCCACCACCAGAGTTTCGTCTGAGATTTCCTCTTGCAGCTCCTTGGACTCTAGTTCAGGAATATCCTCTATCAGAGGGCTGAAGATCTCCTTCACCTCGTTATCGATTTCCTTCTTGAAGTCCGCTGCGACGGCTGATTTTATGTCCAGTAGTGAGCCCTCTCCGAAACTTGGGAAATATTCAGTATTCGCCTTTCGTGGCTTCGGACCAATGAAACTCCGGATTGTGCGCGCAGACCTTTTGAAGACCTCCACAAACTCTGCGATCATAGCGTTGATTCGAGAAGTCGGGGGAATTCTCAGGTTGAACGTTTCTTCCTCACAGCTAAAAAAAGAAGAGTTGACATTCTCTGTGACTTCTCCTTGAATTAGATCTGTTAAAGTGGTTAATCCCTCTTTCTCTTCTTTGCTTTGGATGCCCAAAGCTTCTGACAAGGTTTGAGGGAGCGTCTCCTCCAGTTGAGACAGAACGTGCTCCTCAGACTGGACTGGCTGACACTTTAAAGTGGTTAAAGCTGAGTTGGACAGAGTAGCGATGATTTCTAAGATCAACTCTGCTACTAAGATTCTAGTGGCGTCGTCCGGGCGACCGAGCACAAATGATTCCCACTGTTGTTTTGTTGTCCTTTCGAGAAAGGCCTGAATCAGGGGATGGACGCTGTCCGTGATAAAGTCAGCTGGTGTTCCACTCATGTTTGCTGAAGCGATTGTTTGTTTGTTTGTTAACAAATATGGAAATATGTTTCAAACGTTGACTTGTGTATTATATTTTTCTATATATCACACAGTGTTTCATGAAAGCATGGTGGCTTTTAAGATTTATCAAAAAAGGATCAAAGCTACTTTCAACCCCCCCGGCTAAAATATGTTGAAAATGTATTTTATTTTTATTTATGTTTTTATTTTTATGTTATATAGTGTGTTATGTTTTTTTTTAAGATTTATCAAAAAAAGATCAAAGCTACCTTTAACGCCTCCACACACACACACACACACACACACACACACACACACACACACACCCACACGCCCAAAGCCGTAAACCCTGGAAATCACGGCCTCCGATGGCTTTAGGACACTAATGCAGGTATCAGTGAGGTTAAAGGTCGGTCAGCTCACCAGCTCCTCACACTGTACGTGTTTGAGCCTCCGTGCAATATCCAGTGGCGTCTCCCCGGCCTCATTAGCTGCAGAATTAAGAAAAAGGAAACAAACACAGAAACATACGATTACTGAGGTAACCACACGTATAAACACGCAGCCCCTTTGATTTCCTATTTAAATTAAACATGAGAAATGTGTAATTACACAGTTTCCCTCAGTGAAGAGCTTTGTGTTCTGAAGTGTTGGACAGGATTACTGTCTGTGTGTGTGTGTGTGTGTATGTGTCTGAGACACTGCTTGAAAGTTTTAATGTTCTGTCTGACATAAAAGTCCCTTTAGAAGGAAACAGTAGTTTGAAACTGCAGCTCCTGAGAGTGAACCTGCTAAGTTGTAAAAAGGAAAAGTACAGAGGTTCAGCGAACACACCATGGCTGTGCTGCGTTTCCTTACCGATGTCTATGGAGGCCTTTCCCCGCAGCAGCAGCTTCAGACACTCGCTGTTGTCGGTCAGGCAGCAGTAGTGCAGTGCCGTGCTGCCTTTCACCGTCTGCTTATCCAAATTCAAACTGCAGAAAATCACATAGAAATTGTTAAAATTCCAAAACGGAGATCCTGGATAACTTTGTAGTTCGGTGACATGTACCAAAACTACTGCTGTTCCCATTTCCAGCTTTGTTTACCTGTTCTGAGTCAGGAAGTCGACGATGTGCAGAGACGTTCTGTCTACCAGCCTGACAGCCAGATGAAGGGCCGTCTCTCCATGTTCCTGAAACAAAAAAGGCATCATGAGTGACACCTCTGAGGATACGAGGTGAATGGGAAGAAGACGAAGAGCGGGACAGACACAAATGTCTGCACTGACGTGTCCGTTCGCCAGAGGAATGGGCTCCATCAGGTCGACTCCCTCGGCGTAAACCTGGATGAGCGAGAAGATGTCCCGGGCCTTCACGGCGTCGCACAGCGTGTGCAGCCTGGAGGTGGTGTCGGGACATTTCTTCCGAGCGAATCGCTTCTCTGTGTACTTGGCGGTGATGAAATCTTTCCTCGCCTGCCTGATGGGAGATGTGCAGTGTTTTCATTTGCAGTCTTGAGTTGAAACGTTGCGATGGCACCTCATGGCCGAGACTAATATTTGGTTTGAACCGCAAAATTTAACATGAATCCGTAAAAAACAAGATCAGCGGCTGGAAAATCAGTGAATTTGTGCAGAACATTGTGCTTCAACATCCCACAGAGTAGCGTTTTGATGTGCTGATGCACCACGGTGAGGCTGCTATGGGTTGCTGTAACGTGATGCTGAAGTGAGACAGACAGAAGTTTTCAGGGGTAACTTACATATCGCTGGCTGGGTTGGGTTTCACCACATTTTCAGCACTTAAACAAGCCTCCATGATTTCATTAAAGCCTGCATTCCCCACATTCTTGGCCAGCTGTGGAACACGCATAGACACACACACACACACACACACACGCACACGTACAGTCAGCCACACTCTAACATGCATTAATTCAGCCTTTACTTCTACTAGGCTGATGCCCTGATGTTAAACTTCATGTACAAAATCCCAAAAGTTCCATACAGACTATAAAAATGTATATTTCTACAATAAAAAGTTAGAGGGTGGTTCAAATTGTGACAACTTATAAAGTAGAAATGCCCAATTAGTGATTTACCAAGAGCTCTGAGGTGCTGAGTACGTCCAGAGTCAGAGACTGGATCCTGGAGTAGTGGACCCCCAGCTCCCTGTGGATCCCTGAACATTCTATGCAGGTGAGAATGCCCAGGTTGGTGGACAGCCACGTGGGGTCTGACAGAGAAAGAGAGGATGCCATGGTAACAAAGGCCAGGGCGGTCTTATTTAGCAGCGGTGCGTGTTGCCACTCACTGGGTGCCCCGCAGTCACAGCACACGTCGTTCCCCGTCATCCTCTTCACCTCCACCAGGATCGCCTTGGTGAGCTCCTGGACGATGTTGTTCTCGCCAACATGCTGGTCCCCTTTGAAGGCCTGATTCAGCGCCTCCTCCTTGCTGTTCTGAAGCACCGAGATCCAGCTGGAGACGAGAGCGCCGCAAAGTGAACGTTGGTCAGCGGTTTGATGGAAGAAGGCAAAAGTTGAGCAAGAAAGGACGAGAGTCAGACTGGGTGTGAGGTGGGAAGTGTGTGGAAAGTGGTTGAGGTGGTAAACAGGATGCACTTAGCACAGAAAGGAACACACACATGCACACACACGCACACACAAAAGAAAGAATGGACACTCACATCTGACAGTCTTGGTCGTCCTCGGCCTGAAAATGATACGTTCTGTCGTCTGTAGCAAAAACAAAGCGATGGAAACAGGATAAATATAGATGCCCGCTGAGAGCTTTGAAAACTTTGTTTCTGTTGTCAGGTAACTCATAACCATGGAAACCAAGAACTACTTTTACATCTGTATATAAAAGGACCTCCTTTTGTCTCCAGACAGTCGATGATTAGCCTCTCCAACATGCTGGTGACATCTGTCACATTTCGCCTGTTTGGGCGTCCACACGTATGTGTCCAGAGGAAAGGAGCCCGAACTCACGTGATATCAGGTCAAAGCTTCGCTTCTCCTCTGGATTGTGTTTCACCTGACAGGTGAGCAGATTGAGTTTAGCTGGCGGCCGGTTAGCCTGCGAAGGGGACGAGAAGAGAGGCGGAGGGTGACCACAACAGCAAGAGCAGGAGCGCCGACTTTGGCCTTCTACACACGTGACAAATCTATGTTCACGCGTGACCGCAGCTGGTCATCAACGCATCTCTGTACCCTTTAACCGGGGACGCACAAGAACCCGAGTGTGAGTGAGCCGTGTGTTTACTGACTGTGCCGTGGGAGATGGTGAGATATCCGTTCTTCGCTGTGCATTTCCTCTTCTGCCACACTTTCCTCAACCTGAGTGGACAAACCCCATCATGTTAAGCAAAAAAAAAACAAACAAACAAACAAACAAAAAACCCCCCACAACCATTCAAATCATCAAATGTTTCCTCTCCACTCGATCATTTCCAGACTCACCCGTCGCTCTTCTTGTAAAGGTAGCCGCTGCGCTCTGTGCCGTGCTCCTTGTTCCCCTGCGGCTGGTGAAGGCTGTAGGTGGTGCTGGGCCGCGCCTGAGATTCCTGGGAAAAGACGCACGTGCACAATGAGGTGTGTGTGTGGTGTGTTTGTGTGTGTGGGGGGGGGGGTAAGAAATCCCTGCCGATTCCAGCAGCAGGAACCGCTCTTTCTGTGCATCTAATCTCAGGAGGAACCCGTGTGAAACAGCGTGATTCAAACATGCTCAAGCCATAAAAAATAAACAGTGCAGCACATGCCTTAACTGTGGCGGGGTTTATCTTGTGGACATTCATGCATGACTGCAATGGAACAACAACAAGGATGAAACAAAGGCCAAATTTTTGCATGAGTGATGTAATTTCCATTCTGGAACTATGACAGGAAACAGAGGAGGGTTGGGGGGGGGGTCTTCTGAAGGCTAGTGTTGACGAAGCATTAATGCACCGCTCTCTGCTGCTTTAATCAGCGATCACACACACATCAAAACAGCGAGGACTCAACGGCGTCTCACTGGAAAAGCTGGAAAAACTAAATAGCGCAGGGCTAAGAATGTGTTTTTATGTGTTGCTGTAAACGTAGGAGCGACGGCTGAAGCAAGGGCACGACTGACACAAGACGGCAAACACCAAAAAAAAAAAAAAAAAGAGGTTTTTTTTTTTTTTTTCACTCTTTTGAATCCACTTACTCTCCTAGACTTGTGTCACAAAAAAACGGAGGCAGGGGAGGAAGAAAGACAAACATTCAGGTGAGACCAGGAGCAGATATATTTCACGATCAGATCTCGCGTAGACGGTGAGGATGGCGCGTTGGAGCCTCTTCGGCGTTTGCGTTCAAAAAGTAAAGCGATAAAGTCTGGATGGGAAAGGGGTCATTATGTGGCCCTGTGTGCATTTCAAAAGGTGAACAAACAGCAGACACCTTCAGGAGGGGTTTTATGAGTGCGTGCGTGTGGGTGTGTGTGTGTGAGTGTGTGTTACCTCCTTCTGCTCCACCTGCAGCGCAGACTTGAGGACGTCTCGCAACTGAGTCAGCTGTTTCCTCTCCTCGTCCTGCACCTGCTTAATCTGTTCCAGAGAGCGCCGATAAGACCCACACGGTACAGAAAGCAAACAGACAACAGCGGAGACGCTGCGTTTTTGTTCTCACAGTGTGGAGGTCGGTCGCCAGCTTTTCTATGGAAGGCTTCAAGTTGTCAACGGCTTTCAGGCCATCCTGGAAGAAACTGAGCAGAAACAGAGTCGTTGATTCTTCTCTTAAGACGTATTGTTAAAGACGAATACAACAAGGGGTAGGTGAAGCAGTTTAAAGCAGGGTTGATCTTACTTGCACTGCGCGTGGAAGTATTTGATGAGGTTCTGCAGCAGATCGACGCCTTTCTTGATTTTGATCTCGTTGACTTTGAGAAGATACTGCGAAGACATTTCACGCAGATTGGTTGCCTCTTTAGGAGACCAACGACTTCAACTGAAGTGACAACGGGGGACCCAGGTGGCGCAGATCACCTCGCACATCTGTAGCTGGAAGAATCTCCTCTCCTTCTCCATCTCCTCTGCGATTTCCGCCCCGCTGATTTCCGTCCTGATCATCCCGTGCTGTCGAGCGTGCTCCTTCTTCTCCTTCTCTATCTTGGTGCTGCAATTGACACGAGAGTCTCTGAGCGCGCGGCGCATCGATGGGAGCGACACGAAACGGGGAGGATGCTGTGAAAAACCACCGCCACCGACTCTCACACCGAGGGGAGGTTTGGGCCTGGACATTTTGATGTCGGATAAGTTGGGCGGCCAGAGCTTTAAATTGGGGGTCCAGCTTCACTGTACAGTCACGAGTAAAGCCGATCCTGCTTCCAGGTAAACAGGAGAGTGGGCTGGTTCGTGAGACAAGCGGTGTTCGGGGCTGATTCTTCACACACATCGCAGTTTCTCATGCAGCCGAGCGGAGCATCAGAGGGGAGACCGTCCATGCAGCACGCCATTCGCTTCTATATGCTGGGTTACTTCAGCATAGATTCATGACAGGAGGCTCCGGGAGCTGCTCCATTAAGGGCCGCGAGCTGTTGGAGACTGTTTAGCCCGGTTCGCGTGCGCGAGGGCAGCCTTCACACCAGCGTGCTGGCTCCTGTTGTCTGTCCCGGCTGGAGCCGAGGTCAGCCTGTTACATCAAGTCCTCAGCTATTCTGGCCTCGGACCTCACGACACGCTTTTTCAAAACGTCTCAGTATTTCATTAGCTGTCCTTCGCGCCAAGTTAAATGGAATTTACTGCGCTTCACACATACCGGCTTATCTTTCCTTCGCATCAGAATATTTATATTTCAATGTTCTCAAGTGCCAACTGTTGCAGCTCTCCTGTTATTTAGGAGAAGAAGAAGAAGAAGAAAAAAAGCCTGATCTTGAAAAATCACCTGGGACATTTGTCAGAGTAACCCACCCGAGTGACACAAACAGAGATCAGAGTTTCTCTGGAGTCCCACAAACACATCGAGGACACTGCGGGCCTTTGTCAGCACATGAATCTTACAGCCCCGGCGCGGCTGCAGCTGGGACAGACGCAGGCGGGCCCAGACTGCCTGTCAGCCGGCCAAGCTGCCGGTAATTCAGCTGATGCCGGGGCTGAGGATCCATCGGCCTCAGTCGCGTCAGTTCAAGGAGTGAGTCACCAGAGGAAATGGAGACTCTGTGGATGAGCGCTGCCCTTCTAACCCAGGCTGAGCTGCACTCGCCTGAACTGAGAGCGAAAATAAGACTTTCGAAATCAAGAAATCGAGATCGGAAGGTTTGACGTCTCCAGGGACGACAGCGGGAGAGGCCGCGCCACCGCTGGAAAACAAGATCCGTCGGGGTGCTTGAGTGTTTTTGTCACTCTGCCGGCGACCTCTGGAGATCACCAACAAAGCGCACAAAAACAGAGGCGGAGAACGGCAGCGAGCGGGAGCTTCTGAAACCAGCCAACACGCGGCGCTGTTTGACTGCAACGGGCCGGAGAGGAGACGGTTTATTTTTTTACCCCTTCAGTAACGAGTGTCCTTTGCTGCTTGTAAGACACATGAAAGTGCTGTAAAGAAAAGCACGTGCTCTCGCTGCGCGCGCGGTTACAACAGAGGAAACCGGTGCGAGGGTGGGAGGCGGCGGTGAAGAGGATTATTCACATTCTCAAGGATGTGATGACAGATAATTACACGAGGGAGGGAGGGAGGGAGGGAGGGAGGAGACAGGTCACTGTGTGCGTTTCATTTAATACAGTAACTGATGTCTGGGGCAGATACAGCGGGAGGACAAACCTCTGTTGGCTCTGAGGTCACAGAGGAAAGTGTGTGTGTGGTATCAGGTAACTTACACTTTAGTTTCATAGTCTTTCCAGGCTTTGTCGAAGGGCTTTTTCAGATCCTGAGGGGGAGGAAACAGAAACCCAGTGAGATATTAATTAAGCATTGATCAAAAGTATAGTCCTAGAGCGAAAACACGACATTTTCTGGCCCCCATAACTTGATTTCCTGTTTAACGATGTTCAAAGTGTTCGAAGCGAACCGGTGATTAAACAGTGATTAGCACAAACACACGCAGACACTGCGGGTAATTAGCCGAGTCTAAGAGGAAGCAGTTTCATTCAGCGGGCTGATGTCTGCTACCAGAACACTCGTTGCCTAAATTATGAAAGAGCTGTCAATTATTCACACTCTCACTAAAAAAAGAAGACTCCGATATGAAAAAAAAAAAAAAATACTCCCAGAGCAGCAGACATGGCTCTTTTACCAGCGAATGTGAAAAGCTTGTGTAAGTGTTGGGACGGAGTTAGAGCATTGTTCAGGCTCCAGAGAGGGCTGTGATCCTGAAGTTGACCTCTGGCTGAGCAGCAGAGGGGAGGCTGGTTTAAGGGTCATGTGTGGATCAGTGGGCCGAGCCATAAAACACTCCGCCATTCATTGAACCAACTCCAGGGCAGGAATCAGAGGGGGGACGGGGGGACGGCCTCAAAGCACAAAGAGGTCGATGAGCAGCTTGCGAGAAAGAGCCGGAGCGAAAGAGGACGTTTCTGGAACGACAACGTGCAGGTTGGCGGACGCAGAGAGGGAGGGAGAGAGGGAGCTGGGAGGAGACGGCAGAGGGAGGATAAACGGTAAGGACGTCTAAAAATACGAAATTCTGACACAGTTGGGCGGCAGCGGCGGAGCAGGGGGAAAAAAAAAGGCCAGGACGCAGGGCAAACACCCCCCGAGAGAGCAACTAGCTCCGGCGGCCTCAATCCCTCAATTTACACCAACCTACACGGCGAGGCCTTGAAATGACCTCCTCCTCCTCCCCCCAAACGCTTCTTCTGCTCCCAGTGGCAGCCGCTGCCATGTTGGACTGATGTGGGGTTAACTAACCTTCAATCAGGACACTGCGGTGTTTTCAGGAGTGTTTCCAGTCCTTCATTTCTCTCTTACTAAACCGCAGCATTCCCCATGAGGAGTGCACATTTCAAAACCTGTCCGACCAGCAGCAGATGCAGGATTATCCACCACTGGGAGCGCGCGGTTCGCCGTTGTCGCGACGACGCCGAAGCGATCGCCGTCGCGCAAAAGCTCCTCCAAAGCCGCACGTGCTGCCGGCGTTTGAAGCAACCCGGCGAGCGCATGCGAACAAGCGACACAACGGCGCCCGATGAGCAGTCGTTTCGGGGCTGATTCTCCTCTTATCTGCCGCCACCGGCGGCGAGCGTGTTTGGACGTTCACGAGTCAGCGAGCAGCAACGGGGAACGGCTGGACGCTCCGCTGCTCACGCCGGGGAAAAAGAAAACAGCAACAACCGACCGCGGTCCTCTTCCCTCACACTTAGGCAAACAAAGCCAGCAGCCGCACACACACACACACACACACACACACAACACACACAACACACACACACACATACACACACACACCGATGTGACTCATGGTGGGTTACAATCACAAGCCGGTCAATGGGGAGAAGGACAGGAGGGTCGGCCGCCCCGCATGACATCATGCTGATGTCCATTTTGAAAGTCGGGCCGTTTGCAGAAAAGTCTTGTGGACTCAGCCCTTTCCACCACCCCCTCCCCCCCCCCGCACACGCCGGTGTGTGTGTCCATGCGTGTTTGGAGTAATAACATTAGCGGGTCCTCGGTGACCCCGCCCTGCACTTCTGTTGCCTGTTGCTGACCGAGCAGCAAAGAAAAAAAAAAAAAAAGCTTAAAGCCCAAGTTAATATTCTAACAGCTTAAAGCTGCCACGGGGGGGGGCAGATGAAGTGGAAAACGGTGGGCTTTTAGCAGAGATCCTGCACCGGCGCACGTTGCTAGGTTGTCGTCCTCTAATCGCAGCCCCATTAGCAGCTGCCTCCCACAGGGTTCGGCCCACTTGTTGCCAACCATGTCACTGGCAGAATATTAACGAGCCCTGCTGGGAAAAACAACATCCACAAAGCCATCGAGGTAAATCTAAACCCACGACTCACCTACAGTAATTGTGAAGCCCATTAGGACGTGAAATAACCTTGGTATGATTTAAAAAACAGGGGGAGGGGGGAGGGGGGGTTATCTCATGGATAATACTTTTAGTGTTGTTCCAGGATCTGATGAGTGATCCGGGAACAGAATTATGATGACCTCAGATTTCCTCCCTCCACACCATGACTAAAGACGACATTTAAACAGCATTTCCGAAAACAGTATAACTGATCATTTAACCTGACGATGTAAATATATGTGTAGAAAACTGGCCGAGCCTTTCAATTACGCTCTCTCTCCCTCCGTTATGACATCGACTTCTTCCCCAATTACCTTCCTCTCCCTCCATCTAGTCTAAGCAGCTCATCACGCAGGTCTGGACCTCTTCCTGCTTCCCTCTCTCCGAACAGGTACGTCCCCCCCGGGAGAGTGCTGAAGTGAAAAGCAGGATAATGACAGAGGAGGAGGGTGGTGATGAAGGGCAGAGGGATGTGCGAGGCTGTAGAGGTAACCGGGAGACGGGGAGGTGACGCTTTATATTTCCCGTGACTTTCTTTCGGAGACTCAGGACACGAGAGTGGAAGTGTGGATGTGAGCCGAGGCTCATTAGCTTTATGTCAGGGGTTTAATGAGAATGATCCGACCGGGGCTAATGAGCAATGAGCGGCTAATGTAAGTGTCATAGATGTGGACCCCCCCCCCCACAGACAGACCGTGGAACGAGGAGGGTGGTCAACAGGGGCAAAGGGACAAAAGGAGGAAGCGATGGCGGAGAAAAGCAGATAGCGGCCGAAAGGAAAACACTCGACAGCCTGCTCCAAACGGAGGCAGAAAAGGAGAAACGGTTCAGAGGTCGACGCACAGCCAAGTGGACAAGGGTCGTGGTGAGAGCATGCGTTTCTATGGAAACCGGCCCTCATTAGCAGGACGGCTTAATTGCATCATACCTCTGTTCAAACCGCAGCCAATCACGTGTCTTCAGAGTGAAAGGCCCCAGACTGCTGAGTGCTTATTGCATTAAAGGGCTGCAGAGGCAGTAAAGCAGTGTCTGTCTGGCTGCAGTCCAGTTGGTCAATGCACATGACGTGTCGATATTTAGCACCTATGCTGCATTGTTTTGTTTTTTTTACCAAAATGTGACAAAGCAGTTTGAAAATTACGTTTGTTAATGCTTTTATTTTGAAAATGTGCTTTCAAGATTAAAAGAAATTCTATAAAAAAAAGGTAAGAAAAAGAAGTTGTTGCTGAAACTTGCAAAATGGTGAACATACATGAATATAATCCAGTCTGCCAGTTTGGTTTGGATTTTAAACATGCCATTCACTGGGAAGTCAAAAATCCACAGTTCCAGGGAGTGAAAATCAGAGATTTCATGTCTTCTTGCGGGAGCTGATCGCTTCATCATGCTGCAGCTTCATGGTCCACGTGAGGGACGGCATCAATACTGTTGCTATGGTGCTGGTTTGATTTGGACAGATTTCAAACTGAGACTTTTTCTTGGTCATTATGACTGACACTTTCTCCTGACTGCAGCACTTCTCTGAGGTCAGCGCAAGGCTAAAATCTGTACAAAACTTCCTGTTCTGGAGACATACTGTTTTGTTGCCTTACCCCTTTGACGCCCTTCAGGTCTCCCTTCAGCAGGCTGTCCAGAGGAAAGGTGATGATGTTGTTCATGTTTTGAAACTGGAGGACAGTAAGACAAGAGTGGAAAGGTTACGGTGGATAATATAAACAGGCAGAGCCTTAATATTGTAAAATCACTTTTTAAGACAGACTTCAGTCCGCAAGTGCAACTTCACCTCAATTTAAGACATCAGATGTTGACACAGTGAAAATGATCGCTCAGAAGACAAATTACTCCCCGGTTTGCTGTCACGGTTAAGTCCTGCATTTGTGTAATGCTGCACATTTAACCTGGAAAGCCGGCAGGAGCTTTAAGAGATTACAGCTTCTGATCCAAGCAAGGAAGCGGCTCATATTTCTTTAATATCTGGTGCTGAGATAACGCCAATGCAGAATCTCCTGCTCCTGCTCCGTGTGTGATGATACACTGTCTGGGGGCAGCGAGAGACCTAACAAGATGGTGTCAAATTTTTCCAATATAACCACGGCTTCCATAAAAAATCCCAGGGAAGGATCATGTTGAACCAGATCCAGCAGATATTTGGTGTTGCAGATGATGTTTGGCCATGTCAGTGGAAAATTACAGCAGCCTCCTGAGGGGCTTTAGGTTCCAGATGCACTATGTTGGAGCTGTGAATATCTGTTAGACAGCACCGAGGCTCAAAGAGATCAAAACAATGAAGGGACCAGTTGGAAACCTTTCTGTGCCCCATGAGACTTTACCGCCCTCCCTCCTCTCTCCATCCGCCCCACAGGCAGCACACACCAGGTTTTTGAAGAGTGCCGTGAGCTCTTTGGTGAACACAGAGAACTTGAGGAAAGCTGACCCCAGGTCAGGATCATCTCTGTAGACACAGTTTTCCCCAAACTTCTCCAGGGCCTGAGTGTACTGCTCCTCATTCTCTACGTGAGCTGGAAACACACAGACACAAAAACAGTTAGTGGAGTATTAATATCACATCTCAGTCAAACAGAGATCCTCCTTTTATATCTACAATCTGTGGTCAATAAACGAACATTCTATCAATGAACCTCTACATTTTCCTCAAAGTGTTTCAGCTGCATGCGAAGTACCCTTTGCATGTGCACGTGCAAAGTCATACAAACTTATACCAAACATATTTGACAGTAACAGGGAGAAGTCGCTAAAATTATAACAAGGCCAAGAATTTGTAAAGGAAAAGTTTTGAACCAGAAAATTAAGTGAAAAAAAAGCCTTGATTGCTCAACACTTTGCACGTCAAGGCAGATTAGTCAGCTTAAACCAGCAAATGATCTTATGAGAGGAGTGAGTGACTCTTTTGGGACAAGACTATCATTACTACAGAGATATAAGGGACAAACTCGACTGTGACTCAGCATTCTCCTCCCCGACACACACACATACACACACACACACACACACACACACACAAGCAATAAACTCATGTGATGCATGTGGACAGATTTAAAGATGAAGGTGGATAAGTTCGCTCTGCTGCAGAGCTCTCGTCGCATTATTAAAAAGAAAAACCTCTAAAATCACTAAGTCACTGGCAACAGAACGGTTCAAGAAAATTCTTTAAATTATTTGAAGGGAACTAGATTACACACACTGGGACAGACAGTCACAGCACCAAGCACAGTTAAATTTAAATACGCAACAGAAAAAGCAGCTTAAGCTGATCCAAAATTAAATCCGGACGTAAAAATTAAACTAAAAGAGACCTTGGAATGAATGGAAAACTGTAGTTGTGAAAACCTTAAGACCGTTTCCTGTCCCCTGCTGCTGAAAACCGGTGAAAGAGCTAAATAAAATCCAGGTCAAAACAAAACAATGAAAACCCAAAGACTGTGTTTACTGGAGGAAGTGCAGCCCACAAAGCAACGTACAAATCCTGTAATAGCAGGCGCACGACCTGCTAATACACAGTTGTGTGCACAACACCGTCTTCTCAAAGACAAAAAATATAAGGTTATGACATATATTTCCAGGGATCTAGGGAGAATATCCTACATCCAAACTTGCAGCCTTATCCAGCTCCCTCATTCACACCCAGAGTCACAGACAGGGTTTAATTATCCGGCCTCTGTCTCCACCACACTCACCGTTTATAGTCGGCTCCAGCAGGCCTGGACAGACTGACACTCACGAACACAGCATCTGGACACGTTTATGTCCGTTCGACATCTATTAAAAAAATAATGGACTGTGCACCTACTTTATACTGGCAGTACACCAGAAGGTTTGGCAGAGAAGGTATCTAAACTAGGCGTATTTGACCTTGTTCTGTCTGTTCTGTCTGTCTCTCTCAGAGGAAGTCAAGGATTAAAAACACAGTTTTGACACAGAGACGGTCGATCTGAATGACGGGAGCATAGGCTGGTTTTTAAAAAAAAAAAAGAAAACACAGCAGATTTCCTCAGAGAACGCCAATGGAAATGAAAACAATGGCAATCAAATATCTGGAGAACATAAACAACGGATATGAAATGAAAAAAAGATGAGCATAATAAGACAAGGAAGGAGGAAGGAGAAGCGAGCTGCTGAGCGCAGCAGCTTCCTCTTCATCCCGCCTTCAGTGACCTCACACACCTCCTACACCTGATCAATGACAATCAGAAATACATAATTTTAACCACAATTTATATAAGCACGATTCACAAATGAATATACAGCACTTCCAGTTGCTCACTAGATACCAGTGTGTTTGTTGTACTGATGATGTTTTCTTCTAACACACTACTGTGTTAAAATGTAAGACCTCAGTTTGAAGACTCTGTCAACCTATAGAGCCCAAAAGTGATTTTTGCTCTATTTAGGACAGATTAGACTCCAGTATGTCTGGAATGTAACAAACCAAGGTTGTTTTTCTACTGGAAGCGCCAAAGGGAGCTTCACGCTCCAGTGGAAAATGGTGCATTCAGTTCCTCCTTATATTTAGGTGCACCGGTAATCCCGTTCGTAATCGCTGCAAATCCTGACCGCCTGAAACACCTGAACGTCTCAAAGGTGCACCCTGAAGCCTGAAACGGGGAAAAGCTCTACCTCTGCTTTGGCACCGAAAGGAGTTAAAAATAAGACCGTCGTGATGAGATTAGCCTATCACGGCGCAACAGAGCAGCAAGCCCGCGTGTGTGTGTGTGTGTGTGTGTGTGTGTGTGGCAGCCGCGTAAAACATATATGTGAACGTGCGCGTTTTGGAGCGGCGGCGGGGCGAGGGCCACACACAAATGCAGCGTGGTCCCCAGCTGTTCCTTTGGGGCTGTAGATCAGACAGCTGTCCCTGTAGCCCGAACAGAGCTCGCTGTGTTGTGAAAAAGGCACGATCAGCACATTGTTCAGAGGTCTCTCTCCCTCCCTCGCTCTCCCTCTCAGCAGGGTTCTGTCAGACAGGCCAAACAAAGGACACTGGAAACACCCAACACTGGCACAGCTCGCCACAATGAGCATGGTAATAAGACACACGCGTGCACGCGCGCACACACACACACACAGTCACGCGAGTACTGGAACGGATGCTTCAGGGAGCCGAATAATAATTGCTTTAGTCAACCTAATTATCACACCTTCGCCTCAATGTCTTGATTGCTTCATAAATGACCGTTTTTAATATCAAAAGTGCCGTTTTAGACGGCGCCTAAAGCAACCAAAGCGTCACAATCACTGAGAAGAAATAGCAGAACTCACCCAGACCAGATGTGTAGATGGCCTTCACGGATTTCTTCATCTTATACAGAACACTGCGGTCCACGTCCAGAGCCTGGACACACAGAGAAAGAACAGCAGGATAAATATTCCCCCACCAGGATTTGTGTTATTGAACCTGATTCCTTGTTGATTTAATTGTCCTTTGTATGTATAGCATTCCGATTTCTTCTCCTCCCCATAAGCACGGATCCAACATGAACACAATGAATCAAAATCTACATTTTACATTTCATTATGGGGCGTGAACCCCCTGATATCCGCAATAATAAAAAAAATGCAGCGTTTTTGAGCATCTCTGACGCATTGTGCTTCAAGGGATTTATAAAAATTCAGTCGGCTCAACTTCAAGTCACTCTGAATTGTAGTGTTTGCTGTTATTGAAGACCTGTCTCCGTAGGTGGTTACAGTGTGTGTGTGTGTATGGGTGTGTGTCTTAATGCCAGCTCCACTCTGCCTGTGAGTAATGAATTATTCAAGAAACCTAAGAATAGACCAGGTTCCATTGTCATTCATCGTGTGTGTGTGTGTGTGTTTCACTGTAGGACACGAGCGGTAAGGAACCCATTCACGGATGTGCACAAAACCACACATGCACGCGAGTCTCACACACATTTGCATGCTTCCAATCCACAAAATTAGCAGATAAAAACCCCCAGGAATTCCAGCAAATACAATGCTGCGCTGTCCCAGCAATGGGTTCGGAAGTCTCTCGGGATGAGAGGGGATTTGGCAAAATGAGTTTTTGAGGGCTTTATTAAGTGTGTCCTCCCGAGACAGCCAAAGCTGGCGCCGCGTTTCCCCACCCGGCTCTCCTCCTGAGTGACACACATCAGATCCCCTCTGCTAACAGAGGGACACAATGGCTACCATTCAGCTGCACATCATAGCTGCGCACACACACACACCGGTCCTGGACAAAGACAGGAGGACGGGACCAGATGCATTAAATACATTAAATCAATGTGGTCCAACAGGTTGATGACTTGGGTGTTTTATATACCAACAGACACATTGACAGCGTCTGGCTGCAGCTTGGGGCCCACGTGTCTGTTTGTGCTGTTAAACTGTTTCCAAAACACAAGACAAAGACAGAGGACATACCACCACAGGGGGAACTGGAGACGTGTGCTGATCTACCTTGGGCTCGGCTTTGTAAGTTTAAAACCCTTGAAGCCCCCCCCCCCCCAGAGCCTGGAAAGCATTTCTGATATCCTGAGACAAAAAAAAAAGACGCCTGGATCAGCAGTCGTGATGCGCCTCTCAAAAAAAGAGGCGCCTTCAATTTTCAGGAAGCTCTTTCAATACGGGACATCAATTATTTAATGATGATTTGATGCCTTAAATGTGTCTGGAGTGGAGGATGAGAGGTCGAACAGAAAAAAAAGGGGGTGGGGGGGTGGGGGGGGTTACTCAAGTCAAAGCATGTCACCTTGTCTGAAAAGCCGGTCTGGTGAATAGAGACATTTCACAACCCACTGCATTTGCAACTGTGTTCAGTCATGACAGCAGCACAGAGGTGTCGGATACGGCAGCGTTCGCACCAATTAAGCGGCTCTTTCTGGAAAAGACAAGCGGGCCGGTGATTTACTGAAATCTGTTGGGTGGAGCTCCCGAATCAGTAGTCAGATGGCGAGCGCGAGTCCAACGCCGGTGTCGTTTTACAGTTATCGCAACTGTGAAATCTGACTTCAGCGATTGCTTCACCTTCTGAAGCTCGTGTGGGCCCGTGGAAAACCGCCTCTCGGCTCGACTTCACCAAACAGGTTTTGGAACTTTCAGGGATTGTCCTGGGAAAGCTCCTGGGAAAACGTTGGTTTTCCGTTTTCATGTACTTGTGTAACCGGTTTTTATGAGCATACTGTTGTGTGTTCGTGCATAAAAAAAAAACCCACAATATTTTCTAAAATTAGGCATTTCCCAGTGGTATACTTATTACTATCATACTAGTGTATTTTTAATCCCCCAGTGATCCCTTTCCATCTGCATAGAGGGGTCTGATGGGAAAGGGGGCAACACAAGCAGGGGACAAACAGGCGGGGTAATAAACCTGAACACAACAGCAGGACACTAAATCACTCACACACACACACTCCCATTCAATCACTCGCACTGAGAGCGAGCCAAACGCCTGCTCTCCGAGCACAGGGGCACCAGTAAGCTGCTGCGGACCAGGTCTGGAGTTTAGTAATATGACATCACACCGTGATGTCAGCGTTTCCTCCTCCTCCTCCTCCTCTTCCCTGAACCCGGGCCCTCAACTGAATTAATCTTCATTTTAAATCAAAGCCATCATCAACGTCCCGGCGATTAAAACTGGGAACCATCTGCCGCCGGCAAATTTACAGGCCGTCACCCCGCAGCAGGGTCAAAGAGATCGTTTCCATGGGGACCCAGCCTTCTGATGTTGAGGCCCAAATATTTATGTGAATGTATGGATCCTGTATGTTAGTTATATAATCCATGCACCAAACGGTCTGAAATCAGGATCGATGTCTGGGATAATCACCCATCCACATGTGCGAGAGCCAGATGCTGCTGCTGGCTACAGTTTAAGTGGTTCTAACAAGTCTGTTAAACGTGTGCGCTCGCTCTTCAAATCAAAGGCCCCTCCATCTGAGGAAGAAAGACATTCCTGGATGATTGCATGTTGGAGCGAACGACGCACAAGACGGAGGCCTGGCTCTATTGTTCCCGCCCACCAACTATCTGCTGATGACAGCATGTCTGGCTCGCCCGCTTTTCTCAGAGGCACCATCACAACACCGCGTGCACACACACACACACACACACACACACACACACACACACACACACAAACTTCACACTTTCAAATCTGCCAAATGACAACATGAGCACCCCTTCCTTTTTTATTTTTAGTAAGTAAAACTCCATCAATTAAATCCATTTCCCCCTTTGCTTACTTTTAAGATCAATAACCCTCCCTCCTAATGGTACACTGACGACATCCAACCTTGGAACACAGAGCCACAGCTGGAAAATAGATAATCAATACACTTCTTCATGTTGAAAGGGGGGAACTGCCCGCTGACAGCATCTTTTTATGACGTGCCGACTCCGGCCGCTGGAACATCTGCAGCGCTTTTACTCACAGACCAGTTCGTCATGTGGACTGGCCAGTTTGAAGTGCGCAGCGGCCTTGAAGGACACAATAAATCATTGTGACTATCAAGTTACCCGCATTAACCTCAGCCTTGCTACACAGAGGCAGAAAGTATCCCATTAAGGCCCTTTTATGCGTGCACTGTGATTCCGACTTCCAGATTCTCTCTGATGGAGCTGCACGATTTGTGGCGGTGAGGAAACAGTCGAAATGATCCGCCTGAGCAACATTGTTTTCTTTTCAGTCGCTCAGTGCGGAATGCGTACGTGAAAGGTGCTTTTCTAAACAATGGCTACTATGTTTGGTGAATTCACCTGCTGGAGAAAGCCTGGAAACCTCAACGTTAACCAAAGAACACATCAGCATTCCTGTGTTGGTCTGCCTCTGCCGTCTGTGTTCCTGACCAGTGGTTACAGACACATGAGCTCCTGTTCCACATGTGGTGCCTTCAGGGTCAGTGCAGGAAGGCTGCTCTCTTTACATGAATATCAACAGAGGAAAAACTCACTCGAAACATATGTCAGACATACAGCACGAGCCTGCAGGACAGAGAGATCGAAGGGGGAACCGGGTTTGGAGCACATACATACACGTTAGAGCGAACCAGTCCGACCCACCAGTCCGACCCACCAGTCCAAATTCAATTAAGGAACCCAGAGCTGAAATATATTAGAAATAACAATACACTAAAAAACTCCATTCAAAATAAGCTGAGGGAGTAAAGTCAATATTTTGAAGAAGCGGGTTCCGCTGCCAGGCCACAGTTGTGGGGTTTCTCCGCTCCAACAACGCAAGGTGCGATTTAATTGCTCGGCCAGAGGGGGACACAGAAATCTCCAACATGTAGGTTCGCTGGAAGTACGACAAAGGACAAGAAGACTGTAAAAGAACAGAAAGGGCTTTGTCGAGGGAGGGGGGGGCTTCGGCTTTCTATCCCTGTGAGTTATTCCGACGTAACGTATCGGCCTCGTGGTGCGTTCGTTTTACGGCTCCTTGGTGAACGCTACAAAGACCACTGCTGGAAGAGAGCCTGGACTGTGGGCTGCTGGAAATCACGCTGGGCCGACAACATCGAGCGCCGCAATTAAAACGCTGGAAAACAAACTTTCATGTCTGCTGCTCAGCCAAAGCGCTCGTTGGGGGGGGTTCTTGACATTTTACAACTTACGAGACGACGCAAAGCCGCAGAACATTTGTTTCTGTATCCCAGACAGCTGTGCTACCTCCTGAGGATAATGCTAAGCTCGCGTGTTGTTTTACACGATGTTATGTCAGGATTTATTAACTCAACCTGTTAGCGATGAGATTCTTGTTTTAATCCCCCCAATTCTTCATAGACGAGAGATTAAACTGCATTAGCAAGAACCCAAGAAAAGGTGAATGAAAGCTAGAGACCAGACGGTGTCTTACCAACTTCAAGGGGAGTCTTTAATTAAGTTTATGAAATAGCAGGAGACAGATAAAAGCCAGGTTGGAAGGAGGGGATGGGAAATAAAAAAAGCAAATGTGTGGACCCACATGGCAGCAACCTCAGACTGTCCCTTTGGTTCCTCTCGCTTTTTGTCATACTGGTGTTAAACCAGTAGTCCCAGAACACAGTGGCCAGCACGGCGGGCGTGAGACAAAGAGGTCATAACCAACTTTCTTCTCAGAAACAGCCCAGTAAAACAAGAGAGAAACCGAAAACTCAGTTCAAACAAGCCTTTGATGGTACTTTTATAGCCTGAAGTTTAATTTGCCGTAAGAAAGGAGTCTCTATTAAACCAAGATACCCTACAAAAAAGCACATTTCCCCCTGTTTTACCCACAGTGTACTGTGCTTTGCTATAGTTCCAAATCCTGTATAATGTGTGAGTTTTGCTTTGATAGCAGAGCTGAGTCACGTGCATTTCCTGTGACAGTGAACCAAGCAGACCAGTTTGACTGAGTCAGAGCTCATAAACACCGCATATTCCTCCTAAAATAAGCCAAATATCTCGTTACATGTGAGCGCACAGCTCTATTGAGCCGATTAAGTTTTGTCCAAGCGCCCTCAAAACTCAGAGAGGTTTATGCGATGCATGGAGAAAAGGTCTGCGCGTGTTCCCTCGAGTGAAAGTGACAGCAGAACAACACGACTGTGAGGTTTCACCCCTCCAGCCCCCCGAAACCCCCTCCAGTCTGGCCCCACAAAACCACCAAGTGGCCTGGGCTACAAATCAATGGAGGGGTTCATTAATGAAGAGGCCTGTCGGGCAACAATGGAGATCAACAGAAGCTGTCTAAGACGATATGGACCGGGACACTCTGATGGATGAGGTATTCCTCCAGCAGTGAACCACAGTGGCCCTTGTGGTCAACCCCAACTTTTACGTGGGCCACTATCAGGTTTCACCACAAGGTGCGACCTCAATAATCATTTTGTTGCCCCTTGCAGCAGCTGTGGAGAACTGCATCATTTCACACCAAGCCTGCTGCAGAAGATCCCAGACAGTGAGAGGAACTTTGTATGCCCCAGTAAAGTTGACAGTTCATTACATAATCCGCTTAATCTACTTTAAATACCCTTAAACTCACTAGTATTCAAGCGGAAATACCAAAGTGCCACACGATGTATTAGGCTTCATAATAAATCAGGTTGTGGACGCGGTTTCCGATTGCAAAACAAAGCCGCAGACAATGCGGCTGTAATAGGAATAAAACCAGGGAGTTTGCAGGACTGATATGATACACACGGGTGTGGTTTAATGCACACGGCCTACTCTGCTGCTTTTAATACAGTAGGTCAAAGCTGTAGGGAGAGCAGATGGAGGACGAGGGTGAAGAGAGGAGACGGTACCGCACTGATGCTGCCAGAAATCCAATTTCAATTACAGGAAGCAGTAAGCTCCTTAGGTATTATATAAAGACTGGTCAAAGTGTCTGAAGGTTTTGGACTGCTCACATTAAATCCTGGCGTGGGTGCTAGACTGCAGATCCATCTGTGTGCCTTTAATGCCATTGTCTCTGCATTGATAACTCCGAAGCCTTGTTAAAACTTTCCTCCGGACCACCTGTTGCGAGGTGGCAGCTGCTGACCCAGGCCCGGCCGCGCTCGCTCCCACTGACCTGGCCTGGAATGGGGGAGGAAACGGGGCAAAGTGTGGCTGAGCCTGGGGAATTAGTCCGGCGTCAGCTAGGGCCAGTCAAGCTTGGACGGTGCGCTCTGCACCTTAAATAAGCCTTCAACATGACAGACAAGCCAGGAGGACCTTTACCCATGTGTAAACGACAGAGCAGCACCAACAAGGATATGTGTTTGTGTCACATTAAAGCACATGCGGGTTTGAGATTAAAGCTTAGAGGTGCTATAAAGAGATGAGCGACTAAAGACAGTCACAGCAGGGACACATCAGCTTTTTAATCACTTATGAGATCATCATGAACCTACTTAGTATTTAACAAGACCCCATTACATCAGCGCCCTGAACGGTTGACGCACAAAACTGGACTGACGACAGGCTTGAGAGATAACATTTGCCTGAAACTGTGCATACCGCGGCTGTCGCTAGTGATAGCGCCTAGAGATATCGCCTGGTAATCCCTCAACAAAAACATACCGAGACAAACCTTAAAACGTATATCTGCCAGCAAGGCTACCCCGGTATTACGGTCAGCATCTCTTGGACACCAACAATGGCCGGCGGCAAACCTGACTTTGCTATAGATAAGATTTACTGTTTAGAGATGGAAAATGAACAGAAGAAGGGGACGTGGCGGAGGGAGAGTGCGAACCTGGTTTTTGGATGTCCTTCTGCTTCTTATGATCCAAAATGCTACAGCTAGAGCGCTGATGGGAATTACGAAGAGTGATCAAATTTCTCCTCTATCAGGGCTTCCTATGAAATTGAGGCCAAACACCACCATTGTCCTCAAAGACCACTCTCACATTCCTGGTTGCCTCGTTGTTCCTTAAATCTTGTGGAACGGATGACCTTTAGCCATCAGGCTCCTCTGCTTTAGAACTGTCCGGGTACGGGAGGCCGACACCCTTCCCACTTATAAGATTAGGCTTAAATCCTTCATCATCAGCAGAGCCACAGTCGTTATCACAGGTAACCTAATGCTCAGAGTTCAAACCTTCATCCGTCATGTTAGTCCTGCTGCAGGATCTGGTTCCTGGGGTTCAACGCCTTCCCTTAGAAGGGTTCCTCACATCTACCGCTCCTCATTTATAAGTCACTGTTTGGAATCATAAATTCCAGTGTTGTGGTGGTGCAGGTATCGGTTCTCGCCCCCCTACCTCACCGGAACAAATCCCAGGAGGTTGTGGGTTTCCACCATCCCACAGGTCCCCCAGAACAACGGAGGAGGGCTGGGCCGCGCCTTTGATACTAAGCGTTCTTAAAGCAAAGGTCAAAGGTCAGTCTCACAGGCACCACGTCCCCTATGGATGTGAAATAGAGTTACAGTCTGAATATGTTTAAACCCAACACGACTGTCTCAATCTTCCCCGGCGGAGACAAAGTGGCATTTCTTCGAAATCAATGGCTCTGCTTCAATGACACAAAGGTCAACTGGGCCCTGGGGGACGAGGCCCGTTTTAGACCAAACTTGCGTGGTGATACTTTAAACGCAGTGTTTGCTGTCTGTTATCATGGCTCACCTCAAAAACACCATTACTGCATGGAAACCTTTAGCATCACAGTTCTACCAAATAGTCGCTGTTTAGTGAAAGAGATGCTTCCTCAAGCTGTTATTTCTGAAAAGTCTGGACTTTAAAGACAGAAATACGCAGGAAGGAAGAAAACCAGTGTTTTACCGGAGCGGGGGGGGTCATAACCTCAAATCCCAACATCCTCTTAGTGGATAAACAGGTTTTTATTGCTGTGGACTTAACAGCACACACATACACAAGCCTTTTAGGTGGTTTAGTAGCAGTTTAACAACTAGCCTAATTAAGGTCGCGTCAGATCCAATAAAGTTGCAAAGAAGGAATTATGTAACATTCGTGTGTCCCCCCCCAGTGCTTCTGGTCTCCCCTGTTGTTAACATGTTTAAAGTCCTCCTATAAACAACCAGGCTAAGGAGAATTTGAAAAGGGGGTGTGATTTAGAAAATACGCAGCAATGGGTGCATTCCCTCCCATACGTATATGACCCAAAGATCATTCACTGGTGTCTTAGAGGCCGGCCGAGTGGCTTTACTCCCCCAATTTTACAAATCAAGGTCTGTTTACTAGTCTCAGAATGTCTATTGTGGCTAAAAGAGAGCTGCAGGAAGTCTGATAAATGATCTCATGTGCGGTGGCATCAGATGACCAAAAGTCTAAAAATGAATCAAATGTTCTTAGAAGGCTAAAGATCAAGATTTTAGCTGGAACCATCCAAGGTTAGCTGAAGGGGGGCAATTTGAAAGGGGAGCTATGTCTGAAATGATAAAGCAGCACACAGGAGCGTCAGAGGACCGCTGGTTCATTGGCCGGTCCTCAGCTGCTAGTTTAAGGGTAAAACTGGGAAGTGAGTGTTTATAAAGCTGCTGAGGGAGGTCAGAATCGTGCTGAAAACAGCTAAATCTGATATTTTTGCTTTCACCATGAATATACAGTAAAAGAAGGCTTGTTTTTACACTCAACCCGACTCATCCTTGAGTGGTTTGTTAAACTCATCAAATAGTGGAAAAACAGGCTGATTTTTAAAACTTATAAATAGCAGCTGCTGGTTTCATAGATGCCCATATATGACCATATGTAAATGTGTCGGGCTTCTGTATGTGTGTATGTGTGTGTGTGTGTTTGAGATTCCAGGCAGGCCAGTAGACAATACGTGGAAGTGTTCCCCGGCCACTGTGGTGTTTAATTGGTCAAACAGAGCAAAGCGAACAAGGTCTTGTTGCCCCAACAATAAAGCCTTGTGTTCCCAGAGCGGGTGCGTGCAGGTCAGTGTGAAAGAACAACACGCCGCCCGTTGTCTCTGCATGCTACTTTAGGTCTCTGCAACAACGATCAAATCGTCCCCAAACAGTCGGGGCCCCCAAAACACATTCCCGCTCTCTGCAAAGAAAAGCTGAGTTTTTTTGCTCATCATTCCAAAGTGCAGGTTTACTACTTTTTCGACCCATTATTGACAGCAACGTTTTCAATACCGTGTGGGTGACGCACCTGTCAACACAGGCAGGTGTGTGTCTGGCTGATAACATGGGAGTAAACTGATAACAGGGTCAATCACCCATCTGACCACAGGTCCACCTCACTGCGCATGCATCCGTGCCTGCAGGGTTTTATTCTGAAAAGCCCACCAGCCCCTGTCATGGTGGTTAATAATAATAACCAAAAACATAAATAAATAAAACTAAATCGGGAAATTACCCATATCCTCCTTCAACAGCAACCACACAGAAAGACCCACTAACACATATCACAGTTGCTCCTGTGAGAAATTCTATTTTTACCACCAGCAAGGGCGAGGCTCTGCCATTCAACACACAAAGTAGGGAAACTCTAAGAGGGGAGGGAGGCAGCAGAGGACTGTCAGGGCACCGAGCGGAAACGTCCTTCCTCCTGATGTCCTGCAAGCCAAAGGCAGAACATGAAGTGTTGCACATGCAGTTCCTGTACGCATCACTCTTTTGTGCGACACAGTTTCCGTAATTTAGAAGGTTTTGAATCTGTAGAAGGATATTTTATGCATGTTATATCTTGAGGAGCAACCCCCCACTGACGTTTTCTCTTTCTCCAAAATGAGGCTCTTTATGAATGGTGCGCTTATTGTGTTTGAAATGGGAGAGAATATTCCACAGTGGCAACAACCTTAACGAACAAAGGGGACATAAACTGACCCGCCACTGGGAGGTGGCCCATTTTATGGCCACGCCGATTAATCAAACTGGTAAAATAATAATAATAATAATAATAATTTGTGCAGAAAAATCTGTGGTGCGTTCACTTACCTCCTCCAGGGCTGCCACTGTGTTCCTGCAGTGGGACATCCTGGTGGTGAAGTTGGAGGCAGTCGGTGATTTATAGTCTTCATTTGTCTCTGCCACAAACTCTGCGACCGTGATTTGGTCCGGCATAATTGATCTCTTGGCCGATTAAAACAGAAAAACGAAAAACAAAAAAAGAAGAAGAAGGCGCGCGTTTCAGTAAATCCCACTTTGGCGATGGTGAAGTTTTTTTTTTTTTTTTTTTTTGGCGGGGGGTGGGCAGGAAAGTTTACAACAGCAGTGGGAATGTCTGTGATGGTCCGCGGGGGGAGAAAAGCATGGTGTTTAGGTCATGCCCGACTCTTGCCAACAGCGCACCGGCTCCAGGGTCCCCGCTCCTGCGCGCTTCGCTCCAAGGTGATGGGGCTCGGCTCTGCCCTCCTGCCCGACCAGCTACTCGCTTCCCATTCAGGGTTTTGTTGCGGGTCCGGGGAAAGCTTTCCTCGCTGGAGTCTGGCTGTGGTCTCCCAAAAGCCCCGGCGGCGGTGTCGGTGGAGCGCGTCCTCGTCCTCTGGCCCCCCCGGAGGAACAACAACCAGGCGTTTTCAACCGGAGCGCAAGAAATTGACAAAGGTAGAGGAGGGGACTCGACGGACCTGCGGCAGCCAATCAGGGGGGGGCGGCTGGCAGGCGGCAGCCAATCAGGGAGCTAAGAGGGCGTGACCTTGTGTTGCATTCACGGACCCTGTAAATTTATAAAGCATGTGCGGCTCAAACCCTTCAGCCAGTGTGGGCTGGCAAAAGCTTCTTTATTTGGTATCTTATCTGGATCTGAGGTGTCCTCAATAAAGGAATAATAATCGAGGGAGCCCAACTCTCAGAGAAAAAATTACTCTTTTCAGTACTTATTTTGTTTTGCTTGTTGTTTGTTGTAATTGTAATTGATGTTACTTTATCCAAAAATCACTTCTCTAGGATAGTGTAGAAGAATAAACAGCATCCAGCTGATCTTCACATGCTTTCCTTGTCAAATGTGACTGTAACAAACACCAAGACCAGTGTGCGGGTTAGACAAAACACATTTGTTACAAGTCGAGCTAAATGTTATTGACATTGTTTAGATGCACCTGTTGTCTGTTATTAAAGTGACGTCAACAAAAGTCATATTTTGTAACATAATATACCATTTTAGGCTACAAGCATGTGATCTTGGGCGAGATACTGCACACAGGTTGCACATTCGCAAATATTTCCGATGCACCTTAACGCACCATCTTCACACAGTGGAGAGAAGCAGACAGATGCAAAAATGTGGGAGAAAAATGTACTAAATATAAAATATGACTGCAATATAACAATGGTTAATTTAATATGTGCGTGACCAATTAAATGTGTTTATTCCAATTTGATAGAATGAGGGTAACATATGCGTACTCGTGATTAATGAACTATACACTATAATACACTATTGTAATCATATTATACTTCTTTTTTTTCTTGTTCTTTTTTATTATACAGTTTAGCATCTGTGAATAATAGAGACAAGTCTTCGGTCTTGCGGGGACTTTAAAAGAAGGAAAAAAGCTAATTAGGCCAATAATTCCCAAAGCATCAACTTAGCAGACAAGTTCCAAATACATGAAAATACTGCTGCAGCTTTATGTCCATATGGGAATATGCTCAGTTGTTTTTATCGGCCTTGGCCGGGAAAAAAATGTGGTTAACAAAACTCCTTTGTATCTCTTAAAATACTGTTGGGAATGGGAAGGTAAAAAAGGAAACATTCCATCATTAGCAGCTGTGTGAAACCTGTAAAGACCCTCCCATGCTCGACTTTTTGTCAACAGTCGGCTCCCAGAGCGCCTGTGTTTTTCCTGGGCTTTGGGGTGAAAAATCCGCTGATGTTTTTTCGCCTCATTCAGCCCCAGCAAGACAGCCACCGGTATAAATAGTATCACAGCAGCCGAAGAAAAACCCCGGCAGCTTTTAATCACAAACTGGGCAGTGTTCACACATTCTTTTAACTCTGCAGCGTCTCCTGGCAGGCCGGGAGATGAAGAGCTCAATACCCGGGCTGCTCTGATGGACGCTCAGGCCCGCTCGGGCTTCAGCAAACACACACGCACACGCGCACACACACACACACACACACACACACACACACACACACACACACACACACACACACACACACGCATGCACGCACGCACGCATTGGAGAGCATCTGCTAACCAGAGACAGAGCAGCCCAGTCAGTGAGGTCAGCAGAACCAAACAACACAACCCTTCCCTTTCACCGCCGATACAGTTTGATATTTTCAGCACCATCTGTCGCTCTGAAGGGAAGATTTATTCTTATAACCAGACAAGCCAAAGCTTTAAATATTCAGACATTTTCAGTTAAAAAGAAAAATCCCCCTTGGTGCTACTGGAAAACTCCGGACATAGAGCGAAGCTGGAGGTCGCGCCTGCTTTCACAACTGCATCTGAGTACCTGTGAACGGCAGACGAAGCACATGTCCTCACGTACACTCCTGTAAACACGCCCGCAATTTGTCATCCGGCAGGACTGAGTGAAACGTCCAGTGTGTGATTTGCATTTGAATGTGAGCAGGAAGCGACAGCGCGTCGCTGCAATAAAGAGGACTTCAGTTCCAGTCCAGAAAAGTCACTTTTTCCCCCCCGGACGCTGCCAAAACATCACGGCTGTGTAACAGGTGGGATCACCTCACAATCCGGCTTTTTATGTCTCGGAATAAGCGGAATGAAAGGCTTCTTTCAACGGCCCGTTGTGGACGTTCCAAAGTTTCCAATGCGCCGCTGGCCCGAGCTCCGACCCTCGGGCCCGCGCGAGGAACCGGGTCCGGCTCCTCGTGCGGATTTGGAGGTTCCCACAGGGCGAGGTAGTGGCAGTGGTCTGGGCCCCGGCTCGGGGGCCGCTGAACCCGAGCCCCAGCTGTACGTCGAGGGAATGCTAATGGAGGGAGGGGGAGGAGAAGGAGGAGGTGGTGGTGGTGAGGAGAGGAGCCACAGGAGGAGGGAGAGGAGCGCGGAGGGAAGGCCGGTGAACTGTAACCAGCTTTTTCTCACACACACAAAGAGCTGATTCAAATTGGGTCTTTATCCCAGAGAGCTCGGCCCTGACAAACCTTTATAAACCCCCTGTGTGAGATTTGTTAATGTATTCTTTAATTAAATCGTACAGAGGCATGGCTTTTAAGCTGCGTGGTAACATTAGCGTGAACTGTTTTTATTCACTCAGGAGTAATTTTTTTTTTGTCTTTATCTTTTTTTTTCTTTTACATCAGTACTGGGTTCCACGCTTCACTGATGTTATGTTACGGTAAATTTGTTCATCTCGTCGGTTATAAACGAATGCAATTGCGGATGCAAGTGTGAAAATAGATTTTGGTTGAAGTTTTCTGTTTCGACCACCTTCGAGCTGCTGCAGTCATGTGACGCTGTCAAAATGGTGACCAGAGTTATGGCGCCGCTAAGCAGACGTTCAACATCTTGCTGATGTTGCCATGACGACGCGCCACAGACACCACCAACAAGCAGGAATGCGTCCGTTCCCATCGGATGAGCGGGGAAGAACCGGTGCGGACCCCAAATTAGAGAGCGTTTCTCGAGCTGTGACATTTATGACACCTAAATGAGGGCATTCAAATGTGAACAGACTCTGCCGCGGCACTGGGAAGCCTCGCCTCGACCTCACTGGGAGGACGGGACCTCACTGGGAGGACTGGTTCTCACTCCCAGGAGTTGCCAGCTTCAGCTGATAGCAGCTATTGTGCTTCTCAACGGAACGACCTGTATTAAAAATGCTGCCTGTTTGTGACCTGAAGAGTTCGCTGAGATCACCCGCGGAGTTCGAAACATTCCCCAATGCTTAGCACTTTAGTTTTTTGCGTGTAAGCCAGAAATGTGATTCAGTTCAACTCAACTTTATTGATTCGGCGTCCTTTCCAGTCAAGATTGTCTGCAGGTGCTTGGCAGAAACCCAGAGTCGGACCCACCAAACAAAACAGACCAGCAGGAATAAGGAGCATACGATGATGTGCCCCACTGCAGACAGATTCAACACCTCTCACCGTGAGTAGGTTGATTAAATTGAGGGTGTGTTTAGGTCCTCTGTCACCTTGGAAACGACTTGAAGCCCCAGACATCCTTTAAATCAATAGGTCAGAGTTGAGAACGGGATGCAATTGATTAAAAAGGGAAGCATTTTCCCGTCCATTGACGTCCTCATTCTTATCTTCCTCACAGACTCAAACCAGGTCTTTAACCTCCTTTCATGCTCCAGTTTCTGAGCTCTTCCTCCAGCTCACCATTTCCATTTAACCTTGGCGCCTTGAAGGACACTCAAGGAATTCTGCTCTTCCCCCACCGTGCGCACACATCTGATAGGAGCCCATTCAGCGCCTTCATCGTTGGGAACAAGTGGCTTTTCCAGCCGCTGTCGCTCCTCGTAGGGGTCAGCGCTGCAGATCCGGTGGACCGTCCCCTCCACGCTCACGCTCGTCATCCCTGCCTCACCACACCCACTCTCCTGTCAATGTGTATTCCCATTTTATCCCACCTCTGTCCAAGGACACCTGACGTTTTCTGCTGGAAAGGTCAGCCCCCCCCCGGTGATCTAAACCACAGGACGTTAATTGTTAAACCTCAATGAAAACACACACTTGTGACAGCATTACCCTTCCTTCCCAGAGGCCATCAGCGTTACTCTGAGGATAATGAGAGTGTTAACATCTCAGTCGATGAGCTCCTATTAGCTGATTAAAGCACCCTTCACAGTGAATTTATTCCTGCATTAAACGGGCTCCAATCTGCTGCATCTCTCCGAGAGAGCGGTGACCTTTTGACCTATCGATCGGGAGAATGTCACCTTTAAAAAACGCATCGTTGATCTTTATCTGCTTTGGCGTTGTATTCCTGCCGGAGAATCCTCAGCTCTAGCAGCCCGTGCGAGGCCCCCGAAGCTGGCCGCTGTCTGCCCAACAGTGCTCCTCTTCTATTTCTGGAGGCCATTTGGGTCCGTTCTGACTCCGTTCTGACCCGTAAACACAAAGACACTTCCTGTCTCATTCGCGCACAGAGAGGCTGCACGTCCCCGGAGGAGCACGCCTCAGTGCAAAAACACGAACTGTTGCCTCTATATAAGGAGCTGATTATGGTCGTCTCTATCCCGGCCAGTATCAGACACAGGGCATTGAGATGTAAAAGTTCTAAAGAAACAGGCCTGCGCTTGTGAACGCCAGGATAAAAGAGCAGGAACGTGCAGCATTCACACGCCGCTGCAGCCTGTTACGCTGATGAATGTGGCATTTGTCTCATCCCTCTCTCATTTCCCCTCTGAAGTTCAGTCCGAGGTGGAGGATCTGTGTGTGAGAGGGGAGCGGAGAGTTGCCATGACGATGCCAGCTTTAATGAACTGATTTGAAATGAATATTGTTGAGGAAGAAGGAAGCGAAGGCAGTGGTCTGACTGCTAAAAAGACAGGTTTCTGCTTGTCTTTAATGGTCCGTTGTCTCTGTTTGGTTATGGATTAATGGTGATCCCACTAGAGCTCAAGACACGTCAGGCCAGAGGAGCTTATATCTGTTTATATATTAACAATATGGTAAACCTTTACGCTCACCACAAATATTTACCAAGTTTTCAACATTCCTTTGACATCTGATGGAGTCCTTTTGGGTTTTCAGGACAAAAAGAAAAAAAGAAAGAAGTGAGTGCCTTTGATACACTTGTTGGATTAATATTCCAAGCAGGTATGCACACATAAACACACACCCTTAATGCTGAGTCATTCCAAGAGCCCATGTGACTGGGATTCAATACCAGGTTCCACCAAAGACACACTGGTTTAAAAGAAGCTTGAAGAGTTCGAGGAGAACGATTATGTGCTCTGCAACTTCCACTGTGAACTCCAAGAACGCACAATAAAAGCCTCAAAAGATGACTTCTACCACAATTAAAGAAGGGAAGAATTTTTAGACAGTGGGATGTTACACTGCCATGGTAATATAATTATGGGTAATTATAGTGTCTGTGACTCTAAAACAGAGTTTATACACACACGCAAATAGTACACACATACAGTATAGTACACACCCTCGTCTAAATGATTTTTATGCTGCAGTTTTATGCAGGAACAAAATTAAACAAACAAACAAAATTAATTAAAATTAAACTGAATTAAGATAGATGACCACGTATGTGCTGCTCTCTACTGGCTGATTTACGTAACTGCAAGCAAAATATTTTCTGTATTATTTAAAGTTCTTTCAGTAAAGGATGCATCTGTTTTACGAATAAAACATAGGGCATTACCCTTTACTTTTAAAAGTTCCTTTTTGTAAAATGCATCGGCAAGATGACCAGGAACAATAATTATGCACTTCTGTGGGTACTAAAAGCACCCGTGGGAGAACTGTTAAAGGCCACCAGGTGGCGGTGATACTTAATTTAAGACATCGAAGGCAGACGTCCCACAGACCTATTACATAATATTTATGGAATCAGCTGCCCCATAGCCAGCCACAATTTAATTCCATCCTCGCTTTTTATTTTTGCACGCACGGGCGTGGAATGGAATGCAGTATTCGCATCAGGCAATCTCCCTCAACTTTATTTGGTGCAGCGAACAGATGCAGGAAGGCCCCCGCTACACCAGATGCCTTTCACCGTTACGTCACGCCCTTTCCTCCACGAGTGGAATGTGGAAGCCCTTCTGTCAACGAAGAAAGTGCTCGATGGAGTTTTAACCCCTCTCCGCGGGTCAACCTGCAGGGACAGAGAGGGTCGGACCGGTAATATCTCCACCTCCATTTTCACTTTTTTTAAACGCCGGAATCACAGTTGTCAAGATAGTTCCCTTCCTCCTTCAGACGGCCTTGATTCGAACCTACCGCGCAGGCGCAAAACAGCCGCATCTGCCGTGAGTTTGAACAGCGGCTGAATTGATACTTAAAACGATTAAACCACGCGGAGAGGTCTCACGCCAACAAAAGTCCATATCTGTGCCGTCTCCCCGCTTTTTCTTTAGCGCCCTAAAACGAGAACAAAGCCCCCCCCTCCACCCGCCCCGTCGCGGATGCCAGGCGAACAGAAAGGCGCGGAGGGGATCACCATCTCGGCCTCGCCCCGTCCTCTCTGTTGGATGTGTGCAGTGGATGACAAGCGTCCAGCCCGTCGCAACAACAGCAGCAGCAGCAGCAGCGGCGGCGGCGGCAGCGGCGGCCGATCTACCATCACAGCAGCCGAGGGGACACCAGAGCACCGGGGGGGGGGAGGAGACAGAAAGGATTTACGCGCAGCGACCGAGCATGGCTACCCAAACGACAGCATCCTGCACCGGATCCACTCTGCTGCAGCCTATAAGCGAAATCATCAATCTCCCTCTGGATCAGGTATGTTTTTCGGGTGGGATCTAGCCGCGGCGCGACGTGTGCCTTTGTGATAGCAGGGAGATTATTTTCGGGACGTGGCTAGCGTGTCTGCACATCCCGTTAAAGGAGGATCGCAGTGCGCACGGCTGGTCCTCCCAAACGCTAGCCTAGCCTTTTCTGGCTTGTAGGACTGCTCGAACGGAGCGCACACTGTCACCGTTCGGCGTTCGGGTCCCGTCATCAAACACCGCTAATTTGCTTTTTTCCTTTTGTCTCGTTCCGTCGAGGCTCGGATGCCCAGGCCGGCTCCTTCCTAAAAAGGCTTCGGTGCGGTGTCCGGGCTTGAGGATCATCTCTGAAACCGGGGCTCCTTTTTTTTTTTTTTTTTTTTTTTCTTTTCCCACCCAAAGTTAGCACAATAGTGGTCGTCTCAGGCCGCATCTGCTGTGGTGAGCACGCAGCGCACAACCACATCCATTGTTGGGAGATGACAAACGGGCTGTGAATGGCAACCAGGCGGGGATTTGGGGACGTGCGACCCACAATGTGTTGTTGTTATGATCGTCTGAGGTGACATCACAGCTCCTCTTTGGGATGCATTTGCTGTAAAAGCCCTTCATTTCACGACCCATGCACCACACAAAGTTGTGCCTTGTGTGTGTGTGTGTGTGTGTGTGTTTGATCACCTTCCTGGTTTCCAGAGGTGAGCACCACACCTTCCCGGTGACTGTGAGCAGATGTCAGATTGTTGGATGCCACACCCACCTGGTCACTGGGAGTGTTTAAATTCTCCTCCTTGGAGCTGCCGTGGGGTCAGATGAAGCCCGCACGCCTGTCACCGGTGGATCACCAGCTGTGGGCTTTGTGAGCAGCAACCCCCCCCCATACACACACACACACACACACCACCACCACCACCATGGTGCTCTCTGGTGCTCTCTCTTCCTCCATCTGCTGCCGTCTGAGCTCGCGTCCACGTCCTTCCCACCGACAGCGTGGCTGTGGCTGGTCGCGCCCGGCCGGACCTGATCCACCGACAGCCTGAGCAGTTGCTCCTGGGGGGGGGGTCTGGTCCTCAGGGTCTACCAGCTCGGGACTGTCCGGTCCTTGATTCTGACGCGATGACAACATTGATAGCTTTAAGTGACAGTCTGTTGCGGGATGGACAAGTGTCTGCGGGTTCTCAACCCACCTTCATTTTAATATTCAAAACGGGGAACTCAACCTTCAGCTCAACCAAACATCCCCTTTTACCTGCACGTTTTTCTTCTGGTTTCCTTTGATGCATGCCCGCGCTGGAAATTGGAAAAACCTGCAGTCCCCGTGAGGAATGTTGCAGCCGGCTGTGTAAATGAATCGCGGGGAGCTCGGAGGCCGCGTCGGCGGAGCTCCGCCGTTCGAGCGCGTGGCGTGTCTTTATCGACCTATTTGCATTCGCCCCATTTGAATGCAGACAAGCGGCGCGGGGTGGGGCGCGGCGGTCAGGCCCGACCTGAACCTTTGCGGCCCTTCACCGCGACGGCGCTTGTGAGAAAGACGCCGGGTTTTGAGGGACTCTTCCCTCGACACGCCCGCACAGACGCGGCGTGATTTATCGACCGGGGGGAAGTTGTCTGTTTGACTTCCTGTTGTCTGTCATCAGACCCAGGGAAGCCTCGGTAAATCAGCCCCTCGGGGACACGTCCGCCGTTGGTTTGAGTCCAACGGAGAACCAAAACTCACGTGAAGTACAAATTAGAGAGCGGTCCTGGGCACCGAGCCCGACGGGCCGGGCCGGGCTTATCTGTTTACCCTCGGCGTTCCTGTGTCCGCTATCAGCGCGGTGCCACATGGTTGGCGGGCAATTAAGTCAAAGAAAATCAACAAGTAAACGTTCCTCTCCCTCGGAGGCCGCCTGCGCGTCCTGTTTCAGTTGTCGCAGCCGATGCCACAGATTCTGCATGAAGATCAAAGCGGAGCTGCAGAAGGTGTTGCCCCCAACCAACAAGGG
This sequence comes from Lagocephalus sceleratus, assembly GCA_911728415.1. Taxonomy (NCBI): domain Eukaryota; kingdom Metazoa; phylum Chordata; class Actinopteri; order Tetraodontiformes; family Tetraodontidae; genus Lagocephalus; species Lagocephalus sceleratus. The sequence continues at coordinate 7,095,454 of CAJVRN010000036.1, read as the reverse complement.
CCGCTTCTACACGCTAATGCACGTGGGAAACCCCCCCCCCCCCAAAAAAAAAAACAAAAACGGGTTGAATATCAAATATTGATTAAGTTTACTTTGGTTATCACATTCCCTGCATGTTGTTAAATGTGTGTTTTGTGGTGGGAGGGATTAGAGGAGCAGGTTTATCTGTGTTTAAAACCCCGACCGGTTTGTGCTAAATGACAGGGGGGGTGTGGGGGGGGGGTTCATTCAGGGCGGGAGGGGAGGGCTAAAGTGGACCGGCTCAAATTGCATGTCTCCACAGCAGCTGCATCTCCATCATTTGTATTAAGCTGCTTTTCGCGTGCTCGTCGTAGACCTTGAGAGAAGGTCAGCGTCCGGCGTGAGGCAGCTCGCGCAAACGTCCAAGAGGTTGACCCGACGGCGTTCCGCCCGGACGATCCCGACTCCGTCTCAGCTCCTGGCCTCGCCGTCCACCCGCGTCCACTCCACCCCCCCCCAGATAACCCCCCTCGCTTTATCACACCTCCAGCGCCGGTATTGATCGGGCTCGCAGCTGCGCGCCCGATCAATCGCGGTCCCTTCAACCGGCGGCCTTGCGGATTTCTGCGCTCCTTCGGGCTCGGCTTCCTGCCGGGGCTCAGGCCGCCGTCACTTCGGTTCTGTTCAGCGCTGCTGACGATCGTGCGCGTGTCACTATTTTGGGCTTGAGCTCCAGTGTTCCGGTGGTATGCTGTAATAAGGACCGGAAAAATATCTGCTTTTGATATTTAATATGACAAGATAATAATTAACCCATATGGTCATGTCTGGTTTGAGGTTATCTTATCAGTTACGCGTTATCATCCATCCAGCCAAAGAACTCCAGTCTGGATTGCTTTCCTGTTTCAATCGGACCAACATGAATTTGTTTGCCGTGGCGAAGCACATCAAAGCGGCCGCTCTCATTCGAAGGTCACGGGTTCGATCCCGGGTCGCTGAGCCCCGCGCGCGCAAACGCACATATTTGAAAAAAAGGCCGAGAATGCATCCGGACCCGGGTTTCTCTCTCCCGGATCGACCGCGCGGGGGGGGGGGTCGCGATCGGCTAAGAGCGGGTTGGGGACGTGTCGACGGCCCGTCGAGGACAGGCCGCGCGCCGGTGGCGAGTACCGTCCGGCGCTTTCGCACCCCCCCGGGCGACGGCTGTCGGCCGGCGTCCCTTGCGGTTAAACGGCGGCGCGACAAAGAAAATCAGGGGCTTCAGGTTGTTTTTGCAGCTCGTTAATTATTGAAGCGGTAAAGTACCAGCAAAGTCTGATACTGTACACGGGCGCCGCCTGTAGCCGCGGTGACAAAAGGGGGAGGCCTTACACTCGCTACAGTTGGCCTTTTGTGTGGGCGACATATTGGATTGCGGTACGTCACAGTCGGAGCCCAGAGTGTGTGTGTGTGTGTGTGTGTGTGTGTGTGTGTGTGTGTGTGTGTGTGTGTGTGTGTGTGTGTGTGTGTGTGTGTGTGTGTGTGTGTGTGTGTGTGTGTGTGTGTGTGTGTGGGGTGGGGGGGGGGGTGTCCAAGCCTGTGGGTTTGCTGTCAGAACCAGGTGAACAGAGTACAAAGGTACTGAGAGGAGTGACTCCTCCTACCTGGGCGGGTTCAGGCAGTTTGATGTGAAGTACCTCAGCTCGGCTCCCCCGCTTGGCCCCCCCCCACACACACACACACACCCTCCCCCTCCCTCTGCTGAGGACCACGTCCCACACGCCTCCTGCCGTGGGACTGTGGGTCTTACTTTTAGGCCCCCCCGGGCCTCACCAGCGTCTCCCTGCCTCCCCTGCCTCTTTAATTGGCTGTCCTCCGGGGAGTCTTAGCCCTACGATTGATTTTTTTTTTTTTTTTTCCTCCCCCCTCAGCTCTCCCTGACTGAGCGCCGCCGCTGCCATGATTGCGCGGTCAACACGGGCACGTCTGATTCCTCCTGGGGAAACAAACTTTCTTCTGCGTGGTGGTGTCTGTAATCCTCGCGTATGCTGTAATAATCTCAGTAGGCCGAGGCGCTTTTAACAGAAACAACGCTTCAACGCTGTTCGAATTTGAAAGGATTCCTCGGGTTTAATCTGATAATTGTCATGAAAAAAGGCGGGATTAGTCTTTTCTGTTCGCAGTTTTTTTTTTAACCAGCGTGGGCGTCTCATCTGGCGTTCACATGTAACATTACTTTTACGCCTCATAACTCACCCTGTCTTGTAAATCAAGACTATCTTTCTTTTATCGACTGTTTTAGCTCCTTGGAGAAGAACAGGCTCTGTATCTTCTCTACCGCTGTCATGCTGCAAGTGCCAGCACGTTTCCCAGTCACCCACATGAGTCAGCCCATCAAGTCATCGGTTATATTTGTAATGGTGAGACCCGACGAAGGCGTGTCGGGTTTCTCCGCACGCTCGTCACATTTGCTGCGTTTACTGTCCAACAGAAGTTACAGACGGGAGCGGCGGAACCCGACACCGTTCCCCAGATACGTTTACTTTTATTATCCGCGCATCATCCCGAGGCGCGGGAGCCGTGAACAAATTCATTTGTTCCGTCCTCTTTGTTTCATGTCTAATAAATCTTGCTGGATTAACCGTATTTGCCGGATTGCACCAGAAAAATGTGCGCATTTAGACTTGGAATGAGATGCCCAGAAAGGCCCCTCTCTCTCGGCCCGCATCTCTGTGCAGGTAAGTCAAACCATAAGGCTCAGATATTTATGATCCATACATATTTATCAGCCTCTTGGAGGGATGGTTCTCTACGCCTGAAGGCCCCTCAACCCAGACACACCCCAGCAGCAATTTCATTTTACGTTATCTGGTATAAAATCTGTGAAGCCGAATACTTTATTTTGAAGTTTTCTTCTTCTTCTTTTTCTTTTTTTTTTTTTAAAACGACCTCTCTGACTTTTGTAACTTGGACCATCTTGTCCCACTCGTGTACTTTGTTGCACTTTCCTGTAGGTCACCAGAACAATAGCTCAGTGCTCCAGAGCAGTCCTGTAATGTGGAGATTGGGAAACACACACGCACGCGCGCACACGCACGCGCGCACACGCACGCGCGCACACATGCGCACGCACACGTACTCAGATTGTGTGCTCTTCTGGACCACTGCTGCTGCTGGCTGTCTTCAGGGGCACGGTTGATCATCGGGGCTATTAATAGTCTGTCTGACAGTAGAGTCTGACTTGGAGCTGTGGATCAGCTCAGAGAGCTGCAGGCATTAACACTCAGGTTGTGTTTGTGTGTGTCTGTGTGTGTGTTTAATGCATGCCTTTTTGTCTACATATGTGTGGGACTTTATTGTCACATCAAGGCAGCCTGATCCAATTTATGGCCTTTATGACTGTAATAAAAGTCTCCAGTGCAGCTTTATGAACATGAAGCATGTCCATGTGCTCACATTCAGTGTGTGATGGGCTGAAGGCAGCAGCAGTGCACCTCCCCCCAGTCACCTGTCTAAGGTGGATCAGGAAAGTATAGATATTAATATAATGAAATAAATGCAGCCTCTGGGGTATTCCATTCATTCACACAGGCTGTGTAAATACAGTCGACCAATCAGATGGAGCCTTGGAACCTGGTGTTTAGTCAATTAATGACATAGAAACAGGTTGTTATGTTAACGACGGGCTGAATCCACCCCTTAATTTCTGTGCAGACGTACAAACCGATGGTTGCGTCGCTTGCAGATGAAGTCAGCGGCAGCTCTTTTTGAAAATAAAATATATTATTAGGGTGTTTGGCATTCATCCTGTTTGCTTGCGTGTGCGTGTGTGTGTGTGTTTTTTTGTTGGTGTATTCAGGGAGTCGACGTTTGGAATAAGTGAAAGACCTGATCTCAGCAAATTAAGCTGCACCTGGGGAAACCGAGGAGTCAACAAACCAGTTTGCTGGAGATGTTTATCGGTCTCTGTGTCTCACGGGAAGGTTCTCCATGTGCTTTCCTACGCTCACATAAACAAACAGCGCAACCTGTCACCCTTCATGGAAATATACATTTTAAAGCTTGACATGTTTTTACAGCGATCATCACTACCGTCACTACTAAACAGGACATTTTGGTGTTTTGGACAACAACGCACGGTCCCTGTCACCGTAGATATAAACCAGTTTAAATGTCAGATCAAGTTGTTTTGGCCGTAGGACGTCTTTTGCTGTTATTTTTAGATCGCCGGAGAAACATCGGGGAGATGGCGGAGACGGCGAAAACGTGTTAGCGGGTGTCGTGAAGGAGAGCGGCGGTGTAGCCCTCCGGGCCTTTATGTTTTCCTCACTCGGAGGCAGAGACGCGCGCTCTCGTTTCACTCAACAATGAGCTCCGGGGAGCCGTCTTATCTCTGCCTCTCTCCGCGCCGTCCCGAACGACTTCCTGTCTCCTGCTGCCAGTTTGTCTGTCGGTCCATCGCGCGGCGTCTCGTAGGCCGAGGCGAAGGCGGTGGCAGCTGCGGCAGAGCGTTGCTCTCTGGTCCAACACTGGGACGATACCAGCTCATGTGAAGCCTCTTATCTGGTGTCCTGATAAAAAGCATCCCCAAACTAGGTAGCACTCTTCATAAGCTTTTAATAAGACCTTAGTAAGAGCCCACTTGTTATTACAGGTTGGTTGGTTTAATCCAGAATGTTAAAATCACTTTATTTAGTTATATTTAAGGGCTGTTCGCTCTATTTCAGGGTTTGCAGCCGTACATTTATCCCAAATGGGCAGTTTTATCTCCACAGCTTCTTTTTAAAACACTTTCATCGGACTCGCACTCTGGAACAATAAAGGGTTCTGCACCCCCGGGGTTTGGGTTGACCTCGGAGGGAATCAATAATTGAGGAGAAGTCGCATGTATTATGGATGAAGAAACATCGTCTCGGTGCAGAGGCCCGTCTGCTGCAAGCGGCGTATCCAGCGAAGCCTGTAGCTCGCCACGATGAGAGGAAGCAAAAAAAACCAAAACAAAAGCAGTCAACATCCAGGACGTCCCTGTCTCTTTAAACTTTCAGGCCCGGTTGTTACTGTCATGTTTCGATGTATTAAGTGTCTCTTGGCTGGCGGAGCCCGTAACTTGCGCGGGCTCTAACGTGCAGCCTGCACCTGTGAGACGTTTGTGGCTGTCACAGCTTTGCATCAGCCAGCAGCTCACCGCTCAACCCGTCTCTCCGCTGCTCCCCCCGGAGGTTCGCATCCCGCTGTCGGAAGGGGCGAAGGTTCGAGGGTTCGCCGCTCGCCGGAGGTCTCCGCTCCATTTCCGCTTCCTGTGAAGGAAGCTGAAGAATGGATCATTGGCAGCTGAAAAGTGGCTCGGACCGAGCTGCTCCAAAAAAATCTGCGTTCTGAACAGTTCGGTTCAGCTGCCACACCCTTCAGGTCTCACACGCCAAGATCCTTCCTGATTCAGGGTGTGCAAAGACGGAAGTCCAAATGATCAAAATATGACAATAATCACCTCCTATATTCTCACCCAGCATGTCAATATGTTTTAAACTAAATGCATAAGTGAGGTTGCAGATCGCATCATGTGAACAGAATCTCCTTGTGGTCCAGTACTGGTTATTTTTGCCCGCGCGGGTCACGTCGATAAATCCGTCACTGTATTGAGGGCGGGACACTCGATGGACGGACGGTCAAAGCATGAAGAGACGCTCAGCGCTGTGGATTAAACAGCCGGAGCGAGAGCGGGCTCTCAGATTAGGTGTGATGTCATTTTCAGGGTATCGCAGCGGAACTCAAATCAAAGTTAAGCCGCGTTGAGGCTGAGGTGGTATATGACATACGCTGATATACCGTGATGTATCCTTTATCTGTATGGATTCGCGTGACCAGCCTGCTCAGGCTGCTGATTTCTATGTTGATTCTGCCCGTCTAGGCCCCAGTCCCCCCCCCCCTCCACTGAACAATGCGCTCCCTCCACACGCACCCAAGGCCTCTGCTTGGGTGCGTGTGGAGGGAGCGCATTGTGTGTGTCTGTGTGTGTGTCTCTGTGCGTCTCTGTGCATCCTCGTATGAAACCGAACCTCAAATCTATCCAATGTAATGGCGCAAATCCAAACCGCCTCTGCGTTGTCCAGCTATATCCTCCCCCCCCCTCCTCCCTCGCTCACGTCCCTCTCATTAATCTTTCAGGACGTATAGACGGATAATGGATGGTGTTTGTACCGTTTTGCTGCCGGCTGATCAGCCATCAAGCCTGACCTAAATACAGGCCGCGGGCTGGCCTCCCTGTCTTTACAGCAGCGCCACTGAAGGTGGCGCTAGCAGTTGAACTGTGGGTATTGGTTTGATTCGCAACTCAGCACGAGTGTAATGGGATTGTTCTGTCTGCGTGGACCTTTTGTGTAATCCGTAGTTTGACCGGTGCAACAGCCCCTGCATACTAATACTAATGCTGCCCCAGTTTTGGTGTCCGTTTGCGTGTTCTTCGCACCGGTTAAGGAAGATTTAAGGCAGAGATGGGCCAAGGATAAATCTGGAAGCTTTTACTTTGTGTGTGTGTGTGTGTGTGTGTGTGTGTGCGTGCGTGTGCATGTGTGTTGCGGAGCAGCGAGAGCGGTAATCTCAGTCTCCATGTACGGAAACAGGGACCCCCCCCCCCAGCTCCGTCGTCCGTTTATTCATCTCTAACCTCGCTTTTCCTCTCTTCTGTCTCTCTCTCTCTGTTCAGGTTAACTTTGTGGCATGTCAGCTGTTCGCCTTGCTGATGGCCGTGTGGTTTCGGATCTACCTCCACCCCAGTAAGACCAGTCCCTTCATCAGACATGTGGTGGCCACTCTGCTGGGCTCCTACTTGGCTCTCTTCTGTTTTGGCTGGTGAGTCACGGCTCCGCTCACCTGGAAACATATTTCTCACCTTTGTTATTTGAAACTCTTCCCCCACTGTCATTGTCATAATCATCATGCTCTCAGTTTTATTTATGTATTTCATAGATATAAAATCATTGAAACAATGGAAAATCTGACTAATACAGTACAATTATGGACCTTACACGCAAACTAGATTCTAGTTATTGTCTGATGATCAACTGGCTTAAAAAGAAAGCAGGTTTTGTCATTTTATTCCTTTCTGAAGATCATTTAATCTGAGTCTGATTTTTATAATTATATAATTTATAATTAATTTCTAATTATCCATGACTGGATTTATTTGCAGCTTGAATATTAACACTGGGTATATTGATATTTTAATAGGACAGAATGTTGCAAACAACTTGGATAACTGTACCAGTTGATGAGTTTTGTAATTAAATGCATAATAGGTTTTAATTTCTGTTAATTTTTCATTAGGCGTCATCCCCGACAGTTTCACTGGCAAACTGGCATCATTAATTCATTCTCACCGTCAGCTTCACGTCTGCCGTCATGAAATATAAAGAACAGCAAGAACACACCGCGGCACCTTCAGAGCTCGTGTGTCTTTAATATCAGCAGCTTGCCGTTTAATGATGCCTCAGACGTTGCTTTGCCTTTTCCCCGTCATGTCAATGTGCTTTGGAGTTGTGATTACTTAACGCTGGTCCGTCACACATTTACAGAACAACACTGCTCTTCCAGTAGGCTTTGTTTATCTTGTCTGGCTGCCACGCTCGCCCTCGTCTCTCTGCCCTACTTGGCTCACTTTCCTCTTAATGGCTTGATCAAGTTGTAACTGATATTGCTCTGGGACAGACAGCCTTGCCTCTTGAATGGGCCTGTGCCTCCAGTCAGCCACGAAATCTACACTTTCAGGAAAATGCTAACCAGGTGTGCTATCGGCTTTTCATCGAGCCCCCCCGGTGATGTTTTTTTTTTTTTTGTTGTTTTAAACTGATCTCCCTCGGTGACAGACGGATTAAACCACGCCCGGCGATCACGGATGCAGTTGTTTCCCGAGGCTGGGAGATGTCCCCTGCCATAATTTGGTCATGATTCATGTGGTCTCGCGTGGAAGTGACTGTTCCTGCAGGACGGAAAGCTGTAAACAGCAGACCAAGCGCTGGTGATGTGATGGGATCGGCTTACAGGGTTTGGAAGGTTGTCGGTTAACTTCTGCTCTGTGTTGATGGAGGCAACAGAGCTCTGCTCATGAGCTGTAAGGAAGTGAAACAAAGTCTAAACTGTGCCCACTCAACTGTAAATGGACTGTTGAAAAGCAGTTCAAACTCTGCCCTCAATATTCCGAGTCATTAAAGCAAATAAAGGTGTATTTTCACCTTGACTGCTCATGACTTAAGCAGATACACACCCACACAGGCCTCCTGCTCCTCCCCTCCTGAAATGGGTTGTTAGGTCTAGGTTAGGTCTTGCTTTTAATTGTCTTTGTGATGACCCCACGCTCTTTTGTGGACTGCCTATTAATATCACAGTGTGGCATCTCCTGGAAGCCCTGAAGTCGTGCTGCGCCCTTCACTGACCCATCTGCCTGCAGGGTTCACGTACCTCGGGATCACGAACAGGTTCTATTTTGACCGCAGTTCACTTCTGTGCACGTTGCACAGCAATGACGGTGCGAATCAATCCAGACCGGAGCGGGACGCGAGCGTCATTGTCCTGTCCCGTGACTGCAGACATGACGGAGCAGCATGTGAACGGCTTCACGTGAAATGCGTCCACGCGCCCCGCTGCATTAATCAAGAGAAAAGCCAAAGAGCCCATGATTCACAGTGTGTCTCTCTGCAGGTACTCCCTCCATTTCCTGGTGCAGAGCGGTCTGTCCTACAGCGTGATGGTCTTCTCCGGCCTGGAGAATATGCACAAGTAAGCGTGAAAGCAGCCCTGTTGTTTTTTTTTTGTTTTTTTGTTTCATGGTTCCGGTTTAAGGAATCGACAGAAAACTCACAAAAATGGGGGAAATATCACAATTTTCTGCACAAATGAAGCAGTAAGTGGGATTTAAAAAAAGAAAAAAAAAAAAAGAAAAAGGTTTCTCAAAGCCGTCGCACCGAAACAAATCAGATTAAACCCGCTCCAGCATCATTTGGGTTTCAAATCATTTGGAAGTCCTGGCTGTGACTTTCCAGGCACATGAACCCTGGTCACAGTTGGCCGGCATTCATCTGTGACCATGAGTCATTATCGGACACACAGACACACACACGCTGGGTAATATTTTTCTGATGATGCATTTCAGTTGTCAGTGCAGACGACCTTTGAATTGACCTCTCCTCGGTTACCCAAAACATGCAACATGCTCGGATATTTTAAGTCTGAGCCTCTCGAACAGCCGACCCTCACGCAGAGCTCACACACACACACACACACACACACACACACACACACGCAGAGGCGTTTGGCCTCGCTCTCGTAAACGCGCAGACGAGCGGCGTCCGGCTCCCTCGTTAATGCGGCTCAAACGCAAAAGCAGCCGTCGCTTTGGATGTAGCTGGAGCCAAAACACACAAATGCCCCCCCCCACCCCCTCACCCAGAGGTAACGTTTACCCGCTGAGGAGGGGGCGCTCGGAGGCAGGGACACGCTGACACGCCCGCGTTTGCCGAGGGCGTTCAACCCATCACACTCGGGTTCAGGTTTGACCAAGTTCGTGGTTACGGTCCAGCCAACTTCCTCACGCTTACACCGCTCAAAGCCCTCCTTGTCGTGCGCTAACCTCCTCCGCTCAAAGGCTCGCGCCGCCCCCACCGACAGCCCTGCGTCTTGACAGACGCGCCGAACCGCTCACCAAGTGCTCCCGAGATCAGCGCGCCGTGCCAGCAAATCTCCCTGTCGGCAATTTGTTGTTCTTCCACTTAACCACCCCACCCCCAGGGAGGGGGGGGCAAAAGGGTACAAAATGACAGCTTTATGGAGTTGATACAAATGGTTTGAGGACCCTGAAAATGGCTGCGAGGCGGGTCTAGGTGACTAGGCGTCATGTTTCCCAGCGCGCCTTTGTCGCTCCCCGACCATACCTTCTCTAAAAGTCCACCCGGTGAGGAGTGGTGGCATATTCTGGACGCCCGCCAGCTTGATGGGCGTGAGCACAGCGCTGCCTTTTGGTTGGAAACCTGAAAAAGGGACAAGACTTTCTTTGTCCTCTCTCTCTCTCGAGCCACTCTTATGACACACACCGTCTAAGGCTTTGCCAACGGGATCGTTTCCTAGAACTGGTTTATCCTCGGAACGGCTGGCTCTTTAATCCGTTTCAGGAATGTGTCGCACTTTTTTTGTGAGTTTTCGGGAGTGCAGGGGACCGTGCCCCCCCCCCCCAGTGTTCCACTTGTGGGCCAGATGGGGCCAAACATCCGCCCGACCCGCGTGAGCGTGACACGCGCCTCCCTCTGGGTGTTCGACACGTGTACGCAAACAAAGACGGAGCGCTCGCGGGCCGGCGGACGTCTCGTTTGCAGCTCGCGGCGCGCTTCCCTTACCTGCGCCGCCTCCTCTCGGCTGTCCCTCAGCAGGGGGGGGGCGGGCCGAGGTTTATTTCCACCCCGAGGTGCCCCCAGCTGGGCAGCGGATTACACAAACAAGCAAGAGGGGGATGAAGGCAGGAACCCGCCACAAGCACGGGTGCTTGCATGACCTCAGTGACGCCTCCGGCTGCGCGCTTTCAGCAGAACTTTGGAGAATGAAGCCGCCTTAGTGTAGTTTCCCTAAAAAAAAAAGGAAAAAAAAAAAAAACATTCCACGGACTTAAAAACCGATGCGCGGGCGGCACAGCAGAGCCCTGATTATGGTCATGTTAGTGTTTAGGAGCTCCGTACGTGTCTGAGAGTGTCCGGGGCTGCAGCGGCGCGGATGTGTCAGCGGGCCTGGCAGCAGCTCCAGCGCGCTCCCACAATCAGAAGGTCCCGTTGTGTCTCGCTGACAATGCGGCCTCGCTCAGACTCCCACTCGGGGGCCGCACAATCCTCTGACTGTTGGCAGGGGAAGAATAGGCGCTGGCCGGCTTTGGCTCCGGCCCGCGCCCTCCGTCTCTGTCTTCACCTTTGTCTCCTCCGTCAAAGCGAAATTGTCTGACATCCAACACCGAGGGCGGACCGTTACTAGAAGCTTTTTTTATTTTCAGCCAACTTTGACCTCTGGCCTTCTCCACAGCTCTGACGTGTGTGCTCAGCTTCTCTATTTTGTAGTACAGAAATGTGTTCCAGACACGAGCTCAAACTCAGATTGACCTCAATCCAAATCAAGAAACTTGAAGAGCTACATTTTTCTGGAGATTTTAGATTTCTTAGATTTAGATTTGATCTTGCGTGTGTGTGTGTGTCTGTGTGTGTGTGTGTGTTTGTGTGCGTGTGTGTGTAAAGAAAAACATTCACATTTTAAACCCTTCATTTTAATTCATTTAACTCTGTGTCTGTATCTTCTACTTCCTCCCCGTGCAGGTACTGCTTCATCGTCACACTTGGCTATCTTATCCTCTGTCAGATCACGCGAGTCTACGTCTTTGACTACGGCATGTACTCTGCAGATTTTACAGGGTAAGCTACGCCAAAGACAAACAAACCCAGTTTCTCTTTTGGTATCATTATTACTGCAGGATGCAGTAATAATGATACCTAGGAGGAAAGCTGCGGGAAAATATTTGATATGATGCAAAAGGGAAGCAGAAGTGTGTCATGCCAACAGAGCAGCGTCAGGAGACTGTAATACCTCGTGGTCGGTTCCCACTCCTCCAGACCGTCTGACGGTTGAGGCAGACAGCCTGTACTCCCAGCAGGGTGGGGGTGGCTAGTTTCTAGGCAACCGAATGCAATCTCATACTGCCTCCATGAGCGCGGTGATTTCACTCTCAGCTATGTGTTCTGATACCCCTAAAAATGTGCCTGCATTCATATTTGGCACAAGACCCGTAACTAAAGGTGCTTTATTGGTGGTGTTTTAATTAATTCCGTAACTATTCTGGGATACTGTAATCCACTGATATTGGATAACAATTTTAAGCTTAAAAAATGGGTTGGGTAAGTGGGGTAAAAGGAGACTTTCACATGTCAACCTGTTCTTGTGCGATGTCCTTCACCAGGCCCATGATGGTAATAACACAGAAGATCACCAGCATGGCGTTCGAAATCCACGACGGTGAGTTGAGCATCCGAGTCTGCCCAGCTTGTGGGTTTAAGAGCATTTGACAGATGTGACAGCGGAGTTTTCAAACAGACGACGCTTCCGAGCCGGCGGACAATGGCCCAGCGAACCAGGAAGTGAACATAAACACGGTTACGCAACAGAGCTTTGAGCAAAATCACCCCCCCCCGTGTGTGTGTGTTTAAAGGCCAGCTCTGAAATGCTCCATCATTATTCTTTGAATGTGAGCAGCCTCCGCGTCACAATTGGTCTCCGACTTCATTTAATGAGATCAGATTTTCCAATGTTTGTCAGAAGCTAGAAATGAACTAAAGTGACTTGGCGAGCTGGTGATAGTTCCCCGCGATGCCACAGCTGGCGGGGAGCGGAATGAGGACAAGTGCGAAGGTCTCGAAAACAAAGGCCGCAGCGACAAGGTAAACATACGCCAAGGAACGTGCTGGAATTTCAACTTGAACAGCATTAGTCGGCAAGTCAGCGAAAGGTCCGACTTGTCTCCTCCCCCCCACGTTTCTGCTGTGTAGCGGCGCGTGAAATCGCACACAAACAACATTGAACACAAGAAGGTGTTGCACAAAGGGCAGCACGAACCCGGCGCGATAAGTTGCCGCTGCTTTTGTTTCCATGGTGATGTGCGTCACGGCTGTAATGGTGTTTCTCTTTTGGGCCTGTGCAGGTCTGACCAAGCGAGATGCGCAGCTGAATCCCAATCAGAAATACCTAGCTATCAGGTATGTGGCTCAGGTATGTTTGGTCTACCTCGGGCGGAGCGATCAGAATAAGAGCTGAATCAGATCAGGGCGAGGGTTGTCCCGTCACGCGGGCGGGCGACCTGGAATAGCTGCAGATCAGACTCATCAGTCGCTGTGATGCATCATTAATGTGAAGAGGAGGGACTGGGAGGGGTACGACCGTGGAAGCTTTCACCCTCATGAGATCACTCGCAGTTTGTAGACAGATCGTAGCTTTTCCGTTGGGTTAAATTCAGATAGAAAGAGAAAACGACCTCTCCAGAGGCCTCACCCCCGTTTGCTGACCAGTGCTCCAAACAAATGCCCCCCCCCCCACCTCCCTGACTCTTCAGGAGGATGCCCAGCTTGCTGGAGTACCTGAGCTACAACTGTAACTTCATGGGGATCCTGGCTGGCCCCACCTGCTCCTACAACGACTACAAGGCCTTCATCGAAGGGACGGGCTTCCAGCCTCGCCATCAGGAGAACGCCAACGGCAAGGAGAACGGGAAATGCAAGCAGAGCGAGCCTTCGCCGAAGGTACCGCTTGGTTTTGTGATGACATAATTCTTTCTCTTGAGAGAAAAAAAAAATATTCAACAAGGCACGCTCGGCAATTAGAGTTCAATCTTCCCTTCAGAGAAGCAAAAATAGGCATTTAAAAATTAATCTAAAGGCAAATTATGTTTTGCTCCATGAATAAAGGATCAGTAAGTTAATGAGACTCAGATTTCAGTCTTTTTCCCACCAAAAAACAAAAGCAGTTGTAGCTAAACGTAGAACCAGAGAACACTTAGATGGGTGTTTCGCTTATTTAGAGTCGTGTTCCTCTACCTCCGCCCAGAACGCCGTCATCTCCAAACTGTCCACCTGTGCCATCTCGCTGTTCGTGTACCTGTCGCTGTGCAAGCTCCTCCCCGTGGAGCACTCCATCGACGACGACTTCGTTAGCTCCACGCCCTTCTACCTTCAGGTCATCTACCTTTACCTGGCCATGCTGGCTCTGCGGCCCAAGTACTACTTCGTGTGGACGTTCGGTGAGTCGAGCCCGTCTCCCGTCGATGGAGGCGAGGCGTGATGTTTCTGGTCTAATGGTGCCACCTAGTGCTGGATTCGCTCTCGTGCCAGATGCATGTGTGTGTGTGTGTGCGTGTGTGTATGTGCCTCTGGTCCTCATTATAATCGCTCTCTTGCAGCTGATGCCATCAACAATGCCGCTGGCTTCGGCTTCAGCGGGTATGACGTAGACGGCTCCCCGCAGTGGGACCTGATATCAAATCTCAGAATCATGGATATCGAGGTACCTCTTTTTTTTGGCCTATTTCTATAACAAGACATTCGGGACTGGTCTGACACTTTCTTGTTTGTGTGCTCTTTTTAGTTCGCCACAAGTTTTAAGAGTTTTCTAGACAACTGGAATATCCAGACGTCTCTTTGGCTCAAAAGGTTGGACGCGCCCTCTAATATATGCCGCCAGATGTTTACGGCCTCGCCGTAGAGCGGACAGCCTGGTCGGCTCTGGCCCTCAGTGTCCCGTGTCCTGTCCCCCAGGGTGTGTTACGAGCGCTGTCCTGTCAACCCCACCGCCGCCACCTTCCTGCTGTCAGCCATGTGGCACGGAGTCTACCCCGGCTACTACCTGACCTTCGTCACCGGCATCGCCATGACCATGGCCGCGCGGGCGGTGAGTGAACACGAGGGCGGCTCACGTCCGCGCTCTCCTCTAGTTACCTTAATAAACCACCGTTTATACCAGCAGTCATTTAAAACCTTCATGCGTGTCAGCTTTAAGATCCTGGAGCTTTTCATTAAGCTGAGACGCGTAGAAGCACCGAAGTTACTCCACAGCCGTTAATACATGTTTTTAAATGTCCTTGAAATCACACGAGCATTTTCTGATCCCGCAGGTGAGGCACAACATCAGGCCGCACTTCCTCGTCTCCGACTCGCACAAGTTCGTTTACGACGTCATCACGTGGGCGTGCACTCAGATCGCCATTAGCTACACGGTGGTGCCGTTTGTCCTACTAGCTGTGGGGAAGTCCCTCACATTCTACAGGTACGCCCCCCTGCTGCAGGTGTTGGGTCGAGCTCGAGCCTCCGCTCTCTGGGGTTAGATGACTGGAGCAGGTGAAGGGAGTTCAGCAGGCGCCGCGCTACAAGCGGGACCTTTTTCACCGGCTGGTTGGCTCTTGCCGGGGCCGTAAGACTTAATGAGACAGTTTAATGAGCGAAGAAATGAGGAGGGGAAATAAAGGGAATGGCCGCGATCTAACGGGGGGCGTTAAATCGGCACGGCGCTGCTAAATGGGCTGTAATCAGACAATGTGGGTCAGTGTCACGATCAGAGCTGGAGAAGCCTCTTGGATGAGAGCTGAGGTGTTTCCAAAGTTCAGCAGCAGTCAGAAATGATGAGCGGGTCTCTAAGGCCGCACACGTAATGCGAGTGTTGTGTGGGGGACGTCCTTGTCTCATTGACAGTAGTGTGTGTGTGTGTGTGTGTGTGTGTGTGTGTGTTGTCCATACTGTCAGGAGCAGACTTTCTGGAGTCTATTCTTGTCTGTGCAGCACTCCTCCTGTTCCATTGTTTCCCCCCCTGTTCGTGTAATTGTGGGTGAAAGGTCATTAGGGCTTCATAAAACAACGGATTCCTACAATAGTGCCCTCACAAGTGTGATGTTCCTCCCCCCGCCGCAGGTCCTGGTACTTCTGTTTACACCTCCTCTGCATCCTGGTGGTCCTGGTCCTGCCCGTCAAATCGAGACGCCGGCAGGCCAAAGAGCAGCAGGACGGCCTCCAGAAGGACGGCCAGGCGGGCCACAGCAGCACGGACAACAACTGCAACCAGAAGGAGAAGGCCACATGAGGCCCTGGACGGCAGCGTCCCATCAGCACAGGAACGTTAGGAACCGAGCTGGAGCGGGGCAAGTCCCTTTGTCTGACACAGAACCAAATATTGGACGCTCTGAAAACCCCAACAGGCAGAAAACGCCGGTCAATGTTCTGTTGAAAACCTTTCAGTAGCAAAAAACAACAAAAAAAACAAACAAACAAACAAACAAAAAAAGACAGCGATCATTCTCATGACAAGGATTTCAAACCAGGACGTAACAATGGCCATGGTGTAAACTACTAAACGATAGCGGTTAACTTTACTTTACATTAGCGGGAATGAAGACTTCCGAGCTGCCTTAAACCCTCTATGTACTTGTCTGATGGAATATTGTGGAATGGCGTGCCGCGAGATCACGAACAGCGGTTTCGCCATCGTGGTTGTTAAAAAAAAACAAAAAAAAAAAACAAAGCAAGAAAATAAAAAGCGCTGTAGGTGGAGGGTTTTTGTCGTCTGAATATGAGCCTCCGTGCGGAAGAAAAGATGGGGGGGTAAAAAAAAAAAAAAAAAGGCGTCCGTGTAAAAGAAACATAACCTTTATCATCAGCTGCCAATTTCAAACAGGCCTTAGGATCTCCGCGAATTATCGTCTGACTCCTGTATTTCTGTGTTATCTGGACTGGAGAAGCGTTTGCTTGAATGTGTTTTTGTATTTAGGTGTTCGTGCTAACTTCATTTGACATCCATTATCATTTTTCTTCTTACCGGCATGTATCAGCTGACTTGAGAAATGAACTGGGCTCTGGCACTGGAGAGATATTCTAAATTGATTTCTGCTCCCTTCAGTATTATTCATATCTGCTTTTTTTAAAAGGACAGATTGTGGATTGTGTGTGAGTTTTTTTTTTTTTTTTTTTAAATGTGTTTATTATTTTTCACTCACCGGGTTGTCAAGTATGCATTCGAAGTTATTTAAACAGCACTATTTAAACCCGGACTAATATGATTAATTGGTGAAACACTGGATTGCTAAAGTCACTGGTGAGGACTTGCACCTTTTAACTTGTGGAAAAAAGAAAAAATCTAATTTTATCCCTGTCAGTGGGAAACCTTATTATTATTTATTTCCGTGGCATCATGGTGTGAAATTCTGAGACAGAGCGGCTCTCGTGATGGGCTTTCGTGTCACGTTTTTTCTGAAACTAGCAGGTTTCATGGTGCATTCATGCAAGGTGCAGCTGTCAAGACTGTGAAGTCCTGCAGCTCACAGGTGATTCATTCCCTCCTCATGTGACATTTTTATGGATGTAATCAAGGACGTTGTAGCAGCGAGGGCAACTAAAATGGGACTTTAAAGGGACTCAGTGCTAAAAACACATCTGTTTTATAAAGCAGTAATATGATTTTTTTTTTTTTTAATAACCAATTAAAAAAAAAAAACAAAGCAGAGGGTTTGGGTTGCAAATGATGGACTCTGCGTTTCTTTTTACGTTTTTCTAACAGTCACATATTCCTGCCATAAACTGCATAAGTGTGTAAGTATTCATGTGGTCCGTTTATGTCGATGTGGTCTAATGTGAACTTTATTTTGCCTGGGCGTGGTGTATGTGCTCGCGGCCTACTCAAGGGAAAGGGACGTCATTCTACGAAACACAGTCTTTTTTTTCCTTTTTTTTTTAATTATTATTATTATTTTGCACTGCATGGCCACCCAAACCAGCAGATCAATGCAAACTGCTCCATACGTCCAAAGTGCCAAATCAAGAATGGCGCATTTTATTTTGTGTGTATGTGAGCATGCGTGGCTGCGTGTGCATGTGTCCATGTGGTGTGAGTGTGCGTGTGCGTGCCTGTGTATCTTTAATGGTTATTTTTGTGTCAGAAGGAAATTTATTGAAAGATTTGTATAACAGTGCGTTAAAGTTCTGATTTATGTGGGAAAAATAAAGATAAATTATTTTTAAACACTAACATGTCTTTATTTTTTATTCTGAAATATCGATTGGTGTTTTAAAATAGATTTTATCCCCCACAATGCACACAACTCTTGTAATATTGCTTGAATATGCAGAAATGTCCCGTATTATTGGAAGAGGAAAAAATAATCCATGCATTTGTTAAAGCTTCACATGTATTCCTTTTGGATGAAACTGGGGCAAAGGTCACGATTACCATCAGTGACGCAACACATTTGTAAACAATTGAAACATTCTGTTGAAATATTAACGATATCATCGGTAACCCGCAATAGAAAGAGGAAAAGGCCTCCTCGTCAGTGAGACTTCTTGTATGTAGTAGAAAATAAAGTAAAGGCGTTTAAATGTTTAGAAATGCACATATGTTATTGTCAGAATTTGCGAATACTGTATCCTGTGATGCGTTCACGGACCACCCGTGTTTTTAAAGTTATCGGTAGCTGCATTATATTATTATTATTATTATTATTATTATTATTATTATTATTATTATTATTATTATTATTATTATCATCATCATCATCATCATCATATTTGTTGTTGTTGTAGTGCTTTAAGCGTTCCCGGTGAGCGGGGTAGCGGTTAGGGGAGCAGTAACCGCTGGAGGAGGGTCGGACTCGGCTGTCAGCAGCAGGAAGTGGAGCTGACGCGGGCGGAGCGCAGGTTAACGTGGAAAAAACAAAGAATGGCCAAGAACGAGTAGCGTCTTCGGAGCCGAGCGACGACACAAAAGCCACTGCGGGCACTCAAACGAGGTAGAGGGGGGGTGTCGAGGGCTCTCCGCGTCACGGTTTGTACTTTTGTTAACTCTTCTTTTCTGGGAGCGGCGCGTCATCGAGCGTTAGCTAATTAGGGACCTGTTGAAGAGCTAGCCAATCTGGGCTAGCCGGGGTTAGCCGAGGGGGGGGTGACCCCCGGTGTGTGGGTGGGTGTGGGGGGGGACCCCGGGGTGTCGCTACCGCCTCCCCGGGCTGTCGCCGCCGCCTCCCGGGGCCCCCGCCGGGCTCCTGCGTCACCGCCCCAGCTGCAGCCTCGAGCACTCAAACGCAACCTTTCCTGGCCAGCGGCGTCGCGTGCGTCATCCAGATGTTTGCTCCTGGAAAGTTTAGGAGCCGCGCTGTTGCTGTTGTTGTTTTTGTTGTTTTCTTTTAGGGGGGCAGAAAATGGTGGTTAAAGTCACAGTGAGAGAGGAAACGCGCCCTGGCTGCATCCGGGGGAACTGAGGTTATTTCTAGCCTAGAGACCATCTCCAGTTTATTTATCATGTTTCTGATTTATGAAGGTCTGAGTTGGCCTCTGAGGAAGCCCCCCCCCCCTCCACCGGGGGCTATAAGGTTATTTTGGAAGTTACCTTCCAGATTACCTCTTTGACGTGGAGCAGACTTGGCTTGAACTGGATCCTCAGCACTTTCAAGCCCACATGACGAACCGCGAAGAGCTGACTGGATAAATTTAGAGATCCGTCCAGGGTGACTTCCCAAGTTTACTCAGTGTTCAGCAGCAGAGTCAGCAAAGCTTTTATTTCCATGATAGCACAGGCACATGTGTGTTTTTACATATCTACTGATCTGCATCAGTGTAGAGCAGAAAGCCTTAGTCTGCGTCTGACAGGCGCCTGTCTGCTTAACTGGGAAGACTGGGAATCAGTGAGCAGTTGGAACTCACTGTTCTGCTCTGGGGTAAAGATATTATTTTGATGCTTTTGTTGTTTCTCTTGTGAGGATGCTTAAGTAGACCACAGCGATCCATTTGCAGGCTCTGTAATGACCCCTGTCAGCTGGTGCGGTGCCAGCACATGCAATGAATGAAAACGCGGTCGTGTGTCTATTGTGTTAAAGGATGGGTGTAGGCCAACCCCCTCATCTGATATTCAGCCCAGAGTAAAGGGGGGGATGCTGAGCATCAGCCCGTCAATGCTTGTTGATACTGTGTGAGTGAGCAAAGGACAAAGATCGCTCTTGCGTATCCAGACAAATACGAGCTTCACTTTACGAGGTAAGATCAGGTTTCTGCTCGTCTCTGTGTATTTTCAGGGGACCTCTATGGGGTCTTTTTGAGCCGCTCCCCTCACTGCCTTTGTGTCTTCTACTATTAATTTAGCCCATTTTATTTCCTTTACTCTGCGTGTGTTTTATAAGTAGGTTGTGTGTGACTTCTACTCTGCTCACCAGTCAAAAGAATCAGAGATAAATGCTCACTGATTGGTTTTTGTGTGGGGGTGATGGCACAGCCATTGTGTAAGAGAAGAGGAGCTGAGGAGGGTGTGTCCACAGGTTTTCACGTATTTGCTCCACAATCAACAAAAGACCATAGTCGTCCTTGTAGATACGTAGAAAAATACTGTTGCTGGTAGGTGGTCAGTGAGAGAAAAAATTGCAGAATCCACAACCCAGAATCTATATTTGGTGGTTTTGAATATCTGTTTTTAACCTTTGGTGTCTAATCAAGTTAGCATGTGATGTTTCATCTTGCATTTAAATGAGTCTTAGCTGCTGCTTTTAAGGGTTCTAGGTAAATAATTGGTGATATAAAGAAACAAAGAAACCTAAATTCTCTCTTGGTGTGGGCATGGAATCAGCCTGGCCATGATAGACAAGCCCAACTTGATGAATTATTAATGTGTTATTTATTGATTGGATGAATTTCTCCCACAGCTCAAGAATAAAATGGAGCATTGGAGGTCCAACATTATAATTGTACTGTAATTTACTCTTGATGTTTAGAATTATGAGACCTGCAAGTCTTTAATTGCATCTTTCTGCAATGTCCTCAGCTTTTTAAAAGCATTTATAGCATGTAAATATATACTTCTTCTCTGCCTGGGACTTCAGAATCAGCACTTAAGTTGAGTTTAGTGCACAGATCCACAGTTTAAAGGAGTGGAGGAGACTGAGGTCAGGTCTTGTTATAATTAGAGTACACGGTTGAGTTCTCCAATTGTCCCAAAGCATCATTACCTTAAAGGGCAAAAAGTTTAAAACTATTGTCCCCCGCCGGTGAACCTTTGTTCCCTGGACCGGTCTGAGCAGACAAATTTCACCCCGTGTTTTCCGCTCTAGTAGGCAGACTGAAATAATCTGAATAACTGAACCTAGTGCTCCCGTTAGATCTTGTTCAGTGGCCATAGAGTGTGTTTTTACAAACACACACACATAAGAATAAATGGAAAATGTGCACACTGGTGACATCGCTAAAGAGACAGCATGTGCTCATTGTCACTCCTGTTTAAAAACTCTAAGTGGTGCTGTCCTGAAGTGCTCTGCTCAGGCTGATCTTCTCCTCCTGCCCTCCAGGGGGGCACGGCTGACCAGGGTTCAGCCATGGACACCACCACCTCCCTCAAGATGACCACTCTGGCCATCCAGAGTCTGTTCACCTTTGTGGAGGAGGACAACCTGGCTGCAGTCAAAGCACATTTGGACAAGTTCAGGGATGTGGACAGCAGGAGTGATGTAAGTGCCAAACTGATCTGTATCTCTATTCACTTAAGCAGTTTCTCTGAAATACACATAGTTTTAGCATTTTTTTTTAAGTGCATAAGGTCAGAAAACAAACAAAAGTGCAGCATTTCCTCCCAGCTCTGCCACATATTGATCTAATGTTTGCTATAATTGTGAGGAAAAGGTTGTTTATTGCATTCACATACAGAATATACTCATTTCACAAAAATCTTCCCTCTTTTTGCCTATGATAGAATAATAGTGAAAAACTAGATTTTATCATTACACGATTTATCCAATCTAGACAGCTTTTAAGGTCAGTTAACAGGTTTATTGTGTCCTCTTCTCCTCGTCCCAGAATGGACAGACTCCCCTGATGGTGGCAGCAGAGCAGGGCAATTTGGAGATCACGCAGGAACTCATTAGACGTGGAGCCAACGTGAACCTGGATGATGTCGTAAGTACCCAGATGTGCGCACGTCACTTCTCACACTCTGGCCCCTTGCAGCTGCACGTGCTCGATCGGACAGGTTAAAAACAACGCGGTCATATTAACCACATCCATGTTGGAAAAAAAAAAAAAAGCAAAACCACAAGACCTTGACGCTCCACCTGGCTGAACTCACCTCAATCGAGCTTAGTCCACCAGGCCTCAGGAACCATAATGACGACTCTTCCCACTCCTGTTTTGACTAAATGACAGGATTTGCTGGCTGACCAACACCCCGTGCCTTCAACAGCCAGTCCCTACATACGCACACACTCACGCACGCAGTCCACACACGCATGCCTGTTTACACTCTACACCTCTCATTATAACCTCGTTTATATGTGACCTGCTATTACACGCGGCACGCTCAATACTCATTTGTTGCACAAGGAGACAGGAGTAGCAGTCAGTACTTTACTGCCTGTTGTTCTTCACACTCTCAGACACTGTATGTTCTTTGCTGCGCATCCATGCAGCATCGCGCTCCCATGAGCACCTGGTACGATCAGCTGGTAGGTAGAGAGTGGCTGTTTTTTTTTTTGGGACCGGACAGGTGTTTTCTCCAGATGTGTGCGATTATTAAAGACCCTTTCAGAGGTGACGGTTTGATTGTGCGCGCAGGACTGCTGGACGGCGCTGATCTCGGCAGCCAAGGAGGGCCACATCGAGGTGGTGAGGGAGCTGCTGGAGAACAATGCAAACCCAGAACATCGCGACATGGTGGGCATATCTTTTTCATTCCTCCTGTTTCTGCTTTTGGTCTTAGCTTGTTCAAACTTTTAACAAAATAGTAGGAAAGCCATCCTCATGGTGCCTTTCCTTGATATCAAAGAAGATAATTGTTACATATATGTATTATTGTCAATCAATAGTGAAGAAATGTAACCCCCACACAAAACTTTAGAGGTGAATTATGAATGAACAAGCTATAATGTAACGGCACTCCTTGATGAGTGATTTAGAGCAACATTGACATCTTGATTGGATTCACTTTAATGGTTTTAGTAAAGAATGATGATGAACTCAGTGCTGGGTGAACAGATACATCCATTAGCCTTGAAGAAAATATAAAATGGAATTACCATACGTGCCCTGGGTCCTCTTTCGTGGTAATCCCATTTACTGAGCTTGGGTCGGCTCCGCGTGGAGCACTCATACCAATTAGTTGTGGAATATGGACATGTCAGAAACAGACGGTTGTCTGCCGCCCTCCCTCTGCTTGCTATTGTTTGTTCTTGAGTATTCTTTTTCCTTTTCTTTTTTTGATTTCCAAGCCCATTTTATTTGATTGCTAAATCAATTTTAAAACAATAAACCGATGTTCAGGATGATGTCATTATCATTAATAATGCATAATATTATTATTCCTCATGCCATATGATTTTAGATGACATGAGCTTAAATAAAACGCAATGCGACATTTAGAGTTGACTTTAAACTCTTAGCCTTTGTTACATTATGGAAGTGACTCAGGACATCAACTGACTCACTCCCATCAGGGGTGTGTGTGTGTGTGTGTGAGTGAGTGTGTGTATAAGACCACAGCCAGTTGTTGCAGTGGGATTACATTAAACCAGTCTGTGTGATACTATGGGCTAACTGGAAAATGTGCCTCAGCAGCTGTAAATAGTACTTTTCCTACCGCAAAATTGACAGAGATTTTACCTGTTTTAGAATAGTTCTGTTTACTGCACCATAAAGGATTGATGTCCATGTCAATGCAAAGACCAAGACTACAACATGTATTATAAATGTGAATCTGTATTGTACTGGTGAAAATGCATCTCTCTTCTTTCCTCATATACTCAGGGAGGATGGACGGCTCTCATGTGGGCAGCCTATAAAGGTCGTACAGATGTAGCCGAACTGCTCTTAGAAAAAGGAGCCAATCCCAACATCACTGGTCAGGTACTGATCTTATTATTACCACAGACCCCACTCTATCCACCATCACCATAGCAGTGATTTTTATAACTTTCATACAAGTACCTGTATAATAGAAATGTAGTGGGTTTAAATGTTCCATATCATTTATGAAATGTCGTATATACAGCAAGAGCATGAACCACTGACATATGTACCACTGACCCCTTGCCTATGCCCCAACAGTACAGCGTGTACCCCATAATTTGGGCGGCAGGGCGAGGCCATGCTGAAATCGTCAACCTTCTGCTGCAGCACGGAGCAAAGGTCAACTGCTCAGACAAGGTACCGACGCCACAATGGACGTTCATCATGGTCGTGATGAACTACCCCGACAGTGGAGCTCCTTCCTTCATTTATTGTCCTACCTTTGTGACTGTTTAATTCCTTTCTTGTGAGTCATGTTTGTCTTTTTATTCCTCAGTATGGTACCACTCCCTTGATCTGGGCTTCCAGGAAAGGCCACTATGAGAGTGTGATGCACCTTCTGGCCAATGGAGCAGATGTGGACCAAGAAGGAGCTGTAAGGATACCATAGGAAGCTGCGCTCTCTAAAAAAAAATGTCTCTGGCTATGTGGCTATACATGCTTTTAATATTTGCTGCAGCTAAACAGAATCAGTTTAAGTTTGAACTCACATGCCCCCTTTTAATGTGCATTACCCGTAAAATCGCTGAGAAAGCAGCGGCGTTAAATAATTGATGACGTCTGCGTTCTACTGCATCTGTGCTGTTTGTGTCACATCACTGTCAGTACATCAATAATCAGACGTCTGTGTGTGTAGCAGCTGGTGCAGACCAGCTCATTTATAAGTAATTAAGTGACTCCAGTGCCAGGAATGAAATGTGAGTTATTGTCCTCAAATCAACCAGTTGTCATTGGGCTGTAATGCTTCCCCTGACCGCTGGTGTGAAACCTCACAATGTCAACACCCAGGCTGACAAGATTGACTTTTTTCCTTCTGCAACTTTCCAGAACTCCATGACTGCTTTGATCGTGGCGGTGAAAGGCGGCTACACAGATGTTGTAAAGGAGCTTTTAAAGAGGAACCCTAATGTCAACATGACAGACAAAGACGGGAACACGGCGCTGGCTATCTCAGCCAAGGAGGGACACGTTGAGATTGTGCAGGACCTTCTTGACGCCGGCAGTTATGTCAATATTCCTGACAGGGTGAGGCCAGCTTGGTGCTGAAGCGCAGGCTTTTCTGTTTGGAAAAGCAGAAGTGTTGCAAAATACAGCTCCAGTTAAACACAGGTCAAATTTCATTCTGTTATCCTGCTCTGTTTTTTTCCCATGATCTCAGAGTGGGGAAACAATGCTCATCGGAGCAGTGAGAGGAGGTCATGTGGAGATAGTCCGAGCTCTGCTGAACAAATACGCCGATATTGATATCAGGGGACAGGTAGGAGCCCCTCTTTTGTCATGACTCTGGCTCATTGAGAATTAAACAAAAGAAGGAGGCCTTCTTAACTTGGTAAAGGGAACTTCTCTACATGGATTAATATGACAGAAACATGTTCTTCCGACATAAATAAAAACAACCAGTCTGGGTTACTGCAAGTCATACATAATACCTTCTTCATAGAATAAGACAGTACTTTGTGTTTTAAAATCAGGATGGAAAGACTGCCCTCTACTGGGCAGTGGAGAAAGGTAACGTTACCATGGTGAGAGACATCCTTCAGTGCAACCCTGACACTGAGAGCTGCACTAAGGTACGCTATTTTTTTTCAAGTAGTATAGATTTTTCTTTTTTTGTTAATATTATATAAGTAATGCAAAGATCAAAATTCTGTTTGTCTCCTTAAGGAGGGAGAGACTCCGCTCATTAAAGCAACAAAAATGAGGAACATAGAAATAGTGGAACTCCTATTGGATAAAGGAGCCAAGGTGTCTGCAGTGGACAAGGTAATACTCAGAGTTTTACTAGTGATGGGTAAAAAGATATGTAGGTGAAGGAATATGGAGATTTATTTTCTTCTCTCTTTCCCTCACAGAAGGGAGACACGGCACTCCACATTGCCATCCGAGGGCGGAGCCGAAAGTTGGCTGAACTGCTGTTGAGGAACCCTAAAGACGGCCGACTGCTTTACCGCCCCAACAAAGCTGGAGAGACGCCCTACAATATCGACTGCACCCATCAAAAAAGCATCCTTACTCAGATATTTGGAGCCAGTAAGAGCACCATATTTAATTTAATTCATGAGGAATCACATTTGTTGCCCAGTGATGGTTTATATGGTTGATGTTTATTGTTATTTCTCTCTCTCTCTCTCTCTCTCTATTTCCAGAGCACCTCTCCCCCTCTGAATCAGATGGAGACATGTTGGGTTATGACCTGTACAGCAGCGCCCTAGCAGACATCCTGAGTGAGCCCACCATGCAGCCACCCATCTGTGTTGGCTTGTACGCTCAGTGGGGCAGCGGAAAGTCTTTCCTCCTGAAGAAACTTGAAGGTGACTCGCAATTCAACAACCTGGGAAACAAGTGGAAATGAGTGGTTTATATTTGTGATCACACGTGTTTCCTCTTGTCTCACAGATGAGATGAAGACATTCGCCGGCCAACAGATTGAGCCGTTGTTCCAGTTCTCTTGGTTGGTGGTCTTTCTCACCCTGCTCGTGTGTGGCTCAGTGGCCCTGGTTCTGGGATTCACCGTGGATCACAAACTGGCCATTGCTGTGTCCCTCAGCCTCCTGGGCCTTCTCTATATCTTCTTTGGTGAGAAAGAATCACTTAGGGGATTCTCTGGTGATTCTCAAAGTGTCAATAGTGTTAATAAAGAATTATTTTACAAAGATAATTGAAACTTTAAAATAAATCCTGTCTCCAGTTTTGGTGTACTTTGGAAGCCGGCGTGAAAGAGAGAGCTGGAACTGGGCATGGGTCATCAGCACTCGCCTGGCTCGTCAGATCGGTTACCTGGAGCTCTTGCTTAAACTGATGTTTGTCAACCCACCGGAACTTCCAGAGCAGACCACACGCGCACTTCCTGTCAGGTGACATTGAACAAAAGACGCGCACTTTATTAAGCTGGCACATTGTCTTATGTGTAATGTTTTTGGGTGACTCAGTGGATGATTCCAATCCTCATGTGTTGCACAGGTTCCTGTTCACAGATTATAATCGTCTGTCCAGTGTCGGAGGGGAGACCTCCATGGCTGAAATGATAGCTATGCTTTCAGATGCCTGTGAGAGAGAGTTTGGCTTCATGGCTGCCAGGCTCTTCAGGGTTTTCAAAACTGACGAGGTCCAAGGTAAGACCACCGATACTGAGATGTCAGTGATGCGATGATTTTAGAAGGATTTTATACAGTGCTGGCTGACAAATCAAAGTGCTTCAATCTTAAAACCTTGAATTCTTAGGCAAGAAGTGGAAGAAAACATGCTGCGTTCCATCCTTCATTCTGTTTGCCTTGACGCTGGGATGCCTGATTACTGGCTTGGCCTTATTGGCCATTTTTAAGGTCAGAGACATTGACAGAGAAATTGAGGTTGCATATAATAATAAAAGGTTTGGTTCATTTAGCAGTTTTTGGATTATTGCTTCTCATTTCACAGGTGGATCCGGAGAACCTGACGGTGAATGCGGTGCTGATAGCTATGGCCAGTGTGGTGGGCCTGGCTTTACTGCTCAACTGCAGGACCTGGTGGCAGGTGGCTGACTCTGTCTTCAACTCTCAGAGGAAACGGCTGCACAGCGCCGCCAATAACCTGCACAGACTCAAGAGTGAAGGCTTTATGAAGGTTAGCTTTTCTATTTCTAATATTGACACGCTGATATTGTGCAGCCCTCTGTTTTGTCAGTGCTGAGATGATCTCACAGTGTTTTCTCTCCCCACTGGATCTGGTTGCTACTTACGGTCAAATCCGTGTTACAGAGGATTTTTTTTCTTCTTCACCAGGTTTTGAAGCATGAAGTTGAACTGATATCAAAAATGGCCAAAACCATTGACGGCTTCACGCAGAACCAGACCCGCATGGCCATAATCATTGATGGCCTGGACGCCTGCGAACAGGACAAAGTCTTACAGATGTTGGACACGGTGCGTTTGTCGACACAGAAATGATGAGTACAGCTGCCTCTACCTGATGATTAGATAATATGGAGGAATTTCATGTTCTAATTTCTGTCACTTCAGCCTTTCTGGGTGGTTCCATGCGGGCCTTTTCTTTGAATGGTTCTTTCACTGGTGAACACAGATTCTGTGCACCTCACAGAACTTTGCATCTTTCCAGCTGCATCAGCTCACATCTGACTTTACAATGATCCACGAGCTTCTGTAATAGAATTTCGTTCAGCCAGATGTTATTATTGAGGGGGGGTAATCACAGAGATCCTGGCAACTGGTGTTGTTACTGCAGGCTCCACACACACACTGAAACCATTTTAATCCCTGAAAAACACCGTTGTCACAAGCTCCGTGACCAAACTCTCTTTTTTTATTTCAGTCTGGGTGTATTTCCATGCTGACATCATGTGGCAGGGCAGTAATGGGTGCAGACAGCTGCTGCAGGGGCAGAGGTTCATCCTGCCGGGGGTGATGATCAAGGGTTAATCAGCTATGTTGCACAAATCAGTGTCCTGTGACATTTTGACAATGTTCTTTAGATGGCAAATGGAAATTCCCAACACGATGTGCTGCAGAGGGTTCTCATGGGAATCATTAAGTTTAAAATCAACAGCTGACTGCTGCGTGTGGGTGCAATGAAAATGTTGATTCAGGTTGTAAATGATGCTCTTTGCCATTGAAAGTAGTGGACTGGATGCTGATTAAGTACAATCAGAAAATACCTTTTATAATGTTAATAAGTTAATAAGTTAATGGCTCTGTTCTCACTGTAGGTAAGGGTTCTCTTCTCCAAAGGCCCTTTTATCTCCATCTTTGCCAGCGACCCCCATATTATCATCAAAGCAATCAACCAGAACCTCAACAGTGTCCTGAGAGACTCCAACATCAACGGGCATGACTACATGAGGAACATTGTTCACCTGCCAGTATTCCTCAACAGCAGAGGTCTGAGCACAGCCAAAAAGCTGTGCATGGTGACTCCCACTAATGGAGAACCTTTGCCCTCTGAAGGTGAGGAACATTTAATGTGCTCATGTTTGGAAGATAGAAATGACCGACTTTTATCATTTGATATCGTTGTGCCCTGTCTCTCACAAGGATGGCATGAAGACATGGAGAGGAAACTGTCTCTGAGCAGTCTGAGTCAAGACCAGTCCAAGCTTGGCAGCAAGAACGCACTCAATCGGAGGGTAATTATTATTCACATCTATCTATTCTGTATTTTGATGGGGGTTACAGTCCCACAGGGGTGACCCCTGGACCAACTCTTTAGCATAACTGTTCCTGCGGTTTGCTGCCTCCCAAATTTGGTGTGTGTGTGTGTGTGTGTGTGTGTGTGTGTGTGTGTGTGTGTGTGTGTGTGTGTGTGTGTGTGTGTGTGTGTGTGTGTGTGTGTGTGTGTGTGTGTGTGTGTGTGTGTGTGTGTGTGTGTGTGTGTGTGTGTGTGTGTGTGTGTGTGTGGGGGGGGGGGGGTTAACCACAGGTATGATATTGGCAGTAAGTACAGGCGATAGGAGACTAAAACGAGGAGAGGAGTGCTGAGTGCGCGGCCAAGGTTCCTGGTGTAATTGATGTGATGACTGTTTACTCTTCCTGTTGTGTCGCCATGGCCTAATGACAGGGCCTAACAGCGGTGGGTCCCTGTGACAAAATGCTGGCACCAGGTCTGCTGGCAGGAGGCTAAGTGACTCTGCTGCTGCCGCTGATGCCTTCCTGCCCGCCCCCCTCACAAGACCCTGTCACTACCCTCCTTCCTTCCGGCCTCCTCGTTTGTATGACATTTGTTTGTACCCGTAATGTGAATAATTGGTGTTAGGTTTTTTTTTTTTCACGATGGGCCTTCTGTGTTGGTCCCAGCAGGAGGGCGTGGTGATATTTCCACGCTGTAAGTGGAGAAACAACCATCCATCAAAGAGAGAATGGGAAGGAAATGAACCAATAATTCTGTAAATCCACAATAAAAGCAGTATAGAACCTACAGGGGTGCCGGTTTGAAAATACCTTTCCTGTTCTGACTGAGGGGCTGCCATATGTTTGATCTCTCCGAGAAAGCGGTCATGAGACCGGCGTTACGACTTCAAAGTCAACCAAAAGCCTCACCTTGGCTCCTGACCACAGCAGCTGTCTGCTACCACAGATGTTCTCCAGCAGGGCACATCCGTGTCAATAGCTCGTCTGTGGGTCATAAGTGTTCATCTTTGGGACAGAGGCTCTTTGTTTCTGAATTTGCGGGGAATTAATATGTTTTTCTCATTAAAACATAGACTCTGCAGACAGGAAGAGAGGCTGTGCTTGTTATCGAGGCAACTCTGAAAGAAATCTTTGAGTCAAATTGGTTTCAATTAAAAGTTCATGCGGTTAGGGTGGAAATGGTTTTGAGCCATGTCTAACTGTATTAAGCATTCACATGCTAAAACGAGGTTACTTAATATTGAATCATAGTTATTTAAAAAAAAATCTGTTTCTCTAAAAAAAAAAAAAAAAAATGTAAAAAAAATTTCACAGTCCCGAGTCGTGACATTTAATAAATTATTGGCTAATTCGGAATACAAACAAAATAAATTCATCGACTGAGGACTGAAAACAAGGCTAATCTAAACAACCAACCCTGTGATGATGTGATCTGCTTATACTCTGTTCAGGACACGTACCGGCGCCGGCAGATGCAAAGAACCATCACCAGGCAGATGTCCTTTGACCTGACCAAGCTGCTGGTGAGCGAAGACTGGTTTAGTGACATCAGCCCACAGACCATGAGGAGGCTTCTCAACATTGTTTCTATCACTGGTAAGAAATGAGCTGTGGGGACTGTTAATGCCACAGGAAGTCAGATCTAACAGGATGGTAATCCTTCTTCTATGTTGACAGGGCGTCTTTTGCGGGCCAATCATATCATTTTCAACTGGGATCGGCTGGCGTCTTGGATCCACTTGACAGAAGAGTGGCCGTACAGGACCTCATGGATCATCCTGTTTCTGGAAGAGACCGATGGAGTGTCTGATCAGGTCACTCTCAAGACCCTCTATGAGAGGTACACACAGATCCACTCATGTTGCCCTTAATTATCTCTACCATGTGTAGTTCAGCTTGAATCTTCTTCGAGTGAGTTATTTAGTGCCTTTATTCTATATTAAAGTATTTCATTATCGGATGAGTGAACTTCCACGTCAACAGTCAGCTTTCAACACTCATTTATTTCTGTGCTGGGAACTCCTGAAAAATAACAGAATGGATTTTAAAATTGGAGACAAACTGCTCGCATAGATTTGACCAGTAGGTGGCAGTAAATGATTTGGTTTTCAACGTGGACCATATGCGCGCCCACCTATAGCTATGGAAGATCTCAGTCATGGACATCCGCAATAAGAGTTTAATCATAATTTAAAAGATACATTTTGATCAACGGAGAGCCATCGGCTCATGAAAAGGCAAAAAGCTGAAACTAAACGAAAAACAACTGAACCTTAACTGTGTTTGCCTGAGCAGGGAAAAAAAGTCTCAAATATCTGCCTGTGTAAACAACATGACTGCTCATGTCATTGAATGTCTGGGAACACGGATGCTTTTAGACGGGCTCACCAGAGACAAGAGCAAGAGAACCGACAAAGACTGAGTCTCTGGGTGCGGGTGCTGTTGTATATCAGTCACTGGCCTTTAAAGGTTGCACTCTGTCACAATACACTAGTGCATACAACTCCCGCGGCAGTGAATTGTCATACACTGTTATTGTCAGCCTGTCAAGCAGCTAGAGTCAGCAGACGAGCCTCCATCCCCCCTGTTCAGAGCCCAGAACTGCCTCATTATACTGGGTTAACATTGTATGGCAATCAAATATCAAAGAATATTACAGATTCCACAGTACTGAATGAGAACACTGTTCAACATGAGGCTGTTGTATATCTTTATTTCAAAGTCTAAAAGAAATATCCATACCATGAGAATATAGAAAGTAAATAACTGTACACTGAAATGCTTAAGTTATAGTGCCTTTAGCAACGCATGTGATCATTCATAAGACCAGTTCCGTCTCATTTCTTTGTCTTCATTCTCATTGGATGTCTTTCCAAATGGCTGCTCTGTTCTGCAGTGGCCGTCGGAGAAATGTCCTTAATGATGATGACAGGAAGCCTCAAACAGGCTAAACACAGTGCCTTGCCTAGAGGCCTTATCTCTTGCACCAATCTTCCCTTGATAAGACTCTGGCTCAGGCTTCTGTCTGTGCATCTCTTTCTGTTTCTGCTGTTTTCTTCCGTTCTGTGGTCTCCTCGTGCTCGCACTCTCAGAAACTCGGCCCCTCTTCTTCCACCTGTCTGGCTCAGAAACATAGATACTCATGTTATTTTCCATTTTAAGAGTGTGTGAGGACGTTCATGCACATTATACCCACAATCTTAAATTCTGTCTCTTTTGAATTAAGGCCAATTCTCAAGCAAGCATACACACGCTATTATAATTCACCATTTTTAAAGAGCTGCACATCCCCTGAGCGTTACTAAGTGACTATATTAGTGGTGAAGTGAATGCGGGGGTTAGTCAGCCCCTTATAGGTCAACTGTCACCCTACATCTCAGTCATAATACAGCCGGGCTTCCTCTGCTTTTTGTAAGGCTTGCTGCAGATAAGTAGGACACAGAAAACAGCAGTAGATCAGCTATAAATCCAACTTTAGAAAAATAATTTGCAAGAATTGATCTGTTAAAGTGTTGCTGTCACATTTTCAGTATTTGTGTCCTGCTGCAGCAGCAAATCTGATAACTAAACTAATACAGAAACCGATGAGTGCAACATAAATAATATCCTTTGTCGTATGCCCAATATTCCATAAAGCAAGAAAAAAAATGGATACGTCCCCTCTCTTCTCCTTAGCTGTCACTAAAACACTCTCCAAATGGACAAATAGCTGTTTTAGCAACCTGTCTGGCAGTGTTAAATGTCATTATTTGATACATCACAGAGAGCAACACATACGGCTAAATCCTGTAGCTGGACTCGGCCAGTACAGCTCCTCCTAATCTGATGGAGAATGTTTGTTAATAACCTTAACAATTTCCATCATTAACAATAAGGCGGTGCAGCCTTGACTAATATGGCGTCGGGGGGGAATCTGTGTAACAAAGATGGCACTGTTTGAAGGAGAATTTTCCTGAAAGCTCAACCTTAAACAGCTTAAATGTTGCTCTCACAGCTGGTGTGAGGTGAGTTAGCTAAGCCTTCAGCATTGAGCTGGAACAGAAACACTCTGACTCTTTTATTTATTTATTTTTGGCCTCATATTTGTTGCCTTCAGATTGACAAGCCTAAATCAGTGTTTTGTTTGTATCACCAGCAAATTACATTTGCAGCCTGCGGCCCTTGTGACTGTCATTTTCATCATTATCATTTTGTCTTTCTCTGCATCTTCTCATGAGTCAGTTGGTCCTTGTTCGAGATGCCGTGACAGGCCTAATGACTACAGCTAACCTAGCACCTAGCTCACGGTCAGTGCTCTAAAACAACCCAGACCTCTCCCTCCACTGACTGCTAATGGGATTTTATTTATTTTATTTTAGTCACTCCATGTTCTTTGGTGTCATTGCATTTGTCAGTCTAGTGGAAGCTCTTCAGGAGACAGCTACACTGCAGATGTTGTTCAAGGCTGACCTTTTCTTTGACAAAAAGCTGTTGTTACACCCTCTGATATATTTTTCTAGTCTCTTTTGATCATATCTCTTTATTATTTATTCATTTGTTCAGATATATTTGGGACCAGTTGGTGTTTGGGGTTGGTTTTCCTCCTTCAGAGAGTTTATTCCTGGACGCCCAGATCCTGTTTTCAGCTTGAGATTAAAAAAAGTGTCACTGGTCCGCTGAGCAGGTTCTGACATCTGGTGCCCTGCCTGTGCCAGGATGCCCCTGCCGCACTCAGGAGTGGGTTTCTGGCACTTCCACCTGATTCACCACACCCACACATAAATGCACACCAACAATCGCTTGCCATGCGTTTTCTGCATGCACAGACGCAAAGACGAAGTAGGTGCAAGTTGTGAGTAAATTAAGCTGAAATACAAACATTAGTCTCACAAGAAGTGCACACACCTCAGGTCACACATAGAACTGGTGCGGGTGGTGAGAATGTAACACAAGCACACACACCTTGCTCTCACGCCAGAGGAAGAACATATGTCACCCCAACTCCTCTGAGAATCAGTCTAATTAATCAGGCCTGGAGATGCAGGCAGCATTCAGCAAACACACATATGTGCACACAGACTCACACTTGTTTACAGAGTTGTGGAAGCAGAACAGAGAATTTGCTCAGGTAAAATGACAGTGTTTGTTAGTGTTTGTGTTCAACAGCGTTTTCCAATATTTGCAGGTAAAAATCAATCTGGATGTGAAGCACCAGTGCCTTTACTTTTATATGTGAGAATACTAAGAAACAGCTATTCCTCTCCTTCTTCCAGTTTTCAATCTGTTTGTTGGCCCAACCCTCCATTTATTCACCAAACAATCCCCCCTCTGAGAGATGAGACTAGAGCCAGGCACTTCCTGGACACTTCAAAACTTTTCTTTTCCTTTCTGATTGTGCTTTGAATGTATTCGTAGCCTGGCAATTCAGCCCTAATTAGAGAGTCTCTTATCCGAAGCACCGAAACATTAAGATGATGCTCTCTTCTCTCTTTCAGGATTACTTTAATTGGCACAATTATTGTAATTTGGTTGCAATTATGTGTCGGGATAAAAGTGCAGTTCCAAACCTCATGCGGGTGATTCCCTTTATATGGAATCCTTTAATAAGCTTTTAAATATTGTGCTAGAGAGAAAGGCAAGATCCCATTCTGTTCTTGAGATGAATACTTCTGAACCAGCGCGACTCTCAACTGAAAAGACTTTATTCTTCGCTGCGTGGCCTTTTGTTCCTGGGAATTCTGTTGCATTCATCGCACTGTCAGTCATTCTCATATGTGCAAATGTTTGAAGATGGCTTTCTAATGCCTCCCTGCTGAGGGCGCTCTTTGTTCCTGCTTTCATTTCGACAAAGTAAAACTGTTTACTTTATTGATTGACTCGTCTGTTTCGAAGAGGCCCAGAGACACGTGCCGACCGCAGTCATAGAATTAACATTCATCATGCGGCCGTCCAAAAATCATGCCACTGAACCCAGTGTTGCTCTCGTGATGTCACTTTTAGGCAAAAATGCAAGAGTTAGCCTCCACGTCTGTTCAGAGGCTCCAGACACACACTAATGTAAAGATGGTGCATGTTGACAAAGCCTCCTACAGTCCAATATTATAAATCATACAAACTTTACACTAATAATTACATGCTTAATGGTACATGTATGGTCTGTATCTTATCATTGCTGGCTGACGGTTTCTGTGGCTGTCAGAGAGAGAGCGCTGGCGTTTTTATCTAATCAAGAGTCTGCAACCGTTGCTTAAAATAGGAGCTGGTCTGAGGCTAAATGTTGCCTGCGTGCAATCAGCAAAAGTGAGTAGACTGAAGGTGAGTCAAGTAGGTACCCTTCAGGGGAAATGGATAAAAGTGATGCAGCCATCAGTGAAAGTAAATTGGACAGAAGATTAAAAGAAAAGCAGGATTGCATCAGGTGAGACGGCCCATGAAGGGAGCAACGTGAGGATATGAGGACCATTATACAACATTCTTTGTTGGAAAATCTGTAAAGCTCCTTTTTCCCCTGCGTGTAAGCCCAGTGAGAGGGATTAGGTGTAATTGGTCAGTATCAAAAGAAACGCACTGTTCCCTTCTGTGCTGAGCACAAGTCATTTCAATTGCAGTGCAAGCCTCAACAGCACCTCTGACTGGTCCCCCACATCTCAGTCATGATTCATCCATCAGTGACAACAAGGTTGGATTAACCTTTCGGTGGGATGCTAAGAGGGGAGGGAGGAAGCGCGTGGCCGAGGGGCAGACCTCCGCGGGACCCTCGAACGAGCGCCGTCACATTAAGCATTATTCCTGATTACGCTGAGGTGTCTCTGTGCTGTTGAAAATGTTCAAAGGTGAGAGGGTTTATTATAAATCGCTGCTCTGGCAGCACAGCGGTGTAAGATGTTTGGCACTGACCTTTAAGTGGGCAACGAGATTTGTCACTCAGCTAATGCAGGAGCCAGGGGCACATTTGATAATTACACTGCCGCATATATCCAGCACGGCCCTGACCTTAACGTCTCGGCCCCCCAAATATGGAGGTCAGGATCTTTATGGTGTAGAAGCCGAGTGAGCTAAGGCATTGCACAGCTCATATGTGGCTGGTTATCAGCCGTCATGCACCCATATTAAATTGAAGCCTGACACATTTTCCGTGGTCTGAATCACGTTTTGATAGAGAAAATGTACGTGTGGTCTGGCCCACATATAAAAAAACCCACCATTTGGGTTTAGGGTTGAGTCATTTGTTCATGTTGAACTTATTGTTCCTTTCGAGGCTAAAGCATAGAGCTATGGTCTAAGATGGGACTAAAATTGCGAAAACTGAAAAGTGCGACTGAAAAAAAAAATATTGCGAAACTTTTGTTATATTCACGCCAGCCGTATGTCGTCATCATCATCATTGGAGGTCTGAGTGGAGGAGGGACAATCTATAGACAAACTGGGGTGAACGTACCAGCAAACTGGGGATTCCATGCTGAAACATTGAGTTCAGTTAAGGTTTTGGGGTCTGGAACAAGGAGACTCCGTTTCACTTCTCCACATGAGTTTAATCAGCATTTCGGGGAACCACTGAAAGTTCTAGGCCTGTCTCAACTGGAGACAGTTCCCTCCAAAACAGCTCAGTTTTTTATCAGCATCATGTGTTTTGCATTAGCCCGCTTGTCTCTGTGGTTTGATTTGGGATACACGGGTCCAGTTTAGCGCAAGAGAATTTTAATTATTGGAATAAAATCGGCGGTGGATGTATGTGAAAAACAGACACTGCCACAATTGTCAGTTGGCACTGCCAGACGATTGGAGCCGGAAAGGCAGAGAGACTCGCAGGCACACAGTGTCCACATTATATGATGGATTTGGTTCAAATCAAGGAAATAAATCTGGATTTTGAGAAGAAAATCACATTTCGTGTAAAATAAAAACACATTTTGGTGTTCTTTGCCTTGGTGTTGGCGGGGCAGGCTTTCACTGGGATGATGCTACCCTGCAGTCCGTGCACCACTTCTCTGAGCTGTCTGCTGTTCTCCCAGAGAGGGCCTCACCGGTTCATCCGCAGACGGTGTGCCAGCGGCTCCGACATGACGCTGACCAGGAGAGGAATGCGCCTGATCTCACTCTGGATGTTGTGCCGGTCGCACAGTGCCGCGCATTAAAACTCTTCAGACTTTTCAAACAGCGTGCGCAGAAGGATTCGTCTGTTCTGCAGACATCTCGCTCCGTATTTGGGTGCCTTCATGGAAATGTTTGGCATCTTGATGCCTCCTTTGTAGATCGGTCGCGTCCATCATCTGTGCGGCGGCGCGGCGGACAGCTGTAAAGCATAGTCAAGTGGCACATCTGTACTTCATGCCCGAATGGCAAACAGAAATGATAGAGAGCAGAATTCTGGTCATTTCCATCACTTGTAGTGTGTGGGTGGTTAAGAGGAGAAGAAAGGCTCTGCTCCAGGCAGCTTTGGGACCTATTAGCATTTGGATAAGCTCAGAAAGCTCCTAATGGCTGCACCACACAGAAAGTGGTTGAGCCTAAGCGCCTGTACCGCTGCTGCTATAAGCTGGGTCCTGTAAATGGAGCCATTGTGCAGGAACGGCTTTATCTCACTTGTCCTCGCTCCGCTTGGAAGCAGCACCCTGGTTTTTCGTCAGCACTTCAAGCTCAAAGCATCCGTCTTGTCATTTGGCAACCGATCGCTGATAGGAGCGCCTTTGTTCATTTTGTCTGTTCGCTTGTGAAGATGACGAAGTTTGAAGTGATTTGTGTCACTTGCTTAATGCCAAGGCCAACGACTCATCATCAGTTAGCTCCAGAGGATGCCATCTCAAG
Source organism: Lagocephalus sceleratus (assembly GCA_911728415.1). NCBI lineage: Eukaryota > Metazoa > Chordata > Actinopteri > Tetraodontiformes > Tetraodontidae > Lagocephalus > Lagocephalus sceleratus. The sequence goes on along the minus strand of CAJVRN010000036.1, from coordinate 7,058,031 downwards.
TAGTTAAACTGCAGTTGTCATTTAATGGCTAACTCTGTTCTCTCACACCAGGCATTACAGGACGTTGTGGCAAAACTTGCCCTAATGGGTTATCAAATGTCAGTCCTTCCACGGAACAGTAATCGTTCCCCTACAGTCCTTTTTGGCTTTCTGTGATTCTCCTTATAAGTCATTCAGACACTTGTGCTCTTTAACAGTTCTCACAAGGCCGGCCCTGAATTGGGAGCTCGACTTTGCGCCGCTCCTGCAGCCACGTCTGCACAACCAGCTGGGACTGGACCCTTGACTCTACTTTTTCCCCCCCTTTCCATCTGTCTGAGTGTAAATCAGCGATAGATGACCTTGATTTCTTCACGGCAGCTCGTGGTCCTGTTTGGAAGGCGCAGCTGTTTTTGCTACTGTGGGCTTCTGGTGCGGCACAAGCCATAACAGGCCAGTATGTAAAGTCCAAGCTGCTTGCCTTCTCTGATGGTTGGAAAAACAAAGAGACTGAATTCCTGTTTTTGCAACTCTCGAGATAAAAATAGTGACAGTTAATGCCATCGCTTTATGTTAAGTGTATAAAAAGAAACAAGAACAACTAACAAGTGTGATTCTGTAAAATGTCACGGAGTGTGTTTTGCAAGAGGAAGTGCTGTGTGTCTGTGCGTGAGTCAGTGGCTCCTGTTGGTCTGTGTCTACAGGCCCACAAATAAACAGCAGTAAGTCAGCTGGCAATGGGGAAAATACAGGCTTCTCTCAGTCTGTATATGGGTTAATATAGTTCATGGGAAAAACAGCGAAACACCCCCACCCTCTGTAGTTTTATTTGCACATGAGCACAAACACACAGTCCAGCCTTCATCTGGGATTTTGAGTTTCTCCATCCAGACTGTCCAGGTGTATGTGGTGGCATTAACTTTTCTTATTGATGTTTTTTTTTTTTTATTGAGCCCACTGTGTGTATGGGTGCATGCAGGTAACATCTGTGCCTTCAGAGGTCTCACTCATCCTCCACACCAAGGGGTCACATGAGCAGGGTTCATCCGCGTGCCAACATGGAGCTTCCTTGACCTTTGGGGTCTTGTTAAAGGTTCTAAAGGAAGGAACACTGAGAGGGCTTTGTCCACTGCAGCCCAGCTGTGGCTCAGTGTCGTCTCCTCTCACAGCCTGTTCCCTCTCTTTAAAGACTGCGTGTGTCTGTGCCACAGTCGGGTTGGGACGGTGACATTTGGATGGCTCACCTGGGCTGCTCTGCTGTGTGGAAGCACTGCATTGAGAAGAATGGAACTGAGATACATAATATGTGTAGTTGGTCTCCGATCTTTGCATTTGAGTTCCTTGTGGTTCTTTTAGAGCGGTGGTTAAATATCACTGAGGTCAGTATCTGTATTTATCTAAAGGACGCGTCCTCCCCTGTATGTCTTGGCAAAGTGGTAGATTTGGTTTAGAGACATAGCCACAAGGTCGCAGAATTGAGGTTGGTAGCCGCAGATGTGTCCATCACCAACCATCTGTCTACTAAAAATGTCCTTGAGCGAAGACTAGGCCTCACTTCAGTTAAAAAACTCGTTTGGTGTCCTTCTCACTGTATCTACCCGTCAGTGAGCAATGAAACCAGGCTGATGAAGATACATCCTCCTGTTTGCTTTCATTTAGTCAGCAGTCTTGTCAGACGCTGACCTTGGTCTACATCAGCTATCATGCTGTAGCAATAGTACTAATCATCCTGGCGAGTCATAGAAAGGCCAGCCTGTGTTTGCTCTCAAAAACAGATCAGAGTGAAACCCCCCCCCCAAAAAAACCAAGCTCATCGTGCATGTTGTTAGGAAAACACAGCAGTAATCAAGAAACACAGCCCGCGATACATGGGAACACGCTGAATGTGGGCTGAACTGTAACTGGTTTGCCTGAAAAATTAGCCTCTGAGCATATGATGAAGGGTTTGGGTGACATATTACAGCGGAAAAGTGAGGAGAAAAAAAAAACCCTGCTCCCTGTTGGAGTTTACCCACTCATCTGATAAGAGCAGCACATTATAGTGATGAATAGCCGGTGTCATAAGTCAGTCAGAGTTTGATATTTTTCAGAGCTGCCCGATGGCCTTAACGAGTTTGCTCTGGGTTGTTGGTGTTTGCTTCTTTGGTTTCCACAGCCACTCGTTACTTTGTCCCCATTTACACTGTTTTTTTTTTTTAATCACATCCAGCTGAAATTTGATACACCAATCTAAAACAAATGTTGCTCTCTATTTACCGTTTCATGAAGACTGATGACATAATGTGACTGACATAATGAACTGAGCTCTGCCGGTGTGCTGTATAGTATTAGACTGTGCCATACAAACCTGTGAAACACACTGAGTTGGAGCTACATTTCTAAATATGGAGTTTGTGATAACAAACTTCTTTGTAGCAGTAGCAGCGCATCACGACGCGCTTCCGTTTGCCGCTTGCTAAATTACCCTGATTGTCATCTTCTCAGGTTTCCTCCTCTGCTCAGAGAAGATAACATCCCTCACTCTATCTGTCCTCAAACACCCCCCCCCGTTTACTATCTTGCCTTTTCTAAATCCAGTTATCTCTCTACTCTCATGATGATGATGGCCGTTGCATATCTCTTCCATCTTAACAGTACTGCTTGCTATTTCCTCTGTTCCTTTTTCATCAGAATGCAATGCTTTATATTTTCTACTGTGAGCCAAGCAGCCAGAATTTAGAGTTGCACATTGATGTATATAAGGCACATAAATCTAGTGAGCTTTAACTATATGATTAATGGAATCATAATGGGGGATTGTTACATTTACTATTCCTTTTCTTCTCAAGAATCTCCAAGAACATTCCGATGACCAAGGACGTGGAACCGCTGCTGGAGATCGATGGAGACATTCGCAGTTTCGAAGTCTTCCTCTCCTCCAGGATGCCTGTCCTCACTGCCAGAGATGTGGAGATGTTTTTGCCATGCACCGTCAACCTGGACCCCAAACTCAGGGAGATCATAGCAGGTCCATAAGCACACATTTGTACAACCCGTTGAACAAATCAAAGGAAATGTAAATGATAAATATTCCAGTGATGTGAAGGATCGTTGTAGCGTAACAGAATCGCTCCGGCGAGCCCACAGTAGCATTCAGAACATTCTCAAGTTCTGCAGCAGGGATTAACATTCTTCAGACTGATTTGACTGGATGGCCACATTGGCCTATTTTAACTTGTGTTACATGGCTGTTTGCAAATGTGATGCATTCACAATCACTCCCAGCTCATTTGGCAGCATTATGATTCATAATGTATCAGCAGGGTCTTCTCTAACATCGCCCACCGAGTGGAACTTAAGATCCCACAGCTTGTTTCTCATTTACAAATGAACAAATATCAAGCGGCTTCCTGCTGCAGCGCCGCAAGGCAATAATTTCACTCCTCGTTACTGCCTTCAGCGCCGTTCGGTGACGTAACAATGCACTGCGATTAACCCCTAAGTAAGTGAAGCTGTGTTTGACCGTGCGTCAGTGTCCATTCATCCTATACGGGAGTGTCAATGACGCCTAGTGTGAAGCTGCTGCATCACTGAATTATGAGACCACAAGAAAAAACACACACACAAAGTTGCGCACACACACACACACACATAAAATCTGTTCCATTGAGTCATGGGTGCAAGTGACCACGCAGACATGGTCTCTGAGGACAGGATTGATGTGCTTAAACTGTGTAGGTGTATACAGAGAAATGGAACATGTGTTTCATTGTTTGCGTATGTGTGGGAGGGACTTTTCACCTCCTGGTGTCCCCATGGTGACCATTGATCAGACCCAGTCATTTCACTCCTTCCTCTCCCGGTACTTGGTCGCCAATATCCTGTGGCCAGCCGCCGTGCAGCCCCGTCAGTGATACCCGCCCATGAGCCTGACTCACATCATAAGGCCCCCATTGTGTTTGCAGGCCGGACTGGGTCGCACTCAGCGTGTCATTCAGCAGCCGCTTGTGTAACAAGGAGACATTCTGGTGCCTGCTTCTGTTTTGGCTTCTTACTTTCTTGCCTGCGCACAGAAATCCTTTCCCTTTAAAATCTTATTAACTTCGACTGTGATATTAGTTTTATGGTGTTTCGTCTCATCGTTGAAACAGTAACTGTACTTGTTCAGGATCACTATGGTGATAGAAATGTCAGCATTTAGATGTTTGATTGCCTTTTTTTCAGAGAAAAACAACATGTTTACAAGCAACCTCATCTGAACTGATTGTTAGATGTATTCTTAACTCTCTGAATATGTTGAGATGAATGTAAATTGTTGGCGTGTGGGTGGATCTGAGGGAGGATAGCCAAGCCAGGCTCATCTACATCACAGAAAAACATTCTTCTCTGCGTTCTCTCTTAGACGTGCGTGCAGCGAGGGAGCAGATAAACATGGGAGGGGTGACCTATCCCACGTTGCCCCTGCAGGACGCAGGGACCCGTCCCCAGTCCATGTACGGCCAGGCGTCCGCCGCCTGCTCTCCCACAGTTGCCTTCGCCAGACCGCTGCCTCCTCAGCCGCACAGTTCCTACTTCAGCGGAATGACCGGCCCTCAGCACCCTTTCTACAACCGGGTGAGACAGGAAGTGGACTTGTGTCACTCTGTCAGTAATGGGACAGTCCAAACTCTCACAAACACAACAACCAGTCATTTTTTGTTTCATTTTGTGGACCTGATCTCCCTTATGTGTTTTTCATTTTAATTTCCCTTCTTTTACCCTTCCTAGCCTTATTTTCCCCAACATGTGTATCACCAGCCAAGACATTACTCCCACCATGTCCCCTCATCTACCCGCCCTTCCATTAAACTATCCGGTCAGCCTAAGGACAGCACCAGTGGACTTGTAAGTAACAGACAGAGCTGGATATATCAGGTCCCTCACAGGACAATCACAGCTACAAATATTGTGGCTGAAAACTCACATTACAGGAATATTAACCCAAGCACATGTAATATCAGCGTGTGTAGGTACATTGAGTGAACCTGAACACATCACAGCATAATCTGATTTTACCACCACGCTGTTTTCACTGCCTCTCTGCAGCATCTGCCGTACGATGATAGCGGTTCTTGTGATTTGAGACCAAAATAAGACTAGATGTTCTAAAATCCAGTTGCACCATCCTCACCCCCCTTCTGTGTCAATATCAGGGTGTTATTGCAGAGGATACCAGAGAAGTCCTCTCCTCCTCCCCCTCTGAAGCTGCCACGGTAACTTGTAGCTACAGTTGAGAGGCGTCATTAAGCGCTGTAGTTCTCCCATTCCGTGTGTTTAAAATGCATGCCTACGTGTTTGAAAGAGCACTGGAACATCCAGGAGGTGATAGGACAGACATAGGCTGTCTGATGTCTAAAACAAAGGCTTTAACTGCATCTTTATCTGCATGTGATTAGCACCGGGGCTCAGAAGTGGGATGTTTTGATGATTTGTGCTCCACAAAGCCACTTATCAGGACACTGCCAGCACGCTTTTGAAATCCACACAAGATTAAAATATAGATTACCGTGTAATTTTCCTTTTCTTGTCTGTCTGCATTTTACTGTCTGCATAATCTTCAGTCTCCCCTCGTTTTCTTTAAACTCCCGTCACCACCTTAGTGTAAATTACACTATTTATTCTTCATGTCTCCTCTTGTACTTTTATATCCTTTCCTCCCGAGCATACGTTTCCATTAGGCCTCTATGTATACATTAGCCCATCTTATCCCTTCCTTTTTTCCATTTGATCTCTTTGTGTAGTGTTCACATATGTGTGTGTATTACTGCAAATCTGTGAATGTGTGCAGACACTCGCTCATTTAAGTCTTTGAGATGTGTAACAGGCTGAGCCCACTGTAATTGCTTAGCTGATATAAGTGTGGGTATGGATTCCTCGGGCTGTTGGGATTATCATCAGCACAACTGTTGGGGCTGCGAATACACACACACACACACACACACACACACACACACACACACAGACAATGAGCTCAACTCTGGTAGAGCTTATCTCCTTACCAAGACGCTTCCTCCCTCACAGAGCTCTGTTTCCTCTTCACCATCCTTCTGCCCAGCCCTGAGCTCTGCCCAGCTGTAATTACAGTCTTATCACACACACACACACACACACACACACACACACACACACACACACACACACACACACACACACACACTGGCTGGGTTCACACTAATACATGCAGACATTTATGCCTTCTCTCACGTTCTCAGCAGTCTGAAAGGCAGCGTCCTGTTGCAGGTATTCTTAAATTAGTACTTCTGTGTTTTTTGGCGTGGCGTGAGGAGGCTCTCTCCATCACGGAGGTTCTGTAAAGCAGCCTTCCTTCCCTGGAAGACAGGCAACTGTCCTGTGACCTGATAATGAGTTCAGTATGCAGTGTGTTTGTCTGCCTGTGCTCCTTTTCCTCCCCACAGGTCCGGCTGCTGGCTTCACTGTGCTAATGTTTGTATTGTTCTCTGACATTTTGTCTGTTGCTTCTCCTTGTCTCCCTTTCAAGCATTTAAAGGCGCTGCCTTACAAATTGAAGAAGGTACACCTTTAGCGAATGTTTTAAAGTCGGACCTCAACTAGCCAATCCTTTCACTTCACTTCTAACACTTGCACAGTAGCACCAAGCATGCTTTTAGAATAACTAGACTTATCATGGAAAACTTCACATCCTGTAGTGGCTCAGTTAACTCACTAACATAGTTTCATTTTAGAGTAAATCCTCTACATCACAGTCTCCAGTGCCAAATCTCCATCCTCTTGGCTGCTACTACAGGTAGCTGGCGTCTACCCGTGTGTGCTCTGTCGAATGAGCTGCTTATTTTATTGTTTAACAAGCACTCATAGTCTGAGTAAAGCTCAGCTCTCCTCTCCACTGGAAGCTGAAAACAAAGCACAGGGCTTAGACTAAAGCTGGGTCTTAATGGTGCTAATAGCGGGGAGAGACAGCAATGGATGGAGCGATGGGAGAGAGAAATGGACGGATGGGGGGAAACCGGAGGCCGAAAACGAAATCCCCGAAGGCGTCTGAATGAATCACAGGAGAGAGGCAGGCCTGTGCGGCCCCTGTACCACCAGGTGGCATGACACGTTCCATGTGGCGGCTCCCAGACTCCCAGACTCCCCCTCTTAAGTGATGTCTGCACACTTTGTTGTTCTTGTGTATACAGAGACAAAAAAGAACAAGAGCAGGCAATGGCGTATTTCGATGGGTTGGCAGTTGAGTTTACTTTTACACTTACACTGTGTGACTGATGAAGAGAGTTACTGTGTGGGATTGTGGCTCTGCAGCTCAGGGTTCCTCACAGCAATGCTGCATGTTGGCTTTGCCAGGTATCCTTTCTGGCTTTGCCCTAATTAGCGACAGGTATATGAAAGCATGCAGCCGAGCGGTTTAATTTGCTGCAGTCACCTTTACTCACCAAAGCACGCTGAAGAGGGTTATGTTTTAACTGTGGGCGTGTGTGTGTGTGTGTGTTTTGTGTGTGCGCGTGCAGATCCAGCCCACCGTCCTGCTCAGCTCTATGAACACAGGTGCTGTTTGTGAGCTCGTCAAGCAGATCGACGGAATCGACACGACCATGCTGTCTCACTACACCGCCATCATCAAGAAGGTGGGCCTGTTCGCTCATGATGCTTGCTGTCACTAATAAAGTCGAGAGGATTCTTTGATTAGGAATCATGTGTGTTCTCCTGTGATCATTGTCTGTTCTTCTTCACATTTATCCATCTGTACTGATTGTCTTGTTGATAATTGGCCAACAGACACCATGTTCTTCATTTTGTTTTGCAGGCTAATGTGAATGGTCGGGTGTTGTCACAATGCAACCTGGATGACCTGAAGAAAGAGATGGAGATGAACTTTGGTGACTGGCAGCTCTTTAGAAACATGGTGAGGCTGTTTTTCTGACTCCTAGTTGGATTAATTGTAAACAGGGCCCATTTGTGGTATGTCTTCTGAGTGAATGTGTGCAACTAAGGTGCATTTACGCAAGTTCATAGACCCGCCGGGTTCCTCCCGCTTCTTGTTTATCTTTCTTGCTTATTCCAAAAGGAGGCATTTCTTACCCGACATCTTGCATCGAGGCCGATAGTTCGGATTTCGCATTCACAATCCGTATTAGGAGAATGGCACCAGTCATCCAGCCAGGAGTCCAGTTGATTAAGTCAGGGCTGAAATCACTAACACGTGTCACTGGCTCCACTTCATCAGATGTCTGTCTGCGCTCTTAATACCAAACCAGTGCCCTGGATTGCTTATGTGTTACGGGGGAATCAGCACAGAGCTCATGTAGGAGTAGCAGGAAAGTGCTGTGGTCTTGCCACACTGTGGGCTAACCACCGTGAAGCTGCCAGGAGGCAGCCAGTAAACATCTGCTGATCTGGGTGTTGCTGGAGAGGAGGGGGACAACCGAATGCTTTTACTTACGTTTTCCTGCGGCCTAACAAAACCCTCCTTCCACCACTTTCAATGTTTTCGCTCAGGTGATGGAGCAGCGGCACGCGGAAACCCAGGCTCTGCTCCTGGACGAGTCTCGGGCAGCCAGCGAGCAGGGCAGCGTCACGCACCACCCAGAGCCCAAAAGACACTCGGGCATCGTCCAGCAAGAAGCAGCGGCGTTCAACCTCAACCTCAGCTTCGAGGAGCTGAGTGGAGCCGGCCTGGAGGAGCCTCCGAGACCCAGCAACAACGCCCAGTGGACGGTCAGCTCCCATCTCGATAAATACACCCCGACCGTGAGCGCGTAAAAATGATTATTAAAGAGTAACTCCAGCCCCCATTCCACGACCGCCAACTGCAGTGCTGTCACTCAGCGTCGGACCAAAGCATAAAGTTTTAAAAATAGCAATCGTGTGGGAGTGTAATAGCTGCAAATGCAATTTGCACAGTCACACCATCTAAACTGTCCCATGCCCACAACTGAGCGAACGTGTCGGTGACCTCACTCGTTTCACATTCATGTGGGTTTTTTTTGAGACGCGAAAAACAGCAGTTAGAGAAAGAAAAGCCTCGCGCGGGAGGGCTCGGGTGTTCTTGAGCGTCGCGCAATTAAAAATACACACAGGCGCTCCGCAGCAAACAAAGGTGTCATGAGGCCGCCCGACTTTGCAGCTTTCGCCTTCTCCACGCCCGCTTTTGCAAGCTCCCTGATGCGGGCGCTCACACGTCAACAGCTGCCTCCGCCGCGACACGCTCTCACTTTGCGATCGTTTTCCAAAATTAAATCATGTGACATGCGACAGAGGTGAGCCGAGTTGAACGCTTTTGTTTGTCTGTTCACTTATCGTCCGTTCTGCTCCCCCCCCCCCCCCCCACCTCGCCTGCTCAGGTCACAAACCTGCGGACGTCGAGCATGTCCAGCCTCAACTCTCAAGAATCCTCCAATGACATCTGCAGGCTGACCGACAAGCAGCAAGCCGAGTACCGCGACGCCTACAGAGAGTACATCAGCCAGATGTCCCAGCTGGAGATGGCTGGCGGCGGGGCGGAGAGGCCTCACCCCAGTCACTTCCTCCAGGCTGGCGGCTCCGAGGACAAGTCGGTGGGTGGACGGCCATTTTCTTCCTTTTTTTTTTTTTTTTAAAGCAGCTTCCTGTGACATCGAGGCGATGAGACTTCCTCATGAAGGTGTCACATCTGTTGCTGAGGAAGCTACTGTGGGTTTGAGAGCGGGTACTCCGTCATCGCTGGCGGCTATCTGTTCGGCTGTCTGACGGCCTCAGTGTGATGACAGGGGGGGGGGGAGAGTGGGAGGCGTGCGCTAACATTCCGCCGTTTATATACATTTCGGGGGCTGGATGCCGAGCAAACGTCAGTGCCTCGCTCGCCGTTGATCTCTGCTGATCAGGGCCCGTTTTAACAGGGGCTCGCCCTTAGACCTCCCTCCCCTCCCCCCCCGGGTGTGCACGGAGACGCCCCCCACCAGGGTAACGTTCAGGCCTGTTGTGATCTGGTCGTTAACAATCAGAGACGTCAGCGTGACAGCTGATGGTTGCTGTTGTGTACGCTGTTTGCTCCAGTCCCTGCTGCTGGAAGCCTTCCGCGGAATGTTGCTATATAACTTGTGTGTATTTTATTAGTAACCATGACTCTTGTGGGCTCCAGACAAACCGTGGTTTGATGATACGATGTGTTTTTTTTTTTGTTTTTTTTTTTGTTCCTCAATTATGAGCTTAAAATGTTATTTCTGTTGGCACATAGAGGACAAAGACATGATGGAGTGTATTTCCATGTTTTCGACATTGAATCCTCTTTCCTTTTGTCAGGCCAAGGATGGAGCTGACCAAGACGGCCGCAAATCCTTCCCCAAGAGAGGCTCCAAGGCCGCTGACGTCACAGACTTCCCGTCAGGGGCCGACAGTCAGCTCCTAGACACCATCAGCGAGGAGGACGAGGGCCACAGCGCGTCCTCCAGGACCCCGGGCACCAGGAAGAAGGGGGCGGGCTCCCTGTACCAAAAGCTGGCCGACGATGAAGACTCGGGCCCCGAAGAAGCCGAGACCACGACTCCTCTCCTCCACAGGGAAGCTTCGCCCTCGAGCTCCCAGCACGCCGGGCCGCTCACCAAGCCCGGCTACCTCGGCGAAATCTGCCTGGACAAGAAAGATTCGTCCGACTCGGGGATGCGCTCCAGCAACAGCTCGTCGGACCGCTCCCTGGAGGAGGTGGGGGGGGGCGACGGCGACAAAGGAGGGGCCAAGCGCAGCTTGATGGAGCTGGAGTTGGAGGGCCTGGTGAAGAAGAGAGGCCTCCCCAGCAGCCTGAGCGGCCTGCAGGACGCCACGGTGGCCCGCATGTCCATCTGCTCCGAGGCGCCGTCCGAGGCCAGCCTGATGGCCAGCAGCCCCGAGGAGGCGTGGACGCCCGGCGGGGTGGCCAACCTCAACAGCGCCAACGACAACAGCGCCTTCAACGACAACGCCGCCAACGACAACAGCAGCATCAGCAACAGGCGGCCGGAGTCCACCGCGGCGCGCGACGGCAGCGGCGGCGTCTCCCCGGTGATCGTCATCACCCCCGGCACCACCCCCGCCAGCACCACCGTCGCCTCCATCCACAACCAGAACCTGCGCTCCGTCAGCCTGGGGGACGAGAGCGAGAGCATGCTCTGAGGAGGCTCCTATCCCCCCCCCCCCGTAGCCGTCCTGGTGGTGTTGCAGCAGTCGTGTGTAGCGTTAGGGAGCATGGCTCCGATTGGTTCACGTGGTGTTTGAAGAACATGGTGCTGTTGTAGAATTAGAAGGCCCCTTGATGGAGATGTTCCACAAAGCCTCTGTCTGTGTCGGTGTTTGCCGTAGATTACTCATGGATGTACTGTGGTGTGGAAGCATGCTGTAGCCTCCGGAGGGACGATCGTCTCTCCGGTTTCCCATTCATGTGAAATCTTTTGCGCCGTGCGTTACCTTGATCCTCGGATTTTGACCTCGTGCGTTTATTTCTCGTGGTTTGTTCATGTTTGAGTAGTGCACTTGGGTGACACTTGAAAAATAAACCTGGATATTTCAACCGGCCCGCCTGAATATCTCATTTAAAAGCGGAGGAGAACAGGGGGACGTGCTCTGACGCCGTTTCTGTCCTCCGATAGATGGCGCACTCTCCATACAAACGCGGCGCGGGGCCATTGTTGGAGTGTGAAGCCTGACCTGCTGAGGATATCGAGTTCAGCTCGGTGCACCTGGAAGGTTTCACTTGGGAATCATCTCGGGAGTGGTACGTTGAAGCTCGGTTTTGGTCGCTCTTCTCTCGAAACCGCGCTGTGATATGGGCGCATGCCCCCCTTTTTTTTAAATTTGCATTAAATGATCCCAGCGCACACGTCAAACAGGAAAGCGGACTGTCATCTGACCCGTCATTCAATCTGATGGAAGTTCTCCGTAAAACCGCAGCTGGAGGTTTGACAAACGCGAGTCGTTTCAGGAGAATAACAGGTCTGCAAATGAAGCCGGCGATCACCCTGGCTGTCAGTACAGTCTCAAATCCCCAGTTTCCCTCTTTTTTGGGTCTAAAAGCAGCCTGCAGTTTAAATGGCCGGCCTGTCACGCTCAGCCATTTAATCCCATTTACTTTACGCGGCATGCGAGAAAGTTCAAGCGCAGCCAGCGCGCACCAAATAAGCTTTTTATGCAACCGTGTTTGCTTCAGGGAGGTGTTGACACCGTTTTAGTCTATTATAGGTCACACAGGGCAGCCCTGATAACGAGAGGAGCTTGTTTTACGCGTCATGCGTTCGCACAATCCGTCAAAGTCGGTCAAGATAGAAACCAAAACACCCCAATCCACGCCCCCCCCCACCCCCAAATAACACATCCGTATTGCGCTTTTGATTTATTTTGTATAAAAAAAAGGTACAATTTACATTACTTTTATAAAAAGTTTCAGCATAATTAAGTACAACATTACACTTTTGCAGAAGTTTCAAATTCCTGCAACTATACAAGATAAACTCCCGAGAGGAGTTCACACCTTTCGTTCTTTTTCTTTTCTTTTTTTTTCTTTTTAAACAACGTCCAGTCCTTCATGTGCCAACAACTCTGACAAGACGAGACTAATTTTTTTTTCTTCGTTTTCTGTACAGTAACTAACCAAGTTTCTATTCGCGTCCCCGCCTCCGCGAAAAAGCGGAGACCTTCAAAGAGGAGAGGGGTGAAGGGTGATAATCCGTGTGACAATAATCTCGTTTCCCCCCACCCCCCACTCCCACTGTCGGGATTATAATGCGCCTTCCATTTCCAGAAAGGACCCACAAATAAAACAAGTCTTAAGTTAAATAATAAGTGTCCAAAACAGAAAACACATCACATAAGATTGTCCCATAATTAGCGAGAGTCTCTTGATTTCAGCGTCAGGAAAAAAAAAAAGAAAAGAAAAAGAAAAGAAAAATCCAGGCCTGGAGGACAGGAGATTGGAGAGGTGACGGTGAAGGGAAAAGTCCTGCTCCTCAGGTCCTGTGTGTGTGTGTCTGTGTGTGTGTGTGTGTGTGTGTGTGTGTGTTTTTTTGCCTCTTGACCAAACACCTGCAAAAGATTGAGAAAGAGAGGCGTGTTTAGAAAATGCAAACAGGGCAGAGATCCGGACAGACTGGCGCCAGGGAGGAAGCCACAGTTTTTAACATTTAACCAAACACTCCCAATACTAAGCAAACCCTGCGCTCCAGATGTACACACACACACACACACACACAGTAGTGGGGACTCACACACACTTTTTTCGCACAACTTCAGCCTACAATCTGGGGAAGAATCAGCGTAATTGCCGCTCAGCTGGCGCCTGCCCACTTCTTGTACCAATTATGTGCAGACATCGTAGTAGCGGTAATCCAAACAGCCATTATTTTCCTGTTGCAGATGCTCTTCATTACAGACACGAGAGGTCTAGAGTACAACCCTGCGCGCCTGCTGCTCGCACACTCAGTCAAACCAGCCCGGGGCGAGCTCAGTCTACCAAAAATGTCCAAAAAAAAAAAACAACCCCAATATCCCAATGCAAAGACTGAAAGGCTGTTTTCTTAATCGAGATTATTTTTAAAACAGACGCGTCAGGTCAACTGGAAATGATGGCAGTTTTTTTTTTAATGACACAATTACGCATTCGGGCTGCTTGAATATGCGATTAAATTTGAATTCTGGTCGGGCCAGTTGCTTGGTTTCTACGGCGCTGCGGTGCGTTCGCGCACGGATGAGGACAAACACACAGGCGCACAAACACTAGGGCCATTAACAGAGACGAGAGACGAGAAACGCGCATTACTGAGGCGACAAATGTGTCGGTCAGCGGTAATTCTGGCCCATCCTGCTCCGGCAGACTGGCGGACAGGCTGTCGAGGAGCCCGGGAGACGCGAGCAGAGCCTACTTACCGCTTTAACGATGTAGAGTCCGGCTGTCATCTGTCATCAGCTCTGACGGCAACTCCGGGGACTGAAAACAAACAAGCGGACCAAATGTTAATTCTTTACGCAGGAGCCGAGCGGAGGTTTGACGCGCACGGGCAGCGCTGAGACGCGGCCGGGCGCCTCTCTCGGCACAATAGAAACAGAAGAAACGTGCCATTTTCTCCTCCAACAGGCCATTTTGCGAGACTTGACACATAATCTCGAGGCGCAGGCTGCGCGCACACACACACACACACACACGGGTGAATTCGCCTCGTTTCGTTCGTAAAAAAAACCCCAAAAAAACAACACGTCGGTCTAATCAAGGTGTTCGGGGAGGAAAGGAGGGGGAGGAATCTAATTACCTGTAATGACAAAATGCTGATATCTGTGTTGAGGGTGGTCAGGGGGGTCCTGGACGGAGTCTGCCCCGGCCGCGCGGGGTGATGCAGGCGGCTGTTGAGCGCTACGCTGGAGTCCAGCGCGATCTGCAGGTCCAGGATGTAGTCGATGACATGCTGCAGGATTTCCATCTTGCTGACGTTCTTGTTCTGCGGGATGCTGGGCACCAGCTCCTTCAGCTTGGAGTAGCAGTCGTTCATGTTGTACAGCAGGCTGAGCGGGTCATCCACCGGGGTCTTGCTCCGAGAGATTCCCAAGGAGTGCTCTGAGAAATTCGCGTTGCTTTTCCGGAAGGACCGCACGGGGCTTATTGCTTTCATTTTATCGGACGCGGGGAGAGCCGGAACGGTTCCTGTGTGTGTGTCGATGAGCTCGTTTGGTTAAAGTCTCGATTTTGCCAGACGACCAGCGATCAGACTGGATTACCGACCTGTCATTGTGGCTTATATAGGAACCAGGCTGGGCACGCCAGGCGGGAGGGCGCAGCGCGCTCATTGGTCAGGCGACGGACGTCACTCATCCCCTTCCTGGGCTCCGATTGGCTCCTCATTCTTTAGCCCCTCCCCTCCCACATCACGTTACCGGTGGCAACGCATGCTGGAGGCGGGGCCTCGAGGGCGCTTCGCAGCTCCGGTGGGCAATTTGGAAAATTAAGTCCTTACCTGTTTCTGATCAAGAAAATTAATGATTCGCGAGGCTGTCATTTGTTTAATTCTGCTAGCACCTGTAAAATGCGTCGAACCCGACACAAACCCAACAGGAAGCACGATGAAAAAAACCCCAACAAACATTAAAACCAAGGGTGACGGACCAATATCGAGTATTAAACATTATAGATGACGGCTGGCCGTAAGGGACCGGACACACGCACAACAGGGGTGGTTTTTTTTTTTCATTTGTTTCGTCTGCTGATTAAGGTGATCTCTGCGGATCCGCGGGTGTGAAGCGGTGACTATGATGAAGATGATGATGACAGGTACCACATCAGGCGCGTCTGATGAACCCTAATTCACTCCAGCCCGGCCCGGTGTGAGGTTTCTGCTTAAACCTGGGGGGGGGGCTCACTGCGAACTGCAAGCTGGCGCCGTGAAACAAGACGATGGGGAGAGTGTATCTCACAGACGAGGTGAAGAAGAAGCGAGATCTTTAAGGCCCAGCTGATTAATACTCTGAAATGAGACTCCGAAGTTTGACGCACCTGTAGTGTCTGTTTATTGTCAGCGGCGGCGCATACATCCAGCTCTTCATCACAGCGCGGAAACCGAGGTCCTCCCCGTTTCTTGTCTATAACAGGTAGTATAACTGTATATCACTGCCTTTTTATTGCGTTGGCGTGATTGCATTATCGGCATAATTTCACCAGCAAAGCTCCGGCGTAATTGTGCGCTCAGCTGATGGACTCATGGCCAACAAATGCGCTTTTAGATCATGAAAAGGTGATTAGTGGCACTTTATTTTCCCGAATGACCCATTTGTTTGAAGGACACACACGCTTCAGTCCTCAGCTGGAGGTGGGACGTTGTTTGATGCTGCACTAATTGCCCCCGGGGGCAGATAGTGATGCGCTGTTCTCCCTCTCTCGTTTGCAATCCCTGGGTTATGAAATCAAATTTAAAATAATTGAATTGTAGAATAGTTTATCTAATGTAATGGTTTCATTTTTTTTTTTTTTTTTTTTTGCAGGCCAATTCAGATTCGGCCAAGTGAGGAAACCTCTGGAAGCCAAAGTGACCCTACTGGACAACCCAGACGCAGATTGGAGAGAGAGCGCACAGCCTGCGGCGCAGGTAGGGTCTTCTTCCGCGGATCATTTAGGACACAGTGGAAGCACAGCGAGCGCGTCTAGCCACAAACCCCCAGTCCCACAACGATTTCTATTCAGTTTGATATTCGACGAAGACGACAGTGAATCCGTCTGCTTTTACGCACGGCTGCGTTCACCCGGTACGGACTCGTTCTTGGACCTGCCTTTTTGTGTGTACGTGTGTGTGTGTGTGTGTGTGCGCGCGCATTTCTAGTTCAGTCTGAAACTCCCGCAGAACGTGTCCACATCTGTGCAGTCGCATTTTTCCATTTTCTCCTCGTCTCCGCTCCGCGCCCGCAGCTGAGAGCATTACGCGCGGCGTCCCTGACTGATGCCTGACAGGCGGATGATGAATCTAGCGCAAGAACACGTCGGTGCAAAGACGCGCGAGCCTCCGCAGGCAGCATCCTCCTCCTCCTCCTCCTCCTCCTCCTCCTCTTCCTCCTCCTCCTCTTCTTCTTCTCTCCTTTCTCGCGCTGTCTTCGGAGCAGACTCTCTGGCGCCGGCGCCGTGACGTCAGCCCATTCACAGCGGCCCTCCAGCCAGTCCCCGCGGCGCCGCTCAGGCGGTTTCCATGGTCACGGGGTTCCGCGTTGGTCATGAGAAGCGCTTCTCAGCTGATGGGACCGAACCGGAGTTCTGGGTCTTGTTTTTCTCGGTCTGGGTCACATTCACTCAACTCGTGTGGACCTAAAAATGAAGCTGCTTCTCTTTCACAAACTTTCAAAACTCTTCACCAACAGCATAAAAGTTTCCAGAACATGGGGCGTTTTCTGTGTTATGGAAACTTAGTTTTATTTGGTTCATGTATCTCTGCGGCAACATTCTTTTTCACCTTTAAATATTGTGTATGTAAAATTGTGCTTGAAACTTTAACTCTTTTAATTTCCTTGAAAATTAGTTCAGAATCTTATTCATTCTTTTTGTATGTTAGCAAATCTACTGAATCAGACACGTTCATAAATGATTACACAAGTTAATCTATTTCAACACCACGTCTTGCCACCCCTTTTTTAAAACAAACAATTTATTTTTTATTTTTTTTGGACCAAACAGTCTTCCCAGTCAGCCCACGCACACGCACAGAGACACGGGTCCTGTTTGAAGTTCCTCTAAAGTTTCTTTTTCTCCACCGAGACTCAAAGACATTCCTCAGTCGCAGCGAAGGTCACCAACCTATTAGTTTGGGTTCAGGAGATAAGGTTCAGAAAACAAAGCGGAGCAGCCAGCCGGGAGAAGAGCGCCCTGCAGCCCCGGCGTCGGCGTGTCTGCGCTCGGCTCGCCGATCCTCGTCTCTGCACCCACACTCCGTTTGAACAAATACACGAATCGATCAGGCGTTCGTGCGTTTCCGACACACAACCTGTTTATGCGTGTGATTGCGGTTAATAAAAACCAAATAAATGCGCATGTTGTCTGTGACTGTCAGTTAAGCGGCCAAAATTAACAACACGCGCAATTATCTAGTTTTACGCTAAATCATCCAAGGTAACACGAAATAGAACTCTATTTTGGATATAAAAAGACGTTATCCTGTTTTTATTTTATAATCTAAAGTTTATTCCTCATCTCGGTACAAACCGCACATTTAAAGCTGCAAGAAAAACTCGGAGTTCCGCTGGTTTCACTCTCCGGGTTATTCCGAGACGCACCCGGCGGGTCCGTGAACGCATCTCGGTGCTCCGGCGTCCCTGAAGTGGCCCCGCCGCTGCTCTGCCACGTGCCTGTCGCGTGCAGCGCCGTTGCAGGGATTCTTGTAGAGGCGTCGACCCCCCGAACCCCCCCCCCCCAGTGGGCGTGGCCTCCTCCCCCAGTCGAACCAGTCGGGATGTTGGTGTCACCAGGAGCTGAACTGGGATCCGGGCTGTTTCTGGAGACTTGGATTAAGATGTTTGTGTCCGATATAAAACGGTTTTCCAACAACCAAAAATGCCTCTGTTGTGTTTTCTTTCTCTTTTTTCTGTCTCAGAATTCGCCGTTGGCAGGCTGTTTCTGATTGCCTGTTTCATTTAATCTTTCAATTGTCACTCAGAATGCATTAAACACCACATTTGCATTAAAAGTCTTATCATTTCCTTTCAGCCATCCCCTGAACGCCTCACCAGATAGATTAATTTACAGCACCAGGCAACATAACATCCAGTTCATAAGCAGTATTACTTTCTTTTATTGAAGATATTGGGATTTTTAAACTGTTAAATGCTGAAATGACGGTTACATTTATGAGCAAAATATTATATAATAATAAATTCTAATTCAAATTGCCTAAAGCTCTGATAATTTTAGTTCTTTTATTGGGGAAAAAAAAAAAAGGTCTTTAGGTAGACGGTAGCTCAGACTGAACACACTTTGGTCTTGAATAAAATACATCTGCTGTCCTTGCTGTCCTCGTCCTGCCTCTCTTTACTGTCTGCCGCGGTCCAGATGGGACTCTCTCTGCTCTCTGAGCAACAGCCATCGAGGCCTGGCTGCATTGTAACGTGAGAGGCTGCAGCGGGCACGCGGGCGGGCGGGCGGGGAGAACTGGGAGACGTGGATGGATGGGAGACACAAGGAGGCCAGATTGGAGACAAAAGCAGCAGCGCTGGCCGAGACGATGGCCGTGGAGTGGCCACTCCAGGCGTCCCCTGGAGACCGGCCCTCCTCGGCGGCTGAGTCCTGACAGCGGGTAGACGGCAGAGGTCGACGACCGACGCGTCGGAACATAAACCGCGCTCTGGCCCGTAGCTGCGAGGCGTAGGGATGGCGCTCGCCGCCGATCCTTAGACAATCGGCTTCCTCGCTGAAGATGTCTTGGCCGGCTCGACGACCGCCGACCGCTTGAGAGAAGTTAATTGGCTGCAGTTGAACTTCTCTTGGGCGATATTGCCCACGGGCGTAAAAATCACACGTCGGCGTCGCTGCGTCGCCCACCTATCGGAGCGCCACAGCTGTGACTGGAGCGAGCAGCCTGTACCCGCTAATCTGATACAGCATACCTCTGGTTTCAGACGGGGGGGGGCAGCGCGGTCTCTAAATGAACGCGTTGTCGGGAGACGACGGTTGTAATCAGACTTTTTGGAGCAGCGTGGCGAGATCACTGCGTGTCTCCGCCTGTTCTCATCTGACGTAGCGCTCCGTCGCTGCTCCAGGGGCGCGGAAGAGCGTTCACCTGGCTGAAGCAGGAGCTGGGGGGGGCTTGGTGGGGGGTTGACGGCGGTGGCTGTTTCATTGCCGCGGTGCCGGCCATTGGCTTCCTCTATTCCAGGGGGAATTGAAAACACATGTGAGACGTGAAACTAACTTGTGATACCACGTTCGCCAAACGGTTCTTAGATTCTGCGGTAGCGCGCTTCTGTCCCGGAGACGAAGACGACGACTCTCTCGACCTTTAAATCGGACAGCCCTGTCGCTAACGCTAGCCGCTAACGTTGAGTCCAGTAACGTACTGTACGCCCACCAGCACCAACGGTTCTGTCCTCAACTGGGTAAACCTTCGACCCCTCCTCTCGTATAACTGACCGCTCCATGTTTGAGCGGACGAGGTGGGAGTGCAGGAGGTCAAGGTCTGGCAGGGAGCAGCGCTCTGCTTCCTTCTGCTCTGTATCTCGTGTTCGCAGCAGAAGCCACTTCCTTACAGCGCCGAACCACCTGACCACAGGCGGTTCGCTCTTACTCAATCTTTGGATATTTATACAACAGGAGGAAGAGAGAGTTAATGTAGGAAACGCGCTCCTCTCGGTCCCGGCCCCGTCCGTTGCTCCGTGCTGCTCGACACCAGCCGGGCCCCCGCTTGCGCGCTCTCGCGCCGCCGAAGGCGTCTCGCCGCCGCCGCCGCAAACTGGAGCGGTCAGGTGGGCCTTCCGAGAGCGCGCGCTTTTAAATGATCACAACAACAAAGGTTCTCACGGCCCTAATCCTCTTTGGCTCTTATCTCCGGCCCCTCCTCGCCCGTCACCCATCTCATCGGCTCACATAGGATCAGAGCGAGCGGCAGAGACTTTCTCGTGCCTTTCTCCTTCGGCGCGTCTCTTTCACGTCCCGCCCCTCCCCGCCCATCTCGCACCACCGTAGCGATCCGACGTCCTTCCCCTTTTGGTTTTTTTTTGTCTCGTCCTCGCTCGCCCCCCCTCCCCCGCCCGTCGTTGGTTCCCGCCAAGGGCGTCCCGGCCTTTAAAGGCCTTCATCGCCCTTCGACTAACAAAAGCTGAGTCACTCTTTAAATGAAGAGCAGGGTCTTTGAGCTGCGCCCGCTAAGCCCCATTTGAGGAGACTCACTCCCTTATCAACAATGGCTCGGTCCCTGCGCGGGGACGGCGATCAAACACGGGCCGCTTCATTAAGGATTGTGGGAAACTAAGCTGCAGCGGGAGAGAGGTGCATTTGAATAACTTCCCTCAGCTGAGGCGTCGCTACATCTTTGTGATGTAATGACGTTAAATCCCTGAAACAACCCCCCGCCCTCCCCCCGGTCCAGGCCGGCCTCTCTCCGCCTGCCCGGGTTAACGTGGCTTTCCGCTTCCATATCGGCCAAATGAATCAACTTTTAAAGGCTGTTAGTGTTATTAAAGAAACACCCCGGAGGGAGCGGCGATGGCTTGCGGATGTGTCGCAGTTAGCCTTAGATTATTGGGACTTATTGGAGTAACAAGCTAATGGAATTAAGGTGCTGGATTTCATGCACGGTTGCCAAGATTCGGCATTAAAAGGATGTGCGCTGAATAAATAGCGCTTTAAGTAGACGAGATTCCGACACGGGAGAGATTCGCTTGTCAGAGCAGCATTGTTTGCTTGGCTCCGGAGCCACTGAAACTGTCAAGCGCGCGAGCGGCCGCAGATCCGCGCACAGATGAGGAATTTCCGAGGGAATCGGGCTCCTCGCGCGACTTCCTCAGAAGCCGAAGTCGACAAACTGCGAGCAAACTTTCCAGTTTGTGGACGAGGGCGGCTTTGAAAAGTGCTGGAAGCTCAGGGACGCGAGGGTTCTTTTTTCCTTTTCCTTTCTTTTTTTTTTGCACACATCTATATTTGCCAGCTAATTACGTCCATGAAAAGGAGAATCAAAACGAAATCCAAATATTTACCAAAATAAACTCGTGTTTTGTTTCATTTTCTCCGTCGGTGTTGCCAGAACGGAGTCCTCTCCATTACAGATAATTCATCTGATGTTTGTGTTTGTCGGTGGATTAGCTGAGAGGCGTTGCTTTTGGCCCGCGCTGTGAAACGCTCTCATCTGTATTTTAATCGACGACGGAGCGGTGGGAGGATGTGGCTCCATGCCACGATTTCACAGTGAAAGAGGGGATCGTATGTAGCAGGTAATCTATTTGTGAGAGTGGTTTATCTGTGTAAATGGAATTAGGGGATGGTTTTGACGACGCATTAAAAAGGCAACGCTGACGCGTGCGCGGAGGAGACGTGCTTGATCAATACTTGGGACAATAAAGGTCTGATCTTTGATTTTACCGGGGGAAGGCGTTTGTCGGGTGCTTTATTTCGTGCATTTCGGCATCAAAAGCACCCACGGGCTCACGTATGCGCACGTGGGTCTTGCTGAGGGTTGAGGGTTCCATCCAGGCTCTCCGTTCGGAGCGGAGGAGGACGAGGAGGAAGAGGAAGACCTTGTCTTTTGTCAGGCGCCGAACGCAGCAGTGTTGACATTGGGACACCTAATTAGGTTAGGCTCGGCGCAGCAAACCGGGCCGGAATCCTCGGGCCGGAATCCCGGGAATGGGCAGCGAGGAGTCGCCTCCCGTCGCTGTAAAGGCACGACCACCAGCGGAGGGTCACGGTCGTACGTCCATCCATCCATCCCCCTCCAGCCCGGGTTCCTGTGAACCACCGCCGGGCGTCCTCTTTGTCAAAAAAAAAAAAAAAAAGCCCCCCCCAACGACACCGAAACGCTTTACATAAGAAAGTGATCAACCTGTTTCTCACTCTGAACACGGCTCTGCCTCTCGGGTCTCGCAGGCTCCCGAAACCTCCACTTGTTGTCTCCGGCCGCTCCGGTAGCTAATGGGGCTGCAAGCGAAAAAAAAAAACAAATCCAGAGACTAAAGGACTGAGTGGGTGAGAGGGAGGCTGACAGAAGCTCTGTTTGGGTTTAGTTTCACAGTCCTCGCACTTCCCCCGTGGGGCAGCGCTTTGTAGCATATCATTAGCGGTTTCCTTGTGTGGAATCCCCGTCTCTGATTCCATTTCCGCTTTATTGCCAGTTGGGCTTCACTGAAGCGAGATGGTCAAGCTGGAAAGGGGATGTGAGGCGGCAAAAGAGGATGTGGTCTGGGAGTATCCAGGCTTTGTACCGACATGTGACACCGACGAATGACAAAACAGTTCCCCGACGCTCCCGCGTGAGAGCACCGCCGCCGCCGGCGACGCGCTACAGTCGGACTGGCAACAGAACATCCCGGCCACTTAAGGTCACATTAGCTCGTTGCTGGTTTGAATGGGCTGCGATGGTTTGAAAGGCTGAGAGTTGGAGAGGGTTCGGGAAGAAAAGCGGAGAGGGGAGGAGGAGGGAGGGTAATGGGAAGAGAACAGGAGGGAAGGAGGCGGAGGTGGAGGAGGAGGAGGGGGGGGGGGGGGGGGGGGGGTGGGTGTCCGGTCATGCTCAAGACCGGCGCCTTTGAGAAATAAGAGGGGAAATACAGAGAAAAGGGGTGGGGGGGCTTTACAAGCCACCCAGGTTTCATTACCACGTCAATCTGAAGAGAGAGGGAGAGATGGAGAAGGAGAAACAGGCCGGCCAGGGCCCAGCAGTGGGGCCGGATCCATATGGTGCTGCCGGCTCTGGAATGAATAGTGAATGGAGCGGCTGGGCGCTGGGCTGCTGGAATCTGCCTCCAAGCCTTTGTGAGCAGGATGACCAAAGACAAGAGGGAGCTCTGCAGATGGCCCGGGCTATAAATAGGTAGCTAGTCTATCTCCACGCTGTCACTCTTCTTGTCTATCTGCCTCCCAGCTTCCCCTCGTTCCCCCCACGCCCTCCTCCTCCCGTCCGCCCTGCACGTTGCCAGCCCCCCCCCACACACACACACACACTACGAACGCCTCAGAAAGCGGGAAATAAAAACTCCAGCGGCCCCGCGGTACCGCCGCAGGACCCATGGCTTAAGTCGACGGGCCCCGGCCGGCGGTCGTCATCCAGATTGATTGCAGATGCAGGGGCGCTCCGGGAACGAGCGGGAGTGGCGAGCGGAGAGAGGATGGGAGACGGGAGAGGGGACGGGAGAAGGGAGACGGGAGACGGGAGAGAGGCTGAGCAGTTGTTTTCAGTCCAAACTTCTCGCAGATGGACTTTAAAGTGAGTGATAAATCCATGTCCAGATTGAGGGTCCTTTTGTCATTAAACTAAGCCTTAGCACTGCTGTCCATCTGGCTCTGCGGGTGTGTGTGCGTGCGTGTGTGTGTGTGTCCCTGTTTGCAGCACGTCTTTGTGTATAGACACTGGACAAGATCTGGTGGAAGCGAGAGACACTTCAAGCCTTCCTTTTAAAGTGCTGCTGACTCTGGCACACTTTAAGCTAGCCTTCGGCTCATACTTATCTCTCTCTTTCTAACACATACACACACACTCACATGCACACACACACTCACAGAAGTAAACACATGTCTTGGTTAAAGTGAGGCTCCAGACTCGGAGGTGCCGAATCTGGAGCTAACATGGAAGATGATTATTATGATGGAGTTCAGGCAGACCTGACGTGTTCGGCACATCTGAGTGTTTGTGTGTGTGTGTGTGTGTGTGTGTGTGTTGGTGTTTAAGAAGTGACCCACCAGTAAACAGAGTGAAGCAAGCAGGCCTGGATGACTTATGTCTGGACCACACAGGGTAAAAGGCATCAATCAGGTGGACGCTGCATGAAAGCGGTGGCATCAGAGCTGAACCTTTATCAGCCACCGCGCGGTCACGTTACTGGAATTATCTGGATTTACATTCCTGTGTGTGTGTGTGTGTGTGTGTGTGTGTGTGTGTGTGTGTGATGGATCTGTTGTGGTGAAAGCAACCATGTTAATCACCGTAGGCAACCACACACACGGCTGTTGTGACTTCTGATGCGACGCCCTGGCTCAGTTTGATGACATCATTGCTGCATCCTCAGTAGACTTGTTTGGGCTGAGCAGCTTGTGTGTGTGTGTGTGAGTGTGTGTGTGTGTGTGTGTGTATAGACCAAAAAACTCCTAATTAGCCAAAATCCAGTATCCAAAACAAACTTTAACTTCAACACAAGGATTTTCCCAGTTTCAGCCATAAGAGCACATTTTTCCAGTATTGAAAGTGATTTAGAGCCCGCCCCCCCCCAGTGGGTGTTGTAAGAGTTAAGGTTGAATTTGGGAATAAATGTTCATACGGACCTATTTCTTTTTCCCTCACAAGGTTTGGAAACACTTTGAAAGTCTTTCCGAGGCCTCCATCTGTTTAAACTGCAGACAGTGGATCTGCATCACAGCGAGAGGGTGCGGAGCTGATCCACCTGCTGGAACCGTGCAGACATGCTGCCCGGAGACATGCGGGAATACAGGTTGTTTTCGTTACCCATCACAGTCGGGCTGCGGCGGCAGCTGCGCAGCCGATGCGTCGCCGCCTTAATCGGACGCACGCTCCCTGCAGATGTGCACGGAGGTATCTGGCGCCGTGACATCCCAAACGCGCCGCCTGTGTGGGGAAAAGGGTCGTGTAATTACGCCCTAATCTGTCATTACCGCCGTGTTTTATTGCACGCGTCCACAACAGACACGAAAGCAAGAACCGCGCTCCGATCTGGAGTTTGGTGGTTCCCCACTCGAGCTGCCAGGTGATCCAGCTCACCTCTCTCGAGGCCGGTGGGGGTGGGGGGGGGATCAAGCGCGTCCTCCTCTCCGTCCATCTGCAGCCGCTGCCGTGACGACCGCAGGCTCCCCCGGCTTTTGGTCTGAGCCGGCTTCACCGGTCCCCGCTGAAATCTGCAGACCCGACTTTTAACGGATCTCACCCAGGATCTGGCAACCTGCCGTTCCCATGACCCCCGCCCCCCCACTGACACATGCACGTAGCATGCAGCAGAAAATGACAGACAGCGAGACAGAAGTTGTTTTTGTCTCTTCCTTCTTCTCCCTCGCTCCTGCATATGGCCATCCTCCCTGCGTCTGTCTATCTGTCTGTCATTACAGTAAATCAGAGGGCTCTCCGGCTTTATCCCAGCGTCCTTCTGGCTGCGATGGCTGCAGCAGATGTTGGAGCCCGGGACAAAATGGATTTCCCCCCGCTGAGAGCAGCTTTTCTTGCCCTCCTTAATGGAGGCTCCTTGAAATGCTAATGTGCCACCATTAGTATAGTGGTGGTCTGGCATAGTGATGGTGGGAAAGACCACAATCCCGCCTCAGAGAACCTTTGTCACCAAACGGCTCCCGGAAAATATACTTCACTGATCGGACAACCATCTCGCAGAGGCCTCGGCGAAAGGGAGGACTCGAGGGGGGGGTATTCACCCCACCACACACAGAGTAAGTGTGTGATGGCATCTCATCCCTCAAGCCCCCCCCCCCCCACCCCAACCCCTGCCCTCTGCTCCTTATTCCTCAAAAAAAAAAGAAAAAAAAAAGAAGAGGAGCTCAAAAGCGGGATAATGATTATTGAGATCCTGAATAGAGGGAAAGAAGATGAATCCCACTTCTCAGCGAGCGCCGCGGTTTCAAAGATCAGGTGGCAATTCTGAAATTAGGCGGCTGAAAACATTCGCCGATCAGACGCCACGCGCTCTTGTCGGAGGAATCGAGCAGCCGAAGAGGCAGGCCTTCTCCGCACGAGCGCCAGGTACCACATGTTTTCACTCCTGGAGGCGTAAAAGGAGGCAGAGGAGGAGAACGACAGCAGTTGTCGGGATTTAAATGTCTCTGCCGCGTGCGCGTCGCGCACACACGTCGCGCACTGCCCGACTTCGTATGTGTGCGAATATTGCAGTGTAGCATCTGAAGAAGCATTTGCCCTTTTACTGTTTCCTCCTTTTACCTCACACACACACACGCACGCACGCACACACACACACACACACACACACACAGGCACGCACGCACGCGTTCTGAGATTTATCACTCTTGGACGCTCTTGTCCTTGTCAGCAGCTGGCGGGCCGAGTCTTGTCTGAGCTTGTGTATGTGTGTGTGTGTGTGTGTGTGTGTGTGTGTGTGTGTGTGTGTGTATGTGTGTGTGCCCCACTAGCGCCTGCTGCTCCGCTCTGCTGTGCTGGCCAGGCCATGTGGCCACTTTAAAGCTCCTTTCTGAGGGTCCTGTGAAGTTGTTAAGGAGCTCCTCTACACTGGCAGTTGGCTCTGGGAATCCCTTTGCCAGCTGTAGTCTGCCCCCCCCCCACACCACCCCCCCTCGCTCCATTTCCCTCGTCCCCTCTTGCGCCTTCTCTCCCCGCGTCTCCCCCTGTCCCTGTCTCCATTTGTTTGTCGACTCCCTTCCCTCCCCGGTTCTCTCTCCTCTGTCTGTTCCCGGTTCTGACCGCCGTATCTGCATAATCTATGTAGTGAAACATCATCGCGGACCTTCTGTCTCTGCTGGCAGCGGTCCGGCTGCACATGTTTTATCGTGTATACCTGCTCAAATCGCTGGAAATGCACTTTGGCAACGGACACCGAGCCACATGTGGCAATGATGGCTATTCTGGAGGAAAAAAACAAAAAGAAAAGGCTAGTCGCAGAAATTAATTTTAAACGTAATAAATGGGGTATTTGCTCCGTGTGGAACGAGTAAATATAGATAAATAGTTCACGTTGAGGCCGCGATCTGCTCCGTCAGGAACTGCGAGCGCGGAATAAGTGATCAGTCGGTGGAATTCTTGTCTGCCGCTTTAAGCTGAAGAAGGGAAAGGAAAAAAAAAAAAAGAAAACCTGGCACAGGCTGTCACACAAACTGTGGAAGGTTGCGTCCTGCTCTGAATTTGCTTGACCTTTCATCAAGAACGGAGAGCAGGTGCACTTGTGTCCCGTTCCCTGGCTTCTGCTCCCAAGGTCTGCGGTGCACATCTGCTTGAGTGCACGCTCGCTTGTACACACGGAATACATTTGCTCGCGCCGCCGTCGGCCCCCCGGTTGCGGCAGATGCCCCTACGGGGGGAGGAGGGGGCGGGGCCAAGGCGGCCTGAATCCGAACCTACACCTTAAACGTGCAGCACCGCTGCAGTGAGCGGGGAGAACTTCACCTTGAATGACCCGACCAGAGCGGGCGGCTCCTCCCCGAGAACTTTAGGCCGCACCCACACGTGCTGAACTTTATTTATCTGGAGTCTCAGTTAAGCAGCTCCGCCGACGCTTTCGTCGCGAGACGGGACGCCTCCCCTAATTATCGGCAGGCAGGCGAGGTTTGCAGCTCCTGCTGACTCTCCACCATCCTCCTGCCCGTTCCTCTTCCTGCTCCTCTGCTCTCTCCAGAGACGGCCATGCAAGCTGGCGTCCTTTCACTCCACAGATGTCTCTGTTCCTATAGGGCTCTCGCTGCAAGGAGACGCGTTGGCAATCCTGCGAAGCACACCTTGGATGCGCGCGCGCGCACGCACGGCTGCAGGAACACGCTCGCGGAAACACCTAAACACATGGTGCGATGCTGCTGTTGTCGCTGCTGGAGCTGATGTCTGTGCAGACTCTCGGCTTCGTCTTCCATTTCCTGTTTGTTCAAAAAAGAAAGAGGAAAGTAATGAGAAGAAGCACAGTGTGTGTGTGTGTGTGTGTGTGTGTGTGTGTGTGTGTGTGTGTGTGTGTGTGTGTGTGTGCTCTTGTAATTGTAACGTACTGTACCAAAATTTTCATTCTATCAAAGTGAGGACATTCTTAGGAAGTGAGGATGTTTCAGCTGGTCCTCACAAAGACTAAAGGAGGATTGCGGACTGTTTGAGAGTCAAGGTTAGGTTGAGGTTAGAACTGGGTTTAGGTTAGGTTAAGGTCAGGGTTAGGGTCAGGGGGTCAGTTAGGATGGTCAGGGTTAGGGTGAGGAGCTGGGTAATACATTATGTCTACAAAAGTCCACATATAGACAGGAGTACAAGGGTGTGTGTGTGTGTGTGTGTGTGTGTGTGTGTCTGTCTGTGTGTCTGTGTCACATCCTGTGACAACCTGCTACAGCAAAGATCTGCCAGGAGTCTCGAGTCGAGTGTGACAAAGTTTTCAGCGACTACCTGAGGCTGACGGGATTAGCACCAGTTCTGTGTGCTCGCCGGTCCTGGAAGTCGCCGCCACCACCGTCACGCCACTGTCACGCCGCTGTCACGCCGCTGTCCTCGCTGAGGTGGGGGGGTATGGTCCTGCCTGACCCGCTACACATTTGACCAGGCCCCCCCCAAGTGCTCACGCCCTCATCTGAGCTTCGCAGGGATGGAACAGAATCGGAGTCACTTCCACGAGGACGCTGTGTCACGAGTGTCACACACACACACGGACGGAGGTGTGTGTGTGTGTGTGTGTGTGTGTGTGTGTGAGATGGCTGTTTAGTCTAGCATGTTGGTGCACTTGTCTGTTTAACAGTGGCGCTCTGACATGTCCTCATGCTGGCTGTACTGTGACGTACGCGCGTGTGTCAGTGTGAGTGTGTGTGTGTGTGTGTGTGAGAGAGAGAGAGTGTGTGTGTGTGCGTGTGTGTGTGTGTCCTCAGCATGGCAGTCCATCTGTCTCCAGGAGAGCAGCTTCCTGTTCCCCTCTCATCTCTGTCACACATACACACACACACGCATGCGTGCGCGCGCACACACACGTGCATGCACACCTTCTGTCTGTCTATCTGTCCGCCTGTTTGCCGACACACACTTGTCTGTATGTCTTTCTGCGCACATCCCCGCAAAGCTCATCAAAGCCAGTCATCTGCCTTCCTTCTGTCTCACTGTCTGCCTGCGTGTCTGCCTGTCTATTTGTCTGTCCTCCAAACATTCGCACATGATGGGGGTGAGGGGATGGTGTGTGTGCGTGTGTGTGTGTCTCACATGTGCCATTTGGCATCCCCGGCTGAGGCTCAATTGTGTGCTAAGTGGCAGGGATACAAAATGGCCGCCGCTGCGGCAAAATGGCAGACCGGGAGGTTCCGGATGGCTTCGGCCTCGGCGCTGTTCACGTTCCGGAGCGAGAGTTAAGTCGTATCGACCCCCCCAGCCCCCCCCACCCCTCCTGACCGCCTCGCGTGAGAAGAGCCGATCGATCGGCTGCGGCGGCGGCACACAAAGATTGTTCCGCAGGCCCCGGTCTGCTGGAGAACGTCGGCGTTTGGGGGGGGGTTGGGTGGCGTAGTGTGTGTGTGTGTGTGTGTGTGTGTGTGTGTGTGTGGGTGCGTGTGTGTCCGAGGGGGACATTGATTGGAGCTATTTCTGCTTTGCCACATGACAGATGCAGGCTGTTCACAGCAGAAACGTCAATGCCCACACCTGCTTGGGTGGTGAATGTGAGGCATCGGCGATGATTGCCTCCGCGTGAGAGCCCGAGGAAGTAGGCGGACGGACTTTGTCAGGATCACCTCGCTAATAGAATGCGAACAATGGAAGGCTTTCGTGTTTGTAACGTGCATTATCTTTAATTTGTGATCTTGGATCGGAGGGTTGGTTATTGTCGCCGCGCTTCAGCCACAAATTAGATATAAATAAAGCGATGCTCCTCCACTGCCGATTCCCTTCGGACGCGATTGCTCTGGAATGTGTTGTGGTACTTTATAGACGACCCTACATCATATTATCCTCGGCCATATGTGTGGACCCCTCAGTCTGCTGATTAAAAGTGGAAAAGGAGATGGAAAGGCGGGGGGGGGGGGGGGGTGGGTGGGATGGTTTTCTGGCACATAGAAATACTTTAAATTAGGCAGAAAAAGAAGAGAGCCAACGCTAAGCGTCGGGGCGTGTTTGACGCAGGTAGGATTATAAACCCTAATAAGTTATAAATGATAGTAATGGCCATCTGTTCGCCTATAGGGAGCTCCTAGCCAGCTCTGATTTGGCACGCCTAGCTGCGGCACGACAGACACTCCTTTGAGCATTGGGCATTTAGAACGCAGCCACCTCGTGCCTGGGCATTTGCTAAATTCAGACGTGACACTCTTGACAGCAGATGCTCAAAGCTAGACGAGGATAAGTAGAGATTTTTCCCCCCCCTCACCGGGAGCGCTCTGAGCACCGTCGTTAGATAAAACCGTCAGGCGAGCCTCCTCCGCGGACCATTAATACCAACAAATTAGGTCCGACCACAACGCGGCTTTAAAGCCGCGTACGCAAGGGCGCAGTTTTAAATAGTACAAAAATCACCTGACCGTCCCGCTGCTTAGATGGGAATGGAGGGGCTGCTTTGTCCGCGGTAACTGCGGCCTCTCCATCTGTGTGTGTTTGTGCATCAGGGCTCTGGTCTTAGCCCGGTGGCAGGTGTCTCATCTCATTGCAGTGTTTGCAGTCTGGCCCCTTTAAGCACTGTGGCCTATCTGACGGAGATTACAGACACACACACACACACACACACACACACACACACGAACACACACACACACAAACACACACACGCACGCTCACGCAGCAGATGGGTGCAGACCTCAGCACCCACAAACATACGAAGCATGGCCAGGCTAGCTGAGCATAATGGCTCTGTAGGAGTGTGCTCAAGCAAATACATATGAAATGTCAGGATCTGTGTGTGCGTGTGTCTGTGTGTGTGTGTGTGTGTGTGTGTGTGTGTGTGTGTGTGTTTTCCAAATATTGCTAAAAATATTGGCGTGTCAACATTATAATCCCGCCACCCAGAGATGAGTGGATGACAAGCTGAGGAGCCTGGTATCAGCGTTAGCTTAGCCACCGTGGCTAAGATACTCCGCTCTCCTCCTTCGGGTTCACCGGCTCATGCGTACACCGGGCCCTCTGAACGTTTCCACTCTTATCAGGCCTCGCGTGCCTGGCGGGATAAAAACGCTACGCGTTGTTAACCGTTAAAGCGCCCGAGGCTACAACCGCACCTTGCTGACACAGGAACAACCTGACTGTTGTAAACCCAGACAGGCATCAGAAGGGTCATATAATCTTAGAGCTGCACATGGAGTTTTAGTGCACTACCAAGCGATAATAATGAAACTGGAACCTGCTTGCTCGTATACACACATACAGCGTGTGTGCATGCACACACAGATGCTCCTCTGTGTGCTCCTCACACACGCTTGTTTCATATGACTGATGATCACCAAAAAGACTCATGAAAGAGAGCTTATTGCTGACACTGTGCATGTTTGTGCGTGCCTGTGTGTATGCATATGTGTGTGTGTGTACACGTGTGTGTGTGTGCGTGGGTTGAGAAAGAAGCAGTCAACTTTGTTCCCTCCCCAGCTGTGTGTGTCCTCAGGGGTCTGATGTCCAAACAGGAAGAGGTGTCAAATGGCCCCAGGACAGGACTCTGGGAGAAAACAACCAGTTGTGTGTTTGTCTGTCACACACACACACCTCACACACACACACACACACACACACACACACACACACACACACACACACACACACACACACACACACACACACACACATACGCTTGTTTCTGCATATTTTTGCACCCTCACCCGTTTCAATAAATCCACACACACCTGTCGGCCCCTCAGTTCGTGACATTCTTCACGTCCACTGGAATCTGAGTTTGACCGTTGCGTCCCAAAAGCGATTTGTCGCGTTTTGATTCCCGACGGCCGCCACGGCAACCGCCGCCCCCTTTATTGCCATCAACGTTCCCACTGTTACTGATTCAGAGCTGTCGCATCAAATTACCATCACCTGGTACCCGTTGTAATTACGATTGGACACAGGTATGGCCTGGAGCGTGTGTGTCCGTGCGTGTGTTTGTGTGTGCTGCTCGTGGAGCGGTCCGCTCCTCTGTTGTTTATTAATCACAGTGGGTGTGAAAGTGCACACGTCAGTGCACAATTGTCTGCTTGTGTTTCTGTATGTTGGGACAAATTAGTTTTCAGCTTGATTGCTTGAGTGTGTAAATGAGTTTGAAAGGCTCTGTAATCAGGTAAGTGTGTGTAGGTAGGTGTGTGTGTGTGTATGTGTGTGTGTGTGTTGGGATATGTGTTTCCTTTACAAAGTGAGGACATCTTGGCTGGTCCTCATGATATCAAAGGGCCATTTGAGGGTTAAGACTTGGTCTTAGTTGGGTTTAACCTTTTTGTTGGGAGTATTCATGCTTAGGAATGCAGTCTGTTAGTAAAAGTCCTCATAAGGAGGGTATGTGTGTGTGTGTGTGAGTGTATCTGAAGAAGGCTGGTCCATGCCCAAATCCAGATCCTTTCTTGGGAACATGTCAAAATTGAAGCACGCACATGAAAGTGAAAGTATCAGATCTAAGCCTGATGAAATCTCTAGACCTGGTCCAGTGCTCACGCACGGAGGCTTTTACTGGTTCCAGTGGTTCTGGATGGGTACCGGGAAAATCAGGCGCTCCTGACACTGTCACAGGTCAGGGCTGTGCCTGGTAACTCAGCTCCCCGTCCACATGCGGACAGATCCGCCCTAAAAATAGATCAAAGGTCGGTTATCTTGTCACGTTGAACTGCTGGAGCAGGAACAAGGAAAAGTCAGCCTTTGTGCAGTCATTCAGGTTCATCTTTAATTTTAATTGCTCACTCTGAGGCCGCCGAGTTCAAACCCTGCTGTGACCCTGAGGAACTGAGACCGTACTTTTGTTGAAAAGGGAGAAACTCACTCATTTTTTCAGTTTTAATGTTCGGTAAAAATGGACTTATCTTTGAGTTAATCCCCACTGCTCATTTCACTTATCTTGTTAGCACGGACTTTCTGATATACTTTAAAAAAATATTTTGATTGTGAGATTTAAGTTTTCTTTTTTCAACATTTGTGCGCTTCAGCACAAGCAGCCCTGCATCACTCCGTCCATTTTAATTGTTCCCACGCTGCCCATGACTGAATTCTTGCCCGTTTCTTGTCTCTCAATTGCTTTCTCACCGTTTCCAGCGTTATTTCCCCTTCTCTGATAAATTTAAACCCTCCCTCTAGGGAGAACAGAAGGCCGCCTCAATCTGGAACCAATTGTTTTGTGCAGTTCACGAATCCAGAACCAAATCTTGACAAAAGAAGTCTTGTTAAGGGCCGCTGTGTTATTTGTTTATGCCAGAATTACATACTGCGGTGTTATCAAATTATTTATTGTGCTGTTGTGCTGCAGCTGTGGGTGCCGGGGGGGGCCCGGAGCCTCGCAGCGCATCAAAGCTGTCACAAATGCTGTGGGCACAAATGAAATTAGCCCCAGTTAAAGATAAGGAACCACTTTTAAACGGGCTGGTGTGATTACGCTCTGCAAGTCGGGCGACTGGTTAACATTTCCGCGCCGCTATCGCGTTAGTGTTTGACGCACGCCCGCAAAAAGGACGGATTCAAAGGGAGCGCCGTGTTGCAGATAAGAGGTTGATGAATAAATTCAACGTTTTCCGTGGTGAAAACTCCGGCCTCGCCGCACTTTGGAGCCCTCCGTGTGGCAGCAAGCTCAATCGGGCTTAAACGGGAGCAAGTGAGAGGCTGTGGAGGAACGCTGGCGGCGCATTGGTGCACGTACGTGTGCGTGCGTGCGTGCGTGCGCGTGCTGCGGGCTGAGCCACATGGCTGGGGGCGTGGCAGAATAATGCTGCCAAGAGTAAGCTTAGAGAGCGGTGCCATCTGACCCCGGTAGGTTACCCGATGACCTTCCGCTCCGACGAGGAGCCGCGGAAATCTGCGGAATTAACGAATGCCGCATGCATAAAACGGGGTCGGCCGCGCGGCGCAAATCCCGCAGCCACACACACACACACACACACACACACACACACCCCTCAGGGAAACCGTACCGGGGCTCTGCCGCTTAACGGAAAGCGTGGCTTTCGGCTCCGTGACCTCCTCACGCGTCTGTGCAGTCACATGCAAGGACAGGAGACGGGCCTGGACGCACCTGCGGGAGGATCTCCGACTGCACTTAAACCCATTAAGGCCACCTGGGTGTGTAGCCATGCGTGGCTGGAAGGCCGAGCGCGCGCGACTTTGTCTGCGCCGAGGCTGAGAGGTGGCCAGGAGGTGCCGGCTGGGCTGCGAGATTAGCAGCCTCTCACATGTTGCATAACAGATTCCCCATCCTGTGAGGAACCTGCCCCCCCTCCCTCACGGCGGGAGCGGGAACGCGCGGGCCGCTTGGCTTCCCGACGTATCCCCGCGCCGAGGGTGCCAGCGCAGCGTCGCTTCGCGTCACGTGCTCTGTGTTTGCGCGTTTCTGCCGGTCCCGTCTGGGTGGCGGGGGGGGGCTGCTCGCTCACACAGGTCGAGTCAAAGCCTTCACAAATGTCATTATCTGGACCAGCCTGGGGGTGATTAGTTAGTGCGCTGCGTATGGCTCTGTGTTTATCACGGGACTGCCTCATCCATCCAGGCCAACTGCTGTGTGTGTGTGTGTGTGTGTGTGTGTGTGCACATGTATGTGTGTGTGTGTGTGAGACAGAGAGCCTGGGCTTGCTTAGGGCTGGGATCCGATGGGCCCTATAACACCAAATCAAACACAGAGGGAGATGCAGCCATTCTGTCGCGTGTGTGAGAGTGTGTGTGAGAATGTGTGCGTGTGTGTGTGTGTATGAGCGAGGGAGTGGGGGGGAGGTTAAGTAATAAACAAGATCTCCATGGTGACAACAGATGCAGCTGCAGCAAAGAATGGGATTGAGTGTCAGCAGTATGGACCCACCATGTGGATGTTTGTGCGGGAGCAGAGAAGAAGAAGAAGAAGAAAAAAAGCCCCTCCACCAGCAGTGTGGGCCCAGCGAGGATCGTAAACAACAGCAGGCCACGACTTCCACAAATAGACCACTCAGAAAGAAAGAAAGAAAAAAAAAAAACACCACAGAGCTGGAGGGGCAAAGATGACATCTTGCGGAATCCGAAACTTCACCAGTGAAATCAAAACCGCAATCAAGAAAAACACGCAAACAAGCGGTGAACCGTGTCCGCGGCGGCTAAATATTCCTCACTCCGAGACTCCTAATCGCTGTCATTTACGCTTAAAATGTCAGACTCTTCCCTTCAGGAGCGCGGGATCGCCCGTCCCTCCCCCACAGCTACAGTGGCAACAATGTATTCAGTCTTCGTCATCTTTCATCGTAATGTGATAATCCTCTCAGCTTCTCCTGGGCCGTCCTGACAGCCCCCCCGCGGTGTTTCTTTCTCGCCCCGTTGTGTGCTGAGCGTGCCGTCTTGATTCGCGCGTCCTGTCGATGGCTCATAATCCCTCCTTTATGGGCGCGGGACGGAGCGCCACCGCTTCACTTCAAGGCCGGATATGCGCGGCGGCGGCGTCGCCGTCCGCTCGCATTGTCGGGGCACCTCGGCTGTCCGCGACTCAGCCCAGAGTGACCCCCCCCCCCCGTCAGAGCCAGGCTATTTTCCAATATTATTTATGCGGGGACTCTTTAGTCCTCGCTAAGCTGGCTTTTTCAAGGCTTTTCACGAAAGGCTAAAAACATACAAATCCCACCCCCTCAAAAACACTCCAAAAAACATATGGAGCACTATACCTTAATCAGAGCAGTGTGTGTGTGTGTGTGTGCGCGCGCACATATGTATGTGTGTGTGTGTGCTCACTAATATTAGAATAATCCCTGGTGATTATGGGAGTAGTTATTAGGATGAATATAGCAGCAGGCTCGGGTCGGGCCGTGCTGAGCCCGGCTGTAGTGAGAAACAGATGTCAGTTGACCCACATCTGCACAGCATGCTGGGAAGTTGGAGCGCTTCTGATCACCAAAGGGACACTGTACATCTGGGGCCCCGTAGATCCTTGACTCCTCTCCGCGGTTCACGGGGGACTCCGTGTTCCCCGCTACTGTCCCTGGATCTGGACCTCCCTGCCCGCGCAGATGTAAAACCCTGAAGAGGACGTTTCAGTCAGCGGGGCAGCGTCTGAAGCGTTTTCCAGGCCGTGACTTTAATTTCCGAACCTGACCTGACGTTTTCCAGAGCGGAGGCCTGATCCAACTGTAACAGTTTTACTGGGTTGATCCTTCTCGGGGGTGACGTGGCGGTGCAGCACGGTCGCCTCATAGTGCGGCGCTTTCTTTGGTCGCTCAATTTAAAGTCATGCGCATGGGGATAGTTACCTGCTGGTGTGAGTGTGTGAGGGGATGCTGTATTGAGGTGTACAAGAACCTTCTTCTTGGTGAGGTTGTTGTTGCTCGGTGCTGCAGACCTTCAACAGATGTTGATATCTGGGGTCTCTGGTTGAACCGGCAGCTTTTAGATCACTTGACCTCAGGCATGTCAGAGGACTCTGACACTCCTACAGCAAACAAAAGAGACGAGAGCAGGCTTCCCCCGCGGCTAAGCCAAACATTGCCGCCTCGTGTTATGGTTGCATTTGCCTAAAATGCTGCGGTAGACCGACGCAGGGGAGAGCGCGCTAATTGGAAACAGCTCGGTGAGTTTCCACTGAACTCTAGATGTGCGTTTTAATCCGCTGGTTCCCTGATCATTCCTCAGCGATCCCACGGGGGTTTGAGGGGTTACCGTCATAGATGCCTTGACGATGACTCACGCAGGCCGCCGCAAAACAAGTTCACAAGGTGTCGTGTTGCCCACCGAGGAGTAAATATGTCCTTTCCCAAGGTGCAGCGGACGCCTAAAGCCGAAGGGCAAACAGTGATGATTTTCCCTGCAACATAATGCCATTAAGAGTTCAATGATCCTCCAGAAAGCTCAGGAAGATCAGCCTCGCCCTGCGCTAACAGCTTCATTATTAGTCAAAAGGGAGTGCAACATTCCGCTCACCTTCCTCCCGCTTCCTCCTCTCAAGCCCTGCACTCGTCCTTCCTCTCATCGGAAGGATTACGGCCCATCCTTGTCATCCCAAAGGGCAGAGCGCTCTGATTGACAGCCGGGTTCAGCGCGTTGACACAGGTCCGTGCCCCCGTCATCATCGCTGATTGTCCCACGCTGGCCTTCAGAGTGACAGGTGCCCGCAGAGCCATTTATTCCCGATACAACCAAAAAAAAAAAAAAAAGCCCCCCTCCCCACCTCCCCTGACTCCACGCTCACACCATTAACTTCCTGTCCCTCTCCTCCCCCCTTTAGGAAAACGCCCAATGTTCTTTTTTAGATTGTGTGCTGAAGCCATTGTCCCGGTTCCTTCGGTCCTCGTCTCCCTCATCCTCTTGACCTCCGCCTAAACTTCCCCTCTCTCCTCCGATATCAGCTCTTTTCTCTTCTAATGCTCCATTAATCTCAAGGAATCTGCCAGATCTTAATTAGGCTAATTGCGGCGTTTGTTTTAACTTAACACTGATTATGAGCTACTATGTTTGAGCTCGGCCTAACAGATGGAGCGCTTAGTACTCTTTTGGGAAGGCTGAGAGGAGTCAGGATGAAGCTGTATCTGCTTTATTGAATTATTTATTTATTTATTTATGGGTGTTTCTCATATTCCTCAGGAATTCAGCTATAACCTTTCAGAGCCTCTTCGGGGGAGGGGGGGGCGTCCCCGGTGTGAGCGAGTTGCTTAAATCGCCCAAGATCCACCCGTTGTCCTCGAATGCGACATTTGCCCGGAACTGAAGATTGAACCGGCTTTGCGCGGTTAATCAGCAGGTCTGTGCCCCCCCACCGATACGATAGACGCAGTCCGGGTTGACGTGCGCGATGGCGCGCGCACAATTAGGTGTTTGTGTGAGTGCAGAAGGACGCGAGGGCATCAGATGAGTACAGAGTGTTTCCACCTGCCAGGTGCCTGGTCTCTAATCCCCCTCTCTCTGTCTGATTAAACACACACACACACACACACACACACAGACACACACACAGACGCACACAGACACAACAAGGTCATCTCTCTGTCAACCATACAATAGTGCTGTGTACCCATCTGGCCTACATCCTAAACACTTCCTCTTTAGAAAGCAAATAAAAGAGGACAGCAGAACAAACCCTTGGTGCCATAGAAACGAGTTACCAAAGTAACATCAGTAATGTCATTTAAAATAATGAATCAAGGAATAAGGATTTCCTTTTCACAGCTGGGATATTGATGTGGAATTAAGATTCTGCTCCATCCGGTGAGACAGAGGCGTTCTGCATGTTCACCGGAGCAGCACCTTGACCCCTGCTGACCTCAATTGATCTGTTCTTTAATTAGAATCTCTGTGACACCTGGGACCGCCCTGGCCTTCCTGCCAAAATAACACTGCTTCTGTTCCACCTCACTTCAGTTCTGTGTGGTTTTAAGACTTGTCTGTTTTTTATTGTTCAAGTTTAAGCTTCTGTATTGTTTTTTCAGGTGTGTTTCTTTATATTTTTTTGTCATAACGATTTTGCGGTAGACATTGTAAATACGTTGCTTCCACATTAGTTCATGCTACGCTGCGTTTACCTCCCGCACTGGTTCATTTCCTCCAGTGTCTTCAGGTTTCACTTAGTTAATAGTTAATGTTTTATTTTGAAGGTCTGACTTCCTGTTGTCTGTTAAAGCTTCTTTAATTGCTTGGGCTGGTGATTTATTAGCGAGGTTGTGTATAGCAGCATTATTAGGTTAGCTGACTGTAGCAGACACACTGAGCTGCTAAACCATCAGGCGGGCTTTTGTCTTTAAAAGGAGATTAAAATCATTATGATTTCCATCAGATCTTTCATGGCTCTACAAATTTTTTTATTTTTTATTTTTTTTAGGATGACGGAGACAGGGCCCAGGCTTGTGGAGGCTACTTTTCCCAGTAACAATTGGGGGAAAAAAAATTCCCTCAGTAAAAACATTTGAAGTATGCTGAAACAAGACGCATCAAAATGGTTTGGGGCAACGGTTCGAACGATTCTTCCCACGTCTTTGCTGCAGGGTTTTTCTGAGCTGACAGGCCCCCCTCGCACTCCCACAGCGCTGGCATTGGTGTATGTTGGGAGTTCACCGCTTTGATTTCTGGAGGATGAGGTGGCCTTTGTAGAGACAGTGAGACCCCCCTCCTCCTCCTCCTCCTCCTCTGTCTCATCCTTCCCTCGGGGAGGTTTTCTTTCGGCCCCGCCAGACGCCTTTAATGTCTGACAGGGTCCCGCGCCGGGGAGGTGAGGGCGAGGTCAAAGGATCGGAAGCGGCGAGGAACGTCACCCCCCCCCCCTGCAAAACGGGCAAACACTGGATCAACAGCATTCGCCCTGTTTCTTTTAAACCAATCGGTGTGATCAGTGAAAGTTGTTAATCCACAAAAACGCGAGACACAGCAGAACACCCTCGCCAGCTCAATTATGGGCGATTTACGATATTTGGTGCCACAGTAATGAGTAGGCTACATTTGCCAAAATCCTGAGTGTGTGTGTGTGTGTGTGTGTGTGTGTGTGTGTTTTGATTCTCATTATGATAGCATCGGAATTCCATGCGGTGCCATGCTGTCTGCGCCGCCTCACCCCTTCACCTGTTGAGGCTGTGATTAGATGCTGTCAGTCCTCAGGCTACAGTGCTCCTGTACAGGTAGGTACAGTTCCCCCCCCCCCAACCAGTGCTGCGGGAGGGGAGCGAGGGATCCTCTAATGAGCAATCTTTCAACGCGCGTGTTGGAACTCCGGCAGGGAATAGGCTGATTATACGGCGGGAGTTTTTGTAGGAGTCTGCAACCCAACCACACACACACCCACAGACAGAGACACCCACCAGGGTTTGCGGTGCATTTAAAAAAAGTTTTTTTTTAATGTTTGATGGCTCTCGCAGACCAACAACCGTGCCGTGCTTTTAATTTGAAGGACAGTATTTGATCATCAACACAGAATTATGTCAAATTACGGCTGGCTCAGGGTTCAAAACAGCGAAAGAGTAACACGCGAACTCCGTTTTTCACGCAGACGGGCGCAAATATAAACGCGTCTGGCCCAAGTCGGTGTACAGCAGCAGCGTATAATCACGCCTCAAGCCTCTCTACAGGTTAATCTTGCAGCGGGGAGGCTGACAAAGCAGGCCTGACCCTGGGTTGGGGTTTTGTTGTGGCACCTCCTCTCTGAAGGGCCCGTCTGGAGGTCGGCCATGCTCTGTCTGGGCCACGCTGCTCTCTAATCACCCTGACACTGCGCTTACATGGCTGACAGCTATGGCGCCAGAGAGAGCGGCGGGGTGCGGGGGGTGGGGGTGTGTGTGTGTGTGGGGGGGGTGTACATGTGACAAGGCCCACCTTGGCTCTCCACTTGTTCCCTCTCAGGGTAATGGCTCTCTATTGATTTTCTGGTCTGACACAGATCCCTGCCGCCCTTCGAGCCTGCCCGAAGACCGCTGACCCGACACACACCGCGTCATCCACACACTCCACGGCGCCGCCGCGGTGAAACATTACACCGGCGGCTGCGTGATCGTACCCGCGTACAGTTGCAACATCATTCCTTCACAGCTCGTATCAGCCAGCCCTCTGCCACTCACCTAATTAAGTCTAGGAACCCCTGCATTATTCAGGGACCCCCCCCTAAATCATTCAGAGGGACTCTAATGAATGTGTGTGTGTTACGTGCCTGTGCACGGACACACACGGGGGTATAAAGGATCGCCACCATAAAGCCCCTCCCTATCCATGACATGTCAGACATAATTATTCACCCTCGGAAGATGCAGGTCCACAACATGGGTAATGGCACCCCCCCCAACCCCTCCCTCCTCCTCCTCCTCCTCTTCCTCCCCCCCTCCCGTTTGTGACTGACAGTGAGCTCGATGACTCAGACATTCTCTATAGATAGACAAATACCGGAGGACGGCTGGTATTGTTAGGCAAGAATGTTTCATGTTGCAGAGGTCGTGCGTGCATGTGTGTGTGTGCAAGCGCGTTTGTGTGTGTGTGTGTGTGTGTGTGTGTGTGTGCGCGTGCATGACAGCTGATTATTTTATTGTGTAAGTTGATCTCATTAAGGCGAGCTCAGCCATTGAGCCATTTGTGCACCCCGTTTGTTTATCTCCCTCCATCTACATCGCACGGTGAATCTACGATGGCTTCAGACAAAAACGCAGCTGATTCATGGTCGGCGTGGGCGGCTGCTTTCTCTGGGTTTAGGAGCTGGAAGTGGTTCGTTCCTTTTGTTACCAGAGTCAGCAAGACACAAATGAAAAGTCAATATACATCACTTCCTTCCTCTCAGCCAATGGCTGCTGCTGTTGTGTGTGTGTGTGTGTGTGTGTAAAGAGAGAGAGTATGCGGGGGGTGATATCGTTCTGTATGAGATAATATTTAGCTAGGCTGGTGACCAGCAGCTCTTGGCCTTGTAATTCCACATGTGCGTCCAGGAATGCGACTGTTTCCTGAAGCCCTGCAGTAGCTTTGGTATTTGGGTTGAATTCCAGAAACATGGCTCTCCTCTCTTTCCTCACCAAACATTTTAATGAATAAAATGCGAATTGATTCAATTTGTTGCACAGACAGGGGGATTGGAGGGGGGGGTCTCGGACCCCAGGCTGTTTGTTTGTGATGATTTATAACAGCAGATTGTCAAAAGATGGTAAAAAAAAAAAAAGTTTTTTTGAAAAAGCTCAACGTTTCCCGAAGCTAAAAAACAAAACTTGCAGCACCTGTGAGGTGTGCTGGACAAATAGAGACAAACCACAATCCTGAGCGGTGCTCGCCTTGATCGCTGTGGTCCCAACATCAGGACGAGCGAGGAGACCGCGGTGCCAAAGTTCCAATTCTTGGCGGGTTCTTCAAACGTGTTAAAAAAGACAAATCTGGCAAATTGGTTTCAGCCAAAGGTCCGAAAAACTGCATATGTGCAAAGAAAGGCGCTACATCGGAGCGGACATGTCTAACACAACGGTGCTCTGATGCAACACTTCCAGATTTGGCAACAGAGGCCTTCGGTGGCGTCGGCGCTTCCTCTTTGTTTAGCCGTGCTGACGCGCGAGGGAAGCGATCTGCTCGGCGGATGCCAGCGAGGATGCACGCGGAAAGGAGCACAGGCCTTTGGAAAACAAGCACATTAGCAGACAAACAGCAGAGCAGCACTTCTCGGGAAAGGCTCCGGCGTCTCAGTTCTGAAGTTGGCTGCGAGGCCAAGTAGATTACAAGGTTTTTACCGCCGTCGCAGGATGGAAAAATATGGTGAAAGCAGTAATGAGAAAAAGAATTAGACAAGATAAAAGTGTCAAGATGTCGCAAGAGTGTGTGTGTGTGTGTGTGTGTGTGTGCTTGAGAGAGAGGGAGACAGGGAGAGCGCCCCCTCTGCATCGTTAATCTGCTCCGTCCCTTCCCCCCTCTGTTTCAATTAAGAAAATTACTTTTTAGTTCAATTAACAATAATTCACGGTTAACTGAATAAAGTTTATTACACAATCCAGGCGACAACACTGGAGGGGGACATGCACGCAAACGCGCGCGGGGGTTTCCTCGCCGCCGCCGCCGTCGACGACGGCCACCCCTGACCCGCTGACCTGTCCTGGGTCCGACCAAGGGGCCGAGACGACGGGAGGGGGCCGCCGGGTGCCCGCAGGGGCGGCGGCCCGCGTCACGACCACAGCGGATGAAATATCAATTCATCCCGTTTGATCCTCCTGTCTGACCCAACCGCCCCCTTTAAAAGGACTAAGCTGCACAACGACGGGGTAATCTCCGCCGTCATTATTTTTAACATCTGCTCAGGGACGTTATTCCGTGTGCTTACAGTCCTCTGGTGCTTTTTCATGAACGCCGGGGGGTAGGTTTGATTCGCTGGCGGGTGCGTCCGAGGGACAGTAATCAGACTGCAGAGGTCGGGACCCTGCCACAAAGTCAGGCCTCTGCCTTTGATTTCACCTGGAACGCGCTCCACTCCCGCTCCCGTTCTTCTCTTTCAGTATCAATAGCAAGCGCTCGGGCAGGCAGGCGCTGCAGCCAGGAAGGGGAGACGCTCAGAGAACACACGCCTCCTGCTTTTTTGCTTTTTCAGTGGTGAATTGGGCCGGTTCGGTGTTCAGCCGCGACCCCCCCCCCCCCACGCCTCACCTTCCACCTGCCTGGACTGAGCCGTGCTCAGACGGTCCTGACGGTCCTCTCCTCCTTCATCGTCTCACGCGTTCTTCACTCAAGGGTTTCTAAAGCTTCCCTTTGATTCTCGTTCAGCCTCTCTCTGTGGACTGACCTTGGGCTCGCTCATGAATCAAACATCCCTCGTAAAAG
Organism: Lagocephalus sceleratus; assembly: GCA_911728415.1. NCBI lineage: Eukaryota > Metazoa > Chordata > Actinopteri > Tetraodontiformes > Tetraodontidae > Lagocephalus > Lagocephalus sceleratus. The sequence continues at coordinate 7,014,889 of CAJVRN010000036.1, read as the reverse complement.
AGACAAATTCTGCCGAGCGGGTGTCACAGCCCGCCAACGCTCCCTGTGATAGTTATTTTATTTTTTCAAATTCGTGGGACAACTCGTCCGCTTCCATTTGTTTGTCACACCAACGAGAGCGCCGCGACGACACGGGCAGGACTGTGTGATTGAGATGGATGATCCGTTTTATTATCCGCGTTTCCGTACGGGTGCGCGCGTGCACGCGCTCCCAGCGCGCTGAGGGAACACATTGTGACCCTGGTTGTATTTGGCCACCAGAGGCCACGTTGGCAGCGGCTGAAATGATGATTAAGGAGTTGGGGGTTGGATTGGAAAATGTGGATTAATGAAGCTCAGATAGAATTAATGGCTATGACATCGCGCTGCAGCGCGGCGGCTAAATGAGAATATGTCAGGGGTCCTCCAGCGTCTCAACACTTGTTGTACTTTCAAGGTGACGGGGGGGAGAGCGTGAGCGAGCCTCTCCAAACCTGACACCCCCCCCCCGTAGAACTCGGACCTTGTTCGTCTCTTATCAGTATGAAGATACGCTCAGAAGATAGCAGCGGCACTTCCTGGAAGTGATGCATTTCCTGTTATTATCCCTGGGGTGAGACATTGGACAGGGAGGGATCAATCATGGCGTCATCCAAGGAAAGGCAGTTTGATTTAATCACAGATTACAAATGATGGATTACGTCTAAGCACCCTCCCCCACCACCGCCACCAAAAGTGAGTCCTGATGTCTCTATCGCCCCCTGGTGACAGGTTGCAGTAAAAAAAAAAAAAAAAAAAAAAAAAAAAGACGCTGTTGCTTTTCAGTACATTCTTCTACAGATGGAACCGGGAGCATCGTCTGTGCGAGTGTGGGCTGTTGTTAACGGCAACTCATCCGCAGCCGGTTGCGATGGTCGTTTCGTGGGGCCCTAACCACTGCTGAAACTGGACTGATTAGTCTGGCGTAAATATTTGAAGCCGCAGAAAGTTCTGGTCGTCGGTGGCGATCGTCACGGTGACAAACAGTCGCAGTGAGGACTCAGATGTTTTTAGTGGTAGCTGTGAAGACTGCACCCCCCCCCACACATACACACGCACACGCACACCCCACCCCCCAGAGCAGTTTAACTTTGGCTCTCAGGGTAACAGTTGCTGGACCGACTCGTCCCGTCTTTGATTCCACCACCTGGTTTCACCGTTCGGTTGGTGGTCTTTGACTTCTACCTCCTGCGGGCTACAGACGCCCTGACTTGGAGGTGGGTGTGTGTGTGTGCGCTCCCACGCAGTCACACCTGGAGTTGGGAGCAGGGGAATAGTTTTGCTGCAGGTGTGATCAGTCATTAATGCGTGATCAGTTCTGCAGGTAAATGTTTACCTCAGACTGGTTAGACATTAGTGGAGCCTCCAGGCCAGGATCTTTAAACCTCACCGACAGCATTTGTAACAGTTTGCAACTATTTCAAACTGTTGTGGGAAATGTTAACGATGGAGCTGCTTGTTTAAGAACTGGAAAAAAAGCAAGCAAAACACCCGATAAGATCTTTTTTTTTTCTCTTCTCCTTAAGCTAATATGGAGCAGGGTCATTTGGTGATGCCTGGAAAATTCTGTGTAACTTGATATGGAATAAGATTCCAGGAGATACTGCTAACTTTTGTTTATGGGAAAGCTACCCAGCTGTCGTGTTTATGCCTGTTTATGGTTCAAAATAAAAAAAAAAAAAAAAAGAAATTTAATTGTGGGTGGAAGTTTATTTTCATTCCAGAACATTTTTGGCTTGGAAGTAAGTGGTAGAGGGGAGGTGACGGAAGGGACAGCAACTGACACACACAAGGGTTTATTTTTATATGGAACACCAGTGGCCCTCAGTGCCCTGACACTCATTCATAGTCACAACCTCATAATCATATAAACCCATTTTTACCATTTTGACATGCATGCTGGTGCAGTTAGTCGCACGTGAAGTTGTACGCTTGCATATTTTCCCTCACTTTCTTGTCCGCTCTTGTCTAGCAGGTTAGCCAGCGTAATTCTCGTCTATAATTTACAGATATGAAATGATCACTTTCCTTGAAATCCTTGGAAATTTTCCTGGGAAACCTGGTGCATCAGCACTTGCTGGTTATTTTGATTCAGAGGAATATTCCAGTTGTTTTAAGTTGTAAAGACCTTATTTGAAGTATAAACATGTACTCTGATTGAAATATGCATGTGAACATGCACGTCGCAGACAGAGCTTCCTGCTGGAACATGTGAATGTTTGTTTTGAAATAATGTTAATTTTATGTAAAGTTCTCAGTAATTCTGGATAATCCTGTAGAACAACTAGGAACACTGACAGTTTCTTCTCAACTCCCGTGCCTGAGCTTCATGTTTTGGGACTTCGGGGTGGGGCCCGTGGGAAAGAGCGTAGCGAGAGAGAAGACGCGGGGCTGAAAAGAGAAAGCTGAGATCGCAGACACGGACGGCATTGAGCTCCCAGGTGGGGTGTCACCCTCAGGGGGAGGCAACAGTTGTTGACAAAGCTCTGAATGTGTCTGTGTCACACGAGAAGGTCCCGGCAGGCCCGCGCGTCAGGATTACAATTCGGTCATTTCAACAACATTTCATGAGGGAAAAATATCTGATTCATTCTTCCTGAAGCGGATATTAAAAACAGTCCGATAATTCACTGTATGCGTGTGGGTACGGGCTGATCTGGAGGATATATTAGAGGCCAGATCAGTCAGAAGAATAGATCTGGCACAGGCAGAATCATTGTCATTTGTATTTGGCTCCTTCCTGGAACTTCAGTGACACAACACGTGTGGTTGACTTTGTCACCACCTTCCCGTCGTGACAGGGTGACCTTCTTCTTTCTCCCACACACTGTTCTGCTCAGGTCGGTGCATCTGTGCCTGTTTACCAGCCTGCCCGCGTCTCCCTCAATCTGCTGCGAGGAGCGCGGCTCACAGCTGCTCCTCTCCTGGCGCCCGCCGCCGGAGCGACGGGTCCGTCCGCGTCCCGCCGGCCTCCGATTGTAGCAAATTCCAACCTGCTTGGGTGGCTCGGGGGCTGGGTCCCGCGTGTCTGAGAGAGGCGGGGTCTCCGTCTGGAGGCGGGGCATGCAAATGTGGATATGTGTGATTTGAGGGAGGGCAAAGAGAGGTGAAAAACCGAACATGCCTCCGGGTGATCGCGGGATACCTGTGACATCATCCCAACAGGTGTTGTTTGCCGTCGTCCTGAGGGGGGGGTGTGGGGCCCTGGGCTTGTTTGACCCTCAGCTTAAACCTGTCCGACTGGTTTTTCGACCCTCAGCTGCAGGTGGTGGCAACTCTCCTGCATCCATAAGGAAAGTTTAGGATGACTGGGAAACACAAACAAGCCCCCCCCCCCGCGGTGGGGTTAACGAGTCTCCCAGGATAGAGTGAGTATAAGGGGACGTCACAACAGCTTCCGCTACAAAGTCGAGTCAAACGTGTGTCTGCTGCAGCAGCGCAGCAGCGGATATCAGTCAGACAGCGACGCTTTGATGGAAGCCTGTGATAAGGTTAATTAACAGCAATGGAGGCAGCCGCTTTTCATCCAGCGCAGATAAAAACTCCAACTTAGACCGCTCCGACGCGACTAACGAGGAGACAAAGCGCCTGACGTGCTGCACGTTCGAATAGGTGTTTTCCATAAGCTGCTGCGTTTGCGTTTCATCGGTTGATTATTGTTTGTTGTTAACGGTTCAAAAAAATCCCCCAGTTTAATTAAAAAATACAAAAAAAACCCCACTCTTTATTGCACAGACTTGAGGGCGCAGTTGGAAGAAGTTTTCCGAAGCTCCCACAAACACAGTCTCTGTCAGGTGGAATTCATCTTTGTGTGGTGTTGCCTGTTGGAGCCAGGGAGATGTTTCTGTGCTAATTCACTCGCAATTAGGAAATGTAAATAAGACAGGTGCTGCTGGCAGCTATCTGAGTCTTTATTTGTCTTACCTGAGGTGTTTCCTATCCTCCCTTTGTGCTCACGCTATGCATCCAAATTCACGCCTCCCCTCTCCCCCTGCGAGGTCACGACTAACCCGGGGGTGGGAGTGGGGAGGGGGAGTCCTGACGAGACTTCAGAAGGGGGCTTGAGGAGAAAGTGAGGGGAAAGTTAGCGCTCGGCAGCGGCGGTGCATAAAATCTGCCTCGTTTGTGACTGACATATGTTGGGTGTGTGTGAGAGAGGAGCTGGGATCAACACTCTCTGCACATAAGGAGAGCTGCAGCTGCTCGATAGCATGGCTGAGTTTGTGTGCGAAGTGAGGATACATGCAGGAACGCACACTTTCATCAGCCCCATAGCGTGTGTGTGTGTGTGTGTGTGTGTACGCGTGCGTGCATGTGTGTGTGTGTGTGTGGGTGCGTGTGTGCACAAGACGAGGATAGTGTCTTCACACAGGCATAGCAGGAGTGAAGCGTGCCAGTGTGCGGAGTGGAAGTTAGGAGTCAAACTGGTGGAGGGGATGGTGAAGCCTGCTGCCTCTTTTACCTAGTTTGCGTCGTTTCTGCTGCATTTGAACGAACTGTGCTCATGAAAACTCTTCAAAGTTAGATCAAAGTTAGACCAATATGACAAATGCACACTTTTAATATTTGAACTGTATGCAAGCAACTTTTAAAGACAATTTTATGGGTTTTAAAAAAATATATATATATATTCAGAAGCCCTCCCACAGGCGAAGGCGCATGCTGGCTGCAGTTTATCACATGCGCACACACGCGCGCACCCTGTTTTATGCCACTGGCAACCGCCTTATTCCCACCAGCTGTTTAGATGCATAAAACCCAGGCTTGTTGTTAAGTCCGGGGGTTTAAAAGCACTGCCAAGAAGAACACCGGGCAGGAATAACAGCGTTAATTCTCTGATTTGAGTCACCATTCAGACTCAGCATTTAAAAAGTGCTTAAAAGTAGCAGCTGGTGTCAACAAGGCAATAAACGCAGGCGCGAGGTTGGGCAGCAGGCTGTCCGTGTCAGTTTGGGGACGTGGACACAACGGTCGGCCATATGCAGGCTGAAGTCGGGCTAATGCAATCATAATTTATGGCTGATCGGCCGTGTTAGTGTTATAGCATGCAGCAGATGAACGCTGGCACGCCGCGCCGCCGCCGCCGCCGCCGCCGGCTGCCGCTTTCTGGCTGGGGCCGTCCGGTTCGACAGTAGCCGACGACATCACCGCCACCGCCCTGCGGCCGATATCAGCCATCCCTGGAACGCGCCCCCACCTCTCCGTCACTCTCCGTCCTTGCTGACCTTTTCAGAAGACCTCCTCACACTGGGAAGTCTTCCCTGGACCCAGGCCACCGAGTGCATTACCGCCCCCCCCCCTCCCGCCCGCCCACCCACATCAATTCGCCCTTCACGTTATGACGGCGGTGCGTAAAAGCTGCCGCACTTTAACACTTTAGCTGCTCTGCTTTTAAATCTGCCTGCGACGGCCTGTAAAAACGCTTTACTGTCCTCACCTCACTGCACGGCTGCACTTCAGAGAGCAACTTTAACTACGAGTATCTGCACACCATCGCGTCAGTGGAGAGGGAGTGGTGTATAAATTAAGCGGAAGATCTGCGCGCGTGTCTTATAAAAAGAAATCCAGAATGTTTTTATTCCCCCGTCACTACACAAGACCAATTAGTGCATAATAACTCACCAGCCTTCCATTGTGCCTGACACGCAAACAAGCATCACTTTATTAATCACATTAATGCCCTGAAATGAATTTAGAATCTAATTCCGTATAAAAAGCGCTGCTGTTAAGTTAATGTGTTGTATGTATGCGTTGTCACAAGTTGGATACTGAGTCTGGCTGGGGTCCCACCATGGGTCAGTGGGGATGTTCTGGGAGGTTCTGAGTAGTGTTGAGGTCAATTGTTTACTTTTCACCCACAAATTCTGATTCTTCCTCCCATTCTCTGAACTAATTCCGCATATTTGGGGTGTTTTGTACGATCTCCACGGCGCTGTCAGTCAAAGTGGAGGACAAGTGCAAGGTGTCCTGAAGGTTAATGGCTTCGGAAACGCTCAGCGATTTAAACACCATATGGATAGGCTCATCATCTACAAGCTGTTCAAGGTTGAACCCATCCACAACACTGTAGGATTGAGATAATAGCCTCCTTGGCCCAACTGTTGTTCGCTGCTGATCTCCCGTCAGCTGCCGAGGAGGCGATAGGCGCTAGGACCCGACGACCCCGCCCACTTTCCCTCTTATCAGCCTTTCAGGTGTCCAGAGGTGTCGGCGGCGCCTCTTCCTTCCTGCCGTTCCATTCCCCCCTTCCCCCCCAGCTTCCCTCTCTTGTCTCCGTTTAGCCCGTCAGCCGCACGCAGCCGTCGGCGAGCGGCTCACCCTCGCAGCCATCTGCTTTCAGGCGGCTCTGCGAGCGCCGCTGAAATATGTAGGGCCTAATTAATTCAACCAAATTGTTTTAGAATAGATTAATACAATAATGGCGGCGCATGAAAGGTTATTTCAAGTACACCACTCGGCTAATCTCATTAAAGGTTAGAATTCACTCATCTGTACTCTGATCACCGTATAGAGCTCTTTGTGTACGCCAGCCAATACTGATTTCACTCATTATTGTTACTGTTATTATTGAAAAGACTGATTAGGGAACGAACATTATTTGTTTTTAACTGAAAAAGCAGGACCTGATCAATTTAGAAATGTGTATTACATCATTGTCAAACTGCAAGTGTAACATCATGATGGAGGACATAGGTTGGCTCCTTCTGACACCAGGGGAATATTTGCTTTATAGGTTTTAAGTTTAAGTTGACGGAGCTTGTGCGGTATGACTGGGTAGATCAGACGGTGTCCCCCTGCTGACGCTGGTCGCGGCCTCTCTCGATCCCTGTAAGGCCCCCGACGTACAGCGGTGGGCTCCAGCTGGAACCCCAGACACCAGCGCTGGGAGGATTCATTAGTAAGAGTTGATTTACAGGCGACGCAGACATAAAGGGAACGCATCCATCAACAGCCATCCAGCATATGATCGCCTCCAGAAATGCAGGGATTGGTCCATTCACCTTGACTTAGGACTTAACCCTTTAATTACTACTTTTTGTTCCATTAACCTTTTTAGTTTTTCATGGCTCCAGTGGAGCTGCAAAGCTCCAAGATTGCAGAAGACCAATCTGCGATTGTTTTTCCTGTGACGCTTGCTCAGCAACAGCTGGCGAGCCTTTAAATCCTGCGACCTCCACAAGCAAACCCACAGCCGCTCACTCGAAAGCACTTTATAAATGGTAAGACGCCAGAGTCGTTATAAAGGGTGTCATTCGGAAGCATAGATGTTTTTTTTTTTTTTTTTTTTTTTTTTTTTTAAATTGTGGTTCTCTGTTGATCCCTGAAGGACGAGCCTGACCTCCTGGGTGATAAATCTGCTCATTCATTAAACTGCTGTAACTTCATTTTCTGCAGTACCACTTTTAAAGGCTGAACATTAATCACCCCGAAAGCAAATCTAACCGCCGAGCCAAGAGCGGTTGGTGTTTAGTGCGTGGAGACGGCTGGTGACTTTCAAATGAGGCTCTCTGGAAACTCCTCCTGCGAGACGGGGGTGTGTGTGTGTGTGTGGGGGCGGCGCTGTCGCTCACCTGAGCTAACCTCTTCAGGGAGCCATGCAGGAGTCACCAGGCCGCTGCTCGTCGAGATTAATGTCGGCCCTCGGTCCCCTAGGAGACCAGAAACCAACAGATCCCCTACTTGACTTCCAGAGCCGCTTCCTATAGACGGCTCTGGTTCATTAGCGTCGGCATCATGGCCGAACCCCCGGCAATTAGGGACGTACACTTCCAGAGCATGCTCGCGTGGGCGCACGCTCACACCTACATGCATACACGCGCCCGCGCTGGCGCGGTGTCGGGTGCATTTTTTAAGAGGGGGAATATGATAATGAACCTGGCTTGATAGAGTAATTAACTGGGCTAAATGGAAATCCCAAGAGGTTCAGTGATAGTTAGCAGATGTTCTCTGAAATACATTAAAGACCAAACGTCTCGTGCACGCGGAGACGGAGGCAAAGTGAGGGAGTTAAAGAGCGGCAATGTTGTTGCAGAGAGGTAAAGTTTTTCCTTTTTATTTTTAGTAATGGAATTTCACCATTGAGGTCTTTAATTGGAAGGAATGTCTGTGTGTGTATTCTTGTTCTTTCTATGTATTGACCACCAAAGCATTCTACTATCAAAGCGAGGACATGTTGGCTGTCACTCGCAACTTCAAAGGACTGTTGGAGGGTTGAGGCTTTGTTGTTAAAATTGAGGTTAGAATTGGGTTTAGGTTAGGTTAGGTTAACGTGCAGCCTTAGGGTTAGGATAGGCTGCTGGGTAATGGATTATGTCTATGAAAGTCCTCACGAAGATAGAAGTAGAAGGATGTGTGTGCATGTGTCAGCTAATTGAAATCATGTGGTTTAACAGGAATAGCAGCAGTAAACCTTTGACTGTGAATAAACGTGGCCCGGTAACAGAATTATGTAATCAGGTCAAGTTTATCCGACTTGTCATCATTAGTCAAACATTCAAGATTTTGATTCATCATCTTAATATTCATAATGATATGGCTGTAAAATGGTATTTCAGCTCTACTGCTGCTTCCTTTGGTTACACAGAATAAAGCATCAAAGGAAAAAAGATAAAGGACAAAGTAACATGGAAATCTCAATCCAGGAATTAAATAAAATCTGACAGAATAATATAATTATTGTATATATACTGTAAATGAACACAGCATTCTCTAACTGTGATCTACCCGACAGACACTATACCACAAACAGAACTACTCCACAACGCCTAATGTTCATTTATTGGCCAAACACACGCGCTGTAAGAGACTGGCAGTCATCATTTCTTTAAAACTTCCCATTTTATACTCGCTCATGAACTTAGAAATGGAGAAGAACAACACCAGATGGACTGGCGGTGCAGTCCAGCTACTTCTAAACGTACACACTATACGGTAATTAGGCGCCAGATGAGTTAGAAATAATCTCTCTTTCTCCACGCCTGGTGGGAGAGTCGTTCAGAGAGCCGTTCGCATATTTCGATAAGATGCGACTACGCGACTCAAATTAGTTGCGTTTAGACTAACAAAGCTACTTTTTTTTAGCCACTGTTTAGCTTCCTGCTATGAATAACATGCCACAGCAGATCTTCATTTATAGCTTCCGTACAGGAATATCTGCGCCACTGCCGAAGGCAGCGAATCCGCGCTCCGCAGCAAGCTAGCATACTAAACCACACCGAGGAACGCCATCTGCTCCTCCGTCTGAACTTTAGAACAAAGAATGCAGACAGTCAAAGTTGCCTCAAACAGAAATGACCCCTGACTCGGTTGCAAGATGTATACATGCCCGAGCACACACACACACACACACACACACACACACACACACACACACACACACACACAAACACACACACACACACACACACACACACACACACACACACACACACACGGACGGTCCTTCTGTTCCACAGAATAACAGACCTTATTATTCCTAGTTCAGTGGCTCATCGGAGCAAACCTGACATCTTTTTTTTCCCTTTCCCTCAGTTTGTAAACTCAAAAATATTTCTCTGAAAAACAAACACCTAAATGAGGCAAAAAAAAGTGTGTGTGCAGGAACACCTGTTAATATTGGGTTTATTTCTGAATTTCTTCCAGTCCGTCCATGTGGTCAGTAGGTGTAAAGCAGCTGCAGGAAGTGGTATAATGACTTCCTGTTTACTCCGCCCCCTCCCACCCACTCACCGGTTACAGATGGCCGTGTGGTCCCGCATGGACCGGCTCCATCGTTAATAAACTGGCACCCGGCACAAACTTATTGCCGACGAAACTCCCAAATCATCTGCATCCTGAAACCCCAACGCAGCTATGCTGTTTCATTGCTTTTCTGTTTAATATGAGGCGATCCGAAGACCTCGAGCTCCGATAGATCTATCGCTTGGTGTTCCATTAATGCTGCCTGCGCTTTTGTCTAATCTAATCTTTAAGATGCATAAGGCTCTAGAGGAAATGTCAATCCAGTCTGTTTGCTTCAGGCGTAAGAAGGTGGTTGATATCAAGCCACAGCAGTAAAGTGTGGTTGTGTTTGATAATCCAGGCTAAATAATCAGCATCAGTTTTGTGTGTGAAGGTGCAATATTGACCTTTTCTTCTCATACATCACTGACAACATATCACAGCAGCCTTTGTTGCATGTATTAGTCTGAGTTTATGGCCAGAAAATCCAAGGTAACATGTTAGTGAGTGGTTAGAGGCTAAAAGTCCTCTAGAGAGTCAGAGGTCGTAAAAGCACATAAAAACAGAGCAGCAGAGGCTGAGCAATTTCACTGCTGCGCTTACCTAAGGAAAAAAAATACTGGACAAACACTTGAAACATCGTTTTTGTGTTTTTTTTTTGAGTATTTTATCCCTTTAAAATCATTGGTGTACAAAGGCTTCACCTCCAGTGTATTTATCAGTGTGTGACCACTTTGGCTGCCATGGTAACCTGTTTAATACTCCATAGAGTATATGGATGTGACATCTGCCACAGTGTGCTCGGCTTGTTTTGATTATTGAAAGCACAGGCGGAGGGAACGCCGACTGATCGGAACACAAATCTGTCCGTTGACTTCCACAGCAAAGCTAGAAAAGATGCAGCGTTTCATAGTTGAACTAAAGGCGCTGACACTTTCTCTGGGCGTCATTGGTAACCGGAACATGGCGGTCCTGCGCATAAGAAAGTCACAATCTCTACCCTGCAGCCAGGCTTGTGTTGTTCCCAGCGTGAGCAAGGGTCAGCTCTGTCATGCTTTCATGCAATAGGTAATCTGTGCGGCATTCCCAGGAAGTCTGCTGGTTAACCATTCCCGTATTGAATGAATCATTATCGGAGCCTACATGAGAATTTCCTTTACCTGTTTCCTCGTGCCACCAGTCTTACTTCACCTGGCCCCTGCTAGGTACTTGACGACCTCTGAACCCCCCCCGCTGTGGCCGCGCACGTCCCGAAGAGAGCAGATGCGGCTGCTTTAGCATCAGATATGTGTCAAATTGGATCCTTCACACGCCGCGCTGAGCACGGTTCCCTCCTCCGAACCGGCAGATCACAGTTGTGATTAAAGTCCTCCCCCGTCACTCAGCAGATTCCGCCGAAATTGGCAGCTTTATCGAAGTCCACGGCGCATAGATTACTGTAATCAGATTCTGCTTTAAATGCATTTCACTGCCGGGATAACCGCAAACAAATCTATAATGACAGCTTTAACCCTAAACTAAAACACGCCAGTGTCTAATGGAGTCATCAGCCCACTCAGATTATCGTCATCTGTTTGGGCTAGCTACCTCTGTAACACACACACACACACACACACACACACACACACACACACACACGCTTATCCCACAGATTCCCAACTACAAGGAGCAAAGAAGCGTCAGGAGATGTTTAATTAAGACAACAGATCAATTAACAGCTCAATTAGCCTGGCTAATTAGGGGCTCAGTTGGAACAAAAGCACATTCTCCTCTGCTCTCTCCTTCTCGTGGCTCTCTCCCTCGCTCTCCCACTCGCTCTCTCGCTACACAACGCGCGCACACACACACCCTCTCGCAGGGCTTGGGCACAGGGCACAGTTGTCGCAATAGAGCACATAATCCTACTTAATCGTCAGTCCACATTTTGGCTGGAAAGTGTCTGGAGGGAAGGATGGGAGCGGGAACGGCCCCCCTCTCCCTGAGTTTTATCAGTGGATCCAGGATGCCTGGGATCCTGGAAGACTAATTGAAGTTGCAGCAGCCCAGAGGTGGAGATGATTTCATGCTGACCTTTTTTTCAGTGTGCATTACATCATTCTTAAGTTTGAGCATATTTAAACTTTATTTCATATTTAAACATGAGGTTTATACCTGAACATCATCCGACTGCAGTGTGTGTGTGTGGGTGTTTGTGTGTGTGCTAACAGGTGTACCTCCAGTGGAGATCTTGTGTGTTTGCAGTCTTTGGGGATCCTGGTGGAGACACTGCTGATGCGAGCATGCTTGTTAGTCTGCAGGTATTTTGGCAGAGGCTGGTGCTCTGGACCCCCCTGCCCAGTCAATTAGGACGACTGTGCGCTGGTACAAAGCCCTGTTTTTGTGTCTGTCAGGTTTTTCAAATCGTCCACAAAATATAGCGAGAAAGCGAGTGAGGGATTGAACATTTTATTTCTATTTATTCATTTTAACAAATGTAAACATTTAGGTTTTCTTTTTGCTGCGAACCTTTTCCCCCTTCTTGTCACTTTTCTTCTTCTGCCTTTATACTTAAAGAATAAATAATAATAGTAGTAAAGAATAATTAGAGTCCAATTGCTGAAGAAAGTGACATTAAACAGATATAAAATCTACTGATCATTGATCCATATTACCCTCCATGACTGTGTCTGGTTCAGGGATCAGAACCAGGTTTTCTGTCAGTAATCCTGAAGCTGCATCCTGAGAACTGCATTTAAAATAGTTCATGTCATCTTCTTTAGTTCTTTATGATTTAACACATCGGCGGTTTTGCTTCCAACTTTTAACTCTTTTCGAAAAAAACTTTTATAAATAAAAATTCAGAGTTGTTCAATCACCATTAAATGCACAGTGCCACTGGGAGTGTGTGTGTGTGTGTGTGTGTGTGTGTGTGTGTGTGTGTGTGTGTGTGTGTGTGTGTGTGACTGAGAGAGAGAGAGAGAGAGAGAGAGAGAGAGAGAGAGAGAGAGAGAGAGAGAGAGAGAGATGTCCTCATCTGCCCTTTGTGTCTCTGCAGTGTTGCTATGATTTTGCGTATTTGAGTATAGCAGAGGTGACACAGTGTGTTTGTGCGTGTGTGTGTATGTGTGTATGATGCAGGGTTCACATGCTCGGTCACCCCATATATCTTCAATGCAGCAGACAGGTCTGGGGTTCTGGTGCTGATGCACTGTCTTCTCTCATTACTGAGCAGGCCCAGGAGGCGGCCCAGGCTGCACACACACACAAGCACACACACACACACACACACACACACACACATACACTCTCTCACACACACCCACACACACACACACACACTGTCACAACCACTGGAAAAAATCTTACAAGGTGAAGACATGTCTTATTTAATATAAGTTTATTACAAACCTAATGTGGATTAAAGTTCTACTACTGCTCTTTCTTTTTGCCAGTGCTGATATATACTATTGAACAATAAATAAAACCAATAACAAAGTTTAGGATTTATGGAGAATTTATGACAGAAAACAATACAGGATCCACACACACACACACATACACACACACACACACACACACACACACACACACACACACACACACACACACACACACTTGACAAGCTGATGACTGTGCAGCAACAATAGGGCACAGTGTGTGAGCCTTGTGACAAGATGAGTGACAGAAGGACAGGCTGCAGCCACATGACTTCCCCTCACACTGCACACACGCACGCACACACACGCGCACACACACACGCACGCACACACACACACACACGCACACGCACACGCACACACACACACTTGCCTGTTTTCCAGTCTTAATAAATTGCGTCCCGGCAGCTGTGTCTTCTGCGCGATCTGATCTCGTCCACCGTCCACAGACGTTCCTCCTTCCGGCCTCTCTCACACTTCCTGCCCAGCTGAACCTGCTCCCTCTGCAGACACTTTCCAGTCGCTCTCTTCCCACGGAGCGGGCGGGATTAGGTTCTGCTGCGGCTTCCTCACGAGGAACACTCCGTTTCCTTCATTTTTGAACCTGCACAAGCACAAAGAAGAAGAAGAAATCTCAGGCGGAGGCTGGGCTGCTTCCTCTGCGGCCGCTCTGTTCCCTTTTTTTTTTTTTTGCGGCCTCTGTCTTCATCAGCGTGTCTGCTGTCGCTGGTCCTGGTTTCCACTTTAAAGAGACGCAGAGCCGCTCATTTCATTGCGCTGCTTTAACGGGGGAGCTCCTGATCGGTAGCAGAGCTTTTTCATACTATTACAGCTTTTGTATGCAGTGATGGAATGAAACTGTAATCGATTACTCTGCCGTTACCATGTAACAGGTCCCTGTGGGCTCACAATACATTTAGGAGATAAATGATGGAGGGACCACGACGGACTTCCTTAAATGACCGTTCTCAGCGTTTGAGGACAGGAACTGTCTCACTGACACGAAACCAAACTCGCAGCACTTCGTCAGCTCGTTTTCGGACCGTTTTGCTTTTTCTAATTCCCGTAATTTAAAGGAGGAAAATGACAACAATGAAGAAGCCACGCCCCCCACGCACCAGTATAGATGTGGACGAACAAACGAGCAGAGAGGTGCGGAGTGGAACGGCCACAGAGAGATTCCAGCAGTGTGTAACTGGCCTTAAGCCATTCCACTGGCCTGCTGCTCTCTGAATAATGCATGCTCGTTTTTAATGAAGCCTTTTGTTGTCTTTTTTTTTCTTTTTTTTTTTTTACTTCTCTAGGATGTAGGGTAAAATTAGCATACTCCTGTGTCTGCATCTTAATGAGCCTTTGGCCACCGAGGGTTGGTGCTGTTCAAAGCAGCTGCGCACCCCCCACCCCTCCCAAATGCTTGATCTTAAGGTAAGATAAGGATAAGAGCAGCGAGAATGGAACCCCCCCCCCCTCACCCGGGCGGATCACGCGGGCAAGTGAGATCAAAGCGAGAGAAGGTGGAGGCGCCGCTTTGTTCCGATGGCGCGGCCGCCCCTTTTCAATTTAGGAAAGGGGGGGTGGCATAGAGGCTAAAACGTGTAACTCTTTCACATTCATGCCTTTTCAGCGCTTCTTTCACTGTCAATGCGGAAAACTCTGTGAGTGCGCGCACATGAATGCTCTCGCCCGAGGCTTACAGTTCCAGGGCCCGTCCTGGAGATTGGGGCGTTCAAGGCCCGTCCTTGAGTGGGGCAGGAGAGCGTCCCTCAATCGCCGAGGCATTTGCCTCTGTTGCCTAATCCCGCTGTAGGCCGCCTTTCATCAACAAGGCTGACGCTTCGGGAGGCGCCGAGCTGTGGTCGGCCTCGGAGCGGAGCGGGTCAAAGGGCAACAGCAAGGCGCAATGGAACTGGGAGGGGACTGGGAGACACGGATGAAAGTCGGGCTGATGCCGATTTTTCCGACATCTGCCGCGATCGCTACTTCCTCCCGACTGATTCATCAGGAGCTGAAAGCAGCGGCAAGGTGAAAATATCAGGCGCGACAGCGGCGGCGCCAGCAGATCTGCACTTGGCTGGGAGAGTGTTTTCTCCAAACAGAGTCGCCCGGATAATTAACCTGTGCGTTACCTTCCCGGCTGATAGGAGGCGCCACGCGGGTGGGTTCAGCGCGTGACGGAGATTGATCTCGAGTGCGATGGGATGGCAGAGGAAGGAAGACTCGCCGCTTGGCAGACGGCGAGGTACCTGTCAATTCTCACATTCTGTTCAGTCTACCAGGTTCAGAGAGAGCCTCATTTCCTAGATTGGCTCGGGAAGGAGGTTGGCAGGCGAACAGAACAAGAAGTGAAGTTACAAGATGCTCTCTCACTGGGACCGCGGGCCGGCAAACTTTCTGTCTTTCAGTCCGTCGGAGAGGACGAGACCGGCAGCACCGGAATCGGGAAATATCACCAGATAGTAGTCGACTTTAGGCCGACAAAAAAACGATTAAAAACCGCCCGGCCTACTCTGTTGATTGCTGAATATTACGCAAATATTGCTCCGGGTCGACCCAGACTGGGACGCCACAGCACAGGACCAGTCCACGCTACAACCAAGGTCTCTGTGGGAGGTGTGTCATTTCCTGTGTAACATGAAGCAGGCACCCGCAGGCCTGCGTAAGCCTGAGGATCGAAAGGAAATCGGCTGTGATTTATTTCCGCCAAAACGGAGCGGCGTGGTGGAATAACAATGGGCAGGGCACCTGTAATCCCAGGCTCAGGCCCGCAGCTCCAGCGACGTTAAATAAACTATGCGGAGGCAGCTGCTCTTTGAGCCCAAACGCTTTTGTTGCGCGGTGAAATCGATAAATAATTCCCTTTGCGCGGCGGCGTGTGCAGGACAGCGGGCAGAAGTGTCGTCCTGTGGCTCAGATCAAACGCCAGGCAGGTTCAGACAAAATGCTCGCGAGGGGAGGGCGCAAATGAAATGTTTGGCGGGTGCGTGCGCGTTCACCTTTGGAGTCCATCAAGCGTCGGTCCTCATTTCGATGAGGGCCGACGCTTTATTAAGCGTACGGAGGAGGCTGCAGCACCCTCATGCTGATGATTGAATCCTGGGCCAGGGTGAAAGTGGGCACCCAGTGAGAAACAGACCCGATGTGAGATATTTCCGTTGGTTAGCGGAGCCCGTCTCAAGATAGACCAGCGCCTGACCACGCCTCGTTTTGGGACAAACAAGTCCACCAGCACACAGATTGGCACCGGCACATCTAGTGCTTACACCCTGTGGGGGCTGGGCGTGAAAACCATCGCTGTCTGGCTGGGAAAATCGGCAAAAACACTCGTGCAATGATATTTGCCACAATAAGGCACAGCCACGCAGCAAAGACGCGAGGAAGTTGGACATCTATATGGGACGTTTATAAAATAACTTCTGCCTTTTTTAAAGTTATAAATCACTTGGTTAATTGGTGAATTCGTTTGTAGTTTTCTCCTCTGTTGGTGATCTGATCCTCCTGAATCCAGTTGTCTCTGCACTAAAGCGGACCACACCGCTAGGATAGTCATTGTACTTCCTGAACTGAGCATTGGTGAGGAGTAAAAAGCATGAGGGAGGAGAAAAGCCATCTTATTGAATGGCCATGACCCAAAACATGGAATTCATGAGGAATTGTGACATATGCTTTATATCTGATAATATATCATGACTCCAAATCTGGACTTGGCTCCATCATTTCCTGTCTTTGGTTCTCTTCCTTGCTTGGCAGTCCGTTTGCATTCACACTATAACCCAACTGTACCAGAGTTCACTTGCGAGTGAACCGAGACCCACATCTTGAGGTGGCCCAGATTTTGCCTAGTTCAGATGGGTTTTCACAGCTGTTCTTCAGGAACCCTTCACAGTGAAGTCTTCACCAGCAGCTATAGCATTTAGATCTGACTAATAGCTACCTTTTCAGGCAACAAATACTTTTTCGTCTTCTGGAAACATTTTTAGTATTGTTTTGAAATGTTTTGCTCTACTTATTGTCACTTATTATATGTTCCCCTCTCAATTTTTAGTTACAATTCCCACAACACTTCCAATAACCCGGGAACACTCTTGGGAACTGCAATTAGTCTGTGTTTTTGCATGTCGTTCACAGGTGAGGGACACAAAAGAAGGATAGAAGAATATCGTCAACAAGCTCTTTGGCTTTGAGTGCGACAAATTTTTTTGGATTAGCGTCAACGGCTAAACACGGGAGTGCAGTAACTCACTCAGGAGCATTTTTAAAAATGGATGGAGAAGTTTATTATTGGCCAATAATCCCAGCAGCTGCATTCAGGCAGTCAGTCGATATGAGAAAATATTGGAAAATGATGCAGTGTGTGTTTACCGTGATTGGGTTTGGAGGAGGAATCCAATAAAGATGATGAAGAAGCCTCATCTCAGCACCTCGCAGGGCCGGGCTGGCTGCTCGCGCTCAGCGGAGGGAGAACGCAGGGAGAGGGGAGTGATTACTGTCGTTAAGTTGACAGGAAATGTTGCATCTCCTTGACGTTTAGTAATGATCACAGCAGCTGGGAACAATAAAACTCCAACACTGAGCAATTATTGGCCTGCTTCACTTACGTTGGATAAAAGTAATAATGCACATTATCCCCACATCCTCCTTTTATAGTCGCACCAGCGAGGGAGCAGAGGCAGCAAATGAGATTTGCTGCGCAGGAAGCTGAGTGGGCCGACGGTTATGATTGACTGGAGGAAGACTTCCTGCGGAGTCGCGTGATGGGACTGCTCTTCGTCTCCGACTCTCACAGTCAGTAGGCTGGCTTTGCGCTCCTTTGTTTTATTTCTCGCGATTCCTCGCCGTGCCTTTGGGACGGACGGGGATGATTAGAAAGTGGAGACGACGCCCGGAGAGCGTCGACAGCAGCTGGACGGGAACCACCAGCCGTATGTTGCAGCGGCGCGACGGTGGGACGGAAACAAAGATTCAATTATCACCTCGACCAAACCGTAGCTAGGTTCTCCATCAACGGCGACAATTACTCTGAAATGCAATCAAAAATATTAAAAGGCAAAGATGTTATTTACGATATTGAATATATTTAGAGGCCGAGTCAACATGTTGCCAAACACATTGGCGACTTATTATCTCCAATAATTTAGCTGCTTTGATACCCTTTAACACATCTGATAGTTCCCTGTTTTTACACTTCATCCAGCTACCAACTCCAAATTCACAATTCCTATGTAGAGATTGTCCATCAGCAACAAGAAACAAATCTCCAACTGATTTCCTTGAAGGTCTGTGATATAAGTCACTAGATCTCTGATTTATGAAGGCCTCTGCATTCCCCCTGATCTGCATCAGTGTTTCTACAAGCATAAATATAAAGGTGTAGGTGGGGGCTTCTCCAGACTCATTTTCCAAATCTACAGATGACAGATTGTTGTGACCTTTTTTGCTCTCTCTGAACGTGTGTGTCTGCACAAGAGTGGATATGAGCAGTGGAATATTAATGATTGATTAGGCCTGTTGTGGCTGCGCATAAATATCATGTTTGTGCTACAAAGGACATTTCCTAGTACCTCTCATCCTCCCCTTTTAATTAAAACCGGCCCTTTTTTGAAATTGGCCGTCGTGGATGCTGCACTGCAGAAGAGATGAGTAAGTAAAGTAAACGAGTGAGAAGGTCAGGCCGCAAAAAACCAAAAGTGTTTCATTTGTCAGAATGGTTCCGAGAAGGGGCCGCTGGCCTCCTTTGTGAAGTGTAAATATGGACGTTTTTTTTTTTTTAAATAGGAAACTTTTGTTTCTTCATCTTGCTGACTTCCTGTCTGGCACACAAGAGCGAAAAGGTATTCTGATCTTCTGAGTGAAGGAGATGGAACAGAAAAAAAGCTTCTAGCTGTATGTGTGTGTGTGTATGTGTGTGTGTGTGTGCATGTGCACGCACGCATGTGTGTGTGTTTCTGTGTGGTTAAGTCTTCCGGGACACTTCTACCTCTTTGGAGGGGCTTTGAAGGAAGTCATGAAACCCTTGCTCTTTCATCTCCTCCGGCCCCGCCGCTTTCCTCTCCTCCGCAGGTGGTTCCCCTCCTGCCCCGGTCGCCTCCTTCTCTCGCTCGTTGATGCCCACACCGACCTTCTGACCTTGCCTTGGGAAGTACGCGCTCGGGCTACTCGAAATAGCTTTCCAATAACTCATCAAAACTGAGCGCTCCGTCCTCCTCCTCCTCCTCTTCCTCTGCACTCACTCATCTCAGAAGGTCGAAGTAGGTAGATGCTAGAACAAGAAAAAGCCCGTGATGGCGGCCTAATGATGATGTCATGTTTGTTTTTCTGACTTGTGTTCTTCAGTGAGTCATGGCGGACTGAAGCATGTGCATTCGATTTGTATTTTGTTGAGTTTCCTGTAAAGTTCTTTGTTCTAATTGTCTCTGCTTTGATCTCTGCGCGACTTAATGAAACAGCTACCTATACATGACAATCTGAAGACGGGAAAAACGTCCTGTTTGCTGAGCATCTCAGGTGGGCGTCTCGTCGTACGGCGAGGCAAAGGCAAACTCTCGGAAAGCGGAAAAAAAAAAAAAAAAAAAAAAAAATCCCTTTCTGTGTTTCTGTTTCTCTCACCCAAAGTTTTCCTCTCTCTGGCTGGGCAGCCGCAGGTTTCCAAACAAACTAGCTGAAACATGTTGTCTGTGAGTCTGTCCGTCCAGCCCTCCTGCTGGGCACCAAAGCTGCCATCCACAATGTAAGCAGGTGGCGCTGGCATCCCAGGGAGAACGGGCAGAGCGCGTGGGCGTCGCACAGGCGATGCCAATCCGAAATTCCCAGCTGACCTCCAAAAAAAATAAAAAAATACATAAAAAAATTTTTTTTCAAAATGCCGAGGCTCCGGGCTGCGCTCGCCAATCTTGGGCGAAGCCGAGCTTCGGTCCCCGCGCGCCTCGTCTTCTGTCGCCGTCGGAGACGCGAGTTTTTCCGCCTGATTTTCGAATCGGACGCCATTGCGGTTGCCTCCGTGTTTGCTTTGTGGGGGCGCCGCTCAGCTGGGCGGGACCAGCGGCAGGCCCCGGGCCAGCCGCCTTCGGTTTGGACGTTAATGAACGGAACAGGAGTGGGCACATCTGATGAGGCTGGCCGTGCTGTCATCTGATTTTCATCTGGTGTGTGTGTGTGTGTGGGTGCGTATGTGTGTGTGTGTGTCAGACAACAGGTGCAGACCAGATCTCAATGCACTGACAAAATACAGCCTCTGCTGTGCCAACACAGGTGATTTCCTCCCACAAAGGCGCACACAAACACACATCCTTCCGCGTTTCACCATTTATCTACCTTTCTTTTCACCCCTCCCTTCCCGTTCAGCGTTCCGGCCTAAACGACAGTTTGATTACTCATATTATCACGAGGGTTCGAGCTTCGCTCTCCCTCATTGATCAATTA
The DNA here is from genome assembly GCA_911728415.1 of Lagocephalus sceleratus. Taxonomy (NCBI): domain Eukaryota; kingdom Metazoa; phylum Chordata; class Actinopteri; order Tetraodontiformes; family Tetraodontidae; genus Lagocephalus; species Lagocephalus sceleratus. The sequence goes on along the minus strand of CAJVRN010000036.1, from coordinate 6,994,319 downwards.
TAAATCTTTGCCTTTGAGCTGACGACGTAAAAAAAACCCCAAAAAAACAGTCTAACAGACAAACGAGGAAGCACCTGTCACACACAGCCTTCAGTCAAACGACTGGCTCCAGAGTAACACACACACACACACACACACACACACACACACACACACAAACACACACACGCGTGCACGCACACAGACAGACACACAGACAGACACACACACACCCAGCGGAGCGACAACATCCTGCTCCTCTCTGGTTGTCAACAGGCCTGAAGCAACAACAGTATGGGCGCGTTCATTAGAATACTACCTGTCTGAGACTCCCTCAGCCACCTGCTTCTTCAAACACAAGCACCTCGTGCTAATCTGTCTTCCTGTACGCCACGGGCAGACGGGGCCCCGCGTCCACGCCGACGCCGACGCCTTGCACGCCAAACGCCACGGCGCCTCCCCAAATGGTGCATCACCGCGCCTCCTAGGCGGACAGGAGCTAACGAGATGGCGGGGCGGGAAACGTGACTCTCCGAGGGGGGTAGTGGGGGTGGGGGTGGGGGGGGGGGTTTATCGCTGCGTCCGAATCCAAAAATAACAAAGAACAAAGGCGGATAAATGAGTGAGTTTTCGAGCACAGACTAGTCTTTTGGCAGCAGCGTCCAGGCGGCGGTGGTGGTAGTGGTGGTGGTGGTAAGTGGGGGGGGGTGCCGTCCACACATCTGTCCACGCAGCACGGGGTGGGTTCCAGCGACACCCACAGAAACAGGCTTAACCTTCTCTTCCCCCCACCACCTGTTCATTACTGTGGGGCCCCCCCGCCGAGCCAACGCCACTCTGCTCCTCTCCTCTCACCCGCTCCCTTGTTCTCCCTCTGTCTGTCGCTCCTCGTTCCAGTTCTCTCTTTGTTAGCCCCCCCCCCCCCCACACACACAAAAATCGCTCCCTTCTTTTTTTTTAATTTACTTTGAAAAAAAAAAATCCAAAGCCTCCCTTTCCCGGGCGAAACAGCAAAATTCCGAGGCGGTGGTAGAAAGCTGGAGGAGGAGGCTCGGAGGAGACAGGAAGTCTCTGACTCGTGGAGGTGAGGAGGTTCAGAGCAAGTCAGCCCACCACAACTTAGGGACCCCCCCCCACCTCTTTGCCGGTGCCTCTTGTCTGCTTTCAGAACCATTTTTCTCCACGTTGTTGGTAATTTCAGCGTCCTCGCCAGTGGCATCATTCGCAGTTGGCCCATTTAAATCCCCTCAGAAAATTGCATTTGGAGTAAGGAAATGACAAGATTTAGCTTCCCGCCGTGTGCCAGAAGAGCCGCGCAAATCAGACACGGGAAAAAAAAAAAAAATCCTGCAAATGTCTCTTCACCGCTCCCAAAAAACTGTACGCACATACAGAGTTGGCACACATTGGCCTTTCCGATTTAATTATTTGGTCAAGGTAAATCAATACGCGCCTCTGACTCCATTTTAATCAACACATTTTACAAATTCGGCATGAATTTTGGACTCTCGCGTGACAGCAGAGAGGAAAAATGTGGCATTTTATTCTCCGTAATGTGCCGTTTATTTGTTTCAAACAAGCCGACTGTTGTTTCCAACCGTGAATGGTAAAGCAAGTTGTCGGCTGCTCGCCGTGACGCCGTCTTTAAACGTGCAGGCAGACCAAACGGCGGTCTGTTTTTCCAAGGTACGTGCGCTCGGCCCTGACTTGTGAAGCCAATCAGAACTAACAACCAGCAGTCGCCGGCGCCCGCCGCGGCGCGCGTGCGCGTTGTTTTTCCCGCGTGCCGCGTCGTCGCGCATTCCGCTACCTTGGACTCGGCGAAACTCTCCACATTTTTGACTCTTAATTGCTTTTGCGCGTTGGCCGCGGCGCCGATAAGCGCGACTCGGCGACAACATCTCAATTTCCCTCCTCAACCGAGCGAGCATCCTTTCAATTATCCTCGCCGTTTTTCCTCTCTCCTCCGCGCCTCCGTCCTCCTACCTCCAAATAAATTTCATTTCCCTTAAGCCCGCTGCCTCCCAGTATCTGATTGCGTCTCACTCCGTTATCCATGCGTGGTATTATCAGGGAGACAGGCCCTCGCTGCTCGCCCGGAGGGAAAGGCTAGAGGCCCCTGATTACATACCAAATATCAAGCACATATTTAAATCTAAAGTAGGTGCCTGTGGGGAATATGGTTGAACCGGTTCAGCTTGTTAGTTTAGTTTATTTAGATGAATGAAGGATCTTTTTCCTTTTTGAGTAGTATTGTTTCTTCATTACTTAAACAATGTCTACCTGCTGAGAGAGAACAGCCCTCTGCAGCGCTGAGGCAGATTTAATCTGAAAATATAAGCAGGTTCAGAGGCGTAAATTTGGCTACGCTTCATCTTTTATTGCTTCCCAAAAGCTCAAAGTGATATTTCCCTTTGTACAAGTGACATAAAATGTCTCTCGGTGGGTCAGGCATTGATATTCAAGTCGCGCCTTGTCGATTTTCTCACAAAGGACAAACTCACAGTCTTGTAATAATTACAGAGCAATAAAAACACGACAATAAAGCATTCAAGAAAGCCCAGATAAGATAGCACCCGAATGCCTGTTTATTGCAATAGGTTCCCACAGTTCAGAGTGTTCAAAGGTCCCCCACGCAGCCGCAGATGTAACTTCCAGATCAGCCGCACCTGATCAAAGCCGAGAGCCGATAATTGTGTGTCAGAGACGAGCCGCTAGCGATCGCTCCGGTTCACAGGATGCGCCCGCTTTCGTTTTCAGTTCAGCCCACACAGCCCAAGAAGCTCAGGATTCGTTTCATTTACAGAGCAATCCTGCTCCAGTTTCTCAATTTGTCGAGTGCCTCGTCCTTTTGTTTAGTCGTTTACGTGCGAATCCACCTTTGAGGAGTTTGATGCGACTTAAAAGATGTGACAAAAGCAGGAAGCTTGCACAGAAATAGTAATTATGAGTTTCCCCATCTGAGCGCGATCACACTGTAATGAGCTTGTTTATTTATTTGCGCATTAATTATTCGTTTGTGCCCAGATAGCACCACGCTGGTGAGCTCTGTGAATTCAAAATTGATCAAAGGCCAAATGAGATCAAAGAATTTTAGCTGCATTTGTGGGAAAATTGAGTGAAATTAATTTCTAAATGCTGAACTCTGCTCTGGCTTTTGTTTCACTTGGTCTATTGAATATTTTTGCACCATTTTCAGACATTTCTGGGTCACAAGGCATCCTTTTTATTCTTAAGTTTATTCAGAATAAGGCAAGGAGATAAAAAGGAATTCTTCACTTCTTTGTCACCTTTACGATCCCCCTGATAGCGGGTATGAGGCGGGTGTGTTAGCCAGCCGTAAAAACCTCCCAGTTTGGACTTTATGCAGTGATTCACAGCTATCAGCCTGTTTGTTTCAGCTGTTTTGGAACACTTATCTGTGCGAGAAGAAGACCGGAGAAGATAGAGACGAGAGGCACAGACGGACGGGGCTGCTTGTTGTGTTAACGTGGGACTCTTTTTTTTTTTTTTTTAATAGAAGTGTCAGTAGATGGGAGGAAGGCGGCACCAGTGCTACATTTTATTAAAAAGAGAATCTTAACAAATCAAGTTGCACTGATTATCTCAGACATTCTCCCTAATTTTGGGCCTAATTCCATCCCTCTCGTACACACTCTCCCTCACCGACGAGATCTCCAATACAACAAGCAGCCAAACACAAGCATCCATTAATTAGTGGCGTCGTTATCTTTTAATTATGCGCTGGGTTTATTAGGCATCTCACCCATTCACCCGAACAGGCCTGTCTATACACTCCCCTCCTGTTTCCTGGTTACCTCTGAATCCCCCCACACACACACACACACACACAACTCGGGGAGAAAACATGGAGGGTGAACAGGTGAACGAAAGGTTCTGAAATGATGTACAGGCAGTCCAGACAGAGAGGAAATAACCCTCCCTCCATCAGAGAACGAGAGAGAGAGAGCTAGAGAACAAGAGAGAAAGAGAGAGAGAGAGAGACAGAATTTTTACAGCCCTCCAAAATCATTATTGGCAATTAGCGTTCGTCAGGGAAGACAGCAGCTGCTTGTAATTACAGGTAGCCCCTCATTACTTCTCCCCGTGCACGTGTGTGTGCGTCCGTGTGTGTGCTGGAGAGGGACTCGGAGCCAGTGTTTATATTTATTTATATATTTCTCTACCTCTGATGTTGAGCGACTTGATGTACACCACCTATGGAGGGCTGGAGACTCCGGCAGGTGCAGTGTGAGAGGAGGAGGAAGAAGAGGAGGTGTAAAACTTGTACGTGCACAACTGCAGCGCTGTTTGTCCGCTGGACCGGGCGGCTTCCTGCGACTCAAAGTGCTCACATATTCAGCTCTTAAAGTTAGCTGCAGTCAGCCCCCCCCCACTGTGAGACCCTGACTCCAGGTTAAAATAACCCCGCGGGTTAGGGCACACAGAGCGTTCCACAGCTTCAACTCCGGTCATTTCGCCCGCTGTCTTGGCAACACCGACAGAAGTAGCCCTGGCACCGTATGGAGCGGACACTCCTCCGAATAAATGCGATTTAAGGAGAGTCCCTCCCTGATAAAGGAGGAATTCCTGCCTAATCAGCAGCTGGCATCGGGTCAGAGAGAGCAAGAGTAGAGACAGAGGTGGGCTGGCTCATTACGGGACACAATCAGACTCACACCGCCCCAACGGTCCTCCTCCTGCCAGATCAGTCCGAGTTTGTGAGATGTGCGATGAAGACGAGGTAGACGCAAACAATTCAATCCCGCCTCCATATACAGTAGGACTAGGCTTCCCTTGACCTCCCACATAGCAGGGTGAGGTTGGGTGGAGACGGCGCCCCTGCTCCTCGACACGGAGGTCAGGGCTGCTACACGCGAGGCCTCCCTGCGAGGCTAACGCGGGGCACGTTGATAGCAGCCAAGCGTTGGCCTCTTCAGCCTCCACGGAGAGTTTGGTTTATTCTCTGATAAAAAGGAACATCTGAGTTGGACCCCCCACACACACTTCTTTTTTGTGACTGAATGCAATTATTAGTCCTTACAGAGTGATTCATGTTTATGTCTTCCACGAGGGCTGAGAGACCCTCGTGGCTGTCGGTCTTCAGTCATGCCTTCGTCGGGTTCCTCCTGGGTGACCAGTCAATAAACCGACTTGAGCGGCTGCAACGAAGATATCCAAAGGTGTTCACGATAACTCGTAAAGCACCGCTATTACACAGCTCCCACCCTCCCCCATTTCTTTAGACATTGAAGATATCTGCAAAGCTTTATTCACTGCAAGGGTGCTGGGCTTTTTTCTCTACATGCACACACACACACACACACACACACACACACACACACACACACACACACACACACACACACACACACAAGCGTGTACACTCCTGCTCAGTTACAGTACAACAACCGGCATCCTGGCAGGAGAACAGCTCACATTTGCAGGGCATCTCTCGTTTCCACTGTAGACCATCCAACGCAAATACAAAGAACAACTGTCACATTCAAACTGGAGCTGAAATGACTGGCTGGGTTTCGATTCATCTTGTCTGTCCGGGTCTCTCCTTTTTATTCTCTGCCATGAAAAGTTGGAACTGTTTGAGAACCCAGCGCAAGAGGGAAAAGATCAAGTGTGTAAGGATTTAACAGATGGAATTGGGACTAAATGAAGCGCTAATGCATGGATGGTATGAATCGGCTGTGCGTTTTTTTTTTTTTTTTTTTTTTTTTTTCTGAGCAGGGATGTGATGAGAAGGTTTGTGTTCAAGGTAAAAGTTAGTTGTTGGTATCCGGTGCTGGAATATGAGCCGCACTGAATCAAATTTGTGCAAGTTTGGGGGGTGGGGTTGGTATTCGGCAGGAGGTCCAACAAATAAACGTGGAAATTACAAACCGGAGGGTATAGTTGTAGTGGCTCCATTTAAACCTCTTTAACTATTCCAAAACCCAAGAAAAATATGGGGTTTTCAACATCACAGAACACTTTCTCCATCACATGAAGCGCTGATGAGAAATGCAAACTTTTTTTTTTTTAAAAAACGAACCCCTTATTTAGATGCTATTTCTGCTTGTTTCCATGGCAGCTTGGGGGGGATATTAGGGCTTTATCCCTCCATTTATAAACTGTTAAATCAGATTTCTCTTTCATCTGTTTTAACCCAGCGAGCCCGCTACATCCGCAAATGTATGAATTTCCTCAATATTTGTGCCCATTTTGCTCCCTTGCACACACACACACACACGCCTGTGCGCTCGCTCGTCGTCCGCGTTTTCCGAATATGACTCCCAACCCTGACCTATTATGTGGAGACAGCGGGTATAATATCTGCAAACCTTTGCCGCTGTGCCGGATAAGTAATGGCCTCGAGACGTCCTTTATCTGCAGCCGCACTCCTGCAGCTGGACTTGTGTATTCCCCACCTCACCCTCGCTGTCATACACAGGTATTGCATTATGTATGTGTGTGCCATTTATTCCCCACACAGCCGTGCATTTGCCACACACAGACGTGGTCATGAGGAAGGCAGATAGGGCAGAGACTGACACATTCATTTCCTTAACGGCAAATTTGGCCGCGCCGCCGTCGCGTTTTTAAGCCGCTTTAGCTATATATCCCCCGCAGATGTGGACGCTGAGATGCATCCCATCATGCTCTGCAAATGGAGGGAGCCAGGCTGTGTTGGGGATAGATAGGAGGAGTGTGTTGCTCAGGTAAAACCAGCGTGGGGGGGGGCAGGGGTGGACACGAGGAAGATGGGTAGAGGAATTGAAATGAGGCAGAAGGGGAGAGAAGTGAAACAAAAGCCGCGTTCGACGGGGAGTGAGTGAGCTTTGTGCTCTCGGGCTCCGTGGGAGGTTCGGCCCAATCATTTATAAAAGGTAAATGCTGTCAGGACGCAGGGTGTTTAAGGCGCGGCGCTGCAGGTGTGATTTATGCTCTCGGCGAGGGGCTATAAATCACCCTGCCTTTGTTTCCACAGACCGCCGCCGCGTCAGGACACAACCGCCTCGGCTGCACAGCCATGCAGATGGAGCGGAGGTAGCAACGGCGGCGGGTATGTGTGGCCGCGAGCCGGAACGGGAGAGCGCTCAGAGTCTATAGGCCTATGTTCGGAGGCGAGGGTGTGATGGATGCAGACTCCCTCAGCACTCGCGTGCAGCTGCAGAGCAGGGCGAAAGTGGTCAGACCCAGTGTTCACGCTTTTAAATCAAAACTGTGCTTTTGAATTTGACCTGCTGTCTTTTAGAGGACAGAGAGGTACTGGAGCGGGAAGCCGGCTCACATTCACCTTTGTACATGCATATTTGAGATTGTTAAACAGAGGAAGGATTGGAATGATCTCGGATGGGTGCATTCATCCCCAGAATGTTGATTCATTTCACCCTAACAGCTTTTAAACTAATGCTAACCCCTGAGTCTGAGCGCTGAGGACACAAGAAGTATTGATAGGACGGCTGTGTAGGAGGGAACGGGGCATCAGCAGGGTCACAAGTCTCGCGTATGACCATCGCATTGCCAGCATTCTTCAACCCGTGTGGAGAAAGATCTTTATTCTCCTCACAGAACTCCCACCTCTTTCAATGGAGATATGAAATAGATTGAGCTGTTTTTTTAAATATCACATTTGACGGCAGTTTCTGAAGCACCCAGGGGCGCGCTAAGGCATGGCGCTGGTCTTGTTTTGTTGCACAAACAAAGACGCTTCCTGGAAAATGTTGGTGGCTCATCGCAGCAGGGCTGACTAAAAAAGGCCTTTTTGCCGTTGGTGGAAAATACCACCTCGTCATTTGGAATTCATGATGTGATCTGTCACGTTCAACATATTCAAATACGGTGCCATCATGAAATTACCCCTGTCAATGTGCCTGGGTGAAATGAAAGGTCAGTGTTGTCCCTGAGAATGATCCTGACTGGGTCGAACACCAAGATCGATGGAGACATGATTGTTGTGCCAGTAAAACTATAAATTATAAGGTTAAAATATAGCAATTGAATGCAATATTTATCTAGGCTTTAGTCCAGGTAGTGGTTTTAATAAGAGAAGAGAGCCCCACTTCGATTTGTTTCTGAATGCTCGCAAACATGGCCGTCAACAGAAACCCAACTGTGCTGCACAAAGACCCCAACAATGTTCTCCACTCAATACATAATACAAGTGTATAAATCCCCTCAGCGAAGGCTTTCTGTCTCCGGCTGTGCGGGCTGGGGGAGGAAAATGGAGCTGTAACACACGGGGAACACGTACAAGCTGACCTGAATGGCTGCTGGTATTCTGATTTCCCTCAGGAGCTCCTCTCTGGCCTGTGCCCATGTTTCAGATTCCAGTGGGAGGCCATTAATGCTCAGCTTGTCGACCTGATCCATATGTATGGCTGGCTGCTGCGCTCTGTTCAGCTCCCGCCCCGCCCCCCCTCCTGACTCACCTACCTGACTGTCTTCAGGCCCCTGGCTAGCTCAAATTGGTTCCCGGTGCCACAAAGACGGGGATGGGAACAGCAGACTTGGTCAACTTGGACATGGAGGACAAGCGGGGCTGTTTTATTCGGGGTCGTGCGTCTGGACGTGTGGCTGCAGCTAACGGGCTCTGGCTGAGAGACAGAACCAGGCTCAAAGCGTTTGGGATGTCTTTTCTGGACACGAGTGATCATCCTGTCCTGCAAATGAACAGAGATGCTTCACTGCAATTATCCCAGCTCTGTGAGGCGAACAGGACTGATCCCTTTATGGGTGTGAGCCCGCTTTATCATTTATTTGTCTTCACTCCACTTCAATGGAAACATGTTCTTTTTTGAGGCTAGTGCTGTGCTGATGTCCTGTGAGCGGTGATGCGCACGTCTCCATTTGGCCAGCTGCACTGAACACTGAACATTGTCTAGACAGTCTAATTAAGAAATCATCTCTGAAGCACCATTATGCCAGTTTGGTGACAGAAGAGCGAAGACAGCAGCAGTAACCGAGGTGTCATCCCCGGCCTATAATTTCATCTGCTTTTAGTCCCTGCTGCTTTGCGTCCATCATTCATTGTCTTGTGTTGATTTACAGGTTAAAAATGATTTGTGAAGGATGGTCAAAATCAATTTAAAAAGCTAATGGCGGAGGGTCTCTCTGGCCCTCTTTACTGTGTTCATATTTGCAATCCATTTATCCATCCATCCATCCATCCAAGTTCTATTACTTTTCCCTTAACAGAGCCATCAAGGGATTTAGCCTATCCAGACAGTTTCTTTAAAAATGAAAATCTTGATTCATTACTTAAATTTCAAGGACATGTGTCTGATTGAGAAATTAAATTAATTATACTGAAAAAAGTATTTAGTGTTTAGAGTTTTTATTTTTGTAATATAATCATACCTTTAATTCATATATGAATGACATTATTCAAAGTTATTATTTAACTGAAAGAGTCTAAAGTGTTTCTTTATACAATTTTTAACAACAACTCCTGAAAAAATAGGCCCACATGCATTCATTAAGTGGATTTCACTGTGATCATGAAAATGTGTTCCTTATTATGTAGAAAGATAAACATGAAAACCATTCTGATAAATATAGAACAGTAGATATTTTATGTACTATTAGGCACTTAAATAGTCAATATAATGCCATAATTGTCATAATTAAAGAATGGAACTCTTATGTGCAGACCACATATAAAGACCTTATTTTGATGATGAAACATTATATTATCAGCTTTGATAATATAATGTTTCATAATATTAGAAGATTTGGCCTTATAATAAATCAAAGAAAACAAAAGTGATTTTGCAACATTGGAAGAGGAGTTTGTTAAAAATGCTCCTACAAATAAGGAGAATCCTTTCAGCCAAATTCAGTCCCGGGTAATCCACCTAATTTTAAAACAATTCTTTCAAATTTGCTGATTTTGGACTCTTCAAGTGCACAACGGGTGGCTGAAGCACGGGTCCAATAATTTTGCTATATTTTTTTACAATACTATTAACATTTTATTATGAACATACTGTGCGCATTTATCAGTTTTACTCTGATTATCATAATTGTCACGAATAAAAAAACAATTAAGATTAAGACGGTTCTTCTGCCAAGTGGAAAAATAAGGCTTGATGATTGGCTGAGAAAATCCTCAAAGAACAGTTTGCCCATCACTTGTTGTTGGCTGGGGGTGTAAATCCCAACGTTGGCAGTCTGGAAAGAGGCGAGTGCCTTCCAGTCAACACGCTGGGATGGGTTTTTTTAATAATCCGTGATTTTAGTTTCCAGTTTGAAATTGCTCCTCTGTGACTGTGACTGTGTGTGTGTGTGTGTGTGTGTGTGTGTGTGTGTGTGTGTGTGTGTGTGTGTTTCAGTTCAAACAAACTGTCTGACAGAACATTTGAGGAACACGTACTCCTCCTTTTTTCCTCTTCCTGTCAGGCAGGAAGTTCATTTGAAATTTAAATAATAAGTCTGCTTTGTGCATAATGTGCTCATGCAGGTGTAACAACACCCTGTAAACCTACAGATTTAGCCGCTTGTCTTTGTGCCGACGTCGCTGAATTTTCCATAGTTGCGACACGTTGGAATGATGCCACCCTAAAGTGTTACTGAGGCGATCCCCGTAGCGGCGGCAGCAGCTTTGGAATGCTTACACGCTATCATCCCGCCTTAAAACAAGGAGATTTATCAGGAACGTCTGCCTCAGCTGGGGCTTGGGGACCAAATTACACCCCCGATGTCTGGAAATAGATGGGTCCAGATATAATGGTGATGGCCCCTGGGTGGTACTCCTGTGAGGGGGAAAGAGGAGATTAGAGTGGAGGTGTGAGCTCACTGTAAGATTACATTTTCCCTCTTTTTAATGGATAAGTGCTTCTCTCTTTTTTTTCCCTGGTTCACTCCCACTATTCTGCCGGCTCCACAAGCCTTCCATTTCTCTCTTTTCCACCACACACGCAAAGTAAAAAAAAGTGCACACACGCCAAACACGCACATCTCTCCTCTCTCCCTCTGCCACCCTCTCCCTCCGTCCTCCCTCACTTGATCCTTACACCTACGTGCTACAGATGGTTTCATTTTATCAGAGATAAAACCACATTTGGTGGAACTGATTAAACAGAGGGAACAACATCCCCATCTGCCATTTATTCCAATCTGAAATTGCTTGGGCAGATGCTGACATCTTTGGAGATGATTGATTCACCCCGTCTGGCCAGAGAGGGGAGGAAAGGAGAGGAGAGGAAAGCGGAGCTGGATCCTCCCCGGCCCTGTAGCTTCCTGCCACAACACGACTGCAGTCCCACCGACGACCTAGCTCACCGAGCCATCTACGCCCGTTCTCCAACAGGCTGCTGCAATCAGCCTCAACACAGGCCCTGATTGGACTTGGGCAGGTGAGTGCGCTGCACGTAATCGCGGGACCAGCACGCGCCAGATTATCTGTCCCAGTGTGTGTGTGCGTCCACAGGTAACACACAAACATGGTTTACGATAGTGATGCTCTGCAGCGTGCACATAGCTTAGAGCTTCAATGTGGCCGCATAAGAAAATTATTAACATCATGGGTGCATGCGTTCACTGTATATCATTTATACACCATCAGGAGCCATTTCAGACACTTTGACATGAGCCAATGACCTTTGTACCACTGGAGTGACCAGTCTCAGGTTTAGGTTACGTTACATTTGCCAAAACCCAAGTAATTCCAAGATGTGACAGGTCAGGTAAGTTCCAGCTGCAGGTAAGAGGCAGACAGTTCTGTGGTTTTGTAGATTGTATTAGATGCATGATAAGCTTTCACTATGGGTTGCAAGTGAGGAAATGCTAAATAATTTTGTGCCTCAGATGTCACTAAAAGCATCTCGGAGCAGGGCCTTCTCATACGTAACCATCAAGGCTCTCTTCCTAGCACGTTGCTAAGGCTAGCGGATGTCACATTCGTAAGAAAGCCTCCTCTCAACCTTCAGCTCATCAGCATTTGTAGTGTCTCGCTTGTGGAGCGACCCCGCCCTCTGCAATTTCCGCTCGAGCGTTTCAAGATGCGAAACTCCTCCCGCAGAATGTGTCACCGAAGCCAGCGGTGTGTGAGCCTGAGCGCGATAAAGTGCATGCAGGCTGATACAAACCGCTGAGGTAGGCGCTTCGTGGCAATCAGGCGGCGGTCGCAGCTCATATACTTGTCTGATGATAACCGAAGATGGAGGGATGGAGATGGAGCTCTCTGAGGGACTGCTGTGATAATTTAGCTGAGGGACAGGGTGTGAATCATAGCTGAGGCGAGGGCAGATGGGAGTGGGGGGGGGCGGGCTGGAGGTAGTGGATGAATCATTAGGGTGGGGGCAGGGGAAGGACGGAGAGATGGAAGACAGTGGAGCATCCTCAGGGATCCGGATCCAGCCCAGAACACCAAACCGCCTCTTGTCTCTGTCTCTGTCCATTTTTCTGAACTGTTGCTTTCACTTTTTCTGATTCATGCTGCACTTCATCCCCCCCCCCCCCCCCCTACAAGAAATATAACAGCAACCTGAAAGTGGCAAATGAATTCCCAATCTGAATGTGCCCCCTCGCCCCGCACGTCCCACTCCCCTTCTCTCACCTCAGGCAGCTCGTTCTACCTCTCCACCCCTCTGTCTTCCTCTTCCTGCAACCGTGACAAACTCTGATGGGAAATTCCAAATCCACAGCAAATTGTTACAGCACCCCCCCCCCCACACACACACACACACACACGCACACACAGCCTTCGAAACAGTCAAACCTAAATGGAAGAAAGGCAAATTGTTTCAGCTCAGGCGGCTGCCATTTTGCGCGGATGTGCGACGTGACGAACGGAAACGAAGCGCTCGCCTGCCCCACTTCTTCCAGCGCAATAATCCATTACCAGCAACATCCACACCTTTTTAAGAGTTTCATCTCCCTAAGGCTTTGACTTTGGACAGGCAGAGGTTAGAGGAAAACAACCCGAAAGCAGTCTTATCTCCCAACACACAAATGTTTGTTAAGCCCCCCCCCCCTATTAAGCCCCCTCCCTTGAATTTGCATATTAATTGCATTTTGGCTCCACTTCCCACCTTTAAGGCTGCTGTTTATAGGTGCTTTATTTCTTTTGAGGAGACACAGACGTCCGCGGGGAGCTCACCTGCAACAGAGGACAAGAATTGGATTGCGCAGGAAATTGCTTCAACTTGAGTGGAATCGAATTTGCACCCCCGCATGGCTCGGCCCAAAGGTCTCGCCTCCCAGGGGAAGCGTGACCTCTCATGTACTGCACACACACATACACACAAAAAAAATACAACAAATCTACATGCGTTGCACATTCTCTCCCCCGAGGAAAATATTAAAGGACCTCAAAAAGTCAGATGAATGCTAGTTTGGCTCCCCCAATGCCTCCCATGTCAGATACAACCCCCTACTCTCCTCAGTATTTTCTTTTTCTCGTGAATAGTGCTTACTGCTCACAGCCTTCTCAGCAGGTTTCTCAACAAATGTTTGGAAGGATGCGAAAGTTTTAATGACTGGATTGAGTAGGGGATAAAGGAACAGCTGGAGGTTCGATAATGTAGTGGCTATTCTTATATAGGAGAGGTACACTCAAGCTGTCTCATCTGAAAACCCGCCGCTGTGGCTTTATCCGTGCTTAAGAATAACAGGTGATTGAGTTTTTTCCCCTCATCCTTATCTCCAAAACAATGTGACCATATGGGACTTATCTGAATATGACTTATGGAACACAGCTCGATATGTGCGATATGGCATTATGGACCTGCTTATTATTTGAGGATAATAGTTTCCTTCCACGGTCACACGTGCTTCTCTGCTGAACTGAAGTCACGTGCTTCTCTGCTGAACTGAAGTCAGCAGCGACATAAGAGGAAACACTAGACACTAGAGGTTGTTATTTTTATATCCATCCGCCATGCGTAACAACATTTGCGACGATCTGTACGGCGCACATAACAATTGTATCAATTAGCTGCGACTAAATTCCACCACAGGAGATTTGCTTTAATGCTAATGGTCCTTTATTCGGCTGTAAATCTAATGATCTGCACTCAAACCCTGGTGGTAACTCAGTTCCGGGGTATTGATTTCCTTTACGCTGCAGACTGATCTCTGGCCTGTTGGAGCCTAATATATCACAGTTGCCCTACAAAAAAAACAACCAAAAAAAAAGGTCAACAAAAAACAGGAGGATAATAAAAACAGCTGCAGGAGTGAGGTTTGGGGGATAGATCATGGATTGGGGGTGTATTTGGGACACTGTGCACCCACATTTCAGCATCTTTTGGTGAGTAATTCATATGTGAGCCTTGTCTGAATGAATCATATCACGGAAATCATGACGTTCTTTCAACTGGAACAGTGTCAGCAATCAGCAGATCTGCCCCTGCCTTTGTACCCCTACCTCCATGCCCCTACCTCCATTCTCTGCCTCTATGCCCCAGCCTCTGCACCCCCCCCCCACAGCCTCTATGCCCCCACCCTGCCCCTCCCTCCGTACCCCTCCCTCCCCTGCCTTTTTCCACCGAGTGTGAATAATATACGAATAGCTGCCTCAGAGAAAGCATCGTCTCATTATGACTTCCATTACAGCGGACCACTCCCCTTTAGCAGCATCATCTTCCTTTACCCGCTGGACCACGGCCGCCCGAGGCAGATGCACGCCCCCCCCCCCCCCCCGCCCCCCCCCACATTTTCCGTGAGGCCATTTACAGTAGCGCGCTCCCCTAACATGGTTGTGTGGCTCTCTGTCTCATCCTGCTAATGCAGCCTGCATGCAGACCACCGACCCCCACCGACGCGTCATATCAGCGAGGACAGATAAAGGGAGAAGTGCACGGCTGGGGCGTGGAGAAAGCACGAGCATGAGCCTCCAAGTTTCTGTGTTGGGCGCGTGCGGAGCGTGTTCTAAGCGGTTGGGTAAGCATTCGATGGGACACATAGGACTGCTCCCTCACAGATGCAATTAAGCTAAATGGGATTATGCCTATCACATTTCAGACAGGCCGGCCTCATGACCACCTGGGGGAGAGAGAGGGATGGGTGGGTGGGGGGGGGTGATGAAGAAAGGGTAGAGAGGTGAAGGAGATGCGAAGGGGGCGGGGGGGGTCTCTAAGAGACAGCATCCAGTGTAGCTGAACTCCAGTGAAGGATGATGCACGTCAGGGTTCTTCTCACTAATAAAAACCCTTTGACAGAGCGGGAACTCGGGGCGGATAATTCGATGATGTCGGATGCTGTCTTTAGAGCGATGGACAAGAGCGACCCCCCCCCCCCCCTCCCACTACCAGCGGCAGGTTAAATGTCAGTGCGAACAAAGAGATGCAGGGAGGGTGGAGGGGGGTGCGGCTGACATTTTCACACTGGCTGGTTCGCTTCATAGATTCTCATAGAGACGACGGCGTTCAGAGCCGTGTGGTCACAGGGGTGGGGGGGGGGGGGTGAGCCATCCACTATCTCCCACGTGAGGAAGGTTTGGCCACTGAATCACTGAACCCATTCTCTTCAGTCCTAACTAATCAATATCATATATTATTATTGGTTACCACTTGCAATGATGGACACGCCTTCAGCCCCTGATGTTCAATACCGGCGAGCTCCCATGTCACCCGATGTTCGCCTCACACCCTCCCAGTGGCGGCTGTGGTCAGGACACATCCCTGCCCCCCCAGTCGCACGCTCTCACAGCACCTCCAGCCTGGCCAACGCAGGGTCACTGCTCTGCAGTGACGCAAACCTGCACATATCGATCTGCAAGAACAATCCCGTCCAGTGTGGAGCCGCCCTTCCCTCTGTTCTCCATCTGAAAATGGTTTGACCTCTTGTGCCGATGCGCTTGTCTTTGTCATTGCCAGTAAATAACTGTCTGGGTGCGAGTGGACGCCTCTTAATGATGAGGAATTAAGTGTTGCTTGTTGACCACGGGGGGAAGACTGCAGTGTGCTCCCGATCAAGGGGGGACAGAGAACCGAGACCGGAGGGGGGTAGACTGGAGAGCTGTGATAGGACATGGCCCATTAATTATTGAATTTGCTGACGTTATGATAAATGGAGGCTGTAGCCTGTAACTTTTACAAGGCCAGCTGGATGGAGAACCTAGTCTCTGCTGTTAGAACCTGTTTATTTGTTCACCCTGCTGAGATAATCTGTTCATTCCAGTTCTTTACAACGGCGCCGCGCCTGTAAACCTCCGCCGCGATCTCAGACCGCCTTTGCAGCCGGAGAATCGGACCGCGCGCGTAGGTGAGGCGGCGAAGGAGACAGTGACGCCACCGTATTTTCCTGTAACGCGAGGTCGGCGGGGGAAGAAAGGCGACACTGTGCCGTGTTTGCACTGCGTGGGACGGCCTCCTGCCCTTGACGTGCATGTGGTAAACTCTGCCCTGAGGGGGCGTTCACCATGAATTGTGGCTCACAGCCCCTTCAGGCACTGGAGGGTATAGAGATATTGCACAGTTTGCTGGAGATGATGATTTTTCTTTGTTCCTCCAGCGCCGACAGACCTAACGAGAAAGGCAAAGTGAGCTGCCCCTCTCTGAATTAGTCTTGTTTAGTTTGTCTCAAACGTTCCCCATAGGGTGGTTAGCGTCTGAGAGCAACTATATATCACCTGAGGAAGAAATAACTAAACACATATTTATCAGTACTTTTAATATCTGGCAAAAATGAGCCTCATTTGCGGGGGGCTAAGGTGCCACTAATTTAGCTGCCTAAACAGCTCGGTGCTGCACACTGAATAATGACTCTTTTTATAGGAGACACTTAAGGATGGCTGAACTGGAGCTAGAATAATAGCACCATTTATGAGTCAAATGTATGGTTAAAAGTCACAGAGGGCATTCTGGCTGTATTTGTCTCCTGCGGTGTTTGCCTGTCTCAGAATAGTGCAACTGCCTGCTGAGGGAGCCGGGGTCTTCAGGACCGATTTTTTTCTGTCTCTCGGTAGCTACGCCATCACTAATGGCTGTCCCTGTAGATACAGCCTGCTGCAGCCAGCTGCTGCTTGGGCCCTCTGGAAAATAGGCTGGCAATTAGACCTCGCACTTAAAACAAGGTGAGTCAGGACCTTTTAATGGTGCGCTATTTCTGCGCCCCTACACATGTGGCCGCTTTAGGTCTTTTTTTTTTTTTTTTCCAGGCGTTCAGGCGTAGAGGGTAGTGCATCCAGATACTGTAACTGCACTCATGGGCAGGTCAGTAATGATAAGGAATTGTTTTGTTGGAGGATTTCATTGTTGTCTCAAGGTAGAATGAATCCAGTCTGGACAGGGTATTTATTATTATTATTATTATCATATACAGCTGCAGCTGCTATACTAGCTCTGTTTTCGCCGTCCTCTCAGCCAGACCTTGATGGAGAGGAGAGGCTGTCTGCGTTCGTTTCCTTGGACTTCACCCAACTGACCTTCAATCAGCGCAGCAACGTATATAGAGGAGTGACCTCGCAGAGACGCGGCCTCGCACACAGAAATGTCCACAAGCGCAGCGGCGACGGAGGGGTGGAACGAACGCGAGCATAGCAAGAAATTATTTACCATCGCACAAATAGAACATGCGTAGGCTGAAATAAGAGGGGTAATATCCCTGCTATTTCCTGCTGTGCTTCATTAAAAATAAATCTTCCCGGTGCAGCCAGTTTTCATCCATGTTTAATTTCCTTGACGGTGTTTAATCTTTAAAAAATATTTTTATGAAAGCACGTCCCGGGCTAAGTGTTTTAAAATGCAGAGGGCTGATGTCGACTCACAGAAGTCTACTGTTTTCGCAGAGGCTTTTTCAGGCGGCGAGGCTTTCTCCCTCCGACCAGACTGCAGAGGTTCATCCATACACTGTGACTTTCTGGACTACGTGTGAGGAGAGGCCGCCGGTGATAAATGACAGCCTTCACCCGGGCCAAAGTAAATGGATTATCTTGGCTGCGTCCTCCCCCGACCGGGTGCCGAGGTATGAAATGGACCAAATGAATTTAAAATAAAAAAAAGGGGGGCTAAGAATAAACCAAATCCAAATGAACTGGAAACAGTGAAGAAAAGAAAAGAAAAAAACCCTAACAATCAAAGCATCAGGATACAAGTAATGGCGTCAGGGTGCACGGACACATATTGTGCACGTGTGTGCGTCTCCAAAGTGCTCCTCTGCCTTTTGTTCTCTGGGAGATAAAGAGCATCCACTGCTCAGGAACAAACACATAAATATGCATTAATCTGTTCTGGTTGGGCGAATCTGAAGAACTGTCAAGCATCAATTGTAAAGGTCATGCTTTGTTTGCTTAAGGGAAAAATCCTGGAGATCATGGTTAGGGCACCATTTGAATAAACTATGCAAGGATTTACAGCACAAGAAGTAACCTTCAGGGGTAAACACGCCCACTCGCCGCCACCGGGGAATACAATTGTGACAATTACGCCTGTGTTCTATTGTCAGCTTTGACATATATTAAAGAATGCGGATGTGACACAGACCCTGGGAGTCAGATGTTGCTTTTAATGAGAGGAGAATTCACTTTCTTCAGTTGAAACTTCGAACTGTGCACATCTTTTCGCTGTGCTGCTGCAAGAGTTAATATGACCCCTATGACTCCGCCTCCCCGCCTCTCCCCACCCTTTGGAGTGCGACGGCTTAGCGGAACCTGGCAGGTGGGCCGAGGAGGGTGACCTTGCCTCTTCCCGTGTGGAATTTTGGTAAGAGTGCCGGAGCACGCCACAGTTTGGTGGACAGGCCTGGTGGACAGAGGGTCTGTTATAAAACCCTGTGGAGGCAGACGCCGTGCGGTGGCCCCGGCGCCTAAGAAGGCGGGGACACGTAGGCAGGCGCCAGCCAGGTCACGCAGGCCTGTGTCTGTGTCGTGCACGGAGAAGGCCTTCTCAGCAGGCATGCAGGCAGCCCGCCGTCCTCTCCTGTCCCCCTCTCTGGGAGGCAGAGCGGAACAGCTCGTTTGCACGTGCTTTGTATAGATTAAAGCCAGGGAACGTCAGGAATAATTAAAAATAATAGCTCTTCGTGCATCTTAGATTCATATTCCACCTCTTCATGGATGCTCATCCATGTTCCATGCGTGCCTCGCGCACATGCCTGTTAGCCGAGCGTGTCGTTTGCTGATCTTTTATTTTTTGGTGAAACATCCCGACACGTGACACGTAATATTGAAACAATAATGATAATGCGATTTGTCCAACCCCACGTGCGTGCGTGCGCACGTGTGTCTGGAAGAGAGCAAGACAACAAAGTCCTCTCATCCCATTAAGTCTGTTCTTCAATCACCCAAATGGCTGCTTGGGCAAAGTTAATTGCGACTGTGCAGTAACCCACGTAAAACGCATAACAAAGAGGGAATAATTAATATACAGAGGACATGCAAAAAACATCATGCATAATTGACGTGGTTTTTGCTCGGTCATTTCCACCATCAATCTCTCCTCCACCCACAACAACCTTATAAATAACTCCGCTTTTCGTTTGTCTCCGAGTAATTGTTTTTGTTATCTTGAGCGTTTTAAAAAATGGGATTCTGGGATTTATGTAGGCTAAATTGGCACTTTAATGTTTTTGGCACCACATGTGACTCTGTTGTCCACTTTCTGCTCGGCAGCTATTCATTAGGGGCCCTGAACTGCCTCGGAGTGGTTTAATACACTATTATAAATGCATAAATAAAAAGAATTTGAAAGGTAGAAAAGAAACTCCCATCAATAACACAAGTTAGCCGCCATTTAGCAGTCATCTCCAGACAAAAGTCAAAAGCCTGCTCATGCTCAAGATACCAGTGCTGAGGCAGAGGCGTAATAATCCCAATCCAGATTGGAACCCGTCTCTCTGCAGTCCGACAAACCCGCAGATGAAGATAAAGAAGGCCGGCATAATGGAATTAAAGAGGACAAAATTGGTATTTGGGCTCAGTATAGCGGCAGCATGATGAATCGTGGCATTTTCTTCGGGGACATTGCTGGAGGAAATGTTATAAAAAGCCCATGGGAACCGACAGTCATCCATCCTGTGGTGGTGGCGGTTGAGGGGGGGGGGGCATTATGGTGGCCCTGAGGACTGGGGTCTGCGCGGCAGTGGGTAATCTAAATAGTGACACCGGGCTCCAAGGCCTCTGTGGAGCTGCCCGCTCCGTCGCCTGCAAAGAAAACAGATCAGGGGAGAAGGATCAAGGTTTGTTTTCCTCCCCGTTTCTAGGTCATTATTTATTATGTGCAATATCAACGTCCTTGCCTGCTGCATGGGACCCCCCCCTTCCCCCCCAATTGACAGATCTCATTATAAGATAAAGGTGACAAAGATAGCTCATAATGCTTCAGAGAAATGTAACACCATTAGCAGGTCATTGTCATCGTTCTAATGTGTCCTTTTAAGCCGCTTAGTGAACTGGTGCTGAAGTGTGATACAGGGATTAACCTATCACAGAGTTGCTGCGGAGGAGTTGAGCCGCCATTGATGGAAATTTTTGGACGTGCGGCGGTATCTTTCCGTGGCGCCGGGGTAGAGTCACGGCAGCGGCTGAATCCCAAACGCGCAGAGGTTTCTGGGAGACGGGGGAGGATATCTGGCGGGTACGGGCATGCGCGGGGCCGGGGGCCCGTCTGCGCTCGCGACACGTTTAACGTTTCAATGGGAGAGATTGTAAACATCAAAACACTGTTTTATTTCTCCCCCTTATAAATGCACTTATTGTAAAAGATTACCTGCTTACGATGACGCAGCAACAACTGTCCTCATTACAGAAGCACGGCAAGTGCCTGTAGTTACCCTGCAAACAGTATAAATCTCAATATCACCAAATGGCGTCTCGTTTCTTGAATAACCCTCTATTAAAAATGTGCTTTTAATGAGTTGACGGAGCTGATATACTGAGGTTGAGCATCTGCCTCTGTGGATTAATGACAGAATTTCACATTTGAGTTGTGGAAATGACTCCAAAATGTGAATGGCAGCAAATGCTTCCAGGGTTAAATGGTAATTTATGGGGCCATTGTTTAATTCCGCCATACCGAGGAGCCATCTGCAGTCATGAGGACACGTCGTTATCGTTCAGCCATTCGTTGCACTTTTGGTGACTGTTAGCTGACACGATTTCACCGATCAACTCCTCGGCCTCATCAATCATTCCATTAGCTCTCAGCCTCGCATTCGGCGTCGCATTAAAGCGAGCGCTCGGCATAAAAGATGCTCGGTAATGATGATACAACCCACATTAGCTGAAGTGTTCTCTGGCACGCACCAAAGTAAGGAAGAAAAACGAGTGTCGCGGGTTTTTCCGTGTCTTGTTTAGCTGCAATTTTTCCCATTTTCAGATGGAAACTTTTCAGATTAATTTTCCGTGTGACCTTGATTCAAAGGGGCAGAACAAACAGTGCGATAACCATTAGCATCCTGCTAATTGTTAGTGAAATAGTAATCATATTTAGGGCCTCTTTTAGCTTCTTATTTATTTATTGGACATATGGAGGTGAGCTGTTGCCGAGGTAGACGTGATGAATAGAGCCCCGGGATGCAAATTAAAAGCTTTGTAATTAAACCCACCCATCGTAATGGCTTTCTTGCCTCCGACCTGATGGTTCTGACTGCAACAGTAATGGATTTTCACGTTGGAATTTGTGGATATTCAGATGTAAATGCTGCGCTCCGCGTCTTGATTGTGTTATTTTGTTTGTACGTTTGTTTCTGATTTGTTGGCACCAAAATCAGAGCGGAGGAATGGCGCTTAAATCACTAATGCTCTAAATCACAGTGCAGTTGTCAGGGTAACGGGACTATTTATGCTGCTTTTTTAGAAGTGCGGGGGGGGTCATGTGATCAGGGGATAGTAATTATAGCATACGCTTAATTACATTAGCAACCTCCTGTCTTTTCATATTATCTCCAATGCAAAAAAAAAAAAAAAAAAAAAACAGAGAGAGATTTGGTTATGTTAATAAGCTGTGTTTTAAACATGGTAATGGAGGCCGAGTTCAAAGTCATTACGCTATAAGGAAGATCCATTTGAGTGGCGAAGCCCTCGAACAGTGCTCGGCTCAAAGTGCACATTGTTTAATGGTATTGATCAACGGTCTAGCGAGCTCGGGGGTTTTTGCTCATTACTGCGTCTTATTCATGCTTTCTTGGGTAATGATGCCCACACAGCAATTACTGCCACAACCATTTAGATGATCTAAGAGAGAAATGGTAATCATAAAAAGATGGAAGACAAAGCAGGAGGAAGCAGAACCATTATCCGAGAGGGGAACAAAGCGCTTTTGTGTTGAAGGGGAAAGTGTCATGACTTCAGGAAAGTGACTTCAGACAAAATTACTTTCATTATTCTAAACTAAATCGATCGTTTCACCCTCAGAGAGTCAGACCAATTGAGTAAAACTATTTTTTTTCATATGGTAGCTACACTGTGCCCAATGTTTCATTATCTTTTATTTTGTAAAATGTAAAAATGTAAAATGTTCTCCAGATCTTTGCTCCTGACTTTCCACCTATTGTACTGTTATTGTCTTTTCTGTCTGTTTTTCTTCTGCATCACCTCAGAGACTCTTTGTGCTTAAATGCGGGGCTGAGTGAACAAACAGATGAAATGCAGCAGCACTCGGAACCCTGACATCATGGTCACGGTCACATCATGCCTCGACATAATATGAGCCAATCAGAATTCAGCATTTCCTTCTACAAAGTAAGCTGCCACAAAGACGCAAGACTGAGGTTAAAACAGATGTTCGCGTTAATCCTTCACACACGTCATTTATGGCAGCGATGGGTTGTTAATCTTAATTCTGAAAATGTTCAGCATGTTGCATGTTTATGCACGTCCCTGTGTATTCTCAGCACTGCGGGTGGATGTTGGTGGGTGGATGTTGGTGGACATTGTCCAGGCTTGCTGTATTTTTCACCTGTAGGAACTCTTAATTAAACACAGGTCAGTTCCCTCCCACGTTCTCTCTCCCTCTCTCTCTCTCTCTGTGTCTCTCACCCATCCTCCCTCACCCTTTCCCGTCTCTCCCTATCAGCGAGGCAGCCGACACCCCAGACCTGCTCACTCAACTGCTTCAAGATTTATTCTTCGCAACAAATCTGCAACAGCTGGAGAGCCGGGGAATGCATGTAAACTTTGTGTGTGTAATTTGGTGACAAGTCAGGCTTAATCAAGCTCCCAGTGGCTGGATGAGAGGAGCGCCGGGGAACGGCATATGGGGGGCTGAGTGGTGAACAGGCAATGGGTCGGGGGAGGGGAAAGGGGGGGTTACAGAGCCCTGATCGTGTGCATACACATGCTGTACAGTAGCAACAGCCAGCAGGCGGCTAACTCAATCACAACACTGAGGGTTTACTGTATACGCGTGTGACCTCACACAAACATGTATGTTCATCCAGATCTTTAATGTTTGCTTTCTTTTATGCAGCATTCATTTACGCTTAATGTCACCTGATGCCATTTAGCGTGGTTTTATGATGGTAGTATTCCCCCCATAGCACAGGGATGAGGTAGAAACCTCACCCTGTAATGGGATGTAACAAAGGACACTTCATTCACCATGGTTCTTCTAATACTACCTCTCCTGTCTTCTATCAATTGTTTCCTCCACCGCGCTTTCCTGGCCAACTGTACTGGGTTCCCCTCACCACGGACGGCTGCAGAACTTGCCGGCGGAATTTAATATGATAGAAATACGCCTGAAAAACAGACTCAGGAATGTGTCAATGCAAGAGGAGCGTGGAGAGAGCGAGCGAGCAACGGGCGTTCTTTTAATTGGATGGAGGGGAGGGGTCAGGGACGCCGGAGCGGTTCTTCGTATAGAGCTGAGACCTTGGACGGCTTTCACCATATAGGTCCTTAAAGGCATATAAATGTGTGCTGCAGCTCTTCATCCAAGATGTTTTCCAATTTCCAGGTCAGCTGAAAGAAGCTATTATGCCCCCCCTTCAATCCTCTCTGCCCTTGGAATATAGATTCTTACGTGTTTTCAGCAGGGTAGTGTCCAAAACAGTGGTCGTCATGGTTACGCAAATAAACGATCCATGTATGTTGGTGTAGTCATTTTAAAGGAAGAAGAAATTTTATACATATATATGGAGAAAGGAGGAGAGGAGGCAGGATGGTGTTAATAGGCAGAGATTATGCGTTTGTGTTGTGTGAGCTTGGCTGTTTTGTCATGATGCATTATAGTTTCTCCTCAGGAACACATGGCAAGGTATTTACCAAGCCATCTGCTAAAATCGCCCAGCTGAATTGAGCTGACGTCCAGTTGCTAAGGAAATGGATGTTTTTCAAAGGGGCCAGCCAATGTTGCACACCTGTCAGTGTAAAAGGACCCGGTCTCCCGCCGCCTGCTGCTTTCTTTATCTCTGTGTGCCCGTGCATCTGAAGCTCATCATCACGCCGCCGTCGCTCCCCGCTGCTGCACTTTCTGCCGCTTTCACGTGCGTTTGCTTCCGTTGCGTCTTTTATTTCATATAATCTGTCCTCGCCTTACAGGCGAGCCACGCCGGTGTGCCGGCGCGGATGAGCCCTGACAAACGGCGGCTCCAGAATAAACAAGGCGAGAGAGCGCGCCGGGGTTGAGCACATCGGCGAGCAGGTGGCCGTGATCGCTCTGGTGTCACCATCCTGCGGGCCAGGCGCCCGTTCCCGGGAGGAGTTAATGCAGTTGGAGGTGTGAGTCCGGGCCACGTGATGAAAGCGGCCGTGGGGCAGGGCGCGACCTGCCGAGCGCAGCTTTGTCATCTCGGCCCCGGACGCCGCTTCCCAGTCCGGGTGACACCTCTGGAGGTCGCCACGGGGGCGGGCCTCTGGCCATAAATCAACACGGTAACATGGGACGAGGTGTCCTCTTGATCCCCGTCTCGCTGGCCTGCTTGGGCTCTGTCCTAGATACAGCAGAGATGATGTGGTACTCCATCAGAGCATCCGCCCAAAGCCAGCTTAAAACGAGGAAGACTTTCAAACTATAAACGCTCTCCTTCCCTCCTATAATCATTTCAGATGTGAGGCTGGAGAATAGCGGGCTGCTGCTCAATAATCCCTGTAAATAAAGACAGATAAGGTGCATATCTGAGTGCAGGATCAGAGCTTTTATTGTGCTTTTGTGCTCGACATCAGCCCTCTAAAGTATATTATTGCTTTACCATAGCAGAGCCATCAGCCTTCCATTAGTCAAATATTAATATGCACCTCAGAGAGATAATTACCCCGGTCGCCCAGACACCATCTGAACTTAGGAACAACCTCTCCTGTCTGCTCGCCGCCGAACAAAGGCGCCTCGGCTGGAGGAGGAACGTCTTCATTTCCCTCACAGAATACATTAGGCCCGTAAGTGGGCTCCGTTATTGGCCGTGCCTGCGTGTGCGGCGGGCACCTGGGATTCTCCAGGCCTGTTTGATGTGGCCCTTTTCAAGCACTCTGATCATCCTGTTAAATTGCGGCTAATGGACAGGGCCCGCCACTCAGAGAGGCCCAGACAACGGGGGGACAATTTAGCGACATGCGCGCACACCTGTCCTTTGTAGTCGAGCGGGATATATTGCGGGCACGGTCGCATTAGCCTCACACAGGCGCTCTGTGAGCTGCGGTGTGGCCAGAGCCTCCATTTAGGCCTGAATAACCCCAGGTGTTATTACCTGAGAACACCCCCCCTCTCTCCCTATACCATACGTATCGTTCTGACCTAACAATGCACATGCTGGGCCTGGACTTTATATCTTTACTGAGTCGCACGTGTTTTCCACTGCTGATGCACAGCTGCTCCTGTCCCATCAGTGGAATCCCCTCTAAATTATGGGCTGGGGGCCACAGCAAATGGACAGGATGTTGATGTGAGTGCATTTAAATGTATATCAATGAAAGAAAAATCTTTTGTGTTTCTTTGCTCTGCAAGATTAGCGCTGTTCCCATTCCCCGATCTGTCAGATTGGCTTATTTTTATTTTTATTTTTTTCCAACCCTCTCTGTCTACCGCGGCCGTGACATCGCTGCTAATTGGTAAATCCTTTAAACAAGCAGAATCTCCCTTTTGTTCCCCATCGCGAGCGAGAAATCTTTTCAAATTAGGCAGAAATGGCGCAAATTAGTGTCCCTCAACAACAAACGACGGGGAAGGGGAAAAAAAAGACACCCCAAAAAAAAACCAAAAAAACAAAAAAACAGTATTAAAAAGGAAAACAGGGCCCAAGGAAATGAGCATGCCTCATGCAAACACGCCGCGGGCTGCTCCTCTGAAGCGTGCTGGAACAAATAACTGAGCAGGTAAGAGAACAGAACCTCTGAGAAACGTCCGAGGCTTGGCTCCAAACCAGGCCCATATTGAATGGCACCTAACAGTTTTAAATCAAGTCTGTGTGCCCAGCATCTGATGTGGGAGGGACTGGGAAAGGCTTTCTGTGAGCACACCGGGAGATTTTTATATTTGAGCTTTGTGTGTGTGTGCACGCGTGCGCGTACGTGTGTGTGTGTGTGTGTGTGGACAATGACAGTATCTGCTGTGCCAGAGGAACTGATGAGCAGGTGGTCTGAGTGGGATTCAGCATACTCTCTCTCCCTCCTATTCACACTCGCACTCTTCCCTCTGCTCCTGTATCCGTGCATGCCTACTGTATGCGTTTGTCTGCCTCTCTCTCTCTCTCTCTCTCTCCTCTGCTTGTTCCTTCTCGTTTCGTTTTAGCTCGCCGCTCGCTCGCAAATCGCCGTCACGGGCGCTGCCTGCCAGAGGAAAGTTGTGCACGGTTTCCAAAACTCCTCTCAGAACTGTCATGAAATGTTGAAAAGGCACCCCGCGGTGCAAACCGACACGCAATACGGGAGTTCTGACACCTGCGTGTGAAGGTATGTTTGAAGTTGCACTAAATAAATGATTACAGGAACTCTGCTCTGCTGTTCCCGAGGCGGTGCGCGGTTACATGACTCAGGCCTGCGGACAATGCGCCTCACCTCAACACACGCGGGGACGCGGCGTTGGTGGGTCTGATGTGGCCCACATGTTGCTGGAGCTTTGCTGGCCCGGTTGGACGGCGCCGCAGTGTTGAGTGTCAGCTCCTGCGGTGTCCAGTTTCACGACGCACATCAGCCAGTAACGGCTATAAAAACCAGTCATACCTGAGAGGCCGCGAGGCCAGAAGACGTTTTTTCTCCTCTTTTTTAAAGTCCAGAATATCTGACAAAGTGTAACATTTTGATTAGACAACGAGACGGAATTAGTGGTTGGTGCGGTTTTTACTGACACTTCTGCTCATTACCTTGAGGAAAACTCCAAAAACGTCAAGCGAATAAGCCCACATGAATCCAGAGGGTCGTTCTCTTATTATCAGGCTGATTTGTGACTGTTGCATCGCCTGCTCGAGTCGTTAGTTTGCTTCTAATATCCAGTCAAATTACAGATGAAGCCGTTCCTTTTTTTTTTAAACGGTGACATGATTGCACGCACATAAAAACATTACACTTGTTTAATCTTTTATTATTTTATTGTTCTTTGTCCTTCCTTTAATCAGATTGTGACCATAGTTAAAGAGGACGTTGATCTTGCTTTTATGTTGTTGCTTGTTGTCAGCCTCTTTGTTAATAATTTGGGCCATAAACGCGCTCATAAAAACGAGTCCAGATGATTTATCGGCGAGCGTGCCGTGTCGGCACTGATGACTGGGCAGGATGTGAGCTGAGCAGGGTGGACAGTGAGTGTCTGATGTGTCATGAATTATAAATAACAGAGGTGAGCTTTCCACAGGCCGGTGGCAGACATTCCTGCAGGAAGGTTCGAAGCACTGGGGTGAGGGGGGGTGGGGGTTGGGGGTTCTCCTCCCATTGTGTCTGCAACTGCATGGTGAACAGCGCGAGCATCTCCTGCAGCACCGCGGGCTGTTTTGCAGCTCCAAGATGAAGGCCGGCCACGTTTCTGCACGCGGATTCTTAAAAGGGCTTTGGTTCAAAACTGATTTTCATTGCTCCAGAGGGAGGGGCACGTGAACCGGGGGCCAGCGTCCTGCCTCATTAGCTGCCGCAGCTCCGCTCCTCTCGCAAGTTGAAGTGCATTTCTTTGGATGGCTCCTAAATGGAGCGTGCTGTTTCGCAGCTCCTCCTCGCTTACCGCGCCGCAGCTGGGAGACGAAGAGCCGCGTCACGTCCGCAGCCCGGCGGGCCTCAGCCGACGCCTCCGTCTCTGCTATTGTTGTTTTTTCAAATCGGGCTGGAGGAGCGAGGAGAAGGTGTGACTCACGTCCTGATAGCCAGCTGATCATTTCCATCACACCTGGGCTGTTTGTTAATACTCACTGGCTGTTTTGCTGAGTGGTAAATCATGGATCAATAGAGATTGCACTTAAGGAAATGAGATAAAGGATTTATTTTTATTGATATTGATTGCGAAGGCTGGCAGAGTCATGGAGAAGGAGCGACACTGCACCTCTGTGAGGAGGATGCTGATTATTTTTATGGTCTTTAAGTATTACAATAATTAAACAGACCAAAATAAACCGACGGGGCCAACTCAATCATTGACGTGAGGGTGTGCCGAGCGAGCTCAGGACGTGTCATCAGCGAGCTGCAGCCCGTCTCCCGTCACGGGATTGGCTGACTGTTGAGCCAGCCGCGCAGACAGGCGCAAATGGAGTCAGAACACAGCTGCGGGAGCAGGCCTCCATTATCTGCCAATGCCTATTGATTCACCCTGTGGGATTTTTCCCACTTTGGCCTGGGAGCCACAGCAGCACTCGCAGCCCCGCACTAAGCGCGCGTGAACAAGGTGATCCGGCCGAAGCGACTCGAACCTGTTTAACTGAGTTTATGGCCTTCTCCTCCGGCACTGACGGAGTCCCCCTCCCCGTGGCTGGTTTGGGTGCTGAGGCTATGCTGTTGTGATTTCTATAATTACAGACCCGGCAGTGGGCGAGGACCCATAACGAACATTTCTGCTGCTATAATTAGTTTGGCTGCTCGCAGAAATCAATCAGATAGTGTCAATAGGATTAACAAACGGTCTCACTTAGTCTCTGAGACATGGGCATGCAGCTTCTGTGCGTGTGAGATGCTTTCAGTTTTCTCTCTAATATCGCTTTAATATCACATTAATCTTGCTGATCACTGCGCCTCATTCCTGCATGTTGTTGTTATTGTTGTTGTTTTGTGCTCTTTGATGCTATCTCGCATCCTTCGTCGACGCGGGGCTGAAGTCGCCGCATTAATGTTTGCCTTTTTATCCTCCCGTGTGTTATCATACGGACAGTCCTGGCATTAATGATCAAATGAACGAGCGTCTTCATCAGTGCGCCGACAAACAGACCAGCAGATACTCTGAAGCAAACGTAAACTCCAGATGATCGTGTGATTCACATATTTGCCCCGTGCACATATTCGCCTCCATTATTGACTATAAATAATGCATGATCCCCAGCTTTTGTTTACGGTGAGATGTAAAGCATGGACGGCAGCGTTTTCCACCGTGCCAAGAAGCGCCACTCTGTGCATCCCCATCCATCTCCATCCATCTCCATCTCTCAGATTATAAAGCGCATCCTGTTTATTTCCCAGCATCTCTCTGCTTTCCTGCTCGAATCAGCGGAGGGAGGAAAAAAAAAAAGGTTAAGGAATAATAACAGTTGTTAATCTCTGACGGAAAACATCTTTTCATATGAAAATCTCCAGGTTGATCTCCCAATCCCGCCGTATTGTCAATCTGGAATATGCAAGCCCTGGAGGGAAAGGCTCTGTAATCTGCTCTTAATCTGAGCCCCCCCCTTCCCCCTCCCTTTGCACAATATCCTGAACAGCAGCTGTTTAGTGAGCTCCGCTTGTTTTCATCACTCTGGATTGTCTGTGAATATGGCTGTAATATTTAAAGTGTCTCTCTCCTGACATTATCTCCGTAGATGATGGGACGAGCACTCAGGCCTATTGTACTGAAGGAATGTGTGCTTGGCCGGCCTGTGTCTAATTTGGAAATTACAGTGATTACGAGCTAAATATAAAAACCAGGGATTTTGAGGCTGTAAGAGGCCCGCAGCAAAGACAGCAAAGGCTTACTACATTGTTTGCCAGATGCAAACACACACAAACACGCACAAAAGGAGCTGCACAAACACGAGCACATATGCACGTTCCAGGAAGAGGCCATCCGACGCTCTAAGTGCTAGCGCGTTCTTCCCCTGTGTGTCTGCCACCCTCGCCCGCCACTCGCGCTCTCATCTCTCTCTCGCGCGAACATTTGCAGCAACGCCGCTAAAAGCCTTGAGCGCGGGGATGCAGGGGCACCTCGTCGGGCTCTCAGCCCACTCTGGACTTTAAATGCAGCCACACACGCATGATGGCTAACAGATGTTAGCCAGATTACACGCAACACGGGCCCAAACTGGACTCAAGCGCCGCTGCCTCTCAGCCTCCGCTCCCTTTCTCTCAGCTTCCTCAACAAATTCATTCGTTAATGGGTGATCTAGATGCTGTCTGCTGTACAGGTAGAACACATATGTCTGCCCCCCCCCCACCCCCAACCCTGTGTGTGCGTGTGTGTGGGATTGTATTGTTGGAAAAAGGAGAGCTTGACGGCTGTGGATATAATTAATAGGCCACATGCGGCTGCACCAAATGTGTCACAGTGAGGGGAAATCAATCGATGGTGTCTGCCAGTATATAGGCTGTGTGTGTGTTTGTGCGTGTGAGCGCGTGTGTGTATGTGCGCATGTGCGTCTAGGCCTGTGTGCATGTGTGATGCCGAGTGTAAGTGATGGAAGGATGGTGCAGCAGTGCATTGGGACATAGGACCAGGACCCAAGAGAAAAGTGAAAGGAGGAGAGCTGCAGAGAAAGGAATCATGGGAAAAGGGAAGTGGAACTCAGGGGAGGAAGCAGAAACTAGACCCTGCAGAGATACATGGGCTGGAGGTTCCGTCTCCCATCTCAGCTGGAGAGGAATCATCGCCTTTAGCTATATCCTGCAGAGACATTTGACATGGAAATTCATGAGCATGTCAATATATGGACACAATGTAGATCTAACACAGGCACCACAGGAAGCCCCCGGCTACATAATTAGCAGCCACTTTTATCCAATCTGATTCAACTTGCTGTGAGTCCATATGTTTAGCGGGGAGGACCAAATCAAACCTGTGCTACTCATGTGGATAGCTCCGATTCAACAGCCAAGCAGTGAGACCTTCTTCCCTTCCTTCTCTGGGCCTGAACTCTTTTTTTCTTTTTTGTCTTTTTAAAAGAGCGTATCTAAGTTTGGAGGCAACGGGAGGAAATCAATGCAGATAAGAGTTGGATAGAAAGCAGTGTGTTGAACAGGCTGGCAGCAGCCTGAGAGAAGCAGCCTTTCACCAGCTGCAGGCCCCTCTCTGCATGATAGTTTGTGTGTGTGTGTGTGTGTGTGTGTGCGTGTGTGCGAGGGGGTGTGCGGGGCTGCGGGGGCGGCCCCATCTCGGCACACGATCACAGATAGCACTGCCAGGCGCCAGACGCCCGTAGATGAGACAGGGGGCGTTATCACAGAGCGCTGCTGCTGTTGCCCTTGGAAGTCATGTGGTATAGGTGCACACAAAAACAGGCGCACGTAGGCGTGCACGCGTGGAGTCCGCGCAAACCTGATTTTTGGTGGCTGACCCAGACGCCTCTCTGCATATATAACCACCGTCTGCTTTGCAGTGCGAATGCCTGAATAAAATCCCCGATTTAATCCCAGTAGTCGTCGTGGCAACGGGGCCTCGCCCGCGTGCTAAAGGATGTCTGCGCTGGTTGCGTCCATTGCCGAGCTGAAGTTTGCCAACAAATCCGCCGGGTTTGTCCTCTGTTCCGAGGTTCTTCCTTTATGCCTCCTGCTCCTCAGACAGCTTTGAGCATCACCCAGTTACCGTCAGGTCAGAGAGAGGAGGCCACGCCCAGGGGTCAGAGGTCATGCTCTAGCTGAAGCTTTCACCATATCAAACCTAACTTTATTGAATCTAGTCGTGTTCCTTGCTGATCCCGCCTGCATTGAGTTTCATGTGTTCTTATTTAGGAGCGCCCCAGACCCGGCACAACAACCCCCCCCCACCCCCCACCCCCCCCCGGTAAACAGTCCATTAGCACCGTGCTCCAAGGTAAACATATTTACTGGCTGGTGATGGCGTGCCAGTGTGGCTCCTCAGGCCCCCGTGGCAGAGGGGATTTCATTAGGCAGAGGGCAGGGGGAGAGCGGAGGAAATTAATGTGCCATTCAAGATGATTTCTTTGTTTCCCATCAACACGATCACAGACAGGCCGCGGGGAAGAGATGATTTACGCACACAAAGGAGAGAGAGAGAGAGAGAGAGAAAGGGGGGATGCAGGAGGGAGGGGGGGGGGTGAAATCACAAAAGGCTCCCAGTGCATGAAATGTCTTCCTTTCAGTGGAAACACTCCTGTCACTATTTCTGTTATGGCTTCAAGTGCTGGAATTGTTCTCCGTCGGAAAGAAAAGAAAAAAACATCTTGTTTGTCATTAAGAATTGGAAATTCTGCGGCATAAACACCAACAGGCACAACAACGTAACCACCACCCCCCCCCGCACGCCCCACCGCCTCACCGCAGACGCCGCGCGCTATCTACACGCAGTAATCCAACCAACACGGCGGTGTCCTGCAGCCTTATTAAAAGCTCGTCCCACAATAGGAGCTCTATCACGGAGTTCGCTGTGGAAACCCTGGAGGATGTTTTTCTGCGGCCTGTTTCATTTATTCATAACTCCGCACCACCAATAATCAGGAAAGTGCGCAGGGCTGAGGGCGGCTGTGCACGAGCTGCTCCTCACTCTCCGAATTCAAACTTCTCTCCGCTGGTTTCGTGTCATGTGTACTAATTCAATATGAGTTTACTTTGAACAGTAAAAGAAAACTGCAGGTGGACTGCAGACAGGCGCGGCGACATATATTCAACAACCACCGACTGATACGAGAGGAAAGGTCGGGGTTTTTCTTCTCCGGAGATCTCAGAGCGGGTTGACCAGCAGCCGTGCTCTTTGCCCCGTTCTCCAGATGATGGTGGCTTGGATCCCATCAGCGTCTGTGGTCTCCCAATCAGCCCGAACAGCAGCAGGTCGTGAGCCCGTGAGCCGTCTCTGTCTTCGAACTCCATTAGAATTACGCAGGAGGGCCTTGAGAACTTGCACAATAATTGGATTATTGGACGCAGCTCCGCTTTGTCCGCTCACTATTGTGTGCAGGACTCCAGTGGCTGTGAATGGATGAATGAATCAGAATTAAAGCATCTGTCAGTTTGGCCTTCTCTGGGATATTTCTCCCTTTCTGTGTTAATTTGTTTGCACACAGTAGGAAACTATCAGTAAAAGCATTCTGTCATTATTGTTTAAAAGGCCTTGAAGACCCTTCACTGCTTTATTCCCTTTCTATTTGTGCAAGTTTTTTTTTTTTCAGTTTACCACAAAAGGAAAAAAATACTGCATATTGTAATTCATTATATTACCACGTACCGACATCTGCTTGTTTGTTTACCTTTGATTTAATAATGCTTCATTACAGAAATGGCTGCAGAAGCTATTCGCTAACCCAAAAGACTACAAGCTCCAGCCTCAGCCGTTATTTCTCCTCTCGTTGCCCCTCTCTCCTCCTCCACCTTTCCCTCGCTTCAGGTCATATTAAGGCTTGTATGACACCTGAGAGCGATGAGCCAGCTGACATGAGCTGCATATAAATGACCGCAGGAGGGAGAAAAAAATGACCCCTTTTTTTATTTACAAGAACACACACTCCCACACAAACAACACACACCCACACACAAGCGCAGAGTGTATTTTCAGATGCCTAGATGAGCTAGGAGGTGGTTTTATGTAGCTGGTGACCCTGGACTGTGGAGCAGGTGTTTAGGGTCTGATAACATCATGGCAGTGAGTACAGGTGTGACCAGACAGGAAGGACACACGCACACACACACACACACACACAAACGCACGCGCACACACTCACACACACAGACACATATGCAAAGGCCGTGTGTCTCACTGGACGGCACAGTTCTTTGTTCTCCGAGGAACAACAAAAGCATCACACCATTATTCCGAGCACACAAGTGTGAATGAATGAAGTCTTTCTGAAATGTAAACTGGGGGAGTCGTGGATGTTTGGATTAGGCTCTTTGACAAATATCCATCTGTTCAGCACAAACACTGGAAATGCAATTAATGAACATTGCTTTTATTTGGATATTGTGTTGATTTTGCTCGGAATCCAAATGAATTGGATGTCAGCGCCGTGTCTTCGGTCCGCGTTTTTTAGATCTGCCTGTGCTCCCTCGCACGCTCCCAGTCTGTCTGTGCACCGGCCTTGCCTTTAGCTTTTAATGCCAAGGGGGGGGACTTGTCCTCTGCACCATCCTGTGGAGAGAAGCAGTACAGCAGTGACTTGATTGACATTCCCTGCATAGGAACGGTGGCTAACGTGGCCTCGGAATGTTAATCCTTCCCTGCTGGGACGCAGCGAGGAGGGTCCGGCGATTGGACGCCACCGGGAAAACCGCTTTGAACGGCGGCATACCTCCCCCGCGTGATTCATCGCTCCGTCCTGTGCAACGTCACGCCGCAGAGAGATGGTTAAAAAAAAGTGCATTTGTTTTCCTCTCAGAAGTCCTCGCCCGCGGGGGTGATGTTTTGTTGATTGGAGGTGCGGCCGCGATAAGGGCCGATATACAGACGTGGCGTGTTTTGTCTCCGGAGTTCTGGTTGAGCATGACAGAGAGGATTTCAGAGCGACCGCACTGCCAGATGGGAGATTGCTCCTTCATGGGTATTGTCTGCGAGACGCCTCGGAATATGTCAGCTTTATCTGCGTTAAAACATACCGAGCGTTTCTGCGGCGCCGAAGCTGCAGCCTCTCCCATCTGTGCCGCTGAAAACTGTATCTCCGTCCTGCAGCATCCAGCGCGCTCGGCAGAAATAACCGCGCTGATCTGAGGAGGAGGCCGCCGCTGCCAAATCCGCGATACGTAAATGTGTGAAACATTGCGATATTGAGACATGGTTCCTGATAGATTACGCTGTGTCAGTGAGCTGTGTTTTATCCCTCTCCCCGCTGCGCTCTCCCTCTTTCTGCCTCTATCTCATTCCTACACACACAGACACACACACACAGACACACACACACACATACACACACACACTGCTCTATCATTTCCCTCATCCTGTGTGAGAGGTGTGAAAGGCAAATATATGCTCCCCTTCACTGTGGACATAATACCGGGGTCATGAATGGAATGCTAATGAGAGTTTAACCACATACCTTGATCGGCGGGCGTGCACGTGGATTCTCACCAGTGCACCAGGATTTGCCCAACAATGTGGAATTCCAGGTATAAATACCAGCGCAAACGAGCGCCTCTCTTTAAGGCTGATCTGTCTTAGAGACCGGGAAACGGGGAAACGAACTGGACTGACGCAGGCTGGTGTCCCAGCGTACCTTTGGGGGCAGACGAGGAGACAAAGAGGGGGCAGAGGGTGTGGGAAGGAGAGCCCGGAGATGGCAGCTCACCGGGCTGTGTTTGAGTATCTTATCGCGCCTGTCGCCAGCTCAACCTGGCTCCATTGACTTTGTGTAGGGATTAGAAAGGCCCGCAGCCTCTGATTATTTGGGTGAGCGAGCGGTTCTGTGTAAACAAACATTGTAGCTGGGACGGTTCCAGTCACAACACGGCTGGTTGGCCCCCGACAAACGCCGAGCGAGCCTGTGGGAGAGCAGGCGCGCTGTGGCGCATCGCGGTATGCCTGGCGTGCCCTCGTGGGTTACTACTGTATGTGTTACAATCAGAAATTCCAGTTCCAGGAGGGTAAAAATTCCAAATATTTTTGCCTTGTAACCTGAAAAAAACCCCCCACATGAACCATTTCAAAGGCAAGCATCTTCACACTGGTTGTGTTTAAACGCTCCTGAAAGGTCAGGAAAGGTCAAGCAGGAGCAAATTCAGGAGGCAGGAAGTCAGGAGGCAGCCCCCCCATCTGCGGTCCACTATCAGGACATGTGAGAGCGTTGCCATGGCAGCGTTTTACCTCCTGCGTGATGTTTCATGTGATTCTCTGTAACCGGACTCTGGAAATATGCCCGAACCAGTAATTTCCTTAAGAAAACAACCCAACTGGTAGCCAGTAGGGATCGCGGACACCCAAAATCTAAACGCCTCCAGATGTCACGGCGAGTGTGGGAAACAGAGGCGACCCCCCGCGTCCGTCGGCTTTCACATGATCCCGTCGACGAGGCGGCTGGGGAAGTATCGGTTGTCACGCGCGTGTTGTCGTAAACGGTCGCGTTAATGCACGCAGCGCGAAGCAAAACGCTGCGAAAATAAATCTCCTCTATGGTGAACGGCATGGGTTTCGCTCTCTCTCTCTCTCTCTTTTTTTTTTTTTGTAAGCCACTGGTAAAGTGAGAAGAAGCACGGAGGCTCTGGGAGCTCTGCTTCTCCGTTATATCCATTCCAGATGCCGGCTAGACTTGGTGGAGCCGGGGCCCGTCGTCCGAGGGGCTGGATTTAGTTGTCTTTTCCTCCAGGTGTGATGCCTCATGCTGATTCCCCCACATGTTCTGGCCTTCTTATCTAAACACGCCGGGGCTGGCGACAGTGTCGGGAGCCCCGCCTCCCTTCCCCTGCCTCCCCTGGTGGCCCACCCACCCACCCACGCTGCCCCAGCGAGCGGCCGGACCTCTCCGCCTGGCTCCGTTTGAAGCGCTCCGGCGGGCGCTCGTCTCTCGCGCTGTCGCGCCACTTGCGGACCAGAGTCGGCGGGCTGACGTCCGCGGTGATGTACGGCGGATTGGACTCGTCTGCGGGTCACCGTTAGGACATCAGGCTGCGAGAGATTGTTGGGGGGGGGGGCAGAGTGGAAAAAGAAAACAGAAGCTCTGCTGTTTCTTGTATTTACTCCTCGGTGAAGGCTCGGTGTCTATTTCCATTACATTGCGAGCGCATTTAGTCCTTTTTCCCACTGTAAACCCAGCTAGCTTAAAGTCTTTGTCCCTGCACTCTTATTTGACTCTGTTCTTCCATTAATGCTTCTCTTTAAATTCCACTAACTCCTAAACTTTTTTTTTTTCCTTTTTTAATAATAAATTCTCTGGACTGCAGGAACAGATAAACGAAGTGGGGGTAAACAATATTAGCAAGCCCACACAAAATATGTTGTCTCATGGCTGGAGTTTGGACGCCGTCCAGCTTTGGCACAAGTGCGGATTACATATTTCTGGAAACAAGAAACAAGCCTTCTTAGCGCGACATGCTGGCCTTGGGATCCGTCTATTATTAGCCTTGTAAGGTACGCTGAACTGATTGAACGCTTCTTTCCAGGAACTTAAGTGATTCAATTGTGCCCTTGCAAAATTAATTTGCCGACAGCGACAACGTGAGAATCGAGACGAAGCTGTTAGCTGCTCTGATGCGCCGAAGAAATGTGGCAGTTTTACGAACGCTGTTGCTCATCGAGTCGTGTCTGAGCAGGGTTGGGAGTCTTATTTTGTGAGTACTTGTTTTGTGCGAACACTCTCACTGTCGTAACTTTTCGATACTTTGATGGTTTTGACTCCCAGGATCTACACGTTCCCGGAGCTGCAAATGTAGAGTGTCGGGAAGCAAGTGCGATCCCAACCACTACATTCTGTGATCTGGATGACAAAACATCTAATCCCGGTTGTTTTCTCTTCACAGTCCTCCAGCACCCATCCTGGAGTCACTTTGGACAGGCGCGCTGAGGAAATGTCGGGAACGTCCAGCGTTTGAACTGGATTCGACCTTTTCCCTGTCGTCTCCTGATCGGACGTCTCTGGTGGCATTGCGGGGCCTCGGTGACATCACCCCAGCGCGGCCTCCTCCAGCTGGAGCCACATCTTGGACGGCGGCGAGGCCCCAGCGCTGGTATTCATTTCTCGGGGCTCCTGGCGCCCGTCCCCTGGCAGCCGACGGTCGGCTCCAGCCCCAGTCTCAGATTCGGCCCCGGCTCTGTTTCCACCTCCATGTAGGAGTGTTGCTGGAAAGCTGGCCAGTGTGGATCTGGCTCCGAAAATCAATTCAGGCTAAATCTGCCAGCATCTGTGGCAACGCCGGGAGACGAAAAAAAAGAAGAAAAAAAAGAGCGTGTTACAATCGGCGGACAAATTCTGCGGTCCACTTTTGTACGCCATGGCTTTGTAGCTACCGACCAGGAGGATGTAAACATTTTAGAGCGGTCTCCACAATCCAGGAAACAATGATTCAAATTCCAAACAGAGGGAAGAGTCGAGCCTTTTGCGTTCGGTGTGTTTGCCCCTCGAATACTTCAGCCTGGTAAACCAAACAACACTTTTCGGATAAATAATAAACGCGGTAGAAGCGCTGCAGCCATTTCGAAGGACGTTACCAGAGGAAAGAGATTCCTGGCAGGACTCCGCGCGGAGCTTTATTTCTTCCAAAACAAGCCGACTTAATGAAAAACAAAGGCGGGCGTTTGTGTCATCTGTGGTCAGTTTTCACTGCGGGGCATGTTTCGCTGCTCTTCTCATAAACCGGGATATGTTTCATATTTGTCTTATTCTGTCTTCTCCTACCATTCCGGTATGATACTGTATATTCGCTGCTGTAATGACTAGCACATGTCCGCCGCTCATGTTAATTGCGCCTCTGACTGGAGGTGGGCAGAAATTTCCACTCGGTCTTGCTCGACCAGTCCAGGGATTCTTGCGGTTTCTCGGGATGTGGGCTAAAGATTAACGTAAAGTCAACACGCGGGAAACGCAGCACTTTCTCTTTCTTCTAACTAGGTGAGCTCGGCCAGGGGATCTCCTCCTTTTCCTTCGTGCTTGTCTAAGG
Organism: Lagocephalus sceleratus; assembly: GCA_911728415.1. NCBI lineage: Eukaryota > Metazoa > Chordata > Actinopteri > Tetraodontiformes > Tetraodontidae > Lagocephalus > Lagocephalus sceleratus. The sequence continues at coordinate 6,955,624 of CAJVRN010000036.1, read as the reverse complement.
AGCGTCCCGCGGTGACTGATTTACATTGTTTTCTCAGCCATACAGTACGCCTTGGCTCCGCTCGGGCGTCCGCTGGATCCGGTTTGATAGACGAGCCACCGCTTTAACCTTCGCAAATGCTTCATTCTGAGGTGCAGAAGGGAGGATCCGCGACTTGGAGATGTGGAAAAAAAAATCACTCTGGAAACTTGAAAATCACACATAGACGGTGAACCAAAGGGGATGCCGTTGCCAAATAATAATAAAAAAAAACATTCGTCACGTTTTGTTTTTTTTTTTCCTTTTGAATTGAAAGTGTCTGTGCCTGAACGCTACGTGACCTTCTGACCTCTGTGAGTGTTTTGCGTAAACAACCACTAGCGTAGCAACGGCTCATTACCCGTCCTGCCTCCGTCTTTGCCCTGAAGCCGGGTTCCCTCGCCGAGCCCCGTTGTCAAGGTGACCCAACATGCCCCAAGATGGCGAGCAGACAGACGTGCGGGGGGGGGCGGGCTCCGCCTTTATTGCGCCGGGGCCACCGCACGGAGCGGCGGCGCGGGGCCTCGGGTGACTGCAGGCTGCTGCAGGAGTCCCGGGGAGCGAGCAGCTGAGCTCATTTTTCAACGCGCAGCTGCCCCAACATCAGGCCCAGGTGAAGGTGACCTCCCTCGTCGGTCGAGGCGCCTCTTAAATGGCGCATTGTCGCAGACGCCGCCGCCAAACCCGACCGGCGTTTTCGGGTATTCTGGTTCCTCCGCAGCTGCGTTAACCCCCGTCAGGCAAACGCGAGCGCAAGAACCGTCGCCCCGCACCTTCTCGTCTCCCCTCCATCCTTCCTGCCTCCTCTCTCATTGTCTCATTGTTTCTCCCCCGACCCCCCCTCCCCGCAGCACCGGACAGATTGGGAAGCGGCGATGGCAGCGCAGGAGTGGAGGGAGAAGCTATTTATCCCAGACGGATCAGGAGGTGTGTGACGGAGGTGTGGACGGTTGCTGCAGGTCAGTGACGTTGGCAGGCGCCAGGCAGACCGGCCCACATGGCTCGGGGACTGTGGGACTGCAGACAGATGGCACCTGGTGGGTGACAAACAATTAACAAACCAACAAGAATAGCTGGATCGGCAGTATACCCACAAGCGCAGGAGATAGCAAGAGAGCGGGTGCATCTGTGCTCCGAACACTTCCACTCTTTACTTTTCCTTTTTCCCCGAGTCTTGTTTGGTATAACAGTTGCGATGTACCCATGTGTCTTTTTTTCACAAAAACACTCTTGTTATCGTGTCACTATAGAACGGTCTAAATAAAGCGGTGTTGAGCATATGCTAGCCGCATATGCTCCTGTTTATTTCAGTGCAGTTTTGAGGGAAGCGGTGGGCGATTTACATAAATGCAAACTACAATGAAGATTTCAAATCTATATGTCGGGATTGTAAAAAAACACCACAACCTCGTGTTGTCAGGCTGTCTGTGTACATTGGCTTGAGAATTGAAGCCCGGTCGAGCACAGAGCCTAACCACAACCAAATGTTGTGTTGCTACACCCCCACTTTACCACTAGAATGTCACTGATCCTTTATGTGACAATTTCTGATCTATTTTTGATTTTGCTTTTCTTTCAGAGGCGAAAGTGGATTGTAATCTTTCTCTCTCTCTCTCTCTGTATGTATGTGTGTGTATGTGTGTGTGCGTGCACGTGTGTGCGTCTGTGTGAAAACACATCTGGAGTCTAGACTCGGTGTCTCTGAAAGCTGGATCCTATCTTCCAGAAGCATTGGATCCAGAGAGCGGCCATGTTGACATAGGTGGCACACACATTGCAGCATCTGTTTCAACAATGGTCTTTTTTTTTTTAACTAAATACCCCAAACACACACACACACACACACACACACACACACACACACACACACACACACACACACACTGCCCTATCATTTCCCTCATGCACGTGCACGCACATGCACACGCACAGAGGATGGGGGGTTGAGAACCAAAAGAAAATGTAATTTTCTCAAAACCCAGCATTGTAAATCCTCCAATCCCCTTGTTGTATGAGCAGTCTTGTGCACGTCTATGCATTTCTTGTGCACATTTTTCGTTCATATTGGCACTTGTTTATTAAAATAACACAATAAAATTCCTCCCGAGACGTTAAATGTGGAAATAGTCCCAGAGTGTTGGAGCTGGGCACGAACGGAAAGTGCAAGGAAAGGCTTTTAGCGCTGGATTATTTAGATTTATACACACATACAATATCCGAGCTCTGCCATTTTGTGATTTATATCTGCGGCATGTCACGCTAATGTGCGCACCCATCCATATAAACTGCTTAATGTGCAGAATTACATAAATATGAAAGACTTTAGTGGAGCAGAGGTGATGAAGAGCTAGTCAAAATGGTCATTGCCAGTTTACCTAATGGTTGGACATAAAAATGTGGTAAACAATAAAATGAATCTTGGTGCAAAGACATAAAAAAATACAGGACTGATAAGTAGTGATTTAGGACAAACTAGTAAAAAGTACCTAAAGCAGTACATGTTCACTTCCATTGAAGCTTTTCTGTTCATAAACAAGCCCGCAAATGGAATAACCATTAGCAAATGGAGTCTGAACACACGGCACATTGATCAAAATAAATGAACTTCAAGCAGGAAAAAAAAGAAAATCAATGTTTCATACACAGAACAGGACTGAATGTCCTTGGCTGTGTGCTTAGTCAAAAAGAAAACGAGGAGCCTCTCCTCAGAGCATGTAGCAAATAGAGATCCGTTAATAGAATCTAGGATATATATTTCCCTGTCACCTTCTTTACCTCCAAGGAGCCTCGCGGTCGATAGGGGGGGAGAGATTGGGTTGAAAATTGATTTTCCAGAATAATTGCTATTCTCTTCGTCAGGGAGACTCAAGTGTCTCCAAGGCTTTTTTTCCTATCACAGCTGCTGGCTCTCCAATTTACCTGCCATGAGAAAATACATGAGGGGGTCGCAGCCTTTGGCCTGCACAATCGGCAAGGTTGAAGCCTGGAGCAAACACCATTTATGGTGAGTACAGCGGTGGGATTCTGGAGATTTAAAATGGTTGACCTCCGCGCCCCTGAACCTGAAACACGAATGGCACGTTCGCTTTTTGATCCGGAGCCGAGCGTATTTATTTTTCAGGCTGTTTCCGCAGCGCGGCGGCCTGAGCGGGCCGTCGTTGTGGCGACACAGACCAACTCCTGCAGACGGAGGCACGTCCTCGCATTGTCGTTGCGCATCCCTGATGCTCCTCTGCTTCAGCGCAGATGAAGCCGGGGTGTGTGCACCTGTGTCGTACTATAAATGTCGTGGAGGTGTTGTGGAGCAGCGAGAGCTGTCAGGCTGCTTAGAGACTGGGTCTAAATCCCAAATCGACAGCCTATTTAAATAAAGTAGCCGGAGAATGCTGAGGCAGGGCTGGGACATTTTAACCTAGCGCACTCAATAGCAGCCACTAACTCACAGAAAACCAAAAAGAAAAACAAGCATCAAGACATACACAGGCTCTCTCTCTCTCTCTCTCTCTCTCTCTCTCTCTCTCCCCCTCCCTCCCTCCCTCACGCATTATTTAGAATTGTCAGCCTTTATATTTTTATATTAGAAGCCCAGGAAAGCCTCATCAAACCATGGTCACCCTCCACGATGGCTGCTCCATGCATCTCCCGTGAGTAAAAGCTGCAGATAACACTGTGTGTTCGCCGTTGATGTCCTATATTTGTACGTAGACGTGATATTTCTGGCCTGCACACATGGATACCAAAGCTAACATCGACAAGGGCTTTCTCGGTGGGAAGCAACGGCAGCAGACAAACAGCTCTATTATTGTTGATCCGGCTTCCGCCGTAAGTGGAAGGTATAATTTTACCGCAATAATATTGCACCATCTAGCTATTAATAATAAGAGCATCGTTGTTTAGCGGTATGATGCAAGCAAAACCCATCTTTTTAATGATTAGCTTCTGCAGAAGTTTTCAGCCGCCACTGCCACGCGGCTCTGGTTTGTTATTGTGTGACTGCTGGTGTGTTGAGCTGCAGCACGTCAGTGCATCCTTGAGCTCTCTGTCCTCCTGCACGCCGGCTGCCCTCTGAAGCCTCCTCGCTTTGCTCCAGCGTACAAAACCCTATTGTGGTTTCACTGAGATAAGCAGAGAAGGGTGAGAAAGGGGGGTGGGGGAGGGGGGGGTTGTCTCGTCGGGAGGGGTGCGCCAGTCCTATCTCCTCTGGAGGACAGGCTGGCATTCCCAAAGACGCCGCTGCTGAGAGGCCGGTCGGCCCCGCTGTCCTCCCGCCGCACACGCAGCAGGGACACGTGGAGATTCATGTCAGGGCAACCCGATAGCTTCCTACCAAACTCCCCGTCTCCCCTCATCGCCCGCGAGAGTCGGGTTAAGGATTGCAGCCAGCGTAAAAGCTTCTGAGGCAGACACACTTCTCTTTCTGCTGTTTACTGCGGCGCCGGGCAGTTTTTAACGCGGCGGCCTTGTAGCGAAAGGTTCAATTCCGATTTCAGGGTTTCTCCAATTTCCCCTCAGTGTCCAAAACATGCACATTAGCTGGATGTATAGTAATTCAATGAAGAATAAATGGATGAGAGAGTATTAATGTGCCAAGATTCTTCAGATATAAGTCAACGGAAGAGGTTTACAGACATAAACACACACACACACACACACACACACTTGTCCACACAGTTGCTGTTAAAGCTGTGTTGTGTCCTCGTGCTCTTTCAACATTTTTAACTTTCACCCAGAAGCCGGCTGGAAGGAAGCTGCCAAGTAGAAAAAGTAGGACTTTGTAAAACAAAACAGATGCCGAGGAGAAGTAAGGCCAACGAGAATATTGCACCACGTCTTCCAATCTACACCTATTAGAATTCAAAGAGTCAACAACGCGGTGTAAGTCTGCATAATGGATGAAACACAGAATGTGACATCTCCTTGAATTCACAGGTTTAATATTTCATGGTCCGGAGGCTCACCTGAGAGCAGAACATATGAGGGAATCAAAACTTAATGTGGGCCACGCAACGCGCTGAAAGGATGAAGTCAGCGCGAGAAGGAGCCGGGGATGATTTCATCAAGGGTGAATAGCATCAGGGAGGAGCGGGCTAGCAGATATTTTCACCTTCGGATGTTTCACCTTCAGCGAGTGTGATGGGGTCTGTGATGTGGCCCTGGATTAGACCCACGTGCTCACCTCTGCAGCATCTTCCAAACATATGTCGGACCCACCAGGAGTCTGCCTGGTGGTGGTGTGTGCGTGTGTCTGTGTGTGTGTGTGTGTGTGTGTGGGGATTTTGTCTGTACGCTTGCATGTATGTGTTTGTGAGAGTTGGGGATGACGTGGCGACCCCCTGCCCTGTTCAAACACGGCGTCGGCTGTGCAGGAAGCCTCATCGTCAGGCTTGGCTTGCCACTGGTACACGCTGTGCCTGGCACCCCGCGGAGGGGGAAGGAAGGAGCACAGCGGGGCCAGGCCGCCTGCAACACCTCTCCCACGGTGCCAAAGGCCCCTCTGGTGGGGCTATGAACAGCAGAACAGGCCCAGCGAGAAATGATAATGAGGACCGAAACTGTGTAACACCAGATTGCACCTAGGGACGACATCACAGGTCCTTTAAAAAAAAGCCTGCGCGCGCAACGCACACGGGGATGTAAACATGCAAATATGGAAACATATGTGCACACGCGTGCCTGCTCATAATCAGGCTGGCAGACGCACAGACAATTGAAGATACTGGGACTTCTGCTGTGCTGTTGGGGAACCAAAAACTCGGAGGCACATTGAAATCCTCCTGACGCGAGATAGCCGGGGCTAGCTGTCCGTCAACCAAAGTTCGGAACGCGCCTCGGATCTCAGCGCTGCGTGCCAGACCCGAGTGACAGGAAGCGAGCCTCTGCAATATGCTTTTAAATACACATCTAATCTGGGCGATCTATGCAAGTTGTTGACACAAATTTGAAATTAAAACAAAGCAGCGCGCCTTGGCTTTAATCCTGGCGGTGCGTGCCAGGCTGCAGCCGGCGCCGTCTCATTCGGTGCCGCTGAGGCTGTGACACCTGCAGCTCGTCAACAAACTCGCGTTTGTCTTTGTTTTAGGGAGGATTTGTGGCCCGGTGCAGTCTTCACGAGGCGTGTTTATTAATGTAAGCAAGTTTAGCCTGTTATTCTTGGAATCCTTTTTAAGTGGATATTAACACCTTTAGGTTGTCTGTGTATGACAGAACCCCCCCCCACACACACACACACACACGCACACGCTCACACCTCCACCCTGTGACGGAGTTAGAAGATTGATGGATGGATTCAAATCTTTAACAATGTTCATAGGAAATAGGCTAATTAACCTACTGTATCGAGGGGACATGAAAATGATTCTGTTGCTTGGTGGCTCCATCTCAAAAGCCCCTCTCTGAGGTGAAGGCCACCTTGCACTTGCACGGTCATCACCAGGGCAACGGCAGATGCAAAAGCTTACCGGCGTCACCAAACTCTTGCTCTGCGCATTTACCCTCTTCAGTGTCGATGGGAGTTGTTGGCGATCAAAATTCTTACGCTTTCATTCCTTCTTTACAGCATCTCACGGTTAAATCTCCTTTGTTTACTTTTCTACACTGTACCTGCTCTGTTTACTTCCTGAACACAAATGATGAGGCAAAAACGGCGGGTGTCAGCCGTGTTGATTGAATTATGCAAACCCAACACGGCGTTGCATCACCAAAATTGCCCGATCTAAAACCCCACGTTGCACGATGTTAAAGACGAGCGCAGATGAAAATTGGATTAAATTGCGTGTGGCAGCTCACTGTGGGGAGGTAATTAGGGACAAACATTGAGACGCGGAGTCTGATCTCTCCTGCTGGAGGTTAAGTGAAATAGGAGCTGCGAGTCCCAGCGTCCCGGTGGCACAGTGATTAGAATTTCCTAATGTGGGGCTAATGGGATGTCAGCCGGGAGCAGAACCCCTACACAGAACCTCTCATAACAACAAGTGGTCAAAGATCAAGCCTGATTAAAGAGATGGAGAGCAGCACGCTGTCAGTGTCAGTGAAGACGCCGACACTTGTGGGTGTCCTGGTGAGGATGGGTGTCCTGGTGGGTGGATGGGGGGGGTGGTGTGAGACGTTCCCAGTTTGATGAGATACATGATCGAGATGGGGAAAAACATCGCTCGCCTTTTATTTCACCGACTCCCATCCTGGGAGAGCTTTGATATGCTTTCTCCTTTACTACCAGCGCAGCACGTGCGCCTTCAGAATCATCAACGTTTTGCACAACAGCAGATTAAAACAATGGCAGCCAGATGTCTGGGTCTCATTTCTGACTGATCTGAGGGGTTTGTGTTTTCTTCTTTTTTGTCTGTTTTCGGAGCTTGCGTTGCCACTCTTTCACCACTTTTCTTTTCTTTCTCAGTCTCAATCAGCTGCCTTTGCGGCGCTCCATCATTGCGGCTCCTGATTATGTTTCCATATCTGACCAAACTGCATCGCCAGCGGTGGCTGCTGGTTGTGGTAATGCAACCTGACTGTCGGGGGGCAGGGGGGCGGACCCCAGAGCCCCAGAGCCCCAGACCTGCAGATGTTGCTGCTAGGAGCTGTGTGAGCATCAGTCTGATTGTTTATTAGTGATAAAGAGGTGGACCTGCATTCATATGCATGCACGCGTGCGTGCGCATGCATGTGTGTGGTGTGTGTGTCTGTGTATGCGCCTGTGTGCCGCGTATCTTGTCCGTGTGTGTGTGTGTGTGCGCTGCGGCCCCGTGGCTACGAGGTGCCCAGCTGGGAGGAAGAGTGAACGCATTCATCCTGACTCTCAGGGGCCGTGGGCCACACAGGTACCCAGCGCGGGGATGAAAGGCTGCGCTGCAGATGTCGCCCGCTGGGGTTCAGCGGCCCAGCCAGTAAATGTCATGTTTGGCAGCTGGCACGCCGCTGCTCTCCCACCAGTTGTTGGCAGAACCGTTTTCTAAAGGACGCTAGAGTGGGATGCAAGCACCGGGAGCACCCTGGTGGGAGCAACATTAAAGAGAGTGGCTGGCTTCTAACTGTCATAGAACATTAACCTTGTCCTATTTCCTGCTCCTCTCATGCAGCTGACGCATCTCTGTCTCGCCCCTGATAACTTACACATGTGTCCATGCCTGCCTGCACACAGTCGGGCTTTTCTGGCTTCACCTTGGGTCGGTTGGCTCGTGGCTACGACCTCTTTTTTTTTTCCCCCGCCCTCACTCTGTGTCATGTGGTCTGCGGCCCCGAGCCCCGCCCTCCCCGCGGGCATCAGCCCAACATGTTCTTCAACCCGTCCTGCACGTTGACGTCCTGCGTCCCTCTGACTCTTCTGTTCCCGGTGTGTGTGCGCGACAGAACCGGGGCGGCGGCTCTTTTTCCTGCCCGTCACGCAATCCTTCCAGCGGCGCTGCCAAATCTGCTCCGGTTTGTTGGCCTCCGCGTTTATGTTCACCAGGACAAAATCCCATTTGTGCAAACGCTGAAAGAAAGCATTCAAAAAAGGCGGGGCTTCTCACCTTATTTTTACATGCTTTCAATCACAAAACACAGGAAAATATCAGAAGAGGTGGATGCAGTGTTTCCACTGCTGCATGACTGCTGTTATTCTTTATTCTGCAGGCTTTAATCAACTCTTAAGTGTCATGTTTTCTTCTGAATTGTAAAACCGTCTTCGATGCAGTGTGTTCTGAGCCCAGTGTGGTCTCCGCTCTGGTTTCTATTGTAGCACTTCACGGACGTGACACTATTATACATCTGAACAAGTCAGAGGAATTTTAAACCCACATTTTTAACCGAAAAACAGGACTTTAATGTATTTCTGCAGTGATGAAATGATGAAATGTGACTCTGGATGGTTGTTGCCCTCTGAAGTTCAATCAATCTCACTGTGGTGCTCGAGGTTGACGTTGCAAACAGCTGGTTAGCTTAGCCCGTAGCAAAACAACTGGAGAGAGGCTTCCCAGCACCTCTATGGATCATTAATTATCTGGGTCGTTTAATCCTTGGAAAACCCGAAATGTTAAAAAAAAAAAAAAAAAAAATCCCAACATTTTGCGGTTTTACAGAGCGTCACGTCCAAGATTATTCATCGGTTTCCACAATTCTGTTCCACGCTGTCCAAGAAATATCCTGGCACATTGGCCCATTGCATTATTGCAACAGCCCCGAGTGTAATTTTAAAGGGTTTAAGCGTGTGATAGATTTTTGCTGGCTTTGAACAGGAGCAAGACGAGGTGTTTCCCTACGTCCCTCCCCTTTGTTCTGAGCTTAACTGCTTGGCTTTGCAGGAATGGCATTAATCTCCTCATCAAAGAATAGGCTCGTTTCTTTAAAAGCTATATTTTTTTAATTGTAGGGGAGGGGAGGGGGGTCCACGCTTGCAGGTGGATCAGTCAAAAAATAATGTCCAGGGCTTCTATCATATACATTTTTAATCATTGTTTCATTAGAGTATCTGTAGTCTGGGGCTTTGAAGAGCCTTGTCTGTTATTAAAACAACTCTCTCTCTCACACACACACACACACACACACACGCACGCACGCGCGCACGCACACGTGCCAAGTGGACAAATCACACCCAGGGGATTCGGATGCATGCAATTAAGATTATGATCAATGACAAGTCAATCATGTGAGCCTGTTCTCCTCTCCCTTCCCCAACTCAGCAATTATTTTCCAGCTGGTGGGGTCTGCCCTGGACCGTTGTCGGAGGCATTAAACTCCTCTTTTTCCCCGTCATTCCTTTTTTTTCCCCTGCTGCCTCTCTCCCTCCCCCCCCCTTCTCCCCTCCGCGCTCCCGCATCCGAGCGGCCCGCGCCGTCCTCTGGCGCTCCTGCTGGTCGATGGAGCGTTTAGCTCCGTCAGGCGCGTCTGACAGCTCCGGGGCTGTCCGCCATTACCCTCTGGCCTCCCGGCCTTCAGACGCCATGTTGGGTCACACGCCCCCCCCCCTTCAACCTTCCCCACCGTTGAAGGCCAAATCTCCCCTGCTGAAAGGGCCACATATGCATCTATATGCGCGCCTTGGAAAGCCGCCAGACGTAAGTTCCCATTGTTCCCCGCGTTGTTGACCTACGTGCAACATCAGACGGGAGAAGAAGAGAAGCAGCATCTGTCCTCTTGTTCTCCGCTCTTTCATTGGCTTTAATTGGCGGATCGCGCGCGCCGGGTTCCAGAGTTTCTCAGGTACATCAGCTGCGCGGAATAATGGCGTCCTGTGCGCCCGCGTTCGTTTCAGAGGCCCCGCGAGCTCGGCTCTGGTCATTATTCACCACAGAAAGAGTCGCGGGCCTGCCAGCGCCGCCGCCGCTCCTGCGCTATCCGAGAGCAGATAAAGGAGGCAGGTGTGAGGAGGAAATTAATGTAAATCCATCAGTCTTCAATTAGAGCTCTGCCCACACCCAAAATAAAGCCTCCAGCTCGGGCCAATCGGAGCCCAGCTTTGTTCGCGTCCCAGCCCCACCTGCGCGGAGACGGCGGCGGCCCCACTGTGCAAACACTCCGGAGCTGCGGCGTGTTTAATGATGAGGGAGTGTGTGTGGTGTCTGAGTCGTGCAGGTGCGCGCTGTTATCCCGCTCACCAGCAAGGGTGCGGGTGTGTCCAATACCCTCCCCACACACAACCCCCCCCCCCCCCCCACCCCCCCCAACTCCCAGTTTCTGCTCGCCTGGAGGTGCGGGGTCAGAGACTCTCCGCGGACCACTGCTGGGGGGGGGGCAGCAGTTTAACCTAATTTGGTTCTAATTACAAAGACAGGAAGTCCACCTGCCACACATACGGCTGCGTCCCCCTCCCGTCCCTGGGTCGGAGGCAGTCCAGGGTGTGTGGGGGGGGTGTGCGTGGGGATGGGGGGGGGCGTGGCCTGCATCATTTGTCTTTTATCTGCCGTCCTTCTCTACTCACTACCAAAAGGCATGTCATCACGCAGAATATACAGCGCCCTCACGGCTGATACGAGGCCGAACGCTTTAAATAACTGCCAGCAAATATTTGAAAATCAAATCACGGCGGAGATAAGGACGATTTTATGGAGCTCTGGGAGGCTTTTAAATGTCAAAATAAATGTTATCTGACAAGAGCAGAACAGTTCTCACGTGTCCTACAAGCAGTGAATCTTCATGGTTGGTCCTAGTTTGGTTTATTACTTGTGGTAGCCACAACAGCCGAGTGCGAAGAATTTATAGTTTCAGCATCGGCCCAACGGCATTATGGGAAAGGAGAAGTTCAGCGACCCAAGGACGCGCTGGGTGTGTCGTTAATGAGATGTTATTCAAATCTGACGATCTGTCATCTTGGGTCTGTTGTGACTACAGGATGTGCACGTGAGTGTGCACAGAGGCCGTGTTGTTACTGTTTTTGTTTTTTTTTTGTTAATTACCTTTGAAAGTAAGAAGAAGAAAAAAAAGCTGCAAACTTGCAGGTGCAGAATGATAAAGTCTCTCCAGCTACCTCATGTTCAGAGCCGGTGTTCCTGTTATCGTGTTTCCTATTTATTTATATTTGCTCCCACAAACGGTGGGGGGAGCCGGTTGAGGCGGTTCCCATTTCCTGTGCCTTCCAGACTTCTCCCCGGGGAAGTGTTTCAGGTTTGTCCAGCTCGGAGGAGATCCCGAGGCAGACCCGGAACACGCCGGAGGGATTACATTTCCCCTCTGGCCCTGGAACGTCTTGCCGTTCTCCCTCAGGAGCAGGACAGGAGAGCTGGAGGAAGGATGGGCTTCCCTTCTGACCTAGGCCAGATAGACATGGGAACTCTCCCATCAGCTCAGAACAGATCTGTGGTCCAAACTATTAGGGAGCCGTCCAGAGGGCGTGGTGGTGAAGCTGGCTAAGAGCTGGGCTCATTTCACCTCCTTCCAACTGAATAATTTTTAAAAATGAAATTACTCAACATGACACAGTCCATCAAAACATATAAATAATGATCTTTCATGCAATAAAACAGAATTTTAATCTCTATTTTAGAATCATATAAAAATATGTAATGGTAATGCAGCTTAATTTGTTTTGTTATATGATAATAAAACCCTTTCAAACAGTCCCACACAATAATCACCGTAATAACCTCCAGATGCTTCTTTCCTTACCTGCTACTTTTGGATTCTGTTTCCAATATTATTTATATTCCTGCCAATCAATTAGCTCTTAACTGCATAAATGGCTGAAATGTAATATTTGTATTAAATGCTTTAAAAGAAAAAGTGCACTCCATTTGGGCTGCTCTAACACATGTAGCACACTGACAATCTGCATCAGATCCTCTTACAACAACCTTTCTCAGTAAAGACAGGAGTCACCTGTACAGCCTACTTTAGTCGGCCTCCTTCAGCTCTTATCAGCCCTTCTCGATTACGCTGTCCAGTTAATGGCAGCTTCTGTCAACATAAAGCTCAAACAAGGAACCTGATTGTTCTGCTAATGTGTTACTTCCTGTTGAAGTCACCACTCCAGAATGGAGCCTGCTGCCTCGCGCTGGAAGACAATCTGGGATCAGAGCGATCACGGACAGACCTGGGTTTCACCCAGCCGGCGTGCTACCAAGAAAGCGGACCGCTCAGCTTCAGTGGCCCGGGATCGAGGAGATGGATTTCACTAAAACAAGCGGAGGTAAACCGACACACTTAAGAGCCTGGTGGTCCGAAAGGGAAGAAGTTAAACACTCCGGGTTCCCTGCTTTCACTCTACCTTAGCAGCTACGAGCAACAGGATTATTTTGAATATTTCACACATCACAAATGCGCAGCAGTAAAAGTTGCCACTTTCTCGCAGCTTATTCCTCAACTTTGAGATTTACTCTGCTCCGCTTTGATCTGACGGCATTTAAGCCAATAGCATTCAAACGGGGTGATGGCTGCAGCCGGGGCTTATGGGAACGTCTATCCTGCTCTACACGCAGGGGGGCGAGACAGAGGAGTGTAATGATGATGGAAAGGCAGCAAGACCAGGAAGAGAGTATGGAAGGTGGTGTGATGTGGCGGTGGGGGGGGCTCCTTGACAGAAAGTTCAGCATTGATGCCACCATATTCGCACCCCCCCAAACCAGGAGTCGGAGGCCAGGGCACAGTCGGTGCAGTGTGAGCATTGTTCAGGAAGCAGTGGGTGATCAGGCCCTTAATCACTCAGCACTGATGGTGAAGAGTGGGAATAGGGCCTGGGGCCATTTGGAACATCAGAACACACACGCGCGCGTGCACAAACACGCCCCCACACGTCCCTACCAACCCAGCGTCTGACGCATGAGCAAATTAGATAAAAAATGAAGCCGAATGGGTGATTTGTGTCAGACATAATTAGCTGAAACTCAATCGCATCACTCTTGATTACAAGGGAGGGAATTTAAGGAGAAGATGGCGGCTTTAATGGCACGCTGCATTAGCAGTTAAGCCTCATTTCGCCAGCTAAGGGATGCGGCGCTCGCGCACTTCTCTGAGTTGGCGTCACTGCGAGAAACGAACACGCAGAGTTCCTGAGGGCTCCTCCCAAAGTTTTGCCTGGAAAAGTGAATAAGTTAGTGGCCATCTGATTCACACCCCGGTGCTCCAAGAAGTGGCACGCATTTATTTCCAGCAAGTGATTGCATCAATTTTGTCCTGTTTTTAACTATGTTTGGAGGGGGGGGGGGTTTGGCGGATGCACGGCTCACGATGGTGGCTGTGTGGAGCCAAAAGCACTTTATTTATGTTTGGATGGCAGCGGGTGTTCAGTTCTGCTTGGCGCACATGGCGTGCTGTGGTCTTTGGCACCTCTTTGCGTCCCTCCTGTCCCCCCCACCATGAACTTTCCCGATCCCATATCTATACAGTACACAAAAATGTATGTGTATAGGAGCATATGGCGTGTACGTACGCACGTATCCATCTGCCCGCTTGTTTCTTTGATCTCCAGTTGAGAGTTTCGACACTGAATAAAAGCACCAGGCTGCGGCCGCGCTTTGTACCGCATAAATATTTCACCGACTCTTTTAATCTCTCGCTTTTCTCTGCTAATTAGACGTGAGATGTTTTTTCAGAAAGTGGTTTTGGATTTTAAACTAATCTCCAGTTCACCTAAGGTCACACCGCAGCCGAGCTCAGAGATCCAAGAAGTAAAAAAAAAAAAAAAAAAAAAAAAGTCGTCCCCGAACTGAGAAACTAAGATGAATTTGTACGCCAGTGGCTAATCTTCTACTTTGTGATTTTTGCTACTTGAAACTTGCTTGAGACGTCACATGCAGGGCAGGAGTGGCCCGTGTCGTCGTGCCAGCCGAGCGCGGGTCCTAATCCCCCCTCGGCTCCGCCTGTGGGGAAGCGAGCGTGCTGCCAGGGCGCCCGCCGTCTGCAGCCATTCCAGGAATCCCGAGCTTCGAGGTCACCGCGACTCTCCGCTCTGCTTCCATACGTCCATCCGCCTCGCTTCCTATTGTTCCTCCGCCTTTCAAGTGTTTTTCATGTCACCTCCCGGAGCCGGCCGCTCCTCGCCGGTGTATAAATACATCATTTATATCTCATATATTTATAAACCGAAGAAAGGCCAGCCGCCTTAAAAGGAAGCGAGGCCTTTTTTCCCCCGCGCCGGAGTCTGCTGAGGCTCAAACCCAGTATCCGTAGCCTGGATTTCCTCAGTCCGGGGGCAGCTGGTGTAGCGGCGGGCTGAGACGAGAGTGATGCTGGTCAGGCGGACGGGGGCATTCTGGGCCAGATAACAGCTGATACTGGGACTAATTTGGTCATGTGCAGGGCTGCCGGATGACGAGAGGCTGATAAAGGAAACATGGCAGATAGACCGCCGGGCGGCTGGAAGAGGATGTGAACTCTCTCCAGATCCGAGTGTCCCGACCCCGCCTGCGCGTCTCTCCGCTGATGGCTCGCCATCTTTAGCCGGTTGCGGAGGGCCCCTGCTCGTCTGTTGTGGCTGACCGGAGAGGCCGACGGACGCGCAGCGGAAAGCGTTTAGAACCTCAGATCGATGCCAGTCCCTGATGGTGGAACTGCTGGGCCGGAGACGTGCTGCGAACATGAGCAGTCTTGGCCAGCAGAGCGTGCTTGGAGCAGAGGCACAGTCTGAGAAGTCCTGCTGGGGTCATATGCTTCTGACAGTCCTGCTCTGCTTAGGCTAACACAGAGCCTGTTGCTTGGCCTAAAGAGGGATAGGCAGAGCAGTGTGTGTGCGCGCGTGTGTGTGTGTGTGTACAGTAGATTGGCTCCCGGAAGAGCGGCGGTGGCTCCGGACTGCAGGGAGGCTGCTGGGAAATGTCTGTGTCACTGGTGTCACCCGGGCTAGGCAGATACACAGAGCAGCAGTCACGGACACATTCTTGGCCCGGGCCGACGTCCAAACACACTCCGGCTCCTCGCTCGCACTTTCAAGCACCCCTTCTGCTTCCTCTCGCTCTCGCTCGCAGATGCTCTCTGTCTTTTTCCTCCCTCGATCCTCGATCCGCCTCAGACACCAAGCGCGCGGCTTCCCGCCGCTCGTTCCGTCCCGGTCACGGGAGCGCGAGATGATTGACAGGCGGACATCAGGCTGTAGCACAAACACCCAGGAACGCTTGTTTTCAGGGACGACCGGGGGTTGTTTTCCTGAGACTCCTTCGAGAAAATCATCAAAAAACGCTACAGAATCATCACTTTAAGGCAAATAGCTTCGAGGGATTTGCTTTATTTATTCCCTTTTGTCGTCATTTGTTCTGCGTTCAGCCTGTAAAGGCTCAGAACCCTCTCAGCGGCGTGCAGGCACGGAGGATCCAAATGAAGACGACTAGCACCCCCTTTTGAAAGTGCATACAGCCAGAAGACAAAAAAAAAAAAACGGCGTCGCTCTCCTCGGATCGTGATCACCAGACAGGCGAGCTGCGAATCTGGATTTCGCTGCCGAAAACGATCTGATCGAGCGAGGACCGCATCAGTGATTAATTGGGATTAAAATGTTTACGGTGGAAGGCCGGGAAGGACGACCTTTAGCGCGCAGCATGTGTGTCCGTGCGTGTGCGCGCGCGCGTGTGTGTGTGTGTGGAGAGCTTGAGAAAACAAGGGCTCAGCTTCGATTAATGTGGATTTAGGAGTCTTACAGCTCATAATTCACACAGTGGACAAAACATATTTGGTTAAAACCATAAGTCGCCTCAAAGATGAAAAATGCTGCCAGGAAATTGTGTGTCCGTGCTTTTTAGTCACTCAAAAGTGTGTTAACATAAATCACAGTCAACATTTTGACAGATTTTGTGTAAAACTTAATCTTTTTTAAATGTTTTTAACACTGCTCTGATGTATGTGACCCTGCATCGCTGTCATGTAAAGTCTTTGGAGTGTATAAAACCAGGACTTTATTGTTGCGTCTCTTATTGTTCTATTGTTGGAAAACCAAACAAAATAGGCCGATGCGAGTACCGGACCCCCACGGGTCAACCTCCCGCCCTCACGCGCTCTGCGCCCATCACGCCAGGCATTGTTTCACCATCAGAATATACGTCCTTCCCCTCATTCATGCACCCGTCCATCCATCCGTAGATGAATGCCGTACAGGCAGCCAGGCTCATTTCCAGCCCGAGCCCCTGGAGTTAGGGCTCTGACACCAGAGAGCGGTGTGGGAGAGACCCGATAAGCAGCTCAGCCTGGATCAGTGGTGGCAGGAGGGGAGCATGGGAGCTCCTTACAATCTTCCTTCCACAGTATCCTCCATTTATATCCTCGCTTCTCTATATATTTCCCACATTTTCCTTAAATCCAGAGGCTTTTTTTTTTTTTTTTAAACTCCTCTACATGCAACCACGCGTCAATCTGGCTCAACTCTATTACCTGTCTTCCCTATCAACCCCCCCCCTTCGCCTTCCCTCCCTCCCGCCCCCTCCACCCGCTCCCCGCCTCTTCCCCCCTTTTGTGTTTCCGCTCAGAGTTGGAGGTCAAAGAGGAGAACGAGGGTCGGGGAGCGGAAAGAGAAGGGAAAGAGGGGGAGGGCCCGGCGAGCGCGGCCCGGCCGGCCGGCCGGTCGGTCGGACTGTCAGGTGCAGCGCCACCAGTGATCATTAGGGTTACAGCTGCCCGGGCCAGATTGTGCGCTGCCTGCACCAGGCGAGATGTTTTGCCCAGGGAGAAGAGCGAGCATCTGTCTGTCCCTCCCTGTAGACAGCAACCTCCTACCAGCCTGTCCAACTCAACCCAACTAGTAACAAGGTCACCCAACTCTTACTTTCTCTCTCGTTGACTCACGCACGCCCACTCCCGACTCCTCCGCGCTTCTTTTCCTGTTCCGCTCGCTCGCTTCTCTTTGCAGTGGGCCTCTGCTGCAGTGCAGACGGGGAGGCGAAGATATTGGAACAGAAACCAGTTCTATGTGATGCATGTAGCAGCAGCAGAGCGCAGCTTCCTCTCTGCCCCTCACAGGCCATTTCCTCGTTATCTCCTCCCAATGTTAATTGCATAGTTTGATGCCTGTTGATAACGGGAGACTTTCATCATAAGAAGCTTTGTGAGAAGTCATTTAAAGAAACGTTCCTACGTTCATTGTTCCCACTTATCTTATCTAAATACGGCAAAATTATAATTATGCTTAAAGACCAAAGGGGACTTTTAACTCGATGTGTTTTTGCTACACAACGATTTTCAGGCTCCATTTAGAGACTGAGACCTACTGAGAGGTGGAGAAATCTCTTTAACTGCACCAATGTGCTGTTGTTTGTCGTATTTCAGAAGTTTAAAAGGAGAACTTTAGAGGGGTATGGATATGGTCACTGTACGCTGTAAAGGCACGTGGCCTGTTCTCCAGAATCAGTCTTTTGAATGCCGAATCTGAAATGATTCTCATCATTGAGCCTCATTAATCTGAACAGATGAGCCGGGGCCACAGCTGTCGGAGCCACAAATCAGCCGCTGACAGCTGGAGCAACTTTAGTGTTGAGGAAGGGATTGAACGGCATGATCTGTGACATGCAAAGGGGAGAATATCATATCTGAGCAGGGAACCGCCGCCACATGGAGGAAAAATGCATTTTCAGTTTTATCACAGGTGGGGGCTGGTTGTATATTTGCTAGATAAAAAAAGAAAATGTGGAAAATTACACATCGGTTATCTCATGGAAGCTTTCTGGACCTTATCTTCCAGCCGGGGTTGCACAGGTACCTCGGTGATGCGGGTCGCCTTGTTATCGTTCCCGTGCGTAATCCTGGGATCTCCAGAGAATCAGAGAATCAGGAGTTTGTCCACGTCGGTCCGCTCACACGGGCAGCACAGGGCGGCAGGACTTTAGCATGGTCTGTGGTCGTAAATCTGGGAGATAGGACGGTTTGAGCAACCGCAGCATCGTAGTTGTGTCATTTACCTACTTAACCAGTCTGACAAATCCAGAGGTTTTAATCTCTGGTGGGTGGTTGGATCCCGTTACTCCACACCGCCACCGTGTGAGTCACAGGGGTCACGTGATCCAAGGCCTAAATGGGGAGTCTGCCTAGCACGCGGCTGATGTGACATTGAAAGACTCTCTGTTCAAACCCTGGGACAAAGGCTCTGCTGTTTGTGCTCACATCATCAGTTAACCATCAGATGGTTTCCATGCGGAGAACCTCAGATGGGCGATTTCTTTTCTGGTCGGGTGCCAAACGTCAGTATTGTGTGATAAGGCTTTGACGTACTCTGCTGATTGACTGCTTTGTGTGATAAGTACTAATCTCTCTGATCTGAGCTTTGTCCATAGACAAACAGGAAAGGGAATCTTACGCAGTGAACAAATACCATATGGCCTCTCCTATTATTCAACAACGGTCCTGTTCACTACAAATATCCTCACTCGTATCGCGGAAAGTCTATGACAGGAAATTTATCAAGACGTTGGACTAGGAGGAGGCGACGGGAAAGAGAGGAATCTTGATTTTGACAGCATCATCTGTGCCGTCTAACAGCCCGAACGAGACGGGCCGGTAGTGAGCAGAAATTAATCGAAACAGGTGTGACACCAACTTTCTGCCTCGCGGGAGACGACGGAGCCCTTGGTCAAGGGCGCAGCACCTGGGCCATTGTTTTAGCGCACAAAATGGCTTTTAAGTGCAAATATCCACTTGGTCCTAAAGGAGAACTGGCCTCTGCACTTGCTTTACTCATCTCCAACCGACATGTGATCCGTCCTCATCTGCATAATGGGCAGAATGGAAATGAGGGGCCAGCTTTGTCAGGCCAAGACAAAAAGAAGAAAGAAAAACCGGAGGGAGACTGATGCCATTCTGTTGAACTGCATCTGTCCGACACAAAGGTGTGACATCTTGAGTCTCATTTGACCACTTTTAATCATGATCAGAGGTTATATTGAGCTCTCACACTCACGGTTTGACAAAGGCCTCTTAAGTGGCCCAATAACTGAATAATCAAACTGGTGATGTAAGCATGCACATCTGTCTTTATGCCTGCTTTAATTGGATTAACATACAGATTCATTTCATTTTTCACAGCTTTGCGACTGTCATTGTCGTGTTTCGAGGGCCACATGAAAAAGAATAAAAGCAAATGGGGCAATTTGGCAATTTGCTCAGCCTTAGCCTCATAGACAGATCCTTCCATTAAGTGAGCTCCGTTAGCGTGAACCCGTTGCTTTATGTTGCATCACATGCTGTCATGTTGTGTCTCTGTGTCCGCCTGACGGGAGCTCAACAGCTCAGGACCTGAGCGCAGGGCTGGGTTTAATCCCCGCCATGAAACTGATTCTTCCGCTCTACTGTAACTCATCAAAACTCGGTCTGTCCTCAGAGGTTAGACCGAGGTCAACCGTTTCACAATTTTCCCGGATTTGTTGTCCGCTCAAGGCGACAGGAAGATAAGCTGTTATTTCAGGATAAAAAAACTCACAAAAAAGTCCTCTTTATATAAACCAGGCCAATAGTTCTTTTACGATTGATGACTTTTAGCTCCATTAGTACGATAAACTCAACGACATTCATCCTTTGATATTAAATTACACATATTACTGGCAGCAAACAGGCCAGAAAGGATAACAGACAACCTTTTATTTGCCATTTTTCCCTTGCAAGCATGACTCTGCAGCAGCGTGGCCTCCCCACCACCTGCATCTGTGGCTGAGAACCCAAACTGTCACCACCGGTGCACTGCACACAGCAAGACAACTGCAGCCTGCGTCGACTTCCAGGCACCCATCGGTGACTCATCTCTCTCTGCTAACCGCTGCAGGTTTTTATTGCCGTGGGCTTCTGTGACCTGCAGAAAGCACCATGGCGACGCGCTCCCCCCTCGGAGTTGACTCGCATGCACCTCGATGATAAAATATCAGGACGCGATTATAATAATCACCTCTAATTAGCAGTCGTGGAATTTTAACAGCCGTGCTTCCCTTTTGTTTTACAAGATATTTGGGTTTTACAGAATTAAAGGCAAAGTCAAAATAGCTTCATCATTAACATTTCCAGTAAATAATTCCTCCTCGAAGTCTTTTAGCAAATGCAGGATCTCCCCCCCTGTTTCCTGTTGGGAGACATTATAAGATTCTATTTCCAATAAGCCTTTCCTCGCCTTGTTGGCACTTAGGCACAAAGGTATTTTCACGAATTTAATCTTCTTGAGCTTTTTAGAACCTTACATGGACAAACACACAAAGAAGCAAAACCCTGTCGCCTTGTTCTCTGCGAAGGTAGATTATCTGTGAATGCGCGGGGATATTTCTCGGGGGATGCTTTGGCGCCGAGTAATAAAACTCAGAGAGTGTTGCCTTTGCCAAGCGGAGACATCTGGTCACCTTATCACAGATAAGTGGGGGTTAGTCCTGGCATCTGCTAGAATTAATCCATTTTGCAAACACAGTTATCCTAATCTTCTAAATATGTCATTCCACAACTTTACAAAGATGCAGATGTGATTTCCGCCGTTCCGTCTTCTGCGCTAGATCGATTTTCGGGGGCTCCTTGGTGAGACCCGTCCAGAAATATGAGGGTGACGGAGTAAAAGACAAAAACGGGAATGGGTGTCACAACCTGCACCTGGCCAACTGTTCACCCGTGCCCAGAGCGGTCTATAGCTCGCCACCTAACGTCCCCGCATGAATATTCATGGGGGCGGGTTTCTCTTTTGTTGCCTGCCTAGTCAGCAGTCACAGAACACATGGTGAGTGTTGGCAGCACCAGGCCTAGGTAGAGGGGCCGTGGACGGAGGCAGTGGCAGGAACCGGGACCTGTGAGGCTGACTGACATTTCCATCTGTGGCGAGGCCTGGTAATTATCGGGGAGAGAAGCGCCCGCAGCAGCGCGCCATCTGCTAAGGGAGATGGCTCAATGAGGTATGAGCACGAGCGGCACTCCGTCGGGCCACTGCCTGCCTCTGACATGAGGGCTCGCATCTGCTACCGAGGAGCTGGGCTGCCCAACACAGCCTGCCCGCCTGGCCGAGAGAGGGGGCTGACAGGAGGGAGGAGAGCAGCCAAGCCCCCCCCTCCCTTCTCCTCTGCCTCCTCCTCCTACCACCCCCCAAAACCCTCCCTGACCCCCTCCACCCTCGCAGCCACCCACTACCACTGCTACCACCCCTGTCCTGCCAAAAGGCACGCTCCAGATGCAGCGGAGCTCGCTCGAGCATCTCATTGTTGCAGGTCGGTTGCAGAGGATGTCTCGTGGTTGTTTCGCCCGCTGCCGTGGCGATCTGAGTGACTAGTGCAAGAAATGATGCAGCAATGTGCACATGTTTGTTTCCTGTGTTGCCTTTTTGTCTGCTGTGGCTGAAACCAAATCCATACACGCACACACACACACACACACACACACGCACATGCGTGCACACATGCACACACACACACACACACACACACACACACACACACACACTCTTCTGCTTCTATCTTTGTGAGGACCTTCGTAGACATAGCTCCTCACCCTAACCCTTACATCCCAACTAATGCCCTGACCCTAACCCTGACCCAAATTCTAACCTCAACCTTAAAACCAGGT
Source organism: Lagocephalus sceleratus (assembly GCA_911728415.1). Taxonomy (NCBI): domain Eukaryota; kingdom Metazoa; phylum Chordata; class Actinopteri; order Tetraodontiformes; family Tetraodontidae; genus Lagocephalus; species Lagocephalus sceleratus. The sequence goes on along the minus strand of CAJVRN010000036.1, from coordinate 6,933,709 downwards.
CTTGACTCTTAAACAATCCTTTGAAGTTGTGGGGACCAGCCAAAATGTCCTTACTTTCCAAACATGTCCTCACTTTGTCTAAATGAGTATTTTGGTACTCAATATGTAGTAAATGTGAGCTCGCACACACACACACACACACAGACACACACCCATACAAACGCACACACATGCATACCTCTGCATGCACCTGTACCCTCATCTTTCGCTCAGCATGCTTCATTCAACTGCGACTGCGTTATTAAGTGGTACCAACAGACCCGGGCGCACACTTGCACGCTAACATCCCATTAACAGTGAGCGCAGAGCAGCGGCCCGACACCCACTGAGGATTTAAAATGGCTAACTACCGAACAGGACAGCTGCGTACCGCAGCTCTGAGATCCTCTGTTATTTGTGCTCCTCGTGTGGACATTAAATGCATCGTGGTAAAAATCTGAAGCGTTTAGTGGAGTTTACGATGCAGTCAGATGAATTTTACCCAGCTACTTTGCTCAAATATTACACCTAACTTCTTTTTATCCACGAATTTAGCTTTGGTGTCGATTATTTCCTTCCTCCCTCCTCTTCAGATAAATTCAATCCAAAAAAAGGGTGATAAACTTGCTCCTGATGTTGAGATTAAAAGCGTTCCAGCAGCTTCTCTGTGGCAGTCGCTAAATATAATTTCACCTCCTCCTGTTTGAGGTTCTCAACATCTGTCGAGGCCATGACAAGTAGTTGTGGAAGTTGTTTTCTCCTTTTGTGGATGGGTGTTTTCATACCGCATCACGACTCTTGCATCACTTATCACCACTTGAGATTTACGCTAAAGCAAAGGAAGCAGGATGGGCGGAGAGAGGTAGGGATTAAGGGGGGCAGGGGAACGAGAGAGAAGTGCATCTCTTCATCACAGGATTTTATCTGACTGTTTGGACAGATTGGTAGAATTCAAAATGCAGCGGGGGCCTGTGATGTGGCAATAAAGCGTTTGCCTTTGATCCCGCCTCACCATTTCTCTTTTTTTCTCCCCTGCACATGTGCACGTCAAAATCAATTAGATCAACTCTGGAGAGGCGAGGCAGCTGCACATCCCGCACAAACCTCCGCATCACCTCAGTTTACCAACAATCTGCTTATTATTGTCGCCGTCGACTCACCGGCTCCGACGCAGCCACGCGCTCGACATCAAGGTGGCTCAAAGATGAAATGATACACAAATAGAAGATCCATCTCAACACGCAGAAGCTCGCTCCTGCATCTCAGCCCCAGCTGTCAATTACCTACCAAAAAAACCTTCTTTGATAAGGAAAAAAATTTGAATTTCACCCCCCCCCATGCAGTTGGAGTGGCTTTTTCAGATGTCGTAGCACTTATGAGAAATTTGTGACAGCATCAACAGCGCCTATTCCCTATTCAGCAGCATTAACTCTGTGCCATGTGTCTAACAAACGGAGGCCATTCTGGAGCCCTTAATGACAAGGCTGCTCCGCTCCTCTCCTCTCCCCCTCGCTCTTTTCAAATTGCTCTCTAAATGAAGTACAGCTGTGTGGACCAGGTGCTGCCATCCCCCTTTCAGAAAGAACAGGAAATTATGAAATCCCCAAATCCTTCACAAATGGCGAGCAGGAGGCAAGGTTGGAGAATATGGGCTCGGCTTGCCGGGTCTGTAGGTCACAACTGTTCCGTTTACCCTCCACCGATCCACCAACCACCTTCCTACTGATGGACATGGTGGCAGTCATGCTGTTTGGTAGATCTGTTACAGTGCTGTCCTGGTCTTACTAGATCTGGAAGCTTGTTGCTGCACAAATAATTCAATTTTCAATTAAATTAGTCCTACAGAAAAGTTAGAATACACCAATTCCTCTGTCAGAGCTCAGCAGACAACAGGAAAAAGAGCACAACTGCCGAAGTAGGCCTCCTGCTCAGGAGACTGTCAATGTGCAGCTGTCAATGTCTCCATAAAGCCCCCATATCCATAATAGACAAAGCACTCATCAAGCCGCGGCTTCATCTGGCCTCCCAGATGCCCCATCACCAGGGGCAAATCCCATCCAGGACTGAGCCGCCGCACCACGCAGCCAGATGTGAGCTGGCAACATGGCCGTGGGGTCAACACATGGCAAAGGTAGAGCCGATAAATGAATTATACTCTGATTATCATAAATGTGGCATCTGAGCGCGCCGCTTGCATCAGTGATAGCGGAGAGGGAGATGCGGAGCTTTGGGTTTCATCACGTCGGAGAAAATGCACCACACAGGACTCCGATAATGACGTAAATATAACTCCAAACTTTATCAAAAAAAAAAAAAAAAAAAAAAGAAAAGGGCTACCATGATGGAGCCAAAACGCATTTTGGATTCTCCGAATGATTCCATGCCATATGCCCTGTATTTGTACATAATTCCACAATGTTCTAGGTCGCTCCCCAAAACGTATTCTGTTTCGTCACATGCCAAAAAGACCTTTCCCCCCCCCCTCATCCCTCCCTTCTTCGGTTCAACACGTTTGCGCGTGGTATCTGGCTGCCCTGGCTCCCCGTCTTCCCCTTTAAAACGCCATGCCAACTTCAGAGGACCCAGGTGTATGGGTCCGTTATCAATTCCACTAACAAGCGTGCTTACTGGGATCACAGGATGCGTCGTGGCTCGCTTTAAAGTCCCTGTCTGTAGCCAAGGCTGACCTGAATTGGAGACATGAGGCCCCCTGCTGATAGCAGCCAACCTCTGATGGGCAGTCCCTCTCCCAGACTTGGCCAACACTCCGCCCGGGAAGGAGGAGGGGAACGGGGAAGAACTCTTTGAAATGCTGGAGTTCCATGAAGAATTGAGAAGCAGGACAGAATCAAAGGCTTCTGATATAGGAAAGGCGGAAAAAAAGAAATATAGAATCGAGACTCGGCGATGAGGAAAAAAAAAAAAAAATGGCAGGGGCCCTAACATCAAACAAGAAACCTTAACACATGGCCTTCCAGCCTCGCGTTGAACTCTTTCTCATTTGGTGAATTCAGTCTGGAAATGTACACACGTGTGTTTCTGTGATTGCAGCTTTGTTATATCTGCTAATCTAAAAATTAAATTTACGTGCACGTGCGGTTGCAGGCGACGCGGGTCCAAGTGTGTGTTGCTCGGCTCGCACTGCTTCTTGCCTCGGTCGTGATGACGGCAGCTGAGGGCTATTATGTCCAGGTGGCCCAGAGGATGCAAGGGCTTTACTGAGAGCTTTAGATACACACACACACACACACACACACACACACACACACACACACACACACACACACAGAAAGCTTCACAGCTGCTAGGCCCGGCTGCATGTCAATTAGGGCGGCAGAGGATGTACAGGGACACATGGACATCCACACAGCAAATGTATAATGCATGATAGGTTGCGGACTATATTGAGGTCCAGTAAATTGGATCCGGCACTGGAGCTGGGTAAAAATATATTTCCCAGCAAGATCACACACCTGAGGTCCCTGCAGGAAGGTGAGCTCGACGCCAGTCGGCTTGTGATGTTCGAGCGGTGCTCCTCTCGCGCATGAAGGCGAAGCAAAGTTTATGGCAAAAGCCTCGGCAGAAACTCCAAACGCAGAATTCCGGCTTTCAATTTTGTACATTGGAACTGGGGTGGGGAGGGGTGGTGGGGGAGAAGAAAAAAAAAATCTACTCTTCTCAGTTTCAGCGGCGAGTTTTCTCCGCCTGAGGTCAAAGCTGCTCAGACGTGGCGTGTGCTGCTTATGCTGATTACTCTTATGAAGGTTGTGTGTAGCGGGGGTGAGGGGGTCACCTGAGCTTGATTCTGTTTTCATGTTTTGTTCCCCACCCGCCAAGCTGTGGGTGTCCGCGTGTGAGGTGGCGTTAGCTATTGGCCTTGACAGCTCAGGGTGTAATTGGCTCACCGAGGTGATTCAGTAATCGTCTGAGTGACACCCGGCCCGGCGGGATTTGACGTTGGAGGTGGGTCGGGGATACGGTGAACTGGAATCGCCAGGGGGGCCAAGTGGAACAACCAAGAGGCAGCAGGGGGAGTTTGGAGACGCCCACGTGCATCACGTGATTGCCCCCTCCTCTCCCAAGGTTGTGGTTGAGTGACCGAACTTTTGTCCTCTCCATCATCTCGCCCTGTCTTCGTCGTCCTAAGCCGTCCCTTCTCCTTCACCTCCCTTCTCCTCCCCTCCGCTCTTGGCGTAGCTGGTGGAGAGGAGGAGCAGCCCGCGCTCTTCTGTTCCTCAGGACTGTCCTCCTTGTGCAGAACACAGATGGTTATTATGGAGCTGCACATAAATTGATTATGTTGGAAATTAACTGTTGCTGTCAAAGGCAGCCGCCAACCTGTCCCACTGTGTCCCTGTGCCCGCTGATGCATAGGATCCAGCTGATGGACCAGATGTTTGCACAGTGCGCAGCTCCTTTTAAGGTCAGCACAAAAGTGGTATGGGGGGGGGCTCTCTGATCTCCATCTCTTTGTATTTCTAGTCGGTGCCCTCTTGTGTCGTGAGGTTTTAATTCAAAAGTCTTTTTGAAAAGTCGAGTGCAGCAGTTTTCCCCGGAACGTTCCCAAGTTTCCGACTTCTTCTTTTGTCTCACCGCGCTCCAGGATGTTGTGGAAAGGTTCTGCTAAACTATTTACCGGAGGTTAAAGTAGGCCTTCCGTTGGTGCCAAAAGACCATGTAGTCTCTTCAACAAAACCAGCACGCCAAGGCTCCGAGCACTCCGAGCGCTGGGCCTTAAGACGGAATGATGCGTGATTCCTGGCTGTGGCCTCGGGGGACGGGCAACGCGCTGCCAAACTCAGCAGAAAGTCAGGTCTTAGGAGTGTCCCGACATTGTTTTCCAGGCCTGACCTTGATTCCAGGCCCATTCCTGCATGTTTCTGTATGCATGGGATAGTGCGGATGTCTGCCAAAATCAGAGCCAAACAGATAAGACACACACACACACGTGCATGCACACATGCGAGTACAAACACACCCAGCATGCGGGCCAACTGCAATGATGAAGGTGGAACGTGAATAATGTATTTCATTTTCATTTGCCTCTTGCACCACCCTTTCTGCGTTTTGAGTCTTCGAGTTGTGCTTCAGATTTATTCCAAATGTAATCAAATGATTAGCCGGCCTTAATAATGACGTTTGTTTTTGATGTGAAATTCCATTTAGTTTCCGCATTCATGAAAGACGACATATCCTCCGACGTTCAATATGGTAATGCCACTGCGCTGTAAGCATCTCTGGAAGCATTTTAATTAGCTTACTGTAGCTCAGAGGATCGGTTAGAGAGCGCGGAACTACCGGAAAGGCAGCTGGTCAGTGAACTAACTGGATCGCCTGTGAGGCCAGAGAGGCATAGTGACATGAATATGAATAGCAGCAGGTGATAAACAGAGTGGATTTCTGGAACAGGAGACTGTTTGTGACACATACCCCTCACACCCCAGATGTAAGCGAGCCGAGGAGGTTGCCACTCAATCTGACAGCATCTGAGCAGCTAGCTAGCAGCAGCAGCGAGGAGCTACAACAGCATGGCAGCAAGGCAGCGAATTTACCAGATTCAGGCAGAGTTTGAGGCAGATCAGCTTTAGGCCAGTTTAGTGCAAGTTAAAGCCTTAGAAGTGGCGTATTTTCCCAGTGAAGAACCGGGATCGGGATCTTTGACCAGTGTTAAAAGTAAAAACAGAAAGCGAAAGTGCTAATGACTGGACGAGTGTGCCGTGCTGTGGTCGGAGATGTCGGACCATTTCTGGTCCGTTGGATCCCCTTTGTTCTGGGGGCCTGTTTGCCACTGTGCATGATTAACAGAATTATCTGTACCTCAGCCAGTCAACCAGCCAGTCCTTGGACCACAGTGTTACCGTCAAGGGTGAGTGCTCTCCGTGCTGCCCCCCCCCCCAGCAGTAAGGACAGGCTTGGGTAAGCCCAGGTGGGACGTGCTGGCATTTGGGCACCAGCCGCTGCAGGAGGGAAGGGGTAGATGGGAGGAGGGATTGTGGGTATTGAAGCGCCCCCCCCCTCAGCAGGCACAGGGCGGAGAACTGGTCCCTTTGCCAAGCCGGTGCTCTAGTTCAGGGGTGAGGAAGGGTGAGGGGGTGAGGGTATAAGGCCTCCAGGGGCCACCTTTGTATGCCCTGAGTTTCAATATCCATCTGGACTCTCTGCAGACAGGACAACAGTTGTGACAAGTAAAAAAAATGTTATGTATGTTCAACCAGTGATGCTGGTTTGAATATTTATAATGAATAATATATTTACAGAGCTCCACAAACTGTTCATGAACAACTGAGATGCTCTTACTGACTGTAAAATCCCAGTTCTAACAATGAATATCCTAAAGGGAGCCTTTTAACTAAATCTGCATCATACTTGATTTGGCAATATTACCTGGTTGTATTACAGTACATATCAGCATAGTATTGTAAATCTTGTGGGCTGATCTCTATACGAGTCCTTCTCCCCCCTCTGAGTATGGAACTCTCTGCCCTCTCCGGCCTCTCCTCATGAATTCATGGCCCGTGTTTTCCTCCCGAGCTCTTTGCCTCTCCTCCCCCTGACATATAAGCTGTGGCCTTTGTGATATAATAGCTATTTTACCTGGCCGGATGGCATTTCACAAGCGCCGAGCCATCTTGGAGCTAATTGTTGCAGGATGAGAGGGAGAGGACTGTGCATACGCGTGTGCAGCTGATGATAAGCAAGGCGCCGTCACCTTATTTGTGGTGCATAGGCCAACAGAGGGTTAGAAGTGACATTTATCGCCACGTTTAACCTCAGCCCAGGCTGCGGCCTAATGCCCCCCCCCTTTTTTTGCCTCTTCTACTTGCTCAAATTCTGTCTGTGGCCTTTCATGGACTTTCCTTGGATTTTGTTGCTTTTATGAACAACCAACCTGTACGAGACAGATAGGGTCTGTAATTAGACACAGCGGCAGTGTTTAGCGTAGCATAGGAGGACATGATTAATGTCCCACTACAGAACGTGGCAAGACTTGCTCTCCGTATACTGCAGTTTGTCCTGTCCATATAATCTGGATTTATGGTTGCAAAGAGGCTCTACTCTCCTAAAATGTGGTAAACCTCATAACATACACATATAGAGTTTTTGGAAATTTGTTTCCATGAATTTATATCAATCTATTAGACTTAATAAGGGTTTAAGGTGTCTCCTCCCCCTTTACCTGGACAGCCATCAGCAGGTGGGTCCCCCATATGAACATGATCCTGCTCAGGGTTTCTTCCTGTTGAAATGGAGATTTTTTTCCTTGAGTCTGTTGCTTGTTCTGGGGTGTGGTTCTGGGTTTCTGTAAAGCATCTAGAGACAACCTTGCTGCATAAAACCAAGTGAATTGGTTTGCGTCAGTCTTTCTTTTTTTTTTTTTTTGGTACTTAGTCACAATATTGCAGGATTCTTGCGTGAAACTAACTCCACATAGTCCCGTGTGGCCGTGACTGACTCAGATACTTTCAATAGAGCCCAGCAACACTCTCAGACAGCAGAGAATGGCCGCCGACACACTTTGTATCGATTCTGTCTGTCTGGTATTTCAGATAGCTGCGTATAGAGTTTCAACAAAGAGAGAAGAAGAAGGAGGGACGCATCCAGAGAAAGATCCAGAGGGAGAGCAGCTGCTCACCAGTGCAAAAAGATACATTTCATAATGGGAACATATTGGTATTGATTCCAGGTTTGAATGGGAGCATTGATTTGATTGGACCATCATTACGCTGCGCCCCTCAAGAACCCTAATGTGATCAGACTAAAAGCATGTCTAATGTTATCTAGCCCTGGAAATAAGCATTTTTTTTAAAATTTTAGAACAACATTTTGGGCACTGAGGACATGAATGTCCTTACAGTGATAGTAAAAATTATGCTTGAACGATGCAAAACTTGATAAAATTACAGTTTAAATGTTTTTTTTTGTTAAACAGAATCAAACCACTAAATCTGCGATTAATGCTTCAGTTGGTTTCCACACGTACGGAATATATATGGCAACACATTTCTGTAGCCTGGCAGGTTTTGAGGAGGCATGTCCACCTGCCTCTGTGTGGAACAGACTGTGGGATGTCTCTGTAGCGTCACCGGGTTTCTTCTGCTCTGTTCCTGTCAAAATACCCACAGGCCCACCCATCCAAGATGGCCTCTCTGCTTCCCACTTAGAGGAATAGCTGGAGTGTTTAAGTGTTTTTGTCGAGTCAAATGGCACCAGGCAGATGACTGCATTCCATTACCATAATTTACCCTGATGCAGGCTGTCAGGATGTATCATCACCGGCTCTGCTTCTTCTCCTGTGATGCTTCCAGGAGCTGGTGGACAGGTACGTCTCTGTGCGTGGGTCTGCCCACGGAGCTTCGAGAGCTCAGCTCGTCGCTCAGCTCAAAGTTGGCTCGTTGTTCGACGCCGGAAAAGTTCGCTCCGGCAGCTGAGAGGTGACGAGTGGCGCTCGTCCTCCAGCCTGTTTGTCTGTCCGTCCCCACCTGTCTCTCTTCGCCAAAGCTTTCAGAAGCCGCACGAGCAAATCTGTCAGGCAGATGGGGGGCCGGCTTTTAGCGTGTCACGCGGGCAGCACAATCTGCGGCCCACAATGCAGCGCGTTTGAACCTCGCAAAGCCCGAATGGCGAATCGATGCAACGCCACGCACGGCCCAGATTCTCTGAAGAATCTCTGTCTGTGTCTACCTTCTGTTGGGCTCCTTCAGAAGAACTCTGCATCTTTTATTTATCCCTTGAAATAAGGCTGGACCCTGACGAGAACATAGGGTTGCGCGCGCAGACACGCTGCCTCGCACGCACCCGTATACACAGCCGTGCGCGCAAATGGGCCTCCTTCTGTTGCCGAAAAAGTCGGCAATTATGGAGAGAGATGGGAGGGACAGTTGGGATTTGCATATGTCGTTGAGAGAAGAAACTACATCTCCCACAAGGCCCGGCAGTGGAAATGAACCAGCTGTCCATGGTTTGTAGATCAGATCCCATCCTCTTGATTACGAAATCACAGAATAATAAGGACCAAAAAGTTGTGGGCCACGCTGTTTGTTCCTCCTTTGTTGTTCCCTAGAACAGAAGTTATTTTGCTTCCGCTGCCTCCGAGCTGTTCGCCATGTGCCAATGTTTGGTGCTCTGTGCTCCACTTGTTCTCCTTCTCACACAGAAAATCAGAAGTGCTCCAGCCCTGCCCCTCCAAAGCTGTCATGTGAACTCCCGCCTTTTGTTTAATTTACATTTTGAGGCACAGCCCATCAATTCCCCCTGTTCCCTCTGCCCCCTGCCAACGCCACCACCCCAACACACCAACTGGCCTCATCAAAAATGCAGAGTTCAAACTAATTAGTGACATTTGGCCGTTTGTGAAACTTTTTTTTCCCTCTCCAAGCCCCGCTTCTGTCGCCCTGATGGCTCACAAAACATTTCTATGCATCCGTGGAAAAAAAAAAAAGGGAGATGTCTGAACCCACAAACTAATGAGTTGTTAATCAGGTAGATATAAAAGTTATTAATTATCTATAGGTCATCCTGCAGCATCGTGTACAGAACATCCCAGAGAATTTCCACTGGGCCCAGCAGGAGAGAGAGCAGCTCTTTTCCATGGAAAAATATGACCTCCAGACTGATTTACAGATCATCTGTTGTAAATTAGGCTCCTGTTTTAGAAGAGATGGCTGATCAAGCAGCATAATATGTAAAGGTAAGAGGACCACAACAGAACACCCTAGTTTCCATGCCAGGCCACTAGTTGGCGGTGTGTTTTGTGCGATCCAAAAACCCACACGTCAGACACTATCTACTTAAGTAGAGTAGAATCTTGAATCTGCCATTGTTTGTTTTTGTTGTCGATCCACAGATCTAGATCTAGTAAAGAGTATTCAATGTTTTTGAAAAACTGGAACCCCAAGCGTTTTGAAGACGTGCCATTTTCAGGGACTGGAAATGTCGTTTCCATGACTGCTGCGGTGGCGACTGTGTTAACGCTCCCGCCACTCACCTTCTAAGTTTTTCTCAGAAATGAAACAGAGCACAACACACAGCTTTATTTAGCATCCAGAAAGTGCTCCAAAATCCATACGCATGCAAAAACAGAAAAGAACTGCTTGTGTGCTTTTTTTCATTGTAAAGTTCAAAACTTTGCCTTTGTCGCCGGCAGACATCTGTCTCGTCGGTTAAAAATAAATCATCCGTCTGAAGGCAAACATCTGCGGGAGGAAAAAAAATAAATAAAAGGGTGTGATAAAATAACAACACGGAAGCTTAATTAAACCGATATGATGGCAGCGTGCGCAGAGGTGTCGGCGCCGCGTGCTCAGTGACACAGACGAGGGCCCGCGTGCGGCGCGGTTTGACCAGAGCGAGGATATTTTTAACAGGCCTCTGTTTTTGAGGCGGCAAGCAGATGCGCCGGGTACAAGTTTCCACTTGCTGATTGAGATCTGAACGTTTTCCAGTTCATGTGCGAGCGTGCGCTTTCGACAAAAATTGGCACCGAGGGAGCAAGCGCGACAATCTTTATGGTATTTTTGTTTCGACGCTCATCATTTGGGCACCTGTCATCAACAGCAGCTGTATTCACACATGATGCTCAGCTGGATTTAGCTGGAAAGAGGATTTCTCAACTGAAATCCTCACAGAGGTAAAACACGTGTTCCATTGCTCTATTGCATTTTATAGCAACAATGACCCATAAAAGTCTGATCATTATCTGATTTCTGGAGTTAGAGTTCTTTCAAATAACCGTTAATCTGATTTGTTTTGTTCTTTTGGTCCAGATGTTTTGAAAATAACAGGAAGTTTGAGCCTCACGTCTGGACAGAATCCGATAAATGGACTGAAACGCCCGGTCGGTCTCTGGTCATGTAAACGGCAATAATCAGGCCGCGGGCAGGTTTTTCCTGGCGTTTGTTTCACGGCTGAACTTTGAAGAATAAATCTAAGAATTATTTTTTTTGGGGAAAAAAAAAGGAATGGCTGCAAGGCTGCGTGTTTTTGTTCGACTTCTCTCGGGTGTGAGGGGAGCACTCAAAAAACAGCAAATCGACAGAAGTAAGGAGCGGTGCAGGTGAGCGGAGGAGAGCGGAGGTAAAAAGCTGACAGCGTTAATATGGAACCAAAAGGAGAGTGCAGCCTGGCAGTCTCTCAAATCCTGCACCTGCACCTTTACAAATCCGCCTCTCCGGTGTGCCTCTCTGGCTCCCACACTCTCTTTTTGTTTCCCCTCTCTTTGGTTTCCATGTGCGGCGGCTCGCGGCGTTGTCATTTTCGGCATGTTTTCCGTGCGCCGCGCACCGTGCGCTATGTGTTAATTGTGGCCATCCTTGGGGAAGGAGAGAAGGATGAGGAGAACCTGTTCTGGAGCCGCGGTGCCAGCTTGTGTAGTACGACTCAGCATGAAGCTACAGACACCTGGTCTGCCTGAAGGGCAAAAGAAAGGTAGACTTGGCTTCTTCTCTCCTCTCTCCTCATGCCCTCTCTTTGCTTCCCATTCGACCTCTCTTAGCTTGCTCCATTTTTTTTCAGGCTCTGCTATCCTCGAGCTGGTGGAAACAGCTGCTGTACAGCCAGCACACTGGCATCCTACCCTACCAGCCAGGCCTTTCCCATCAATCATGGCAGAATGCTCGCCACTGTTTGCGGGGAGGAACTTCAAACTTTCTGGGTCAGTGACTTTGAAACTAGTGTGTTTGCCAAAAGCCTGGAGAAGCCGATAATGTGTCATAAACTCCAGTAGGATCGGTGTTCTCAGTAAGTCCTGACCTGCCTCATCCATTAGGGAGCAGGGAGGAAAGTATGTTGAGAGCAGTGCTTTTACTTTAAGTAAAGTTTGTTCTGGTCAGAATATTTCATTGTATGCCACTTGGGTGCACAACTCCTGCATTAGGCCCCTCCCCCTGCATCACCTGCTTTGTCAGTCTTCATACCCAACACAATAGTTTGCGCAAATTTTGGGGAATTCTTCTTGGCTGTTCAGGGATAACGCCAATGGGAAAAGATAACAAATACTCCTTCTCTGCATTAGCCACACCCACTTCAAAGTTCTGACCAATCAAGCCATAGCATCCAGACAGTAGTCATAAGAATAAGAATAAAGAAATAAATAATGTTCTGCTCGAATTATACTCAGAGAACCAGTTACAGGACTTCCCAAACCAAAGCACGTACCAGCCTTTATTTAGCCGATTAATGAGGGTTGTTATATGAAATTCAAATAAAGCTCTTTAAAGCTACCTTTTATTCATGTCAGTATGTAGAAATGGAGAGTAACAGTGATAAATGGTGATGCTGTAGTTCAACAAAAGCTTCCCGCCCAGAATGGGGGTTCAACCATCAGGTGATTGGAGGGATTTGCAGCCAACAGTTAGAATCGTATAATTAAGATCCATAGTGCTCTGATGGCAGGTTGGTAGCTTCAGCCACTGTGTTCCATGCAGGTCTTCTCATTCTGAAGGTTATCGAACTGATCACCTGCCCAGGTTAGTGCTTACTTAGCAACACAATTCCAGCCATATCAAATGTGCTAAATGTATGTTAACACATTACTGTACTGGTGACTCACTGGACTGTGACTGGATTTATAGTCTCTGGTGCTTTGTTGCTGATTTGTGGCCTTTCCACTTAACTTCAGACGTTCACCCTCAGCTTTGTGGCCATATGTGCACATGGTGGCTGAGTGATGAAAAAGTTTTCTGTTTTCATAGTCAAGTCTGACATATTGAGGAATGGAAAGATGCTGGTGGAGTGCTTGTGGGCAAAGACAGTGACATACGGACACGGACTCTCTCTCCCTGTGTCTCTCTGTCTCTCTCTCTCCATCAGATATGCACACATATGCACACAACTCTTGGTCAGCAGCACAGATGAGTTCTGGGAAAACAAGCAGCTGCAGGAGGAGGAAAGGACCATAAGGCTGGTCGGCTTGCCAAATTTCATCATCTATTATGGATTGCCTGAGATGCACACTCTGCTGCAGCTAGGGGCATGTCTCACATTCACATGATTCACATGCAACCACCAGTCTAGATGCACCCACATTATATGTGTGCACACACACACACACACACATATACACACACACATATACACACACACAGAGATACACACAAACAGACTTCTTGTATTAAATCTACAGAACTGTGTACTACCTAACCCTTCAGAACCTTAAATCTTTAGTGTTACATGGACACACTAATGCAAGATGCATCACGGGATGTCTCCTCATTAATATTAATTCAGCTGGTAAAAATTTCATCCTTACTAAAACAGTTTTCAGGACCAGAAGCCAAGTCACTTTCTGTGAGCGTGGCTTGTAATGTGGCATAGTGACCACGAGGGGTCACTAATGCTCAAAAAGCTGATTTCAACACCCCTTAAAAACAAATGCAACAAAGAAGAGATGTGGAGGCCTTCTGGAAATGAGAGACAACAAGAAGCTTTCAGAGAAAATCTGACAGAAAAGTGCAAAAGAGCTGGATGGGAGACTGGAACATCGTGGACAGGGATACACACGTTTATAAGGGTTTAACCTTTGGATCATCAGTTCAATAATGTACATGAAACAAGCTTCATTCTCAGCTCAGGTAAGGTCAATATTAAAAACCTGCATACATACATCAGACATATAACATAGACAAGAGCCCACAATAAATAATTTAGAGTTAAAGAAAAAAATACTTTCTGTTTTCCGACATACTGCAAAATCAATCAAACAGAAAGCTTTTCTTTAACCATCGTTTCTACACTTGAATATGAGTTGAAGAATTTTGCTGCTTTGTTTTCCACAATTTGTGGACAAACCCATGTGGACTTAACAATATTTGATGTATATCTACATTGTCAGTGTTTCCACTGTTTATACTTGATTCAGATTCAAACCATCAGGCCCCGCCTCCTACAGGTGAACCATGGACGCCCCGCCTCCTGCAGGTGAACCATCAGGCCCCGCCTCCTGCAGGTGAACCATTAGAGTCCGCCTCCTGTAGGTAAACCGTCAGGCCCCAAGTCCTCCAGGTGAACCATCAGACCACGCCTCCTGCAGGTGAACCATCAGACCCTACCTCCTCCAGGTGAACCATCAGGCCCCGCCTCCTGCTGGACACCAGGCTCTTGACTCAGATGCTCACAATTCATCCGTTTATTTCATTTGCCTAGCGAATATTCACGTGAGTAAACCTCAGAAGCATCCACAGACGCCTCGCGGGCCTCCACGCCGCCATCACCACTGCTGTAGTTACATTTTCCTGAACGGTCTTGGCATTCTTGCTGCCGTCTTCAGGAGGGATAACTTGTTGTTGCGTGTGTTTGTGTATCTTTTCAGAGGGAGCACTTTGGCAGGCACCATTACCGCCCAGCAGTAAATTGCCTTGTAAATTACGGTGCCGGGGTAATAACGCCAGATTTGTACATCACCGGGAGTGGAGACTGTGTCTGTCTTGTAAATTTAATTAAACAGCAGGTGCAGAATCAGGTCATATGGCTTTGATGTGCCCCATGTGAGAATGACAACCAGACAAAGATTCTAATACCAGCAGCATTTACATATTTTTGCATGAGGCGGGTGGCGTGCGTGGGTGCGGGGGTGTGTGTGTGTGTGTGTGTGTGTTTGTGCGTGTGTGTGTGTGTGTGTGTGTGTGTGTGTGTGGGGGGGGGGCTCGCCGATCACCTTGTAGCGTATTCAATTTCCCCCAAATTAAAGAGGTTTCAAATTAGCTGTCACCTTCCATTTTAATAGATCTACAGCAAAACAAATGGTTAAGCTCTTCTTAAAAAAACAAAAACTTGTTTATTTGTGGAGTGAACATAAACTCAGCCATTAGCAACACCTAGCGCCACCGGTGTCGCTCCCGGCTAATTGGCTTTTATTGCCTGTCTATTGTGGACGCCGTCAGAGCGAACCCACTTGAAAAGCAATTAAAACGCTTTAAAAATATTCCCTTTAACAAGATGCGACATTCAGTTAAATCACCCTTTATCGGTGGGAAAAAAATGCTTTTTCTCGCGAGCCGGATTTGGGTTTTAATAAACGTGCTCTGATGTGCGCTCAGGCCAGAAATCCTCCTCTTATGGCTGCGCCTGACCTTTGACCCCGTCAGCTGGCTGTCTCGACTCCAGAAGGCCCTCTCCTCCGTGTCAGTTACTGTCGGGCCCCCCCTGCCAGGGATCCCAGCGACGTGTCTGCGGCGTCAGTTGACCTGAAGGCAACACCTCCGCTTGTTTCTTTTTCCGCGTGTGTGTCGGGGGGAAGTGGTTGATAATTACCACCTAGGATGTTGCCATCTGTGCCGCCCTTTCACGGCCTGTTAAGCTCGCTTTTCACAAAGTTTGCCGTTGACAGAGGGCACGCCGGAGGAGCGCGCTGGAAAAAGACCGCACGCTCAAGCGATATTGAAGGCAGCGCTAAGGAGCTGATGTACAGGTGGGAGGTTGTGGGGGGGGGTGTACAGTGGGGGGGGGTAGATGTACAGTGGGGGGGGTGTACAGTGGGGTGGGAATCATGATCCAGGCTTAAATACGCCTGCTCTGTCCTGGTGTAACTCCCAAAATGGCCACATGTTCCAGTCTGTGACTTCCCGTCTCACCCGTCACTCAGACTCACCTAAGTGGTGGGGGACGCCTGAGAGGTGGGGGACGCCTGGACGTCCACCAGCGGGGGCCACTCCATCACTGAGCTGTCAGCCAGGCGTCAATATGGCCGCATCTGAAGCTGTCAAACTTCAGCGAGTCTTTGAGGGGAAAGTCAGAAGGTTGGAGTGAGTGGAAGGTGTGTGTGTGTGTGTGTGTGTGTGTGTGTGTGTGTGTGTGTGTGTGTGTGTGTGTGTGTGTGTGTGTGTGTGTGTGTGTGTGTGTGTGTGTGTGTGTGTGTGTGTGCGTGAGAGAGAGAAAGAGAGAAAGAGAGAAAGAGAGAGAGAGGGCAGGCTGATGGAACAGGTGTGTGGCTGGAAGCTGTCTTGAAGGTAGCAGCTCAGTACCCCCCCCACCCCCACCCCCACACACACACACACACACCATCCAGACATACACCAACAGCCAGGAAAACATGATCAGGTGCTCTAAAATCCATCCAATTCAATCCCACAAAATCTCTCTTTGTTCCTTGGATCAACATTAAAGGCTTTGTTTTTTCTTTGATTTGACCTTTGATATCCTAAACAAAGGAAAATGCGAGAGTTCTTTTTTCACCGCGCCCAGCCGAACCGGTTCTGGTGAAGCACACTGAATCATTTTCAACCCTCGGCTCTCCACCTGGCATCCGCTCCGCCTTGTTTGTTTTGGATGGCGTTTTCTCTCTTCCAGCCTGAGCCCCCCAGGTTCTCGCACCTCGCCATGACGGCAAACAGAGTTCGCTGCCTTCCTCGACAGCAGCTATCTTTCACAGACGGGCGGGCCGTCCCAACAGGCCTCGTCGGGGGCCAGGTGAGGGGGCTCAGGTGAATGACTCCAGGCGAACTTCTCCCAGATAAAAATCAAGACGAGGGGGGGAGGAATGAGGCAGGTGGCAAACGGAGAGGAAAGCAAAGAAGGCGCTGTAGGCCTGTTTCTGTTCCACTTAACTGGCTCTTTCAGCCTGGTTGCATCATCTGCAGCCGTAGCTGCTCGGAGATCCGTCCGTCGCGACCTTTCGCCCTGTCTCTCGCGGTGAACCTGATGGTCCGCAGCAGCTCCCAGGTCTGGAGCTGGACTCCTGAGCCGACTCCAGCCGCCAGCGGCGCTTCTTTCGAGTCCTCGTGGGACTGCCGCGAGACATCTAAGCCGCCACCAGGGGGCGTCTGAGGCGACCGTCCGTTGCGGTTTTCAGTTTTGTCCTCCGTCCCGGTTCCAGTCTCTCAAATCTCAAACGTCTTTTCCCGTTTACGCTCGGTATCGACCAGAGACCTTCTAGGCGTGTCCATGGGGGGTTAAGAGCCCGGTGCTCCGCGGCCGTCCTTTCAAGTCAAGTGGAGCAAGATCAACAGATACTGTACGTGGCTTTGTTGCAGATCTGACAGGCCGCTGCGAAGCCTCGCAGAACCACGGGGAGCTAATGAGAGCTAATAGGTGTCAGAGGCTTCGGGGACGCCGCGCCGCTGGGATTAAATAGATGAGGGGTGGGACTCTGTCGTCTCCTGTCAGTCACTGGCCGATCTACAATGGCCCCCCAGTCACAATTAGAGCCCAGCGTACTGTGAGTGCACGTACGAGCACGCGCTCAGGCCTGTTATTAACCCTTCACCCCCGTCGAGAGGGGACCGCTCAGCCATAGATGTCAATCCGTGTTTACTTCGCACCCTCCCTCAAGAGGAGGGGGCGAACACTGGTCATCAGAGAGAAAGGCTCTGTATACCACCGTGGCGAAGGCTTCATGTGGTGGATGTTTGATTGCTATGCGCGCGGTCACACCTGGTCTGGTCGCCAATGCTTTGAAATGTGGACGCAGCCATCTAGGGATGACCTTTGACCCCATCTTCACCCTCGGAGGAAGGCCTTGAGTCCGTAGCAGCTCTCTAGTTCCCTCTTCTGGTACTTAGATCAACGTCAAGTGAATCTCCCTGCTAGGTCAGGGGTCACCAACAAATGTCTACAGTCACTCGACACTCGAATAAAATGCCATGAAAATCCTTTTTGTATAATAATATTTGATATTTATTCTTTAATTTATTCCAAACTGAAGACATGTTTAGCCTTCATCAATGAGGCTATTGCCTACACCACCGTCAACCAAGGGTGCTAGAGACATTTAACTCAACTAAATAACCTTTCTAGACAAACACTTTAAAAACAAACACAGCTGAGACAAAGCTTCCATTGTGGAGCTGACATGTCCTTTGATTGATAGCATTATCTGAACATGATGCAAATAAAGACAGTTAAATACAGAGACTCAGATAATAAAGAAGAAAGAAGAAACAAATAGTTCCACGTGTGCTTTTGCAAGTTCATGGACATGTTTAAATCCATTCACGTCTTCAACACTAATAAATGAAAAGGCCTCTTAATAAAGAAAAAAGAAATATTCTCGCAGACTGTGAAACAAAGTTGATGAGGAAAACGGACTTTTTAATGATGACCGGACAGGAAAGTACGCATTTATTGTGCCAACCTTCGGAAATGCGTCACCTGTCCGCCTCACTTTAGCCGCGTTGAAACGTGCCCACTCGAGTGCAAGTGGAATTATTATATATGACTTTAACTGACCAAGACAGGCACTTTCCTATTATAAGCGGCCTTTCACGGAGGCTGAGGTGTTCTTAAAAACACCCTCGTCACCGTTCTGGAGGAGCAAGTCCAGACAGAATTATTGCAAGTGTCAAATAAATAACTCTTTGCTTCAAGTGCCGCACGTCTCGACAGTTTTGCGATTTACGATGGTATTAAGATTGAGGATTTCTTAGAGGAGCTGCTGGCGTTGCTTCCGCTGGAGGACAAAACCAGTGCTGATATTATATTTGGAAAACTACACGACTTTTTTTTTTTTGAAGAAGCGTGGAATGTCCTTGGATAAAATTCAACCTAATAGTGACAGATGGTGCACCTGCCATGGTTGGCAAAAGCCAGGGTCTGGTGAGCGGAACGAGGACCGTCGCTCCTCGAACCAGCGCTCTCCGCTGCGTGACCCATCAACGCGCGCCGTGCGTAAAGCTGTGCGGGGCCCTCGAAGAGGTGATGGAGGAAACAATGGCGATTATTAAGCACATCAGAGGAGATGCGGGCACGCAGCACCGCCTGTTTCGCAAATGTGCACTCGAATCACAGACGATCTGTTACTCCAGAATGACGCACGGGAGCGCTTCGTCGAAGTCAGAGTCCAAGTAGAGGGTTTCCTGAGCATCTCCGGGCAGATCACACATGCGCGCTGTTGCGGGTTTAACAGGCGTTAGGAGGCTGCTGCTCCCTCAGGACTGAAGACAGCAGCGTAGCAGACCAGGTAAGCAAATTCATCACACATTTAGAGGACGACTTCTCCGCCCGATGTGACGACTTTTCCATTTCCAGGGACGTAATTAGATTCGTGCGTGAGCCACTCAGGGTCAGCCCGAGTGGAGACTCCTCCACCAACGCGATGCGAGGCTGAAATCCGGGCTGCAGGCGACAGGAAGGCTGCTCCCAGGGGTGACCGAGGGCCTGGTCCGGTTCCACCGACACCTGCGAGGAGGCCGCCTCGTCCTCCGACATGAACTCGATGAAAGCACCCGGGAGGAACCGACTCTCAAACCTTTGGAGGACTCTTTGCACACAAGTCTTACAGCTGCAGGCCCGATGCGAAAAAGTTAGAGGGGAATGTGATTTCCCCCATTAAGCTCTGGGAGCAGCTCCTTTCAGCCTTGTGATTTGAAATCGCGAAATTGTCGAAATCGAGAAATTGTATCACACATTAAAGTATTTGTGATCTGCGTTTTGTTCGAAAGGCTGTTTGTTTCTCTCTTTTTTGTATCGAGTAGTTTGTTGTGTTAAAAATAAAGTATGTGAAACAATACATTTTAAACAGTGCAGCCAGTTTGTCCTCATCTCAGAACGTAAATGGTCATAAATGGTGGGGATGACCGATAGTCAGTTAAGTTGCTTTAAATGTGACATATGAAGCTCATTTTATTTAAGTTACCATGCTTCATTTTTGTGTAATTTTAACGTTCGTAACTTTGGATGGAGAAGCTGAAGAATTGAGCACAGTCGAACTGGAAGCGCACCGGTTTGCAGGTCCTGCTCAGATCAGCCTCCTAATAAGATGCGTGGGCGGGGCCAGTGCTATTAAAAATATGATCTAAAAATAAATAACACACGTGTCATTTGTCATTTCAACGGATTTTCCCGTTACTGTAGATCATTTTGTCAATCAATCAATACATTGATTTTGTGAATATATTTAAAATGTGTTTTATCAACTTCTAAAAACGTTGGGGGGAGGGGGTGAGGTAGTGAGAGGGGGAGGGGGTGAGGTAGTGAGAGGGGAGGGGTGAGGAGAAGGGGAGGGGGAGGGGGAGGGGGCATGATCACCAACATCGCCTTTTTGTCTTTTCCCGTAAAAACCACGGGTGCCCTCGTAAGACCAGTAGCAGGTGGGCGGGGACCAGTAGCAAGTGGGCGTGGTATGTGGGCCACGCCCACTTGCTACTGGTCTTACGAGGGCACCCGTCGTTTTTCCGGGAAAAGACAAAAAAGCGATGTTGGTGATCATGCCCCCTCCCCCTCCCCCTCACCCCCTTCTCACTACCTCACCCCCTCCCCCTCTCACTACCTCACCCCCTCCCCCCAACGTTTTTAGAAGTTGATAAAACACATTTTAAATATATTCACAAAATCAATGTAAGAGAGAAGATACGTTAATATATTAATAGTTGACAAAATTATCTACAGGAAGGGGAAAATCCACTTAAATGACAAATGACCTGTGTCTGACAGACCCTTATAATTTATTTTTATTATTTAAAAATGAATATTTTTATTATTATTCTATGATATCATTTTTCAGTCTGGAGCATGGTGTGTCCCTGTGATGCCCCCTCACATGTGTGTCCAGAACCGGCCCTGCTGCTGACGCATTTTGGAATGACTGTGGACAACAAGCTGCTTTTAAGGGTTTATGGAGGCACTTTATTCATGTATTATTTGTTTACGTTTTATTTATTGAACAATTTCGTACAACTTCGTAGATGTTTAATGGCTTCCAGACCTGCTGACCTGTCAGCGTCTGAGGAAGATGGGGGAGATGTTTTTACTTCTGTCCACCCTTGAGAGCACACTCAAACATGTCCAGAAGACCTGAAGGTCTGCGCCTTCAGATGAGCAGAGCGAGGATCACACAGACAGCTTCTGAACCTGGGCCACATCTCCTCCATCCAGATCCATCTCCATCTTGTGATCTCCCTCTCCTCCAGGTGACACAGACTTCCTGTGGTCCTGGCCGCTGATTGGCTGACAGGCCTCCAAACAGGAAACAGCTGGTGATGGGACGGACGCGCCCGCCAGCACTTGCGCTTTCGTTTTCAGGGTCGCCTCGTTAATGCTCCCCGATCCAGCATCTGGCAGCAAACAGAGAGATGGTGGGAACCACCTGTTCTCTGGCAGACCTCGGCAGAAATGTGTGATGATCAGACGCGAATATGAAGACAAGAATTAAGCAGAACAAAGAACTTTGTGATCATGACAGGTTTCCTTTAATTCGTCTTGTCTTGTTTCCATGGAAATAGCCGATGTGTAATACAGAAGCCGTGGAACATTATTTACAGAGGATTCAGGAAAAAAAAACTTTGTGCTTCAATTATTTCGTCCCTGTAATGTTTTCCAGACCAAGACCTTACTGTTTTTTCTTGAAGTACACACTTTCAACACCAGAGGGAGCCATTTCCCCCCAAACGCTGCAGTGAATAAATACTTGAGATTTAAAAAAAAAACAAAAAAAAAACAAAATCACAAAAGCAACGACGTTTAACGCCTGGTGTCACAGTGTTAGTAGAACTGTGGATCTATTGTGAGGAATTGTTCAGATCTGACTTAAATTTGTCATTTCACAACATTAAAACCAACCTGTACAACCACAATTCTGTTTGGAACAAATGACAAATCCAGCCTGACGGGAATATGTGCTCTTAAAACTGGACATGTGAGATGATATCAGTATTTAGAAATAAAACCTAAAAAAAACAATGCAGAGGAACATTGAAACATTTCCTTAAAAAGCAAATAGCTGGGTGATGAGGGTGATGCTACCAGAGAGGCTACGATATTGATATAAACACAGAGAGGTCGGGGGGGCATGCATCTGTAGAAGGTTGTCCTTGTAACCTCACTGGGTCCAGGATGTTGCTGTCACTGGCACCAGTGCCGACGCCTCACTGGTGTTATGGGCTGGTGGCGTTCATGCTCGGTTCTCGCCGTGTGGCCCTTTTTGTTTGTTGCATAATGCAGCATGTGCACCTGATGAACGGCGCCGAGGAACAGAGATGAGAAAGCAGGCACCGTATACACACACACGCGCGCACACACACACACACACAGCTCAGATCATGTTAGGGGTAAAGTGATGCAACTCAACTTTTACAGTGAGGATTTACATGAAGAAGCTTTTCAGGTTTTATCCACATAAAAAAAAACAAAACAAAAAAGTTAATGCTTTCCAAATGTTCATCTCTCACACACACACACACACACACACACACACACACACACACACAGTAGACTACTCCTCCTGCTGAAGTGTTCTTCACCTCCTGAGCATCTGCTTGGCACAATCGTCACTACAACTAAAACGCTTGTTGGAATCGTGTGTTTTGGGGGATGAAGCACCAAATCTAACAGGGACGCGCTGGGTCAGCATCAAACTGCTCGCGCTTCAGGACGGGTCAGCAAACGCAGCGCGGGTCGCAAGCCAGGCGCCTGAAATTTGATGCTACTTGATAACACGGACCAGCCAAGTCCGGGAGGGCGGCGGTCGTGAAGCTCCTCGGCCGATCGGCTGCGCCCCCGCGTCTGGGGACATGCTACATTAGCTGAAGTCAGAAATGGCTTCCTTGGATGTTGGAATGGAAATGAAAACATAGATGAGACTCGCGGGGTAGCGGAACTCTCCTTTCACTGCACAAAACTGTCATTACTGTCGTTTTAATCGGTTTCATCCTGATTTGGGGTGTGTGAGGCCTCCTGTCCAGTGAAGTGAGGGCAGGGCGGAGGTCTGGCTGTGAGAGCTGAAGGTCACGGGGAAGGACCCCTCTCCTCCTCCCTCCCTGCCTCTCGGATCAAATTAAATCATGATATGCACACGCGTCACCACCTTTCCCGGCTCCCACCTGCCCGTTGGCGAGCAGGGGGACGCCGCCGTTTAAAGAACGCTAACCCACAAACTTGCATAGATAAAGTGATACAGTGGAGAGCTGCTTCACCGTTTCTGTGCGTCTGAACATCCTGGTGAAGATCAGCTGCTCCTTGTCGAAGCTCGACCTACCGATAAGAAAAATGATAGAAACTCAAAGGCTCTACGATCAAAATAATCAGGCGGACGTATGCAAGTTTGTAATCTGGGGTCAGCCGTTTGTAATCCGCTTCGAAAAGCACAAAACCTCAGCTCGCATGTGGCTTTTTATATACACGTACATAGACGACATCATAGAATCATCTAAAGATAAAGGGCTTCAGTGACTGTAGGAGCTTGAAAACATGCGTTCCCTGGGATTATTCTGGATTAGGACTATATTTTCCTTAATGCACAGGGGGAAATGCCTGATTTGGGCTAGTCTCAATTTAAGGCTATGCATTTCTATTTGGCTACACCGCCACCTAGAGGCCAACACCCACAGGACTGACATCTATTTAGAGCGATATTCACAAGGATTCCACAGATGTGGATACGAGGTCCTCTGATTTGGAGTTTTTACATCAATGCTTCGATTAAAGAGGACTACCACCCAGTCTGGACTCAAAGGTGACTGACATGCATCAGAATTGGCCACAACAGCGATGGGGAGGAAAACGAAAAAAACAAAAAACAAAAACGCATTTAGCTGGAAAAGCTTGGAGATTTCTCATCTTCTGACGAGGAAGCGTACATTTGTTTTGAGTGGCATTCCCCTTTAATCAGTTTTGAACTTTGGAAAACACTCAAAAGTACAACACAAAGACTACTCTGAGCACGGTTCTATTAAAAGCGACAGGTTATAAAACATTGACATCATCAAAACCACGTGCTGTACATGGAGTGGAGTGAAGACGGCCCCCCTCCTCCACTTCGGTCGGGAACGTGATGTCGGGATCGCGTTCCGCGTGCAGTTCGAGCCAACACCAAGCGTGCGGCGAAGCTCTAACGCTACAGGCCGACTCTGCAGAGCTACATCGGGGGGGTCATGGTTGGAGGAGAGAGAAGCAGACCCACGACACAGAGCGAGAATGGAAAAGGTCTCCCTGCAGCACAGTCCATCCGGGCAGAGAGCATCTTCAATCCCCTCACAGTCCACGAGGACCAGGACGGTCCAACCCCCTCCTCCGCGTCGTGGCGTAAGCGCGACGCTCCGTTAACTAGTCCCGCTTGTTCCCCTCGGGGGGGCCGAGGTCGCCTCTCTCATGCAGAGCGATGGATCCCCGAGCGGGCGGGGATGCTGCAGGCTCAGCCCAAAAAAGATGAAGCGCTCAAAAGCTGGTGGGAGGGACAGAACTCAGAGCTGAAAAAGTAAGAAACAAAAAGGACGGCGCGTCCTCGAACTGGCTCCCTGCTCTGCCTCCGACGGTGCGTTTAGGTCGGCAGCGGGTCGTCGTCGCCTTTGCTGCACTTGCACTTGCAGCAGAGCACGATGGGAGTGGCCAGCAGGAGGAACGGGGAGGCCACCAGCAGGAGCAGGCCAAAACCGGCGAAAATCCCCACCACCTGTGAACACACCGAAAATTTGTCTGACCAGTTTGACCACGAAAAATAGGGAGAATGGTAAGAAGTTAAGTTTATGCAATTTAACAATTCTTACCAGGCTCCAAACAATGTTACACGAGAGTCAGTAAATGGCAGAGGGGGTGAAGATTTAAACCCTGGCTTCTTTTATCTAGCTCTGTAGTCAAATATTGATTATATGTACTATATATTGTGTTCAGGCAGTAACTGCTAGGTGTAACTTTTGTTTCTTTTAATGGCCCCGAAGAAACTGCAATACCAGAAAATGTCCAGCAGAGGGCATCAGAGATTATTTAAAACAAACCGACAGTGCATTTTAAATAAACTGGTTTTAATCAGTTTATTAGACAGTACTAAAAACTAGGTTAAGTCACCAACATTTTTTAAAATCAATGATTAGGGTAAAGGATGAATGGCTGTCCCATACGGCACTCTGCAGGTTGTTGTAACAATTGTTTGTGTCACACGAAAGCACTCTATCACAGCAGCAGCATCAAGGAATTTAAGATCAGTCTTTAAGATATTATTAATAGGTCGATCATTAATAATTAATCTTCTTTTATGTTCTCTATTCTTAAGTAATCACGTATAAATACATCCTGCGGTGAAGATGCGAACATGAACCACAAGGGGGCGCCAGACACCAAGAAGTCAGCACCAAGACTGCATAACAGGCAGTCACATGGCTGCAGCAAGGCTTTCATCACAGTTCAGTGATTTTCACACATTTTAAAGGGCAAAAAGTCATTCTGAAGCATCACATGCAAACATGTTGCTGGGGAATAAGAGCGGCCTGTTACTGGTGTTCGACATGTACCACGTAAGGGCAGGATTGTGGAGGAGAGCAGCGCTTGGAGCCCGCCATTGTCAATCTGCACATGTAACGATGGCAGCGCCCTCCTGGAAGCCAGACACACGCACGCAAACCGATGGGGACGGCAGATTATTTCACGGGCGGGGTCTGTCCGGGGGACGTGTGGCATTTATGAGGGGAGAAGCGAGGAGGCGGTTCAAGATTCGCTGGAGGGAGAGAGAGAGGGCACGGCGGGGTTAACGGAGGGGAGCGAGGCAGGAGACAAAGGCGGAGCAAGCAGAGAAGCCCTCGCTTGTTTCCACCAGCTGAACTGTAATCATACTGTATGACTCAGCCTGCCCCCACCGGGTAACAGATGCTAGCGTGCATGCCGACCTAACTCAATAACACGCGGGCTGGTCGTGGAGACGCACCCCCGCGGACGGACGATTTTAGCCCCCGTACACACTCAACGCTGTCACGGCTTTAAAACAGAGCGCTACATTTGGGGAAAATTCACGCCCGCTTAATCCCCGTTTGTAATCTTCCTCGTCACATGTAACGCAGCAGTCAGTCCCGCCTGAACTCCCTTTATTTACCGCTTATGTAAACCTGTTTGACAGTGAAAGGTGGGAATGGTGGGCTCACCGGGAGACAGCAGGACACTGGGACACGCAGGCCCACTGGGCTGGCCCTTTTCTCTATTGTGCAGTCAATATAATGCCAGCCTGTCAAGTGAGTGAGTCAGACGGGGGGGGGGGGCACAGCACGTGTGTGTGCACATGCTGGAGACGGGAGTGTGTGAGGGGACGCCTCCTCACCTGTGTCCGGTGCCAGATGACGGACGCCCTGGAGTGGCCCAGTTTGTTCCGGCAGGGCCCTTTGTCGTAGTGGATGAGGAGAAAGTCATCCTGTCTCAAACACGCAGACACACACAGGAGAGAGAGAGAGAGAGAGAGAGACAGAGAGCGAGCTCCCATCAGCAGGCAGATACAGGAGAAACAGCTTTCTGAATGACTTGTGGGCTGTTGCGCTCACACATTTAAGACTTTTTAAGCCACTGGGGCTCAATAAATCCCCAGAAAAAACTGAATATGCGTCTTTTTTCCTATTAAGACCAAGGCTAAGCTGCAATATCCTGATAATGAAAGCTGTTACTGTCAAAGCAAACAAATAATGCCTACACTGAGGATCATCGGGCTGCAGAATTGCTGCAGTCACATTATTTTACCTGGAGAAATTTAGCTCTCAGTGAGCATCAGTGGTGCTGCGTTGAGAGAGAGAGGACCCCCGCTGGACAGGAGAGAAACTACAAGTCCAGAGATGATCCAAAAAGGAGATTTGCTTTGGGGCTTGTCGCCCTCTGTTCTAGCTAAAGTGACCGTCTGCTTTCCGACTGTCCGTAAACGCGTCCGTGTTCCGTCCTCCTACTCACATCCAGGGACTCCAGACAGTACCAGCAGAACGCGTGCTTGCAGTTCTTGCACATCATCTGCGCGCAGCCCTCGTCCCTCTCGATGTAGACTTTACATTTTGGACACCTCTTGATCGGCGCGTCGTCTTCTTCGTTCTTGTAAAAAGAGCTGGGAAGGAGGGGGGGGTCGGGTTACGTTGATTTCGCAATACACAGACGCGCAATGAGCTCGGACTAAAGGTCGATAACTGCACTCAACTAAAGCCAAGTAATCTAATTGTAGCGTTTTTAGCTGCTGCTAACAGCCCGCTGTAGTGTCAGCAGCAGAAACCCTACTTGGCCTCTGCAACATTAGTTTGTGGGCCACCAGGGCCACCGAGGAATGTCTCCCGTCTATGTGTGTCTGATGCGCAGGGCCCGTGTTTGAACTGGATGAGCAGAAGCTCATCCTTCATTCATTCATTCATTCATTCATTCATCACTGGTAGGAACAGGAGCATGAGCGCGTGGGCAGCCGTACCTGTTCTCTCCTGGGAGGAAGGAGGTGATGGGCAGGTTGTTCTCCGGGCAGGCCTGCCCGGGGTGCCAGTTGGCCTTGCAAGCCGAGCAGAACTCCAGGGCGCAGACGGCGCACTGGACCAGCTGGGGCAGCGCCGGGGAATCTGTCTCCTTCAGCTGACACACGGCCTGGCAGGTGGAGGAGGGGCACCAGGTCCGGCACGGGTCCAGCAGCACCTCTGGAGGCAAGCAGGGGAAGAGAAAAAGAAAAGGTAAGAGTTCCCCGCCTGATCTCAGATAATCTGACGTTAATGGAGTTATTACAGCATCAGCATTGAGATCTTGGATCGTTTGCTCTGGTCTGAGTTCATGATATTAAAGTCTTTCCAGTGTCTTTTCCAGATGCAGGTGGACTCTAGAGACCCTCCTGATGTTGAATCTTAACTCTGACAGATATCAGGCGTGGCTGCGGGGGCGCCCTGGCGAGGCCGTCGGCAGCTCCAGACGGTTTTATCTGACAGGGGCTGGTGTTAAGTCTCAGTGTGGCAGCGCCGCTGAGCCCGAGCACCTATCACAGGAACATTTTTCTCCTGCCCGAGTATCAGCGCTCTGCCAGCGACGCTGGATCTGTATTTTGAGCCACGTTCAAACACGGCTGTCTGAATCAGCTGAGAGCCGCTCGCTGTCGATGCCTTCGACGCCGCTGAAGACGGAGCCAAGCCGAGCGGATCTTCAGACTGATCGGCGCTCCCCAGAGACCCCCCGCGCTGTAAATCAATCGTGATCTGCGTCTGGGGGATGACGTCAGTCTTTCGTACGCGACTCCCAGAAGAGGACAGTAGCGGCTGTGCGCTGACTCACCTCTTTCAAACTGAAGCTTCTTGTATCTCTGCATCATTTCTGTGGCCACCATGCACTCGATCTGAGGCGAGGAGGAGACAGACACGAGACCATCATCTCCAGAACACCAAGTATTGAGTCCCAGGGATCAAATTTGACAATCACGAATCAACTGATTGAGAGTTTCTGTGGTTTTTTGATAATTCAGAGAAGCAGCGAGTCCATTAAAGCTGCCTAAAGGCCCTCAGATTGACCATTTTAGGGCGATAAAACACAGTTTACTCGCATTGCAGCGCAGGTTATGATGTTTTCTGTTCAGTAGAGTAATTAAAACGACCTCTGACCCTCTAAGATCTACCTCGTTCTCCTGCAAGTGTCCTCTTTTGGGGCAGGCGGAGTCCGGACAGCTAATGGCAGTTTCCAGGCCTTCTTTGATCAGAAGTTCCACATACTGCTTCAGGCACTGCGGCGGGAAGACAAACGTTGACATCACCTCACATCACCGGGCAGCGCGGGCGGCAGGAGCGCCGGCGCCGCGCGAGGCGCCTCCTCACCAGTGTACAGAAGACGCATTGGCACTGCGTGATGGTGGTCATCTGCTCCAGAGGGAACTCTCCAAGGCACAGCTTACAGGACACCAGGGGGTCCATGGCCAGCTCCCGGTTTGGACGGTAACGCGCCATGGTCATCTTCGCCGCCGCCGCTGAGCTGACTGGCAGACAGACAGGCAGACAGACAGACAGACAGTCAGACAGGGGGGTGAACTCCAGTAATGAAGCCAAACACTGGAGGAGCGGCTCTACTTCCTGCTCCGCTGTGTACGCATTCATAAATGGGAAGGAGGCCTCCCTTTTTTATCTCCTTTCATATCATTCCATTCGTCTTCCTGCCAACGAGTGTGTGTGTGTGGGGGGGGATACAAAACGTGCTAAAACTCCCGTAGCCACAGCGCGATCTCTCGGATCACGCTCCCCTCTTTGCGTCATCCCGTCTCTTCTGTGCCAGACGGTTATTTTAGGCCATCTCCTCGCACCCTGGCCTTCCGCTCCCAGAGCGGAGAGAGAGAGAGAGAGAGTGAGAGGGAGAGAGAGAGAGAGGGAGAGAGAGAGAGAGAGAGGGAGGGAGAGGGAGAGAGAGAGGGAGGGAGAGAGAGAGAGAGAGGAGAGGGAGAGAGAGAGGGAGGGAGAGAGAGAGAGAGAGGAGAGAGAGAGAGAGAGAGAGAGAGAGAGAGAGAGAGAGGGAGGGAGAGAGAGAGAGTGAGAGGGAGAGAGAGAGAGGGAGAGAGAGAGAGAGAGAGGAGAGAGAGAGAGAGCGCCCGCTCGGCTCTTCCGTGGTTTCGGCCCCGTACGAGAGACGATGGAGGCAGCTCTCTGGCTGCTGCCTAGCAACCGGGAGAGAGAGACGAGGGGG
The DNA here is from genome assembly GCA_911728415.1 of Lagocephalus sceleratus. NCBI lineage: Eukaryota > Metazoa > Chordata > Actinopteri > Tetraodontiformes > Tetraodontidae > Lagocephalus > Lagocephalus sceleratus. The sequence continues at coordinate 6,904,444 of CAJVRN010000036.1, read as the reverse complement.
GGGGGGGGGTGAGAGGAAGGAGAAACGTGGCGAAAAAAAAATAAATATCAGGAGAAATTGAGAAATGGCGTGTCGCCGCAGGCTGGGGTACAGTCTGCAGAGGGCGGGGGGGGGGCGGCTTCACAGCATCAGACCCTCACACTCAACCAACGTGTGAGCAGAATCAAGCCGGGGGGGGCAACATTAGCAAGGAGCTAACTGGAGTGGCAACAGCCGAGATGTGATTCATCAGGAAGCAGGCTCACCAACGCTGGGGCTGAACTTCAAAGGGATGGAGGCCAGGACCCCTGGAGGTGCTTCCACCACAAGGCCTCAGGAAAGGTCACGGGGTCAAACTGGTCAGACAAATGAGCAATTAATCAGCCAGATCAAAGGAGGGGGGCACCCAAACCGGGGCTTCGGCGGGACGCGCCGGGAGCTGGGGCCACGCCTCTGTGGCAGGTGAGGATGAGGATGGCTGGTCCTCCCAGAGCAGCTGAAAGCACCGTTTATTTATTCCGCTCTGAGCTCCGTTAGTCCCGTGCCAAAGCCAAAGCCACCCCGGAGCTGAAAATTCACACTACGCCGAGCGAGACCGGCTAATTCATTTTAATCTGCCCTTCCAGACTTTAAATTGGCTGCGCAAACGCTGACGGACTGGGTCGATAAGGACAAATGAAATTGTTTTGCGTGAGGAGGCCTGAGGAGAGGAGAGAGGGAGCGGGAGGAAGGAGCGACACGAGCAGAATGAGCTTTCTCTGGAAAAGAAGGAAGAGGAAAAAAAAACAAACAAAAAAAACCCCTTGGTGCAGTGGCGTCGCCGTGCTGCATTATTAACCGCGGGTCCATTATCGCCGAGGAAAACGTACGGTGTATTTCCAGTCGGGGCTGGTGAGTTCAGTCCTCTCCGGGACCGACCTGCGCCGGTGGGTCCGGACCGGTTTGTTTACTGGTGAGGAAGCCTTTCAGCTCGCTGCTGTGTTTGAGTTTCAGGGAGGAGTTCTGATTAGCCAAGCCACTATCAGACCCAAACGGAGGAGCTCCCTCAGTTCTGCCCCTCCCTCTTCCCTGGGTTCTACCTCCCTCCACCCTCAGTTCTACCTCCCTCTCCCCTCGGTTCTACCTCCCTCCACCCTCGGTTCTACCTCCCTCTCCCCTGGGTTCTACCTCCCTCCACCCTCAGTTCTACCTCCCTCTCCCCTGGGTTCTACCTCCCTCCACCCTCGGTTCTACCTCCCTCTCCCCTGGGTTCTACCTCCCTCCACCCTCAGTTCTACCTCCCTCTCCCCTGGGTTCTACCTCCCTCCACCCTCGGTTCTACCTCCCTCTCCCCTCGGTTCTAACCCCCTCTCCCCTCGGTTCTAACCCCCTCCACCCTCGGTTCTACCTCCCTCTCCCCTGGGTTCTACCTCCCTCCTCCTTCTGAGGAGGAGAGCATACAGGGGAGAACTGACCCTGATCACTGTAATATCCTGAGAAAACACAAAGCTGCCAGAAATGTGAATAATCAAGTCACTTCATGCACAATTGTGCTCATCAACAGTTGGACGCTTTGAGGTGAACCAGGTAAACAGACGGGCGCACAGCCCAGACACAGAAACACAAACGCTGCTCCGACTGAGGTTTGGGAGCCACCAACATCGCAAAATCCACCGACACGCACATCTGTCCGGAAAAAAAGCAGACATTTCACCTCTCACCTGCGTCGGAAGCTTTATTGTGCTGGATTATATAATGTTACATCAAAGCATTGTGTAAGCTTCTATTTACGTACCTCACCTAATGTGAGACAAATGCGGGGGGGGGCGTTAACCACTGCTATCTGTCATATTTACATGCAGCGCACAGATGAGAGGTCCTCGATGTGCAGCGGTGTGTCGTAAAGCAATTAAATGAGGGTGGGGGGGGCAGAGTGGAGAAAGATGAGATGAACAGCTGAGGTGATGTTATTCTACCTGACGCCTGGCGCCCGACCAGGGCCACAGCACATATTCAGGCTGCGTTATTCTGACCTACAGCTAAACCGATGCAGACGGAAGCCGAGCGTGGGGGACGTTTCTCCCGTCTGGTCTGACCAGTTTAATCACCTTTAAACGCAAGCAGCCAAATCAAACAACGGAACAGCGCATGTCTGCGCGCCCCCTGCGGAGGGATAGATCGTGTGGGGAACGGCATCCAGCAGGAAAGGATGACTCAAGATGTTAAGAGTGGGAATACTGGGAACATCGTGCCCCAGGAAGCTCACGGAACTATATTTCATGATAATGGGAGTGAAGGGTTTGCATAAGGCAAGTGCAGACGAGTTGGAGGCCCTGTGGTCAGTCATGACAGTGAAGGTTAGTCCCATTCCTTGTCCCAGCCTGTCCGTTTCCATGACTGGAGCAGTAAAATATTGCCTTTTTTCCACCTTCCGTTGCTTAATTTTATGGCCCGTGGTCGTTTCTTATCACCTTGTTGTGAAAGTCGTGACTGCCCGACGGGACAATCAGCACGTTCAGGAACATCATGGATCACACAGATGAAGCCACAGAACGTGTCTGATGAACATTAAAGGGCGTTAATGTTGATCCAACGGGTACATTGAATGCATGCTACCGAATAAAATGACAGTTGTCATGTTTATATAACGATCTGCATCTGAATTATAACCAGTATGCCCCACAAAACATGTAACTATTATACTCATGTATGTATTTTTACTATTTTTGTGAGGTCCGTAACTGATAAAACACATTCCCTGGACCCTGGCCCTGATCTAACCCCAACTCTGACATTAATGTTAAACCAAATCTGACTCAAACAGACCTTTGACCTTGTGAGGTCCAGACAGAGCAATCTTCAGCCCAGCAGTAAATACTGTATAAGCACACACCTTATTTTTAGAATGGGGAGAGGTTGTGTTTGTGCGTGTATGTGTGTGTGTGTGTGTGTGTGTGTGGAGCAGTGGATGGGGACAGTCACCATCTGTCCTTGACATGGGGGCGGGGTAACTGAGGCCCCCTAACTGTGGGGATCCGACTTCTTTTTTGGCCCCTAAGGTGTTATACAATCAAGCAGATGTATTTTAGCATCGTGACCTGAATTTGTGTGCGTGTATGTGTGTGTGTGTGTGTCACATAACAATCCAAAGTCCCCTCGACAGTCGGGACCAGGCAGCGGTCAGGGTAAGTGGGGCAGAAGGCCGGGCCGTAGTCTCTCTGGTCCCCTGCCATTGGGCTGCAGCGGTGTCAGCACCGTTGCCGATCTGACCCAGTTTTCTCACAACAACAAAGTTCAGCGTCGCTGTAAATATTAATGGGCCGGACGTGTTTTTAAGGCCCGTGCTCCTCGGTGTCTCAGGGCTCCGTCTCCCTCGTGTCAACACTGATCGAGCCCAGTCCTGCAGCAGGAACCCAGAGTCCTGGCGGGACACCATGTTCAGGTGTGTTTCTGGGTGTGACCTGACATTGGAATTGGGTGTTGCGCAATCCCGCTTTGCTCTGAACGCACCATTACAGACCCCTGTGCACCAGCCAACGCTGGGAGAGGGACCTTTTTAATTGGGTCCAACACGTTGGGAGTTACAAATAGACAGATTACCCTCCCAAACCTTCTGAAAAGCTCGCGAGTGCCAAGACTTTTCCCTCCCCCAAAACCTGGAATCAAGTCTGGAATGTTCTTCTTCCCTTTCCTGGTGTGTTAGGTAAGTCATGGCCTGCTGCTCTGCTTGCACAAGCGAACCAGGTTGTGACATATTATGCCAGCACAATATGCACAGATTTTATGCACCACGTGGCCGCCGCTGCTTCTATTCTCCGATTCATTCTTCCTCTGAACAACCCAAATGTTACTTTTGAAGAAAAACCACCCTGGAAAATCAACGTGACTGAGGGGGAAGAAGAAAAAAAGAGAAAATCATTTTCGCACTAGCTTCCCTGGCTACAAACACGCTTGGACGCTCTCCTCTTCATCACTGTAAGTTATTTTGTCACTTAATGCCTGTGGCTAGAGTTCCCTTTGTACTTTTGTCCAAAAACAGAATCAAACAAATAAAATCTGGCAGAACTCACCATTTGGGAATGTTGTGTATTAATGCTCCTAGCTTTATTTAGATGGTTTTCCTCCCCTCTGTGCCAGTTCTTCCACCTTTGAAGAAAGTTTGGTTGGAGCACCCGCCGAGTTTCCGTCAGACGTCAGCGCGGGGATCGTTCTGACGTGCTTATCCAGGGTGGGCGACTGGATTTGCCAAAACGACGCCCATTTTCCCCAGTAAACAGACCCAGGAGGTTGAAAGATGACGGATCCGTTCGCGAGGCCCACCAAACTGAAGCTGGTTCGAATTTGAGCTCATTTCGCAGCAGGGAAACGTCTGGAAATAAATATTTTGGGGTCCAATCAGACCATCTTTGATGGTGTTTTCTAAGCTGAAATCCTTTACCCTCATCATACTGACGCTCGGCTGCTGTGGGTGGGTGCGTGGACCCCCCCTGACCTGGTGCTCGCTGGGCTTTCATCGTCTAAATGAGGACGCCGACAGTTAGTTAGTGTACTTCCAAAGCCAGTGCTACCAACGGCTAATGAAACGTGACAGGTCGGGCCGTGTGCGGGCTCCCGAATCCGTGCAGAGATCCTGCGAGGGCTGTCGTAATGGAAGCCCGGAGAAGACAAACCAGTGCGGCAGAGTCTGAATCTACCATCTGTGGCCGCGCAGAAGTTAAGAGGAAATCAGGGTGATGGGGACTATATATAGCAGCGAAGAAGGCAAAGCTCTGACCGCGCTGGTGAGAGAAGCCCACGTTCATATTGATGATACCAGCAGAATCCACCATCTGCCCCGGCGGAACCAGCGACGGAGCCCGTGAAATCGATCTCTCGCCGCTGAGCGGGCCGGCTTGCGATGAGGGCAATGTGATCTTTGCTGGACACACGAGCACGTTACCGCAGTCGGTCCAGTCGCAGATCCAGTTTTCACGGTCACGGCGGGGTGGGGTGGGGGGGCACTCCGACGGGGAGGCGCTGACAGGCTAATCGCTCCCTCTCGCTGGCGTGGAGCTAAACAATTCACAAGCAATTTTAGGAATCACAAGGCCGGGCCTGTGCATGCAAAACAAATGCCTGCGGGGTCCATTTAAGGGTGATCAACCAGCGTCATCCCGGGACCGCATGCACTCAATTTCCTCGCTCCATCTCCAGCCGTGACAGTGCCAACACATCATCATCCAGAGAGGACAGAAAGCTCCCATACAATAGCACATCCTGTCTCATTCTGGCCCCGGACCCGCTGATGGAAAGCCGCCACATTTGTAAAACAGGGGGAAGAGGAAGCCTAAGACGTACCTCAGGAAACGCGCGCGCGTCCTCCCGCTGGGTCCGGTGCCTCAGATCTGTCACCGATGACGTTACAGCGATGCCCTTCACTGGCTCTATGTGCTTATTATAATTCATAAGCCCATTTTAGAGGCTTTTGGGTGCCCGGGTAATGAGATCCTCAGTCAGCCAGAGCGGTGCGAGCGGCTAAATAAGGCGCTCAGCTCGCTATCAGGGATGCGACATAATTTTATATATTAGAGGAAATCAGACAATAATAAGCAGGGGAGGAAATATCAGAAGCACTGATTATTCCATTGTTCTCAGAGATGCAGTATCATTATCCTCAACAACGCAGCGGAAACTAAATCTGGAGCTAAAGAACGTTGTAATCAAGCCTGAGTTTTTTATTGCTTAAAGTGACATGGTCATGTGACCAAACCACTCCACCGTGAATCAAGAGCTCACATATCTCCTTATTTAGTGAACAAATGAGGCTGCCTACCTTTGACTTTCACTTCTGATGAGGCTCGATCACAATGTGACAGTTTCACATGTGAGTCGAGTGAGCGAGGGTCGGTAGCCCACAGGGTAACGAGAAGTGAGCCAAAACACAAGAACGTGACAGAAACACGACTGGGTGAACCCCACGGTTGGCCGCCTCGATATCTGCGGGTGGAAAAAAAAAAAAAAGCGTCGCCCCCCCCGCCCCAAGTATTATTGCTTCCTGGGTTTGTTTTCGAGTGGCTAACTTTAGCAGGGCGGCCATGAAGGGTGAGAACACATCCAGCATGAGAGCTTCAGGTTCTTAAATAAAGATCTTTCTGTCTGGTTTGCGTTTGCAAGGGAATCAAATTAGTTTAGACATTCTTGAAATGCTAAAGAAAGCATCAGCCAGTCGGCAGATCGTCTAACCGGCCTGTTCAGAGGAACGGAGCAAATTGTATTTTGCTTTCCAGGTCTAAAATATAGGTCAAGCATGAAAAGGGCTAAATGGCTGTCTTTGAATATACAACGTTTTTATTTTAGGCTATGTAACGATAAATACCGTGACATTTCTGCTTGAAATGCTAGAGGCTGACAGACAGCCATGAATGTGAACAGCCATGTGAATGTAATAACTAAAAATGAGAATTTTGGGAAATAATTATCACTTTTATGCAGTATTAGAAATACATTTTCATACCCACGGAGGCCAAGAGACACATTTTTAATCTAAAATCTTTCCAACGGGGGGCTATTTAGCAGTTTTCCTGTTGTTTCAGGGTTTGCTGTGGTGAGCGCGATGTTCACAATAACCCTGCAGTGATCTCATATAAATACGTATTAAAACCATTATCCAGAGACTATTTTGGCTATTAGTTTGTTTTTTAAACACTCCCTCCTCTTATTACCAGCTCCGAAAACTGAGCATCTAGAAAGTGACACCACCCGGAACACTTACAACACCAGGCTGAAATGGCATTTAAGCCGTTGCATAATCTTTGGCACAGGCAGACGGCAAGCCCTGGAGACAGATTACACACAAATCACTCCTAGATGGACCAACGGTACCGGAATAAAAGGGCGATTCAACCAGGGGTGCAGCGCCGCAACCCGCATTAGATCAGAGACAGCCAACGACCTTCAGAGGAGACACTCCCTGAACAACGACAGCGAGGGGAACCGGCTTCGACTAACTGCAGGTTGAGTCTCGACATGCCCGGAACTCCAAAGCCTCCGCTTCCTCCTTTACTCCCCAGACTGGTTTGCTGAGCGGAGGCCAAAATACCTCTAGATCACTGTGGGCCATCTAAGACAACAAAGGGCTCTTTAGGTTTACCTTCACGCTGTTGTGAAACTGCAGCATTTCTGCTTCTCCACGGTTGTCGGTCAGACAGATCTGGGGTCAGTTAAAGAGCAAGTCTTCAGTAAATGACTCAGTGTACTGTGGAAAGCTGATGAGAGCACACCCAAAGAATCACAGCTCCTCCATATCTAAAGAAAAAAAGGTGCTATTCAAGACTGAGTCATGCTTCTGGGACACTTGCAAAAAAATTTTTTTTTAATAAAGTTTATGCAGAATACACGTGCCAAACCTGTCTGGGAAGCTGAGGGGCTCCACAGCCTCGGTTTAGCTCCAGTTCGGTCCTGACGGTTCAGAACCGTCAACACTGGATAAAAAGTCGAGGCCGACCACAGCAGGACTCTCGGAAAGACAGAACGCTGATATCAGAGGTCTTCTCACGAGTCGCCGTGGGAACGTGAAAGAGAAAACCGAACTGGAAAAACTCGCTCGCTTGCTGGTGTACGCGCGCACACGCACACACACGCGCGCACACACACACACACGCGCACGCAGTGGTGTTGTGTCTGCCGTCAAGGCCCCCAGTGTGGAGAATGAGTCTTTATCTTCAAGTGAAGAAATGCTTCTGTGTACGAGACTGAAAGCGAGGGGAGTGATGCATCGGTGAGGACGGGAGGTTCTAAGAGTGGGACCGCTGACCACTGGAAATAAGCCAGACTCTGGAATGGACAGGCGCTCTTTAGAGGTGGAAGACTCCTCCTGTCTGGCCTTAAAGGACCCCTGGAATCCTTTAAGGCCAGACAGTGAAGGACAAAGGACACCCAGAGCATTAGGGACAGAGAGGAGAAACCTTAAGGGCTTTACTGGTTCACTCACAACGTCTGGGATTAACATCCAAACCACAGCTCCAGTGTCAATATTTGCGCCTGACTCGCCAGAACCGTTGTTGGGGTGGTTCTTCGCTCCAAGGACGCCCATTACTCTCCTACCCTGGGAACAGGCTGCAGTTGTGTCTGCACAGAAACCACCTTTTTCCGGTTTCTGACTAACAGAGAGCTCGTATCCGCGCGTTCATCCCGCCTCCTCCAGCCGGAGTGGACTCGAGAGGAGGATGGGAAAAGGAAAAAAAAGAAAAAAAACGATCCTCACGACATCGCCTGCGAAAACCCATGTGGAGCACACAACATTCCCAGAGTGTGCGTGAGAGAGGGAGACTGGAACTCCTGCAACGGGACTGGAAGCATGTCACTGGAGGAAGAATCGGTGGCGCAGAATGAAGGGGTTATCGGTGTGGACGTCATTTAGGGGGCTCAGACGGGCCTGTAAACCTGCCACGGACGTGACACTGACAAAAACAACACAAAATGTCTGATGAGCTCGGCAGCATGTGCACACAAACACCCTCCCTTTATTCTCAGCAGTGATCAACAGCCTGCAAAAAAAAAAAAAGGTCAAACCCGCTCACACCTCTTGGGAGGAACGCTCCGATCATCCGGTAGCCTAAAACTATACCTATAATCTGACAGGACCCCTGGAGGGGGGGGGGTGTCGCTGCTTAAAATGGAAATAGCAGGTCAGCCAGTGACCTTTGAGGGCTCAGAGGAGCCATCCGCTCCGAAAAACACCGAGTTTTGGAGCTTATTCCTGCTGGGGAGGAACCAGCAGCAATAAAGGACCCGCGGCGGCGGACACCTGAGGGCGCAGATGTGGCCACGACACGCACGAAAACAACCTCCCAGCGGCGCGACCTGCGGAGGAAAAGCTGAAGAAATGGCGAGAACGGGGACGCGACGGCGGCAGCCGAGCCGCAAAACCGCGACTCCCGCAAGGGCGGAGAGAGAAGCAGGGAGCCCGTACCTGGCTTTGGTGGTGGAGCCCCGGGGAAGGCTGAGAAGATGATCTCCTGAATTGGATTACCGAAGAGGCGGCCAAGCGATCAGGCGGCGGAGGAGGAGGAGGAGGAGGAGGAAGAGGAAGAGGAGGACGGCTGAGAAGGGCTGATGCCCATGGCTGCGATGGTGTCCCTCCGGCAGCAGAGGGGTGGAAACATTTGACCCGCTACTGTCGCCCACAGCGCATGTTATCAGCCCACCCCCTCCTCCTCCTCCTCCTCCTCCTCCTCTCCGGGTGGAACGCAAACACCGACGACCACGGGCGATCGCGGGGAGGGGGGGGGTCCGCAGATCGGGCTTCTTCGGCGAGGACTCCAAAACGCTTCCTCGGCTCGCTCGATTTCCGGCGAGTGCGTCCAGGGGCGAGGTTGGGCGACCAAGGCGAGGCTCGGGTCCTGGCCGCGGAGGAATCCGGGGGCGGTGTGTTTACCTCGGAGCGGCTCCTGGTGCCGTGCGCGCTCGGAGATCAGCCGCTGCGCGCTGGAGAGACGCCATTTGTTCCTTCTGCTGTTCCGCTTGCAGCAGCGCAGCGCCGGCAGCGCCCCCCGCCGGCGGGACCCCGCCACTGCACCGCGCTCGTTATCGATAAAACCGACAGAAAAGGACACGTTTATATTACGAAATAAAGAGACGTCCTCTTACTTGAAAGAGTGTTTATTGTTTGCTAATAATGTATATATTTTCTGCGTTTAAAATCCAGCCTGAAGACACTTTTTTTTTTTCTTTTTGCTGTTATTATTCAGAGTCAGACGTTTGACGACCCAGACAGTGATGAGTGAGTTCTACAGAAGCTGAGAAATACAAACAGAGGTCACTTTTGTACAATATGTATAGCTCTAAAAATTTAATTTGGACCTGAAATCAAGTATTTCAAAAATAATATTTGTTCTGCATGACTACCTCTCGCACCGCTGTCATAAAGTCCTATATCAGAGCAAATATCAGCCAAACATACATAGTTAAATCATAGTAATAAAGGGGGGCAGAGTGAATAAAGGGCATTTTTCCCTTTATTTCAGCTTATAAATTTGTCTTCGCCAGGACAGATACTTATTGTAAATAAGCAGTTTTACAATTTCCTTTTTTTAAGTAAAACATTTTTTATGTATAACCTGGACTGGGTCACTTAATGACAACAATCCTGCCCTTTAAAACACTTTCATGGCAAAAGTATATGGTTTTTTAAAATACTGTTAACGTTTTTAATAAAAACATATATTAATGTCATTAGTGTGACATGCACAGTAATTACATGTACAACTATGTACAAATGACATCCACCTATCGACAACTCCCACGAATCATAGCAAACAAGCATCAAAGATAAGTGCAATACAGACGCTTTGTAACACACAACGAATGACGTGGCAGAGGTTTTCACCACTCCAGCTTCATGTTAGCTTTGCTCCACACATACTTCCCTCCTCTCTTTAAAAACATAACTTCATCAAAGCCACTGAAGAGAATGGCCTGCTGCACGCCCACATCAAGAATGGATTTGGACGGGTCTTTCCGGCCCTCTCGGCAGTCCAGGAAACGCATCTGAGACAAAGAGCACAGGGGCGAAACAGTTACAAACCCAGGATCAGCTTGAGCAGTTTTATGCGCGCAGTCAGGTCATCCCCAAATGAGGAGCGACAAATAATACTCACATATTCATCCAAGATCAGGTAGGAATTTCTCATCTGCAAAAAGAAAAACACACTTGAGAATAGAAACGTACCAGTCCAGAAGCAACACTCTGCGCACAGTTGCAATTTACATTCACCAAGAACAAGAGTGACAAAAAGTAAAGTTAAAATGGTTAAATGTAAAGTTGAAATGGTAAAAAGTAAAATTTAGATGGTATAATGTAAAATAGCAAACTAGACAGTCAAAGTGTGAAAGCGTGCAGTTAAAGTGGGGAATACACAGGGAGTGTCTCTTTACGTCCTGTCTCCATAACAAGCTGTTACAGTGCGGATGTTCTCGACCTTTGCTCAGTGGTGAAGTCATTGCTGTGGGGAAGTGAGGGGCATTGGCCTCTGTCTTGGTACATGTGCACCAATCGACGTGCCCGACAGCTCGTGGGTTTACAGAGAAACGAAGGTTTCGCTTTCCTCAGCTGATCTTGAATTCCTCAACACCCAAAACTGAACTGAGCTCAGCTGTATGCAAATCATCTGCCCTTTCAAGGTGCGCTCTGCGTACCGCCTCGTTTGACTCCGGCACCAGGCAGGAGACGCTGCTGTGCCTCTCCAGGAACTCCTGGAACTGCAGGTCGCTGATGACGAACCTCTCCGCCTCTCTCAGGGCTTCCTCTCCCGCGTTCTCGCCGTCGATCAGCAGACACTGGAACACCTGGAGACGCACGCTGAGCATCAAACCTGGGCGAAACCCCCACCACCCCCACACACACACACCGCCACACACACCCCTCCACTCACCTTCCAGCGCACTGGGTCCAGCTTGGTGATGTTGTCCCGCATGTCCTCGTCCAGGTTGAAGGTGTTGACCACCGTGTTGATCTTGAAGGCCACCTTGTACTGCTGGCACCACTGGCGGATCTTGTGCAGGTTTTCGATGTGGCTCTTCCTGCCCTGAGCTCTGCCGATCAGCTGGTTGGTGTCTTCGTTGAAACTGTCGCAGGAGATCGCCAAGATGTCCAGACAGTCGCCTGGTGGGGGGAAACAAAAGTCGTCGGGCTTCTAGCAGGAACCGAGTGCCGACACCCGAGCGAAGCCGCCTCTGTGGGTAACACCTCACCGTACTCCTGGAACCACCGTTCCTTGATCATGCTGCCGTTGCTGACGATGCTCACGCTGGGGAGTTGGAGGTCCTGTTTACAGAACTGGACCAGCTTGCCCAGGAAGTCTCCTTTGTCGTGCAGGAAGGGCTCCCCTCCCGAGAAGTTAACCTTCTCCATGCCTGCGAGGGAACGACGACACGTTAACGCCCCGAGCGCCTCCAAACCACCGTGTCCGGAGACCCCCTGGAGTTCATTTACCAGATTCCTTCAGCAGTTTGAGTCCCCTCTTTGCCTCCTCCAGGGGCAAAACGAAGGAGGTTTTTGCGGTGTGGAAGCAGAAGCCGCACTTGTAGTTGCACTTGCGTGTGAAGTGGTAGTTGACGCTGGTCGGGACGGTCGCGCCCTGCTCCGCTTGGCCGTCGGAGGGGGCGCAAGTCGCTTTTTCCCCGCGGAGCCTCGACGGTGCCCACCGGGGCACGCTGGAGAGGACGCTGCTCAAAAAGTTGCGCAGAGTTCTGGCGCAAAACTGCAGCAGCAGGATGGGAGACATGAAAACGGAGGAGAAAAGCATCTTGTCCACCGGGTCTGGATCTGGATGAGTTTCGTGTTTGCGCTCTCTATATAGAGGCAATAACACCCCGTGGGCGGGGGAGGGGTGTGTTGACAGAAACGCTTGTAGACGATCAGCTGTTTCTGTTTCCAAACATCGAAACCGAAAGTTAAACGCGTCACGTGACTCGCGCCGCGGCACCGCTGCAACAAAGCTGGTTTCCCTACGTCAGCAACATAAAGATGCCAAAGCCAAGCCTTTACTACTCCCTTATCTAACATCCTCACGCCACAGCATTTCCTGGATGCATTTGATAACTTTGCGCTCGAGGGTGTGACGTCACGCCTCTGCTAACTTTCGTTTCTCCGCCCAACAACCCACTTTCGCTTCTCCCGTTTTCGGAGCACCCATCTGGAGGCTGGTCGGAGCTGGTTGCAGTGGATGGCTCGACGCACCATGTCCGTCCTGTCCCAGTGGTCCTCCCGCATCTTCTCGGTGGAGCTGGAGGGAGCAGATTCCTACTTTGCCATCCAGGAAACGCGCAAAGGCGATGTTCTCCCGGAGGCGTTCAGGAGAACCCCCCGGGACAGGTGCTACTCCGTCCTGGTCTCCTGCAGCGACAGAGTCAGACAAGTCAAGTTCCACGCTGATCTGAAAGAGAAACTTTCGACAGCTTTGCCTCCGGGCTGCGACGTGGCCCCCATGTCCTCGTTTTTGTCGGGCGTCAGGGGCTCTGTCCTCAGGGGCTACTTTTTCAAGGATCTCTCCGAGGATCCGTCGTCTTCGGACAGACTGTTGCGAGATTTGACGATGCACCAGCCGGTGCTGGTGTGTTCGTACGACAGATGCGAGGACGGCTGGACCCAGAACCTGTGGCCTGACGCGCACGGGGAGATGGTGACGTTCCATGTGGTCAACTCTGAAGTGCCTGAGGTTCACCCGTCTACTCTCAACATCATCAACTCAGACGTTTTCTACAGCTTTGAAGACGCCCGCAAAGTTCTGAAAGAGGTTAAAATGTCATCTTGTGCAGATTTGACTGTTTACAGGCATTTACGCGAAACAGCGCCGTCGTGTGGCGGATGGCGGTATTACACTATACGATCAGCGCACCAATGGGACATTTGATTACTCCATTTTTTAAATGTGTCGGGTGGCTGACAGTGGCATGTGTGTGTTCATGTGCACCACGTGACTCCTTCTCGCATGCCCTCATAGCAACGTGTGTGTGTGTGTGTGTGTGTTCTGCAGAGCAGTGACATCATCCCAGAGGCAGCGTCTGTTCTGGAGCTGCTGCCGAGCAGAGTGGAGCCCAGAAGCAAACCAGACTTGCCTGTTATTGTCATTGAGGGCCTGGATGCCACAGGTTAATACCATTACCTTATAAATAAATGAGGTAAACGTGATGGCCGGCTGTTGTTATGCGCCGGGGATGTTCATCTAATGGCACACCATGATGTCAGAAGAGTTACCTCATGGTGGACTGAAGACCTGATCAGTACCATCAGAAGGGCAGCTCTTTATGTTTTTCTTCTCGGCCCATCACAGGAAAGACCACTCTGACGGAGTCCCTGAAGGACGCCCTGGGGGCCGCGCTGCTGCGTTCACCTCCGCGGTGCTTGTCCCCGTTCAGGGACCGCTTCGACCAGCAACCGCCGCTCATCCGCAGGGCCTTCTACGCTCTGGGCAACTACATCACAGCGGATCAAATCAGTCAGGAAGCAGCAAAGACCCCTGTGATCGTTGACAGGTGGGGGGGGGTCACAGGCGGTGAGTTAGAATTCCACCTCCCCCGTACCGATGCTCACTGCCGTCGTCTGCCTTCAGGTTCTGGCACAGCACGGCCGCGTACGCCATTGCCACAGCGGTCGGCGGCCCGGTGTGCAACCTCCCCGAGGAGGGCGCCGAGGTGTACCGCTGGCCCGGCGACCTGCTCCAGCCCACCCTGGTGGTCCTGCTCACCCTGGACCCCGAGGAGAGGAAGAGGAGGTTGAGGGACAGGGGTCTGACAAAGACGGAGGAGGAGCAGAACCTGGAGCAGAACCAGCTCTTCAGATTCAAGTGAGACGCCGACAGCGCCAGTTTCACTTCTCAGGGTTTAGAGTGGAGCATTTAAGCTCTCCTGATCAGGCTATTGTCTTAATTCCCCCATATCTCTTCTCCAGCTAACCTCAGCACGCATAAATATATGTGCTCATAAATAAACCTGCTTATAAATACTGGATTCAGCAGTCAAGGACCACAGATGCTGACTGGAACAGCAGGCCACACTTTCAAAAACATCAAACCATTTAAAACACTTACATTAGTGTTAGATTTTAATTAATTAACCTCCTAATTAACGTAACCGATCTCAGTTTTATGCATTTTGGCTCAATTAATGACTGTTTTCACACACTTTACTGGTCCCAGAGTGGGTGATGACAGAAAAAAAAAACCCAAAAAACAATCCAAAACGAGCTGAAGTATGCGACAGGCAGACAAATGTTCCACAGTCTGTGATGGGGGAAAAAAAAAAACAACAACAAAAAAAAAAACTAAGTTGTGAGTGAGTGTGAAAGCACCAAAGCACAGATGGGCCACAAACTGGCCTGCACGTCTCGCTGCGGCTCGGTCTTCGTCTGATCCATCAAACCCTTAACAATCAATTACCGTCCCGTGGGGGGAGCTGCTGATGAGGAAGAGCAGGTGATTAGCTGCCGAGCTGCTGCGCTCCATTAAGCTGGTCAAAACTCTCAGGAAGCGGCGGCCCTGTTAGACAGCGGACGGCCACCTCCGTTCCCCCCCCCGCTCCGTCCTGGTGTGACGGCCTTTCCACGCGGGCCTGCCAGAGCGATTAGAAATAAAAATCTGCCACCGAGAGAGTCTGCAGAACGGGTCAGTCTCTTTCCCGAGGGCAGAAAATGGCCACTCTCGACGCCATCTGGGCCATTCCTCATGCTAAATTTTCCACATTTTATCACTCTGACGAAAGACTGAGGCGGCGGAAGGCCCTCGCGGCTGAGGCGAGATCAGATGATGAAGTGTGTCGTAAAGATCTCTGCGTTCAAGCCGTGCGCTCATTCCACACTTGTTCCCCGTGTGTCTCTGCAGAGTGGAGGAGGCTTACCGGAGGATCATCGGTCCGGCGTGCGTGACTGTGGATGCTGGCCCTTCTGCCGACCAAGTGCTCCGACAAGTGCGGCTTTTAATTAAGGCCAAATGCCACTTGTAAACAGTTCTTCCTCTCCCCCGCCGTCGGCCGAGCTCCAAGCATATGCAGTACCGGGTATCGACGCTAGGTGCCAGTAAGGCTTCACGTTTGCGGTTGTTTCTGCAGGCAGCAGCGTGGAGGGGAGGCTGCTCTGATCACTGTCTGGATGGAGTTCGGCATGTGAGGAAAGGCTGAATGACTAGAGGCCACGTTCACAAATACATATTCATTTTGACATACTTGCGCGCACACGTGCACGGCGATTTCCGAGAAGTGCTGTCGTAAGTGCACCCGGATGTTCTGTGGTCTATGCAGACGCTGTACGGTACCAGACCTGAAAAAAAAATAAACCGTCTTTGTAAAACTGTTAAAAAGAAACATTAAAAAAAAAAATCTTCTAAATGGTTTCTTCTTTATATAAATGATGCAGTCGGGGTCTGGGAGGTGTGGTTTGACCCTTCCATGGAGCTTTAGGACCCAAACGCGCTACGTAGCCCTGCCTGTGTTTGTCCTTGCACATGTGTGCCCTAATGGCATAAACCCGCTTCGAGGCCCGTGCGTTTACTCCAGCGTGTATCGTAAGTCATTTCTATATAGGAGGAAGTGTATATTTGGCCTTTGTGATGGGAAGATTAATTGGAGGTTTTAGTAATTATGAGCCTGGCAAAGCTTCAGGCTGGAGAAGACAGAGTGACCCATCTCTTATACCGCGATGCATCAGCAGAGCGCCATCCACTCCAGACCCTATTCATATGGCAATTAATGGAGCGCTGTATATCAATGTCACTCTGGCGCTTCCCCGCATAAGCGCCGAGATTACTCCTACCAGCAATTACAGCCAACCGGCGTTTTAGAGGGAGCAGAGGTGCCGCCGATGCAAATGCAACCGTCGCATGCAATCAAGCCGGAGCGGAGGCCCGCGCCGACCCTGACGCGAGCATCTCCGTTGCCGGGCCCTCTGTGGCGTGACGGCAGAGCAGAAAGTGCACTCCGGGGGCCCGGGAGGGCCCTTGATTGCGGTGAATACAGTAGGCCCTTTCTCAGGGGAGCCCGGGATTTATGAAGTGGGAGCGCAAAGCAATTAACCATTACACCATGCGTCGGGAGTGGACGTAAAGTTTTGTGGCCACGTGGCGTCGGGCACGTTCCCATATCAGATGTTGTTTTTCTTGGCAACATGAAGTGGTGATATCATGCCATTACTGGCCCCCAACGAGACTAATATGACATTAATGGCCCGTAATCATACTACATTACACATAACAGCATTTATGTATGGCTAATAGTGTTTTTTCTCGCTGGAACGTGAAGCATTTGCCGGCTTGTTTTTGTCAGATAAACGGAAGATATTCCCTGCTTCCAGTGGTGGATCTCCAGGCGTTCCCGGGAAGGGTTATTTTCCGACGGCAGCCTCCTGATCCAACAACCCGCTGAAGTTGGGAGATGAAAAGTCCGTCGCGGGAGGACCCGCGCGAACCTCCCGCGCGGGAGAGCGCGGGTCCGGCCCGCGCGGGCCCCCCCTCGCCCCGCATGGGGCCGCGCTCCTCAGCTTCAATATTTCATCTTCACAACAGAGGAGCGGCGGCGGGCGGCGGAGAGGAGGAAAGAAAGAAAAAAAAAAAAAAAAGAAAAAAAAAAACCCTCCGCGAAATAATTAAAGATGCAGCGGGGGATGCGGCGGCGCAGCAGCCGCCGTCCCATCGTAAGTAATAGATCAAATGAAAGCTGTCCCTCAGATCATTAATAATGAGCGCGGGGATGGAGACTGCGGGGGGGCGAGGGGGTGGGGGTGGGGGAGGAGCGGGAGGGCATGGGCTGGTACAGTTTGGTGGTGGTGGTGGTGGTGGAGGGGGGGGGGCAGGGGGGAGAGGGCATCAGGGAGGCACAAGGTGGGTTCTTTTTATGCGTGTGTCTTTGGAGTGTGGTCTGTGTGGGCGGGGCTCTGAAAGGGGGGTCCTCTGGCAGAGACCCCGGTGGGCCTCACTTGGCAGCCACATGAAGCGGCATGGCGAGAAGGAGTCATGCATATGATTTGGCACCGAGCGGCTGCCAAACCCTTAAGACCCCGCAGCGCCGTCTCGGTACGCCCGCCGCCCAGTAAACATGTTACATTACCGACGCGCAGGTTAGCAGGGGCTAATAACGGCCCCCGCAATCAGCCGGGCCCCTCGCAGCATCCACGCAGAGGGTTTTTCCAACGAGTCGGCCCGGATCCCGAGACGGAGCCGGGGGGTGGAGGCGGTTTTGATGGGAGGAGGGCAGGGTGGGGTGGGGGCGGGGGATGCTGTCGTTTGCGGGCTGCCGATCCCCCAGCTGGCAGGAGAGATGTTTCCCAAACATCTTCAGCAAATAATGGATCATTATGAGACTGGAATCAGGTCCCTCCCCAGGAAACCAGCAACCGCAACTGGGATGGGCGGGACCGATTCGCATCATTGCGAATGGAAACGCTCCCGTTTACGGCTGTCTCCCCGTGAAACTTTATGAATTATTCGTCAAATGAGGAACGAAAAAAAACCAAAACATGTGCGTTTAAGTTTGAGTTGTAAGAAAAAGCGCTTGTGTTTTTGTAGAGAGTTTGTGTCTGGAGCTGGAAACCTCCCGCTGACTCTCTCCAACTTCCCATCCTCCCCCACCTTTGGGGGCACGCTTTCACCCTTGCCTGTCACACAGGCTGTTCCTTCAGGGACACGCGTGTTCAGAATCAGACTCAGGAGCCGTTATCTGTTCTTCACCCTTTTCTGATATCTTTCCAGACTTGTAAACAAGACTGAGGGAATGATTATGAAGTAATGAGCGCCGACCACTTTGATTCATCCGGCTGACTCAATTAAACCACCTCATTGATCACTGACTGATCTCTTCGATCGGAATCTCCTTTCAAGATTTCCCTCACACTCTCGCCTCTACACACACACACACACACAGAGGACACATTCACACACCTTCCCTCTGAACTCAGCGGGTGGCGGCAGACCCCATCCTCCCCAAATGACAGGCGGATGGATGTAAAAGCATAAAGGCGGCGGGGAGATGGACTGATGGGCGGTGAAATGGCTCTCAAAGACACGCGGCGGGGCTGAAAATGAAGTGGAAAAACGCGCCAGGGATGGGAGAATGGGGAAAGGAAGTTTGGAAAACACCCCATCAGAAAGCGGATGTATAATTCAGAAGCTCTTTCATCACCGTCCTCACCTTTTGTCGCGGCGCGTGAAGGAGGCGTGGATCGGGCCGCGCGTTCGGAAAAAAAAAAAAAAACAAAAAAAAAAAAAAACCCGGTTATATGTTCAAGCTGTGCTTATTTTCTGATGTTTTCAGGGAGGGGGTGGTGGTGGGTGGGGGGGTGTACAGCCTGTGATGACTGCATGAATCTGCGCCCGTTTTGCCTGGTGGCTGTTGGGGAGGTTTCACCAGGAACGGTTAAATATTTAAACACCGCTGTGAGATCTCATTAAAAACGGCACGTCAGGCCCCATAAGGCCCTCGCAGCAGCCCCGCAACCCCCCCGCCCCCGCCGCACATTTCCCGAAAAACCCCCAGTTAGGAGTCGGCGGAGTGTGACAAAACAGTTATTGTCTGTTTACCGCAGCGAGGCCGTGATGAATCGTCACATCCTGTCAAATATGGCTGGGACCGCTTGACAAGTGGCGAGCGGAAGGGGGGGGGGGTGTAGATGGGGGGTGGATTGAGACTCGCTTATGCTTTGACAGCTATGGCGGAAAACGCCGCAGAAACAAAATAACGCGACAAGCGGGCCGGGGCGAACTTCGCCTCTCTGGAGCTTTCCCGCCTCCTCGCAAATTCTGGGCAATTAATTCCAACGCTATTGTTTTGGGGCATCCCTATTTTTAGCCCCGGCTGCCCTCTCAAGTAAATTGATTTCCTGTGGCGAACTCACAGCGCTGCTTGCGTGCCACCCCCATCCCCCCCCCCCAAAACAGACGAATACGGTCCTTCCCCCCCCCAGAGGGATAAATCAAAGGCAGCCCTGCCAAGCCGTGCGCGGCTGCATGTGCGCCTCTTTTTATACTTGAAAACGGTTTATTTTTGTTTTGGCTTCCATTAATGCTCTCCCACCTCATCAGGCGGAGGAAGACGGAGATGCTGCTCTAAAGTCAGCCTCCAAAAGGGCCCAAACCGACATCCCCTGCCCCTCTCCAGCTCTGGGCTTTGGCCTCCACTGTTGTTTTTCCAGTGGTCCGGGTCATGTCAGAACACACTAATCTCTCCGAGTGCAAGAAGATATTTAAATACGCAGCTTTACACACAAATAAAAGTAGAGCAACTTGATCCTGGATTCTTCCGCGAGTGTCAGGGGACCTGCTGGTCTTTGATGATCACGAGCAAAGACAGATGCACGGAGGTTGGGGGGGGGGCGAGGCTTGCAGGGAGAGAAGAAATTACAATGCGCAGACTGTCAGAGACAGTGAGAATAATACTGAAGAATATGAATCATTAAGCAGAGCAAATGTTTGCTCAACTTCACAGGGACGGCTGTGTGAAAGTGCATCGAGGCGGTGCCCACAAAGCTCGCCTGAGCTGGGGAGGTTTTAGGATGTTTTTAAAAAAAAAAAATCAGATGACCGGGGATTTGTGGGGAGGGGGGCGGGGTGTTATGTTTCAATCCCTGTCACCGGCTGCAGTTGTCACAGGCTGCGGCACGAGACGCAAAGGATTGTAAAATAAGGCCTTTGGGGTGCGAGAGAGAGAGAGAGAGAGAGAGAGAGAGAGAGGGGCGGAGACACAAATGAGAGAAGCGTACCGCCAGATCCCAGCGCCTTATCCTGACTAAGCCATCTCAATCCCTCTACACCCATTTAGCTTGCTCGCTCCATAGTTCTGCTGCGCGGGACACACGGCGTTCGGCTACTTTACAGTCTCCTCACTGCGCCGTGGAAAAGATTGAGTTTATAGCTGCTCATCTTCATAATAAACACTATATGCCCAGCAGGCTACAGGAGGGACCGCCAGCTAACGGTGGGGGGGGGGCTTTACCTCCCAGGTCCTCCCACCAGTAACCCCTCCTGCCTTCTAAACAGACTTTAGCATGCAGTCCTCAGGGGCTGATATTGAAAGCAGAGTGATTTTCTTCTCTAACTTTCTCACTTTGAAGCACTTCCCCTGCTGCCCAAGTCCGATAAGAAATGTGGTCAACTGCATGTAAAACATGGTGGAGGGTTCATACTTTTAATGGGCTACTCAACCAGCCGGGGGGGGTATCATCTGTGTTCATCGCCCCCTACTGGCAGGCCGAAGTACTGGAAGCCCTGTCCCCCATCCCTCTTATGTTACTTATTAAAAAGGGTCATGGGGGGTACTGGAGCCTATCCCATTAATCACCAAGGTGAGAGGCAGGAATACACCATGGACAAGTCGCCAGTCCATCACAGGACACACACACACACACACACCAATTACTCTCACACTCACACCCAGGGGTAATTTAGGGGGCCCAATCAAGCTAATGTTGGACTGTGGGAGGAGAATCCCTCAGGAATAGGGAGAACATAAAACTAAAGCCAGACTAAACTAACAGCTAAAACTAAACCCAGAACCTTTGTGCCGCCCAGTGTTGACTGAAATTGTTTATTTCAATTTGAGTGATGTATTTGATGTCGAACACTGCATGGAGCAGGCTGCACGTCCAGAAAGAGACAACCGCCCCCCACCCCCCCTTGCCTGATGCCCATGACCTTGGAAATGACCCAAGCCAACCCCGATCTTGTCTGAACCGCCTCTTCAAAGACTTGAGACAAACTTCTCCCTCTACCCTGACCCAAACACGAGTCTTTCCCTGGAAACCGGCGGTAAACCCGCAGAAATAAGGAGCAACAACAATAATAATAAAAAAAAAAAAAGACAGACCTTACCTTCCAAACACCCTCTGCACAGCCAAGTGATGATGTAGTTGGCCGGAACGGCGCTGGAGCAGTTATCCATCTTGCCCTGTGCTGCCAGCTGTCAGAGCGCACGGCTCCAGCGAGCTGCCAGTGGCAGGTGTAATCAATATGGACTCTGCAGAGAGTTGCAATACCAGAGGCCAGTCTCCACTCTCGAACCCATCTCTGCCTCTCCGAAGGGGGGGGGGGAACGAGAGGCAGGCGGGCAGGGAGAGGCGCTTTGATGTCTCCTCCGCGGCCCAGACGGAGAGGCGAGGAGATGATTAATCCTGCCCTGTTGGACACGCAGTCGCGGCTGAGCTCGGACACACGGCTAAACAAGCCGAGCCGCAACCGCAAACAGTTGCTTTACGAAAAAAAAAAGAAACCAACCCAAAAAAAATCCCCTAAACCACTGAGTGATGGAAGCGGCGTGCGGATCGAAGCGCTGCGTTTACACCTTCGACTCAGCGGGAGAGGATCACAATAGAGCCGACGCCTGTGATATTTCTTGCACACTTAAAGTTTGCGCGTGCATCGACAGAGCGCCATATAGAGTTATTAGTATCTTACTATTCAGTAGCAACAGTATACAGCCATTAAATATTCAGCAGGCTGTCAGGCCGTGTAGGAGTTTTGACTGATGCATCATCATTAACACCAATTTCAGCACGACGCAACAAAAAAAAGAGACGCGCGCACACCCGCACGCACACACACGCGGTAATGGCCCTGAAGGTATTCACTTCTCCACCTAATTTAAAGCGCTCTCAAAGCGGAGCAGTGGCGAAGAATAAACAATGAATTTAAAACGATCTTTCATTTTAATGACTTGTTGTTGTCTTTAAAAAATCATTTTCTGAAATGTTTTCGGGGGATCTGTGGAGGAGTCCGCTAATTAAAAAAAAAAAAAAAGAGAGAGAGAGAGAGTCGACGACTCCACCCGAAGACAGAGATCTTACACGTGGGCACGCTGCTGTGTATTTTTCAGCAAACAGCTTTTTTTTTTTTTTTTTTTTTTTAACGCGCGTACGATGGCTGCATGTGAAATATTTAGGCAACGCATCGGGGATTTGGCGTGGAAACGTGCAGCATCTCCGCCCGGTTGTTTTTTTTTTTTTTTTTTTTTTTTTTTTGTAGCAGGCGACGTCATCGCGCAAGTTTCTGTTGAGCAACCCCAAAAGTGTTTCATCACAACTCCGCTGAGCGCCAAAGGTTTTGAAGGGTTTAAAGGCGAGGTCGTTGCAGAGATGTGGTAAATGTCAAAAGCACCTGACGGGCCCGAGCCTGGGGTTAACCTGGAGGAGGTCCAGCAGCAAACAGGTACCATTCCAACATTTGCAACAGGAGATAAGAGCTCTGCTCTAAACAGACAAGCAAAGCCTGTACAGTAGAGCGGGAGCAGCTGTAATGATCTATTGTTAAAGCGTTCACCCTCAAACCGTCTTTAATATGTAGGCAAACCCAATTCCAGACCAGCACTCCTACACTGGTAATTAATGGACACTCGCCACTGGGCAAGCAACCCGACTGCCCTGAGGGTGCAGTAGTTCTCTACCCCGCCATGATTAATATGCACAACGCGGCGCTCCCATCTGGAAAAGCGAGCGTCCGCTGGATTTCTCTGCCGCAGCCTCGTCATGGGCCCCGAGTCACCGTGAGAACCCGACACCTCGTTGTTTGGCTTCCAAGCGCTCCCCGACTCTGTTCCTCTTTCATCATCGGCTCCTCCTAAAGTCGGTCTGCCTCGGTTGCGCCGTCTCATCTCTCTGTCTTGGCCCAGTTCTTGTAATAATAAAAAAAAGAAGAAAGACCCTCGTGAAACTATCAACAGGGAGAAGCAGCCAAAAAAACAATTTACAGCTTTGGCACAATCAAAGATTGAACAGAACACAGACTCATAAAAGTGGAGACTTTTATAGTGTTCTCTATATTACACTAAGGAGAATATCATTTCTTCTTAGCCCGAGGATGTCTATCTCTCTACGCGTACTCCCACCCTCCCCTCCCTCTTCCCCCCTGCCCTCCTATGCGGCTGATTCTTCGCCTGACCTCCAGCGTGAACGATAGATGGTAGCGGCGCGGCGGCTCGTTCGAGGCCAAGTTCTGCGCTCGGCGTTGCGTCAGACGACGGGGCTCGGAGCCGCTGGCTCGGTTGGCAGCTCGGGCGGTATTCACGGGCCGATCCTCGCAAGCTGTTGTTGTGCAGATTTCGGAAGGCCGCCGCTTGGATGCACTTCAAGGGGAATGCGTTCGCGCAGCCCGTTAGCGCCCATCCCGAGCTTTACGTCGGATAGCGGCAATTGTGGAGAACAGGGGGGCGGAGCAGAGCTCACACCTGCTCATATGGCTTCTGAAGTCTAACTGGAGGGCTGTTCCCAACGCTAATGTTTATTTCACCCCGTGTGTCGTCCCCCCGCAGGCCGCTGGAAACGCCGCGGATTATTTAACGGCGCGTTACAGTGGTGGCGCGCTACGGTGGTGGCGCGCTACGGTGGTGGCGCGCTACGGTTTTACTACCGCTTTATGATGTGAAGCAGGGAAAGTCATCCCTCATCGGAAAAGACGAGGAGGGGGGGGGGGGCAAGTGAAGGCATCATTCACTGCTCCGCACGGCCGGCTCGTTCCGGGCGGCGTGCGCGCGTCGCCGGGCGCAGCGACCTCTTCGCGCACATTCAAAACCGGAGCCGCTGATGAACCGGTCAGGGCCCGGCCGGAGGAGGCTCTGATTTACGGGCGCAGGAGCTCTGCCGCAGCGTTCGACGCGCCTGGCTGGTTCGCGGCGAGGGAAGCAGACGGGTCTGATGTCAGCGGCGGCGTGACGCGCGCGGTGGCGCGTCTCGTGTGGCAACCACAAGTCACGCTGGCATGTTATATTACCCTGCAGTCTCCAGTAAGTCTACACATCCCGGGTGAGAGGGTAAACTGATAAGATAATGTAGCTAGGAGAGAGAGGGGCCTCCTTCTGCTCCAGACGAACGCGAAAAGACGAGGCTCGAGAGAGGGAGCGCGGCTGTGGCGGCGCCGTTGTTTTTGTTGAATAATTACGTTTTAAACTAACCCTGTTCCTGGCTGTTTACAAGTGGTGGGATAAAGCAGGAGCGGAATATTAAAGAAATACACGTGTCAGCAGGCCCCGGCTCGTTGTTTTACAACGCTTTCATTGTAAGGGAAACATTCCACCTGCTGCTAGTCGTGGAAAGTTCTTTATTCCACTCGCTCGACACGGATAGGAGGTGTTTTAGGTTAATTATTTGGAATTTTCAACACGATTAGCTGTTTTGATGGCAGTAGAGGGAGTTTGTGTGCGTCGCTGTTGTTTGCGCCCCGCGGCAGTTCTCACAGATTTGAAATGCTGGTTGCATTCCAAACACTTTTGGGAACATGCGATTCTCCACCACACAACGCCAACGCGGCATCACATCGAGTGAAAACAATTAGCAACAATTAAGCCTTATCTGAACAGAAAAACACTCATTGCTTTCCACATTTTCACACCCAGGATCCTAGTCGGTATCGGCTGAATATTTAAGAGATAAATGATGTGGAAAATGGAATTCTGCGATGTCTGGTCCCACCTGTAGGCAATCAGCGGCAGATCTAATTTCAGTAAAAGCTCTTCGCTTGCATCATCCTGACTGACTCTGTCTGCTTTCGTTCCAGTTTGTTCGCATCAAAGAGTCAGGGGAAGTTTTGTTGCATTAAATATACATCCACTCTGCCCTCTCTGTCTCAATCACCGCCGGCCAGTGTTTTGCTTTAGAGCAAAGTGCCCAGCGATGTCTGATCGCCGGACTGAGCGGAGCCCACCGCAAGGGACTTGAGGGCCTCCACTGTGTGATTAAGCAAGCCTCGGTTCCACCAGAGGGCCACCGGAGCAGATGTTCTCATTAAAAATGCAGGCTGTGTGAGCGAAGGAGATTGCCTTGTTCCAGGCAGAACCTGGCCGGAGGTTTTCAAGCGTTCTCTCTCTCTCTCTTTCTCTCTTCCTCCCTCTCCCACTCTCTCCCTCTTCCTCTCTCTCTCTCTCGGAAGGCCGGCCAAGTTTCGATGCCTGCGCAAGCTTTAAGCAATGTGGCAACCGCCGAAAAGGAATCGTTCCAAGGGCGCCGCACAATCGCACAAGTGGGTTATTCCTCTTTAATTCGCCTCTGAAAGGAGAGAATGGGTCATTTCAGTTCCTGTTTATGTAGCACCGCCGTTTCTGGCATCCTCGCCGCTGCAATTACAAAGAAGGTTTGCTTATTAAATGTCTCAGCTGAGCGCCGCGGGGAAGAGCGGCCGATATTTCCGCATTTTCGGCGCAGAAACAAAGTGCAAATGACTGGATATCAACTCTTTTGAGGGCCTTAAGAACAAGCTGTTGACGACAGCTTGGGATATTCTGGCCCTTCCAGCTGGCGGTTAGATGGAGACTGGCGCAATTAACATAAAACTGCAGAGCACAACAGAGTGATGCAGCACACCAGAGGGTACGCACACCTACAGTACACAGCTGCTTAATAGATTCAGGAGGATCCATCAAAAAGCTGGTGGAAACTCGCGGCAGCAGTTTGGATTCTTTGTTGGAATCTGGGGCTAATGCGCTAATCAGCGCACTTGGCTTTATGACGCTGGGGCGTTAGTGAAGCTGAGAGGACGGCTGCGGAGCTCCGATCGGGCCGCTGTCAGACAATGCAGCATGCCGGCCTGCTCCGCGCGCGGCCACGTGCGCAACAGAAGGAGCGCACGTGGGAGGAAAAGTTACTGATGGATGATAGGGCTCACCCCTGCGGATGACCCCATTACTGACCTTTGCCTCACCCCTTTTGCAGCTTCTTCACCAGCCCTGCGATCTAAAACGCCTCTGTCCTCACACACACACGCACAATTCTATTTTTATGAGGACTTTCATAGACATCATACATTCCCCAGCCCCCTACCCTTAACCTAACCACCCCAGTTAACCCCCTAACCCCATCCTAAAGCCCAAGCAGCCAAAATGGCTCCATGTTGTAAACATGTCCTCACTTTGCTAGTCGGATGGGTATTTTGGCACTCAGAATGTTGCAAAGACAAGGACACACACAAACACAAACACACAACACACACACACAGATGTGTTGAAATGTCACACTAACCAACCAGAATGTGCCAATATTATCCCCAAAGGCCTAAGAAATGCATGAATCATGAAAAACTCCTGGAATTATCCCTCATATTCTCACACATATTCTAATTTTCAGCTTATTTCATGGATATTTTATTTCCTCTCTCTGGATAAGGCCTCGCGCATATGACAGTCATAAAAGATTGATGAAGGTGGAAGAAAGAAGTGTTTAGTTTCTTTTGAGTATTTGTTGCTTTGATTTTCTCGCCGTCCTCCAGTTATTTCTTTTTCTAGGAGACACATTCATGGAGTTAAGAGGGGAAAAAAAAAACTAACTATTATTATGGAATGATTCATGGAGGAAGGAATTACTGGTTGCTCATGAATGTTGCACAAAAGGTCAGGCAAAATAACAAACGATGGCACATCTGATAGTGGAATTATTTTGGATGAAAGCAGCACGTCCCAAATTAGCTGATAGCGACCCAAGGAGAAGACAGAGAGAAAGAGAGATTTATGAAACAACGCTTGCAGCAGCGGTCGCAGTGCTGCTCTCCAGTGATTTACAGCAGCAATATGAGATGGGAAATTCTGCCAGACATTTTACACAATTCTTTTTTCCCCTTAAATATGACGCTGATGTCACTCTGTAGATTATCAGGGAGGGTGCGGCGTCATTAAGCTCGACTGCTGTAAATCTCTATCTGTTGCTCCTGAATGCAACAGCAGAAAAGTGTCTATAAAACAAATGTCATTTGTGCGGAACAGATTGTGTTGTTAAGACAAACACTGTTTGCAACAGTGGATGCCGAGGCGAAATTCTGCGTAAAAAAAGCAATAACCTGTATGCTACAAAGATTTATGCATCCCTAGATGGCACGGTTCCTCCGTAATGAGGGTTGCCAGGTAGTAAATTAAGAAATGCCTTTTGGCAAAGGGTGTACTTCACTCACACACACGCACACACCCTCCAGTGTACTCTTTAGATGCTGGACTGAGCGTGACTTTTACCAGAGTGAAATGATATACGTGTATGTGAGGCGGGGGGTGCACGGACAGACAAACACAGACCTCGAAATACACAAAAACTGGAAGTAAATAAAAGAAACGAAAAAAAAGAGAAAATGATTTGGAAAAAATAAACAAACTCGCCATTTTAGATACCCGCGAACACTTAATTTACACAAACACACACACCACCTAATATGTCCCAATTTCCAAACATGTCCCCACTTTGCGACTGAAACACCAATCGCTGGCACCCAAAATGTAGCATGTACAAGAGCACACAGTGGAGGCTTCTGCGCTGACTTTTTGTATCCATCTGTAAACCCTGACCCACTGGCGTTGACCCTGAAATTTAACACTAATCTGTAATCCAAAATGTGAGAAACCCCCCCCCAGCTGGGCCCCACAAACCCCACACATTCATGTATTGATGGCACAGACGTGGCTGCACGTCTAATGGCAACAGCTGCTGGCTGCTGAATATGATCCATTTACATGCATGTTAATAACAGAGCATGCTGAGGCCAGGACAAGAAGATCTGACTAATTTGACCATCCATCATCAGGACGAGTCTTCCTGGTCAGAAACAACACATCATTACCCCGCGCACGCCATTGGGACCGACGTGGTAAAACAACCCCCCCCCCCCCACACACACACACATAAATAATGTATCTGTGATTGTTCACTTTCTCACAGACTCTGGGAAGTTTGGGTCGTCAGCGGGCGCGGCGAGGGTCCGCAGACTGTGACCGTGTCACAGCTCGGTTCAGAGCGATCCCTGTGAGCTCCTCTTCTGTTTCGCTAATGAAGCGCGTCGCCAAAGCAAGCGTCCGTCTGTAAAAACTACGACACACACAGACACCTATTTGTCCGCTCACATGGGATCGCCGAGGGTTACCGCAAGTCCTGATACGCAATAAATGTCATCCGAGTGTTCTGAGGGATGCTGGTGGGGGGGGGGGGGGTGTGCGCTGCGGTGGTTTGGGGGTCGGGGATGAGGTCGGAGCAGTCGGTCTCTGGTGGCAGAGTGTCAGACCTCAGGCCTCACGGCTCCTCCTTGGGGAGTTGGGGGAGAGAGAGAGAAAATGAGCTGCGTTGCATTAAAGCAGCAATGTTTTCTCCTGATGCTCAGCTCTGACGACGTTCCTCACGGTCCTGTCCAACGGGGTCTGAGCGCAGCGCGGGCGACGCGGTTTTCGGCCTCCTGCTCACATTTCTCTGGATCGTGGAGCCACCTACGCTTAAATTCTGTCTTCGCTCGTCTCACATCCACACGCCGGTGGCAGGCAGCCCCATTCAGGGCGCCGAGGCATCGTCTGGAGGACGCGCGCTCGCACACTCGGGCTGCAGGGAGTCCAGAGTCAGCATCTCCATCGGCTCCTTGTGTAAAGAGGGACTACTTTGTCTGTCGAACAGCGACCGTCTACCTACACGGGGAGCGTGGTACGGCGGGGCCGGGCAGCTGGCCGGTATTAAATTGGATCCCCAGGTTTCCTGCTGCTCAGCGGGACCCGGAGCCATATTAAAGGCACCTCCTGCAGCGGTGCAGCAGTGGGAGGACATGGACGGTGGCCAAGGAAAGCAGGCCGCTGCCAGCCGCCCCCGGAGGCCCGCATCTGCTCGCGCTCTCCGGTCTGGCCCCTTTATGTTCGGCGCGACGCGTGGTCCCGCCGCCCATATGCCAGCGGCCCCAGACTACACGTGCTTTAATTCGCGCCCTGTCCAGGTGATAAACCCTCGCCAAATATACATTTGATGGGGCGCATCAGGCTTTTATGCGCCCGTGTGTAAATAGATGGGAGGAGCCGCGCGTTCATGCGTGCAGGAGGTCGCCTCTTTCCAATTTATGGGTCAGCGTATAAATCCAGGCGTCGGCCCTCTGAGAGATGCCGCGCCCCCCCCCCCGAACCCGATGAGATCCTCCCTTTCTTTCCAATTTACGCGGGCCATTATTTCATCTGTTAAAAGCGTCGGTGGTAGAGGGGAGTGTGTTTGTGCCCGGACGCGGATTGCGTGGGCGGACGCCATGTAAAGCCAGCGGAGCGCTCGGGTCCGATGGGCGCCTGTGAAACCGCTTCCCTTTTGCCCCTTGTGTAATTGAACCCCCCCCTCCACCCCCACCCCTCCACCCCTCGCCTGCCCTCCGCCCAGGTGAGGATGGAGGATTTTATCGAGGCGCTGTGAAAGCGCGAGAGAGCTCGGACGGTCGAGGCGAGAACCAGGGTGCGGAGGTGTAAATATGCCACGAAGGGGAGCAAAGCTGTCTCTCAAACTGCCACTTTGGGGGGGGGGGTGCCCTGGGAAAGGCGGAGGGATAATGGGAGTCGTCTAATAAGTTTGTTTGGCTTGTTAGTGTGATTGTTTTCTCACAAAGCTAATTAACTGTCTCGGCCTCGGGGACCCTCCATCCTATATCTCGCCATCACCACCCATCCGCACACACCCACGCACATACGCAGGCATTCATCTGCCCGTCTTCACCTGCCCGCCCCCCTCCCTCGCCCTCGCCGTCTCTCTGTCTTTGCTCCCTGTCATGTTTAAATTGATGGAGGGTCTCGTGATTGTCTGCGCGGTCCCAAGGTGCCTTTCCTCGCCGCGCGAGCATCCTCCGGATCCTTCCTGCTCCACTGTTGATTACGATAAATCAATCTTGGTGGGTGGGGGGGGGTCAAACGCTCGGACGGGGGCATCGTCATTCCCGGTGGCTGCGGCGGTCCGCCAGACTGGGATAAGAGGGTGTTTCCTGAAACCGCTGTGACCTCTCTGGGCCACTCTTGTTTCCATGGTAAGACCTTCAATAAGGTACAAATCTGGTCCTGCAGTTAAAAAGCAGAGGGGGGGTGGGCGCTCCCATTTTTCATCTCTCTCTTTGCCTCCGATGGCCTTATTTCCCCGTCTAGCGGGCCTGGAAACTGACAGGTAACGGCAGAGCAGAGCAATAACGCCATCCCCCTGTCCTGTATTGCAAATAAAGCAGGAGATTTAATCAATGGCCAGGAGGAAAAGCAGGGCCAAATCGATAGGAGCCCGGCTGTTTGCTCCCCTCCTTTGAAGGTGAATCCAGGCCTTGCCACATAAATTGGACTAATTGAAGAGCGTGCTAGGAAACAAGCCCACTTACAAAGCATGCCGTTGTCAGCATGATACTTGTATGTGAATTTCATCAAGCCAGAAGTGCAGAGGAGGAGATAATGAGCTGCCAGGAGCCTGGAACGGAAAGCAGAAGGGATAAACACAATATTAGTTGCATTTGGGCTGATAACATCCGTCTAGCTCATTTAAGTGATAAGCGTGGGCGCGCTGCAGTTTCAGAAGCAATAGCACTTGGCGGTGGGATGAGTCGAGGTGTTTCCCTCGCTCCGTGTATCAAGATGTTCCCCTCTTCATCTCCCCGCCGTGTTTCCCCCCGCTGTAAAATCGCGCCGGTGCTAAAAGGAGCTGTTGCCTGGTGAGGCGGGGACATAAATCCAGCGATACATGGTGATACATCTCATCAGCAGAGGCAACAAATTAAAAACAGTTGCCCACGAGACGCCGCTGCTCAATAAATTGGCCCTATGTTCGAGGGGGAAACGGTTCCTTTCTCAACACAAAACAATCAATCAGGCTAAATGACTCTGCGATTCACAAATCTGTCGAGGAGGTGCATCGCTGTATTAACCGTCCGACCTGTGCGCTGATCAGCTTAAGATCTTCCCCGGGACCTCATTCCATCTCAGGTCCCTCATGGGGACGGGCCCCTGAGTGCTCGGTCCCGGGGTCGGCTTTAATTAATAAGTTTTGCGATGACGGTGAGAACAACAGGAGGTGTTAACCCTGTTAGCGGAGGCCTCTTCTGGGGGGTTAGGGAGGAGGGGGAATTAAGGGATCTCTGCTATGGATTGGTTCACAATGCAGCAGGAAGGAGATCTGAGTCCAAATGAAATGATTGTATCAGATAGAAATCAATAGCAATCCATGCCTTCCTTTAATCCGGCAGTAGCTCCCAGATCACTCCCCTGCGCAGGCAATCTCTCAGCCATCATTAGGACACGCAGGTCGATAGTGGGCAGCTCGGCCTCCGGTTAGGTTTCTGCAGAAGTGACGAAGAGGCAGAGGGAACGGGAGGCGAGAAGGGCCGAGGGGTGTTAGCGTGGCTTTGGGTACTGACGGACTACATGCTTGTTGTTGTTAGAGGTAATTAACAAAAGGAGATGGGAGAAAACAGGTAATCCACGTGAAAAAAAACCAAAAAAAAAACCAAAAACTTTAAATCCTGCCAAAGCTCTAAAGCCCAAAATGTTTTCTTGTGTGATTCTCCCACAATGGGGGATTTGAGTTAAGCGCCAAGCATATTCAGGTTCGCGAGATGGACGATAAAGGCTGGGGCTGGTTTACAGAGGTAATCAGAGCGGGTGCAAATCATCTGTCAAGGCAAAACACAATTTTACCAAGCGCCTTCCGGATGAACGGGAGCGCCTCAGTAAACAGGCCGGAGCGATCGGGAGAGCTTTTGGGCGCGTTCGTGCGACCTAAAACAAGAGAAATTGGCTGTTTTGAGCCACAACATGGCGAGGTGAATAAAAAAGCTTTGATGACATGTTTTTGTACAAAAACTCATCAGGGCGTTTGTTCCGGATTCTGCTTTTTTTTTGGGGGGGGGAAATTAATTGGTGTGTTTATCATTAGCACCGCTGGCCCGAGCAGCTGGGTGCTGAGAAGGTGCCTTCGGGTTTCAGTCTGGCGCCTCTTCTGCAGTCCGGTCACAGTGTTTGAAAGCCCGTTTGAATTAAAAGGCAGGCTAGGGTGCCGCTTTAATGATAGCTGCGATTTTAATCAGCGGCGCAGTATTCCTAATAGGTCCTAGAGGCCTGGAGGCCTCGCTGCACACATCAACTTATCTCCTTCTTAAAGCTCCTTTTCTAATTTCCCACTGCCATCAAAGTCTGCCCGACTCTCCTGGCACTCACCTACGTCCTCACCCCCCCTCCTCCCCCCAGCAGACCTCGATGGTACGATGTGCGTATTAAAAAAAAAAAAAAAAAGGCACACAACAACTAATTAATTCCATTAGCATCAATATTCTGCTCATGAGCGGCAAACACGGGCACAGAGCGAGCAAGAAACGATGTGGAGGAAGGCGCAGCAAAGGATTATGAGTGGGAAGATGGATGGATAGAAAGGAGGGGAAATAATTGTTTACTCTCTTTCTCTGTTCTTTATCTTTGTCTTCTTTTCCCTCCATCCCGGCTCTCTGAAGGAGCCTGTTGGCGTGAAGGAACTTCTCTCAGCAATTAAGAGGAGCCGCAGACGCTTGGCATAATTACCGCCACACACTGCTGCTGTCACAAAACTCAGGCTTGCCCTCTGGTCATAAAAAAACACACTGAAGAATATTTAGAAATGAATTATTCAGAGTGATTGTTCATACTTAATTATTCATGGGACCCCAGCGAAGGGAGATTTGCATCTTGCCGCTGTAAATATTATTAATCTTGCCAATTACAAAATCCTCTGCCCCTCTAAATTCTTCAAATGATGCTCTGTGGTGTGTGCGGCGTTTGAAGCTTTTTTTTTAATGTTTAAGTGTCTCCAAATGAACATTCTGCTGATTTTATGCATATCACAAAAATGATGGAGCTTCAATGCCTAAGGTGGAATATAGATTTTTTTTTTTTTTAACAAAACATGACTGTCTTGGGTGACCTTTAAAACCAGTTTTTCCAAAAGACTATGGTTAGTTAACCCTTTAAATGCTCCCTCTTGAGGTGGGTGGGTGTTATTACAAAAACACCGTTGCATTAATGGAAGTTTTTTCTCTTTTTAAATGAATGTATCATTATACCCGTATTTCTGAAATACTCTACACTCAGATTATGATAGATAGGACATATAAACATTTCTATCACATCCTTAGTTCTGCATGTGTAGGCTGTGTCATACTGTATGACAATCCATCTGGACAGCGTTGAAAAGAGAGAAAAACTTTTCATATCAAATTCATAAAGCTTGGGTTCCATCTGCGCCATCACAGCCATAGAATTAACAATGAAAATTGACAAAACAAAGTAACACTAGAAGGAATCAGAGGCAAGAACGAGTTCCAATAACACCCGGCATTATTATTCTGAATGGCCTCCTAGTCAGATTTCAAGACTTGAAAACCATCATAAGGAGCGAAGATCTCAGGTGTTATTAATAGTGTGTTGGAATAATAAGTCATCCCAAGTCATCACGGTCGGAATGAATAATGCTTCCAGACCAACTGAATACATCATCAGCACGCGCAGTTATCAATAACCCTGACGTGGAGCTCATAGGAGGAGGAGAGAAAATGATCATCACTTGTTGCAAAAGCTAACACGAGGGTCTATTTTCAGTGTTTATTATCAGAATTTTGACAACCACATGTTATACAAGATCCCTGATTTATTTTCCATCATTTACTTCATAATCTGTTTAAAAAAAGATGACCTGGAGCTCATTCCCCACCTTTTATGGCTATTTTATTCTCTGAAAAAAGCCCGTCTGAGCTGTATAATCTTGGAAATGCAAATTGAGGTCCACATCCAGACACTTAATTAAATTTATGTCAACTTTACTATTACAGTACGCCATTCTGTACTTGAACAATGTCACAGATCCTTGATAAATGTAATGCATGCTGGGCCGAAGTAATAATTTGTCAAGTCTGGTGAAAATCTCAGAGTGTTAGGTTGGAAGTGTTGATGAACCCTCGAACATCTCCGGGAGGATCTGTGCCTTTTCCCTCATGAGGAGTGTCCCTGACCTGAATTTAAAGTGTGTATGTATGCAGTTTGACTTTTGAGGACTCTAATGGGAGACCCTTGGGGCTGTTTATGATATGTAAACCAGACACACACACACACACACACACACAGTTGTTATTTTCCTTGAGGTCACATACGTGATAAACATATGCAGACTTGCAAAACTGCAATAAAAAAAGTGCACAATCAACAATAACTGCTGAGGAATGAGATTATTTAATGTGTGTTCTGTTTCTACAAGCGTGTATTTACAAGTGCATCTAAATCTTAAAATAGGAAGGAACAAACAATCGCACATGGTGGGAAACAAAATGGAAAAAAAAAACCACCCTTTGGTACGTTTGACCTGTGGAATAAAGCCTTTATTTATAGTTAACTTTGACGCACAGTCTTAAGTGACGCCATAAAATACGGCCTTGCAGGAGCATTAAATCTACAGCAGAGCTTTACTTCCATCCCTTCATAAATGCGTCCATCCATTCAGAGGTACACACACCAGCCCTCCAGATTTTAATCATTATCCCCGGTGTCTCTTGGTTGTCTGCCTTGTGTTTTTCCGAGTCTCGGGATGAACCGGAGAGTGACACTGTCTAATGCTTTAAGCTACCGGCTCACTCTAATAGGCCTGCCCTTAATTAGAGTGGGACCCCCCCCACCTCCAGAAAGTAAGGCTGCTGACACTCATGCAAATACAAATACAAAGCCAGTGTAGATGCACGCATCTCATCGGTGGTAGTTTGCAATGCCTGTGGAACTCTGACGTGGCAGCGATAATCATCATTTCAAACTGTGCAGATGTGTCCAGATCCCCCCCACCCCCCCACCCTTGTTGCCTCGCAGGCTGCAGAGTGATGTGTCATTTTATAATCCTACGCCAGCTAAATTACATTAGGAATATCCTCTCATTCATTAAGAAGGCTATTGGCAGCACCTGAGATAAAACAGATTTTAAGAGCTCAGGGTGAAAACACGGAGCGCAGAAGTGCCGTCGTCAGCACTTTGTTGAGTGTGTTTGTGTGTTCTCGGGGGCTGGGGGGCGGTGGGGAGAGGGGGGCAGGCAGAGAGAGAGAGAGAGACGCAGAGAGAGAGAGAGAGAGAGAGAGAGAGGCAACAGTAAAGATCTGCCTTGTGTCTATAGATGGTGCTATAGCACACGCGGCCTCTGTGATTTAAAGCTTATCCTTAAAGAGGTGTTTAATCCAGAACAAGATTAGTTTTAGGGTTAATGGATGCCATTCACGCACTCTGCAGAGGTGTTTTTGATGTGTGGTTTAACGAATATGCAGTAAAACAGAACAACGGGAGCACTAGCTGGGATTTATAATCTGCCATCAGGGTACTGTTAATCTCTAATTTTGCCAGCACTGGCGAGTGAGATGAGGGGATTTTCTCTAGATTGTATAATATGATCGTAACGTGAGTCAACAAAGGACAATAAAAACTTCCTGAAGGTGCTAGTTTTAAAGAGCTACAAAGTTAAAATAAATCTATGAGAGAAAAAAAAAGTCCTGCAGCATTAAAATGTATTGGGGTGAGCAACTTGAAACAACATTAATCACGGTAAAAATTTACATTAAACACACTTCTCTTGGTAGCTGTCAAAACTGATTAATGCAAACAAAAGTGAGAGAGGAGGGGGGGAAAAAACTTGTATAAACATTAAGTGAGTCCTGCATGTTGCCTTTGTATGCAAACCATGTAAAAGCCATTGTGCAGTTCACCTGGGTCCCTCACAAATGAATAAATCACTGCCTCTGGACAAATTAATCAAAATGTCCAGCTGTTGCTGAGCCTGCTTGGTAACAGAGCTCAGGACTGCTTCCCTGTGTGTGTGTGTGTGTGTGTGTGTGTGTGTGTGTGTGTGTGTGTGTGTGTGCGTGCGTGCGTGTGTGCTATTGTATTTGCTACATACTGATTACCAAAATCCTCACTTTACTAGCAAAGTGAGGACATTTCTGGGAAGTGAGGACATTCTGGCTGGTCCTGTTAAGGACAGATTGAGGGTGAACACCTGGTTCAAGGTTGAGGGTAGTCTTTGATTTAGGTTAGGAAGGGGTTAGCATGGATCTTTAGGATTAAGGGAAGCGGCTGGTTTTTACAGTGTTATGTCTACGAGAGTCCTTACAAAGATGGAATTACAAGAATGTGTGTGTTCTGTGCCCTCTCTTCCTCTCTGAAAGGCAGACCCGACATGACTCTTTGGGTTTTCTCTTCATCTGACTCATAGTTGTGCAATTGTCACCTCTCACCCTAAACATTCCTGGGATGGATTGAGACGTCTGTGACCTGAACTAGACTCTGTCCACACCGTATATAGGTAGTTAGACCCCCGCACCCTCAGCTCTGAGCTGTAAAGTCTATTTTTATCTGCTCACAGTTGGAGACCGGTTGTTTTTCTTGATGGATAGATCTCGAGGTAGGCGGACCAATCATGAGGTGGAGCCCTCGGTGACCTCGTGTGTTGAGGATGATGTCCTTCAACGACCAGAAACAGAGCTTCAGCTATCAGCTGAGTGAGTTAAACATGTACAAAATCATTAAAGACCGCAAGAACAATGCTGCTTTGATCATTCAAAAGAACTCATCCTTCCTGTCGGTCAGTGT
The DNA here is from genome assembly GCA_911728415.1 of Lagocephalus sceleratus. NCBI lineage: Eukaryota > Metazoa > Chordata > Actinopteri > Tetraodontiformes > Tetraodontidae > Lagocephalus > Lagocephalus sceleratus. The sequence goes on along the minus strand of CAJVRN010000036.1, from coordinate 6,867,676 downwards.
TAGCATTATTTTGAATTATCTTTCCACAATGGAAACATGGGCAGAGATAGGTCAATTTCCCCATAAATGAGTTCCATCCATCTATGTTTTTCTTATCAGCTGCTCATTTCTAATCGGGGTCACAGAGGTGCTGATATCTACCCCAGCAGTCGCTTGGCGAGTGCCAGGAATACACCCTGGAGGGGTCAGCAGTCCACCAGAGGACACACACACACACACACACACACACACACACACACACACAGACACACAAACACACACACACAAACAGGCACAGTGTGGAGCAAGTTTATAGAAGAAACCAGAGCTGGAATCAAAGCTAGCTGTTTCTTTGATGCTCTAAAGAGGGTTGCTTAGTTTCAGCGCTTTAATTTATTCAAAAAATCTTCCAGGGATGTTCCGTTTTATGGGACTAAAGCACCTTTATCCGACTTTACCAGCAGGACTAAAGTCCTCTCTGTGCACCTCTACAGCGTTCTGAAGTCATTAATATGCATGAGTTATATTTGCAGGTGTGTGTGGTCTGTGTCTTACACCTCTCAGAGTGTGTCCTCAGACTGAAGGCCCAAGGCTTCTCAGCGGACGCCTACGGGCAGGTCAGATAAACCAAGATGTCTCCAGCTCCAGCTCTCCTCTTGCTTAGAGATACTCCAGATTATTCCCAGCTTTGTTCAAAAAGCCCATTGGTTAGCGACCTTTAACATACCCAACATCTCTGTTTGTGTAATTCACCCCCATATCCTTGAACAGCGGAGCAGATACAACCTCGCGCTTGTACTGGTGAGCTGGCAAGCATGTGCTAACATCTCGGCTGACAGACGCCGAGTACATGTGACATGGCTGTGATCGGCCGCCTCCGGCCCCGCCGTCCACTTAAGGTAATGGACGTATGAGGTATTCCACCTTTCGCTCGCTCTTCCTCCTCATTTCCCTTGAAAAAATGTTTAATACAGTCTGACTGTGTTCTGTGATACCCTGAACTGACAGTGAACCCGCCGCGCCACCCTGCGCCTCTTCACCACCCCCCCCCACCACCTCCCTTACTGTTGATGTGTCCTCTGCATGAGGAATCGCTCTCAGAAGTTTACTTTGTGTTAATCTCATAAATGTCCGAGTCCACCCTCCTCCTCCCCTCGATGCCGCCGAGCAATAAACCACTTACAGAAACCTCTCCTTTGAGATTGGGGGGGGGGGGGTAGCTGACATGTTCAAAGTTCCACTCGCCCTTCTCTCACCCCTCTCCCCCTCCATCTCTCTCTCTGTCTCCCTCCCTCACTCGCTGGAAGCATGTGATTTCCACCAGGAATGCTTTATTCGGATCCTTTATTACACGTGCTGTCCCAGAGTCTTGAAGGGCAGTTTTAATATCAGGAGTCGTTGCTCTGCAGTGCGTGAAACAACCACGAAGAGCTGAAAAATGTTGACATTTATGAGCACCGATGGATTTCACGGGACCACTTGTTGTTAAGTGATCAATACGGGATGGCACCAGTGCCATCGATACTGGTTATTGTTATAGTGGCAAATAAAGGGATACTCTGAATCCGACTTGGAAGTCTGCTGGGATTTCCGAGGACTCTGAGTTTATGAGGAGCATTCTGATTGTCCGTTGTTTAAAGTTGATCAAACAGTACGTGTACCTGTAGATCTACCAGTTTAGCTGACTAAGATCTTAAATTGGACTTGCCTCCCAGTGCACATGCATGGAATTTGCACAGTTTGCACTTTTTGAGATTAGTTCCAGTTGACCAACAGCATCACAGACCACAACAACAGCAAACACTTTTAGTTGCTTTATCTCTGTGTGTTAGCCTGACTTTTAAATATTTGATTTCTTTTAAGCTAGCGTGTTTACGCGCTATATTAAAGTCCAGCTTCAGTCGGACTCGCACAATAAAGAAGAGTTCTTTTTTATACTTTGGATGAATAAAAAATTACAGAGTTTCATGTTAAATGAAAATGAAATAAAATTACACATTTAGCTGGGAATTATTTTCCCACAGCCTCCATAAAAATAAACACGGACACCAGAAAACTGTTATCAGGCAGTGATAATGTAAAAGAGAAATGAAGACTGGTGTCTGTTGGCCGTTATCAGCATTATCTGTTCCTTCCCGGCCTGATGAACGACTCACACAGATGAAGGTAGCATCGTCACAAATGTAGGCTAAATTATTAACGCGCAATTATCATTTATTATCTCTGCTTTTTGCCTTTCTAGTAATGGAAAAGAGGCTCGACCCAAAGGGAATCTCTTATCCTTATTGGGGAGTCAGAACACACAGGCCCCATCGCCATTCATTACCAACTCCCTCAACTCCTCTTCTCACACCCCTCACACCTCTTTCCATCTCCTTTTAGTCAATTCTCTCTTCCCCCCATTTGTCCGGGATGCTTCCACACCTCCCAACGCCATCCGATGTGCCATCATTCACCTCCGGAGAGCCGTTCCCTCTCTGAATGGGATCATAATCGGCCTGGCTTTGCTTTTAATAGCCAAAATGACAATAGCTCACATGTGCGCACGGCTGAACGCGTGTGCGAATCTCGCCGCTGCTGACACCTCTGTGGCTCGGTGGATGAGCGTGGACAGATGTGCCCGCTGGAGCGGAACTGCCGGAGAGCGTGGAAACTTGGACATTAATGAGATGGTGACAAAACTCGCACTCACCAATTAAAAGGAAGTGAATGGTGGATGTTTGAAACGGAGGGAGGGAGGAAGAAAAATGACAAGGATATCCCATAGAGAGGCTAATGGTATAGTGCTCTATTTGAAAGGAGTTATTGGATTCAGCGTGGCATGCTCACATTAGATGAACAAATCTGTAATAAGCAGCTCATTTTTTTTCATTTTAAATACTTAATGTTTGTATCCTTACTTGATTATTATTCTCTTTTTGGCTAAAATTACACTACTCTCTTTGTGTTAGGATTGCTTGCGGTATAATTTGGTCTTTTTCAAACATTTTGACTGATTTCTGTAATTATTAATTCTATTTCAGATTTTAAAAAAATAGCCCATTAAATGTGACACATTGTGACAGAAAGAAGCCCAAAACTTATTGGATATTAAGGTATAATTACCTGTAATTGACCCTGAGGAATAAATGAGAAAGGAGCACAAAAATGAATGAAAATGTTCCCTGAGCTCCACAGAATGGAGCCGATACTGCTTATTATCAGACATCAGGCACCTCAAGTGAGATTTCTCTAAAAGGCTAAATTAGCATCAGCAAACTGTTGCTGAGCAACAGCAATAAAGGGTACTGTTAGTTCTCTTCCAGTCCCAAGGAAATAATCATTTCTTTACAATGTTACACCATTTCTCCAGACAAAATGGAATATAAAAACAACAGGTGATCACCAGACTCATTGGTTATTCTTATGTCTGGGGAAGTGGTGGAATAAAGACAAACCAAGCCAAACTTTTAGGCTTCGAGGTTACCAATTAGTGAGTTCCTGATACCAGTCAGCGGTCGGGAGCTCAATAAACGGTACGAGGATCAGTTAATCACTCTGATTGGCTGAGCGAATATTCAATCTAGCGCCCCTGCTGGTGAGAAGATTTATTACATGTCAAGCAGACACAGGAAGTGAAAACCAGTGATTGCATTTACTCATACTGTGCAACTCAGTGGAACAAAACAAAACAAAATGAAATGCTGCTTTTTATCAATAGCTCATAATTTGGACCCACTCTGCTGTGCAGAAATGGGAAAAAGGTCATTAATATTACGTTCATATGCTTATTTCCCTAGGACATAATGAAGGAAGTGTCTGACAAACCGCCTCTGCAATGTGTGCAATGATGCAGAATAACCGTTGAGTCCCTCGTCTGGACATACAGTGGGTTGCACCACGTTCAGCGGGTAGAACACAGCCGCCGGTGGTCGGTCTTGTTACCAGCGCTGTATGGGGCTTGTTAAAAAATAAAAAATAACAAGGGTGTAGGTGTAGGTCCATGCGTGGCAGCTCCTGCTCCCAACATGTGTACACAGCGTGTTTGGTATGTGGGACCCCTCTGCAGTGGGCATTGATCGACCTCCGTCCCTGGACGCTCGATGCAGCCTGACCCCTCCAGTAACCAGTCGGTAATTGATCCTGGAGTAGCACTGTTGTGGACTCCCACGGCACCCTGAGTCTCCACTTATGTGTGTGTGTGTTTTCTTCTGTCTTCCTTTGGCAAGGCTCCTGGCAGCATGCCCCACCTCTCTAACCTCTCTGTTGCATTCAGAATGCATCCAAAGGCCACGGCGCTGGGCAGAGTGTGCGAGGCATCTATATTCCCTCTCTCTATCGTTCCGCTCTCGTCTCTTTTTTTTTTTCCCGCCTCTCGGCCGTCCGCAGCGGTTGCCCGACGCCAGATGAAACCTCCCTCCTTTTGGTTAGGTTTCATTCACGCGGCGGCCCAAAGTTTGCCCGCAGATCAAATAGCCCTGTGATTTCATGTAGATGAAAGCAAATCACAGCCACCAAGTTGTTTGGAGGCTCCGCCGCGCTCGATTGTCTCGCCGCTTTCGAGCGACGCGCTCGCCGCGAAAGTACCCATTTCGCTTCCATCCAATTTGAGACAGGCAGAGAAAAGAGGGGTGTGCCAAGTGAAAAGGCTCCATCGTCCCTGTTTCTTTCTTTTTTTTTGGGGGGGGGGTGGAAGATTAGCAGCTGCCAGGAAGCTTTCAGATCCTCCAAAGGAACACACACACACACACACATACACACACACTGCAAATGAATATGCATATGCACAGTCACAATCTGATAGTTTCACACATAAGAAACTTCAATCAGAGCACTTGCAGTTTCTGTAGCCATTTATCTGCAATTCAAAGTGCTGTGGGTTTCTGTCTCTGCCAAATTACAAGCTCCATTTGCCAGCGTAATTAACGGTTCGGAGCATTCAGTGAAATTTATTGCGGCGGCTCGGGCGCAAGCCAAAGCAAACAGGATAGACCTCACAGATAACCGTAAACTTGGCTATGGAAGCTGACACCTTGAAAAAACAAACTTGTTACAGCCGGTCTGTTTATACACTCTGATTTCTCTCCCTCTGCCTCTCCTTGCTCCACTGTCTCGGCTGACAGTTACTTGACTGTTTCACTTCACGGTCTCCGTGGCGATGGTTGTTAAGAGGGAAAAGCCGGGCTCGCATCCTATTCCTTTTGACTGCAATTCATTGTATGTTTGTCAGCGGGTGCCCCAACGGTCAATACTGTTTAGATGCACGGCTGCGGCGTGGATCCAGGGAGGAGGACCAAACAAGGCAGAGCGTGAATTTCAACCCAAGTCAGAGAAATCACACGAGCAACCTGCCCTTATTCAGGCGGAATGAACAGATAGAGAGGAACATTTCAACACATTACAGAATACTAGAGTTAGAGTTGGGGTCAGGGCACGTGTAGTCGGACCATTGGAGAAAACAAAAAGGTCATGAGGAAATATGCATTCTTTGTCTTTTCACTTTGAGTTGTGGCCAAAATGATTAGAGCAAAGCCCTAGTTTCATTTCACAATTGTGATGAAATCCCCACACGGTTGCTCAGAGCACCTCAAGCATCGGAGGGAGTGAGTCCTACTGTTTTAAAACATGAATATTTGGTTTGCAGCAGCTGCAGCAGCACATCTGTCTGGCCAAGGGTCAGTTTATTTGCTGGAACACTTGTGATCCGGACTTTAAGGGGGGCAGTGAATCATTTTCAGTGTTCCAGCAGGTTTCTTCTGTCTAAATAGTTAGGAGGATGTTTAATTTAATGGCTACTTCACCAAAATCAACTCAAACCTCTGAAATATGCAAAAAGTACGAAGCATTGTGGCCAACCACAAAATCAAACCTATAATTTCCGGCTTATTGTGCTACTGTAAAATGATGAATCATGGTGTAGAAAAGACCATTTTCCCCTTCTAATCCATCAAAGAAACGTGTTCTCTTCTACTGTTGCACAAGTAAATCTGTATGTGATAGATATAGCTGCTGAAAGCACCTTCTGGAGTAAACCTCTGCTTTGCATGCCTGCTGGTTCCTTATTGGAACCTGAGAGTAGCCTTTCTTCTTCTTTTGTATTAATTCATTGATCCCCCCAGCAGCATGTCTCAGGCCTCACCGGTAAAATAGATCTTTGTGTTTGCTCTGAATAGAACACGTACCTGCTCATCTGTCTCTAACATACATGCATGCTGTTTCGAATCGGAAAGAAGAGGCAGCCAAACAGCGTCCACGGCTCTCTCCCTCTCAAGCAGCCATCAGGAAAATTGCCTCTGAGTTGCGCCACGCGAGCGCCGCTCCCCCAGATGCGACAGCCACCGCGAGTCGATAAAGAAAGCAACAAGGACGGACAGATTGACAGAGGGAAAGCCTAAAAAAACAAAACAAAACAAAACAAGAAGAAAAGTCCTTTTCATGTTTCTAGGTTGCACTTCGTGTGTCTTCTGCAGCTCTTGGGAATGGCTTTTTTTTATTTGGGTTGGTGGTGGAATCAGTGTATCAATCAAAGTGAGGTCTAAATGAGACACAGAGGAATGCAGACGGAACTCTGCTGCTAATTGATCTATGGTTTGTTCGAGGAATTAAAAGAGGAGGCTGGCTTCATTAGTGCAAATGTTCTAAATCTCCTCACTCCGGCTCCTCTCTTTAGCGCCGAAGGGCACAAAAGAGAAAGAAAACAGATAAATAGATAAACGAGAAGAGAGGATTGATTTAATGTGAATGAATGGGGACTGCCATCATCGAAAATGTGTTTTCCTGGATCTCTAACTTTTCTCCCTACCTCGCTTTGTGTCTCCTACAAGTAGGCCACACTAAAATAAGACTGTAGAACAACACATGTCACAGCATGCGTGCTCCTAAGAGGGTGGCCATTAGTGGAAAAGAAACTGGACCGGGTTTAACTTGTCAGCCGGCTTCAAAGAAAACTGTGTGGGCCTCTCGTAAGCCTCCCTGGCTGATGGAGAATTATTGATTGTGTGTTCAGATATCTTGAGGCGCTGCTGTATAACACTGGAGTTTAAATTCAGCCCTAATGCTCAGCCCATGCATAATTTATGTAGTTACCATCAAAAGGTAGTAGCATTGCAAACTAAAGAGGTCTCCAGAAGCTTTTTGCTTTTTTTTTTTCCTGTTGAAAGTTTTCACACATCAACAATCTCAAAGCTGGGTGTAATTTTACAGCAATAGGTCTGGATCCACAAACAGCAGGAATGAAAACGCATCAATTGGTGCACAGCAGCGCTTTCAGAGGTTTGAAACTGTAACTGCGATTTTTTACAATTTACGGTCTCGCCGACTTATTAACAGAGCGATTTGAATTCGTGGTCTGTTTTGTTTTGCAGTTAATTTCTCATACATACATAATCAGAGCAGTGCAAAGGAGCACAGACACACAAGCGGTCTTCTGGGCTTTACTAATTTTATGTTTCTGGCTCTTGCATGCTGAACCGCCCTGCATTAGCTGAATAATGAAAGCACCATTCATTTATTGATCTGTCTGTCTGTATTGACCAATGCTGCTCCCAGCTATGCTTTTCCACATGCTACGGACATTTATTTAGATGTAGAGACCCATTTACTAGTAATTACAACACAAAAGTGAAAAATGAATGCAAAACACAGAAAATTCACTCTTTGAGCCCATCAGAATTATCACAGCTGCCTCCTGTCTGCAATAGTGGCTGATTACTTTTGGCTGGTCCTATATTACACACAGCAGAGCTGCATTCTCTTTAAAAAGCACCTTAAAAAACATCTTTGTCATTGGACTATAAATTACAGCTGTCAATTAAAGCTTATAATGAGATTAATCACAGGGCAGCTTTGGAATAATCACGATTAATAGGCATTCATTGTTAATGGAAAAACAGCCATATATACACTTAATGTGTTTTATTTAACCCTTAAAACACTTATGGTGTCCAGATATGAAAATAAACTTCTCTGATGTACTTGCAGAGAAATCTTTGATGTGCTACTAATGTGCTGCTTTAAATCAGAAGCCCTTCGGTGAAACAAAAGCCTCTTCGATTTCATGTCAGTAGTTACATCTTGGGTTTTTTTTGTAGTCAAACCTTCCTTTTAGAGGGATTGTGTTGTGTAATGTAAAATGCTTAATCCAATTCATGCAGATGAATTAACCTGGATTGTTGTTTGGTTTGTGAATGACACCGTTGTTATCGACCTGTTCCAGGTAGGTGTTTGTCATTTACATCACTCATTACATTGGCCTAAATGACGTTTCCTCAATATTATGATGGTCAAACACCTGGATCATCCGTTCATATCAGACAGCGAAAAACACAATGCCACTCTTTAAGTTTGCAAGTTCATCTAGCTGATGGTAAAGTTGAATTCCTGTCCAACTTTCTACTGTGTCGTCTGATTGCTTTATCTCCTCAAAAGAATGATGGGTGATTGTTCCGCGTTTCAGTCCCAGCCTCGAACAGCTGCTTTAATGTCAATCTGTCACCAGATGTCGGCGTTAAAACAGAGCGCAGAGTCTTAAAGCTTCAACACGTCGTCATCAGGAACGGAAACAAGCCTCCAAAGGTTCATAACAAAGCGTAATCCACCCACTGCTAGTTAGCAGCATATGGCTGGAGGCTTGTGAAGCGATGCTGGCTGGACTCCTACATGAAGGTACTCACTCTTCACTGTCCTTTTACTACTTTTTCCTTTCGTAGAGCCATTGCTGATTCTCGGGTAACGGTGACTCAAAGCGACACTTGACTGTCAAAACAGTCGCCAGTGTTGATGGTTGGCCCCAGCTGCCAATTCCAGGCTTCAGTATTTAACGGCGGATAAATGAAAGGCAATGTCAACAAATTTGCTCCTCTAACAGTATAATGAAAACACTGAACAGACTGATCTTGATGCCGAGCCTCGTGCCTGTATAAAAACGTCATTGCCTGTATTAAATTAATTCTGAACTGCTTTATGGAAGCAGGTAAGAAAAATAAATCAGGCAGGCTGAATGGAAATGAGCAGGCGCTTTTGAAACAAAGAGGCTATGTGGTAAAATGATAAGTCAAATATAATCTGGGACATGTCAGGTACACCTTCATTTTTACTCCAAAATGAAGCGAAATTTTTATAAGCCTTCAAGCAGGGGGGATCAGGTTGAAAAGTTACTTTTTAAGAATCGGTTAATGCGGATTTAATGTGGAGAATCTAAAGTTGACAGAGTTATGAGGTCTCTTGAGAGCTGCGGAGCAAAAATATAATACAGTGCAGACGCTGTTGAGAATCACTAATCTGTTCTTTGGAGAAGGTTATTAATCTGGCCACTTTTGAGGGAGTGCTCCCGCTGTGTGAATGTAGAATTCATGCATTACTCCCGTCCTAAGGATGGAAATAAACACAAAAACATAAAACAGCATATGTTTAAAGTTGAGGAATTGGCAGTCTACTTCTCTTAATACCTTTAAGGGAGCGGTTTTTTGGACATATTTTTTGGTCACTGATTTCCATCATTCTGTCTGCACTTCACATCATCATAAAAAAATATGTGCTGATGGATGTGCTTTACCCTGAAAGGACCATGCTGAGTTTCCAAACAACCCAATGTGCATGCAAACTCCATGGAAAAAGGGGCAGTTGTTAGCAGCTGCGCTAACCACTGCAAGTATAAGATGAGAAAGCACATAAATGCACATAACTGAAACTGACTGGCTGCTATAATAAGCCATACTTCAAATATTCCATACAGGTATGTGCTAAACTGCTGGTGTGGAAAGTGTTCTGATTTCTATCTTTTGAACAGCACTTGACACTTCTGATGAGCCTTGTTGAACGCAGACCTCAACGTTCATTAATAAATGCCACTTGAGAGCATATGCTCGCAATGGAAATGTACACTCCAGCCTGCATTTAATCAAATCATGCTAATCATCGTGCGATGGGGGTATATGGGAGGGGTGTGGTGGGAAGGATCAGGTGCCGTGGCTGCATACAGAATACCATAACAGGTGGTGGAACAAAGCAAAAGTTTAACTGTTTCTTTCCGCTTTCCAGACATACAGCTCATTATGCCCTCATGTGTGTCTCGCACAGTGGGAAATGTGGTTTTGACAGTGCCCGTCCTCATTACTGGAAAGCGAGCACCTGAGAGATGAGATGCATCCTGACACCTTGGGCTGATTCGCACCTCCATTAACACCAGCAGGGGGTCACCGTGATCTGATTACAGGAGGGAATGAAGAGGGAACAGAAATGCAGGGAAACAAGGGGGGGAGGCGGTGGCGGGAGAGGAAAGGGCAGAGGATTGGATATATAAGGGATGTACCGAAGGAGAGAGGGAGGATGGAAAAAAGCGGAGAGTAAAGTAGCTGGATGATGAAGGGGGTGAGTCGTTGCTGCTTGGAAGGGGGTTGATGACAGAGGCGCTTGTCTGGAGTCCATAGGCCAGCAGCCGTGGGGCCTAATGATGGAGGTCATTGGCATACCCCTCGGTAAGGACGACTGCCTGTGATCAATACCACCTGATGAGGTGTCCGAGTTCCCTCTGATGTGCATCAAAATGGAATATGTTTTTTTTCTCCGTTAATCGATGGGAAGAGTGTGAAACTAATTGGGCAAAATTGCGGGGGCATTTATTGATTAATCAGGCAGAAAAACGAGGCGAGCATATCAGGAACCAGAGCCTCGACATGTGAGGGCAACGACATGGTGTTTTGATTGGTGAAGGGAATCAATATCTTTGAATCATTGGCTGGGGCGTGAAAGTTGGACAGGCATGAAATATTTAAAGGTGCCGTGGCGCCTCGGCACCTGCACATGCACAGAAAGCTGAATAAAACAGACTGGCATCAATTTTGAATGCCAGATTGTCCCATACTGGAGTGCACACGCGTGGATGATGGGATTCTTTCCTCCCCGGAATGTTATCTTCCTTTTCCCATTCTTCTTACATATAGGACATTTTCAATATACAGTCAGGGCGGTGTGCTTCAGTATGGAGCGTGCTGTATAGATTTCTGTATCTCTCTGCCACCATGACAGGAATCTCACGGTCCTAGCTCTGGTTTTGCATTGGCGAAATGCGTTTGGGAACGGTTTGCACATGGTGCAATATCACAGTGGGGTCCTCTGAAGGACGAGAGCTGTGAGGCTATAATCTCTTTTCTCTGGAGCGTTGAACCCCCTGGGAGAGTTGGATCAGGCCACTTGATTCAGTCTTTTAGTTCCACTGTGGTGCACTGCACTATGCACCAGCACAAAAGCCATCTCCCCTGTCGAAGAAGATGGAAATAATGTCGGTGGCGGCAGCGAGGGAGCGTCACCAGTCCGCCGATGTGTTCCACTTCAGGAAGCATTCCTATTTATCTGCCCTCCGAGAGCATTTGTAGTGCGCAGAAATACGGCGATGGCGGGGAACCGCAGCCCACCCTTGCCGTCGATATTCGTGTTCCCATGAATAGATAGAAGGACAGATGAGGAGAGGAGAGGAGAGGAATCTGAGAACAGAGGAGAAGTGTTCAGATTCTGCTTGAATCAAAGGCAACTTGGCTGTGGATGGAGACAGGAAGAGAAAGAGGAGATTCAAAACAGGGGAAGAGTGGAAATCAGTGTTGCCCACCAAGGTTGCTGGAGTGTCAACTTAGAAGAACACCATGGGTGACTCGGACACACTATTTACTTAAGGAGATGTTAACGGTCTAGAGGCTACTGGGAAGCGGTTGATGAGTGTCTGGTTCACAAATTGACCTTTTGGTGGCCTCAAAATGCTGTTGATTGCAGAGCGAAGTCAGCGGGGAGGTGAGCGGTCTGGCTCTCACAGCTCTCAGGCTGTGAGTGCCTGTCAGTGGAAAGACTCAAGGCCATATTATTCTGAGCAGAAGCCCATTGGGTCTTGTTGTTTTGACCCACTACAGTGCTGTTTACATACTAATGAGAGATTTACTCTTCGCGCAACACCAGAGCTGAATAGTATCATCATTTTCTGTTCTCTTGCTCAAGAGTTGCTCCGCATGTTCAGCAAAATCCATAAAAAAGAGAGCAAATTGAACACAGGTTGCATATTTTGAATTTTAAGTGAATTAATGCTTGTTTATGGATGCAGCTGGGTGACGCTGAGCATAAATCAATAGAGTTTAGGAGCTAAATTTAGGTGATAAGCTAACTGTCACACAGTTCAATCAATATCTGAACTCAACAACTGTCAAGTTTTGTCCAATTACATTATTTTGGTTGCTTCTACTAATACTGTGGCTTTAAGTATATTTTCATTTGTTACTGGACTGAACCATCTTACTTTTCTAATTCTAATTTAGCCAGTGAAAATATGATATCTGACACATTTGAAACTCATTTGTCTCAATCAAAGCAATCAGTCAAAAGTCAGTTATCTTTCTGTGGTTTAGATGCACACTACTCATCATCCAGAGGTTCTGGAGCAATATTAACACACAAAACTCTTGTGATTGGGTTTGGGCTTTGGCTTTGCTACAGAAACTTACAGAAGTCATAGTTTTTGTTTTTTCTTGTGTATTTAAAAAACTGTTGTCAGTCTGCCACTGAATATCACTGTTAATGCAGAGATTGAAGGTTCAAATTCTAAAAATACCTTTTAATGTCACATGCTATCACTTTAACTTCATATTTCCACATGTTGAAAGACAGTTCCTCCCTGACCATCAGGACCTAAACTCCACACAAAATGAGCCGGCATCCTTCTTACAGCATGGTGATCGCCATCCCAACGGACCGCCACCTCCACCCTCCGGTTTGAACCTGCTACGAATTAAAAGGCAAGGGAGAGATTTACGCTGAAAGATTTCCAACGCTCTTTAATACTTTCCCCGACAATCCTGGCGTTACAGCGGCTAACTCCGCCTCGTGTGAGGCCGGTAAGCAGCCACCCCCCCACCTGCCCAGAACACCGTCGAGCAAATCTGTGAACACTCAAAACTCAGGTTTCAGCAGGCAAATGGTGATGTAGACACACGGACTAGAAAGGCAGACTTACATTTACAACCTGTTTGGGATTTGGCTATTGCACCGTGACTAACACCCCTGCTGTACCACATATGGTGTTGAATTTTAAGTCTGGCGTTCTCCAGGAGGTATGGGGTTAGTAAGAGCAGAGAACAAGTGCCATCTGTTAAATAAACAAACACAACGCACGCCACCTCCGTTTTCCGTGAAGGAGGAAAACTTTTCAATCCCCATGATGAATGCGTGCCATTACACCTCAGCTCCAGACAGCCAATTATATTTTATTTTGGTGCTTAAATTTTGCGAAGGGTTGTTGGATTTGGCCCATAATATATACACTGGTTGGTTCATGCCACTCGGCTACTGCTTAAACAGGCCTCTTGGGGGTCCTGAGGTGGGAACGGAAGGTACCACCTGCAGATTCCTGCTCATACTCTACGTGTACTAATTACACACTGACAGACAGAGCAGGGAGCCTGACAGCCCATCACCGTTTGGCATATGCCACGCACACAAGTGTGTGCACCGGCCCGGCGTCAAGACGAGGCCTCGGTCTGACAACTCGGTTGGACCAAGGCCAAGGAAGGAAATCTAAGGGGTGGTGGTGGCTTCTGGGCGGGCAGACGGAGGGTAAATATTACACACGTTTGTCTAAAGAGCGCGACAGGGTTGTGACAAGCAACACATGAATGTTGGGAGGAAAGTTTGTCGGGCTGTCGCAGAGCTTTGAACATGAACTATTTATGAGGTAGACAGTACGAGGTAAGCATCTTACCGTGTTCGCCCAAGGCTGTGTGGTGGCTTTGTGTTTGAAATTTGGGTTTTACATAAACCTGGTAGTTGTCATCGTGGCTAAGAATAAACTGAGGAGCAAAATAATGAAGCACAATCCCACAATCCCCTCCCCCTTTCTCAGGCACTCTCCTCTCCATCCTTTCTCTCTCGGCACATCTGTTTTTTTTTTTTTTTGTTTGTTTCTTCTGCTCTGTTTTAACTACAGTCTTGGCTTTCTCTTTCTTCTGTATGGCCTGTTGAATTCATGGTTAAACGCTGTCAGACATGGTAATACATTTGCTCATTGTATCCTGCCATTTTTATGCAGATGAGGAGGGATTCCAGAGTGAGCGACTGTATCCTTTTAGTTACAGTATCATCTGCATTAACAGGCACACTGCTGATGGTTTCATGGCCGTTCAGACACAGAAATATTTTGAGTCCAGCCCAAATAGGATTAAGATGAAAACAAAGTCCTTACTTATCCTTACTGCTTAAAAATACACTTAAATCTCACTACCCAGATCTTGATGAATAACATATCCCAGCTGAAAATCTTATAGAATAGATAATGCTATTTGTTGATAATGAAATGTGAAAATAATCAGTAAAAACCCAAATCATCAACCCACCGAGGACTGGATGATCCACCTGCTGTGAATTTCCACTCCTACACCGCCTTGACATGTTCCTGACGAGACATCCAACAGTCTCCTGGGGCATCGTCTCCCAGACCCTGTGGTGGTCTGTGCAGACCTTCAAGGATATTCCTTCTCACACCATCACTGACCACTGCCAAATCCATCATGCTGAAGGATGTTGCAACCAGCAAACTTCTCAGGTTCACCCATAAATGCCAATCAGGTCATAGGAGGTCATTTTGTAGAGCTCCAGCAGTGCTCCTCCTGTTCTTCCATGCAGATACCTCATGCTAACACTAAAGGACCTGGTTGTGGGGATAAAAAACAGAACTAGACAAGAAACAGCCACAAAGGATGAGGAAAGAGAAATGGTCAGTGGTCACCATTTTTAGAACCATTCCTTACATTTCAAAAGTTCATTACATTTCAAACAATAATATGTTTCTTTTTGTGTATATATATCTATATATATACATTTAATTATTAGGTTTTTTTTTACAGTGTAGTACTTTGCCATAGCAAACAGTAAAAGAGCTTTAGCCAGGCAGAAATGTCTTTGTTCAGGAATCAGCTATTAAGCAATGCAACTGCCAGATCCAACAGAGAGATTCAAAAGAGTGACAGAGATAGATCTTGCCGTGAATGAAGAGGAGTCCCAGTGTGAATTCAAAACAGCATGTGTGCTGGTAAGATTTGACGGTGTAAAGAAGAGGAAATGTGCCTTCTTATCCTCAAGGTGCTTCTTGTGTTGGTGCACTGGAGTGTTTGTGTCTGATTTCAGCAGTGGGTGAATGAGATGGTCTCCCCTGTGACATTCACCACCTTTTGTCATCCAGGTTTTATATGTAACATGATTACATACACACAAGGAGAAAATGCACATGCACGCCCACACATAACAAAGAAGTGGGGGCTCTGATTTGTCTATGTGTCTGCGGCTGGATTCTACGAGGAGCCTGCATGAGTTGCGTGACACAGTCGCAGTGTTCCAGGGTCCCTGCAGGCAGCCTTGTGACGAGAAGCTCATCATCACTTTTTGCACTCCAGGTGAATGGCAGGGGGTCACGCTGTGATGAGCAGGAAGGAGTGCAGGAGAGGCAATAGACCTGAGGCCTATTGTGGAGATGGCGCAATATCCACATCTGCTCCAGTGGCCACTCAGACAGGCACACGGAAACCCGCGCACATACACACACAGGAGTGAGAAAGCTACTGAGATGGGCAGTGCTGTCACCAGTGATTACCCTCCTGCCACTCTGACATGGAGAGATTGGGGCCATATGAACGCCTCTGTAGCCCTAAGCGATATTTAGGGGCAGGAGCTGCAGAGACGCGGCCGTCGCTGCTTATGAGAGGTCATAATCAGATGTGAAAGCTGTCTTGTACGCTTACAGGCAGCATTGTAGCGAAAGGCACTGTAATATTGATGCAGTTTTTCAGCGGGTAGCGCTAAGAGGATGGAAGAAAATTGGAAACACATTAGCAACACCTGATAGCTTTGAGCTCATGCAGAGCGGCTCGGAATATTAATCACCGAGCGGGAATATCATCCCAGTCTCTGAAAGAAGGGAGGAAGCAAAGTGGAGGGATAGCGATTCAATAAATAGATCCTCTATAGAAGAGTTTTTATAAGGAAAATAGTAGTCGATTCAATTAAAAATATATGCATTATTATATTTTTCCGTCATCAAGTATGCAGCAAAAACATTCTTTTTTTTTACTCCCTGTGGTTTTGACATAGAAATCTAAATGCAGACTGTGGAACTGGATGAGATGTTTTGTTTTCCCTGCTCATTTCCCCAGAGTCATCACAGTGGAAACTATTTATTAAGTAGATGCTGTGTTGGCTGGTCAGTTGGAAGCTCTGTAATAGGTGAGGGAAACGACCAGTAGAACCGTGGATTTATTTGATGCCACTCTTAGGTTTTCCAATCTAGTGTGTCTTGATGGTTCCAGCACTCACATATGGAGGGGCTGGAAATAGCAGAGAGCACATCTCCAGATGAAAGGTGCCTCAAGGGTGGCTATCAGGGCTGAGGAACACAAAGTAAGCACCTCGCTCACATGCACACCCTAGCCCTCCGGGTCTTTGCGAGTGATGTGAACTGACAGCGCTTTTTGTGCAATGACTACTCCTGCGTCTGTGATCCACGGCTGCTGTGGCAGCCGTCATCGCAAACCTCCAACATCCGCCCCTGACAGCGCGAGCCAAAAGATCTTTCTGAATCACAGAGCGAGTACTTCCCTGGTCTAAATCAAGACTCTGGGGACAGGGCGCCAGAACAAAACAAACACAACAGCTTTCTAAAATGTTGCATCTGCAGATCGTCAATGGTGAGCGTAGAGGAGAAGCTGTCGGGAATCAATGATATCAGCTAAAAATACGTTCTACGGGGAGATTTAAAGGCCTATCGGAAGGTATGTACTTCTTGACCAGCATGCATAATTAATATGTGCATTAGACACTTAACAATGGTTAATGATTTCAAAGTGCTGACCTGTAAAGCTGCATACATTTAAGGCTGTCAAATGAAGGTCTGGCACTGTAATTTTGAACAGTTACACTCATCAACCTTTACTTCTCCTCCGTGAGACGCATTTATGTTCTAATGGGTCATCATATACATAAATTATGAGATAGCTCTCACTTTTACCTCACATGCAAATCATTGGAAACTTGCAGTTCGATATTACATGCAAACACAGGCCATGTGTCGTCGTATTTTTTGCGAAATTGTTTACCACAACTCCCTAAATGTCTTATTAAGGTGCTTTTTTGGTGGTACGACGATGAGAAATCATATCAATTAATGCCACATCACTGCCATTAATTCCTATATGCAAATTTAAGACACAATAGACCTCACCGTCATTTTAAATAGCTTGAAATGATAAATTCATCCCTATAATTATGGTCATGATTCAAGTCAATGAGCAAACAAATTTCATTAATGGATTAAAAGCTAAAAATGGTCTGTTATCCAGCACTTAGAGAGAGAGGATTAGCCCGCTGCCACATTAGACTTATCTTCATATGTAAATGAAAATGATTAACAATCAGTGCTTCCCCTGAAAGCAGAAGCGGCAAATAAAGAAAGTTACTGAGGTCGAAATAATAATATTAGCTACTGGAGAGAAATTAGTTTGGGCTTTAACAACGAAAGCTAAGTCAATCAAATGCTAATGCAGGTATTCCTGCTGATTTGTGGAACTGGAACAAAAGAGAGTGAAAGCTTAACATAATGTTGTACAACATGGCGGGAAAATTCACCACAAAGCAATAAACTGTGTGTACAAGAGCGAGTGTGAGATAATGGGGATTTTTTTTTTTTTTTTTTGGGGGGCACAGATGTCTCCATTTTTAATATATATTAGCAATCTACTTACGTGGGCTCCAGAATGGCCTGTGCTATCTGCCACATCTTACATTAAGGTGCCTGTTGGTGGCAGCTGCTGCTGCCCTTAGCATCAAAATGCAGCGCTTCCTCTCAGCAGCGGCGTGCAGGGAGCCCTTATCTCATCTCCAACAGCATGAGCTGGTGGACTATTGGTGAAGGGCAGGGGGGCACACTGTACCTCCCCTGTCCCTGCAGCTCTCTAACAACGCTTCCTCTCTGGGTGAATGGTCTCTGAGGGCTTAATTTAGACTGTGGATGGTCACCCCTGCCTCAGATTAATGTTGGAGCGCTGGGCCAATTCACAGGGATTTGCTCTGGCATGTTCAGTAGGCTGTGTTAAAGGTCTTGGAGAAACAAACTCTGACACGCATGTAATGGTTATACAACTGGATTCACTCGTACGAGCAGCCTCGTGGTCACCGGCTCCACTTCCTGCCTCCCTGTCCCTGCAGCAACACTTGGACAAGCTACCCTCTGATGCATCTCCCAGGTTCAGAACGCTCCCCCTCAAATTGGCTGTGCAGCTAGACCATGCCGTTAATCTCGAATTCATGAAGGAAAGGCTGGATGAAACCCTAATCCCTTACCTCGTTATAAAAACATCATGGCACAAATTATCAACAGTATGGGGCCATAGTGAAAGTTCATTCTTATCTCTAGGGGCCCAAAATGCACTCTGACTGACTGCATCAGAGTAGGAAAACATACACCCTGGGAGGACTCACACTGACTCCTCGTCAAAGTTTCTTAGTGCAGCCAGCTTCTTGGGGCGGGGAGCCAGTACGGCATGGAGAAAAAAACCCTTATCCCTCCACAGCTGACTGGAAGGGATCAAGCAAAATTGGAGAAAGTCCCATCGCAAACATGAAATCTAAACAATTTATTGTATTAGAGAAATCCCGATTCGATGGAGCACATTAATTTGTTCCCTTGGCATTATCAAGACTCTCACACACGGATGCAATTCCCATTTTCTTTTTTTTTGTTTTTTTTTGTTTGTTTTTTTGTTCTTGATGTAGACTTTCCCTGCAGAAAATAAGACACATTAGCCTTCAGCCAATTAAGGTATAGAGATAATCATCCATTTAATTAAATGCATTATTTAGTCTACTTGGGTGAATTAGAAAACGACCCCTCAGTAGTCATTGTCTGGATATTCACACTATTATAGATAGAATAGAATGGGGGAAAATGGTTATTTCAACTACTGAGAGTCTTTAGTGGCCTGTTCCCTGTTTTAGATGTAGATATCAGGCTTAAAATGCAGTAATAGTCACGAAACCATTAAAACACTGCACGTTTAAAGTTTGCTCTCGCCCTATAACTAAGTGTAACATGCTCCAAAGCGCAGTTTGACAGATGAAACCAAAATTACTGATGCTCTCACATTCTAAAATCCTATTACTATGAAAGCCTCTTATAATTGAGTTAGAAAATTTCACAGTCTATTACTAATCACGTGCTGCTAACATGTTCAAAGTCGGTTTCCGTGTCAGTCTCTTTCTAATCCCTCCTTTTAATGTATCCGATCCGACAGTCCCCTTCATTAGGGTGTCTATAGGTTCCTCTTCCTCTCTGCGCTGTAATGAAAGGAGAGTGTATGAAATAAGGATAGAGAGTGTTTGCTCTGGAGAGAAACAGCAAAGTTCTTTTTTTCTTCTCTTTTGACTGTGTCCTTATTAGGGCTTTTCTTTCCAAAGCAAGGTCACAGCATCCACCAACTTCCAGCTTGATTAGCCTTGGGCTTG
Organism: Lagocephalus sceleratus; assembly: GCA_911728415.1. Taxonomy (NCBI): domain Eukaryota; kingdom Metazoa; phylum Chordata; class Actinopteri; order Tetraodontiformes; family Tetraodontidae; genus Lagocephalus; species Lagocephalus sceleratus. The sequence goes on along the minus strand of CAJVRN010000036.1, from coordinate 6,848,197 downwards.
TCCTCGGGCAGCTAAGTGGATCTCACGCAACACCACAGAATGCAACCTCTTATTGTGCCTTATGTCTCCCTCTCTTTTTTTTCATGTTCAGCATTAGATTTCTCCCTCTCTTCTTCTTCATCTTCCTTTCTGTTGCTCTCGGTATTGAAGTTTCTCCACACAGCCCGGCTCTTGCCTCCACCCGAGCAGCCGCTCTGGCTTCTTTCTCCACTCCGCCTCATTAGATTCTCCCCGGATAACCTGAGAAAAAGAGCTCCTCTGTCTTCTTCTCCTCTCCATCATAGCCCCCGCCACCCCAACCACAGGATTCATCTGCTGGCGACGGATGACCTCTGACACCAGTGCCTCGCAGGCAGGATTACCACTGAGTCCGGCACAGGCTTTGTTCCTGGTTGCCGGGGGAGCGGAGAGGGCCTTTAATGAAATTCAAACTTTGGGCGTGAGGAGCCACAGACTTCTGAAGACCTCACTTCCTTCTCACCTCGGTCGCAAATGTACAGAGATAAAAAAAAAAAGACAAAGACCCTTGAGCCAAGCTGTATAGAGGAATGTAGCTCTGCTACGTGAATGCACAATGATGATGGGAAACAAGGGGGGTTCAGGTGAGAGCCAAGGGTGTTTGAAGGACTCAATCACTCCTCTCTCTATAACCATTCCATTTTCTTTACTTGAGAAAGAAAAAAAATGACACAATATGGTGAAAAAGTTACATCCAGAAGGGTTAAAATCACCCGTGCTATGTAACACAAGTTAACATCTCTCGTTTTCATTTAGCGGCGTGGGAAACGCAGCGAACTGGCCGAGGCCACCGGGTTTATCGGTCTGTCAGCCGCATCTGTGAAGCCATCCATCTTCCCGCTCGAGGTGCTGGAGCCATAATAACTGTGGATTCCATATGTTTCCTCGCCTTTCCCAGATTGTGTCAGGGAAGTTTAAGTGTTTTCATTTCCACACGGCTCATCCCTGTGCAACACCACAGGTGCAGGCTTCCCTCGGTGCGGCGTGCATCATGCGAGGGGGGTTGGGGATCAAAGAAAATCCAACTGGTGCTATCAGCTGCTCACGTACAGGCCGATCATATGGGTCTATTTACTTGAGATGCATAAAAAGGCCAACTGGCAGGAAAAAAAACTACGTGAAAACAATCTTTTTTAATGACTGTAAATATATTTACACCACAGGGTTGGGAGACACGTGCTGTTTGTCACTGATTAACAACCGATTCTTTTTAAAGAGCAGCGTTTAATCATGTTAAATGTCAACGCGCACCTAAAGCCACCACCATTCCTGCAGCTGGTCTGGAAAAAAAAAAAACCTCTGTGAATCGCGTAACGACAGAGAAACAGAGAAATCCAACTTTCAGGGTGACAGCTGCTGGAAAAAAGCGCCTGCTGCACCCAGATCTGTGGGGAGGTCTCAGAAACAGGGTCTCAGTGGGTGTAAGAGGGAAATAAAACACCACGCAACCTGCTACAAGGACGATAATCAGATGTGAGGAGTCTTGTTCAAATGGCATGTGTTTAGATGGCTCATTAAATAATGACAAAACTGCGTGTTCAGCTTTTTTTCCCCCTTCCACGTGGCGTTTTGACACGAGACTCCGAAATCTTTACGAAAAAATAAAAAATAGAAGAAATCCTAGAGGTCTCATCAATCATCAGGGAGGGGGGGCTCCTTTGCTTTAAGCTCTGCTCTGGTTTTGTCATTGACAAAAAATGGCTTTCCACAGAAAAATGAGCCAGAGCGCACAACACACGCACATGTACACACACACACACACACACACACACATACATGCACACACACACACACATGCACGCGCCGTGCTCCCTGGTCCTGTATTGATTTTTATGGTGGATGGTGGGGCTGGTGGGTAGTGGAGGCACTGCACTCAGAGCAGATGTCTAATGGTGTTTAGAGACTCTCCACTTTATCAAGCCAGGCCAGCACTGACAGTTAGATGCTGGAGGGCAATTAAAATTAAAGCCTGCCTGATTAGAATATCATATTCATCTGGATGGTAATTACTATGTCTGGCTCCATATAAATAATTAATTATGCAAAACCCATGCAGCTGCCACTGGCTAGAGTTAACTGACTTTCTGTCAACGTCTCGCAGTTCGAGAAAGGATAAAGAGATTTGGGAAATAAGCTCTTTAGCCGCTATCTGGGAGCCCGCTGGGGTGCGCACGCAGTGCCCATTGAAACAGTGGCAGGCTGCCCTCTGTGTGCAGGTGGCTCCGGCACCATTTTGCGGGGTTCCCTTTTGAAGATGGATTTGGGTTGGAGAGAAAAGATTGCTTTTTAAGGACATCCTTTTCACCTCTTTGGGCTGTCTCAACATTTCTCTTTTCAGGAATGAAAAAAAAAAAGAAAGTTGTGACTGCATCTGCGTTACAGCTGCAATCTTTACAATCCCGCACTAATCTGGTGCCGTTGGGTCTTCCCTGCTACACCAGAATTGGTGCCCTACGTCAGAGGAGGTAATTAGAACTGATAGAGGGGCAGAAGCAGGCCATGCAGCATTCAGATGTTACAGTCAAAGCGTTCTTATTCCAATTTCTGATCACGCAAATCTAAACAATTAGAAAATATTGAAGAGGTGAAGCTTTAGTCGTGTTGTCGGCGTACACTTCATTACTGTGACCTTCTCCAAAGACATCCATAGCTCTCAAATTAGCTTCATGCTGTTAAGGACTTTAATATGGTAATCAAATGCAGAAGGTTATATAAGCAGTGAAGGTTACTCCATTTCAGGTGCTCGAAAGCAGAAGAGGAAAACCATACCGTATGGTTCATAAACTTCTTTTTTTTCCTCTCCTTGTTTCTTCAAAACAAATGCGTTTCAGAGGCTTCGTCACCACGGAGACTCAGACAGGTCATCAGTAAAGTAGCTGTCTGTCTGCTGTGCCTTACAAAATCTTCCTGTTTCAGTTTTAATTCGCATAAAATGAAAATAAACTCTCTTCTCTCTCTCCGCCTGTGCATGCATTGAGGCGCTGTTGTTTTACTAATGTTATTATTGATTTAAGGTTCTGTTGACCACTGGGATAAGGTAGTTAATTACGCTCAGCAATGTTTTACTTGATGTATGCATGTTTTCCCTGTTAGCCTGGAGGACTCTGCGGTGAGAGATGACGTGCATTCTTTGATAATCTTTTCTCGGTGGGAGGTTTGGTGATTATGGAGATCTCAAGGCTGAAGCAGTGGGATATAAGCTCCATACAGACATCGCTCTGCTGCGGTGGAACTGAAGACAATACCCAGAGCGGTTTGAAAGCGTCTAGATGTACTCTTTTCATTAAAGAGGTTGGGTTTTTTTTAAGTTGGTAAAAGTCAAGCTCTCAGTGTAGTATCTTTATGATGGCCGCATGAGCCCATTCATCCAAGAGGCGCTGTTGTGTAAACGTCCGCCATCCTCAGCATCAGTCAATGTTGTCATTTCTGTGCGCTCGATTCTAATGTAAAGCAGGCCCGGATGGCAGCCCGCGGCTCCATTGTGGCCCCCACAAATGCTTTTTGGTGGGCACCTGGCTCTGCTGGCACACTGGACCTCGCAACGGGGAAGGAGGGTGAGGTTTTGGCTGCGGTTCTGAGCTTCTGTTTGCAAGGTCACAGCTGTCTCTTTGGGGGCTCCCACTGCCATGTCTGGCACGGATGCAGAGCGTGTGTGTGCGCGCGTGCGCATGTGTGTGTGTGTGTGTGTGTGTGCGCGTGTGTGTGTGCAGGAGGCAAGGCTTCCCAACTTCCCTGTGATGGCACTTTCAGACAGCGTGTTTGCACATGTTGTCGACCCAGCGCAGCCACACTACTGAGGGGGCCACTCTGTGCCAGGAGGGGGAAAGGGATTACAAGCAGAGGTGGAGAACGAGACACGTGGAAGCTTTCCTATCAGCTCCTGCACACTGAATCCGGTCGATACCTCCACCAACAAACGAGGAGGGGCTTATGCCATCAGATATTATTATATACTGTTGTTCACATTAAGTTTTCTTTATAGTTACATGGGGATTTGAGATTTCCTGATCTTGATCAGTTTCTGTCATTCTTGACCATACAATTCAGATAAAACTAGGAATGCAATTATCAAAGTTAATTTTACCCTGGTTAAATCCATCCTGATCTCCTGGGCTCAACAAAAAAAACGATTGATATGGGCCAACTGGGACCCCGCTGCATATAACAGTTGATCCAGCCAATCAGGGAGCCGGTGCAGTGGTAGGATACAGCACACACCATATAGCACATGAATAGAAACAGACAAAAGCCAGGATAAAGTAGAAAGATGTAAAGAACAGATTAATAATGTCCAGGAGCTCGAACAGCAACAACTCACCTTTGTAGATAAAGAGATTTAGGCACTGTAAACCTTTAATCTCTGTATGAGCCGGGCTCAGAGATCACACATCTGGGGCGGGGCCTGTCCGTTTAAAGCTTTACAAACACGCACTAACGTTTGAAAAGTCACCACTAACTACCGTAGAGCAGCCAGGATTCAGGTGTCCACATGCTTCAGACCTGTTTAAAGCCTGGATGCAGAGTTCTGGTGCAGTATCACAATCTGTTCACTGATATTCAACTCAAACACCCTGCAATGGTCGTGTAGGGGAAATAAAGGCAGCCATTACTGAAGTCCATCTCCTTGGACCTCGTAACAACCTGATTCCGTTCAAGGTTTCTTCCTGTTGAGAAGAAGTTCTCCCTGTGAAGCTGACTGGAGACACGATATTAATAAAGTCGAAAACTGAAGTTTACTCCAGTGTGTCATATAACTTTTATGTGTTTTACTTTATATTACTGACAACACGTCAGTGTGTGAATTTCAAGTTCCTTCTTTAATGACCGTGTGATCTCCATTTGGCTGATGGATGTTGGACGTGTGGGAATCGGATAGACAGACTGCTGAAATCCCGAACCATCATCTCTTGCTCGCTGCATCCTCAGAAGAGTAATAGGCACCCGAAAACACAAACAAAACACCCGCTGATAATAAGGAGCATCCAATACACCCAGAACAAGACGAATGACAGTTATGTGAGCATCGTGTAAATGAAGTTCCTCACAAACACACTATCAATGCTATCTTTGGACTCGGCGCAACACCTGCTGCGGGCAGATATCGACAAGAGGAGAGAAGGGGTGGGTGTGTGTGTGTGTGGGTGTGTGTGTGTCTGTGTGTGTGTGTGTGTTGCTGGAGGACTGTGGCAACCGTCCACAGAGCACTTCCCCCGTTTCTTTGAGAGCGAGTTGAAAAGGCACGATTCCAGCCACTGGGGGAAGGGGGGCAGGGGTGGTCAAAGGAGAGTGTGGTGGGAGGATGGGGGGGGGTTGTTTGAAGACTTTTGGGAGAGAGGTTGTTTGAGGGTTAAATCAAGACTCTTTCACACGAGATATGAGATTTGCATTGAGCCGATCCTGAACAAGCTTCTGTTGGAGTGACTGATGGCTGTAATGGAAGGCCCAGGAAGGGGAGGCATTAGAAGAAGAATCAAGAATCACAGAATTCCAGACAGACAGACCTCAGAACATGTTTGAATTTTAGCCTTGAAATTTTCCCAGGCATGAATAAATGACCAGGCAATCCACACGTGTTGCTCATTCCATACGTCTGTGTGATCACGTTCTCCACCATATACGCGGGCGATCACGCGCGAGAGGACTATGCTGCAGAGTCACCAGACTGTGACCGCTCCCACCGAGGTGGCGCGCCGGTGGATGTGCTGTTGATTCCAATTATAGAGGCAGCAGCATGCCCGGGATGCGCGTCAGAGCCGTGCAAACAGCCCGCACAGAGATTCCAGGTTTTGCTGCTAAAGTCGTCCTGTTGTGGCATCAGATCGGTGTGAAGGGGGTAAATGGAGAGAGAGAGAGGGGAAAAAGAGAGGATGTGCAGAAGACATAAATGCCAGAAGCCAGTGTGTTTCATCACCAAACTCTGTGAGGTGTTGCGAGGAAATATGAAAGAGGAAGAGCTCATCTAATTGAAACAGTCATGCTCCCTGGTTTCCATTACAGTAATTGGCATATCTGTTTAGGACGTACATTTTCTGTGGGAACTGCCACTGTAAACGACATACGAAGGCAACAGAATACCCCACGGCCAAATGCTTGCTAAGTCGGGTTCTGGAAAATAACCTAGTGCCCAACTATCTGCAGCGAGACGCGCCTGAGCGGCCTCTTTAGGTGCCTTTGTCAGTTTCGTCACTTGTTAAAATATTTCCTTTAATCGTCTTGGAAACTCTGCTTTACATCCCATTTATGCTCGTCTGTTGGGGGCTGTGGTTTCCCTGCGGGAAGCCACCTGCTCATCGGGAGCTGGGGTCCACATATATTCGCCAACAGATGACCCGGCATCTGGAGCTATTTGAGGTTCGGGAGCCTCGTTCAGGGACGGCGGCGTGAACGCCGCGAGGCCCGGCCATTAGCCCGCCGCCGTCATTATCCAACCACAGATGTGCTGCATTTTTCTGCTACAGAAGATCTGTCTCACCGTCTCCTCAGGTCCTCTTACAGGAGGACACATGGATTTAAGCTCCTTGACAACATTTTCTAGGGGAACCACAGGAGGAACCGAAAGATGCGGTGGGTTCCTCCTGTGGGACAGGGCTGCTCCTCCGCAGACTCCACCCCTAGGCCTGGCTCCAAGATTAGGCTCAGCGACCCTTCATTTGTAAACGTTTTGATGGATTAAACTTGTGGCTGGTGGGTCAATTGAACGTGAAAAGCGTGAAGCCAGTGATTTCACTTTGACTGTGGGCCAGAGTCAACACATGATGTACTGTCTGCAGTGGTCATTGGGACTCTCACAGGGGTGACAGAAAGATGGACAACTGCTCCAGTGAAGCTCACACTCTTCTGTTGCATCTAAATTAATATTTATTATTTCATCGTAATATATATATATATCTAGGTCATATGCTTTCATGTGCGTGGGCTGTGAGGTTGCTACCAAAGCTCAAATCTGTATAACTCTATGCTTTTCCACATGTTACGGTCACTTCAGTGTTTTATCCATCATCTTGCTCATTCCAGTAATATTCCTGCACTCGCTGGAGATTTCCCATCAGCGCTCACTGACACCGGTGGTCTAATCTTCGGGATGACCCGGTGGAAATGTGCGGATCTTTCCCATCTGCTCCACACGGTTTGTAGCGCATTAGCTTGCAGTGCCCTTGGACAAAAATGCTATCAAACAAACAGCGCGATGAAGAAATATGTGTTCATGTTAACACGTTTGGATGCAGTGTTTTTAATGACCACCATCCGTTGAATTCGCAATATGGTATTTCTGACCAACGGAGGTCAATTAACCTCTACGGCAAACCGATGATGAGGCGTACGTAGGGGGCTTGTTTTAGTCTGTAAAAATTGGCGTAGATGGTACAGGAGAAAGCAGAGGCCAACACACAGCAGTTAAGCAGTGTGGGGATCCAACATTTGTTTTACATTATGATTATGTGAAGCAGTAAAAGATTAATTGATGTAGAATTCTATCCAATTTTTCCTATTTAAAAATTGGGAAATTGTTCAAATGCAGGTTTATGAGCAAGTGAAGAGATTGAGGTGCGTGAGTCTACAGAACATGGCAGTCATATATTCATTCCTACTCGCGATGACAGGGTGAATATGGTGTGTGATTAAAGGAAAATATGGATCTTTTGTGCTCTGCTGCCGCCGGTTAAATGTGCTGAAGGTTAGAGGTGCATGTAATGACAGCTCTGTGTGGCAAATGCACCAGGAAATCAAAAATAACGTCACCCACTCCTGAAATAAGCCGTCCTTGTGCTTTAATTGTTTCCATCAGTTGGCTGGGATGGCTCTTTTCTTAAAGGAACTGTACTAAGACTCTCATTGTGCCGGTTTGGTGCGCCGTACTCGCCTTTCATTTCTCACATGTGGAGGCAGCTATCTGGAGCGTCCATGCTGCTGGATTATCCCACTAACCAGCAATCCTTTCGCAACAGTTGAGAGGATGAGAGCGCCTGCTGGATCCCCTCCAGGGCCTACTGGTGCCTCCTCTCCTGTGCTCGCCTTCCAGAGCAGCTCCAGGGTGAGGGCTGGCTCCTGCGTCTCTTCGCCCCAGCAGCGACTGGCACAGGGCAGAGATCGGGGCCCTTCTGAGGCTCCACTGCAGGCCCAGATGCTTCTGCTTTGTCAGTCTGTCTGTCAGTCCCCCCTCCCCCCCTCCCCTGAACGCGGGGGTCGCTTTCTCCTCTGAACCGAGTACAGGTGGGAGTAGAACTTTCTTCAGCAGACAGAAAAACGGAGGTGGGATTTGCATGCAGGTATTCAAAGAGAACAGATGCGCAGCCAGGGTTTGAGTGATTACATGTGCATGTATGCAAATACAAGCATGTTTCACCATAAAAGCACTGTGAGACACAGAGGAACCCTCCCACACACTCCTTGTAGATGCAGCATTCAGACTGGAGCTGCAACTCCAGCTGCCCCACACACCCACATGAGCTGTCCTCCATGCATCTGGGCTCTGTGTGGTCGGCTAAACCCGGAACCCCCCATACAGGCCCGACGCTGGCGAGATACGGTTTATTGTTGTGTTTTGTTTTTTAATTACAGTGCGTGTCACTCGCATTTATACCCCAAGCCAACGTCCTTCCTGAAAATTTGGGGTCATTTCACAGCCTTAAACTGCGAGTGAAGTGCCGTGGAAAGGTTCATATTTGAAGACTTATTCAGACGGTCTCTCTGGATAATGGGGTCAGATGGAGTCAGGTCATCGGTTGACTCACAGCAAGTTTGAGGTGCCCTGACATTAAAATCTCTTTTTTTTTTCTTGTAATATATTTTTTTAAATGAACAGATAGAGGGAGAAATATTAGAATGAGTGCCTACACTTGACTTTGGATAAGAAAATGTCGTGTGTGTGTTTTCTAAATCAAACTCATTTAAAGGTTATTTGTATGCATTTCTGGGAGCCTGGACCTTAATTCCGCCACCATTCCCACATTGGGGACGGACAGATTGGCTTCTAATGGTTATCCAATAGCATGCAGCAGTATACCTGTGTGTTGTTTAATAAGGTGGACTGACCTTTCATCATGGTTATAAATCAATGACATTCGTAGACATTGAAAACCTGCATGCAGATGCATAATATTATCTTCACATGCTCGCACATGTGTGTGTGAACTCACACAGATTTAGCTGCAGAAAGCTAATGCATTTGTCAAAATCCACACAGCCCCCAATCCAAAACAACATGCTTTCAGCCTGTTGATGAAAGCAAATCCAATCATTTCCTGGAGCTGCAGCACAGTTACGGAATATAAGGCCTCTGAAATGATCTTTGCAAAGTGGAGGGAGAGGAGGCAGAAAGATTGTGCTTGATTGCGGGTAAATAGTGGATGTTTGCGCTCTGGGCATTTGATGTTGTTCCTGAAAGGACCTGCTGGCCTTTCTTTGTCATTACTGTCTTCTGCCTGAGCATAATGGCTGAGGTACCCATCAGTAATGAAATCATTATCAATGTCTGAACACAGGAACAACTGCGCTGACCAGATTCCACTCATTTACTTCCCAAACAATAATTTACCTCTCTGCGAGCAGCGGCCATAACCGCAAAAATCACATCTAAGGCTATCTCGTCTGTCTGGGAAAACAATATAAAACCAATGTGTTTCTTATTGCTCCCTCTCTCGCTCTTTCTTCCCCTCTCTCTTTCTTTTGCTCTCTCTCCATCTGCTTAAGCACCAAAGTAAAATGGAGAGCCTTCTCTGCAGGAATAAAGTGCAGGAGCTTCTTATCTTGCTACCGCTTTTTCGCCTAAATCACAATTTATTTTTTGCATCATAAACACAAAAGAAAACAATAAACATTCATGGCGCACATAGACATAGTTTATCCTTATGGGCCCTGCTGCCACCGGCCCAGATAGTAACATAGATCTACGTGTGTGTGTGTGTGTGTGCGTGTGTGTTTGGGATACATTCCCTGACTTTCTAATAAGCCACCGGCTCGATGCCACTGCTCTCCTGCATGGGGGGAGATAAGAACTGGCAGAGTAGTGGTGTGGGCTCCCGTTGAAAGCCCCCCCTCACACTACCACCACCCCACCATCACAGCCCCTAGCTCAAGCTCAGAATGCACCCACATGCGCGCACGTAGGCAACACCCAACAATAGGACCCCCCCTCCCCTCACACACACACACACACACCCCAACCCAAACTTCGCAGCGAGGTAACGCTGTGATTACACATGCAAGGCCGCGCGCTGGGAAAATGAGGTGGAAAGGAGAGAACGCGGGAGAGAGGAGAGGTAGAAAATAACAAGAATTAAGTCCACCGAGACAGCATCAAAAAAGCACAATGCTCCGCTTGTTGTTGGAGAAAGAGCGGAGCTACTGAACTGGAGAATTTCAACTTCTCTTTATTCCTCGCACAGCCGAAAAATTACCCACACCAGTGAGGCCCGTCCCACCCTCATTTACCACTTTCTTTATTTAAATAAATATAGTTTTACATGCTTCAGCAGCGCCGACAATTGCTTTATTGAAGATTTCTTTTCTCTCTTTTTTTTTTTTAGAGTTTGTGGGAGCTAAGGGGATGTCATTTGCATATCAAACCTTGTTATTGGGGCCATGGGGGAGTTGAGTTCCCTTCTTTAACTGTTTGAGATTAACCCCATGCAAATGGAGCAGATGCCAAAGTCCAATAAATCAGCACTTAAGAGAGCCCGCATCTGTGGCCGACATTGTTACGGAGGCCAATCTGATGCTTCCGCACCCGCCCGTCGGTAATTGCGAAACTGTTGCTGGTCCATCTGCGGGCTGTTTTGTGAAGGGAAGAGCGGGGTCGGCCATTGTGATGGGAGGAAGGCTCCGGTGCTCTTCTGCCATTGTGGGGAAATTCTATCACCTCATTAGCACGCTCACCGGCCAGCGACCGTCAGCTGACGGCCCTAAAAGTCGTCCGCCTCGGGCCTCCCCGTCAGCCGGCCATCTCCTCTCGCGCTGGCCTGTATTCATTTGTAAATATTTTGGTCGTAGATTAGCAGGGAAAAAAAAAAAAAAAAAGCTTCTTAGATGGCTAACAATGACAGGTAAGTATCCTGTTATCAGCCAGGATCTCTGAGGGCCTCATTGTAAAACCAGAATGGGCAGTTTAAGGGAAGAAAGAGGGTTACAGGAAGGTAAACGCTGGGACTGAGGGTCTTTGTTGGGCCAACATGCAGATGAAACAAACTCATATGGACAGAAGCTGCCTATAATTCAGTGCAAAGTCAAATAAATCTCAGTCTGAGGGTTGGGACAGATGGTTCGATGCAGGAGTAAATAAAACACGTCAGATTAAATAAGAGCTGTTAAATGCATTTGCATGTCGAATAAAAGCCTAAAATGACATTAGGAACAAGATGTGTGCGACTGAGTGACGCCGTTGCCGTGATTCATCGGCCGCTGAGTAAATTGGATGTGTAATGAAGTGAAGAGCGCGTTTTGACTGAGCCAACACCTTCAGAAAATCGGCTTTCAATTATCTGAGCATGATTTTCGAAACGGAGCCGCGAACATTTTGCTGCCGTCGATGTTTTCTAGAGGTTTTCTTTTTTTTTTTTTTTTACTTCTACATAACATGCTCCTGGTTTTCCCATCCAGCTCCTGCGTGATTCCGCGGGTTTAACGTTTGATTCCGCCGAAAATAGCGTCAGACTGGAGGAGCTCGGTGTCTCCGCTTCTCTGCAGGTCTGTAATCTCACGCGCAATCGACATAAATTGTTGCGTTTCGACTCGCAAGGGCATCAAGCCGAGACAGAAACGTGCGCCGAAAATACGGAAGAGGAAAAAATCCCGGTGATGCGCGTATGGCTGATGGAGCTCTTCGGCTGCGTGAACACATGTTACTTTGTATTGCTGCACTAGCACCTCTGACAGTCGACAGGGCCATACCGACCCTCCCCCCCCCCACCCCCCTTAGGAATTCATCTAACACCACAACTGAGATGGAGGAGAGGAGGAGCGCTGAACGGCGGTTAGGGGAATAAAAACAGTGGGATTGAGGAGGAGGGAGCGAAAGCCTGCAGTGAAATGTGTACAGGTGGAGAGAATCCGGGGGGAGGAAAAATAAGATCAGGTTTGGAGGATTTAGTGGCTCAGCTCAGCTGTCAATATGATGGGGTCTTAGAGCCGGGCCTGTGGGGGGAGCTGGGAGTCGGGTCAGGCAACAAGTCCAATTTACAGTTGAGGCTCAAAGGAACCAGCAGCAGGCGCCTTTACCGCAAAACCAGGAAATATTAACAGCTTTGTTCGGCTTCCAACATTCTTAATGTCTCATCAAGTTTAAAAAACAACAGTCGCGTAACGGAGATCATCAATTCAAGGGTTTAGCAACAACGATGCTCAAATGCCAAAAAGAGCTTTAATGATTCACAAATGTGGCTGCATATGGCTTTTTAATTGGGTGTCATTACTTCCAGAACTGTGCCACCCAAAATGGGACATATGGGATCATCTACAGAACAGCAGGCATCCCATCTTTGGGGGGATCAAACCCCACCTTCCTCATAGTTCCAGTCCGACCTCCGGTCCAAACGGGGCGTGACCCGGACACCACCAGCGCTGAAAAAGCTCTCTGATTTAAGGAGAGTTGGCTAAGTTTCACAATAAATGGTGGACCTCACTCTTAAATGCAGGTGTGGTCGGTGCAGGAAGCGCTCCCGGTGGCTCATGGTGAAGCTGAGGTGTGTGTTCTGACCCTGACTCTGACCCTGACCGTGTGTCCGTGTTTCTGTCCTGGCCGTTTGCTCTCTCTCTCTCTCTCTCTCTCAGGCGAGCCAGGCCTGGCGCGGGCTCCTGCCAGCTCCCTCTGCAGCTGTCAGCCTCTCTGAAAAGGGTCCCAAACACCGTCAGAGGGGTCCCAAACACCGTCAGAGGGTCTTGAAACACAGCGGCTGCATATAAAAGACACGCGGGCGTTGAGAACAGGCTGATTGCTGACGGGCACTTTTCCACATTGAGGCCTGACTTAATTATATAAACCCAATCATGCTATTTTCCAGTCATGAAATACACAACTACAACTGGTTTATCATCACTGGGAAAGCTCTTTTTTTGTTCTTCCTACACTCCAACTGGTGCAATCACCTCCTTGGCATTCAATTTATAGTTTTACATGCAAAAAAAAGTTGATCTTTCTGACCTGGAGTTGTGTCATTTTCTCATCTTAAACAGCTGAATTTAATGCTCTCATCAAAAGATGTCACATAACCTGATATGTTTTTATCATCTATTCTGTTCAGGAAACAACATAAGGCCAGTTATTGTGTCTGCAGGGTCGGTTGATATCAAAGAAAACACCAAAGGAGCCGAGAGAAGCCGAGAATGCTCCTCCAGCCTCCATCAATGATCTCCAAGCCGCGTCTCCTTCTCAAATGTGAGGCAAAACTGAAGGAGAGTGCTGCCTGACTTGCTTTGTGCTGAGTAAAATGGATTTAATATAGCAAAAACAAGCTTTGTCGGACTCAAATGAAATACAAAACAACTAGATTTCAAAGAAGATATAGCCAGTTTGGAGCCACACGGTTTGGCTGATGTGATTTATTCCTGCTTGGAGCGCCATCCTCCACTGAAACTCCAGCTGAAGACACGGACTCGTCTGTTCCGCTGAGATACCCCGGCAAAGCCGCAGAGGAAGGCCGCTCTCAGACACTCGGAGGCCGCTCGGCTTGTGCGGACACGCTCCTAATGCCCCGGCTCCCGTCCCTCCAATCCTCCCTGCATCCCTCCTTCACAGGGCCCCTTGGCTGTCATGCATATCAATGCTTTATGAGGGATGGAGGAGAGGGAGGACAGGCACACAGGGGGGATTGGAGAGGGCAGCGAGGCCTGGGCAACAGTTGGAATCAATCAGGTCTGCGGGATTACCGCTCCGGGGAGATCTGATCAATAGAACCTGAACACTAACCCCTGCCAGGAAGGCCCAGGGGGTAAATGAGGGTCCGAAAAAAGCTGCGCCCCACCCACATCCCTCATAACATCCCAGTCCAACCTCTGTCTGTCTCGCTCTCTCTCTCTCTCTGTCTCTGTCATTTGGTTGGGTCTCAAATAACGAAAAGCAAAGAGGCAAAGATGCTGTTTTTGTTGGTGGTAAAGAGGGCAGACACTGGTTCCTGCTCCACTGGTTTCTAACAATGCAGGGGGAGTGTTGCATATTCAGCTGAGAGGAACATCTACCCGTGTAACCCCCCTCCCTCCCACCCCAGGGGCTTTTGTAGCTCTGGGTTTCCTCCTTTGTTGGTGCAGAAACTTTACTTTTTTTTAATGTCGGCCAATAAAAAAGGGTCAGTCGTGTTTGATCTGGATTGATATTCAAGTCGGTGGAAGAATCTTACGATGCTGATGGATGAGACGTGATAACAGTGGTGGTCTCTCTTTCAGACTGCATCACTGGAGGAGAAAAGTTTCTATTGAAGGAGAGAGAGAGAGAGAGAGAGAGAGAGAGGGAGGAAAAAAAGTTTTACGAGAGTCAGCTAACACCGTGATCTAATGAAATCTGGATGGTTGAAAGAAAAGGCTTAAGATCCTGACAGCAGTTTTCTCACATGTCAGCAAATAATGACTGAATTTTATGAAGTGGGATCTCCTCTTTATCCCCCGTTTTAGTGCCGAGATAGAAAGAGGCAATGCCGGGGGCCACCAGCAGATGGCAGTGCCGCTATCCTCATGCAGGGGTGTGAACGTGCAGGCAGAGTTCAGGGTACAACTACTATGTGCAGAGAAACCCTCAAAATGTCAAACACATGGTGACTGAAGAGGGGGGGGGTGAATTTGGGCCAGTGAAGTTACAAATGTTCACACATGCAGCAACATAACAATGAGACGCCCTATTCTGCTGACAGCCATCTGTGATGCCATGAACACAGTCTGATAACTAGTGGAAATGATACCGCAGTCATTTATGTGGTCGTGTGTAATTGCATTTAGTGAAAGTATTATTTATAAAATAAACAGCGGTGAGCCGATCAGCCAATCAGCGACTTTCATTCCGCTGACTTGGCATATGTGTCTTAACTTTTTAATTCGCATCTACACATATGTGAAGACAGATGAAAGGATAGACATGTTAAAGTGCATGATAAATAATCTTTTTCCCTATACATGGTGTTGGCATCAGTATTTCCACTCAGCTCTGCCAAAAGAAACGCAAAGTTAAAGAAACGCCAGCCTGTACAGCAGCTCAACACTGAGAGTCTGGAAATGGAGGGTTAAAGACCAAACCAAACTGATATTTAAGTCAGGCTACATATTAACAGGAGCGGTGATTAATGGAAGTGTTTTTATTCCCCATAAAGCCCTTTGCTCTTGTTTCTAAAGAAGGTATTTTCCTAACAGTATTCCCACATGACCAGGATGTGTTTTACATAATCAGCAGTTTCCTTCGGTTTACAGTGACGAGAGACTCCAGAGATGATGTAAACAGAATTACATAAGAGCGTCCACATCCGATCCCCAGCTTGGGATGCTGCAGCGGTTCGTGGATATGGGGAACAGAAGCAGGCAGATAGCATCTCCTCGCCACAACCAGCAGGCCCGGGGGGCGGTGGGGGTCTGCTGATGGCTGGGCCTGCCCGTGGGTGGGCGGCACAGGTCGCACAGTGGGCCCACCGCTCAAAGGAGAGGTCACTGGTGTCCGGGGCGATGCGGATTTGGCCGACAAACCGCTGACCCCACGACCCGGAGCATGAAAGGTGACGCACGCATGTTTCAGAAGGACGTGAGGTTCTGAGAGATGGAGCTCTACTGAGAGCTTCAGCATTTGTCAAGTTAAAGTCTTTAAGCAAGACCCACACACACACACACACACTCACACACACCACCCATCCACCCACTCGAGTGAACAGTACTTTGTGAAATATCATCATCATTCCACTCTACCCACTGGATTATCACACCTTAGCCTGGTTTAAAAAAAAAACATCCTGATTGCTCGCACTCAACAGTTCTGTCCCCCCCACTGCTCAAGCAGGCAGAAAAACATAGAAAGAAGCTCAAGAACAAAGAATCTGCATGTTTCCTGGGAAAGAGAAGAGCTTCTGTGTTTTTTTTTTTTTTTTTTTTTTTGAGTTCTTTCAACCAAACTGCAGTTTGGATTTGTTTGCTTTCTGTGATCTGAACATTAGCCTACGCTTCAAAAGCCAGGCCCTTTTCTCCATCAGCCACCGGGGTATTTTCAAGGTGTTTTCTATTATTTGAGAACTGAACCTGCCCTTTGTAGTTTTCTTGGGAACAACGGCGCTTCTTGAAAATTAGCTCCGTCATAAGCACGAAGGCCCTCGCTCGCTGGGTTGGCACGCAAGCTGGAACCGTTCCAGAAGTTACAGTCGTAGTTTTGTGTCGGAAAAGTGATGTGAAAATAAAACGATTCACTTCCTCTCACTGCCACGCACTGCTCTGGAAGACACATTCACACCCAGGGTCCTCGCTGAGACCACACACTCTGCATATCCAGACTTCTTTCATCTTCTCCTATTGACTACTGTTATATCCCGTGGCGTGACTGGACCACACCAGACAACGGCGAGCATCGTCTGTATTCCTCCCCTGTTCTCTTTCTCCCTCCCTCTCTCGCCCACACCTTCCCTGCTTCCATACACCAACTACCCCCCCCCAACCCAGCATCACCCTTCCCGTGTTTGCCTTTCATTAGCTTTCATCTCTCCAGCTTATTGAACTCCACCACTGGCATCAAAGCGGGATGCTTTGGCGGTGTGGCCGCTCCTCCACATAAATCCATATTTACCCCCTTGCACATTTCCATGCTAACAAATGTTTTGCCATTCTAGGGTTGGGATAGGATGAACCATATCATCTGCTTGTGCTGCCCTGATGTGTTGGCAGCATCCCGCGGTACATGGGAGCACCTGAAGTGCTCTCTAACAAGGTCAGGCTTTCTTGGAGTATCTACAGAGAAAAGGAAGGCAAACATGTGTTTATGGGTTTGCTTCACCCTTATGGGCCATACAAGAGAGAGAATAATGCATAGACCATTGATCAGGTGCTATAGGTTGAACATTAATTATACTAAACCTTTTCTAAATACCAAATTTTGATTTTTTATACCACCTAATGCAGGGATGTCCAAACTATTCCACAAAGGGCCATGTGGCTGCAGGTTTTTGTTTCACACAAGTAACAGCACGATAGACTTGATTCATTTAATCAACTGATCTGATCTGAGAGACAGCTGATTGGTCACATTGTGTACACTTGACTGGTTGGAACAAAAACCTGCAGCCCTTTTGGAGTAGTTTGGACATCCCTGACTTAATGTGTTGGCTTGAGGTTTTACTCTGGTGGTGTGTTCAGGTACTGCACCTTGTTGACCCTGATTCGTTGAACTCGGCTCTCAGTTCCTGATGGGCTATACAGGAGAACAGATCCTTCCTTCCTTCCTGCAACTGTTGTGGGGCACGAAATTGGAGGTTCAGAAATATTAGATCAAAATACAAGATGACACCCTTAGGTCCTCCTCCAAAATCTTAACCTTTTCATTTTTTATTTCTACAGGTAGCAACATGGGACATATCGCATCACAGCATACTGGGCATTACTTGTATTACTACAGCATTTTAATATAACACCATTAATAAAATAAAGGAACGTGCTGAATTTGATTCTCATAACATTGAAACACTGATCACACCAAACCCCTAAATACTGTGCAGTTATTTGGAGCTGGTATCTAAAACACTGCCCCACCTTTGGAAGCGGACTACAACGTGAATGAGGTATGACATTTTAGATTCTTGGACACGGCAGATAACCTGCCACAGTGTGGTACATCATAAATTAAACACACGAGCCTATTTGTGAACTGCTTGTCGTGCTGCACCTGCTGGCAGGCTGCCACCACTTCCTTGTTTTTACCTCAATCCTGTCCGAAGGCCCCGAAAAAGATCTAGAGATGGAATATGTGCGGCCTGCTTTGAAATGTCGGACGCGGTGAACAATTATTTATGAAAAATTGGCTCTGAGTTACATCATCCAGTGAAACACGGCCGGCCCTCCACACCCCCTTTACTGATAAGGCAGAAAGATTTTACAGGCAGCGTCTTGTTAGCAGTCGGTCTGCAGTGTTAATTGTTTTCTTTTCTGTGTCAAACGGAAGACTCCAGATCTCCGGCGACTTTCAAAAGGTGATTAAAGAGAAGTGAGAAGTCAGAGCAAAAAATAAATAAAATTTAAAAAAAAAACATTTGCTTGTCAAACTTGCTCTGCAAATGAGGAGAAGTGACGGGGGCTTTTCATTTGAAGTGGAACCTTTTGTTGTCGGCTCCAGCCGTACTCTGTTTTTAAGCCCAGCGAGGGACCTTTTACACGTTTCAACGGGGAATTCGGCTTTGAATAATTCAGCAGTCTAATCCAGCGTTGGTGGAGCTGCGGCCTGCTGTTCGGGGCTGCTGCCGGCTCAGAGTCGATACGGAGGGAGACGGGCTGAGGCGGAGAAGGAGGAAGTCCGTGAAGGCAGACAGAGAGGGGCTTCGGTGGAGGTGAGAGGTACTTAATGTTAATTACAGTGCGCTTAATCATTGGCGCTAACAACAATGCCATGTGGGACCGCGGTTCGTACTGTAAAACAACACCTAATAGAGAAGAAAGTAAATATTCTAGAGTGGACAAAAAACTGAAACATACCTACAGCGTGTTAATTATGCTCAAGTAGAGATGCCAATGATAATACGATGCCATATACACATGTTGCAATTAAAGTGATTTATTGGAATGCACCTTTAATTGTCTTTTTGAACTGTTCAATGATCCTTTTAATGTTGTCTGCTTGACTGTTTCCCACAGTTTGAACACATCCACGTGCTCATTTCATCTCTCCTCCTGAAGTGCAGCTCTGTTTTGATACGCGTGCTGTACGCTAAATCATTTCTGATTGCCTCTCTGAAGGTTGGTGCGAGCGGCGGCAGTGGGTTTACAGGTGCACGTGTAATGAATTAATGCACTAAAAGACTTAATCTGCGGTTTTAAAAAAAAAAAAAAAAAGAAAAAAAGAAAGCCGCAGCTGCGAGAAGGCGCCTCGTGTTTGCATCAACAGCCACTCTGACATTGCTCAAGAACCCGAACGTAACACATACAGTCAAACTGCACTATTTACCTAAGAAATAAACCCACTTGATTTAAAACTACATTAATGTCAATTTACACAAGTGGGGATGCTCCTGCACACCAATGAAGAGTTGCATTTGGGGGGGGGGTGACACACTGAAATGCTCAAAAGGTTGTGAACTCTGGACTTCCCTCCTCCAGAAAATGATAAGCACAGTCAAACACAAACAGAAGAAGAAGCACGAGCTTGTGTCGCACGTGCGCTCACAGGGCGTGCACGTTTGCTCAATCAGCATCTGCAGAAGTAGAGAGTGAAACACGACGAGCTGAAGCAGAGGGAGACGGGGGGGGGTGCGCAAGTGTTTCTTGTTTTACTTAAAGTTATGCAAAAGCCGACTGCAGAGCACCAAAGATCAAAAAAGGGAGGGGGCTATAGGGCATGCACATTAGCAGTCCTAACGAGGGCCTTTAGCCATGTGCTGCTTAATTATTGAAACAAAAAACATCTAAGATTCTTTAAAGAGCTTCTAATAATGCAGCTGGAAACAGAGCGCTGATGAATAGTGCAGGGCAGACAACAGAGCACATTTTAGATTGTTGTGTTGTTAAAGAAGATGAACCCACCCACCCCCCCACCACCACTAGTGCACCAGAACTTTTAATGGAAAATTAGGCCATCTCACCGGAGCCCCAAGAGGTTGGTCCAATTAGCGGAAGGGCTTTTGATTAGCATTGACAAGTCTCTGTCCTGTCGTCGCCCTTTTCAAGCTGATGATTCAATATTTGATGGTTTCAGGTTGTGCACGGCCAGCAAGTATTTGGTGTCCACGGCAACATTTCAATCATAATGCACCCCCCCCGCAAGCCCCACAGTTCATGTTTAACCGATTGTTTACTATAATTATTTCCACACTTAAAAGCATGTAAACGGAACATTTAAAATGGTTCTAATTGGTTTGAAGACCCACGTTGAGGGTGCAGGTCTAAAATGAATATGAACATAGATCCCCCCCACACCCCCCACCTTTGGTAGCTGATAAGAATTTCACACGTCGAGCAGTTTGTGAGGCTAAACCCAGCGACCGAACACAGAGGGAGGGAAGAGGGGCAGGGGGCCGCATTAATCCACGTCAGCCGGGGCCAAATTATTTATCACCTTGTGCAAACAAACAATGTCCTGGACAGGCTGTCGGAGGAGGGGGATCGGCATGGGGGGGGGGGTGGCGAGGTCTGTGAGGGCTGCCAGCGACGCTGCAGCCTGACCCCCATCACTCTTCCTCTTATCTCCCCTCCTCGGCCCTCTCCTCATTACTCCACGCATGCAGCCTCTGAAGCTCGCATGGGGCTGCACGCGGAGAGCTCTCACGTCTTCATCACTTCCTCTACCTCGCCCTCTTATTTACAGCCGTAATCTTTGCGCCGTGCGTCAAGCGAGTGGCCCCAAAGACCGGCCGCGGATTTACGAGGCTGGCGAGGGGCTCGGAAGACCCAGGGCCCAGCTCTACGTCCATGGGCCTCGATTTAACGGGAAGGAGGGCTGTGGCGTTGAGCCGGGGTGTGGGGACGGTGGGAGGGGCTGCATCTGGACTCTGGGAAGCAGACTGATCGGCCTCTCTCACCCACAGCATCGCCCAGGCAGCCCGAGGAGCTCCAATCAATAAGCAGTCCCTGTGGCTGCCCCGAGCAAGCTGTTTGAAAAGTCAGAGTAGCATGAAATGGCCATTATTAAATTACTGGGATGGGCGCATTTAGAAGGCCATTGCATTAAGAGAGCAAGCTCTCCCAATTAGTGGATCAGCACATTAATAGCCCTGGATGAGAACACCATCTGATCAGAGATTAGACCCGCACACTTTCTATTGACCTATTTGACTGAGGCCCTAGTGGCTACGCAGGGAGGTTTTTTAAAGAATAACACTTACTCATGTCCTCTAACTGGAATAAATGGCTGAATTTAAATTCCCGTCCTGACGCGTGACTCATATTTTGCACCATCAGTTTACTGCACTTGCTCTTTCTTTTCATTGAATCAAACCTCATCCATTTGTCTGCAGAAGGACTCTTGTTAAATCAACTTTTTTTTCCTTGAGGAGAAAAAAAAGAGCTACTTGGTGTTCTTGTGTGCCCTAAAAGCCTGAGGCGCGTGTTCCAAATGACAGTGAAAAGGCCCGCTGCTGTGAAAAACCATCATGCTAGTGTGACTCATTGAGTAATAGAGGCTCTCCAAGCTCAGTGACCTGTTTAAGTTAAGAATATATTAAGAGTCTATCCAAGTCTGAAGTGATATAAAAGAGACGAGGCAGACGTGAAACTTAACACCAGCTCATTGAGCAGACGGCTTTGGTTTCAGCTTCACATTAACTTCTTCCAGTGGTTCCTCAGGATAAGGGGTGCAGCTTTCTTGGCTTTCCTCATCTTTGAGTGATGGTTTTCATCGGCGTTATTGACCCCAGAGAGACCCAGCTGTGGATGGCAGCTCCTGTCTTGAACGAGCACCTTGTTTGCTCTTTAATTTTACAGAAGTTCTCGGGCTAACCCGGGGGTTAGGGCCGAGAGCTGGGGATTGCCGTTTCCCCCCGGTACTTTTCAGCCCAGTTGCAGGGCCTGCGAGTGCTCAACGGAGGCCAAGCGCATGTAGCCAGAGGTTAGGCCGTACCTGAACTAGAAGGATGCCAGGATCATTATTTAACTCTTCAGGGCTGGATCCACCCCCGGTCCTGTGTCTGCACAGCACCAGCGCTGCTATCACATATCAATATCGAGCGCTCAAACCTCTCCCACCTTTATACTGTGTTTTGCTTCCTCAGTCACCCTAAAGGCAGGAATGTTTCCAACAGGCCATGTAAATTGTGAGCCTGCGTATGTGTCTGTGTGCTTGTGTGTGTGAGTGTGTGTGTTTGTCTGTATTGATTACACATTTATATTCACCCACACAGAGCATCCAGTTTCACTTGTTAGCCATTGACCTTTTGGAATGCGAACTACTCACTACTTATATAAGAGTTGTAGTATATTGATATATGAGACATTATATATCAATATACTGTTCTTGGCAGTTTTGTTGCTAAGCTGGAAGTTGCATTTTCTTCATGGATGATGTCTATTGTCCTTTTTTATTATTATTTTTGGTACTTTTGTCCAAAGAAAAGAAACATGGTGCTATAAAAATAATGTATCCCTCTAACGTTTAACCAAACAGAGATAAATCTGGTCAGTCTTCACTGCAAAAGTTCCAGTGAAATGAAACAAGCAGTACAACCCATCCCTCCATTAGTGTGAGGAGCCATTAGAAACCTAGTTTGTACCTCTACTGCTTTTCATGAAACTTTGGATCATTTTGATTCTGCAAAGGTTTTGAGCTACAACAAACCTTCAGCTCAGCTGAAACAACCGTGTCCAGTCTACCCGGGCTGCAGGGGAACCTGGGCCAACTACATTTCCCTCACAGAGACATCCTCTTTCGTCCCATTTTGGGTGCATTCATGTGTTTGTAGCTACAACACTGCCCCTTGAATGGGATGCACCAATGATAACGACCAATTGAATAGAAGATCTAAATCAGGCTCCTTAAATCGGCTTGTACTGGGAACCACATTAACTAGCTCATCAGGCTCAGACATAAATATTTCAGCATGGTGTCGTTAAGGAACCGAGGACCACGTGGCCCTCCACGGCTTACTTGGTTCAATCCTCCCAAATCTGATTGTCAGTCATCATCTTGAGTCCACAGAGGTTGTGCTGGTATCTCTGTACTCCCCCATTTCCTCCACAACATCCTCTCCTGCTTATCAACTGCATACGTGCGACAATAAACAACAGATTAGATACCAGCAACAAAAAAAAAAAAAAAAAGAAAAAAAAGGGGGCCTGCTGCTGGCCCACATGGAAGTGGCCCAGATCTGCTGGTGAAAGGAGGGAGCTGTGGAAGCCTGCTGCCGGGACCCGGGCCAAGGTTTGATCCCCAGTCGGCTGGCGTCCTTCCAGCCCCGAGGAGCGAGCGTTCTACAGCAGAGCGAAGCGTGGGGCTCTGCACCCCCCTGCCACCATCACCACCACCACCACCTCCTCCACCCCCCTCGAGGATGATAGATGCTCCGTCCGCTCCCAACAGCAGGGAGAAAGCATTAGACATCCGTATAATTGACTGAGGATGAGAGGGGGGAAATAAAAAAAGGTGGGGGAAAGGATGGAAAAGGGAAGACAGATTGCAAAGGTGTGTGTTTGGACTTGAGTGAGATATTGGGCTCAGAGTGTGTTGTAGTTGTTCTGTCTGCACGTTAGGGGGAGAAAAAAAGAGTGGGAGATATCACAGACACAAAAACAAGCGTAAAAGCGAGAGAAGAGAGGGAGCAGTGGGGAGCTGGCACAGATGAAAATGGCTCTGGCTCAATGGGACATCTTTTCACCCACATTACACATGTCCTCTCCAATCCTCTCAACAAGAATCTGGGCTGTTCCACACCTGCCACGGACAGACCTGGCCGAGGACGAGAATCTACAGCCTACCCCCTGCGGGGACGAGGTTCCGGCCCGCGATCGAAGGGCCAAGTGCGGAGAAAAGACGCCTGCAACCCTTTGTGAGCCGTCCCGGATCACCCCAAAGAGAGGAGCAGTTCACGCTCCTAAGTGCCGTCCCCCCTGCATCCACGTATCAAAGATTCCCAATGAATGCGGGACTGGAAGCTGCTGCGCAACATCCAAGGGAAAATCGCACAATTATAACAGTACACAGACATTTTCATTATTAATGGGGCTGCTTTTCAATGGCCTCGCCGAAAAGACCTGTCAATAATTTATCACCATGGAGACGCATGCCAAGTCAGTGCTTGGACACTTCATGAATATCAAATAAATATGCAAAACAAAGGGGGGATACATCATTAAGCACACTTTAAACGCAGGTTGGTAAAAAAAAAAAAGTAACTCCTTGATTGTTTTCTACACCGGAGCATCAATCACAACGTCTGAATTTGATCTGTTCTGGCTGAAAATTCGCCATGAATCAGTTAGATGCCAGCAGTGATTGTCTACAAGCGCCATGATTGCTTTAAGGCGGGCGGAGAGGCACTCACGCGGCTAGGCTACACTTTAACGACGATCCTCGATCACTTTTTACCAAGACAACATTCTTCATTAGTTAATTGAATAACTCTGAATGGAGTCCCACGCATCCTGAGATTCTGGAGTCAGCCGAAGCATTAGAAGATGATGAACTCCAGATAAGAGGTCTGAGTGATTCTCTCTTTATCACTGCTAACAGCCTGACGAGACGTCGGAGCAGGGAGAATTGGAGTGGGAGGCTCCTGATGTGACAGTGACAGTCATTAACGCCGGAGCGACAGCCATGTGTGAATACATCGACTCTACGTTGAAGAATTCATTATTGCTTCAGGTCGCTGAGAGCTTCGCTTGAGTTCGCGCTTTGACACGCGGGGCAACGTGAGGAAAGAACACACACATTTAGGGAGGATGAACAAAGATGGCCACATGGTGTCTATTGGATTATTACTGGAGGGGACTGGAGGGAAAACTTTGAGGGGTCTGGTGCATCATTTTCAGTTCCAGCAGGTTCCTCCTGTCATGAGTAGTTCTTCAATGCTTAGAAGAAGGGTTATTTAATAACCAACTCAACAAATATGACCAAAACCTTTAAATATGCCCAGGCTTCCGATACATTTTCATTTAAGGTAAATTTATTTGCCTAGTTTGTAATGCAGCTTCACGCTCCCCCATTTTGATGGAGCCGGAATGCTGCGATGATCAGGACAGCATTTTGACGCGCCGCACAGAGCCGCATGCATGTGTCTGGCATGCATCCCCGTTTCTGCCTCTCTATTCTCTCTGGATGGAATTCATGTTTACGGATGCACGACACATCCTGTTAGCTTAGCCGGGTCAGAGTTGAGGGTTAGCGCATGTGTGCGCGCGATTGCCTGCATGAGCGTGTGTGTGCATGTTTATCAGGGAATTGCAGATATGGGACCATTTGGGGAGTCTCAAAGCAGGCAGGTGAGAGTCATGCTGGGTGTTCTCTCGGTTCAGCGCTAATGGTGTTCAATCCGGATCTCTCCTCGCCCCACAGTTCCCAGTGAGCAATCATTTTGGGCTTGCTAATTTAGGCTTTGCTCTTTGTCTGTGTTTCACAAATAGAGAGAGGCAGAGAGGATTTCAGATATAAATATGTAGTGGTTTCTATATGTATTATGGAAATAAAGGCTATCATGACCTGTTCAGTATTTGTTAGGTTCTGTTCTGATTTCTGGTATCTGTGGGTTGTTCTCCTGCCTCTGCTGAGCTGAAAATTGAGTTTGGGTTTGTAGGTTGTGATTCTATGAAAAAAACTGTATCTTAACCTAGCAAGGGGTGAGGCATGGGTCCGACCTCGCTAGCTGCCGTTAGCTGATTGCTCTTATCTTATTGGCAAAGCTCTAAACGAATGCTCCATTTAAGCTGCCTAAACCTGCCGAGGTTTAATGCTCCGTCTGAAAGACCTTTCTAAAACCACATCCACCCTAGATCCGTCTGCTTGTATCCTGATGAGCTTAATGCCATCCCTGCTGTCTGCCCAGAACCTTCCTGTTGCTCCTCCATTCTGTGGCAGCACATGGAAAGTCAGGGCGGTAGGGCAGAAAACCCCAGAAAGGAGCCAAGTATATGTCCTAATATATGTAAAAAGTCATTCTGTATTATACACCTCAGTTTTATAATATATTTTAACTATCCCTTTGTAGAAGAACATAAATCCTTAACAGATAAATGAACAAACCCCAGGATAAGGCTTTGCACTTATCGGAGAGGCAACAACGAATTTGTTGCCTCTCCGCTCACTTTTGGAGGAGCTGTGCTACTTTGTTACCGTCTATTTACCGCTACAAACCCAGGCTTCATCTGCCTTAACAGATGCACCTTTTCATCAGCCTTCCTTTGAGCCTCTCTCCACAACGTGGGATCCATTTCATCTGCGGCAACATGAAGGGAAACGAGGCCAGATCTGACAGACTGGACCCATTCCAGCGCTCGGGTCAATAATGGGTGCCTGCTAATCACGTCCTCGTAGATGGGAAAAGCGGCGTGCACGCAAACACCGCCAGCGGTCCTCACTCGTGTGTGTGTTTGGCACTTTTTTTTAACGACCAGAATCTTGTGCCGTCTGCTCCATTTTCTTTTTTTTCTTTCCTTTACACGTGTGAGTAAAGGCTGTGTTAACGCAGGACTAAATGAACTCAGACTGATGGTGTGGTAGCACCTAATTTAACCCACAGTGAATAAACTACATCTTCTTTAAGATGGCTGATAATCTTTCACCTCGCAATTACTGTCACACCATCCTGGTTCTAATGATACTTCAACAGGCAAATGCATTTCCGGTAAACAATGAAGAAGAAACACAGGCACAAGCTGTCTCTTACAAATGAATGGGTCGTGGGTATTGGCCGTTAGTGGGAGAATGCATTTAATAAAAGCGTCCAGTGAGTGACTAACAGAAAAGCGCGTTAAACTATTTTGTCATTAGGTATTCCTGACTATGAAAGAGACTTTTAGGGTTAGAGGGATCGCTCTAGATGATTCCACTCTTGTGGTGAGGGAGTGTGCGCTGAGCTCCTGGGGTGGCTTGACACTGCTGTGGGAGGCTGAGGGGGGCCCGGGGTCCAGGGTACGTTGAGACGCCACTCATTCGTGGACGTTGGCGCAGCGCATAACAATCCGGACCGATCTGTCATTAACATCTGCAGCCACCGCCGCGCTGAATGACTAATGACTTGAACACACAAATTGGATGAGAAAGGCAAACAACCCCTGGATGCTTCCAGTGATCATGAATAACAAAGCACGGACTTTTCGGCTCCTTGGGAATTGGGAAGGCGGGCACAGGCGGTATACGTTCTCGGTAACAAGTTCCAGTCTTGGGCTTCCTCTAAAGAATCAAAGACTTTGGAACTGAAAAAAAAAGCCTCATATTCACAGGAAAAGCTTTATGAAAGCTTTATGAGATATGATCCCTAAAGGGCCTTAAACAATGACAAACTCATTGGAGGCCTGCTGGAGAAATGGGAGCAACCACGCAATCAGCGGTGCTCTATTCATCCACTTCCCCTTGTTTTTTCCTTGCTGGCCAATGGAAAAAAAAACACAAAAGCACATTTGAATCTCCACCAGCTGAAGCGAGATTCAGGGGACGTGCGGTGGGTCGGTGATCCAGAGTCGCGGTTGGATGAGTGGAATGACCCCCTAGTGTAGGGTTACCAGTCTGTCCCAGTGGAAGTCCGTCCGGTCCAGCAGAGGCTGTCTTCCGCGCCCGTGCCCAACGATTGCACGATCACGTGTGTCGAACAAGTGGTCTGAATCACGCAGCATGGCTCTCCGCCCCCCCCTCCCCACGGTTGCGTCCGGGTTTCATCATCCGCGGCGCAGGTTTGACAGGCGCTTCCTCTTATTAGAAAACCTGGAGGGGTTGAGCCCAAGCTAAAAACGAAACCCCGTCTCTATCGAGAGGCGACGAAGAGCCCGAGGTTAGCACAAGGTTAACCAAATCGCAGATCTGTCCTCTTGAACGCCCCCCCCCCCGCCACCACCGCCACTTGCGCAATCTGGAGACACGGCGGTTTTGTAAGTACAAACGATTGGAGAGCGGCGCCTCTCTGCCTCAAATCGCTGTGAAATTTACTTCAGTCGTTAGAGCGGCGGCCTGGTTTTCTTGCCGCGGGCGGAGATGAGGCATCTGAGGTATTTCTGGGTATCCAGCGTCGCGTCAGGACTCGTGCGATGCTCTCTCTCACCACCACACCTTGACAGTGACTTTGTGTGACAGCAGATATAATGTGATTTCTCCCATCCCCGGGGTCCAGGGCCGATGATGGAGACTTCTGGGCCCTGCCTTGCTCGCCGGCGACAGCCGTGACAGAAAGGAGGAGGAGAAAAAAAACACTTGAGCGTGATGATCGGTGGCATTTTTCACACGACTCGGAGATACTCCGGTCTGTCCCCTGCTGCCCGGCGTCAGAGGGAGAAGCCTGGGCCCGACGTTCGGCCTCTCCCCTACACGCAAGCCAGTGAGCTCGCCCTCTGTCCGCCCATTTACACGCCCTCAAAATCTTCATACTTTGGGCTTGTTTTGCAGCGTCAGCGCACATTTAGCGCAGGAGAGCGGAGGGGGGCGCACGTGTCGCTCCTACTGTAAGCGTGTCACATCAGGTAAACCCACCGTGTGTCACACCCGCGGGCCGCACGCGGGCCTCTGTCTCTGCCGCTTATCTGCAAAAACACAGTTGATTATTTCTGTCGTGCGTCTTTTATCTGCGAGTTCAAAAAAAAAAAAGAAAAAAAGAAAAACACAAGCCGCCTGAAGTTTTGGTGAGAGGCAGTTGAGTGCAGAAGCTCTAAACACGGGCTTGTTCTTTTCTTCTTATAAAGACTCCCTGCTGTGACGTGACATCCTGCTGGGTTTTTGGCTTTTTTGCTGTTTCCTGTTTAGAGCAGTGAATGTCAGGAGGATGAGCTACAGCTGACTTCTGATTACTTAGACTGGATAGTTCAGCACTTTGTACTTGGACAGGCCCTTTTAGTTGGTTTATGGATAATTTACTATTTTACAACATCGTAACAATGTGGAAGAATAAACCAGAACACACAGGACCAGTTTAGGTAACAGGTATAACATCAGTGATTTTAGCAGGACACCACAATTGCACATTAATTGTATGGATTTATTTTGTTGTTTCTAGTCAGCATTTGTCAAATAAATACTCCCCTGCTTTCCCATACTAGATTGAGACAAATCTGTACCCCAAAACATGCTTGATAATACTGCAGTGGCAGAGAGGAATAAAAATAACCCTGAAAAACCAAAGCAAAAATTTCTGAACACTGAACGTTGACAGTTCATGACATAAAAGTTCATGCGGCAAAGGCAAATGTTAATGTGGTACTGAACACATTTTCACGCCACATGGGTGCACCTTTTCACGCCACATGGGAAATTCTTTAATGTCTGAGCGCAGTACTTTGAAGAAAAATGATACCGGTCGACTTGTAATTACTGCCAGAGTAAAGGGCACGAGGAAAAAAAATGAAGTCCCTGCTCTTCAAGGCAAGAGTGAGGGGAAGTTCTCAGACGGCGGGAGAGCTTGGAGTGGAATGCTCATGAGGTCAGTGTGTTTTACCTTTGTGTGGGTGTATTATTATTATGGACTGGGTAAAGTGTCCCTGTTGTGTTGCAAACACACATTTCAAGATAGAGGTGAAGTGAAACTTTTGCAGTTGGGTCTTCTGGGAGAGAACATTGGGCTGAATGAACCGCCTAAGACCTGGTGTCTACATATGTGGACTTCAAATTTTGGGTCACCTATAACCTAATAGTTAATTCTGCTTAGTATGGGGGCAAATGTCCACATATGAAGTCACTTAAACATTACATTATTTGAAAGTTAGACTGACTATCCCAATATGTGGACACAATTTTACCCAAGAAAACACTTGTGTCAATGTCAAAAGATGGTACTCAGGGACCCAATAGCAAAGAAAAATTAAGAATGTATACCAACAAAGGCTCAGATCTTAGGAGGTTATGCTTCAGGATCATGGTCTCCATTAAAACTCCATGGTTCCAGAGCTGGTCTGCACTGAGAGAAGCTTTATTTCTATTAAGAGCATATAGTTTTACAAAGTGAAAATAGTTTTTCACAGTTAAGTCCCTGGCTGTAGCCAGGGTTCAAAGATGAAACAAATCATTAAATGAACATTGGGCCCAGGCGTAAGCAAGTACCAGCTAATAAAAATAGGGAACATCGGAGTCAGTCATACTGGGAAAAGACACTGTCACCGAGGCAGCCCAGCGGGGACTCCGCTGCTGCTCCTGGAGCTGATTCCTATCTAGTCGGCTCCTGCAGCAAAATTGCTGCCGTCTGCTGGGGACCTGCACCACGCCGCTCTGCGACCTTTGACCCCGCTGCATCATGAACACCGGAGCTGCACACAGGGGGGAGAGACAAAGGTTTCTATCTCACCGTGCTCCAGCAGTTCTGGTGCACCTCCAAAACACCTGACAAAAGATTAAGAATGACCTTCTTCAGCAGCCTGTAAACAACCCCCCCGCTGCACGACGCTCCGCACACATGCACATGAGCTCACCTAGTTCCCTTATGCGACTCGCGTTTATTCCCAACTGGAGCTGTTGTCTTTTGTGGTCTTATAATATTTATCTAAAGCACAATGGGACTGAAATAAAAACACCAGGATTTGTGTAAATCTTTGCCTCGTGATAGCAGCCACAACAGCCACCAGCATAAAATAACAATATTGTTTCGCATAAACAATATAATATCACATCCGCTGCTTTTGGCCTACTAATACATATTTACTCCTGTTTTAGTTTGACTTTTCACAATACAGGAAGTTCTGATACAAAAGCTGCATGTTTTGTCTGTCTGATCCATTAAAGTATGAACTTTAAAGTAGCCTTTGAAAGCAAGACCAGACAGCTTCAGCTTGTCTGTCACCTCTTCCAGTCTTTCTTCTGTCCACACACACACACACACATACGCACGCACACTCACACACACACACACACACACATACGCACACACACACGCACGTACACACACACACACGGGAACACGAATAAGTCGTCTGGATTTATTTCACACTAATAACTCCCTAGGTGGAGTACAAATGCAGCTCAAGTCCTTGTTACAGGCTCCAGACAACATTTAGACGATCACAGCTCATGAAGCACCAAGTCCCAGCTTCCTTCCTCCCTTGCTTCCTTCCGGCGTTTTATTCCATCTAAATAATGCAGCCACAAGGAGTCATTGGGGGGATCCATTATAGAAGGACTGATATAGAATGCTGGGATGCATGATCAGACTCTCTTATCACTTTCACAGAGCATGTTATGGTGCAGCGGGGAGACCTTTCTATTGTCGTTCTCTCCTAAGTGCTTAACTGTTTGCTTGATGTGATAGCAATATGTAATCTGAACAGGTGGGGGACATATTACAGTATTCCCCGATCTACATTAGATCCAGATGATGTATGATTGGTTGTGGGTGCATGCTCACGGAGTACGCTTAAAGGACATTTGTGGGGCCTCGGAGGATTTCGCTTCAAGCTGGAAGTGCTAGTGTGAAGTGAGCGGCTGCAGCCGTCACGGCTGGTGAAAGATACTGGGAAAAAAAACGAAAAAACCCTTTCCACTAGCCGGTCATTGAATAAAAAATAAAAAAACACCATTCATCCAGAGGAAAACTGCAAAATCAACAAGAGCAAAAACAATAGCAGAGGAGCCCTGTCAGGGACATCGCTTGATGTTTATTCACCGCCTTTGCTGCTTCTCTGAGAGGAGACTTTTAATTACACATAATCTACCGGAGAGCAAATGAGCCTGACGGTGGCACAGGAGGGAGAGGGAGAGTGCGCGTCTGCGTGGGCGTGCGCCCTAACAGGTGGAGCCCGTGATGCTCTCTCTGTTTCCCACTAATCTGCCTGTCAGTAATGAAGTCAAAGGCTTAAGTGTAGGAGAGAGCAGGCGTCATCCATTAGTCTCATCCATTCCCATTAATGTTCACGGATTACTTATTATTCCCTGATTAATAAACACTCTGCAAGCTCGTCCTTATAGCAGCCTCAATAAGGACGGCTTCATTAATGATTAGCACTGGAGCTAATATTCCAGTTCCTGGCACCAGCTCGGCTCCATTTTTTTGAGTCTTTCCAGAGCATCGGCGCTTGATATTAGCCTCAGCTTCCCAGGTAATAATTCTATAAACAACTCACATTACCTTGGTATTTAGACATCGGTGAGCAAAAACAAGTAATCCAATTAGCAACCTCAGTGAGGCGCTATTGATTTCAGAAAAACATTCCCTAATCAATTTTTGAAAGGGGGGGTTGGGGGGAGGTAATGAAATTCCCCTACTTAGCGCTCCAAAACGGCAGGAGAGAGAGAGAGAGAGAGCATTTGTGCGTGTACGTGCACACGCGCACTGTGTGAAAACTGCATAATTGTACGTTAGGCATGCCCGGCGGGCCGCACCCGGAGGTTCCTCACCTCTGCGCGTGCACAAAGCGCGAAAGACGGATGCGATTCAGACAAAACTCATGAGCTCATCCTTCAGTTTGGCCCAAACCAGACCAACACCTGCTGCACCCCGAGAGGCGGAACCAGCAGCATCATGGCCGTGCATCCTAAATATTCCTGCTAAATATGCAGCGCTGCCACTGGAACTCTTAGTGGGATTATATATTGGACACAATTAGATTGTAGTGGAGTGGTATAAATAGCCTAAGGATGTTTGCATGAATTACAGCGTGCAGGAAACTACTGTAATGCTTTGTGTTGCTGTGTTCACATGTTGCCTGTGCAAATCTCCCTGCTCTCACGACACTAATCCCTGGAATAGCCGGCTCCGCGTCCTTTCACTTTACACCGGGCCCAAGGTTGTTTTCTTTTTAATGATCTCACCAGCAAGTGAGATTCCAAAAATTTTCAAGGCTGAAAACTATTGATCGTATGCAAATGGAATTAATGTGAGGCACCACCATATTTTTTTCACTCCCTCCTTTAAATCAACGGCCTTCACACGCCCATTCCAATCCAATTATATAGATAAATAGACTAATCATGCCACAAAATTTTAGTATGAGGTCTTCAGGCGGCCTGATAAGCAGAATAATTCACAGTGCCAAATTTACAGCACAATTTTAGATAAGAAAGATGGAAGGAAAGAGAGTCAGAGTGAGGCTGCAAATTAAACAGATAAATAGTTTCATATTAGATATCATCGGGTGGATCGTAATGGTGGAGACATTTAATTAATGGAAATAAACATTCAATTAAAAGTAGTTTTTTCCTCGCTCCACTCGCCGTAGTTCACAGGATTGTGACGGGTCCAAGCGTTACACAGGCAGTTGGTAGAGGGGGACAAATTGAATTTCAAACAGCCCCCATCCTGCGTGTGAGTGTGTATGTGTCATATGTGTGTCGCCTGGTGTCCAGACACAAGGAAAGAAAAGGGATGAAGAAAGAACGTTTCCAGGAGACGTGGCTCAAGCTGAGCTCATTCAGAGGAGAAGTGTGAACAGAAATCTTCATGAATAAAGAATTCAATCATTTGAAAAAAAAACAAAAAACAATAAAAATGTATTAACACACTTCAGTTAGGACAAGCAACATTGAAAAATAAAAATCCCCAGAGAAAGCGTGGGGGAACGTCTGATAACTGATGAGGTTACGAGAAGAAGAACTCCAAGAAACTAATTAAAACTAACGCTAATAAAGGGAAAGACTACAGGGGAAAAGGAAACAAAATCAAATATGATTTATTTTAAAATGCTAAATGTGAACCTGTTAGTGTGTCACGAACAGGCAGAATACTTCCTTCTGAAGGTCAGTCCACTGTTTTAAAATTATAAACTACATTTTTAAAAACTGTTTCATGCTTGGAAAGAAGAGGCTCTTGGATAATTCAAACATCCTGCATGACTAAAAATTCTAAATGCTTTCCATCCTACTGATGTGACGGTTTTATAATTTGTGGTTTGTGTGTGTGTGAGTGTATGTGTTCTTGTATTTACAATATAATGAGTACCAAAACCCTCATTCCACTTGCAAAGTGAGGACATATTGGCAACTTCAAAGGAATGTTTGAGGGTCAAGACCTGGTTTTAAGGTTGAGGTTAGAATTGGGTTTAGGTTAGGGTTAGGATTAGGGGGTTAGTAGGGTTGTTTAGGGTTAGAGTAGGGCTGGTTAAGTTATCATGTATATGGAAAACGTGTGTGTGCACTCAAATACCTCTTAGATCTATGTGTGTACAGAGCTGATGTTACAATAGACCCTAAAATCCTGCGACCACCAGAAATGAAAAAAGTATTGTAAAGCCAGTCTATTTACAGTGTGAGATCGGAGATTTTTCCCGCGTGCAAATGCGTGTCTCAGACTAAACACGGACCAGCATGACTTCATAAGCAATAACAAGCAGATTGTTGTCTAAATCTGACCTTCAAAGTGCTCCATCCAGAACATCCACAGATGAGGAAGTCACAGCATCTGCAGCAGGTTTCCATCTAGATGACCCAAAGACAGAAGAAAATGAGACGTGGATGAGCCACGTTGGATTTGTTGGAAGGCGTTGGTGATGCGGAATCAAGAGCACGATAAAAAAAAAGTAATTAAAAAGCACAAACTGGAAACAACAACAACAGACAGAAAACACGACTGCAGAAAAGAGTAGATCTTTAGATTTGATGTTTATATCCGAGACGAACCAGGGCTGAAGTACACGTCTCCTAGGGCGAGCAGCGCGCCGCTGATCACGCGGGGCCCGGCGACGCCTCGGCCATTACAGATCTGATTTCATTACGCTTCTCCAGTGACAGCTTAAGTGCCAAAGTCACCTCAGCTGATGACGCTTCTGCTCATGAAACTGACTAATGATCAATAACAAAACAAGGTCTGTGGGAGTGCGCGGCGCTCTAATAAACCAGGGCCAGCCCAGAGTACACGCGGCACACCTCAAACATAACACACATTTAATCAACCGTCCGCTACCGCCACCGTCGATGGCTTCAATCAAATGTCTCCTGGAGTGCTCCGGGCGGCCGTTTGATGGGCGCATAATGACGCTGATTGATTAGCGATGTGTATTTGAAGGAAAAAAACACGTGTTTTTATGTTCTTTTTTGTATGATTGAGGGTGATAGAAACGAAATATAATTGTCTCCATTGACAGAGGATATGAGAATAGTGTCTCATCTTATTTAACCTGCCCTCCTCCAGATAAGCAAGAGTGACAAGGGGCAGCTGCCTTTTAACAGGGAGAAACCCGAAGCAGGACCAGGCTCGTACAGGGGGGCCGGAACACAACTGGTGTCCTGCGCTGCTCAGTTCTGAGCATCTCCTCTGTCACATGGAAGGATCTGTGAATCAAAGGCAGCTGGGCTTCACTGTCAGGCTATTCAGGCTGCCTACATAGACTATGCATCTGACGACCTCTGACCTACAGAAGGTGAAACCCAAGATGGACCGTTCAAACGTGAACTGCACTCAGAATAACGGAGGACTGCATTTCTGTGATAAACCCTGACTCTAATGGAAACGCAGGAGCTATTTTAACCGGATTAAAGGCGGCGTGACATCACGCAGCGCTACGCCTCAGAGGACAAGGAACTTCTGCCCTACTGCCCTATTTCTGATGCTGCTGCTCGGCTGCCGAGGGCTCCAACTCGTCATTGAGGGATACCGAGAAAACTGCTGCAACATTTATCAAAACGCTGAATACGTGATGTAGATGCAGTTAAACATCGTCCCTGAGATCAAACAGGCTCAGCAGAACCTCAAGCGTGGATCAAACCGGTGTTTTCTGAGGAACCTGATCAATAGGTTGTTGCGTTGTTCCGGGCAGACAGTGGGATCGGTGCTGATTTGAGGAACCGCCTGTGGCTTGAATACAGTGCATGACCTGGAATGAATGTTCTCTTAATCAGCCAATCAATTGTTAATGCTGGGGGTGAGAGCGAGTGAACGAATCCCTTGGGTGGCTCAGGGGAGAAATTTGGATTATATCGCATCCCCGTTTGGCAGGGAACGGCGTTGCTGGGAGCCAGAGCAGACTAATCAAACAGCATTACTGTACCGGATCGATAGACCGAAAAAGGAATTCATTCAAAGCTCCATCGTACCTTATCTGGGGTTTTGTTTGACTATAATTGTGGGATATTTGATCAAGAGTTTGTGTAGATGTGCTTTGAGCCGCTTTGATTTCTTCGAATTACTCAGGATGATATCACATCGGCTATGAACGGCGTCTCCGAACACCTCGCCGCATCTTATCGGAGCAAAGCAAGAGGCAATCTACAAGACAGATATGGAATCAAGGCCCACAAAGGTTGAAAGATTTCATGGCTGACGGTCTTTATGTTTTGATGCAGTCAGCACTGAACCCGAGAGTTGACGACACGGGTGTGATTTTTCTCCTAAAACAGAGTCGACCGAAGATAACAATGCGCCCTGAAACGGTATCTCCATTGAAAGGAAGTCGATATCTTCACACTATAGGTGTGTGAGCGGGAGCTATAATGCATATAACCTGGCTCTGCAGCCCGGCACCCACCATCGTTTGAGAGGGGCTGCATACATTTCTTTCACAAATAATCTAATCTTTTTAATTTGAGAGATAAGGCAGAATGGACTGTAATTACGTGCAGCTGGGACTGAGAGGAATTCATAAAAAAAAAAAGTGGGGCTAAGCCCATCTGCTGACTGGGAGGCTGTGGTGGTGGTGGGTGTGGTGGGTGGGGGGGGTGGCAATATTGGAGAAAAAGAGCAGTAGAAGGAATGAAAGGAAGAAGACTCTAAAATCATTAAATCAGCCACTATCTCCCCTCCTCTGTCACTCAGAGAGGGAAAAAAGAGGCACTAATGAAATATTAATGCCTTCCTTATTTTGAGATTTACATTAATCTTTCCTCTCCCTCTCCGTCTGCCTCCCTCGCTCCTCCACACCTCCGTGTGCGAAATGACAGAGCCGCGCTCCGGATGACTTGCATATACGCGCCTAATGAGACGCCCGCCACCGAATGTCTCATTTCTTCGATCTATTTTGCAATCCAAAGTTGCATGCGGTGCGCTGCAAATCTGCTCGTGTTGCTTACAAGGGGAGGGGGGTGGGGTGAAAGGGAGGAGACGGAGGCAATGGGAATGGAAGTGAGAGAATGAGAGAGAAGGAGGTGTCTGTTCCAGCTGTAGTAGTTTTTGGTAGTTTCCTTTGGCCTTGTCCCAGCCGAGAGGGGGTGGGGGATGGGAGGTGGGGGGCGGGCAGGGAATCAGGAGTGTGTCAGGTAAACTGTCCGTCCCCTCTGAGACCAGAAGCACAAGTGAACCTGACACCACTGATGCTGCCGGCTCAAACAAACACACACACACACACACACACACACACACACACACACAAGCGCGCGTTTATGTATGCGTGCTAGAATTACCACATTTGAGCCTTCACACACACTCACTCACACACTCACTCACACACAGGCTGAGGCCAAA
This sequence comes from Lagocephalus sceleratus, assembly GCA_911728415.1. Taxonomy (NCBI): domain Eukaryota; kingdom Metazoa; phylum Chordata; class Actinopteri; order Tetraodontiformes; family Tetraodontidae; genus Lagocephalus; species Lagocephalus sceleratus. The sequence goes on along the minus strand of CAJVRN010000036.1, from coordinate 6,811,091 downwards.
ACTGTTTAGTTTGGAAGTGGTTCAGAAGCTGAAAAGTATGTGCTCAGTATTTGATCAGATCAGAAGTGAAACCTTCCAGTTTGTTTTCCACTACTGTGTTTTTATACCAAATCCTGGAAAACACGGAAACGGACGCATTTTCACCAGGACACTAGCCAGCTCAGAAGAGCATGGCTGATTCTGGAAGTGTCCACTTCGCTGTCTGCTGCCATCCACTCTGTGCTTCATCATTCCCATGCTGTCCGGTCCAATCCCATAATCCCCTCCCCCAGTGTTCCCGTGGCGACATACATACATTTACCACCCAGACGTACAAGTCACCCACTTCAGCCGCCTGAGTGGCACGCGCACAATGCTTTTGTCCTTACCCGTCTTTAACTGTGCAAGTGTGCCATGAAGGGGGAACAGCAGTGACGACTGGGGAAAGGAGTGTGTGTGTGTGCGTGTGTCTGCGTTTTAACAAAAAAAAAGCACTACTAAGCAGTGCCAATCACACTGATAGACACTCTTCATCTTTCTCCGAGCGAGAGCAACAAAGAGCAGAGTTAATAAGGAGACGTGGCACAGAGGACACTAAAGACAGCCTTCTGACCCTCACACACAGGCACACACACACAGGCACACACACACACACACACACACACTTATTAAGACAAGATAATTGGCTCATTTTAGTCGATATTAGTCCTGACTGAAGGGTTCCCACTGAGGGGAAAAAAAAAAAAAACATGTCGACGGGGCTGATTTCGAATCTGATGCAAATTAAAAAGAGTTTACAACAATGATCACTTGTAAAACTAGGGAGGGTATAGAAATTAAATAAATCTAAATCTAGTCAAGGAGTTGGTCTTTTCAGTGTTATGCCAGTTAAGCCACTTGTTCTTTTGTGAATTGAATTGGACAAAAAAGCCTTGAACCAAACCAACACTGACCTTCATAAACTAGAGAAAGTCTGACATCCCACCATGCCCTCTCCTCCAGTGGGACCATGTCCTGTCCTCCTATGGGGGGCATTCACCCTTTTGCAACCTGGTGGACACAAGGGTAACAAGAGTCATTTCTCAGACGGCCATTAGGAGGCCTTTCCCACCAGCACGCAAATATAAATTCTGTATATTGTCAAACATACAGAAAAGAAAGGTTATGTTTGTGAGGACAGCCAGAAATCAGGCTGCAATCCAGCCATGAACATGCATATTACAACCTGAGCAGCAAAAACTATCAAAAGTTGTCTGTTTGAAGCAACTGCAGGCTAGTTACTACCGGGCCAGGAATGACGCCATTCAGCTCGTAGTTTAAAAATAATTATTTTAAGATTTGTTTTTGCCACATCTTCATTATTGTGCATTGTTTAGGAGATTTAATCCCGTCTGGAGAATGGCTTTTAGGACTTTTTTTTATCAAAGGAGCATAAGCTGTGCTTTATTATTATCATGCTGACTCAGGTGAAAGTGGTGCAAAATGAGCTCCTGCGACTCCCGGGTCCGTACGGCATCTGGACTGCATGTGTTTTTATTTTGGTTCTTCAGGAATAGGAGGCAACAGGGACACAATTGATCCACGGGCTATTTCTTAAAAAAGAAAAAAAAACATATATCTTTCTCTCTCATTACCCAGTCTGAGCTACAGACTTCCATAATCCTGGAAGGTTTAGTGCTGCCCTGCTCTGATTGGTTAGACATTACATCAGGGTGATGTAATACTCCCAGGACTGGCTAGTGTGTCGGGCAGGGGCGGGAGGAGGGAGAAGGGATGGGTTGGCAGAGTACTGAGTGATGAGGGGAGTTATTGAGCAGAAGAACTCCCCTCTCTCTCTGTCTCCTTCTGTCTCTCTCTTTCGCTCTCGCCTGCAGCCAGTGAATGTGCATGTGCAGCCGCCACAGAAAGCCTCTAATCCCAAAGCACACAGCGGTGCTTTGGAGAAGGAGAGAAATAATCAAGACTGTTTCCATAGGCCCCTATCTAAAGGCTGGAGATAAGCTTTGCTGTGCATGCTGCCGTGTGTACCCGCAGCAGCTGTGTGTATTGGGGATACATACACAAAGCAGAAATGGGCTTTTTTTTAAGGGGAGGGGGGAACTGAAATTCAATCATTAATTGCAAATAGACAGAGAGGAAGATGATTGTTTGGCAGGACAGAAAATGCCAAGGCATTTGGTGTTTGTGCATAATGACTCACAGCCAATTTCTCACTTCAGTGCGAGGTGCTTTTTCATGGATCCAAAGGTGTTAAAGCATATCTCTGACTGGAGATGGGCTTTGTGAACAGCGCTGCCCAGGGCACTGGCAATGTGTTTTTACCTGATTGCTTTCACACCGTGACAGACAGCGCTCTTGAATAAACCGCAAAATTAAGCCCCAGAAACGACACTAAGCAACGACGGCAGGGGCGAGAGAGAAGGCTTCCATTTGCAGCTATGCTGGAATAAAAAAAAAAACATATATATATATATATATATATATATATATATATATATATATAAATCTGATTTGCAAATCTGTGACTGTCAATCTATCTAAAGAGCCAAATAACTCTGAGCAGAAGAGCCAGAATACACCATAGTCCAGGAGGCAGTGAAGTGTGACACAGCCACATGTTTCAAAAACACCAAGACGGCCAAATGTTAAATTGGCTTCACAAACTGGAAGTCAGGCATGCGGGCGGTCCAAGTAAACGTTGCGTTCTAGGCTCTGTGGATGTCTCCCGTTCAAGAGCCTATTTGGAAAAGGAAAAAGGCGCTCTGCTGCCCAAATTTACACATAATGAATTCAGAGTGCTGAGGCAGCCACAGGTAAATATAGTGAAAACACGTGGGGAGACTCTAAATTAAAGGTGTTTTTACGATCCAGGAAAAAAAAAACAAAACGTGGGGTTGGAGAAGAAAATAAACCTGTCAAATTTGGAAGAGAACATTGAGTAATGAAATGAGACATTGCATAAAATGCGTGAGCTAAAATTATGAAATGCTGAAAGGGAATGGCTCCGAAGCCTGACAAAGCCTATTTGCTGCAAATGGTGTCAAGAAAAAATTGTTCTTTAAACCGGTTTAAGGTCGTACCTAGCCCCCAGCTGAAATCACTTCCTCATCTTTGTAAAGTTATGAAGCAACAGAAGACACCAGGATCCCCTTTTTATGATCCCACTTCCATAAGAAGAAGTAATTCTTATTAAACAATGTGAAATGAAGAAGCTAACTTCCTGCTAATATGGAAACCCAACCGCGCTGTCAGCCGCGGAGCTAGCGGAAACCTCTGAGGTATTATGAAAGGAAAGTCAGACGGCCTTTGAAGGAACCGGGGAAACAGAAAAAAAAAAAAAAAAAAAAAACCTACCTGACAACTTGTCAGTATGAAAGACTGCAACTTCTTCCTTTGCTGCGGGCGAGGAATGGAAACGAGGTAACGACTGCGATGATCGCGCACAACAGGCACTCGCATGCTGACACGTGACGGCTGGTTAGTTCAAACGCCTGTCTCCACAGCCGTCTGAGTGTAACACAATTAAAAGGTTGCCTCAGTTTTTAGGGACAATCCGACTAGAGGCACCTTTATGGCCGTAGGCCCGTGTTAGGTCGCTGTCACCCATGGGGTCACAGATCACCTTAATGAAGAGTGAGAGGTCGAGGGCGGTTTCAAAAGCACCGACCAACACTCAACTTAATCCAATCTGATTCCACGTAAACATCTGGCCAGGGTTTCCCTCCCGTTAAGTCTGTATAGCCACTTAAATGACAGCGTGTGATATAAAATGGCTTTTAAGCTGCAGGAAGGCTGAATGTGTCTCCCCAGAAGGACTCTGTGTGCTTTAATACACAGCAGCAACACCTCATTTATTATTTAAATCTCCCAGATCATTGTTGTTAATTCCTGCGCAGGCTCTGCCGCACATTTTAAATGTCATGCGGGCAGATGTTCATTTTGTTGCTTAAATATCCCTGACTTCGCTGTAGATTAGTGTGACAGGAGAGGCCCAGATTTAGATTGTTAATGCACGTTATACTCAGGATATGTGTGTGTGTGTGTGTGTGTGCGTCCGCGTTTTTCTCCATAAAAGCTGGATTTTACTGAACAGGGTCCATCCTTCTCATCTATTTCCTGTTAACCAACATTTTACTTGGGGTCAAAAGGCGAGAGGCAGGAACACACCCTGGACGTATCACCACACACACACACACACACACACACACACACACACGCGCACCATTCACTCACACACTCACCTCTCTAATCCCAACAAGCATGTTTTTGACTGTGGGAGGAAACTGGGGGTGTGGCTGTGCCCACCACCGGACCACCCTGACTGGCTGCTCTGCTGGGGAATTTTGGGCTTAATGGAACCCGGCAAAGTCCAGGATTTCCTCGGAATATCGCATGGCATCACTGGTTTCTTCATGGTCTGCATTTAGCAGTTGTTTCTCCGGGCTGGTTTTTATTTTTACATGACATAAACAGCGGTGTTATTTGTCTGCTGTAGTCTCACGCTGGGTCCCGTTTGGGCCGAGCTGTCAACAGCTCTGCACCAGCCTGTCTACGCCGTTCATCCCCAACTCCGCTACGGCGTGTTGCAACGTGCCCCCCCCCTCACTCTCGGGTCTCCGTGTTTATTCTCCGCCTGCATCGTCTGCACTCCTCACGTGGCTGTCTGGACCTCCCGGCTCTCGGCTCGCCGTGACAGAGGTCACCGAGTGCTCGGGAGCAGGCTGACGTCACACTGCTGCAAAACCCCGCAGACGCGCCAGCGGGCCAACAGACAGAGCAGGCTGGGTGTATTTATAGCCTTTCCTCTCCTGTAGCCTGACTGTAAGCTTCAAGGCCAGATCCGCCCTGAAGGAAAGCCATCCCGAACGTGTTTGTTTACTACGTGGCGTCTCTGAGCGCCCTTTTTTGGAAAGATGGAAGCGCAACGCATCATTTCGCGCCGGAAGCAAATTATTCCGCTTCCCTTCTGAAAAGGTGCTGCGATGCTCATCTGCTTAATGAGCACATTCTGCTACACATCAGCTACAGTGAGATGACGCACTCGCCACAATGCTTTACACCATTACTTATCTAATAAACTGTAGGAGGCGGCCGCCATTAGCACCGATGCCCACCTCCCGCCGGCGGGGTGCTCGCGGCCTAATCTGCCGTATACTGTATGCAAATAGGAAAGTGTTACTGTCGGGTTCCACGTCGTTCTCTGGGTAGCAGACCAACGAGGTCGACTTTGAAATGGATGGTGGGTGATTAGCCGGGTATGCTGGGAGAACGCCAGGGCCTCGGCGGCAAAGCCCACAGCTGGTGCTGGAGTCAGCGGAGCAACGATCCAGGTAATTAATTCTTTGACAAGCATCAGTGATTTGGAAAATCAGTAAGAATGGCAGACGCTGATCAAAAGGGAACCACGTGGAGAGACGTTTGAAGAGTGTGTGTGTGTGTGTGTGTGTGTGTGGGGGGGGGTCAAGAAGCCCAAATATCCAGCGGGGTCCAGCGTCCTGGAGGCCCCCTGTCTTGTGACGCCACCATCCAGAGAGAGATCCAGACCCTTTCTCTCAGGGACTCTATTTACTTAGATGCAACAAACCATGAACAAAGGACATCAAACGCAACTTAATCCAGCAAAACAACCTCATTTACATCCGGATACACTCAGAACAGCGTGTCTGAGCACGCACCAGTGTGCATTAAGACTCATGTTCATGACCAACACCAAACTATTACAGTCGCCCAATACGGACAGTAAACAATATGGATTTGACATCAACATACACATAAACCACGCATGCATATTCCAGTCACAAGCCCCTGTGTCTACACTGCACTGGCTCTGAGCACCAACCCCAGGATCATAACTCAATATCCACACCCGGACACGTGCTAAAGATCAATTCATTTTCAGTATTTATTATACATATGGCACTAAGCCTATATCTGTTAAATGAAATGCAAACACAGGTACCGTATTCATGGGCGTAAGAGCACATAGATGCAGGCTCAGACGCGGCAGTCTTCATAAATACACAAGAGGTTGGCTTGACGTTACTGCCGTCCCTTTGATTAAATCATGCGTATATCCTTTATTTGATTGTACGAACAGAGGGGAAGCGCGCTTGAGCCGAAAAACCGTAATGAAACATCATTGGCGTCGGCTATTATAGACAGTGTCCAGAATACAAATCCCCCACGCAGGTATTTGTTTTCATCCATCAGAATTCATTATGCGAGCGAATGCATCATTGGAGTGTAGCTATTGATCTGGTATTAAATCTCATTGTTGCGTTCCTATTCAGCGGTGAGCCAGGTGAAGAGGAGGGAAAAAAGGAAAACAAGGCTGACCAAATGTCACGGTGACAACATGCAGCGCTGTCAAAGGCAGCTTTATCGATCAAGATAGACAGGAAGGGAGAGGGGAGCTATTTCAGTGGGACCCCAACCGCCTGACATTTTAGAAAAGCCGTCCTTTCTGGTTTTGTCACCCTCGATTGTTGCACGCAAAGAGCCTGGGCGTCTTGGCTGAGGCCGCTCGAGCTGGAGGCCGAGCAGGCGCCCAGCAGAGAGGGGAGAGCTTCCGCGGATGGTATGAACTCACGGCCGGGGGTTTTTGAGAAGGTGGACCGTGAGCGTTAAAATGGCGTCCCGCTCTGACATTTTAAAGGCCTCGCTGTCACACTTTATCACCGGATAATCTGGAATGGCTCCGGGTTGGCGAGGGTCCAATTAGCTTCCCCCGGCCGTGCGCGGGAATCTTTCAGACAACTTAGATGACTCAAAGACGTCCCCGGTGGCAGATCTTTGCTTTTTCTGCTCCGATTTGAGGAAGGTCTGCAGACCGAGGACGCGCAATGAGGCACGGGTGAAGATGTGACTGTGGATTGATTGCTATCAATGCTGAATCACCACCAAACAGCACAACGAGGGCAGCTCATGAGGAGGCGACAGGGCCAAAAACTGCTTTTTAAAGCAAGCCAGAAGGTGTTGAAGTTTGCTGGCTGAGCTCAACATTTTACTCCCTCTCTGTCCGACTCGCTCAGGTAATTAGCGCAGACTTGCGTTTTCCCCGTGTATGGCTTAAAGCGTCTTGTGTTAAAGCAGTCCAGATCAAAAAGGCATGTCATACCACATTATCCTCAATGGTGCTCCACGGCAACAGCTCTCCAGTCGGCTCTGCTCTTCCTCCGCTTCCCAGGATGTTTATCTGCTGCCAGGACGGGGAAATCTCCACACTCATTGTTTTGCACCGAAGGGAACCGAAGAGCGGATTAAGCAGATCTCCTGATCTATGGAATGATCTCCACATTGTGATGCTCTCACTGGAATTCTCCGCACAGGTCTCCTTTCCATGAGTTCTAATTGGAAGAGGACTGGAGTTTTATCATAACATGAAAAAAAAGATGATGGAGTAAAGGATAATCATGCTGCAACTTCCAGATCATATTTTGGAAAACAATTGTTTGTAGGAAAGATCTAATTATTAATTCAAAGTTGCAATGCACGTTCAGGCCAGCAGGGGGCCGAGTGTGCAGTTTCTATCAGTACAGGGCAGATGGCAGCATGTTTCTATTTTAGCATTTTAATTTCACGTAAATTCAATGCATGTCAGACCCTCTTAGGTGTCATGATACTTTTCATCATTGAATTCATTGGCAAAGCTATGCTGCCACAGCGTTGCACCGCCATGATGTCACGGCTGGTATGCGGCCGACACCACTAAAGTCATCTGTCCTACATATTTTTAAACATAAGCCATATTAAGTTGTGCCATTCAAAGCTGTAACATACTGAAGTGCTTAGTGGAAACATACTTAAGTGGCCCCAGACATGGCAGGATCCCACTCAGGGTCTGTGCTTGTAGGAGTGGTGCAGGAAGTGTGTGTGTGTGTGTGTGCGTGTGAGTGTGTGTGTGTGTGTGTGTGTGTGTGTGAGGAATGGGGAGGGGGGGGTTCATACCTAACAAGATTGAACCCTATAGGTAACAAGAGCAAATCTTATAGGTTAAAAGATTGATCCAGAGGAACCTCTTTTTCAGGGCATTACTGAGCATGGTATTACACTTCCTGTCTGCTATGAACTAGATGGCTCTAGACTCACTGTGTGTCTGCAGGCTGGTGCTCCACACCAGGGCTTAATGGAAGGGACAGCCCAAGGATTTTTTCTGGTCTATAGGCCCAAGTGTGGCTTCATGTGCAGCGCGGCTGTAGTAGTTACCTGAAATCGGTAGTTTCTGTCAGCCAGACAATGTTTTAGTAATTCTATTGTAGGAATGAGCACTACCACAGGCCATTCATCCCCACCATCATCAGACTGTTCAGTAGAGGGCCCCACCTGGGAACAATGTACAATCTTATACTCTCTCATTTATGTAAGAATGAAATCCAAAGTAACATTTTGCTACGTTCACTGGATTTTTATCCTGGAACCCCCCTCCCCCGAATCTGTTCAAATTGTTCTGACAGCATCTATAACAATATTGTTTTAAAGCCTAATTACACTTTCCTGTTGCAACAGCTTTGATTTGATTGGATTTTAAGGCTGGGTGCATTCTGTTTATTTTGTTTTTGTACTTTTCAGATAAAACTGCACTCGCGTGGAATTAGTCAACCTTTGGACCATAGCGACATGACCATCAGAACCATCGCCATCATTATTGTAAAACATGAAAAAGAGCAGGGAGGGGAGGGAAGTGATCAGGGGAATTTTTTGGGTTAACGTCAAGGGGCATCTTCAGTAAATGGTGCGGCAGAAACTTTGACTGAAAACCTTGCACAGCAATAAAGGGATATACACATGAATAATGCAGGAGCATTTAGGTCAGTGCTTAGGCAGGGGGTGGGTGGGGGGGAATCAGATGTCCCTGGTGCCCTGAAGGATTCCAGTCTACTGAGCCAGCGTCTCCGGTCAAGAATAGAGCAAGACAGATCCAAAGGAGAATCCCACCGCTCCACAAAGTCCAGCCAACACGGACCTAACACACACATTATCTGCACACATATTGAAATAGACACACACCCCAGGGAGCTACACACTGATCAGCGTAAAGGAAGGAGGTTTTCACAACATCTAAAATGAGTCAGTGTGAATATTTAATGTCTGCAGGAACCGACTGGATCACATTAAAACAAACTCCAGCAAAGGAAACAGAAACGCATGAACGATCGCACATAAACGGGCGCGCGTGTGTCGAGCGAGGCTCGGAATAATTGCAGAAACATCAGCTTAGCATTGGCTTTACTTTTAGGTAATACTTGTGGGATTTGGGGTTTAAAAATAAATCTGTGTCTTAAGGACTGCAGAGGGGAGTAGGCAGGAGTCTGAGTGTTGATTTCACAGAACTGCTGAGTAGATTCCGCTCTGTCGTCTCAGCTGCCCACAGAATCAACTAATGACTAATTAATTACAACACGTATCCAAATCAAATAATCTTCTTCCCTTTGGCGTGCGTCTTTCTCTTTGGCCGCCCTTCAAAAATCTCTCCTTATGTATCTAGAAGACGCGTGTTCTTAGGACTAAGAATATGCCATCATTCCAAAGAATCAACACAGAAGATCTCCTTCATTCTTTCTGCTTTCTCTTTAGTCAGCCACTGCACGTACTGAATTAAAAGTGTGTGTGTGTGTGGTTAATGTGTTGACACTGCTTCTATTTACTGGCTTTAACTCAACATTAAAGCCATTTGATTTCCATTCAGCCAATGCAAATGAGAACGTCGCCCCTGCAACATATGTGACTCCCCATTTGCCGCTGGGGCCAGTGAGCAGGGGCCAGGGGCGGGGACGCTCATCACACCCGAATGGTAATTCGCCAATCAGCGAGGTGACACGCTCGGCGAAAAGTGGGGAGAGCCGCGCGGGCCTGACAGGAACATCAGTTTCACGAAACATTTCCTCCTCTGCACCTGAAAGCGTGGCATAATCACGAGCGGGGGCGATGCACCATGAAATGGAATGGGCGCCCAGATCCGGGGGAGCGGACACAGCGCCGTGTCCACAGAAATGAGGGTCATTCTTTACCGAGAGATGGCAGTGTCAGTCGAACGGGCCCCCCCTGGTTCAGGTTGGACAGCTGACGCACCTTCATTCATGTCAAAGCGGAATTTGTGATAGGCCAGAGCCGTTAATGACTTATTTGTGTTTTTATTTTTAATGAAAGGCTCCACATTTCAAGTGGGATATGTCAGCACTGAAAGGTTCCAGGTTGGAGCAACTGGGTGGTTTTTGATTTTGAGTCATATGCTGGACTTTGGAGTTCTGGCCCAGGGTTTTCTCCAGGCGCCCCAGCTTCCTCCCACATGCTCTTTAGGCTGATTGGAGACTAAATCGAGTGTCTGAGCAAATGTCGGGTGTCTTCAATGACCTGTCCGGGCTATACTCCCACACTTCCCAGATGACCACTGGGATAGACTGCAAGACTCTATCTGACCCTGATTATGTTAACAGAAGAGGAAAAATGAATAAATCAGGTACAGGATGAGCATAGCTATATTTTGTACATCATTATCAAAAGTAAAATACGATCATATTGTTAAATAAAACAATTTTCCCTGTATGGCTCACTCACATCACCATAGAAGTGTGTCTGTTTTTTTATTTTTTTTGTTCCCCCCTTCCCCAACCACCACCACCATAGATTGTGTATTGTAAGACATGTTTCAGCTTGTGGAGGAACAAACGTGCGGCGAGTGAGATAACAAAAGGCGGCGACTAATAGACTTCGCTCCCAGAGAAAGTTCAGTGCAAACAAGAAAAAAAACAAAAAAAACATGGTCGGAATCCGCAAACCACTGCCTCTTCTCTATCTGCCAGATGCATCAATGTTCCTCCAAGCAATCAAGAAGTAATTCCCTTTATCGGCCGACATGAATATTAAAGTTTTGTGCTCGGGGGATGAAGGGAATAAACGCTATCGTCACCGGCACCTGTCAGGGAAGGCGATGGATGGCTAATGAGGAGGGTGAGAGCTCGCAGTGCAATGGAGGGCCCGTAAAGATTCCGATGGTGACATCAGCCCGAGTGAGAATGCTGATTAGTGGGAGCAATTAGCATCTTTGTCTTTGGGTACTTGTCATCCAACACATGTAAATTTGAGCCAGCGTGGCAGCAGCAGACCATCATATTAATGTTGTTTACACCGGATGCAAATGAAGAGTACATAAACAAATATCTGAATAATTAGAGGAGGACTTCCCCAGACTGGAGACCTTTCACACGCATGCAAATAGCAGCTCTGGCCTCACGACTCACAGGAAATTAAAACAAAGTGGGAGAATTACGGAGCACTGTGGCGGCGTGCGGATGTGCTGATGTGTGGCGTTGCTTAATTTACAACAAAAGAAATGGCCTCTGTTAATCTTCTATCATCTCGATGCGTAGAGGATGCATGAAGATGAAGACCCCGCCCCCCGGGGGTCGGAGTGTAACACTGACACTTCCACTTTCGGACATGATCACAAACATGGCGAGACTGGAGCTCGCTACGGGTCTGGTAACGCGCTCAAGAGGCGGGACTTGAGCTGTCGACACCTGCGGATCATTTCTGATGTTCTCCGCCGCTTCCCCCCAAATTTCTCCAAAGACGGCATGAAATGAGCTGAATAAGCAAATGCACAAAACAGACTTGTCCATCCCGGGGCTCCACCTGCTAGTGCGCTCTGAGCGTCACCGTCTGTGTTTACAGTAGCATTATAGGATCGTGCACCTAGCCACCACTAATGGAAAGAGTTGGGAAAAAGAGAGAGAGAGAGAGAGAGAGAGGGGGGGGTGGACCGTCGTCCTTGTGTGGAGCACGCTGGAGTGTTGACTTTGTCACAGTGCCATGTTGGATCACGTCCACTCCATCATAGCCATGCCCAGATGTTACAAGAGAGATAACTGGATTGTGCGGAGCGGGCTTGTCAGGGATTCCATACATTAGCTTAGAATCTCTGGCTCATAGAACACAAACAGGCTTTTAAAGTGAAGTGATTTAGATTGTTTTTCTGTTTTTTTTCCTCTTCCGATTGTTTTACTTTGACATGAAATTGGCTCCGGCTTGTGTGTTTCTCGGAAACAAAGCCAAACCGCTGGCAGCCTCAAATGTCACTTCAATGGCTTTTAGGGGCCACATAATGTAACATTAGCTACCTATTTGAATGCAGAGCTCATGAAGATTGTAGTAAACTGGAGTGATTCCTGGGACGTCGTTCCCGCAAGTTCCACGAAACAAACACATTTAATAGGAAACCTGAAAATTACCACCAGATATTTATATTGATTCTGATGCTCCCTCCTTTATTATAGTAACGATGCACTTGAGTTCGTAATGAGGGCTTTAAATCGTCGAAATGAAAGAAAATTGTTAATTTACACCTCTTTTTATTGGGTGGCCGAGCCACTCCTGAGGTTTATTGCTAACTGATTAGTCTGCGGAATGCCGCCCTCGCGATAACGCCACTGATGCATTAAGTCGAGATAAAAGCAATCTAAATATGAACATGCATGATGGCCACGCTAAATGCACCCGGCTAATGGTTTCATCATTCCATAATAAAGGGTTAATGTATATTCAGATTTCCAATTTACTTAAATGACTCCCGCATATGCAGAGCTGTTCAGATGGGTTTGTGTTTTTCATTTGCATTAGAGTTCACGCAGACACCCTGAAGTCGTCCACCTGAGCTAACCAGAGGGTTAAAATACAGATTAGTCAGCTTCCTGTCCTCTGCCCCAAAACCACAATCACACTCACACCCGGCGCTACGCTGCATGAACCTGTGTGTTTCTGAACCTTAGCCAGGCGCTCTTCTTTAAGACTCCAAATCCTGGCTGCTTCCAGGCTACTTCAAAGCGGTTTGGCCGCAGTCGGCGCTCTTAACCTCCGAATCTGGCCGGTCTTGTTACAGCTGTGCCGCGGGGACAGAGCAGCCAGTGTTTGAGTTTGTTGTCGTTGAGTTTGTGTGTGCACAGAGTCGGCAGTGTACCGGGGTCTGCCGATTAACCCCCGGGCCAGGGCTGCTCTCCGCAAGCAGACAGATCGGCTTTCAGTGCTCCCTGCCCCTGTAACGAGAGCCCGCGCTTTGACCGGCCACTTCAAAGTAAAGGGGGCGGCAGGAATGTCAGGTTCACCACCAGGAGATGATGAGAGAGCTGATGGACGATCAGGCTCATTCGTGTCCACTGTATGGATAAAGGAAGTGCATACAGTAACTTATTAGATGTTTGGGTAGCAAGAACGACAGCTACTGGCTATGACCGCGTGGATTCGCGCCATCAAACCCTTAAGAGTTCATCCAAAAATTCAAAAATCTTTCATCAGAAAATAATATCCAATCCAATCCTTACTAATGTTCCTGCTGTGCAAGATGTCAGATCATGATCAAAGTCATCTTGCGGTTCGCGAGGGTGCGGTCATGTCACATGACCGTGCAACAAACACTGACACACCGTCGTAATCATATGGGTGACCATCACCCGATATTAGTGTTGTAGGGTCACAGAAGGCCTGAGAGGGAGCGCCTCTTGAAGTCATCCATCCATCCATCCAACCATCCATCCATCCATCCATCCATCCATCCAAGATCAGCTCTGAAATAGGTGTCACCAAATTCAATTTTCTATGTCGCACCAACTGTACTCATGCTGGAGTTGGTCCAGCAGACAGTGAGAGGCAGGAACACACCTTGGAGGGGCCCCCACCACACACACACACACACACACACACACACACACACACACACACACACACAAAATTCACTCAATCACACCTCTCGGCAATCTCCAGACATCCTGATGTGCATGTTTTCCACTGTGGGAGGAAATTGGAGAAAAGCCGCAGAGGCCTGTGAAGAACACACAAACACCACAAAGGAAGGCTCTGAGCTGGCATTCAAACCTGCGATCTTCTCTCAAATGCACTAACACTACCGCCTCCTTCTCCTTAAAGGCAACAGCTGGCTTGCTGATCGCTTGCTCTGCCACGAAGACGATCCCTGGAGGTCAGAGAGAAGAACCTCCTGTAGAGGTCAGGTTTGCCGGGCTGAGACGCTCCGTCGATCACCCAACACTGCGCTGCCTTTTGTGGTGGGCAGACAAAAGGCCGATGCCGGGGGAGAGAGACACGCAACCTGAACCTGACACAGGAAGCTCTCAAAGCTACACAAAACAAACTGCTGAGCTTTGGCATTTTGACCCCCCCCCACCCCCCAGAAAGACTATCTCCGCTGTCATTAAAGGTGAACTCAATCGTCTAATCTCCTGCAAAGTCACTGAGCCACCACCACCTCCTCCCCTCCACCTTTTCCTCCTTCCTTCCTCTTTCTCACCCTCCCCGCCCTCAGTCATGGAGGCCATCAATGAAATGCCATCAGATCTCTTGGGGGTTAGAGGTCATAGGACAAGAATACTCCCTTGAATGCGCCCTCTGAAAGGAAAGGCGGAGTGTTTTGTGGTGCTCTGATCGATGGACGGAAGGTGCGAGTGCCGGGCAACGCACGTCATTGTGTCCACGACAACACCAAACCCCGAGCGCTGTTCGTCAGATGGCTCAGCGGGGAGCCTTTTAACGCTCCTGCCTCTTCACGTAAATGCAGCATTATGGATTTCAAACATGCCGTTGTTTAACCGCGTAGAAACAACAGTGGGCAGTTGTGTTTTTTTGTTTTTCGGGGGTTTTTTTTTTTCCGACGTTGAATTTCTCAGCAGGTAATCGATACAAGAAGTGAGCGGTAAATAAGCTCCCAATGTGGAAAAACAATGCGGCCTACCGGCAGAAAGCCGACAGCGAGGACACGCCAAAGAGCCACGAGGAGAGGGCGCGCACGTCCGCACTCCCGCCACAATGCGTGTCATTTTCATGTCAGCGGTTGAGGCCATTTGCGCCTCGCGCATCATATTCTGCCGTCTGCACAAAATAACGCTGTTTGGAATTCAATTATCTGCTGCCTCGGTAGATTCTCCTCTGTTATTCGGGGGGATGAAAAGGCTCCTGTCTCGGCAGGCACCACCATTGAGCAAAGGTGGAAAATGGTATTCACCCCCCTATTATCGCATCAAAATCTGCCTGCCCATTGCAAATACAGGCTCATTACCCTGGTGAAAAAGCCACCTTAACCTATATTACAAGCCAGCCCTGTAATTAATGACTTTTTAAGCTATTGAACCAAAAGCAATTAGGTTATAAAGAGGGCCTTGTTCAGTTAGGTGAATACCTTTCCTATTAGTGGCATCCTTGAAGGGGGGACGCTAACCGAATGTGACAGTGCCTGGAATTAATATGCAAATATTGTCAATCTGAGAGATATATTTTAATTTGTTGTGGATTTATGAAAAGTAATTCAGCCTTTCAAAGGCACTTGAAGGTCGAAACACTCCCGCACGGTCAAACAGCTCTGTTTGTTTCTTCACATGTGTTTCGGTTAGTCCACAAGCGCAGTACGCAGTGCGCAGATAAGACTTCATACAGCATGTTTTCTATATATTTGTTTTCGACTTTATCGCGTGTTCCAGCATAGGTAGACACGGCCGAGACATGTGGTCCACATTCTAATGCCTGCAAGGGTCAGCTCAGCGGTCAACTAGCACATTACTCTATGTCCACACCGGACAGGTTGGAAACGCACAAGACTAATGCTGTGGCTCATCCCAAAGGTCATCTGTGGATATTAATGTGTAACTTTAACTGAACCTGCGTGAGGAGCGACCTGCACTGCCCGCCCCCCCCCCCCCCTCCCCTGTGTTCTGTGAGGTATAAACACGCCTGCATGATGCAAAAGTTTACATGGGTCATTTTGTGCCAAGGCTGACTTTTGTCAAAGCAAATGGAGGAAAAATGACGCATTGATATTTGTGCTCTTGTCCCAGACAAAAATCGAACCGCATGTAATTAGTCGGGCTTTCGGTGGGGGGGGGGGGGATGGGATTGATCTCTTTATGATTCACAAACAAGAAGTCCAGCCTGACAATAAATCTCGCCGGGTAAAGTTTACTGAATTGATTTCAATCTCTTAAAGCCACTAAAAGGAGATATCAGGAATATAATTGCTGTCAAAAGATGTAAAAGTGAATCCTGTTTAATTGAAGCCGAAGGTTGACGCCCTCATTCTCCCAGGTGTCTGTCCGCACACTGCATTCAGCAAACAAACCAGTAACGCAATTACCGCACGATGATGGAGTGAACTGGGTTCTGTCCTATATCACCTTGTCCTCGAGATAGATTTTAATTGTAAGAAACAGCAAAAGTTCACCTGGTCAAACACAAACTGCCAGTAATTTATTCCCTCATAATGGCAGCAGCTATCAGACCCTACTGAAGTTTTAGTGTGTGTGCTTGCAGGCATGTGTGTGTGCGTGTGTGTATGTGCCGTCATTAAAAGGAAACTTCACTCATTGTTTGGCTCCGCCTCCTGAAGTTTTCAAACATGTAACATCAATAATTATTGTAAGCCCTTTTTTTCCCTTTTCCAGAGATTTGTGGACTGTATTGATCAGTGTGATTACCCCCCCCCCCCACTCCCCCATCTTGCAGTCACTTGATAAGAAATCTCCAGATCCTTTGAATTAGCAGTACGAGAGATGAATCCTCACCTTTAAAACTATCAGGCGACAGCGCTGCAGCTACAAATCATCGTCTGACCATTAAAGAACTGGGATTTTTTTTGCTGCATTTCTTCCACTAGAACTCATTATTTAGCATGACATGTGGGGGGAAAAAAAGACCCCTTCATTCATTAAATGTACCAAATCCTTCCCCACAAGCCGTCCGCCGCCCCTCGGAGGTCCGGCTAACTATGCTAATCCCACGTCTGCAATCTCTGTGCGGTCATCCTTATTGGACTCGGGCCCGCTGTCTAAATAATTGTCTCATTAGGCTGTGCAGCGTAGCTACGGCATAAATGCAAACTTTGGACAAGTGTGTATGCAAATGGCATCGCTTGTCCGACGCTCTTTATTCATGTGATCAAAAATCAGCCCGTTTATGGCGGCGACCTCGGCCCTGAAATGGAAATTTTGGGATAACTAATGCATTTCCAACAAGGTGAACAGTCGGCAGGTTGCGGATGAAAACAGATAATGTGCAAACAGTTGACAGCTTTCAGCCTTGCTGGCACATATATTAGATATGGGTACTCATTCTGGAAAACAGAGCCTGGAAAAAAAAATCTCCCAACTGTCAGTCATGTGACACACTGTCAGGGCGGCAGCGTGTTGACGGTGTTCGTGTTGTTGGAATGATGAAATTACTCCAGATTGTATTCAGCACAAGTGGAGGAAAATAAGGACAGGTGTGTTTTACGAAGAGAACTTGACATATTACATATTTTTCTTTCTTAAAAACAACAGTTTAGCTTTGGTTTGTAGCTACAGCGATGTTGAAACAAACAAGACGTACGCCGATTATACGTGTCGATGCAGAGTTTTATACAACATATTAACCAGATTAAGCCCCGGAGGTGAAAACAACATAACGGGTAACCTTGTCATCACCGATTAATACTGGTTAAAGCTGCTATCGGCAGATAAAGATTATCCTAACGTTATTAGTACAACACTGTTTGGCGATTAGATTTCAGGGGAGTGAGTGAGCTTTATTTACGCTTGCAGTAATTCCATGACAAGTACAAAAGTCAAAAAGTACAGAGAGGTGGAACACGGTGTCAGAGTGGATAGAATTTTGAAGCGCTTTCTAGAATTCACAAAACACAAGTCTGCCATCAATTAAATATGTTAAATTCAACGATAATCGGCATTTGTTTGAAGTAAATGCAGATTAATTCACATTAGCCCTTTATATCCCAGCTCTTTATTCATTTACATGGAATCAGATCAGGATATAAAATGCACAGCGGTTGATCTGATTTGGTATTTTACGGCTCTGTAATTGGAACAATATTTCCCTTTTCACAAATGCAAAGATTTAACATGAATCCATTTATAATTAAGTCTTGGCCGAGGCTTGACAAGTAGAGACGATGCGAATCAAAGGACTTCGCCTCCACAAAGCCACCGTACTGCCGGCCGTCTTTCGCGAATTTCATGAAATATTAGTGGCCCCGGAAAAAAAATATTCCATGCGTAACAGCAGGACGCTTTCACTGGGAGGATTTAAATGTGAGATTAGATGATGGAACAGCTGGAATCTGCTGAAATATGGCCACACAGCTCAGGAGAAATTCCTCAAACAGTCTTCAAGAAGGAACTTTCTTTGTAATTTTTCGACCCTCAACCCCTCAAACTAGAACAAGAACTGTTGAGGAGACCCTGAAATGACAAAGGCCTGATGGATAAGAATGAGGGGAACATTGTGGATGGGTGTAATTAATCTAGTTTCAGTTAAAATACTAAAAAACAGGCAACAGTTAATCCCACTGCGAGGGAAGCGAGAATGCGATTGGTCTCAAATTTCAGTCTCGGTTGATACATTACAGCCGTGGGGGTTACTGTTCATCAACTTCAGCATCGGAGGTGTCGGTGCACCCTCCCCTCCATGGAGCTGTTAGTATTCACAGGGCGTTCTGCAGCCAAGTAGCAAAGAGCATGTTAAGCACTTCAAAAATAGTCATTATGGAGATTTCGATTGAACCAAGCCTCGTTCGGCCTTAAATTATGGAAAGCATGAAAGCACATCCGTGTGGGCAGACCGGCCTGAGTTCGTCTCAGATCTTCTGGAGAAAATTAAAACTGCACTGATCAATATTTTATCGTAATAATAGGTCAGATGATAAAGAAAAGTCATTGTTTTTGTCCTTCAAGGGCAGGCCTAGGTGTCCTGGAAGTGGCCTGGGTGGAACTGCTGGGAATTTAGAGCCTTTTTGTTTTTCAACTAGATGTGATGAAACGTTTCCCTGACACCCTCCTCTTTTAAAAACCCATGACGTCTCATCTGAAGACAGAAACGGAGACAGCAATTGAATTTTGACGCATCCAAAATGAGAGATCATCACACGACGCTTCATTTCAGCAAACAGGAAGTTGAATAAATGGATCCGTTTCTAAACACAATAATCAGATTAGGCTGAATTTGATTTACTATGTCAGGTTTTAACCGCCGACCTCCCGGGGGAGGGGTCTGTCCACAAGTTTAGTGTATCCGTAGCCCGAATGTAATTAAAAAGTATGTTATCTCTGGCCAGAATGTTATGGCTGAGCATTGGCCTGGGTCCAGTCCATATGATCCCACCCACCTCTGTTTCTCTGTGGGTGGGGTCACCGGGTCACCAACTGCCTCCTTGTGTGTGCTGTTGAGCAGCGGCGAGACAAGGGGGGGGTCGGGGGTTCTCTCCAGAGAGTTTGAGTCAGGGGGCTCAGAATGCAGTGTTTCCCAGCCTGCTTTTTTGTGTTGAAACAGAAAATAAATCAGCCCCCCCGTGTTTGTTTTTCAAATTTACAGAAGTGAAGACGAGGCAGCTAAAGGGCTTTACTTTAAATAGGCCTTTAATCAAGTTCAGAGAATGATCTCAAACTCTTATCTACGTAATAAATGATTTAATACGGCTCTGTTGGAGATTCCAGTGGACGCCGCTCAATCTGTATTGATACGCTCCGATCATATCAGGTGACGGTCGATGTGGGGCTCATTAGCGTTTGGCAAAAACCGCGCTGTCGGCTACGGGGGAGTTAAGAGGAAGTTGACGGCTCGATCGGTAAAGTCTGAGCCGACCTGATAATCAACCTGCGAAGGGGCCACAGGGAGGAAAAACAAAACTTCACAAAAGGTCCGAATCCATCAGCGACGGGGGCGCCTCCACGGACTTTTCCTCCACTACGGCACCCGGCTCTTCCTTACTCCTTTATTTAAGTGCATTAATTCACTCTGCTTGCGGACCCAGCTGACACAGCGGTGGGTGGCAGATGCCCGACGCTGAGAGTTTGGACTAAGAGAAGTACTAAAATGGTTTGAGGCTTAATTACCGACCACAGATCTGCCGGTGGCTCTCCGGTGCTGAGAGCGTGGAAAAGGTCAGGAAAGGTCAGGAGCAAGCAACTATACTACAAGAAAAATATATATTTATATCCATGGGAGTTTGAGAAGAACAAATCTAGCGTCTGTAATGAAATCCCATTGGGAAGCCATGTTGCTATTATGCACATATATTAGCACTTTTTCCAGAAAGGAAAAGAGACTTTCTCTCATTTTAATCCTCTTTGAAGCGAGCTTACGCTCGGTACAGTCGTGTAAATTATACCCCCTCTCATGGTTGCTGCGTGGAGAGCAGACGTCGTAATTGAGCGGAGACGAGATTCCTCGCGCAAGCCGAATTAGCAGGGGATGACCGGGCTGTGAACCGCAGGAGTTTATAATTCCCCGTGCTTGCATTGGCGGCACGGCCCTTCTGTTGTGTTTGATTCGCCACGCTAACGCGGACCCTGCTCAGGTTACGAGCCGCAAACACACCGCCAAGCAGCTTCAATAAACACGCGCTGGATGTCAAAGTATGAGTGGATCGGAACAGATGGAGAAGAGGAGTGTAATTAAAAAGATGTTGGGCTCAAAACGCACCCCCCCACCCCCCCAGTTGTGCTCTGGTCGCCATGTTGTAAATCTGGGCGACGTCAGAAGGTCGGAGATCTTTAAGTCAAAGCTTCCTCGCGTATCCGTCTCGTTTGCCCTCTTCGGCTGCACATGGAACCGTTTTTCTGACCTCCCTGACACACAGCCCAGCCGATCATTATCACCCTGGCAGATCTGGACGCAGCTCAAGGCCCTTCCTCCGTTTCCAGACGCGACTCAGCGAAGGTCCCGAATCCCCCCCCAACCCCTGCTGCTGTCGGCCGAGATCGCCCGTGATTGAAAATAAAATGCGACAAGCAAATTGCTGTCCCTGTTGGAATTTATCAAGGTAATCATGCGGATGGAAAAGGCAAATTACAAGTGTTAGAATCATCAAAACTGCTGCGACAAAGGCGCCGTTATGCAAATGTTTGGCTTTCAAGGGGAGCAAACGAAATTGATTGGTCTGTACAATCAGGCAGAATTACAGCCGGTGTCACTGATGGCAGTAAACTACAACAAACTACAGACCTTCTGAGGATCTGCCGTTCTGTATTATTCATTGCACTTTAATGACATTCTGGAGATGAGTGACGTGAAGATAATCCTGTTGGTTATCTGCGACCAACCGAACAAAAACAAACAAACCAACGGTCAAGAAAAGCGGGACGCAACAGGGAGCGGGAGCGTCGGACCGCGGACTCGTACTTGTCACTCCAAACTTGTCAAGTCCCGCTTCGGGCGTCGCTCAGCTGGTGCGGAAGGTACCATCGAGAGCAGGGGTGTCAAACTCAATCACGGACGGTGGGGGGGCGCGAGGCTCGGAGCTCATTTACATTGCAGGGTTGAACATTTTTAGAACCGAGCGGTGATGGAGTCAGAACAGGACGCCGGACCCGTGTGGGCCCCAGCCCTGACCTTTGGCTCTATCGGCTCGTGTTTTCTTTTTTTTTTTTTTATGCCCACGTGGCGTTTCCCAGCATACGCTGAGGTGATGAGCTGTCAGCTCACGGCGCACTCCCTATTCTGCATCTTTCCCGCTCTCTTGCCGCAGCTCTCAGGTGCTCCAGCTGCTGTCAGTCCCCTGAGCTTCTCCAAACAGCCTTTTCTTGCAGTTGCCGCGCACATCGATCTGACGGTATTCACTTGCTGACCCCTGATTGGCTTGTCGTTAGGGAAGCAGGAAGGATGGGTGGTGGAGGCCAGCCCACATGCTATGCGCAAAGGTCAGGGATCAAAAGGTCACCATCAATTAACCTGAAGCCCCACGCTGGTTTATTGTGAAATGTATTCAGGAAAAACAAAGGGGCGTACTTAGCAGCTGAGCTAGCAGGCTAACTGCTCAAATGTGGTCTCTGAGGCAGACCGTTTAATGTGGTGGCAGCCCAGTTTAATAGCAGTGACACAGAGTTCACTTAGTGGCTCTCGTGAGGGTTAGAAACAGCTCAAATTACACTGAAGATTTAAATGTAAGGATTTATTTCCATCTCACATCTTTGTCAAACCGATACATGACTAAGCTCAAAACTAAGACACGGATGAAACAAAATTCAGCTTTTTAGTCTAGATTTGACAAAAGTGACTTGTTTTTACACACTAAAAGTATCAAAAGGTGGCTGCAGGGGGAGCTGATATCTGCATTATGAACATGAACTGAAGGCAGTGGCCGTCGGGGTCAGGCCCCAACAATCACAACAACCACCAACGTTCCTCTGCAGCAGCCCGCTCCACTGACCCCCCCCAGCCCAAGTGCTGACCACACTGCCTCTGCTGCCTGTCGAGATCCCCAGACGGGATATTCAGACACTTCTTAAAATCCTAATGGGCTTGGCCTCCGTGGGAGAGAGGAAGGGGAGGGGTGTGGTGGTGGGGGGGGGGGGTTAAACTTAATTGGAATGGACTTTTCCACCTCTAAATTTTAATGAACCACTGGGCTGAATGTCTCTTTATTAGGTGAAATCGGCCATTAGCATTTTAAATGAGCGGCTATCTTCATTACAATCAGGGCGAGATGCAATCCTGCGCTGGGGATCCATCGATTGCGCCGCAATGTCAAAGTCTGCATGAAGACGTGAAGGCAGACTGCGCCCGACAGGCCAAGAGGGGGTCGGTGGCACAGCCGAGGCAGAGGGGGAGAGTGAGTCATGCGTTTTGGACACTTTTAAATAATTACAGTTATATGAAGATAATTACAGTGGGGGCAGTGCGGCTTCATTATGAAACAAACATGTTCTAATTCAATTATGCTTCCTGCAAAAAGAATCAGACAGTCTGTTTATGTGGCGGATGGGACGGAGCTGCAAATGGGCTCTTTTGCTCAATTTCTAGATTCAGAAGTCACTATTAGAAATCTTAATCACACTCATGATACCCACTAATCAAACACATAATAAAGAAAAATAAAGCAGCACAGGCCTCTGCTGAAAGTCAGATCACTTGGGTGAATGATAATAATCAGAGATATCATTTTGGCTCCTGATATCTTCATTAATTATCTTTATTAACATGGTGCGAGTTGTGCCTGATGTCTCCGACGCTCTGACAGTTTTCCAATCTCCGACTCAAAGCGCCGGCAGCAAATATTTGAAAGCGTCCATTTCTCCTCCTCCTGTCCCAACTAAAGCAAACCCCAGACGGAAGTTGGCAAACACTTGCCGTGTACGTCGCAGAGACCCTCGTGTGCTCGTTATCGAGCTCTGATCTCATTTTAATTTGACTTCTGTGTTTGTGTGTGTGTGTGTGTGTGGGCAGGGGGTGTGTGTGTATGTGGGGGGGGGGTCTACACTGTCCTGTTTGGAAAAGTTTGAGAAGGATTCCAGATGGCACCGAGGCAGCGGGCTGGTACTGAGGAAGTCCCTCCCTCAGACCCCTTCCTCCCTCACACCCCAACCCTCTCTCTTTAACCTTGAGGTTTCCTTCTCTCCCCTCACCTTTCGTTGCTACCCCCCCCCTTATCTAAAAAGGACCTGTCGCATGTTGTCCCACCTTAGGACACAGCCGAAGTAGCGTGGCCCCCTCCTCTCTGCCCCTCTCCTCAATCCTCCTACGGGGGGCGACAGAGCCCTGCCCTCCGATTACACCGGGGGCGCGGGGGGGTTACAATGCAGCCCCGAGGGCCGGCAGCTGTCAATTAGTGATAACTGCCAAGAAAGAGACACACACGCGTGTGCACAAACACACACGCACCTCCCCGCTTGCTCCTCCGTTAATCAGGGGGCCATCGCCTAGCAACGGTCCTGAGTAAGTCCTCAATGGGGATGCCTGGCGAGAGGCACACACAGAAATGACAATGAGCCGGAGAGAGGGATGGCGAGAGCAGTAGGAGGTAGAGAGAATGATGAGAGATGGAGGGGGTAGATGAAGAGAGGATAATGAAACCTTTCCAGAGGACAATTTGACGAGACATCGCCAGCGTCTGCACGAAGCGTCCCTGTTATTTGTGCATCCCTTCCATTTCCACAAGTGTTGCCTTTTTAGCGTCATTAGCTTTTGGTTCTTAAACTTCATCAACCTCAGATCTCAATCCTCTGATTAAAACCTTAATAATTAAAGTCTATTTGGTTTCTTTGTTCGATTTTAGGGCTATACCTCCTTTATAGTGGTACAAGCAAACATTTAAAAGACCTAAATTGCAGTAATCACACCAGCAAAGACAGAAGTTTTAATGGTGATTTTCAGGAAAATCTTGTTTCCTTCAAACTGAAATAATTTTGAGACTAAGTGCTGACTTTAATTGTTACATTTGCGGCTGGGTATCATTAAAAATATGAAAATTCTCAGGTTAAAACACTTGATTTCCATCTGTATTTTGCAGGTGCCTCCTCAGGAGAATGCAGGGTGAACATGACTTTCCACAGTCACCCCCACCGACAGCCACTTCTGGCTGACAGAGAGCAATGAACAGGTGATAAATCCTTGTCAGCTTTTATTAAAACCCGGCCAGGCCCAACCGAACGCCTCATATTGAGCTGTAATACCCGAGGAGACAGTGGACTGCACGAGAGCAGAGGAGCACCCCTGCTTGGTATGCTCCCAGCCGCCGTCTCCTCTCTGATGCTGTTAAAGTGGAGAAATAGGACCTGTGAGAACGCTCTTCTCCCATCCGCCGCCACGTTTAGGCCCAGGTGCACGCTCCTGCCCCCTGGTGGTTAGTCAGGCCAGTGGGGGGGGGGTCTGCGATAATCTCCGATTACAAAAGCATGCGCCAAGGTGAGCGTTTACGTCTCAAGCGAAGCGGAAAGTCGGGTCGTGCCGAGCCGAATAGCTAAAGCTATTCTGCCACAAGGCCGCGGCCTCCGCCTCTGGTCTGGAATTGCGCGGGCAGCAAAAAAAAAAAAAAAAACACTGAAGTGGTCTGACGCCAGTTTGTGCATTTCTTGAAATATACCATTTCCTCCCCCCTCCCCTCAGAGAGGCGACCCCTCCGCAAGTCGGGACAACACAAGTCCTGACTCCTCATTATTTATTTACCTGGCGGAGGAGACAATTAATCAAGCAGGTGAAAGATTTATCAGCAGCCTGACCGGAGAGAGCCTGGACATTAAATGGGCCGGGTTGTCAAATACTGGGAGTGATCTGCGCCAACCAGTTACTCCGTCATGTCACGGTCACCCAAATAACCCGATCTACGGCCTTGTTGAAAAAAAAACCGCAGAGCTGCAAGCATGCGTGCAGCATTTGAGAGGTGGACGCTGTCATCGCCAAGCGGAGGAGAACGCCCTGGTACTCGTCTCATGGAGGACGTACACTCGAGTGTGCAACAATACCTCCAGGACTGAGCCACATGTAAGAGCTTGTGTCATCTCAGCACATTTCAGCAGGCTGGCCTGAAAGTGGATCGCCACACACACACACACACACACACACACACACACACAAACACACACACACACACACACACACACACACACACACACCTACACACACACACACACACACACACCCCTCTCCCTCCCTCGCCTTCCCCGTCTTTCACTGCCTCCTCCGGGTCTTTGTCCTTGATGACCAAGCCGCTGGGTGGTCCGTCTGACCGCGCTGACCCTCACGCTCCATCTGACGTAAATTCACTAATGGTTAGCGTCGCGCTCCTCTTGTGACAGGTGCTCCTGTGCTCAGCTGATGCACTCCCGCGGAGACGCCTCATATGTGGGTATGTATGTTGGCGGAGAGGAGGTCTTTGGAATGTTTGGAAATATGGTTGCAATTCCCAAGCTGCCTGGGGGGGGAAAAACTGACAGGGCAACATTCACCTGGTTTATTCCAACAAACCTGGAATTACGAAGTTAATTTCCAAGAACACTGAAGAGCTTTGCTTTGGGCCAACTACTTGAATAAATCTCCTTTCAAAGTTTTAATATTCTAAATTCCATCTATTTTTGTTGGAAAGGGCCTTTTACGACCACTAATTCATCAAAACCACAGAAACACCAATAAAATATATCTAGAACACATCCAACAATGGAAAACAGCATTGAATGTAATCTACATAACATTTCAGACACACTTTACCCCATTGTTTCCTGATGGAAGCAAAAGAAGGAAACAGGAGTCAGGTCATAGGTCAGAACTAATCACAGAAACTGACACTAGCCAAAGAGCTGAACATTTATGTTTGACCCCTATTTTTCTGTGTTTGGTTGCTGATACAGAAGAGCGGATGTCCATGTTTGGCTGTGATAATATCAACATACAACTGCAGCCTGTCCAGGTCCTCGTCCATCTACCTCCCAGTAATTTAGAATGTGGCTCAGCGTAGTCCTGTGTGTGACTCTGAGCAGCTCTTTCCATCACTCATCCGCCTCTAGAACCAGAACCATCATGAACAAAGCGGAACTTTAAGGCCCCGCTCGTCCTGCTTGGACCAGCACAATAGAGACTCACTGTTTCGGCATCTCTCCAATTTGAAATGTGGGAATGCCACCATCCGGGACTGTATATCTGACACTAGCCACAATGGCTGAAGCCACAAATGTCATAAGGTGACAGGTTCTTGAAGTAGACATGACCACAAATCAGTGAGTGAAAATGTCCGCCGTTCAGCGGTGAAGAGACTGATTTATAACGCTGACGCGTGTCCTGGATTAGCACCAGTTTAATTATCGCCGAGCAAACACGATCACAAGGAATCCATATGAAAGATGACGGTGTTTGAGAGGCCTGTAAAGCAACGCAGCAGTGGGAACACGCAGGAAGAGCATTTACAAAAGGCGAACACAGGAAAGGAAATGTAGTAGAAGAAAAAGACAAGTAAGTCCTTCGAGCTGGAGACTGGAGCCTGACAGCTCATCTATATGTCTGTTTAACAAGGACGTTGCTGCAACTTTGAATAAGAAGATGTGTAGAGCTGTTAAACTGACTGGGAGGTGAGGTAATAACAGGATGTCTCCACAGCAACAGCTGAAACGTGACAAAAACAGGTCTAAAAGGATCTGATCACAATCCAACAATAATCAGCCCATTTTAATGCCAGTTTAACGTGTATATCCAGCTCATGGTTACATCTTAAATGCACAGATGTGTGACAGCTGTGAGTCATTTCAGTGGGTAAATATTGGAACTATGATCTATCACAAAAGAGCAGTCTCGCCATTGAGGAGAATATAATATGCAAAGAAACTCGACTGAACCCGGAGCATTTGGGAAGTGGTAAACAAACCTGGCGAGCTCTGGAATGGAGTAAATCTGTGGTTCTGGGGCGGTCAGTTCTTCGGCGGAGGGATTTGTTCGGGGCTTTGGTGTCCACAACCGAGACCCAAACCACAAGATAAGGTGATAAGTTCAAGGACCTTATATGGTGTCGGGACAACTCACGGAGAGCGTCTTTATATTCGAGTTCTCAAATAATTATCTTTTTTCCTTCGGCTCCCAGGGAAACACATGTAAATCCAAGGCTATAAAGAGATTGTTAGCGCTTATTATTGTTAGCTGTGGCTCTCACAGCTGGAATATCTTTGAAAACCTTGGCACAAGTGCGCTGGACGGTGTTCATTTTCAGCTGTGAAAACTGTTTGCCGTCTACCTAAAAATAACAAAGAACGGGAGAGAGAGTCGGGATTGGATCCCCGCTCCTCTCTGTAATTCAGTCACCCATTTTCTGTAAATATACAGCTGGAAAAAGGCAAAGTGCCGGGCATACACCGATGTTTGGATGGCTGAATTAAAATGGAATCTCACAGCGCTGTCCTCTGCATCACGCCGTCCCAATCTCCTCCTATACATTGGCCTTCCTGTATAAACACCGCAATCAGTGCATCTCTCATTCCCTCAAACCAAAAACAGACCTTCGAAAACAGCTTCACGCTCAAGGAGACCAGAGGAGGGAAACCTGCTGGTCTTTTACGGCGCTGGGCTGGGAGGAAGCGCGCACGAGAGAGAGGGAAAGAGAGAGAAAGGAGACCCTGACAAGGGGCCATACTCACAGTGGTTCCTGGCAAACGCCTCTGTGCCTCAATCGAAGAGAGGTCGGGATCGTCAAGCCCTGTTTAAACAGTAACCAAAGAGAAAGAGAGTGTCATCAAAGAACTGACTCTGTAATCAGTCCTGTCTACGCTTTGATCTCAGGGAGGGCCGATGGAAAATAATTATGCGTTCCTGCAAGCACTTTTGCGAGCAGCGCGGTAACGGCGAGGCTGTCCGTGCGAGGGCGACGGGGAGGTGTGGAACGCTACATGAGGGAAACAACAGCAGACCCGCCGAGACACTTCTGTCCTACGGGCCCTGAAAGCTTCTGGCAACCTGCCTCCTTCAGGGACGAGGGGTCACGGGGAGACGTGGGGGCCGACATTATCTTGCCCCTGGTGGCGGTGGTGATGCTGGTGAGGGGGGGGCTGACTCGACTGCCCCTCTGCATTTCAAAGTGTCTGGGCTCGTTTGTGCTTGGGTTTCTTATTGTGCACCTCATTCGGCGAGCGTCTCCCTGTGATCTGAGACACAATGGAGCAGAGGGCGACACCGCTTCATGCACACTTTATTCTTTCATCTTCCGTTAGTATGAAAGCCGCAGACATCGAGTCGTCGCCGAAAGAGGGAGACCCATTATCATCCTTTAAACTGAATCAGCGCGTGGCCGACGCCACGTGAGACCATGTCTACGAGGTCCAGACAGACGCCTGAAGATGCGAAGCAAAAGCAAATTATTAACATCCATTTTTATCTTATTCAATATTATGATGCTTCCTGCTTGACAAAGTAAGGTCTCTCGCGTTGATTTCCGAACACGCTCGTCGTAACAGATGAAAGGCGCCTCAGCCCAAATGGGCTTGCCTCCACTCTCAGGCAATCACGGTCTGGATGCACGGACACGTAATCAATTGAGAAATCCATGACGGTTCGGCCATTCGGAACACACGGGGAGACAAGCAGTCATCCCTCACGCGCCCTTTCGTGACTGATGCATCTACTTCCCGTCTGCAGCGTGTACGACTGTATTGCACGCGCGCGCAACATTGGATCGTGCATAATGCATCGAGGTTGTCTAAACACCGTGATGGTGAAACCGGCAATGGGAATCAGTCATTCTGCCGAGACTGCATGTTTTCATTTTGAGTGATTGGCCTTTGGGGGTGGGGGGGGCGCTCAGTCTGAGTGCTTCTGCTCATGACTGCTGTTGGGTCTGTTGACTTTGACCCTACCAATGGAAGTGACCTTAATAAGCAGCGCTCCATCTTCTGCTGTCTGGGCCTTAAAAGCCTCTGAAAGAAATAGATGAATGCAATAAAATAAATGTAGCAATATGTTCAGAGTTCTGGCAGTTAAATTAAATTACTTGATGTGTTGATTGTAGGTCTAGAGATGCTGGTAATCCTTTGGTAATCATTCTAATTATTTTCTGATACGTCAATGAGTAAACAGGCAGCTGACACTTTAATATTATAATCATCATACATTAAATGTTATATCATGTTTCATAGTCATTCTAACGACCAAATAAAATGAAGCAATCCACCATGAATTAATTATTGATGATTGTTTCACTAAGCCAAGTCTAACTAAACAAATGAACTTCATCTTGACCTCCACAGACACTTCAGCGTTGTAATATTACACAATATCACAGGTGAGATCACACAGACGGAGACTGCTGGGGGGGTGTGTGTGTGGTGGTGGGGGGGTAGAGAGAGAGACAGAGAGACAGAAAGACAGAGAGAGAGAGAGATTCTGTGATTAGAGGCATGTGTTGTAGAGCCCTTTCAGCTATGCCGGTGTTCTGCATCCTCACATGGTTCAGTATCTTTGGCTGAAGGACGCTTTGACTTGTAGAGTACAGTAGATCAAACCCCCAACCGTCAGATCACTGGATGGACGCTCAGCTTATTACAGCCTGTATTTATAGTATATTTAGTGCAAGGCAGCAACCCTGGTGACAAGACTAATTATGACAGATGGATAGGTAGAAGACATGCTATGTAATATAAAGGGCAATTAAGTCTGCTTATGGAGAAGGCTGGGGTGGATGATTAGGTCAAACACACCCTTCACCCAGAAGGCCGCAGGGAAGCCTGGATCAGTGTTGACTTATTTCAACTATACACTTAAACAGGCCGAATAACAGTGATGCTAAACACTACCCAGTCTGTATTCTAATGAACTTCTAAAGAACACCGACAACATAGCTGTTTTGGGGTTTTAAGGAACATGTTGTCCTTTTTGTTAAACAAAGTGTATAAAGAATAAGATCTGCCGGCAGTGCAAGCAGCACAGCGGTGTCGTTTTCAGCGCCTGCTGCGATACAGGGACGACGCGTCACCGTACGGCAGGCAGACCGGCACCTGGGGGAGTTCTGGCAGCGGCTGTCGCGCCCATGATTGAGCAGAGCGGAGATGCGAGGAAGCAGGGATGCAGATAGGAGAGGAGCTGAGCCAGGCGGAGGAAAAGAAGGGGCGGGAGAGGGAGAGGTGGATGAAAGAGGAGGCAGCGACAGATCCGGGAAAGAGGTGGCAGGGGAGGGCTGGAAGAGAGGCAGGCGGAGGCAGGGAAGCCGGCAGGTGCTCCGGCTGCCAGGGGGGAAGGATGAGGCAGCAGAGACCCAATAACCAGGGACGTGTCCGGTAAATGTCCAGGTTTGTGTCCTGTTTTCTGTAAAATTAACTTTCCCGGGAAGTGACTATAGCCCAGCGGCCCCCAGTCTCCTCGACAATGAAACCGCATTAAATTCAATTCGGCTTTATTTGTATAGCGTTAAGATCAAATTTGTCCTGAGGAAACCCAAACAACAGCAAAGAAATAAAGTCTCCTTTAACAGGGAGAAACCTTGAGCAGGACCAGGCTCATGTGGAGGGACCCTCCAGGTGAAGGCCGGATGGGTAAAGGAGGAGGAGAAGAGCAGAAAGAGGAGAGAACAGACACACAGGAATTACAGAAAAATACATTAGAGTGAGCAATCAAAGAGAGAGCTGATTCAGCTAGCCACGGTGTTTGATAGCCAGCTGGAAGGGAGACATTTATAGAATTTGACTGAGAAACATCATTGTCTAACTGTCGGCCTTTCAATCCTCCCCCCTAATCTAATCCCAGTTCAGCGTCAGATGGTGGGTTTTTATTGCGTCTGACACCAGGTGGATTATGTCAGTTAATTCACGACGAATCAAACAAAGGCTAACGCTAATCCAGCACGGCGCTCCGGTGTGATGTCTGACGCTCTGGATTTATTCACAACATTCCAGCAACCAGCCTAATCCTTAACGAACCAGACGGGACAGTATCCCAACCGACAGCGTCTGCCTCGTTACAGCTGCCTGATGTGCTTCACCTCCATCTTCCCTCCAAAAATCCTCCCCATGAAGGAAACAATCTTCAGAAAAAACAATACAAAATTAGATCTATATCTGTATATCTATCATATATATATCTATATTGATATAGATAGATATAGATATAACTATATATAGATATATATAGTTATACACACACACAGACACCTACATGCACACATACATGCACACATACACACACTTCCCAGCTTTTCTGCTGCCATTAAGCCCATATTCGGAGTGCCTTCTGCTTCTCTTAAGGTTTAAGTT
This sequence comes from Lagocephalus sceleratus, assembly GCA_911728415.1. Lineage (NCBI taxonomy): Eukaryota > Metazoa > Chordata > Actinopteri > Tetraodontiformes > Tetraodontidae > Lagocephalus > Lagocephalus sceleratus. The sequence goes on along the minus strand of CAJVRN010000036.1, from coordinate 6,779,637 downwards.
TTGACATTTTGAAATCGATAGAAGGCAGAGATTTCTTCCCCCCAGTTTCATGAAGCCTGGCTGAAAACACTTCAATCAGGCCCGTAGAGGACCTGACACAGGAGACAGAGGGATCGATCCGTAATGAGTGGAGGCCTACCTGGGCTTCCACTCAAGGCTCGTCTCTTTCCAGCTACTTCAAACCCACAGCCCCCATTCCCACATTTGTTGATTACATCAATGTGGAAGGACATTTTTCTTTCGTCCAAAACTACAAAAAAACACAACAAAAAAAAAAGGATGGAGAACAAAACAAGATTCCGGCTGATTTGGCCCGTCAGTAAAAAAGTTTTGCTGTTATGAGTGCAGCACAGCGTAGAGCCTTCCTCAGCCGAGGGGCAGTGAAATAATGAGCAGGTCACCATCAGTGTTTGATGAAGAACAGTAGACATTAGAAAATAGGGACCATTTAGCGAGGACAAGAAAATGTTTTAAACCTGAAAAGGGGGGGCATTTGTGGTTAGTGAGGACATTCCAGCTGCTCTGCGCAACTCCCACGGGCTGTTTGAGGGTTAAGATGTGGTTTTAGGGTTTGGGCCAGTGAAGGTGAGGGTTAGCGGCAGTGGAATGCATTATGTCAGTGAGTGTCATCACAGCAATAGAAATACAAAGGCAGGCATGCACAAGGGTCAAAAATGATACATGTATGTTTACCATAAATGTCACATGTATCACATTGGTAATTGGTCACACATGTGCACCGGAGTGTAACATACAAACTGAAAGAAGTCAACATACAAGCAAAATAGACATAAAGAAGCAAACAAACAAATTGGTTGGAACCTTTTTTTTTTGCTTCCATCTTTCAGGGGATTATGTTGATGGTATGGTCAAAATCTTTTCTTTTTTTAATAAAAACAATTAAAATTGAAGCTATTTGGCTTCCATCTCCTGTCTCATTGTGTGTAATGAGGCAAAACCAGTGGAGTTAAACTGGAACTCTGATGTCTGTGATACATCAGAAATGGAACAAATGTGGACTTTAGCCATGACTGATGTTAGATTCTAGGCCTGATTATTATCCCAGTCTGTGTGTGTGTGTGTGTGTGTGTGTGTGTGTATGTGTAGTATGAATGCTGTCTAGTACTGACCCCCCCCCTCTCCTCCTCCCCAGTCCCACTACTGCAGCCCCACAACTGTGCCAGAAATGTATTGGCTGTTTCAAAAGATGCTATTGTATCATCAAGCCAGCCCAGCTAATTAGGCTGCAGTCGGCCTTCCTCTGTTGAATACACAGTCCCTCTGGGCCCCGCAGCTGCTCCTACTATAGAGGTTAAGTGCTAAAACATGTTCCCCCCCGCTAAATGACTCACAGAGGTATAGACCCAGTGAATTTGCCAGTTGCTAAAGAGAACTCTGTGTTTGTCAGAGCAGCCAAACGTCGAAGCTCGGGGCAGCGATCCGTTCAGCGGCTCGTCTTTGGAATGTTGCATTTAAGGTCCGTCCGGATTATTCTGGCGTGGGGTTCAATTGTAGAAAAACCCAATTCCGTGTCACTCCAGAAACAGCCGAAGATGATCCAGAAGTTACTGAGAGTGCTTTCATGTTGGAATCGTTCTCATTTCCACGTCTCTGCACAAATGAACGCTACCCAGACAAGTTACACCAGAAAGACGCAACACAGGCAGAGTTACTAATTGGCAATATGTTGCAAGATGACAGCTTTTAATCATGAATACCAGTGAAACAATGTCAGGATGAAACCACACAGAGTAGATGATGCTAGATGTAGTACAGAGGGGAGTGTGTGTGTGTGTGTGTGTGTGTGTGTGTGTGTGTGTGTGTGTCTGTGTGTGTGTCAATTGGTCATACTTCACAGATATTTTGTGATTGAACGTACAGTGGCCAGTAGACAACATTTGGATGGTACAAGGTCACCACAGACGTGATTTTCAGTTTAGGTCGTCAGTCTGCTAGACTCATATTTGACCATCTACTGTCAAAAACAAAAACTCTGACATACCTCATTTGGGTGGTTTTCAGCCTCTTTAACTTCTTCTTCTTCTTTCTTGTGTTGATGGCAGCCTACAAGCAGCCCGAGGTCCATGCTGCCATCTATTGTCTTGGGTGGGTCACATCTTTTTTTTTTTTTTAACTCCATCCATGAGGTCAACACTGAAAGGTTTATATGTTAAGATGTGCTTATCATGAGCTGGCTGTATCATTTTGATGACTAAGCAAAGGTAAAGTACAGGTCAGATAAGTGACCGTTAATGGTAATATTGTTGCCCATCATGCAACACGCCTCTAACCCAATGTCACTTCTCTAACGTGGAAGCACAATATGGATAAAGATAGATGCTAATGAGGTGTGTGGATTATGATTAGGCAGCATTTTTGAAAATTGCTTTGAAAGCAGGGTAAACTGTGCCAGCTGCTGTCAACAGATGACTATCTGCATTTGCCGTAAATCCTCTGCAGACTGACGTGGGCCTCTCGCTGACTTCAAACGGTATGACCTAATAACACTCTTCACCTCGTGCTCCCTTCATCTCCAGGAATTCACGTGATGTCATCGAGCCCCGGCCGAGTCACTCTCCCTCAAACGAGTGTCAGGACTATGGAACGGTTCATCCTCCACCAGCCTGAATTCATCACCAACCAGGGCAGTATACAGCCTGGACCAACTGTAAAAATTAGACAGTAAATAAGTGGAAAGCAGTAAAAGAGGTTGGGAATGTCACATTAAAATGCTGTGTTGCATTTTGGATGCTATTAAATCTGCAGAAAAAGTGTTAATTTGAGGCCTCCTCTCTGACGGTGTCACTTCACGCGCCTTTCCCCGCGCGGTAGATTTGTTATATGGCGGGCCGGTAAAGTGGTCCAATGTGAAAACCATCTACCCAAAGTCAGAGAAATGTGATGTGAATGGACGTCGATAATAAATAGCGGCGATAAGCGGGGGAGGGACCCATCATCTGGCGAGGAGATGAGTCCACGCGAGGACGAAGCGGCCATAAAAGCCTGAATGAAGAGATGTAAAACAATAAGGCCATGAGAGGGGGCAGGTGGTGGTGGTGGTGGTGGTGGGGCGGCTGCAACGACCCCCGGCAAGTGAGTGCAGGATGGAGATAGAGAGATAAATGCAGAGGAGCAGAATCGGAGGAGAGCGGGAGGCGGAGGAAAGAAAGATTGTGAGTCAGCCGTGTCTGCACTCCATCAAAAACTGTGTCAGTCATTCGCTAGCAGTGACCAGAACCCCCCCCACCACCACCGCCGCCACCACCACCACCACCCACCCCCCACCCCCCACCGCTGCCGCTCCTTTCTCTCCAACTAACACATTAATTCCACTTCTTTTAACCGTCAGCCAGGGGTGTCCTCGGCTGAATGTCAATCCTCCAGCTCAGGGTGACAGACTGAGTGAGGGAGGGGACGGCAGTGCCGGGGTGGCCGCGACCGGTGGAGGCCTGCTCGGAATCCTCAGAGGCCTTTTCTATGCGGGGGTCTCACCCCAAACGACCTTCCTCTTTTACCATTCGAATTATGCCCCTTTTATCGGGCCCCCTGTCCCCTGGACTGGTGTGTCCAACTGTACTCCAGTGTTTGGTGGGAGGGAGGACAGCAGCAGTCTGTCTGTGGTTTAAACACCCTCAGGACAATGACACAGAACAAAGATGGACATGCGACCACTTCCTGACACGGAAATAAATTCAGTATATGACACCATGAGTGCATTTTCATCTCGCACTAGTGATCACCAATACCAGATAATGCGATTGAAATGAAATATGTACTTCCTACCTGTATTAACCAAGAGTTCTGAGCACGTGATGGAGCTCCAAATCATGGACAAAACAATAAAGAGAGGAACTTCAACATAATGATTCGTTTTTAAAAGGATGACACTTCAAAAGTGACCATTTCTTCATCTACCATAGGCATTAAACTTAGCAGGTTACTGCTCACTCCTGTAGGGATCATCGCGTGTGGATGTCACGTCTGCAGCTCACATCAGGAGGCCTGATAAATAGAACACAAGTGGCGTATATCTGGTCAACGTGGCATGCGAGGACAATAATTACACTTCCAGGCCGACACCCAAGGTCGACGGTCTCCAACAGCTGCCCGATCACTGCCGGCTATTCCTCCTCCTCCTGTCTGGACTTGGCGGCGTATAAAAAACACATCAGGCGGTGTGTTTTTCATGTTGTCACATGATAGCAGATGAAGGCCCGAGTCAGTATCGGGCTCCTTGGCGGGTTGCAAACAAGGAAAGGGGAAGTTGAGGTGTTACGTAAGTGCCCCCCACACACACACACACACTTTCCACCTGTTGGCGGTGCTTTTATACTCGTCTCGCAGGATTTCAGAGGGAAGCTGGGAGTTCTTGAGGAAAATGCAGGAAATGCTGACGAGGACAAACGCGCAGACGGCCAATTGAGATTCAGAAAGGGATTCAGAGTGGAGTTCAAATGAGGCGGCCGTACCACCGGCGCTCTCTTTAACGAGTCATTGAGGAACCAGCGATCGGGTGCGTCAGCCTGATCAGGCTTTCATCCTCCATCTACAAGTTGAAATTACTTGGACAGACTGGCCTCCGCCGACTTCTGAAGGAGGGAGGGAGTATTCCGAAGTCGTCGGGCGTCTCCTGAGCACTCGCGGGGGAGGCGGGGGAGGCAGTCTCGGGTAACTCAAGGCCTCAGCACTCAACCCCCAGTCTGCCGTTCGGCTACCATAACCCGCGTGTATGTAGCTCACGTCCCAACATGAGGGATCCTCTCCAGATGATTTTTTTTTATTAACATGTCCCCTGTTTTTTTTCATCAACTGAAAAGGTTAGCGGTTCATTTGTAATACCCCTCATGAACCGTCTCCACCCCGCCAAAGCCCCCACCGCCCACCCTTCATCAGACATGTCCTTTAGCCGCGAGAGGACATTTCAATGGCGTCGTCCTCCCCTCCTCCTCCCAAACACAAGTAGAGAAATATCAACCAGGGTATAAATAACCCAGGCCAGGTTAATTATTTGGCGGACACGTTCGCAGATTAATATCCGAATAAAGAGCGACGGCGGACGGAGAGGAGGAGGAGGAGGAGGAATGAGGGGCAATTGAGTGGAGTTAGTGGAGAGCAACAGTGCTCCGGATAGATGCAGGAGCGGAGTTCAGCCCCCAAGGCTGACAACATGCCGTCTGAGAGCGGAGAGATTAACCGAGCCTGGTGACATCACGCCTGCAGAGACTGTTATGAGGAGCATCCATCACACGCAGGAGAGGAGAGAACCAGCAGAGGTAAGAGGAAGTAGCTGGGATTCAGACAGGCACACTTCTGAGGAGGTGTGATTCCAGTGTTTACCAACTGTTTGTTCCTGTCTCACCGATATTAAACATGCAAATAAATCAGTGCACGTGTGAGATCCTGGCAGATCTGATCAGTTCAGAGGCACCATGTGGAGTTATTATCATCACAAATGCACAAACAACCCAAATACCCTTAATCTAGACAAGGGGTAAAGCCTGTATTGACCTAGTGGCGTGTGTGTGTGTGTGCATGTACGTGTGTACGTGTGCGTGTTTGTGTGTCTGAGTCTGACCTAGTCTGCTTGGGGCAGTGACAGGACCCCTGAGCTCTGTTCACCTGAGGAGGGCAGACTGGGGTCACTTTTCTGTTTTTGAAGAGGAAGAGAGAGAGAGAGAGAGAGAGAGAGAGAGAGAGAGAGAGAGAGAGAGAGAGAGAGAGGGAGGGTGGGGGTGGGGGGATGTCCCTGTTTCTTGTTTCCCACTGAGCAAATCTTGACACAGCAGGAACATTTGTGGTGAACAAACTTGTGTGATTTCTTATTTTGCGACAGGAGGATTCTTTTTTTTCTCATGCTGTAAAACATCAACATTGTTCTCTTTTAATTGATTTGATCCACTCATTTTATAACATTTCATTCATGTTATTTTCACTCTCAAGAACATCAGCAGGAATCTAAAAAAGAATTTCAATCCAGCCGGAGCTGATTGGGGTTATGTAACAGTCCTGGACTCTAGATGTGTCATTTGGGGATTTATTCATATGTTTTTATCAACGTTCACCAAACGACTCTTGTTTACTCTGAGGGGATTTGCTCAGCTCGGCTGGTGTTGGCCCCCGTCATTGATCACCTTCTGGCCCTTCTGCAGATGGAGGACTCGGAAGAGTCTGTCGGGACAGACTGGTCAGAAATGGACTCCTCAGAGGCCTGGAGTCTGATCAGGCCCCGGTCATTTTCCTGCACCAGGTCTTTTTTTTTTTTTTTTTGCCTCCCGCCCTTCCCCCATTCATCCATCTATCTGCCCTCCACCCACCGATCTCCCCTCTCACCCCTCTGGCCCTGCAGGGCAGGCCCTGCCTTCCATCTGTTGTCTGTCCCAGCTAGGAGCAGCCCCGGTCCCCCCTCCACTTGCATTTACAATTCAATTAAAAACACCAACCCCTTCTTCCTCCTCCCTCTCCTATTCCTTCTCCTCCTCCACTTCTTTTTTTTTTTTTCCTTTTTTTCCTTTTTCCAGCCGTGCCTGGATGAGCACAGCAGAAAGACCCCCGCACCCCATGCGGGGATGCGGCCGTGACACACACACTTACCGAGCCCACGGATGACGCAAACACACACTGACACACAAACACACAGCGTGCGCAAAGGAGCAAAAGGAGGGAGTGACACGGTGGAGACGGCGGCGCGCACGCACAGGCGGATCTTTTTTTTTTTTCTTTTCTGGGCCCGTTTTGACGGAGTGAATAGAAAACAGGGTTGGTGGGGCTAAGCCTGACAACAATACGGCTGCAGAAAGTGGGTCAGACTTTGCATTAGAATAACGTATGTAATGATGATGTAACAGCCCAGGAACAACTGAAAAAGTGGGATTGTTTGATAGATTAGGGGCCGACGACACTGTGTTTGTCAGCTGTATTGGAAAAAAAAAAGATAGATCCTGAGAGAAGATAGCCGCTGCTAGTTTGGTTCTGCTGATCATCAAGTTCCACTTTTTGATACAATTTGAGTTAAAAAGCAACGTAAGCGCACGGGTGTCTAAATTTAAGTCCTTTATGAATCTCTCTCCTCTCTCTCTGATGCTGCTGTAATGTGAAAGCAATATCCACAGGCATCCTTCTTCTTGGAAAAAAAAAAAAAAGGTGGGTGGCGGTAGTGGTGGTGGGTGGGTGGGGGGGTGGGGGTGTTTAATATTTAATTACGGTGGTGCCAACATGCAACTTTTATCACTTTCTTGTGTCATTTGCATCGCAGGCGAGCCCAGAAGATATAACGCGGAGCAAAGGGGGGGTGAGGGAGACAAAGGGAGAGGCTGAGAGGTCTGAGGGAGAAGGAGAGGGAAGCCGAGGATTTGAGCTACCACGGGGAGCCCCGTCCAACCACGGGAGCTCAAGAGCCGTGGAGGAGCAGGGGTCTAAACCGCGACAACCGCTGCTCAGAGGGGGTCGCTTGTGTCAGATATATCACCTAGTCTGCCCCCGCACCACCCCGCCCCCTCCCCCCCCCACACCCGCCTACCTTCAGCTGCCCGTTGGCGCTGAACCAGAGAGCAGTAATGACTGATAACGTGTGTAATTACCAGTCCAACAGTCAGGGACAGCTGATGAGGAATCAGACGAGCACGCCGCTCCACTTCCACCAACCCCCCAACCCGCCCCCCCCACCGTTCCCCTTCATTCACTCTGAATGGAGCAGCACTTCTTATTGGATGCTGCTGCTGCAGACGGTCATTAAGACGGCCATGGAAATGAAAAGGGGGGGGTGTAGCTGTCATTAACATGAGAATGCATGTCAAAGCCATTTTGATATTGCTTTAATTTCATTGCGGAGAAGCACCGGGGTCTCTCGGCCTCGCTGTATTGTGCTTCCATGTAAGGATCTATACCATCACCTCACCCTAACAGCTGAGTAACGGCCGGTAAACTGTTTTGTTCATATCCTCATGACCTTTGGCCTCTAAAGCTGCAGGGGAGTCACCAACCTGCTGTAAATATTTGATAGACTAAAGTCAGAGGGGTCTGGGGTGCTGGATCTCCACCTGGTTAAACCTGTACACCTGGAGGCTAGTCTCCGGGCTTATGACAAGTCTCGGGAGCATCCTGGCCGGCCCCCTAGGCTCCCCCGCGGTGGTGGCCGGGGCAGGTGTCACATTTACGGCTCGCACAACCTCTGCATTTTCCACGGCGCAGCCACGGAGGGAATCACCTCTGGACCGGATGGTTTCAGAACGAAACGCGGTCAGGCGAGGATATGGGGGAAGCGGCGCGCAGAGGGAGGCGAGAGTCGGGTTTTGGAAAGCGCTCAGCGCAGGAGGGGGTCTGTTTAAAATACGGTGCACTGCCCAGGGTCCGCTCTGCTCGTCGGCACACTTTCCGTTGGCTCTCAGGAATAAATACTTGACTGTGTTTTAAGACTTTTCTGAAGATGGGATACCCCCACAGCAGGATTCTCAGTCTGCTGGGATGGAAACTCTTCTGATCTTCCTCTGTTTCCAACGATTACATGAGACTCTGAAGAGAATGCTTTTAAGCTATTTATGTAACAAAGTCCAAAGGAAAAGTTCTGACAGCTTCAGCGGCCATTTGCAATTAACGGGTCGGACGTGTTGAGGTTTGCAGTGAAGCAGGGCAGCTAATTAATTCTGAAGATAAAATAACGGAGATAAAGTGCAATTTAAATGTGTTAAATCCCATGATTTATGATTAACATACTCTCGGTTTTCTGCTGTTGAGTGAAAACTTTAACATTTCTAATCCCTTGAATCCAAATAACATGCGATTATCTTCACATGGCATGTTTAACATGTTTAAAAGCCACCAGCAGGATGCGAAAACATTTGAAAACATGTGTTTACTTCCGCTGATAAAGGGCGCAGTGATCGATGGCTGTGTCAGGCAGCTACAGTAACAAGTTAGTAATTTAAAAAATGACGTTTCTGTGGCGTTAGCATCTTTTCTCTTTCCTCCCATCTAAGTGACTCCATATTGCGCTCAGCATGCACGTGCACACACGACGTAGCCCCGTCCTCGTCTGCATGCCTCCGTACAGACAGAGAGTGCTGAGCTGGTTGCGGAATCAGGGCTCCTACCGGGAGAACCTTGATTAGAGTCGTCAGATGTTTTCTTGCCATATAAATTATCAGAGCCTCCGACATTCCTTGGAACAGGGCACGGTTTGTTTTCAGGTATTCCGCAGCGTGATGGAGAGGGCAGCCTATCGGTCCTGGCATGCCCAGGTAGGGCAGAGAGCGGGCGGGGAGGCGAGCTCTGGTGAAGGAGCTGTTGTTTTAGAGGGAGGCCTCCCATCCAGCCCGCTTTTCCGATTTGTTGGTCCCCAACTGGGACTCAAACAGATTCCTTTCAAACCCCCCCCAAAAAACATGTGCAGATGTACAAAGTCTGTGAGGATGGAGTTGAGCCAACTATCATAGCGGCAACTTCTGGTTGATCCATCAAGGGCAAGGTCCAATTCTAAAAAGCAGATTCCACCTGCATACATGTTGACCTTAAATCAAAGATATTAGCACAGCCTGAACATGTGGTGCACAGAGGAGGAAGCACGCGTTCCTCCATTCCATGTGTCAGTGGTTGTTTAAAGAGAGGAAACAGGCAGCGCTGGCGTCGGGATCTGAGCCCTTGTCTGTTTTCGGCTCTTCCTGTCGAGTTTTAATGCATGTGGCCCCCGGAGCGGAGCGTTGCTGCAGCTTGGGAGCGGCAAATGTGACATCTCCGAGGAACGGAGTCACCGAGTTAATGGAGGTGCGCACAGGAGGGGGGCCTGAGAGAGCGCTATCACTAGAAGTACGTCCGCTAACACGGGACGCCGACGTAGGATCAGTTTCCCAGCTCCACCGAGGCCGCGGCCTGGCGTCGCCCACTTTCATTTCCAGTCGGCTTTGGGAACAAAAGACAGGAAAAGTCGGACCTCATTAATTCCTGTCGCTCGCCTTGACTTTCATTCTCTGGCTCCCGATGTGTTTGCTATCATTTGTATACCATCTGATCAATGGGTCAATAGATCAATACATAACAAATGACACTGCGGGTGTTAATGACAACCCGGGATTAGGACGGATAAGTCCGCCCGGGAAGATCGATCGGTTAGCAGCTAGCCTCCGCCGCAGCACGCCCCAGACGTGCGCCAGTGCTCACGAGCACGCGGGAGCAGGAGCGGATCATCCAGGGCCGCGTCTCCGCGCCTCCCTCCCCCCAAACAACTGCACCAGAGCACCCTTTCATCCCTCCCAGTGCATGCTCTCCGGAGCCTGGAGAAGATTTGCCCGAATGCCAAGATGAGAGACTGCGCTAATGCGGAAATGTCAAAGGACCTTAATGAACACGGGGGGGGCTATAACCGTGATCAAGGCTCCCTGGAGGAGCGGCAGCAGTGTACAACCCAATCTCTGGGCCTCAGCCTGGCTCCTCCGGATCGATCTGAATGGATTTTCTGCTTTTGCACACACCTGAACGCCGTCAACGGGGGGTGGGCAAGTGTGAATTTGGTTAGTTTTTCACCTCCCGTCTGACCCTCATACTTCAATTCCTGTTGAATCCATATTTTTTTTTCCCAGTGCATGGAAACCTTTTGGAGCTGTTTTTGGCAGGCGGGACTTGTTATAAAACAGAAGAGTGTGTTTGTGGTGGTCTGGATTTAAGTCGGCTCTTCCTGCCCTCGCACTGAAAGGCTCCTTTGGAAACGAGGCCCTGGACAGCTTTGGTAACCGTCCGGTGAAACACACACACACCCACACGCGCACGCACATACACAAGCAAGCATGCACACCCGGGTTCACACGGGTCGCTCTCTCATTACTCAGCATAAGGCTTTCACGCTTGACCCGCTTTTTAACTTTCTGATCTGGATTAGTGGCAGATAATTTAGGGAGGAGAGGAGCAGGGAATGTGAGTCTGCCTGAGCTGAGGGGCTTACAGGTAGTGCGCGGCTATCATTCAGCAGCGGAACCCAAGACGGAGTTGACACAGCTGCCTCGGAGATTTACCGCTGCCTCTGCTGCTGCTGCGTGGAGGAGCCTGAGAGGCAGAGACAGAAATATCCACCCCGGAGCTGAAACGCATGAATGATAGGACGCTTCTCAGTCATGCTTGGTGCAAAAACACAATAATAATGATATTACTGCTATTTCCTACCAAGAATTCTCAGTACGGTTCCATTTACGGTGCCTTCGCTGTCACGGTAATGTCCTTTTCACACCAGAGGAACATTTTCTTAGTTTGGAGAACTATTAAATTCCTCATTCTTTGCTTGTTCAGATCACAAGAACTCCTTATCTAATGTTTTTGAGTGGGGTCCAAATAAATACAATAGCTACAGGCAAAAAAAGGTAGTATTTTGTGTTGATCTGTAGGTTTTTAAGTACTATTATTAATGCAAATGCTATGTAGCTTCAGGTGAACTACTCTACTGTTTCCCTTGTGCAGAAGGTGCTGATGGCTAGTGCTACATAGTTACTTCATAATGAGTTTGCCTTGACAGGAGGATGTCAGCTTCCCAGAAAAATGATCCTGCAAGGTGAAGTTTCCATATCTGCATTTCTATGACTCAGTGTGAGTGGTAGCACCCAGGTAACCAGCACTTCTTTACCGCTGTTCAGATGGAGGCTAATAAAAATAGGCTCAGGTTGTCAGATGTCCTGAAAGCACCACTGTAACATCTGAAACTTCAAACGACCACATGCACCATGTAGCCCAACCAAGAAGGGGGGGGGGGCTGGAGCCTTCAAAAACATCACCAACATTTAACAACAAGTAGCAACGAGCTGTTGCGTGTTTCATCTAAGGATCAGCGTTTTGATTTGAGTTACAAGTAAACAAAACTCTGAATATCTTTCTCAGTGTAGAAAAATCGTGGGAGCAGCACCTCGCTCAGGGGTGTGAGTGTAGGATACAAGGTTGGGTGGGTAGTGGGGGGGTTCTTTGGGTGATGGGGATCAGTGATAAATCCATTTACATCCTCCCCTGTTTCATTTGCTCCCCTGGACTTTGTCTGGGTCTCCACATTCGGTCTTGTTTACCCGTTAAGCCGAGTGTGACTAAAGCAAATTCCCACAGCCCGAGGTGGGATCGCAGCCGGGGGGCTGACGCGGACGTGGGATGCCAGGTTTAAGGTAGGCTCGTAAGGAGAGGGTGGTGGTGGGATGGGGGAGGAGGAAGAAGAGGAAGAGGAGGAGGAGGGGGGCCAGTGACGTAGGCCATGGAACCACTCAGAGCTGTAACCCACCTTCCCTCTCCCAGCCCCCCATGGCTTAATTATCATGTGCAGCCTAGTGGAGATGAAATAACGGAGGCTCTCACACGAACACCCACACAGGGAGGATCTGAGGACTCCGCACGCACGTACGCACAACACACACACACGCACACACACACACACAGCCAGACAAATGCACAAATAGGAGCAGAGAAACAACATGGTCTGCTTTTAATCGAAGCTAATCGGCAAGGAAAATAAACAGGCTGGCATGGCAGACATCTATCTGCAGCCGAGGCTGAGGCTGCCAGATAAGGAGAAGCAGGCCTCGCAGACATGTGTTCCCCTCTTTAAAACCGCCCGCTCCTGTCGGCAGAATTAAGCTTTAATACGGGTCTTAGAGGGAAGCATCTGCAGGGTGAAAAGGTGAAATTATGGGATGGATTTCCCCCCCAGACACATCAATTATATGTAACGGATTTTTTATTTGCCGGGGTCAGAGCCTGTCCCCGTCATTTTTGGCCTTTCCACAGACGACGTATATCGAGAGGAAGGCGCCAAGCTTCTGCAACCGATCTGTCCGATTCGCCGTTTTTTAGGGGGGTTTGTGTGAGCTGAGAAAAGACACGCAGAGGAGGGAATAACGCAGCTCTTTGTTGATCGGAAGTAGCAAAATGAGAAGCAGGGAGATTTTTTTTTCCAAATCAAAGAAGGACTGAGGGAGCGGGAACTGGAATCAGAGACGGGATAATCGTCCCATCAGTGGACAGAGTAATGAATCCATTCCCTCTCCGGTAGCTGTGGAATCTAGACACACGTGCCCTCAGAAGATTTTCAATCATAAAAAAAAGAACTGAAAGGTTCAAATTGGCAAACCTGGACTGAAGTTCTGGGTTCATTTCCTCTCCCCATCTGAACTTTCTGCCCGTATAGTTGGAAACTGATGCAAACCTCGGGCAATAAATCACTTCCCGCATTACTGCGCTCAAACGCAGCAATTAGACGGCGATTAATAACTCGCTTTGAAGAAAAACAAACATATTGTAAATCAACGAACGCTTGAATGGGCGAACTCGGTTCAGCTTCAGCGGTCCTGACGCGTGACCAACAAACACAGAAGAAGAAAAGTAGACCGTACTTTGATGCTTTGATGTCTAACAAAGACAGAAAAAAAAAGCAAAATTCCTGACCATTTTGTCAAGCTGAGGCGGTGGAGCAGCAGGGGAGCAGACATGCACACACAGAGCCAGGACCGGGGCTAATTTGCGGGGATCACTGCACTGACCCCGAGCAGATAAGGTGCCAGTGGATGAAACTTCCTTCATTTCCTCTTGTTGTTGCAGAGTGGGAGCAGAGGTATCCAGCAACCAGCTTAAGGACAGCGGGGGCTAAAAGGTGAAAGCTACGTTCGGCTGAACTTCGGGCTTGATCAAAAGGAATGCGACCTGGGCTCAGGGAGGCAGCAGAGCTTATCGGCCCTGCGGTGAGGCTTTGGAGGGAGGAGAGCGAAGATCCCAGGCACCGTATAGCTGGAGGTAAAAACAGTGTTTTCTCAGGAATTAGGTGAACTCCCCCTTTTTGTCTTTGTTCCTCCTCTCTCTAACGGTGTCTCTCCACCTCAGCCGAGGTAGCGTTGGGCTGAATTAAATTATCTGACAGTTGACACACTTACACTATACAGTGCCAGGAGGTAAAAACGCAATTATTTCTGCAGACTTTGCATCAGCTTTGCTTGCTTTAAACAGAACGTGCTGGTGTTTACACATGCAGGACCACCCCACTCCACTCCCCCACCGCACACTGCCATGTTTACTGCATCTGTGTTAATGTATCATTCATGATTTTAATTGCCAGTAATTAACTGGGCCCCAATTAGAAGGAGAGATAATCAATACTTGTTGATCAACACACAGGTGCATTATCTGCAGAGCGACTGGTAGCGCTTTTAACGTGAAGAGGAAATCCTCTCGACTGCAGATTTACACAGAAATGAATCGCTTTGGTTTCAATCTATGTGGGACTTCCCTCCGAACAGATCAGGCTCTGAACTCAGTGGCTCTGCAATTATCTGCTGTCTAAAGAGAGAGGAGAGCAGGAAAATAAAACACCAGGGCACAACTCACTCTGCGGAGACGGAGAAATGAATGTGAAAGGAATGGGAGAGAAATGAAGGGAATGACTGAACTCAGAGTGTGAACTTTTGTTCTGCACGGAGGAAATGAGCTGGGAGTCATGTGTTAGACTCGTCCGGCCCACTGGCACTGCAAAGCAAGGGGATGTGATCAATATTGACGCTGTCATTAAGGGGCTCTTTGGTAATGAGGGTGGTGGGGGGGTCCGAGGGGAGATGTTAGACCTGCCAGCCTACAGGTTTGGCCCATCGGGCATATAAAAGTGCCACTCTTCCTGCTCCCCTCTCCAAAACGTCACTTTTTAAAGATTACAATCATCGCACCTACCTGAATTACAGTCGTTGGGCGGAGGATGCATTCCAAGGTGGTTCCACGAGAGCAGAGGCACAAATCACATGCAAAACATGAAAGGCTGTCCATGACATGATGTTAAGGTTAGGGGGTGATAAAGAGACCACAAAAAAGGAGGTAAGTGAGTGTGTCCTTGTAGTTATTCCATATTGAGTACAAAAATATGCATTCTTCTAGCAACGTGAGGACATTTTTGGGTTAGGACCCCTAATTCAACTTCAAAGGACTGTTAGAGGGTTTTAAGGTTGAGGTTAGAGTGGAGTTGAGGGTTAGTGTTCGGGGGTTAGTTGGGACGGTCGGGGTTAGAGTTGGGAGCTGGGTAATGTGAGTCCCCACAAAGATAGAAGTACAATGATATGTGTGTGTGTGCACGCGTGTGTGTGTGAGTGAGAGGGTGCTCTGTCAGTGGTTGTGCGGGGGTCGGGAGAGCACGAAACTCATCCCTCGGCGGGGCCTCACTAATAGCCGTGCAAACACGCATTTAGCTGTGACACCAAAATCCAGGGGCTCAAAACTGTCCATCACTGCCCCTGAGAAGAAAGAGACCCTGGCTGAAAAGACACAGAGGGGGAGACACAATGGACAGAGCACAGCGACGTCCTGACGGATCTATTTGGAGTTTCACAGTGATACAGATCGACCGGGCGAGCATCACAGAATGAGATAATGCGCTAAACTAGATGGCAATTTGGGGTTGCGCGTTTCGCCCGGGCCCTCCCCGTCTCCGTCTGGGTAAACACTGCCCCTCTTCAGCCTGCGCAGCTGCCGTGGCGGGGCCCGCCGTCTTCGTCGCGCCAAGCAACGACTGGATGACAGGCAGCCTGAGCACACCGGTGATTCCACTGACTTTAAAGAAACATTTGACCCAAAAAGGAAGTTGCTCCATCCAGAAATTTGGGTTTTGATGTGGATTCCTCAACAGATCACTGCTGTATGTAAAAACACAATCAGTATGACATTCAGCATAACTTTTACTTGCTTTACAGGTTGTTTTTTTTTTATCTGGAGCTGTCAGTCGTTTCCTAATTTAAGGGGAAATGTAAAGATATCATGAGGGATGATGAAGAGTTTGGAAGTTTCTGTGTAGCTCTTACATCTCATCCATAATTCTCCTGACAGTCATGCATAGAGCGGATGGCGATGAAAAACATCCCCTCTAAAGTGACAACTACACAACAAGTGCCACAGAGGAAATGCTCATGTGGATGGGAGGACGAGCCTCCTCCTCATCAGCACGGGACATTCGTCGGTCATTCCTACCAGACGCGCCAGGGCCGTTTTTGATCGATCTGACGCGTCCTTGCATTTGATGTTCCTCGGGATGGTGGCTGATGTTTCATTGTACGCTGCAGAAGCTATAGGACCTGCTCGTGTCTCCTCTTTTCCCGCGCTCGGCCTGAAATATTGCCCCCAGATTATAGGCTCGCAGAAATGACAGAAGCTGCATTTCATACAAATGCTGTGAATACATAATGCATAGCATTGTCTGCATGAACCCTTTCACATGCTAATGCCAACCTTTCTACCGTGTCTCAAAGGTACGTGGCTGTGACTGCCGAGTGGCAGCGGAGGTTGAAAATAGAGAAAGAATTCAAAAAGCAATCTAGCTCAAAGAAAAAAAAAAAAATCATTAGCATCCTAATTGCCATCACTCATATACTGTATGTTTGTTAAATAATTCACCTCGTGGGATAAAAGAAGACAGGAAGAGATGACACGGAGCTGTTGGGACTGGAACCTTCTAGAAAACGGTCAGACGGGAGACCCGCGGCAAGCGTGCGGCGGAGCCATCGGCATCGGCGATTACCGCGTCTTAACGTGTGACCACAGCTGAAGGACGTGCTCTGGGCAGCGTTTGGGCCAGGCACTAAATCCTGACCCACTTAAACGTACGGTGGGACAGTAAAGGCCAGATGCTGCTGAGCGGTGATTGAGATGCTCATTTAACGATCCCCGCACATAACTATGTTCCGATGGCTTCTACATCTAAAGCGGTGGTAGTTAATGAGTTCAACACTGGGTTTATCGCTTAAAGGAGGCACATTAAAGGTTGAACCAGTAACCTCTGCAACTGGAGTCAAGGTGCTATGATGTAAGGATGATGTGGTGTGTCTTTACTCAAATCTTTGATTATTTAGTGATTTAAAGATGCACTGGGGCTCAGGACCTGAAGCATATTTCTGTGGTTTCCACAAAAATAGCTGCAAAAAGACTTAAAACAAGAATAAACTAATATAGGCAGCTTGGAGCTCGAATGATAATTGGGACTGGTTCAGGTCCATCTGAGGTACCTACGATCATTCTCTACTTCATGTAATGGTTCTGCAGGAATGATCATGTGATCTAGTCCATGGTGAACGTTTAACCCCTACACGCTGCATCAGTCTGGAATGTCGGATAGAGTTACTCATCTTCAGGCGCAGCTGAGTGAATGTGGAGTGAAATATGGCTAAAATAAATCTTCAAGTGCTGTATTCGATTAAGAAAAACATACAGAGCTACAAACAGGCCAATTTAAAAGCCCTGTAAGCATGCCTTCCTAAAGTAAAAACAATAAAATATGACAATGTTACAAATGGAAATGTGTTTTTAAGCATTTAATCAATGAGCAGAGCCGCTGAACAGGGTCGTTTTTGCAGCTCCAGGGGAAGAGCTCATGTTCAGCTCTTTAGGTGTGTTGTCTTTCCTCCCTTTGTGCTTGGAGGGTCCGAGGTGAATTGCAGCTCCCATTGTTGACAGCGCCCCTGTGACCTTCCTCCCCTCCGGGTGCCAGGAACACTGGACGGACCACCGCGGCCGGGGCCCGTGTTTACCGAGTGTTCCCAAGCGGAGTCCTTGATCAGTTCCAATTCTCCGCAGGTCCCCTGGCAGCGAGGTGATACAGAGGCCTGATCTCTGGCCAGAGTTTGCTCCCTGAGACGCCAGCGTAGGTCTGTGGTCTCAGGTTTCTCTGCTGCATTTTGCTGTCCTCCCCACTGTTGACTTTCTAGCCTGCTGCTATGTCTAAATAAACAGTGGCTGGGTTTAGGCTAGCTCTCC
The DNA here is from genome assembly GCA_911728415.1 of Lagocephalus sceleratus. NCBI lineage: Eukaryota > Metazoa > Chordata > Actinopteri > Tetraodontiformes > Tetraodontidae > Lagocephalus > Lagocephalus sceleratus. The sequence goes on along the minus strand of CAJVRN010000036.1, from coordinate 6,761,910 downwards.
CATCTCTGCCGTCGCTACTCCTTGCTCTTATCTGACACAGGCCGCAGAGACCAGACTGGAAAAAACCCTACGCCACACACAGGAACACACACACTTGTCCCCTGTCATCGTTCTAAATTGTTTTATGTCCATCTCATATTGCTATTTGGGAACATTGTGAAGAACAATCACGGCCTTTTTTTCCAGAGAATGCCTTGAACTTTGACTTTTAAACCCTCAGACAGCCACAACTAATGGAAAGCAGATACCTCCCTCAGTGGACTATTGCGGGGAATTATGTTATTCGATAGAAAATAAATAAATAAATAAATAAATGGTATGGAAAACTCTCCTCCATGGGAATTTTTTTCTTTCATATCATGTGTGTGTCCATTATCAGGCATTGGGTGAAACAATGGAAAATTGGATCTGTGCTCTTATCGACTTAAAATGAATTGCAAAAGAAAATTATTGATTGTTTGCAAACAGGCCAGTGAAGTTATAAATAAAGAAAAATACTCGCCTCTCAATCTTTCAATAACAGTCATTATGTCCCAGAAAAAAAGTGTATTATGGAATCAACCCGAGGAGTGCACCAGAAAGTCTCAGAGGAATCCATTGGCTTCAAGCAGAGGTTCTAACACACATTTTAGTGACCTGTTAAGAGCATTATGGGCCCCTGGTCCACATTGGCCCTCTGCCCTGGTAATCTGGCCTATCCTCTTAAAAGTGGAATTGATTGAATGAATTGATCTTCTCTGGGTTGGCAGACGCAGCCTGAATAATTACCTCACGTAAATCTCAGCCATCACATATGAAATGTCAGGAACTTTTACGTCAGTCGTTTTTGCGGCTGCTCCTCTTTGGCAGCAAAGGCTCGATGTTTAAAGATCAATAATATTTTTGTGGATCGAAGAAAAAGGTGAGATGACAATAAATATTCAAGTTATGCTGTGAAAGACTCCACAATGTGATAATGACATTAAAACTCCAAATGTGGTGTCCAAACCTGTAAATATGTTATTCTCTCTGGCTTCCAAAACCCCATGCACACTTACTGAAATGACATTTAAACCTCTTTTTTATGGGGCACTGGTTGGTTGGTTGGTCGGTTGGTTGTTGGTAGGCTCAAATATCTCTATGAGGTTAAATGAAGCCACCATGTAAAGATGATCCCACTTCCATATGTTTTCCATTAATATTTTAAAATACTGCTTATATTAGGACTGAAGAAACAAAACTGAAGAAGAGACAAATGTTATTTATAAATCCAATTATTGGAATTGGATATATGTGATTTGGGAAAAAAAAAAAAAAGAAATAGCCCAGGTATGAACAGCCTTGTATCTTGAATGAACAGACAGATAGTAAGCATGCGGGAGCCAGAGAACCCTAAAAAGCAGCTGCAAAGATGGGAGGGTGCAGGATTAGGGCCTTAGCCCACTCAGATGGGGCATTTCCATGACAGTGAGCTGCACCGTGGCTTAACAGCCCGCCCCTGTTTATGCTTTTTGGAGAAGAAGCCGGATTCCCTCCCCGTGACAGATGGCCTTTCAGCCACAAAGTGCTGTGTTTAGACTTAGCTTGCTCTGGGGCAAGACAGCAAAGCACTGATGACACAGCATTCGGCAAACAACTCCCAGATGCAGGAGTGGTGACCACGGAAAGCACAGAGAACTGGATGACCCACCGAACAAGTAACCGGTTGAACAGAAAGACGGCTCGCTTCGATTAAACCTGCCAACCAGCAGGGAGAGTAAAGAAGGGACAGAGGAGATAATGATGGGGTTTAGAAACCAAAAAAAGTGGCTTGGCTTGAACATACATGACACGACTTAATTTAGATTCAACCCAAATGGATCCTACAAGATTTGCTTACTTCAACTCAACCCCCCCTCCCCAAAGACTGAATCGATAACCCCCGAAAAAACAGACTGCTTTCAATTAAGAGGATTGTTAAATTTGGTCAATTGAACTCTAAAGCAAAGTCTTTAAATGGGCAGAGTAACAGAAGAGTTTGCATTTCAGGGTGAAGTGAAAAGGACCAGCTGCTGGAGAGAATTAGCCCAGTCTCATCTGATCCAACACAAACCCAGCCTGCTCTCCTTGTGCTCATACTGAGAAAAAGAAATCTGGCCTGACCCAGTTTGACCCCTCATTCAAAGCCAGAGAGGCCCTGGAGGTGGTGAATTAATTGCAGCTCACTAAGTCTGATACACCATATCTCATACAGGAATAGGCCTCACGTTCAGAAGTGAGAGAGCAGACTATAAAAAGGGGGCGCTTTGGTCAGCTCGTCCACAGTAAACAACATAAACACTATGTATGCATCTGCTTGTGGGTCTGGCCTTCTAAAAGCAGAAACCAGAGGGCGTTCACAGACAGACTTGGAGAACACAGGCCGTGTCTCAGAACAGCTGATGAGAAATACGCTGAAATCATTTAAAGAGTGGAGGCGTGCTTTTGCTGTTTCACGCTGGCTGCTCACACTTCAAACAAACACTGCTGGAGCCACCTAAATTGGCCTCTCGCACCGTATAGATTTCCCATCACAGGCCCGCATCTAAAGAAGACACAGGGTGGTGAGCAGGAGAACTGACCCTATTGGTTCAAATAAAATACATACATTTATAGGCCCAATAATAGAAAGAGATAGCTTATTTCAGTGTGAAAGAGTGTTTGATCCCTGGCATACCTGCTTTATTTACAGCAGTATGAGATGTATATATTAAAAACAAGAAGAACTGAAATGGACATTATCATTGACCGACTCAACCCTCCATCTGAGGTGCCGCAGGATGAGGCTGGAGGTCTTCCTGGACGTTGATAGCCACATAACAGTTATGGCAGCATGGGAAACAAGAAATGTCTTGTCTGGGGGCTTCCTGACGTCAGTGGATCGATAGCGCCTGACCAGGAATTTTAAAAGATACTATCAGTCCAACTGCTGAAGGCAATAAACTGAAGATTAACCTTTATGTCCCTCCCAGTCCAGGGAAGCACCCTGAAGGGCATGCTCTACTGTTTACTAATCAAAAAAAGTTGCAATGTCGATACCATAAGACCAGAGAATCACTTAGTGGCTCTGCACTAGACCCTGAAAGTTATTGACTTCTTCCCTTACCTATATGAGCATCATAAATGTGAAAGATGGACGCCTGGCAACAGCTTTGGAGATAGTCAGGCACAGGTTTGCTTATTAAAAACAAACATCGTATATTATTGTGATGTGGAGCGGCGCAGATGTAATAATTCCCGTTGTTGTTGGGCAGAAACACAGAAAATATGCGATCACGTGGCAGGAGAACCACAGGGTTGTTGTTGGTCTCTTCGGCTGGCTGCATGTGTCCTTTGTGAGAAACGGGCAAACAAGAGCTCCTTTTCTGCTCCAGGAGCGTGATCCTGTTTCACCCCATACCTTTGAGCCGGGAGCCCAGGGTTTTGAATGGCTGTGACCTCTGTGGCCTCTGTTGGCCCCCACTGGCCTCCAACCCTCCAGCTGTTCATCCTTCCAGTCCAGCACACTGGCCAGTGCCCCCGGTTTGCAGAGGCGATGGGAGAAGCACCCCTCCGGGCCTTAGAAGTGACCCCCAAGACCAGGGCCACGGCGCCACAGTTCCCACATGAGCATTGGAGCATGGCAAGGAGGAGAGAGAAAAGATATAAAGCACTGGGAAATTGACTGGGGTGTGTGAGATTTCAGAGTAAGGAGGAGGAGGGGGGCAATAAATGGAGTAGAAGGAGATGGATGTGCTTCACAAAGGAAAAGAGAATATATATGAAAAAGTGACGAGAGTTTAAAAAGGATGGGGGGGGGTACGTCGAGGGTGCAAGGAGCGCCGGGACGTGTGATCGGGAGACATGAGCAGCGACAAGGCAATAAGACGCTGCTGCACAGATGCAGGGAGACGCCGTGGTGCAACAGAAGAGCCTGCCCCCCCCTCCACACACACACACACCCCCTTCTGCATGGCTGACTCCGATGACAGGACAGTATTCCCTCAGCACCGGCCGCTAACTGGATGATAGCTCCAATCTCTCGCTCCCCCTTCTCACGTTCTGTCTGTGTTTGTAGCGCTGTCATAATACAGGCAGTATTGCACACTTTCTTTCTTCCTTTTATGTGTTCAATCATCCATTTATGCACTTGGAGCAGCGTCAGTTCATCAGAAAATGCTCATCAAAGGCTAACATTAGCCTATGGTTTGTTTATGTGCGGAAAATCAGCGCCTGTGGCGCAGCTCTTACGTGAGCGGTCCAAGAAAAAGACAAGTGCAACTTGAGAACGCTTAAAAAAAAAATGCCAATAATATGACGAGAGCATGTATGTGGACGTGTGTGGGACGGGAAAGGGGTATTTTTTTTTTTTTTCTGGTTTGCAGGGAGGGCAAATGGAAGTGGGCTGTGTACAGGATGAAAGCCTCCGAGGACTATCCCCTGACTATGAAATTTGATGATCCCCCTTTCACCTTCGGATGCACAGAGAGTTCAGCCTGACATCGCCCTGGGCTCTAAACCCCAGAGCCCGCAGTGTGAAAAGGACTACGGAGTGTGTGCACTTAGAAATGATTGTTTTTCTTTTCTACTACTTATTTGTCATGAAAAGAAAGCAAGTGCATTATTCCTCCCCCCCTTTTTGGTGTATACAGAATGCTTTTAAATTGCTCAGACTCCATATGGAGTCGGATGAGTCGTACAAGTTGTGAGCGTATATTTTAATACATTACTCTCTGGCTCATAAGAGAGTGATTCACAAAGTTCTCTGGCTGAAAAAGGAGTGTATTTGAATATGAATGCGTGTGTGAAATTGTCTTATGCGTGGCGGTGCATATGGTGCTTGTGTGTGTCTGTGCACACGTGTGTTTGCGGTCTGTGTGGATCTGCACACATGCGCCTGGTCGGTTAGTGGGGTGTTGGCAGGGTTTGGTACCCTGCTGGGATCAACCCTGCCCAGGCAGCCTGTTGGAAGGGACAAGCTGTGGCATGTACGCTCACTCACACACGTACACACACAGACGCACACACACACACACACACAGACGCACACAAACACACACGCAGAGCAGCTGCTCCTTCTGCAGCTGCTGCTGTCGCCCAACCCAGAACTCCCCGTTCCAAAGGAGGGTGAGAAGGGAGGTGAGGAGGGGATCCATGGAAAAAAAGAAAAAAAGAGGGGGGTAAGAGGGGGGCCTAGAAGGAAAGGAAGAGAAATACTAGAAATGAGAGAAGAGGGGGAGAGGGAGTTGACAACATAAATTGGAAAGATATGAGGAAGATGTGAGAAATGCGGAGAAGGAGCGTAATGAAAGAGAGAGAGGAGGCAAAGGGTTGGGGGGGGGGTGGTCCAATGCACTTACACTCAGCAATCACACACAAGATTCTCTCACCTATTAATAGGTGAAAAAGAAAAATCTCCACTGCCTTCACCTCCATTAAAAGTCCACGGGAGGAGGTGGAACCGAAGACTTTCCATCAGACAGCGCGGGGATCTCCTCTGCCGTCTCAAGGAAAAGTTCGAGGCAAACAGCAGTTTGGAATCAATACGCAAATGTGAACATCTACAGATGATCCTGGGCATGAAATTCCCACAGGTTAAGCACAGATTAAACTAAATCCTGGCCTATATTCCCTTTGACAGAGAGTCTCCGTTGAAGATAATACATTACTCTGCAACTAAGCTTAATCTGTGTCTGAGAAATCAACATGGACCAATCCTTCACTTGAGGATGAGACAGCGTTTGCTCCACTTTTGAATTAAATCACCGTGTAACACATTTGGATACCGAATCAGGGAGTTCTAATGACATTTTGAAGTATTCCGATCTGATTTTTAATGGAGAGACGGCTGTGTTGGGTTGACAGTAGGCGCTCGTCAAGGAAGGATCGTCTGTGGGGGAGGGCGGCACAATAAATGTGTCCAATTAACAAAGTAATTAGTTAATTAACAGAGAAAACCCTGAAGGCCTTCCTCAGCAGCCTTCTGCAGACCTCCAAACCAACTGTCAGACCTGGAAGGCTTCACCAATCAGTGCGCTGCAGTCCCACCGCCAGCCTTCTCCGTCATCAGACACACACACAAAGACACACCCCCCGCGCCTGGAATCATCTCCACATATTGGTTTTGCATCCAGTTTCAGCTTCCTGCTGCTCGCAGCCACAAACCCACGCGTCTTCCGCCGACGGCCAGGGTGAGCCCTCGCCCGCCCCTGACATCAGTGGTCACGTGTGCTCAAGTGCGTTTAACAGGGCGCGCGCACCCCCTGACCTCGGGTTAATAGACGCATCATCTTTAACAGTGACATCACCTGATGCAGCTTTTACAACACTTAACCCTTATAAAGAGCCGAGTGATCAGCAGTTTCTGCATTTAAAAGGGAGGGAGGTGGGAAACGGAGAGAGCGGGAGAGTCAGACCGTCTCCGTCTCATCTCTTCGTAGCCACGGGCGGCTGCGCAGCACAGGAGAAATGTGCTTACATCATCACCTATGGTCCAGGCATCCTGCAGAGGGCAGTGCTAATAGCAGAAGCACGGAGCGGAGGAGGCAACCGACCGACTCAGGAGAAACTCATCAAGGCGCTCCCACGCAACTAGGATTTCTGACATTCTTGGCAGCCTTTCAGAGAGGTCGGTCCTAAAATATTCGAGCAGAGCTAACCTTGAGGAGGGACTGTGTTCCAGCAAGCAAAGACCAGAGGCTTAATTCATCATTAATTAATGTCTGCATGGGGTAGAGGGGTGAAGCTCCCTGTGTGAATCTGCAGCACCCCTGCCAAAGTAATATTTCTGTCATTCTGTAAGATGTTTTGCTCCGGTAAACACTTTGCTTCCTTGCATAATTCCATCCTCCCGGAGCAGGAGAGATAGAGCAGCAGGCTCCACACTGTGACCCAGATGAGGATGGAACAGACTGCACATGTAACTCCCGAGTTATGGACGTTTGGTCCAAGCAACAGGAATAGAAGTATCCAGAATGCCCAAATCCATCCTTGGCTCCTTGGAATAGGCCGGCCGAGGGCACCGAGTCCAACGAAATCGCCGTCACTTTCCTTGATTATATGTTCACATGAGGGAAGAGTGGTAATCACTGTAACCAGCATAAACTCAGCAAACTCCATTGATCCATATCTCTCAACTGTTCTAATCTAGTCTGCAGGCATGCCTACAATGGCACACAGCTGCCTCAGTGAGGGTATCAGGCCCGGCAACATTTTTGTAGGTGCACGAGCAGATAGGATCACATAGCAAAGGCTTGAGCAAAGGATGAGAGCTATGTATACACTGGGACCGAGCGCATTCTTCTCACGACTTCCCTTGACCAACGCTGCAACTGAATCTTTTTGTTTGCGTCAGTGCGTGCGTGCACGTGCCCGTGAAGGGCGCCCGTGAGGTCTCCGAGACGTGGGTAGCCGGCCGCAGAGCCCTTTTTCTTCAGATGCTGATTGGAAATGAGTGTTGAGCGCTCGGGACAATTATGGGATCATTACCACCGCCCCGCCAGAGGCAAAATATGAACACCGTGCCATTTGTCAACCGACCACTGCTTTCTAATCAAGCTCACATGTGTTTGTTCATCACTCCAAATGTGTGTGTGTGTGTGTGTGTGTGTGTGTGTGTGTGTGTGTGGGATGGGATCCTTGGCATGTTGGCAGAGGAAATGGAATGTCTCGTGGTATGTGTGTGGTTGTGTGCACATGGTTGGGTTAGGGGGAGCAAGTGATGAGTCAAGAACCCTGCCCCAATATTTTGTGTCTGTCTATTTGTTTAAATGTGTGGTGGCATCCAGCAGGAATACAGCATGTGTCTGTGCGTTCGTGTCAGGGGAGGGCGAGGAATGCCCTGCCCGAACGCAACTGTCCAAACACATCCCCATCAGCTGTCTCGCCCCTCTCCTGTCAAGACGAAATAACTTCACATGGGGTTTATTTTTTTTATTTATTTTACCACGCCCCGGTCCATCATCTCGCATTGGTTTTGTCGTGCGTGTCCCCCGTTGCCCTAAAAGTAGAAATGTGCTCTCAGTGAACTCTTCAGGGAACCTTTGAGGAGAGGAGAAGAAGGGAGGAAGAAACACCCCGCACTCCTCTTTAATCATTTCTTTTTTCTTTTTTTTTTCTGACAGGAAGCACCTGCAATCCATCTTCCCATCCTGGGACCGGAGTCGTTACGGGTGGCGTAAATGTTTTAGGTAGATTGAATTAATTGATTCAGTGACTGATGGCAATGAGCCTTTAATAAAGGTGTAGTTGCTTCTAAAAAAAAGGGTGTAAAACAACATTTTAATACATTCTCATCCATGCATCAGAGGTTCATGCAACTCCAGTGTCTCCAAATTCCTGCAAATGGCACTAGAATGTAATTGTTCTGTTTTAGTTAAAGGATTTCAGACTTGTTCTGCTGGTGCAGGAGGGCCTTGTGTTGGAGGACAGGTCTGGAAATAAAGTGGTGGCAGCTTCGCGAGCACACAAGAGGCAGGGCGCTGAGATATGAGTGTTGTAAGAGCACAGGGGATTAGGAGGGCAAACATTGATCACTGATAAGCTGCAAAAAGTGGCCATGCGTCATGTCGCCGATGTTCTTCGCTGCGGCGCCCAACTGAGCCCGTTTCTCGACGTAAAACAACACAAAGAAAGACACGCTGTCTGCACAGATGTAATGCTTGTTTGACATAGTCAGCCTAGACCCCCCCCCCACTCCTCCGCAACCCCCCGACTAAAACAAGCCATCACTATTAGTCAAATGAGATCAAAGAAACCAGCTGAACATGCAACGTCTCCCAGTCAAAGACGGGATGAAGTAAAACATTGATAGCAAGAAGAAAGATGAAGAGGACGAAGGTGGTGGTGGGGGGGTGAAATGGAAAAAAGTGGAGTTCGGATAGGTGGAGGACTAATGGTGTAGGGATAGATAGAGAGTTGGGGAAAACAATCAGGACTGCTGGTTCCCTCTGAGGAGAAGGAACTGGCAACCAGTTCAGAGTACAAGCAAACATCTTCATCTTAAAGCCTGTGGAGCAATGGATGCCCGAGACAAATCAGCAAGTTTCACTGTTTTTTTTTTTTTTGTTTTTTTTTTTTCCTGCATAAAAGACAAATACCAGCTTCAAAAAACCACGGTCTCCCCCAGAGCACATGAGCAGGGGTTGGTTCCTTTGGGTTTACCATATCAGTCTGTGGATCGATCACAGAAGAAGAAGAAAAAAACAGCATTTCAAAGGGTTGGGGGAATCCACCGGGTGTACCTTTTTATTTTTTTTCCTGAAACTTGAGCAAAACAGACTGCAACTGAGGCAGCCCTGCAGACACTTGTGGCCGTGGGCTCCCAGAAGGCTCAAGTGTTCTCAGCACCCATACGAGGGCGGCCAAACCATATCAGCGCCATTGTGAGCACCAGAATATAAGACAAAAGAACTTCAAAGTAAACAGTAAAGGGAGATAAAGGATTGAGGCAAACAGAGAGTGTTTGACTTGAGCTCAGCTGCAGCGAAGATGATGGCAGAGAAACTTTCAAACTACACGCAATAGCCTTTGCAACATGTGTTTTGGCTATCAGCACCATTAAAAAGCCATTACATAGTGCAACAACAGAGATCGTAAGTCTTCCCAAGACTTGTGGAATCATCTATCATGCAAATTTACCATGAATGATGCATTCGGAGGCGTACAGATTCACACAGTTTGACATTTAATGTTTGCGCCACAATTCATCATTTTCATAATTCCGCAAATAAAAAGCGACGGCTTAACAAGTGGGGATTGAGAAAAATGACTTTTGTTTTCCAGACCACTGGAGCTCTGCCATTTAGAATGAAATAAATAAGAGAAAGAGGTCATCAGTTTCGTGTTTCTCGCAGAGATTGTTATTGTCATTACAAACACTGTTGCATTCCTTACAGTGGAGGCTAATGGTGTCCTGACCTGGAGGAGAGGAATGCCAACCCTCACCGCAGCTGCACTCTCAGGCCAAGAGCTGGAGTGGACGCAGGGGTCAGGGGTCGCCCATGATGTGATTTGATCCTGCACAATCAATGGATGCGGGGTCCTGGCCTTTAGTTAGCGTGCTCTTAATGGAGCAGAGCAACTGAACAAATGGTAAAGAGAGCAGACAAGAGAGAAAGTGACCACATGTGAATTAAAATAGAACGCTTGTATGAAAAGATATAGCATGATAAATGTGATTTGGTCACGAATGAGGAATTACATGATGTTTTACTGACATTTTTCATTTGAGGAATATTAAATACAAAGAACGATTTAACAATTCCTGGATAGAAATGGAATTTTCCTCCTGCTTTAACCCCAAGGAACTGGTTAAATAACCATTTATCAGGACAAACCAAATCCTATTTTTTTCCCCAACAACCTAATTGCTTATGAACCCATAAATCTGAGTTTCCAAACCGAGATTCAGGCGTGCAAATGGTCATAAATGTGGAGTCACCTCCACAATGAGCAGCAGACACAGCAGAGAGAGACTCTGCGCTGGTCCATTTCACACTTCATAAAGCAGCGACATATTTATTCCATACATTCATACTCACATGTTCCTTCAGCCAGGTAATGGCCGCACAACTCCAAGTGATTCATTTGCTCTGTCGTTTTCTCCACTTACTTCTGGAGTTTAAGTGCAAGTTTCAGACTCGTGTATCGTGCCATGGTTATTTTATCTATTTTTCTATTTTTTTTGTAGCATAGAGGCTAAAAAGAGGTTATAAAAAAGCTGTGAAACTCCATATTAAAATTCTCAACTCTGCTGGAGCAATTTAGTAAACCTGGTGATATGCCATAAAACAAAAGAAGCGTGCATGCACATTTCTTTCTTTCCAAATGAGTCAACAATCACTTTATATGCACATATAGGATTTTATGACAGAGGCACACAGAGTTAATCAGGAATAAAAATTAGTTCTTTTGAGACGCACGCAGCGCTGGGGTCAAAAGGGTAAGCCTCAGGTAAATGCGAGGCAGTGGGAGTGCACAGGCCTGGCTCTTATTCCTGTCTGATTTAAAAGAATCCATAGGGGGCCAGTGGTAAACACAGCAGGGACATGAACCTTCTGGAGTGGGAGAATGAGAGGCTGGTGTTGTACTTAGGCTTCATATAATGACCAACAAGGCCCCCACCTTCTTCATTCCCCCACATACCAACTCCCACTCCACCAATCCTCCTCCAATTCTATACGTTTGGTCACTAAGAACCCCCATTCTGCTGCCGTATACCAGAAACTTTTCTTCCCCCTCTGGTCTCTCCTTTCTCCAGTTGACCGCTCCCTCACTCGGTGAGAGGCAGGTCCCTTTCAGGCGGCTGGCCGGGAACCTGCTGTTTTTATGGGAAGTATTGTGATCCCGCAAGCTCTCTCAGGGGGATCAGCACTTACGAGGGGCCGACGGAGCCGCTGATTTGATCTTCTCTCCTTTCACAGGCTTTCCTCGAGTCCTCATCAAAACTCGCGGGCCCTCTCTCCCTGGGAAGCCTCGGCACAAATCGGATTCTGCGCGTCGGTGGAGCAGTCACCATCTCGGCAGCGGAGACGAGGACGAGGACACTTGAGAGGATGGACCTCCACCACAACGCAACCACACAAAGCCGGTTGTTGTTCTTCGCCCTGACCGCGTTAAACAGGAAGTCATGCTCGTTTGGGTGAATTTCATGAGTCAGCTGGTCTCTGCTGCAGGAGACAAATCAGCTCCTCTTGGTAATAAATGCTCCAGATCATCTGAATTTCACATTCAGCGGCAGAGCCGCCTACAGCAGTAACTTATTTATGCCTTTAAAATAATGCATTTATTATATTTGCCCGATGCTAATCGGGTTAGGGGTAACCGTAATATCTCAAGTCCCAGCACAGGCAGCCTAATTGGATCGTGGGTTCACCAGCTTCTACGTGTGACTCGCCTGGGTGCCAATTAATGCTGCCCAGCTGTTCCAGGCTGCTGCAGACAAGCTGAGTCACCGTTGATCCAGCTCTGCAGCCGTGCAACCACTTAGGACGGCTCGGTCATTTATTCAGTTTCATATTTGAGGATGTTTTTGATCACTCCAACAAGTTGCAAGCTCAATTTACTAATTTCCTAATAATGAGTGTGGATCTACAATTAAAAAAAGTTGACTTGCCTCATTTTATGACATTTACTCCAGCTTACTGAGCAACACTTTGGTCTCTTTCAAGAACCCTTTGACACTCGTCAGAGATCTGGCCCGGGTCTGCCGCCGAGTGAGGCGGCGCAGACCTGTTGTGTTGTGGGCTGGACTCCGTGTGGATGACAGCAGAATGCAACAGTTATTGTAAACTGAGAGCAGGGAGGCTTTTGCGGGGGAAATCCCGTCGGCATGGCCAGCATTTACTGGTGAACCGAAACACAAAGCCAATAATCTCCGTGTCATTAAGACTGCTTTTCCACCACTCAAGCTAATGTGATGACACAGATAAAAACTGTGTTGGTGTGCATGTAGGTGCGAAAAAAGACATCGCTTACGTGAACTGACACTCGATTTTCTGTATTTAAAGTACTTTGTTTCAGTTTAAAAACCCAGATTTTTTTTTCAAATCCAAGCATTAAATTCTAAAGAATATTCTGAAGGACTCAGAGGTTCTGTCCTTGCTATATTTTCTTTTTAGAGATACTTACAGCCTCGTCGAATCATCATGCAAGTGTAACGGTGTGTTTCAAAGTGCCTGCCATCAGAGGAAAAAAGAGCTCTTAGACAACCCTTTTCAAACAACAAAGCTTTTAGCGCAGCAATCGGTGGTCTGCTCCTCGACGGGGGCGGCAAAAGGGTCACACATTCATTTTGGAAACGAGCGGAAAGTCACTGTACTCGGTGGAGAGAAAAGCTCCGGCGCAATTAACACGTTTTTTTTAGATAACCCCAGCAATTTTCCCAGATACTGAGACTTCCGCTCCATCTCTCACACACATGCACGATTGTCTCCGGTCCTTTGAGGGCCTCGTTAGACATGTTTGTTTTGCTTTTGACAGGTTGCCGTTGCACAGAATCAGAGACGACCTCCTCTGAAGGCCAAATATCCTCCCAGTTGTTCTGCTGTTTGTTTAGTTAGATGCCTTAGAAGCTTAATAGCTTCCTCCACTTTCTGACGGCTGCATTTAAGACCCAGAATCCTGCAATGTTTGCACAAATGTAGTAAAATGAGTCCAGGGATACCACACATCTGGGTGAAAACTACAATTCTTCCCCCTGTGAGTCTTTGTTTTGCTGTAGATCAGAGAAGGAGAGAATCTTAATAATGCTGAAATGAGCTACCACTCTCCCATGGTGCAACAGTTGCTATATGTTTCATAAGTGTTGTTTGGAAGCCATTCAGTAAGCTCTCCCTTGAAAAAGAAATGAAACACAGATTGCCATTGGGTATATTAACACCTGTCACGTCGGGCCAACATCACGTTGTGCCACCATTTTTACCCAGCTTTCTCTGGTTTCCCCCACCCTCCCAATCTACCAGTGTAATTACTTCATCAAATAAATCAACAAAGACCTCAAAACAGGATGCACAGAAGCCAGGAAACACACAATAAAAGACATCAGGGCCCAACGCATGGGAGATGTGTGACGTTTAGAAGTCAGGGGAGCGAAGCCTTGAGGGCACACAATCAATATCGCATTTTCCATCGCCACCTTCATCGCTATTGTAAATGGCTTGTGTCAAAAATAATAACAGGTTGTATCAGGAACCCTGGGTTTGCAATTTCGCCCCTCTCGCTCGGAGGCCCCCGTCTCCTTCTCCCTCTCTCGCCCTCCTGTGCTCCGGCCCCACCGGGTGTTAATGACGCCGTGGTGGCAGACACTTCTCACACCAGCGCCGACTTTCTCCACCCCCACCAACCATTCTTTATCTCTTTACCCTTGACAGTTCTGAGAACTGGGGGGAAACCGCGTATGTATGAAAACGCTCGGCGCGAGAGATGATTAGCCCTTTGACTGTTTCGCCACTCAGCCGCTAACGCAGTATTATTAGCAGCGCTGGAGAGATCGAATCTATTCTCACTTGTGTTGTCATAGCACTCTGGGCAGCAATAAGCAAGATGAGTTGCTGCACACTAGAGCAACAGAGTCCTCTTCACCAGATTCAGAGCTATTCTAAGTTCTTCTGTGGGGAGAAGGGGGGCACTTCTCTGAATTTTCTCTTTGTTTGAGCTGATTGCCCTCTCCTGTGCAGACATCCTCCGGTCTTAAACATCTTTTACCTTCATTTTCTGTGTTCTTCTCCGCCTTTTTTTCCTCTTGCATGCTGCTGTCAGAGACCAATGGAAGCAGTAGGAGGGAACCAAAATAGTAACAGTTCAGAGGAAATCAGCTCTGCAGAGTTGACGGGAACCAGATGTGGTATGAGGAGGAGATAGCAATGGCACATTGGCTTTGTTAGGTACTAGAGAGGGGGGAGAAAAACTGAAGAACTCTTGAAATGTTTTCACTTCCCAGCTAAAGACATGCAAACGCTGACAACAATGTGTCTTTCAAATGACATGTAATTAGTTCAGGCAGTAAAATCCACTCTAATTTAGGTGAAGGAATTTGGGAGTAAAAGATAATCACTTTTGCAGAAATTAGCAGATTTGTTGGAGAAAAATGTTCATTTATTTTCATGTTACTCTTCCTTTAACCCTAAATGCAGGAGAAAATGGGGTCAGAGAGGTTAGGCATCATTCTGCAGCATTCTCAGCTGACCAAAACAGGAAGTGGCATTGATTTCCTCATTACTAGCTCCAGTCAAAGTAAGGGAATGTCCATCCTGAGGAATAGAGAAAATATGTATATATCTGGAATTTCTTTATTTTCCTAGAGACATGAGCCAGATTACTGCAGGTTCTGATGTCAGTTTATGCACTAGTGCAAAAGGAAAAGAAAAAAAAAAAAAAAAACGACCAGGCAGAACAACGTAGCAAGAATTCTGCTGGAGGGTGGAGGTGCAGCAATGTCAGTGCCTAAGCCAGTCACCATAAACAGCACGCAAGATCAACAACAGCAAGGTCATGTCAAACAAAGGCTTAAACGAGACCCATTCACTCCAAATCTGACAAGGGGCTTGAAAACCGCCAGGAAAGATGTTTCGCGGTGACATGAAGTCTGAACTGGCCGAGCGGAGCAAAGGAACACGTCATTAACATAACAAAACAGCTCTGAGACAGAACCACCAAAGTCACCTGAGGCTGATTCAGTTCGGAAAATAATCATTCTAAAGCGCAGAGAGAGCTGCTCTGAGTTGTGTAGCGTTCATAGTCCAAACTGAATGTGACTGAGGTCAGACACAAAATGATGTATGGTGACTAAAAGCCCGTCAAACCTCAACAAAGGCCTTTACACCCTAAAAGTGTTGATTTTCTAGCATGCAGACGTTAATAAGCTGTCTGTTCCCTTCCAAAATAGTGTGTTGTCACACTTCCAGACACGTCCCCCGTGAACCCGCGGTGTCCGTCTCCTGCTATGTGCTAAATGAGTTTCAGCGCAGCGTTATTGAAGAGTGCAAACAGCAAAAGTAATACGGCCTGACAGGACGATGCTGAGGCTGATCGTTGCGTGGACGCACGGCGGTCTGGCAGCTCCGGCTTTTGAACCGGAGCTTCTTTTCCTCAGGCCCACGGAGAGGCTCTTTATATTAACGTCTGTGGTGTTTTTAAAGCGCTCTGCCTTATCTGAGAGGAATCAGCAGGAAGTCAGTGAATCCCTGCTTATCTTGGCTAATAGTGTGTGTGTGTGTGTGTGTGGGGGGGGTGGAGGCCCAAGAGAGTGTCAAATGCTGCGGGATCCACTGGAGCACGTCAGGACAAGACCGGTTGGGGGGAGGCGTCCAGCGAGACTGACAGACGCAGCGCTAACATTTGACGCACACGCATGCCGCGCACATAAACAACGACGCCCAGGAACACACTGACACAAACACTCAGGGCGGAGGTGACATTTAATCCATCCGTCACATCCCAGCCCAAAGGCAGACATGAACGCCTTGCACGCGGTTGCGTTTCTGAAATAAATACAAGTTGATGAATGACATTATTGAGTCTGGGGGTGAACCAGGTCGTTCGAAAGGAGTTGTCGAAATTTGCGTTGCGTA
This sequence comes from Lagocephalus sceleratus, assembly GCA_911728415.1. NCBI lineage: Eukaryota > Metazoa > Chordata > Actinopteri > Tetraodontiformes > Tetraodontidae > Lagocephalus > Lagocephalus sceleratus. Next base: position 6,745,864 of record CAJVRN010000036.1, on the reverse strand, counting down.
CGGTATGCACAGCATCCCACTACGCAACACGAGAGATAGCTCCAAAGGGCGTCTAAAGAAGGTGATAAAAAAGGTCTCTGACCCCGCCCCCCATATAAAAGCCCCCCTGATTTGTGAGCCATAACTGTGGTTGTCTGAGAGAAGGGTGGGTGGTCCCCCGCTGGGTTCATGCACCTTTCTCTTTACAAACAGCCCAAATTTACATGGCTTTAATGGCCGCTGTGTGAGCTGGCTGCTGTAAATCAGGGGGAGGGGCGTTTTTAACCTGTAGGAGCCATCGGGGGTTAATGCTGAGGGCAACGGCCACTGCTGCTCTGGCATAGGACCCAACATATGGGCGTCCTTGAAAGTGCCATCCTTTGAAGGGTGTTTGAGTCACACTGACCTTCGGCAGCGCAATTAAAACCATAATTAGCTGCATCTGAATGTTTCATCTGAATTTGCAATTCAGGGGGAAAAAAAGAAAACATACATATTTAAAGTGATGCAGATGGCTCTGTGTGAATTGAAAAAAATGCCCCATACACATCTGGAAATACACATTAAAAACGTCAGCTGTGGTAAGAATTTACTAAATGGACTCCATGAACCAACTGGTTGCTCTTTTCTTTATATTTATGAGCAGTGTGTCTCGCTGTGGCGGTCTTTGCTACCGTACGTGCGCGGCCAGAACCTCCCAGGAAAAATGAGCAATTAGTGGAGGAGGAACACACCTGGCGAGGCTCGGCGCCTCTCCGAAAGGCCATCAGCGCCGGGAGAGTCGGCCTCCTGATTGGCTAACGAGTATCTAAATGAGAGTCGCGCCACAGCAGGCGCAGCGTTTGACTGCAGGAGGCGGGGTCAGTCGGGCTCCACCCCCCCCCCCAGGACCAGAGACGTGGCTGGAATGAAGACGCAGTCACATTTTGAAACTGTCCTACGCGTTCTGCGCGCTCGACTTCCGACTTCCCAGAGAAACTGGGATTGATCGTAATTTCCCAAGTGGAAATTTTTTGAAGCGTAATTCCCATTCATCACTGCCTCAATGGGCCTATTCCAAAACCAGAGAAACACGGGCTTGACCTTACGCAATAAGGGCTGCCCCCTCCTCTTCCCCCTGCATCAACATGCAGTGGAGCTCAAATGACAATATTGATCACACTCTAAATACAGTGAGGTAAGGGAATGACACCGCACTGTAGAGATCATCGCATAAATGCGCCCTAAATCACAAAATTGGAGGAGCGGCGGTCGCCGGGCATGGGCGGGTGCTCGCCGCCGGGGCGGGCGCTCAGTGTTTAATCAATGGATGAAGCTGTCTATCTATTCAGGTATTGATGTTTCCTATGACAACTGCTTATCCATGTTGAGTAGGCAGAGAGGCGCTAGAGGCCATTCAATCATCCAGCAGCCAAAGTCGCGTTGAGAGGTGGGTGGTTGGGCAAAGGTGGGGGGGTCCGTGAATCTGAAGGACTGGATTCATGTTGCATATTCCAATTACTGCACCGCCACAATGGGAGCGTGAGCACGGGAGTCAATCATGTGGAGGTTCCTCCACACAGCGACTTGGTTGTTCCCCTGCGATATGGCGGCCGATCAATACCAACAAACCACGAATAACAAATTAATGGGTCGGCCATGACGGTACCCAGTCCTTGCACCCAGTACCGGAAAGGACAGAGGGTGGTCCTCCAGACCTCTGCTGAGCCTTTGCACCCCTATGCGTCTCTTCAGTGTCACCGACCCAGTCCGCCTCATTAACATCATGTTTGGAGCAGACGCTTGTGGCGATCAATCTGCGGCGAGGAAAGACGACAATTCCAAGTTCAATATGACGTCGTGTCTCCGAGGCATGCAGCGTGCTTCCCATACATGTAGATTTTCACTCCCAATTGATCAAATAATGAAGCTGGCCGTGACCCCTCAGGGGGTCAAAAAAGCAGACACCTGTTATATGTTCCATTCAGGACTTGTGTTTTAAACACCAGATGAGGATCTTTGTTCTAAATAAGCACAAATATGCATCATTGTGCCTATACATCCACTATTTAGGATCTCTTTCTTTCTTCAAGGTCATATTGTAATCCCAAGTAGACCACGGATATAGATTTATTGAGTACTAAAGTAAGGCTTTTTATGATGATAACAGCCTGCACCCATCCCAACAGGCTCACTTAACATTTGATGACTAACGTGGCTTCTTAATCTCGCCGACACCGCCGGCCTATGACAGATCTACGAGTCGATGGAACGGACTGGTAACATAATAAAGGCGCCCTTCTTCTCACTCAGCGTCCCCCATATTAATATTTTCATCCTGTAATAACTAAAAGCCATTTCACTGCTCATTAATCAGTATCTGAAGCCGCCGCTCCCCAGCACACACGGAAATACGATCCCACAATTCCAGAGGAAGAGCTGTGGATAATGACCCTGCAGCTGGCGGCCAGCAGAACACCGCACGCATGTTGTCTGTCAGGAAAACTTACCTAGGAATGACGAAAACACGCCGGAGGGATGCCAGGAACTCAAGAGACCAAGGAGAGAGACGCGTCGTTGCGCCAGGGCCAGGCCCGGGTGACGGATCAATACTCAAACCTGGAACTGGACAACGCGCAGAGTCAGCGTCTGAACCAGTGACGGAATTGATTTGTGGGAATTTAAACGGAGCCCGATGTTCTGAAACCTCGTCAGGTTCCGTGTGAAGAAGTGGCCTCGTGAGTTAAGGTGTTTATTAAACAAGTAAACAGGTTGGGTCAGCATAAAACAACAGCACCTGGAGCTGTACACTCTGATTTATGCGTCTGGTCGTCTGTGTCAGAAGTCGCACGTGTGTGTGTGTGTGTGTGTGTGTGTGGTTAGCTTTGTGTGTCTAAATCAATGGTCATCCCCTGATACAAGATGGCCTCATAAATCATTGTTTGTTGATCACTTGTCAGGAGACAGGGGCCCTATGGCGTTCACCCTAATTATTCAGCCAGGGCTGCGAGCGCGATCCAGGCGGCGAACTCCGGAAATGCACCGTTCGGCCCGCATAGGCGCAGTTGGGCCTTGGACAAAGAGTTCACTAGAGCTAGGGAGGAGTAGGGGGTAGGAGATGCTCGTTTTAGAGTGCGGCGGCGTCAGGCAGGTTGGATTCTGGGGTGCACTGAAGTGAGAAATGTAGTGTGTGAAATATCAGTCACACAATTCCAACGTGCTAGGGGACCTGAGCGCTCGCCTGATTGAAAAGGGACCGAAAAAACAAAACAAAACAACATCAAAAAAAAATCCAAATCTGTTTTACAGCCACACTCGTGCCCAGCGCCACCATCTCAACACAATGTGATCACGTCTTTGTTACCGCTCGATACCGGGCCCTCAGCGGTGCCGCGCTCACACGCAACCAGTCCAGACAAACGTCAGTAACCTCCCCCCCAAAGCCCGACCACGACACCTGGCAGAGATGATTAGCGCAAGGGGAAGAGAGAACAGAACGGCATGATAACAAAATCTGTCAAAGTGGTGGTGTGTGTGTGTGTGTGTGTGTGCGCGCGTGGGGGCGTAGTGTTGGCTTTCACTGCCATTCACTTTTCAACAGGTTTCTGTCTCCACTTAATTGCTCTACAGTAAATACGCAGCGATTACACGGCCGAGGCCAGCGCTTAAATGGTGAGAGGGACGAGAGTTTACGGGATTATTGCTGAGATTTCTATGAGGGGGACTCACAGTTAGAATTAAGATTACATGTTCCAGTGGAATCCCACACCAACCATCTGGTCCTGGCTTTAATTACCGGTTCAGCTAATGACAAGCTCCACTAGGAGGGGTTGCAGAATTTGACCAATCACGCTGTTTTTTTTTTTCTCTCCTGTCTCATTTTGATTCTTTTTACATTATCATTTGGCGAAGTCAAAGTGGGTTGGCTTCAGGCTTGAGCGTGATCTTAGCATGTCCAAATCGCGCCGAGCACATCACACACCCCACGCTGGCTTTTTCCCTTTGATACATATGTTCGCAGCATAATGAGAGCTTCTCGCTTTGATCACCGCCATGTCTTCTGCATCCTGTGTTTGACCGTCCGGAGGCATGCATGTCGCATGCGCGTGCAGAGGATGCAGCTCCAGTGTGTGACCTGAGCTTTCTGGTAAACATGTATCACGAGTTGTATTAGAGGTACCTCTGAGATCGTTAAAGGCTTGGCGGCTAGGCTAGGTGGATCAAAGCATCAAAATTTCACAGAACAGAAAATTCTGTTGGGTAAAGAAGGTTCCACGTGTGATCTAAAAACTTGAGAAATGAAGCCAAAACTTTGTAGCAGTAGCATCAATACCTTAAGCGTGAGGCCTTACCACACTTTGAAGAGTGAGAACAGACACCAACTGATGATAAATACCCCGGCGAGGCAGCAAATGGCATCAGTGTTTCATCACCCATGGGCACCAATCAATATGGAGCCAATCACTCCTTTAAACACCCACAGAGATTCTGGGAAATTCAGTTAATTAACGACAATAACACCTTTCAGGACACTGCTTCAAAAAGGTGCTTGTTTTCAGTGAAACCACTGCTGTGGTGTTCTCGACTCTCTGGGGGCGATTACTCAATCCCCGCAGGGCTTCCAGAGTAGCGGTCCGTGATTTTGTCAGGTCCAAGATGAAATGTCTCAAGGAGAAAAATGTAAGTCGTTGGGGACGCTGTCAGACGCCACGTTCGTCAGCTGCACCTGTGAGGGGCGCTCTCAACCACCCACGGCTATTCGGGATGACCTGGTGACAGCATTCCTCCGCCGCCGGCTGAGGCGCTTCACCAAATGAAGAACTCCGACCGGCCGGGAGAGGGAGGGACAGCGGGAAGCTCTTGGCTGCGTGTGTGTCGGTGTCTGCGTGTCACAAGGAGTGAAGCAGCGTGTCACCTCTTTAGATGCTGCAGCTCTGGTCCCGGCTGACTCCAAACAATGTAACCCCCCCCGCCGCCGGCAAGAGCGGAGCCGATCATGTGACAGCGGTCAGGAAAAGGTGTCTTGCCACTGCTTCACCTGTCACCTTGGCCTAACCACACGCTTCATTGCGTGGGGTGAGCGTGAGCTACTTGTCCTAGTTGGGACTCTCACCTCTCTTGATACATGAGGCACATGACCACGTGGCCTAATGGATAAGGCGTCTGACTTCGGATCAGAAGATTGAGGGTTCGAGTCCCTTCGTGGTTGTAGAAGGTGTCTTCTAGCCCAGAGCTTTGAGATTTTAGCATTGCTGTACAACTCTCACGACACGTCTCATCCAATCTCTATCCAAATTTCTGACATTGTCAGAAAATAATCTTTGGTCATAGGACCATGACAATGACCTTGAAGTTGTCTCAAATTGTGACATAAAACCACAGAATTAAAGCCCCGACCAACGATTTCTCCTCAATCCCGCCACAAGGATCATGTTCAGCCTGGGACAGTGCAGACAAGCCATTTTTTACATGACAGAAGTGTTATGGAGCGGGTTCACGTTCTGCTTCCATAGGGGGCGCTATTCTCTGTATCAAGAGAGTCAAAAAACGACCATGTGGCCCAATGGACATGCGTCTGACTTTGGATCAGAAGATTGGAGGTTTGAGTCCCTTCATGGTTGTAAGAGGCTCACCTGTCTTCTAGAATTCATGTGAATACTGTGCTGACTTTAAATTTTGATCTCTTACACCTGGGGTGTCAAACTGCTTCCACAAAGGGTCAGTGTGGCTGCAGGTTTTTGTTCCAACCCAGCAAGAGCACACCAGACTTGACTCATTTAATCAGCTCGTCTGAGTCTTCAGACAGCTGATTGGTCAAACTGTGTGTGTGCAGCCACACCGGCCCTTTGTGGAAGTGGTTTGACACCCCTGTCTTAGACCAAAGCAGAAGGTAGCTGGTGTTGTACTACTTTCTCTCAAACAGAGTTGCCATTTTGTATACATACTAGCTAGATTTCTTGTTGTTCTGTTGCAAGACCCACAATTCTACTTGTTTTTTTCTGTTTTTTCAACTTCCTGTTTCAGTCTTTGCTCACGATGATATTATTTATCCCTCCGAGAGCAAAATGAAAACTTTTCTTTGAAAAAAATTACTAATTCTTTTTCCGTACCAGGCGTGTTTGCATTTGTGGTCAGCTTCCCATGAATTTAACATTTTCCCTGACGGATATACATCCAGTCAAATGAATTGTTCATATACATATGTATGAAATATTCAAATGTTTTTTTGCTTCCCCTTTTGTGAGGGGTGGTCAACATGCACCAGGGGGGCAAAGGGGAATGCAAGTTTTCATTGCAATCAGGCCCTGGCTTGTGTTCTCAGCATCTCCTCCATGATAACAGCTGTAGTCGTCTTTACGTCCCTTTGGATGGAATCACTCCAGTCTGCAGTTAATGGAGTTTTTGGCAGCACTTGTCATTTTATATAAGCAATCCTGAGAGACGTTACTCCGACAAAGCATACCGCATGGCGATCGGCGGGGCCAAGCATCCGTGGATTGGTAAAATATGTGTAGCTTTACCAGAAGAACAAGCTTATTCTGAAAAGCGCCTGATTGGGAATAAATTATTCATGGAAATGCAGGACTCGTGACAGCTTACATGACCTGTTGGCATCATTTGCCGCATTATTTTTTCAGCACTGTTGTAATTTAAAGGGTTTAAGAATGTTTTGGTTTCGCCTGCCTCCGAACTAACGTACACTATGGCTAGCAAACACATTCATCTTAACAGGTTACTTCTGTGAATGTGATTGGTGCCTTTATTTCTTTTTTTGACATAGGGGGTGTTGTGAAGGAGATGGGAGCCATCAAAAACCTCACAGGATAGCAATCATTAGGAGCTCAGCCCCCCAGTAAGCAAGCCATGCTTCCTGTGTAGGGCCCCAAAGGATTCTGTGTGCTAATTATTTACTGAAGCAGCAAAGACTATCAAATGAGACCCTGTGTCGAGCCTAACTGTGAGGGGGTACCCTGACAGTGTAACCTGGGTAACATGCAAATGGAAGGAGAGGCGGGGGAGGGCCGCGGGGGGGAGGGAAGGAGAAAGGAGGGGAGGAAGCGCGGGTGTATAATGGTCAGGGTGCGTTGGAGGAGCAGAGGCTCACTGGTGAGTCAGGAAAGGTGGGGCCACGGAGGGGCACAGCCACAGAGTATTAGATTTCAGATGCATATGAATGACCAACTGCTGGCTCTGCTCAAGCTTTGGGGGGAAATTGCATGGGCTGCCTTTGAGCTGCAGTTTTGAATCTAGATTACTGTCAAGCTTAATCCCGGGGTGGCTCGGCGGGGGGGTCATGAATATCTGTGGCTGCTATCGTTAAATCTAGGACCTGCAGAAGGGTGTAGGTTACTGCTCCTCAGCTGAGGTTTTCTTTTTTTATTCAGGTACAAATTCATGTTAATGTGTCAGGATTGGCTCAGCTCAAATGCATTCACATGCACACAGACACACACACACACACACACACACGCACACCCTTGTACTTCTACCATTTTGAAGACTTTTGTCTAAATCATGCCCCTGGCCCAACACAAATAACTAAAAGAACTACCCTACGGTCTAACCTCAACCATGCCTTAACTCTCAAACTGTCCTTTAAAGTGTGGGGACCAGCAAAATATCTTCACTTTGCTAGTAAAATAAATATTTTGCTATCCATAGCATGTACAAGAACACACACACACTCACACACACACATCCAGACAAAACTCAAATCCTTAACTCAAATAAAGGGGGAGGGGGAAGCTATGGTTTTAAACTCATGCATCTGGGGGTAAAGAGGTAAAGAAAGCCAAGCAGAATTTTTTCAATAGATGCACACATGCTGTAAAACAGCAACTGATCTTTTAAGATCCACTTTATTTGATTAGAGACAACACCCACAAACACATATGGACCACCAAAAAAAAAACCCAAATGCATGTCATTTATGAGAAACGCACATATTCTCACTGTAATCTGGATTAAGACATGATTTACCAGCAACACGCTGCATACATGAGAGCCCATTACGGCCCTGTTGGACTAATAAAGCAGGCTTACGGCCTTAGAAAGTGTGAGGCTGCCGCAGCTGCCGCAGAGCTCAAAGATAAATATCTGATGGAGACATAATTAAATCCCAAAAACAACAAAAAAAAGGTTATGTAAATCCTCATCTGGCCACAATCAGGCCAACCAAGAGCGCCATGTCATTACAAGCCGCCGCTAATTAAACCAAGCTCGTTAATGTGGCATTTTCAAAAATTCGAGTGAAGATTTTTTTGTCTTTTTTTTTTTTTTTTTTTTTTCATTCTTTTGCATGTCGAGTGTTACAAAGACACCGCCCTCGCGGCACTTATTGAACTCCAATCTGCGAAAGCGTCACCTGGGACACTCACGTTTAATTGGCGCGACACTCGGGAGCGCCTATGAAAGGAGAAGCAGGTGCGCCGTCGAGCTTCCTCCCCTCTCCACGGCTAATTCACATGACTGATGCGCGACCTCCAGCAGCTCCTCGCACACCCACACACGCACAAAAAAAAAAAAAAAAGAAAAAAAGAGGGTGACCCTCTCCCAATGAAATGTCACCACGTGTCAGGCCGTATTCTGGGAGGAGTGATTGAACTGTTTGTTTCTGTGTTGCGCAGTCAATAGCACCGCTGGCTTAAACTGCTCCTGACAGCCCGCTGTGTCGGCCCTCGCCGCCGCCGCTCGCCTAAAACTTTATTTTCGCTGCCTCTTCGCCCTTGATAAATAATGAAAACCCACAAGGGAGGATGTAGGAGGGGCACCGTTGCCCGCTGTGAGTCCGGGTTTAAGTTTAACCAGAGCGGGCCTCTCTTCGATGAGGCGACTGGGCCTTTGCCACATGCCCCCCCCCACCACCCCACCACCCCACCCCCCACCCCACCGCTGCCGCCTCCTCCTCCTCCTCCTCCTCCAGAATGGGGAAGGGGTGGTAAATATCGGCAGATGGGGCCGGTGCTCCCTCTCGGCCTCGCTCGCGCTCGCAGGGAGGGCAGAGCGAATGGATAGCCATCGACAGCAGCAGGAGTCGCCCCGGGCCAAGACCGGAGTGGAGGACAGAGTGAGCGGGCCGCTGCTGCTCAGGCGGGCGATTTCACAGACAGATCTCCGCCCGGCCGCCGCCGCCGCGCGCTATTCGACACGACTCGAAAGGTCACCGCGCTGGAAGGTTTGGCGGCAAAGCTGCGACGTTTATCTCGCCTCTCAGATGAAGGCGAAGTGTATATTATCCTACAAGCCGTTCGGACAACTTCGGGCGAGGGGGGGGCGGGGCAATGAGAGTCGCTTCGGCAGCCGGGGCAACCGCCGTGGCGCCCGAGGGCGGGATGGAAGCGCCGCCGTCCCGCTTTTCAACCAGGCAGGAGACGCAAATCCTGCTCGCTCATCAATTAACAGGCGGTAAACAGGTTTAAAATTAGACGAGTCGCGTTGTTATTGCTACTGCGGAGCCCCCCCCCCCCCTCCTCTCCTCCCCGGGCACGGAGGAGCGTGGATCAGTGTTCCCAGAGCGATATTAGACAGCCTCCCGCCGGGAGCCGAGGAGCACATGTGGATCAGCGATGACACAACACAGAGACTCAGTGCGCAGCGGCGGCGGCTAAGCAGTGATGTAATGCATCTGAGCTCACCGGTGAGAGTCAGCAGCACGGACGGGGAGGGGGGGGTGAAATCATACATGACCTTGTTATCAGCGGATTCGTTATAAAAGAGCTAAAACCGACACAGGCTGGGCGGGGCTCCGGAGTGTATCAACGGCCATTTTAAGCAACCCGCAATTTAGGGGATCCACCCTCAGCCTTCGCTTTAACGGCGCGGCTTTCAACTCCGACATCCCAGGTTATATGAATGATTTAAACGCTCCGGCGATCGGAAATTACTTCACTTTGTAGCCGCAAAATCCCTCCCCCGGCCTCCCGCTGGCTCCCTGAAAGGACAGTTCCCCCTGCCTGCCGTCTCCCCTAGCGTTCTAGATTTCCATTTATTTATTTAAGGAGGAAATAGAAGGAAATTTCAACGGATCACTAATTTCATTTCAACATGTAGCGGTGGCATTAGCCCTGAGCAGATATTTCAGAGCAGCACAAAATCAATGTTGAGCTTCTATTGGGAATAGCCCTGGAACCCATTAGCAACTTTGACCAATAGGTCAGGCAAAGTAATAGCCAGATAAATGTTTTATTACAGATTTGCAAAGCGACCTAATGGGGAGGCCAGTACCTGTGCAGCCGTGCATGGCAAATATTCATCATTAGATTCTTTTGCTGTAATGAACACAAATCTCTCGGCGGGCACGACCCCTGATTCTTGGGAGGCGCTCCGTTAAAGGTGGGCTCGGCGGCGATGGGGGGGGGGGGCGAGGGCCTCTGTCAAAACAAGGACAAGAGCATCACACTGGCTTTGCCGAGGACGCCTCGGAGTCGTGACGTAATCGGCCGAGTTCTTTTAAACCTCGATTACGTTGTTCTGATCCCTTGCTCGAGTGTTTGTTTTGTTTTGGTTTTTTTCTTCCCCCTCTAAGATGCCCCGAACCCCGATACGGCGCGGCATCCGCGTTTGTTTTTCATCAGCTCTGCGCATTTATTTATACGAACGTGCGCTTGTAAAGGCCATCGCTGACGTGGATTAGCGCCGCGGCGCTCGCAGCCGAGGTGATCAACCTCTGGAATGGCTATTTTAAGCCATCTTTATATTGTGACCTCTGTGACCTACTGCCCTTCTGTGGATTTATGGGGATTTTTTTTTCCCTTCTTGAGATTAAATATCTGTCAGGAATATGTGCCAGTGTGCCCCCCCCCTCCCCTCCCTGAGCAAACATATGTGACATTTGGATCTTTTTTCTTTTTTTTGCAGGCTGTTTTTTTTTTTTTTTTTTTTGCAGTGCTAGTTTTCTGAATGGAAGCCAGACCAGCCCACAGCTCTCTCTCTCTCTCTCACACACACACACACACACAACAGCAGCGGCTCCCGTTTCCAGCTCGTCTCCATGGAGACGCCCGCTAAACCGACCAATCAGGACGCTCGCCGCAGACAGGCGGGCGATTTGATTTCTTAAAGCAGCAGCGTCCCTTTTTATTTCCCAGGGTAACAGAAGCAGAAAACACCACATTCTCAGGACAGTAAAGCACCTCAAAACACCGCAGCTGCAAAGGTTTCCTTTTTTTCCTTTTTATTAAATGTGAATTCACATGTTAGTTGGAGCCCATCCATGTCAGAGTATCCGCCTATGTACAAAAATAGGCATCATTGTGTCATCACATCCTTTTCAACAGAGAACACATCTGTGTACATTTATTCACAAACTGAAAGGACAGTTGATGGTGGTAGGTAATCATTTATTAAAAGATGAGTCAAAGACAGATTCACACTTGGAATGTGAAGTAACTACTGCCCAGAACTTCCCAAAAAAAAAAAAAGTCTCGGCATATAATTAGGACGTATTCCAAAACTGTTTTATCAAACAGACTTCATTGTAAGACCCACATAAAAATAAACAATATCTGCTTTTTTTTCCTTAAGTGCAAGAAATAAAAAATACAGGTTTATGGTTGTTTTTCTTAAAAAAAGAAGGCAGTCTTCCGTTTTTAAAATAAAGTTTCATTTCATGAAACAGGACTATGGAATGTTCTATTTTTACTTTATTTTTTTGCTTGCCCAGACCACCACTTTTAAATCAGAATATGCCCTTCAGCAGAACTCGTGTTTCCCTAATTTCACCGCCTGGATCTTTAAATCGCAGCTGTTTTGGCGTCAGATACTCGTGAGTCAGATTAACATTCAATTCCTGGTCGTTTCCATATATTATGCATCACACCATGAGGCCGATTTGAGTTGTTTTGCATCAGTTCCAGCTGATCTGTTTATTTTTGTTCTGCCCAGACGGGCTTCAGCATCACAACATGAAATGATGTCGACAGTGCACACGTCTGTTTTCCCATCACCTGCTACAACTGTTGATGGTCTGTATCGTAAGAGTATATATTGCACAAAAAAATGAGAAAAGGGGGGAAAAAAACAGTATGTGCCATAAAAAATACCAAAATCCAGTTTCACACCTGCGATCGGGACCCATCCACATATCACGAGTATGATATACATAAACTCCTAACTTTACTATATTACAGTACATATACAATCTTGAAACTAGTTCCAGCTCTGAGGTATGTGTTCCCCATGATGCCATTGTATCGTCTACAAATACTCGACAAATCTGCTCTACAACTGTACAAAAAAAACCTAGTTCGAAGTCACAAGGCATTTTTGATGCAAGTTTCTTAATTTAACTTAATCCTTAAAACCAGGACTCCCTTGCATGCGCAAAAACAAACGATAAAGGGAAGAAGTGCCTGAAACTCACTGAAAGCACAGTAAGAACATTCCCTTTGAAACTGTACAAAAATATGCCTGAAAATATCTTACTTTTCTTTTAAAAAGATGAGGTCTGTTATGTATCAAAATGTTTGCCCTCCACGCTTGTCGTCAGCAGAGGGTTTAGGCTGCGTAAATTTATTTTTTTTCCTTTTCCCAAAAAAAAAAAAAAACAAAAAAAAAAACCCAGGAGGTAAACTAAAAAAAAAAAAAAATCACTTACAAAAGAAAACATTTGCGGCATTTAGAAATTACATAAACCGTTGTAAAGTAACATCCTGAACAGGTTTCAGTTCACAGATTTGACTCAGTCCACAGTCCGTTTTCAGCTCCCTGCAGTGTTTCTTATTTTTTTTGTCTGTTTTGAAGAGGATTCGATGCATAGAAGTTCACATATTTTTCCCTTAAGAAGGTCCGTTTTTTTTAAAAAAAGATGGAACTGTAAATGCAGACCTACATGGAGAGAGAGAGGGGGGGAAAAAATCCAGAAAAACCCTGTCATGCTGGCAGAAAAAAAACCGTCTGCAGACTTTTTTTGGGTGGGTTTTTATTTTTTTTTTTTGTTGTTTTTTCTTTTTTTGCTACCGGCTTCTTACGCATCTCACCTCGCCGCCTGGCCCCGCACCTCCCTGCAGGAACCTTCAGAAAACAAACCCTGCAGGAGGAGGAGGGGGGGGGGGCACCAGAACCGACTCTCACCTCCTCTCTTATTACTAGAGAACGTTGGATCTCTGTGTGTGGGGTGGTTTTATGTTGTTCTGTTTGTTTTTTTTTGCATGTCAGTATGTGAAGACCAGGTCGGAAAAGTTCGCCTCCAGCCAGTCCCCGGCGATCATTTCACTGAGCTCTGGCGTGCAATAGTCTGGGAATTCGAAGTGGGAGCCCAGGCTACCCTCGCTGAACGAGTCCAGGTCCTTATCCACAAGAGACAGGGAGAGGTTTCCTGAATTCGGGTTGCCCAGTTCCGAGCCCTGGGCGCCGGACGCGAAATTCAAACTAAAATCGAACAGCAAATCGTCCGCGTCCTCGCCGGAAGAGGAGCTGCCGCTGCTGGAGGAGGAGGAGGAGGAGGAAGAGGAGGAGGATGTGGAGACCGACCTGGAGGATGCTGGTGAGACGGAGGCGGCGTGCAGTGTGCTCTGCTTGGTGATGTTTTTGATGTTGTAGAACAGTCTGTTGTTGCTCCTCACCTCCTCGTACATGCTCGCCCCCTCGGACTCGGCGGACGAGCTCAAAGTTGGGCTCGCCGGAACTTTGGCTACATTGTACGGCCTCAGGCGCTCCTCGTCCCCGGCCTTAATCCCCATCCGGTAGTCCTCCTCGTACTCGTCGTCGTCGTCCTCGTCCGTCAGCTCGTTTTTCACCACCTTTGCAACTTTTAAGCTGGGAAAAACACAGTCGTCCCCGTAGCCGTGAGAGGACTTGGAGCCGCTCTTAGTCTTTATCTTTGAGCACTTCTTGCTGGGGGTCTTTGTAATCTTTCCGCACTTCTCTGGAGAGGGTGCTGATGACTTGGAACTGTCGAGCTTTGGTTTTTTCTTCGGTCTGTATTTGTAGTCGGGGTAGTCGGCCATGTGTTTTAGCCGGAGCCGCTCGGCTTCCCGGATAAACGGGATCTTTTCGCTGTCCTTCAGCATCTTCCACCTTTTCCCAAGGCGCTTGGAAATCTCCGCGTTGTGCATGTCTGGCGACTGCTCCATAATCTTTCTCCTCTCGATCTTGGACCAGACCATAAACGCATTCATAGGTCTCTTGATGTGACCGGTGGCTGTCTTGCACCAGTCCGGGTTTATCGACACGGGGCTGCATGCCATAAATTCACTCTCCTCCGAGTCGGTAGCCTCTCTGGACATGCTCCCGTCCGTCTCGCTGTTGTCGGTGTGCTGCACCATTGTCCCGTTTTCAAGTCACTTTTTTTCGTCTTCTTTTTGCGCCCGGACGCCGCAGCAGTGTCTGCCTGCTCCCGCTCTTCCCCCCGGAAAAAAAAAACCCCGGATCAGCTCACTGTGTTTGCGCCGGTGCGTCCGCGTCCGCTGCTTAAACGTGTCTCAGTCTCTGCACTCTTTTTCCAGAGTTACAAACTGCCTTCTTAACTACTTATCAGCTTTTTCATGTTCGCTGCGTCACCGGCGGCCGCCCAATCACGGCCCTTCCGCTCCGCCCAGCAGACTCCCTACAAAACTCCCCTTAACCCTTTTCATTCCTCCTACCCGGAGCTCTCATTGGAGTGGAGGTGGGGATTTGTGGTACACAAGCGTCTGGGGCAACACGCCGGGCGAGACAGACATATTAAACACACATTTAGCACCGCGCGCACCGGAGATGAGCATTACGCACCAGAGCGCACACGCGAATAAGGCTTTACCGTCTTATTTCAGAGTAGGAGAATAAAATCACGTGAGGAGAGGCGATTCTCCAGGCAGCGCGCAGATGTGGCTGGAGGAAAAGATGTAGGCTATTTGATCATTTGCTTTTTTTTTGAACCCCCCACCCACTCGTAGGTTGGATACTGAAGGTGGCGCTTGGACACTGTTGCAGACGCCTGGATGCGCCATGCCGCCTGCCTGCCTGCCTGCTGTAAAGGGATGCGTTTAAACAGCTGCTAATGGCTTTAGAAGCGAGCACCGTGGTGTCATTAACTTTGTAAAACCCCAGAATCCGCGGATATCACTGGCTTGAAAAAGCTGTGATCATATTTCTCCAATTTTTTTTTTTTATAAACCGTTTTTCAGCCTGGATGCTTTTCAGTGAAGGAAATAGGTCAGTAGCACAATCTCCCAAACAGATCCTTTGCAGAGATTTGTTGTGCGCAAGTACCTCAAACACAATCACAGCATCAAACACCCCCTCCCCCAAATGTAAATTTTGCTTCCAGGAATCACTCCGTGCTGCCACAAGCGATCTGATAATTTAACCAAAACTTAAGTTTTATTTAAAAATAACTCAATTTCATATCAAAACGTTGCAGCCACATGCTCTGATTTGACATCAGTGTGGATTAGTGCTCATCCTGTAAAGTATAAAGCAGCAGGGCTCATTCACATGGCAACATTTGAGTGCACGGGCTTCAGCTGAGCCGGAGCAGCCAGGCATGGGTGGAAGGCTCCCTGCTGAGTTTGCTGTGTCAAGAGGCACTGTAGCATCAAGCTGGCGTCTCCTGTACCCCCACACCTCACCCCCACCCCCACCCCACCCCCAGCCATGGGTGGCAGCCAGCAGTGCTATTGGAGGCCAGGGCGATAAGGCGTCCTCCGTCCCCTCCCCTCCCCTCTCTCTCTCTCTCTGTCTCTCTCTATCCCTCTCTCTCTTTTGCTTCGTCCCCTAGAGGGCAATCACTTACCCTTTTGGAACCCTCCCCCCACCAAGCCACCGTATTTTCCCCAGCTGGGACTCAAAGAGGGAAAGCAGATAGCGAGGAAGGAAGGAGGGAAGGGAAGGAACGAGGGAGAGGAGGCACACGGGGCTGAGGAGGAAGCAGCACTGAGGGATGGAGGGCCTTTTCCCCCACCACCACCCCCCACCCGTCTGTACGTGTTTGTGTCTCTCTCGCACAGACAGCGATACCAGTGAAATGCTTTATCATGGCCGGCCCGTGCTGATTAGGCCTTATCAGATATATGTGTCAGAAGCGGGAGTCTGGGGAGGCCGGCGCATGCAAATGCGGCACTCTCCTGTTTGCATGTTTATTTTGCTCTGATGGATCCATCCCAGCGACTGCTGATCAGCTCCGCGTGCATATTGGTTTATTTCACAGGGGCTGATAGCGCGGAATCATAGGGGTGTGTGGCTGCAACGGCCCTCTCATGCGTCATGTGCACCGGGGGAGAGGGGAGGGGGGGCTTAAGGAGCTCGCCTCTGTTACGATTTGCACAAAATAGCACTTATATCTTAATGAAAGCACAATATCGATCCATCACTTCATTCAAATTGCGATCGCTACCTGCATTGCAGCACCTCGCTGCCCACCATCACCACCACCACCCTGATGGTTTCATACTGGATATGAATCACAGATCCGTTTCATGACGAGCGTGCGGGGTGGCTGTCCTCCTCATTAGCATGGCTCATTATTGGCTGTGAATGAGGCGGCGGCGGCCTATGCTGCCGATGACTCATCTCGGGGAGGGTCTCATCGCCATGGCTGCCTCACCCACCCCCCCCCACAGTGAACCAGACGAGGGGTGGGGACAGGGGAGAGAGTGGCGGGATCCTCAGACGTGTTGTGTTTTCATTTCATTTTCACTCCAGAGATGGCACATGATTAAAAGAGCGAAAATCCAGTTATCAGCGTGCGATTCCTAATACCCCCAGCTTCCTAATACCCCCCCAACGGCAGATGTTTGAATGCTTATTTGTTGCCTTTTTTTTTGCGCGTCGGGGGAGAGGACATTTTATTCCAGAGCAATGGAGTGTTGAATTAAGTGATGGTTTTCATGTAGGAACAGCGAAAAAGGGTTTCAGGAAAAAAACAATTCCCTTTGCATTGCTTATCTAAAAGCCCCCCAAAGCAGCTGCTGCTCTCACAAAGGCCCAGTGAAGCGTTGGATCAATACTAACCCTGGCTGGAGGCTATCTGATGCTCAAAATGCATGGATCCATCTCCTCTGCATAGCCTTAAGACAGGTGTGGACTTCTGGAAGCTGCTATCTGATGGCTTCACAATGGGGGGGAAAAGGGGGGGCTGGGGGTGGGGAGCGGGTGAAAAGGGGGCTGTTTTGGAAGTACATAAACACACAAATTAACTCTTCACTTGACAGTATTTCAGGTGACCTGCGGTCTTGGGCTTATGTGTTCATTTACGAGGGTAAAAACAATGCGCGTCTTTAGCGCAGCTTGCTCTGCTCAACCTACAGCTGGAGGCAAAAACACCCAACGCTTGTTTTTAGCACTGCAGATTTATAGCCGGGACACGGGCGACCAGCTCCTTGAGCCCGTTTCGCCATCGTAACTCGTGAGACGGCACTAAAATCAGCCCCCCTTCAGCTGGCCCGAGATTCGTCCAGCCGCCCGCCGGTCGCTGCGAGGTCTCATTACACCGGAGATCACGCCGCCTTCCCGAACATAAGAGGTTTTACAAGGTGGAGGTCCTCCCAGCAGTTTGGAGGCTGGCTCTCTGCTCCACGCTTGCGGCTGTGGAGCCGTTTTATGTCCCGCTGTTGGTTTGCATTATCAACTCAATGCAAATGTTTCTCCGGGGTGTCAGGCTGTTTGTTGACCTCCTTGATGTGGCCTCTGTCTCTCAAGGTCTGATGCTTAACAGATACTTGAGACTGGAGTAGGCTGTCATGAATGTAAACAGCTGATGCATGAGCACTGTGCTGGAATGTTTGTCACACAGACACAGATGCAAATACGCTCGTCTGCTGCCACCCCGCAAACATTCACTTGCGCAAGTCCCTGGCTTGAAAGAGGCAGTTTGCATTTGTAAGATGTCTTTTTTTCTTAAATCTGCATTTTTGGGAGAGTTTTGGAAGAAAGGATGACATATGTGATGTTTTTGAATTGGAGGTGAACTGAAGGATCCCACTGCAGCAAGTCAGTGATGCATGTTCACTGGCAGCTTATCAGAACTGAAATTTAAACTTTAAAATATCCTCACCTTACTTAAACTCAGTTTTGACTCTGTCTTTTACCCAACACAGCCAAGGCACAGAGCTTTGTATCTTAAACCCTTAAAACTGTTTTTTGTAAGGGGGTGCCAACATGTTTAATATCCATGTGGTTACAAAACGGCCCCTGGTGGTCAGTTCTAATGTCAGAAACTTCTAAAAAAAATCAATCAAAATATTCTAGTAGATAATACAGTCGCTATTCAACATCAAATACAGTAACACAAACACACATGTGGCTGTAGCGTTCGAGAAATGTAAAATAATCAAACTTCGAATATCCTATATTGTCTATTTTTCATAGGATTGTCCTAGATACACAGTCCTTGTTTTCTTCTAACCTGAGCAAATCATGTAATGTGACCCAAAACAGATCCAGTACATAAAAGACCGTCATATTTGAGCTGCAATTTTGGTTGTTGCGCATTGTGATGTCAGTCTGTCAGCTTGAACTCAGTTTTCTTAAGAGCCTCGACACTTTTCTTCCACTGCTGCTGATCTAACTCAATTCAGCAGCTCCACCAGTGGACACTTACTCACCGCTCCAGCATGCATTACAAGCCTGAGGGAAGCTGTAAACTTGGTCGATGTGAGACACCAGGACCAGCGTGGGTGTAGGAGTAAGTCAATTTGTAACTGAACACTTTGTCACAGAGGCAACGATTTTGTTCGGGAAGGTGAGATATGAGAATTAAGCCTTTTATTAACGAATGCTCTCCGTGCAGGTGTTTGAATTCTGGAAGAAAAGAACAGGTTCCCGTCCTATCCCTCTCTCTCTCTCTCTCTCTCTCTGTCTCTCTCTCCCTCTCTCCCTCTCTCCCTCCGTCTCTCTCGCTCCCGCAGCTCAGATGCTGCCCTACAAACCAGCGGGGATGCACGGCAGCCTGCAGGAGATGACATCATCCTGGAGCAGCTCAGGCTCGCACATAATCGTAATCATATTGCCGCGTCGTTCCACATAAGCCTTGGCCATTTAAATCCTGTAATGACATAGCAGGAGCGTCGCAGCCGTGTTTACTGTAAGAGTCCAGGGCACCCAGTTTGGATTTGTACAGCATGTCTTGTGTTAATAAACTTGTGCTGAGGAAGAGCCCTGCAGCAACTGTAATGAGAGCGTGTTTAGTCTGGAGACTGTGCAGGACTAATGCTGATGGATTGTATGGCTGCAGGTCAGGTCTTGCTCACACACAAGAACACACACACACACACACACACACACATACACTTGTTGGAAACTGCGGGCAAAACTTTCAAATGTAGATGGCTGCAGTAAAACGTCCAATCACCTCTACCAAAGCTCATCAATAAAATGCGGCCACGTTTTGATAAATCTGTTAGGCACATGGCTCCAGCTGGGACGGCTGCTGCTGCAGTCATGTACCACGGCACCCCCCCCACACACACACCTCTCCCACCCCCCTCGACCCGCCCAGACTTGCCCCGCAGTGAGATAAGATAGCGTTGACTGCAGACCACAGCGCGAACACGGGTGAGAGGCCTCTGCCGCCGCTTAAGGGGCCGGTGTTCTCCACAGTTTCTGAAACCATCGACCTCGCAAGGGGTCTGCACTTCTGAGAAATGATTTTGTCAGGAAACACACTCACTTCACAGACGCCCTCCCCCGCCTTTCTCCTTTGCTCCCAAATGCTGGTTTTGATGCCCGGATCAGGCAGGAACACGTTCTATTCCGAACAGTCATACCTGCCGCTTTTCGGAAGACGTGTCAGTCACCCTCAGACTTGGTGATCCCGGAGCCTTCCTGCCATCTCATCTTTGCACCGTCAGTCAAACCGTGACAGGTCGGAGCAGCCTGACAAATCGAGAATCCGTGCCCGGTGGGCTCATTTCAACAGGGTCAAGATTTCGGAATTAGCGGATAAGATAACCCGGAATTAAAGTCTAACACTCTGAGCTGGATGGATTTTCTCACATTATTATAGCTGATATTTCTGCAAATAATTAAGCATTTCACCACCCTCGGATCATTTAATGTGCATTTAATTAAATCACATCTCATTACCTTTTTAACGCTAAGCTATCATAGCTTGATGGCCGGCCGTCCGTTGTTTACATTTTTTTTTCCCAGATGAATGAAGTGATTTAGTCATGGCGGGAAAAAAAGCAACAGCGTTTCAATAAAAGAAAAAAAGTCGGCAGCATCAATCAGGCTTTAACCTTGAAAACAAAAACAAGAAGAAATGGACCCATGCGGAGACAAACACCTGAAGCAAATCCGAGCATTCCCTCTTGTTTGAACAGTGACCTGATAAGATAGCCCCAAAGTTATCAGCACAAGATGGATTCCCAGAGGAACCCAGAGGAGGGGTTTCATCAATGTAGCGGGGGGAAGAAAATCAATCTCTCAAACCACAAATAGTGACAAATAACCCCCGAAAAGTAAAGCAATATTAGCCGTAACCTCTGGAGCATTTATTTTTTTTCCAGTCAAAAGTAAAAAAAAAAAAAAGTATGAGACAGAGCGAACTTTCTTTAAATCAATCATTGCATTAAAAGAAAAGGGATCTATATGACATCAGAGAGAGAAGCTTTTAAACGTCAACTGCAGACAAAGTGGCTTCAATATAAAACTGCACGTCGGTCAAGTGAAAAACAAAGTTTCCCTCAAATGTTTTTATGTCTGCTGGCGCTACAGAGAAGAAGAAGGCTTCCCTTTTTACTCTGCATTACGTATGCACATATAGACTGGTATTTTCCCTCCCTATCAGAATCTCACTGCGTCTTCTCCGTACACTGAATCGTTGCCCTTTCCTTCATGTCTCTTAAGGATTTCTTAGACAGGCTTCAAGGAAGATTTTCATAAATGTCCTCTTTTTGCAAATCCGCCACAGCCCCGCATGCGCGCCCACAGCTGCAGTATCTCCGTCTCAACAGTAAAGGTCACCGGAGGGGACTTAAGGATATAGAAAGGCTAAGCTGTGTGCAGAAGAGCGCTAACAACTATCTGCAAATCAATAATAGAAGGTCTGATAATGAACATGTCGAATCACAGCCACTCGCCCCGGCCGACGCATCCACCAGACTTTGGTCTTCTCGGAAGCTTCAGCCAGGAAAACAGGAAGAAGTTTGCGAAGACATGCGTGAAAAAGCCGCGTGCACGTGGGAGCGTAATCAGACAGAAGTCAAAAAAAGTGAGAAATGATAATAACAACCATCTGCCACTCGCTATCCCAGTTTCATTTGTGACTCTGTTAAAGCGCATCAGTATCGGAGGATTAGAGCGTGCCGGCTGTAAGACAATTCAGTAATGAAAAGGAAAGCAGAGTTTATTAGGAAGCGCGGGAAGAGCCGAATTCGCTCCCCGAAAGTGTGAGCGGATTAGCTCCTCTCTTATTTCCAACATTTCCTCTTTGAAACACCCGTGTGCTAATCTCATTATAAGTGTCTGTCAAGCGTACATGACAATTCATTTTAACAAGGCACCGCTTCCTGCTCTGTCAAAACTCGCAGGCTCCCGCTCAAATGGAAGTACATGAGAGGCTCCTGGTGAACACACACCGGCTAACAAGGGAGAAAAAAGCACATGTGGCGCGATACTTTTGATCATGCGTAACGTGAACTAACTGGCGGATGCTAATTTTGACAGTGTTTGCGCTGGAACATGCCTGCCGCGACCACAACAGCGATTTAACGACCTTGCATGCGACATCGATGCTGGACCGCACGCAGACCGAGACCACCGCTAGCTCAACTCTCTTTAACGCGCGACGAAATGTTTGCAGCCGACTGTGCAAACATAGATCCTGTAAACCGGAACGTTTTCACTGCGAAAGACGCGAAAAAAGTTTCCGTAGATAATTAAACGTTTAGTTTCAAATAAAGCTATAAGAAGCTAAAGATAATTAGCCTGTTGTTAATTGGGACGAACAATTCTCGCGTTCTTGTGTGTTGTTAGAATAAATTGTTTGCCTACAGAACATCATTATTTCATAACTGCTGAATGTGTTTTGAGTAACAATAACAACCCCCCCAACACAACCGCCACCACCATTTTCTTTTTTTTTTCTTTTAACAAGAAATGTGAAAAATATCCTCAGGCGTTATTTTTGAACTACTTTTATATAACAAGCAGACTCCATGAATATTACATCAGCTCCCCCGTAATGCAGAGGCTCTTATCGTGGATAGTGATATATGTAACTTTCGGGCGGCTGTAATGCGCTGCGAGCTAACCGTCCAGATATATCACGACCCCTCGCGATCTGGATCTGTCCGTCACAGGAGTAATCTGACCGTTGTGGGTAAATACTGCGAAAGGTCTTAAAGCGCGAGGAAGACCAGTACCTTAATCACGCCTAATCCCTGGTCGCGAGACATGTCTTGGGGGGACATGGGATGGACACATCACCCCAATTAGCGGCAACTAAAGCTTTAAAACCTTGTCATTAGGAGTCCATAACCTTCCTGTCACTCAGCGGAGCTGGCGCAGCCTCTAATTCCTGCAGTTTGTCACATTTTCCTGCATATAAAAATATCTACTGCGCATTTAACTCAGTGGTAGCAAAGTGTGGAAAACGGCAAATTAGGCATCTGCCGTGTTGCTACAGGCGTAAAACTTTAATAGGCTGATTTATGTATGAAAATTCCTATGAGCATTAGCACGCCAAAGCAGAAGTCTTATGGCAGGTTGAGTGTACTCCACGTCTAATATATTGTTCCAGGAAATGAAACATGCTTCCCAGATACCTTTATTTGTGCTAATAGATGATAGGGGCGCATGCATGCATTTGAATGTCCATATAGCTATCAGCTCAGTATGGAGATAGCGTCCCCGGTGTTTTAGTGGGAGATAGCCTTGCCCACCTGCAGCAGCAGACAGCAGAGCATTAGCCGTTATCGCGGCATAAAAAAGAGCACTGGCATTAAGTCTACAACAATAAGAGCGAGGTCAAGGATGAAGTTGAATGACAGGTCCAAATGAATATAATTTCTGAGGCTGGAGATAAAGAAGGGGTCTCGTGTCTCACGCTAAAAATCCCAATAATATATCTTTTTTTTTTTAACTTAGCTCTCTGCTCTGACATGTTTTTGTTCTTTGTGCCATTCTCCAGCAAGAGGGTCAAGAATTAACGGAGGACAATGACCAGGCCGGTGAGATTGATGGAGAGGACGGGCAGAATCTCCGCCGAATCAAAGCTATTCGCCGCTAATGAAAATAAGAGAGAGCCCGCACTGTAAATCATCTTATGGCCTAATGTATTAGCGATAATGAATTCACGCAGCCACATTTAACCTTAGTTTTGCAATTCATTATATTTGAGATTAACAAGGGAGGGAACTTAAGTGAACTGTCTGCAGGGAATTACAGCCAGGGCCTCATTGTCAATCAAGGATTGTGTTCCGATGTCTTTCATTAGGCCTGGTGGAATTAAATAAGACTTTCTTTTAATGGCGGATGGCTCTCCCATTTAACGCTCCTCTTGCTCTCCCAAGATGGTTAACTCTTCATTACCCAAATTAAAAGCATCCATCTCAGCTGGCTCCTGCCACATTGCCATGACCTCTACCTGTCAAAACTTTCATGTAAGCTCTTGAGTGATGGATGATACCCCCAGACCCCATTGTCAAAATTATCCAGCGACTGTCCAACCCTCTCTGATCCATTCAATCCATCTCCCCAGGCTACATCCCACCAACTACGATACAACAATGAAGCCGAGTCGCTAATTTACTCTCATAGAAATTAGAAACTACCTTTTAATTATATGCCTGGGAGTCTTCTAAGGGTTCACGGGGATCACCCCCGAAGCTTTTAACTCAACTTTCTGGGGGTTGATCATTTATATGCTTCAAACATGTTATTTCAGGGGTCGTTCAACGCACCTAGGACCAGAGGGAATTTGAGGGACCGCTGGGAATTGGAAATAAAGAAGGTATTGAGATCTCTCTTGAAGGTCAGGGCCATTGCTGAAGCATATAATTGGATCGGAGCATACTTAAGTGGCCCAACGTTTTTCTAAAATTCTCTCTTTCAGGTTGTGGAAATTAAGATGTTAGCACACTAGCAGACAGGATAAGTGTGAGCACCAAGGGTTGCATATGGGAGCCTGATCAACAGCTAAAAGACAGCACGTGTGAGATGCATTCAAACCATCCACACTTTTTACTGATGGACTCTGTTGACAAAGGATTCAAAGTTCTCAGAACTTCCCTCTCTTTCCTCCTCTATTTGCATCACCTTCAGACACATGTAAATATTCAAACGCACACCGCTCGTCATACATAAAACATGATATAAGTGGTCCCACTCTTGTCTGACCTCTTGTCCTCCTGCTCCTCTCCCAGACAGATGTAGATAACACTCCAGACACACCTCACTTCCTGAGAGGAGAGTTATGGCTTCCTGGGAGAGGCACCATCGTCCCCTGGAGCCCTGAGGAGTTAGACAGCTACCTATGGAGAGGGCACGTCTCTGACTTGTAGACCTGCTCTGAGGCTTCTCCTCTCACTTTGAGATCCTTCGTGTACCTGTCAAGGGGTCAAAAGGCTACGCTCGCTGCAGACAACAAGCCTGCGCTGTGTGTCTGGGTGTGTATGTGTTTGCATGTCTGCAACGCTGGTTTGTGTGTGCGTGACACCCACCAACCCCCCCCTCCACGGTGACAGATGCCAGGCTGTTTGTGTGTGAGGCGCAGGAGGGCTGGGTGGGCAGGTGGGACGCGAGCGAAGGCAAGCGCGCAGGGGTCTGCCGCGGCCGGCTTTGAGTAGTGCGGCATGAGAGACCGCGCTTGTCAAAGTGCGCTGGCACGCCTGTGGGTGCATTTGCATACACGGGCATGCACGCACCTTGGTGAACATAGTAGTGCGGAGAGTCAAATGAGAACCCGTTACTGGGGCGGGGGGGCTCTCCGACTCCCCAAAAAAGAAAAGAAATGCGCGGTCCCAGAACCGCAGCACGACAGATGGGGCGGCAGAGCCAGCGCTCTGGCCGCTGAGCAAATGATGAGCTAATGGTGGCAAAGGAGGCGGCCGTAGTCGGCCTCAGCTTATTTGGGATTATGACTCAATCACGGAGGCTTACGCCGCTTAGGTAATTATTTAATCAAAGAGTGGACGTGTCAATAGAAGTCCACTACAGATTAATTATAAGTCAGGGATGGCTTTAATTCATTGTTTTTTTAACTGCTTCTATCGTGATGCTGGGGGGGTTGGTGGGATCACTGGAAGGATGAGGGATGGCCCTAGTGGTGCAGGACTGGGCTGAGTGGTATTTCGTTACTTCAAATCTGGGATATTGGTTTTTCTTAGATTACTTTGGCAAGCTGCAAGTAAGAAACATGTCCATTATCATAATATCTCAGGATAAAAGACAACCTCACATTCCAGCCCGCGGGGGCAGCCCCCTCTGGCTGGTGGAGCAAACTATAAAAAAAGAACATGCTGTAAAGCTCTGCACACGCTGCACATCTCCAAGCTGGAATGAGGGTGATATGACGTGATGCGCGGCACATTTCCGACAAGTGCGATGCCGCAAAGTCGGCGCTAGCCTCGCATTGGCTCGCCTCTCATGAAAAGTGACAAGAATAAAACGTCTCCTACGGTGCAGCTGGGCCAACGGTGGTGTGAAGTAAGTGCGAACGCTCGGCTCGTTTGCTTGGACACAGACGCCCCCCGATCTTATGTCGAAAAGATTTGGACCGAGGGGGGTTTCCGGCGCTCGTTACTGAGTGCTGTTGCCTCTCGAGCCTTCTGTGACGACTGTAGAAGAAGGCACAGGCAAATTGCAGCATGGAGACGGTGCGTGAGTCACCCAGCCCACTGTTAGTAACCTGCCATTATTTATAGCAGATGGAAGATGGATGAAAACACAGGCGAATTCTGCCTTGGTTACCGAAAACAGCTTTCTACTAATAACCATCATTTGCCGCGGCGAGGCTCTTGTGACCTGATTGCAGCGATGATGTACAAAACAGACCCTCTTCCCGAGCACACGACCCGAGGAAACGGCTCATTTAAGTCGGCAATCTTTTAAGTGTTTGCTTTAGTTTGACTGAAAATCTGCCTTTGTTGCCGTTTCACCCCTCTCAGCAGCCTGTATCCAGGGGCTCGGCGAGCCTCCGTGTTTGCTGATTCTGGGGATTCCCCCGCATGTGCTGGATCCAGTCCTCCTGTTTCATTTGGCTGATGGAGAACAGGATGTGAAGTTTACACCAGCGCAGAGAAACGGGGGCAAGTTGAGACACAGGGATGGACGTTCTGGTAAACTCCCTGATCATGTCACAGGAGGAGAGAGATAAATAGCGAAGGGAAAACAAGCAAGGGGAAGCTGGCTATTTTTCTAAAAGCTCCACGGAAGTTACTAATTATATCCAGTCGGAGACCTGTAACCTCGGCAGGGGCGCACACTGACACACATACACCGACGTGTACGTTCACACTCATTGTTGCAGAGGCCTAACCTCCGCCGGCCCTGCGGTTCCACCCGAGCAGCGACCAAATTAGAAGGCTGGAGCATAATAACATCCCCCGTCTTTGCTGCTGTTAAAGGCCAGTAATCTGTCATTTGCTCTGACATTAAGGAGAAGAAGATTTTACATCGAGATACTCATATTGGCGATGTCGCGGAGACTAGCGGAGCACGTGGGCAACCGAGGGGTTGATTGAGGGCAAGCTGGCATGCCTGGTAATAGGGAGGCGAAGTCTCATAGCCTCCAGCCCCCGGCGGGCAGATGGTAGGGTGGGCAGAGCAGGGCGAGGGTCTCCTGTCTCTGATTCTCAGCTGCACTTGTAAGATATGTGCTATGTATGAAATGTGCTGGCAGAGATCCACGTCCTTCAACTCCTTCTGCACCCCCAGCGTCTCCACCCGAGCCAGCTGTGTCTGCGCGAGCTCACCAGGCTCCGACAGCCGGGATCAAAACAGCAGGCGAACCAACCGTGACACCGGCCGCCATCGCAGCTACATCACAGGAGGCGCGTCGCGAGGAGGCGCCGGGCGCGCCGCGAGCTGTCTCTATCAAACGAGGTGAAGGCTAGCGCATTAGTCAGCCAGTCGTGTCGCGCTGTGATGTTGCTTAACGCAATTAGTCATTGGAGAGGCAGTAGGAGCCAAACGTGAACCAACACGATCGCCGCACAGCTTTGTTTCCAGATTAAAGGGGAAAGCTCAAAGCTCCTGCAAACTTTGTTACCTTTCGTCTTTTGTTGTTCGAACGTGAGCCCACACAGACAAAAAAACCTCACAAAGACGAGGCTGGATGAGAGAGCGTGAGTGAGAGGGAGAAAAAAAAGTGAGAAGAAAGAAAAGCCAGTGTGAGCAATGTGCATGTACATTGATGGTAACTGTCCATATGGGCCAAAGGCAGGAAATGTCTACCTTCCTGTTTGATAATATTGGAACAGCAGTAGCTCAAAGACAGTCATGGGATGGGGAGAAGGTATTTGATTCGTCTGCTTGTTTTAACTCCTTCACAGGTGTTCTCAATGAAGGAACCATTCACGGACCTGAGAAAATAAAATGGGGAGGGGGATGAAAGGATCATGAGAAGGAAGAAAAGGAAGAAAACATCAAAGTGGACAGATGGAGGAGCTCAATCAATTTATAAATGCCTCTGGATGTGCTCCCAGTCGCCAAAATGAGGGTTTAAATTTAGTCCCAACAAACAAAAAGCTCGACTGAAAATTCCCCAAAATGGCTACGGGGAGCACCGCAAATACCGTATCTATCGAAAAGAAAATGTCAGGGTTGTAAAAAAATAAGTATGAGCCTGTAATTTCAACATGCGCAGGCAGGTCAGTCAGGATGTGGATATGATCGGCTTGACTGGTGTGTGTGTGTGTGTGTGTGTGTGTGTGTGTGTGTGTGTGTGTGTGTGTGTGTGTGTGTGTGTTGTGTTATCAGTATCAAAAATCTTCAACCAAATCATCTCGTACCTTTTAGCATATCATACATTTTAAGATGTAGTGTCGTCTCCTTCTTTCTAGGGGTGTGAATGCCTCAAATATACAGTGACCAGAATTCCACTTATGATCAGGTTTTGGAAACCAAAACAGGAGTAAAATCTTTGGAAATGGCAATATATTTTCATTTGTTGCTACCAGCAAGTAACATCGAGTTATAAAGTAATTCAAAGATTATTTAAGACTTGTGTAAACATTTAAAAATGTAAAAAATCACACAGAAATCTGAAGATTAGTAAAGCAGCAAGCCTTATTCTGGACTCTATAAAGTTGGAGGCGGAGTCTAGCTATCATAAAATTATTATTTATTTGGTCTGTTATTTTCATCAATAATATTTGCGGTTGAGAAACGTCATCCATTCTCCCGCCTTTCTCCTCCTCCTCGTCTTCCTCCCCACAGGAAGCAGCTGACAACTTAATGCCGTCACGAAGGTCACATGTACGAGGCCTGCCACAGAACCCTGGTCTCCATGCAGACGTGCGCCTGATGCTCTTCCCCCCACACACACACACACACCAACGCGCACACACACACAGCAGATGGAGTCCTGAGTGACACGTCCTGGCAGAGGAAGGTTACATCATGTAAATAATGTGGTGCTCAGCCAGACTTTAATGACATCAGAATTGAAACCCGCCTCCAAGTTTTATGCCGTGCACGCACACACACACACACACACACACACACACACACACACACACACACACACACACACACACACACACACCTGCCACTTACTGAGCATTGAAATCATATTTATGGTAATTCTGAACCTGATTATGGCGTGCGCACTCAAAGTTCGGAGAATCGACTCACGCGTTGAGTCCTTTTCCAGATATCGTCCGCCTGACAGAGCGGCCCTGCTAACCATATGCCATCGAAAAGTGATTATTACATTTGATTAATGTGTACCACACGCAATTACGGAAATATAATTGAACACAGTGGCCGTTTTTTGGCACTGCTCCCTGACGGTGGACATGTGCCGACACGACCGGGGGAGTTAAAAGGGCTGAGCAGCTGCGAAGGCAGACGAGCCTTCTGCCAAGGCAGCAGAGAGAGAAAGAGAGAGAAAGAGAGGAAAAGTTATATGTTGAAAGTATATTTCACTTTATGGTTTATCTGAAGCCCCCAGATGTTGTGAACATGTGGATGTTTTATATGGCCGTTAACAGCAGGTCACGCTCGGACCGCCACTCCCTCAGAAACAATTAATAACCCATAAACATTCGAACGTCTTCTCCGTCGAGCGTTAGCTTCACAACTGCTTCCATGCAGAGAAGAAAGGCTGTGAAAATCCGCTCTTTTTTTAGACGGGGTCTTTTAACTTTTTTTTTTTTTTTTTTTTACAGCTCCCCCTGCTGCAGGACTGTAGCTGTATAAATAATGTGATTCATGTAGGCAGCTATGTGCGCGCGGCGCTGAGACAGTAAACCGGTGGCGCTGCTGAACTGAGTGACCCGGCCTGTTGTTGTTTGCCTCCATCTGCACAACGCTGGAGCGGTTTATTACCGGGGCTTGTTCGAACATGGAGCAAGTAAACATGGCTGGTTGTCTGGTGGCGTATGATCTGATTAGCTCGCTGTGAAAGGGTCCATTGAGCACAGGAATCTGGTTTTTGCTCCTCTTATAAATGCATAAATGGATGATTCGATTGCTGCTTTGAAGGCAGATGGAGAATTTGAGTAGGCCCAAATGTGAATATGAACATAAACGGCTATGTTTACACCTAATCCAATATCTCGATCTTCACTTGCGTTAAAGGTTAAACGTATCGGGTGTTTAACTGCTTGTCGGGTTGGACAGCGTCAGCGCAACAATTTTCTGAAGCAAACATAAAAACAGTGATTTGTCAGGATTATTGATAATGTTTTTTTTTAATCAATATCCGATATACTGTCCAACACCAATATCAACCGAACCGAATATATGTACTAGGGGTTTCACCCAGAAACAACTAAATCATCTTAGGTAACTCAAATCACGCCTCAAATATTTTAACATTTTGAATCATTGTCTTTATTCTAATGCCAAAATTGCCCAGTCATATCGGTAGGCCGACAATATCAGAAATCTCTAGCAACTTGTTTAAATAAGGTTTACGTGGTGATGGTTTGTGGGTTGGGTTAAGTCATCGCCGCCTCGGGAACTGTGAGATGCGTCATAAGACAAGGCTGATCCCTCACCTAGGATCCTCTCACAGGGGTCAGGGGTCACGCAGCACTCACTGAGTGACTGACCCCTCCTCTGTACCCCCCACAACCTTTCATCTGTCTCTCTGATTAGTTTGCCCATGTGACAGATAGCAACTTAAAATGAAACATCCCACAGACCCCCTCCAGGGAGGAACACTCACACAACATATATATATATATATATATATATATATATATGTGTGTGTGTGTCTCACACAACATATATATATATATATATATATATATATATATATGTGTGTGTGTGTGTACACATTTGTGCTGCTTGGCTAGTGAGCACACTTTCAATTACAAGCAGACGCCGTTAGATGTTCCCGAATGACGGCGCAGAGCTCTGCCGGCTCTGGAGAATGACTGGGTCCACCTGGCCTGGGCTGGATTTGTATCCTTTGGCTTGTCTCTCATGTGTGATCGGTGTGTATCTAGCCTGCAGCTGCAGATGGATCTCCGTTTGATGTGGTGGGCTCCAATATCCATTCAGTCGCATTATGTAACGGGTGGATGTAACAGAGGTTCAAAGTGAGGTTTACAGAGGTCTAGCTGCGCTTCTGTGAGTTTGTATCTGTAAAAATAAGTTTGTGTCCAGACTAGAAGTCATGTGACTCCAAAATAAACCCCTGTCTACATTAAACTGGCCCCGACTGTGAACTGCGGTCTTCCAGAGGTAGCCTGGCAGCGTTTCTATCTGCTTTTACGTCTCCATAGATGGATGAATCTAAAATCCATGCCACAGTCCAGTATTGTTGGTATTTCCTGAGAGAAAAAAATAAATAAAAAAGCATAAAGTAGTCTTTCTTTCAGTGGTGTGGAATTTGACTCTGATATGCTACCCATCCACTGATTAGCAGCCTGTGTTCAGGAAGCAGGAAAAAAAAAGTTTTACGTCCTTGCCATCTTTCCTGATATTCCCTTTGTTTTGTCTCGCTTGCTTCCTGTTTTCCTGCGAGTGTATGGACATGAAGGGTTTGCCAAACAGCAGCTCAGAGTGTCTCAGCTGTCCCCTGTCATAGGCTGGAGCAAAGCAAAATAAATACCTCTGAATTATTTTGGCTCTCAGTTGGGTCTAAAACACCTCAGAAAGTACTTAAAGTAGTATAGCTTCTGTTGTGTGAGTGTTCATTTATTTCATTGATTTTGTATTTCATGCTGCTAAATGGGCTTAAACTTGTGATTATTTGTTCATAACGGCTGTACGGCCTTACCGATGTCCCCATTTTACGCCTTCCTCTAAGGACTTCCTGTGTAATTTCCAGACACCTTGTTGTGTTGCTGACATGTGGTTGTATTCTGACCATTTTCCCACCTCTTTATGTGTCAAACCAACATTTTCGTCTTGGAAAGGTGAGCCATCCTTGCTGGAAGACTCTCCTGCACTGAATCAGAGGTGACATTAGTGTTAAGTGCATCAAGGTGCGCCCCGGGTAACTGGTAGCTGTGACAGACTTGATTTCCAGCTTTGTCGTTGCCGTTGTGAAGTGCAGGCCATGCGTTGATGAAGTCATCAGGGGGTGATTTAGCTGATATATAAGGAGACCTATTGCTCGTCAGAAAACTATCCACCGCACTGATTGAGTCATATGCAGAGCCGCTGGGATAATTTGCCACAGACGTGCCAGGTCAATGGACTTTGATTGCCGCGCCGTATGCAATCGAGGGTTTTCACTCAACAGTGCACTCTCCTGTTCTCACTTTTGCAAAATTTTGATTCCACTTTGATCTCCTCACTTCGCCTTTTATCTTTTTCTCGCCAAAAAAAAAAAAAAAAAAAAAGGATCCGCCTCCTCTTTGGTCTCTGGCTTTCCTCCCGCTCTGTTCCTCACTGCGCTTCCATGGCCTCTCCCTGGCCTCAGCCTGGGGGCCCCACTCAGTTTGTTGAAAGGTAACAAAATCTTTCGGAATGAAATTGCCAGGGCTGATTCACTGATTTTTTTTTTTTTTTTTTGCCCCATCAAAGAGGCGCACGAGTGTATTTTCCCCTTCGCAAAACAAAAGGTGTCCATTGCAGCAATCTGTGTTTTAAGAAAAAAAAAAAAAAAAAGAAGAGGTACTGCAACCGGCTGCTGATTTTAAAGTGACATTAGAGAAGAACAGTGCACGTATCCTGCAGGAGAGCAGAGGCCTTCTCTGAGGCACCTGTTCGTTTTCCTGTTAAGCTTGAAACTTTCAAACATGTGGCTCTGCCGGGGAGCTGTACCGCTGCCAAATACCCCAGTTCAGCTGTGCACTGTAACTTTTTCACACCCCGCCAGTGTAAAATCACAGCCGCGGCACTCCCGGGTGGAGGAAAACTGCGTTCCCCTTCATTACCTTTAATCCAGGAAAAAAAAAAAAAAAAAAAAAGGGAGTGAGAAAGGAGGTGAGTGCCTAACAGGAGGGGCCTGGCAAAATACCTGCAGCGATTTTCAAAACACTGGCGGATCTTTCATCTGACTGTTTTGGCATCGCCGGGTGGAGGTGGAGGCCTCGGCGCTGACCATAACGCAGGTATGCCTAATCCTCTTTCATCTGCACGCATCAAAAAGGAAGTATCTGTCCAAGTGAGGAGAGATTGTGCAGGCTTTAAAGGCTGCTGGGGGCTGCAGGTCCGCCCCAACAACGTTCTGCTCCTTATTATTCTTTGCACAGAGCTGTGAGTCTAAACAAGAGCCGCTTCCAGAGCAGGACTGCTGTGCACTCACGCTGGCCTCGGTGTTGTTCTGCCGCGGCGTGTGCGTGCACGAGGCCGCCGCACTGTTGAGATGACCCCGCTTTCTTTCTATAGGGGCCCTGCACAGAGGCAGCCTGTGCTGGTACCTTAGTTCTCTCTCTCAATGCCTCTCTCTCTCTCTCTCTCCCTCTATGGCTCTCTCTCTCTCCAACAGCTTGAGTGCTTCCAGCTGCCGACACTGAACACCGCCTCCCACACACGCTCGTCGGTACAAAGCTGGCCCACTATAGGACGCACACGGTCGCATGCACGCGGCACCTCCCTCATTTGTTGTGGCGGCTGGGAGAGCGTTTCATCGCCTCTTCGCCAGCACCGCGCGTTCCCGCTCTACCCTCATGGGCCCTCCTGCGCCCGTGCCCCTCCAGACAGGGTGGATATGGGCAATGATTTATTGTCCGTAACCACAATAGGCCCTCCGGCCGAGAATGCGTCTGAAAACGCAGACAGGTAGCCGTCCACGGGAGGAGCGCGCTTCCGTCGCACCGGCGAGAAACTGCACTTAAGCCAAACAAAACAAAAAACACAAGGAGGGAGGACGTGCGGATCCATATCAGTGAATGTGCCATAACTTGTACGTTAGAAATGTACAAGAAAAATAAAATAATCCAGATGCACACACACACACACACACACACACACACATACACACTCAAAAGGTCCTCCAGAAGCAGCGGTGTGTCTCTCAGTCCTTTCATCATCTTATGAAACAAGAGGAGAGCACCAGAGGAACCTGTTGCTGGGCTATAAGACTGAAGCAGCCCAGGGAAAAAATGGTAATGCGAGCGATAGCGGCGGCAGGGGTCTGTCGGAGTGTAACCATAGCTGCTAAACTTGCATTCAGGCCCTTTCCAGGGCTGTTCTTGGGGTATGCAGACGACCCAGGGACTGGAGACTTAGGGAGGACTTTAAGCCTCTTTGTCAAGCTCCTCGGAGCTCAGACGACCGCTGTGAGGAGGCCGAGGCATGCAGCTGTCTGGCAACAACAGCCTCCTCATACCGCTGACACCGGCCTGCGGTTCAGGGATGTGCGTTCCACAGTGTGTACATATTTCACATTGTGCGTCTGAACATGTGGGCCCGACTTGATCAAAAGGAGGCCGTTGGTGAGACGCTGATAAAAGGCAGAAGTTCCGCAGGAACTTTTACAGTGACGTTTCGTCTCAGTGGCCATTCATTAAAATAATTCATGTGAATTTTCTGGATATCTGTGTTTTGCTTGCAAGAGTTTTTGTGTTTGGAGATTGAGCCACTGTGGTTTTATTTCAGAAGGCTCACAGTGCTGTTGAAGATTTTCTATTCTATCTTTTCTGTTTTTTTAGTAAAAAAGATGACCAAGTGTACACAAACAAATCAAGAGATTCCAGCAAAAAATTGGCCTAAATTGAGTCACAACACCAGCACACATGATAGGATATCCAGTTTCACTATTTTGCTTTGCGAGTAACATTGATAATTGTTTGGATGCTTGATTGTAGGTGTAACACATTGAGCGCTAGGAGATTAAAGATTATGTTAATTAGATTTGCTTGCAGTAATGCTAGGCCTCATTATAAAGTCACCAGATAAACTTTTCTTCTGTACTGACCATGCAGCTTTGTTTTACAATCTGATTACAGTGTCATGTGGAATTCGACAGGGCCACAGGGGGCAGCATTTTTGTTTTTTGTTTTTGTGTATGTGTCTGTTGGGACGGCTAACTAAAGCAAAAAGGGCAAATTAATGGACCCTTAAAAAAAAAAAACCTTTTGAGGTTTGCTCACCTTAACTAGCTGTCTGTGCACATGTGCATGTTGTTGCATCACACCAAACACAGTACCACTTAGTGGCTCCGCATGGCAACTACAGCATTTTTCATCTTCTGTGCTCATTTTCAAAAGGTTTCCACTACTTTTGGAAAAGAAAATGGGGAAATGCATTTCCAGCAGGTCGTCCTCATGGAAATGGTGCTTTGGACAGATCAAGTTCGTGTCTACCAGCATTATCAGCCATTTTGACATATTTCTTCACACTCCTACAACAAAAACATAAAAATAAGTAAAAACTTTGAAATATACAACACAAACTCAGCTAAAATGCTGCTGTTCAGTGTAGCTGTAATTTAAAATGACATACTGCAGATCAGCAGGATGTGAATATCGTTTTTCCAGTCACGGCCTTAATAATGACCTGAAGCAGAGACAAACCCTGCACGCTATATGTTCGTTTATTAGCCCCAGAAAACACACCTCGGACCCTTTTAAACAACAGTGTCGTCAGCACGCCGCCGTCTCCTGCCACCATGTGACATGCCCCGCAGACAGATCCTGAGCCAGCGGACAACAGGGCAAACCCGATTGCTGTCTCCCCACCCAGGCATTATCAGTGAAACCAACACCTTCTTTGGAATGCCACAGAATCGCCTGGAGACACGGAGGAGCGGGTTTTATGAAGCCCGGCCCCGCGCCGCTCCAAATGAGCCGTGCTGAATTCTCCACTGCCAGTCGGTCCCGGGGGAGGCAGTCGAGAAAACCCTATTATATTTGGGGGCAGGCACCGCTCAAACTGACAGCAACTGCTGCGACAGCAAAGCCAGCCGAGAGAGGGTGAGGCATGTCCGCCATGTCGGCTTGACAACGGGGGGAATTTCAGATGTGGGGGTCTCATTTGCTGCACAAATAACACAAAATAGAAACCAGATTTACACCAACTTTTGATTCTTCACCACAAGTCTCCTTATTGCATAAGTCTGTAACCTGAAACAGACTTGCGTCACAGTCCATTCCAGGCCACGCCCCCTCACACAGCAATTATAATGCCCACTTGCTAAAACGGACGACCGCAATCCTGCCACTGAGCGCTACTGGAACGGGGCAATTACTGCAGGCAGGCGGTTGGGAGTCTGGCCTCTGTCAGATTGGTGCGCAACTTAAAAGCAACTCCAACAGGGCAACGCACGGGAGGACACGGTGTCATGAGTGTTGGCTTCAATCCGACGGATAACGCGGAAAAGGTCAAGCCGGAGTCGGCGGATCACACATAATCACCTCCCACACGCCGCCACTGCCGTATGGCGAGGTAGCCTCCTGACGAGAGGCGGTGGATGGAGGGACGTAGAGGGCGAGAGAGAGAGAGAGAGAGGAAGAGAAGAAAATAAAGAGTGAAATAAGAGGAGAAGGAGGCATTATCATTCCAAGTCGTCAACCCCGCAGCAGATGTGCCGCTTGTCTTGGGCTGTGAAAGAGTGGCGTGTGACCCTGTTCACCTCCGGACTAATGAAAGATTGACTGGCTGACTCACCTCGCCGTGCCAGCACAGACGTAAACTCAACCAAATATTATTGGATGCAGGGCCTGGAAATGATCTGGGAGCTTAAGGAAGAATGGGAGGGGGGGTGCATCAGAACATGGTCTGACTGCGGGGCCTTAAAGCAAGCTAATCAAGAGGACGAGTGCTGGTGTGAGAGGGTGGCAGAGGGAAATGAAACCAGATCCGCTCGAGTCTGGTCACATGATTTGTCATGGAACTGGACTGGAGGTTTTAGGATTATCCCGGACTTCCTTTCAGATCACAGATCAGAGGGGAAATAATCTGCTCCTCATACAGGCATACACACTTTATTTGTTGTGCTAACTCGCTTTTTATTAATAAAAGTCTTGTTTTTCAGACTCGGTTTATGGATCAGCCACTTATCTGTGTCTGGAGATTTATCTCCTTTTATTAGGTCCCTTCTTTTAAACCGGCTATTTCTCCACATAGCGTTGAGTCCAACATTAAAGGGATTAAAGCAGACGTGTCCGAAGATTTCCGGCCAACCTGCTCTCATTCCCAACTTGGCCGATAATGAAGCCCACTCTGGTACCTTGGACTTCAAACAGTGACACTATAGATGCCCCTCTGGTGTGTGTGCTTCACACGCAGCAGCCGTTTAATCAGTGAGATTCCCAACACGTGTTAAAGGAATAGTTGGCTGAGGAACTTGAGGCACACCAAAGGTATCATCAGAGCCACAAAGTGACATGAATCTCCAGGTATATTAAAAAATACCAGTGAAAAAATGTATTCAGGCTGTCGGTCAAATGGCCAAGTTTCTATTCAGAGGAGCTTTTTAAGCACTGACCAATACGCTCTTCCCAAGATGAAATGGTTTAGCCGGCAATTTTGTTTTTTTCTCCATCAAAGTGGAAGTGAGGCGAGCTGCTCGAGTCTCGGTTTGCGACCTCTCCACAATCTCCTGGATCCACCGAGGTGCACGAGGCAGGCTCCGGCTTTTAGCAAGAATTTTCCCAGGTCTGCTTGGGTTATGGTAGCCTGGAGCAAGAAGGACCGGGGACCAAGGGAGCGGAACACCCAGTACTGCCGTCACATGGAGCAGCCAAAAATAAAGATGGCAGCAGGCATATTATTATCAGCTGAGACAAAACTTCAGACACAAACTCTAAAGAAATGGACGCAAGTCACGAATGGCTCCAGAAGTGTTACGCTATAAACCGTCCCAAGCGCTGAGAGTCATCTTCATTGATAGGTCTTAGTTCCCAGCTGGCTACCATTTTCACTCAGCAGAGCGAGGACGGAAATTGCAAATAAGACTGAACCTCACCTCACCTTCCCTTGATACCTCACTACATTATTTGTTTGCTTTTAATTTGACCCCACCGACCCTATAAGAGACAGTAAAACATGCATGTAAATCTGCACTTGTGTGTGAAGACACACATATAAACATGATTACACGTCACTCAGGCTTCCTGTAGCGTGTGGAATCTCTTTTACATTAAATCAACCTTTATCCAGCCCATCAGTGGTCAATTTTTATACGGAAAGCTGGAGATTACATGCAGAACTCGAGCAGGGCAACCTTGGTTTGAGTGCATAAATCATCGACAGGCTGCATGTTGCTCCGTATTCTGTAAAGCCCACATGTGATCCCAAAAGCATCCCATAATGAATGTATGTGCTGGAGGTCACAGAGCCGGGATAAGCAAATAAACTTGACTGAATGCAAACAGGCTGCGCGTAAGGAAAACAAAGCCATTCATCTGCCTGTGAGGGAATGATTCGACACAATAATTAGACAAAGAAGTCATCTTTTTTGGCAGTTACTCACACAGGGAGGTCGTAAATAAGCACTAAGAGTGTTTGTGCGTTCAGTCTAAAAAAAATGAGTGTTTAAAGTAGAATATTACACAGAGGAGTCATTGATTCCTGATCTATGAAGGGCATATCAGAGGATTAGAATTGACAGAAAAGCAATATTAGTTTAAAAACATACTCTTTGAAATTATTATTAGTTACATTAGGAAATAGCTTCAGCTGGCAGAATGATTGCGGCAATTTATGCTTCAAATAATGTTTGCTGGATGAATTAAGTTCTCCAAATCACACGCGGGAGCCTTAAATCATCTGATGTCATAATTAATCGAGAAGGTTCTTCTTTTCGACATCTGGACGGGACATGACTTTATCTGCCACATCCAATTAGTCGCTCCGCATCTTCAGGGATGCCTTTAAAGTGTCAGTCAGGAGGCAGTAAACATTGTCTTTCAGCAGCAGTTCCGCCTCGAGGGGGGGGTCGGAGGGGGAGGCTTTAAACAACAAAGTCAGCGCTTTGATACCTCTGCTTCTCACCTTTCCAGCGCACCTTGCCATAAAACACCGCCACAAAACACTAATGCGGCCTCTTTTTAGACTTTACGGCCTCTCCTCACACTATTACCCATGATCACACAATCAGCATTGGGTTTTATGACCCCGACAAGAGCGTAGGTGCACGTGTGAGTGAGTGTGTGTGTGTGTGTGTGTGTGAATGTGTGTGTGCTCGTGTGGGGTGGGGGGACGGTCTGGACAGGGGTGAGAAAAAACGACCTTAAAAAGAAGGGGGGCCACGTACAAGCACACACAAACACCCCCCCCCTCCTGTGTCTCCGCGGCCCCTCTCCTCTCTCCTTGCCCTTAGCTGTTTCCTGGATTCCAGATGACGTCCTGACAGGAGGGCTGAGTGAGCGGAGGTGAGGCTGTGTGATGACAGACCAGCCTCTTTATCAGTGACCACCACACCACCGGCTTGCTGTTTGAAGATTAACAGCCAGATTGAAACCCAAAACTGCTGCTGCTCCTGCGTTCATTCATTTATTTGGTTTTAACCCCTGCCTCTCTGGTTTAATGTAATTGGCTTATTTGCTGCATATGATGTTCCTGCTCTGCTATAATTGACTGGGACTTTTATTGGCTGTGAAACAGGTTCAATGGGAAACAAATGGAGAGGCAGCACA
Source organism: Lagocephalus sceleratus (assembly GCA_911728415.1). Classification (NCBI taxonomy): domain Eukaryota; kingdom Metazoa; phylum Chordata; class Actinopteri; order Tetraodontiformes; family Tetraodontidae; genus Lagocephalus; species Lagocephalus sceleratus. The sequence continues at coordinate 6,706,838 of CAJVRN010000036.1, read as the reverse complement.
GGAAGCTCCGGCCCAGGCTACCCGATACTCATCAAATCAACCAACCTGGACGCGGAACAATGAAGTGACAAGAATGTGGCTGCAGTGATTTGCAGGGCTGCTGGAGGATTTGTGTGTTCGCATGTGACTAGCCTAGGCTGCTCAGTCATTACCTTTATACACGAATAGGAGTGTAACTGATTTAAGGTCAAAATCACGTTGCCTCCGCTACTAAGAGTGGTGATTTGCATCCTTTTATCTCATCAGAATCGGTCCACTTAACAACATGTCCGAAACAGTAAGCTTAGAAGTTAGAAACCCTCCCACATTACCTGTGTTTCTCGCCTGACTTTTAAAACTTTCGATTTCGCTTAAGAGAACATGCTCACAGGCACTCTCTGTCCAGTTTTGATGCAATAATTTGCTTTTTTTAAGCGGCAACCTAATCCCACACAATCATTCTCAGTTAAAGATGCAGAAATGGGCATTTCAGGCTTATTTTTCCATCATTAGGACAAGTGAATGTTTTAGCAGGCGTAAAGCTTCAACTTCCTTTTTATTTAATTGATTATGCTGTTTAGTAGTCCGCACAATTGCTGTGCACTTTTCTCTCAGCGGAGAAGACGCACTGAGATCCAACTTGTTTTATCACAACATCTCGTGGCACGCAACTCGACAAAGCAGATATTTTGCTCTTTGATGTCTGCCAGAGTAAATGGACTATCGATGCGGAGTATAAACACTCCTCTATGCTAATGTTCCTCCGGGGGTCTTGATGGCAGCAGTAGTATATGTGAAGTGTGTTTTGAAAAATTGCATCGGTGAGCCATCCAAATAGTCAGAATTAAAGCCTTTTCAATCACAGCACCTCCCCAATTGTGTGTGTGTGTGTGTGTGTGTGTGTGTGTGTGTGTGTGTGTGTGTGTGTGTGTGTGTGTGTGTGTGTGTGAGGGCTCCTAGATTGAGAAAATAGTGCTCAAACTGGCGCATAAATAACCAGCAGCACCACGGGCGAAGCGAGCGGCCACAGTGGCAGCGGTCCAGTCGGCTGCCAGGTGACATCATTTGGCATTGTTTCAACACTCCATTTGTTTGATTGTGCTGATTGTCCTCCCACATTCACTCAATCAAGTGGGACTCTTTTTTTGTGTGTGCTCCGGTTGTTTAGGTAGTCCAGGTGCAGCGTGCTCGTGGAGGCTTCCTGTCCCCCCAGAGGTCCTTTCAATGCCTCTCCCGCCGTGGGTATTGTCACAACCCCACAGTGCATGTGAAAAGAAGCAGCAGCCCTCTGTAAATGTCAGCGAGGTGACTTGTTTTTAACTGTTAGTGGGCACTCGGTGTGTGAGAGCGTACTGGCTGGCTCTACAGTGTGGTGCCCCCTGTTGAAATACTTGCCCTTTGATCAGTTTTGGGGTGTACGTGAATGGATCTTTTGACCATTCTATGTGTTCCATGATTCCTCATTTCCATGTTTAGATGTCAGATTAGTAGGAAAGATAATAAAAGCCCCAGTGTTATGTTCCGGTCAATATAATGGCAGATTGTAGTACAAAGTTGGCACGAGTATCCGTGTCGCTACAACACTTTCCAACAAACTTAACACTTGCCAGCAAACCAGCGAATCTATATTTGATCCTAGAGGTGCGACTGCATCACTCACAATGAAGCCTTTATCAGGCGAATGTGTGCTTTAGCAGCACAGCAGGACAATGAGGCAAGCGAGGCTAATGACTGTAGCACGGGCGAGGAGACAAATGGAGCCGGAGCCGCAGATGTGAAGGCACGTCAGGTTCGATTAGGCCATCTGAGCGGCTCAGCAGACGCAGCTGACGGAGCCCAGTTGGTCTCAGACACCTTTCTCCTGTGCACTTCCTGCTTTTGTTGCGTTCGGACAAATATTCATTTTCCCACGTGACCCTCGGTGGGTAAGACATCCTGATCTTTTACTCGTGGGACAAGTCCATCTCCCCAAACCTGAGCTTTTAGCAAAAAGGAGAGGAAAAAATGACACCCCCCCCCCTTCCTGCTGTCTCGCCTTTTTAACTCACCCGCGGCCTTTTCTGTTGTACACACGCGGCAGTGCAGCCTGCGGCGAGCGAGTGGCTCGCGCCCGCCGTCCAGCCGGCCTGGTATTTCAGTTGGTGTGTGAGTGGGCAGCGGTGTTGCTCCGCGAGCTTTGAGCTCAGTGGTGGGAGAGCTGTGAAAGCCCGTCACTAACAAGCGGTGAGATTCCCTCCCTGCATCCCACAGCCAGATGGTGAAGCTTAGCAGAATCAGAAGGCTCCTCCATGGTCTGATAGAAACACGGGGACATCAAACAAACACGGCGCAGACAGAGTTTCACAACATCTCAGGTCCACTCGGTGATGAAGAACAGCTCTTCATCAAGTATTTCTGAGCTCTTTTACTTAATTTCTGTGCACAGTCATATTATGTTTATAGCTTCCTTTAAAGGTTTGGATGGTGCTTATTGGACAATTAATTGACAACAAGAAGTAGAACTGTTGAAAATAAAGTTGGTTAAGACAGATAAAAGAAGAGAAAAGTCTTAATGGCTAGTTGAGGGGTCACCTTTATTCCTTCACTGGAAAACCAGAACGACCCCACCTGAGGCAAGATCAGCAGCCCTGTACAGTCATGTCAGACCAAGGTGTGATCAACAAGGAAATCATCAGTTTTTTTTTAAAAACATCATCCCTTAAGCTTGATCTTGGGGATGGGGGCTGTACCTCAGCTTTAGGGGCCATCACCAGCAGCGCTCCCTCACCTCCAGACGCGTGTCTGGATCCTGTCTCTGACAGGATCACCTAGTTAGCTGACCTGAGTGCTGGTGGCAGAGCCATGACACGAAGAGTTTAAATTATAATAAAAACAAAATAACTGCACACACACACACACACACACACACACACACACACACACACACACACACACACACACACACACACACACATTTCCTTATGTTTCAGAATGGAAAGACTTCTTACTCACTTCTGTTCACTTTTCCCAAATTCTGACTTCTGTGCCATAAAAAATAATGTAATTGTCCTTGTTTAACTGGGAAAACAGGAACTAGTGCTTCATATTTTGCCTGTAAACTGTAATTTTTTCATGATTTCACTCTATGGTGAAGAAAAAAAAGTGGACGATAAAAGTGAAATAAGATAGCATCAACTGGCAGCCATAGAATCACTTTCTCGACCATCTGCCTCCAAATAAAACAAAACAAAAAAAATATATATATATAAGTGAAACTGCCTCTTTATGCCTGCCTCCGCCCGTGGCCTAAATTATGACAAGCTTGATTCATGCTGGTGCAGTGCCAGTGGATTGCCCGAGGATGCCCTCGGGTGTCTGAGCCAGCGTATCCATTAGCTACCTGTGTCGGCTGCTCCTCCGAGGTGTGCAGACACTGATGTCTGCTTTTCTTTCCTTTAAAGAGATCCCCGAGCCACACACTCTCTCCCAGTGTGTGTGTGTGTGTGTGTGTGTGTGTCTCCCCCCGACACACACACGAAGCCTACCATCTGGCTAAGGATTGAGGACCATTCTGTAACAGCCTCCAATGGTCTGACCACTTAGCCCTCTTCCTGTCACTCAGCCTCATCAACCACCGCCGTCAGCACAGGTGGCATTCCCTCATTCCTCCTCTACTGGGGGCAAGAAGAGCCTGACAGAAGGTCTGAGCTGTACACGGTACACGCTGACTGGGAAAATAATAATAAAACATGCATTTTAATGCAACACAGCATGTTTGTGTTGAAATCACAGGGGAGTGAGGCCTTCTCCTCTGCTGGGCTTGATGGCTCCTACTGTGGCCCTGAATGGACACTCAGCATTACCCTTCTGTTACTACACAGAACTAAATTTCCAATTTTCATTTTAAATTCACAAATGCATTGTCACAAATGAAACTGTAACTGGATGCAATGGCGGAAAAATCCGTTTGGTTCCCCAGCAGCCATCAAAACTTATTCAGTCATGGTAATACCACTACCAACAGATATCTGTAATTCCTACATTCATATCTCACTCCAATAAATTGTATAAAATCTTGTTACCTGTTGCAAAAAAGAGATGTAGCTCTCTTCCAAACGTGCAACACTTTCAGCTCCGATTTCTACAGTACAGCCTAATTAATGGTATTTACAGTCTGCAGAATCAGAGGCCTGATTTTACGAACACCAGCAAACAGGAACAGCTGTTTGATAGAGAGGAACTAATGATGTCATGCCCGGAACCATCAGCGGGGAGCCCAACACCGAGGGCGCCGTCGCTCAACAACAGAATGTCAGCGACAGCAGGGCCTGTGTTTGGGGAAGGCACCTGTCAATCACGGTCCCAGGCAGCGGGGGATCAGGTGCACCGGCCAATCAGAGGAGGTCCCAGCACAGCAGGTTCGGGACCAGGAAGTGAAACACCATCTGGAGCGACGAGGAGCAGCGAGTAGGTAACAGAAACGGCGTGGTGACACGCCGGAGGAGTGTGCTGCTGGATATAACAAGGGCGCTTGGAACAGGGCCGCCATTCGCACCAGCTCTGTTGTTGGCTCCAGTTGTCAGATGGTGCTTATCAAAGACGTGTGCACGCTTTTCTTCTCAGAGCATTGGTGAGAATGTGTCAGCTAATAGATCTTTTGTAAAGAAAAAAAAAATCGCCAAATTGAAAATTATGACGTGACCGAAGGGGTGAAATGAAACTCCATTAAAACAAGTTCTGGACGAGGAGAGCGCTCTCTTCTCCCGTCTTTGGTGTAACGATGATCTTTTATTCCCCCGATAAGAGACAGATCTGCTGAGAGATCGGTCGGAGGAAATGGAACTGAATGGAAATCTTTGCGCTACATTTGCTCAATCATCAATGTGATTAATAGCAGTTAACACCTCATAAAAATAGAGCCGCAATTATGGCGGAAAATTAGGGTCCGGCATTACCCTCGTACCAATAAGTACCGAATATAATTACATTTATCTCAGTATTGTCAGAGAGATTGATAAATTTATGCTCAATCTCGTTAATCTCTCAATAACATCCAGCACAGACTTGAACAATTGTCTTTTTTGGTCACACTGATAGTGGGAAGGAAAAAAAGTCTGTGCGGCAGAAAGAGGAGATAGAAGCGAGAGATGACGGGAGGAAAGGATGGGGAGAGGCAGCGAGGGGAAGAGCAGATATGCTTCTGTCCATCTCGAGTATTTTTCATCCTATTCCCAGCAGAGGGGATAAAACAGATAATTACCAACTCTAAAAACTGTGTCTTTATGCGCGGCTCTGAAAGGAGAAACTCTCCAGCACTGAAGAGATAAAGCTCAAAACAAAAGCAGGCTGAATTGGACCAGGATTAGCTTTAATGGTGGTAATTACCAGAGGGGATAACAGCCCGGTCCTCTCTGCCCATCACTGAGGCCCAGAGCAGAGGACGGCAGGAGGGGGGGAGAGCCATCTGAATCAGGGCCCACCCTTTGGGGGCCCGTGTGGCTTCATGGTGGCAGCAGTTTAGTACATTCAATTGTAAAACACTTGGACGGCCCATCCGTGTCTGGCCCCTCTCTGCGCTAAAAGCCACTACGGTAGCTTGCTAGCACAATAATGGCCTTGCATAAAAAAGGGGAGGTCCTCCACACTGTTGCTCCTTGAATTACAATCTGAGCTGATGGCACGGATGGGAGTGCCCTAAATTATAGCAGCGGGGGCACTGAGGCCTTTCTGTTCCCTTGTCTCCCTCCCGGTAGCATGGGCAGCGTGGCGGTGCCAATAAATGTTATAGCCCCACTGACAGTGATGGGCGCTGCTGCTCAAAAACAGGAGGAATTAAAATGCGGCATGGTGCCACCTTATCGGTGAAAGATGGCCCCCCAGACATCAGAACGGACAAAAGAGAGATGAGAAGAGCCATGTGCGGGACAATGAGGTGCTCAGAGGGCTGTGATTTATCTGGGTTTAAATCTCCGCATCTGAACTCTAATTTAACGTATAGCCCAGAGTGGGGAGGGGGGGGTAAATCAAAGTGCAGCGTGCACCCATGTGGATCTAGCAGACCTCTCCACTTATGTTCGCTATCATCCCCACAGATTCCCAAGGTGTGCGTGGATGTCTGACCTGCGGTATGTTGATTTCCTGAAACTCAGATCAATAAAGGCCGGCCCAGCCGTCGACCTATCCACGGGGAGCCCGGATCTATAAATATCTCATATGTCCAGCTGAGCCAGACTGTCCAAAGCCTGACCGGCATAAAGTGATCTCACCGGTTCAGGACGCGCAGAACACGACGCCCCTCTCCCCACTGCTTAACTTCCCATTGATCACCTAAAAGAGTGAATTGTTTGCATGAACACGTGGGACGGATGTGTTCATTGTTTCGTTATCAGCGTCAAATAGACGAGGATAAAGAGCCGGCGGACCTTCAAGGTTGTGCTGGTGATCTATTGCCGCCTCATATTTAACCTGTAGACGCTCATGTGAGGCAGCCGGGGTCCGGAATTTTCTTTTAATTAGCTTTTTTTCCCTTTTTTCTTGCTCCAACAGCAAAAGCTTTCACACGGGAGAATGGAGCTGCCACTCAGGACTCACCTGTGACAGCCGAGCTTCATCCTATAGCTCTTATCTGAGGGATGAATCAAGAGGCATCATCACGTTTCTGGGTGTGTTAATGCTCCCCGGATGACTGCCCCCTCCCACACACACACAGTCAGCCCTCTGCCAAATATCTCCTGCTAATCTGTTCCCGAGCATAGGGTTCACCTCGAATGTAATGTGGATTATTTACAGGCTGATATTGGAAGCTCATGTGGAGAAACATGGCTGAAGCTAGATTTGGTGCCCACATGTCTGAATTCAAAGGACGTCGCCCCGCGTCACTCAGGAGGTGCGACGGATAAGTCGGCCAAGCTGAGCAATGTTATTACATCCAGGGACAAGCCATTTCCCAGAGGATGGCATCAGCAGTTCAGCCGGACGTGCGCCTGCCTGTAATCAAAAACCACCTTCTCTCTCTCCATCTTTCATAAATAAGTTTGTGGTTGTAATCTATTTTTTCCCCCTCTCTACAGCTTCATTTTAATCCAGGAGAAAGCGTGTGGATGAGGTGTTAATGTGTGCGATCGTCACAGCCCCCGCACACGCCCGCCGTGCCGAATTACACGCCGCGGGCGTTCGTGTTGACCCGAACCTCACAGATGCAAACATGCGCGCTCTCCAGCACCCCGCCAAGCAGAGGCAGGCAGCAGCAGGCATCCACAATCCCCTCTCCACACCCGTGTGGCTGCGAAGATAAAGCTATATTGTAAACACAACAGGTGACCGACTCTCCGAAAAGTGCCTGGGGACACCGGCTGATGAGAGGAGGGAATCACCTCGCAGCCATGTTTAAATCACCGAAATGTCTGAGAGGCGCACGCCTTTGATCTGACCGTAAGTGGTCCTGTGTTAATGTGACTCTGACACATGTGACATGGTGAAATGATTTGGTCCATGGCGGCCCATGTGCTCTAGATGCATGCGGATGTGTTCATTCGAAACACATGCCTCTCGCACAACGTGGACGGGAGCGTGCGCACCGAAAATGCGTGCACCCTGCCTTGCTCCCATTCTCGCACAGACGCACCGCGCCCATAAAATTCAGATGTCTCCGCACTCCATCCTCTGTGAGACCTTATTGTCCTGGTTATTACCCCGGGTATTGTTACGGAGAATTGGTATGCTTATCAAGGCCTGTAGTCTAAAGTTGATACGACACTGGCCTGGCAGCTTCATTAAGATTGATATCCCACCGCAGTACACCCAGATGAGCCGATCCAGGACACGGGCAGGAGCAGTCGAGCGGAGTTGGAGAAAGCCGGGGAAGAGAAAGGGACCATAGGTCCACCTCCCAAGTAGCTCAATTGCCGTCTATTGAGCCACTTGAGCTCAGGAGAGGAACCAAGCATGCATACCTCTCCTTTAAGGGAGCGCTCCCCTCCGTAACCTCAGCCTGCCAGTCATAAATTACCTTCCCCGGCTCACTCCTTTTCACAGTGAATGCACAGAAGGCCCCTATAGCCTCTCTATGAGCAATTAAGGCCTCAATAGGACGGTATCAAGCCACCCTGACCTCATCCAACCCGTCCCGTCATTGTCGCCTCCTGAAAGGTCTCCTCCACCGCGTCCCTAGAGTGCAACTCCTCCGTTGGCACACGATGCATGCAGAGAACATTTTACTGGCCACTGGCTCATTTCACAGTCTCATCACGGTCAATACAAACAGGGTCAGAGTTCAACTCGACTGGAAGTTCTTCGTATATTTTGAGCAATGTTTACAGCTGGTTAAACAATGCCAGTTCAGCCTAAATGCACTGAGATCCCACTGTGTCATTTAACGCGTTACTTCCAGTCCAGCTGATGAACTCGGCGGCCGCGCCGTCACGTGGGTCCGTGTCCACGGCGTCCGCTCGGCTGGAACGAAACTTCTGCTTTATGAGAAGTGCTAAACGCAGGCTGTATAGGTCATTGAAGATTGCAGAGTGTACATTAACCGAGCGCACCGGCGTGTCTAATTTGCTGCGGCAGGCAAAACAAAGGCTTTCATTGATATCTCCATATCGAGTCAAGTCTGGACTCACTGGATATCTGCGGTTTACTCTGGCCAGACCTAATGATTTATTGTGTCCTGCTGTCTGATTGGCAACGGCCCAAGAAAAGACATATATATTTTTAATCACTGTTAACCATGTCGATGAGAGCGCTCGACACTTTTAAGGTGTGTTCATCCTCTGGGTGAGGACTCACGAAAAACAAAGAAAAGCCTCCCGATTTCCTTTTTTTTCTAATCAGAAAATTCAGTTGGTTCAGGCATTAGCTCTAAGCTTTCCTTTCACCTTTAAGGACCTTCATTATATAGAGAGGCCTGAAATGGGAGCCACTGAGTAAACATCTGTTATTGAAAGACATAATGTCAAGCCAAATGTGTTGTGCTCTCCTTGTCATGACTCGTACATCGGGTTTAAACAGGTGGACGACATGATAAGACCAATAGAGCGGACTGAAATGAAATTTCTTTCATTAAGATAATCGTATGCAGACGCTTGTTTAATGCCAGCTCTGACTTCTAATGGTGCGATCCTTTATTTTTTTGCGCCGCATGAATGCAACATTAAGCCCAAAAACACAAATTTGATGCTTCTGTCCTGCCACTTTCTTGGCTTTTTAATGTTGTTTCGAGCGAGCTGAAGAGGCCGGGATGACGTGACGCAGAGTTTAAATGACAAACTCTACCAGACCCAGTGGTCAGCCTGGTGCACACAGAGCAGCATTATGGGAGTGGGGCAGTTGCAGCAAGGCCCTTCTGATGGCCTATAGAGCGCTGCCTATATGCACACAGAGTCATCAGGCAGATGTGACCTCGCAAGCACACACAGGCTCTTTGTGTCTGAGGGATTTAGAGTCCCCTGGGCCTCCTGACTCTAAACATTAACAGACCTTCTGCAGGAGGAGAGAGAGAGTAAGAGAGCTGGAGAGAGAGAGAGAGAGAGAGAGAGAGAGAGAGACCCTTACTCTGCTGACATGCAACATTACACTGCGTTAAACTCTCTTACTCTCCTTAAAATATGTGAAACGAAGGCCGTATATGTCTAAAGGCCTGCGCAAATGAAGACACTGGCTTGATGAAACCTCCAGCACACCCACACCCCTCAAGCAGTGTGATTTGTGTAAAGATATCACTTACTTGAGGGGAGATATATATTTCTATGGCAGTTCACACTTGTTTCCATGCAATAAAGGCAAGGTTTCAGGGTAATTAAAGGAGTCCGGCACCGACCAATTTTTACGCTGCAACCTGAGCAGAGGCCACCTCCCTTTACACAATTCAACACATCTCACTTGACTGCTGTGTTGTGACTTGATTGTGCGTGCAAGAAATGGCCGTTTTAAAAAACACTCGCTTGGGATAAAGGACGCAATTATCTGTCAGCAATTGATGTTATAAGCCCGATGCACAGGAACTTATCGGGATTCTTGGTGCTCTCTTCCCCTCTTTAATAACATTATTATTCACAACTGTGGCTAAAGCCACCTCCCAGTTCACGGGTATTCTCGTCATTTTTGCTAATAATAATGATACAGCATTTGCATAAAGGAAATGAAACAGGTTACATTTGCATATATTAAACATTTATATGTATGCATATAATATGTTTGCTCATTTCAGGAAACTAGGCAAGATAATAGTAAGACTACGACAGGAAATAGTAGCAGCACAATCCACAGTAAATATTGGCCTTCGTTATCTGCCATCCCCTCAGACAGGAGGCTGTATCATTTTTCAGCAAAGAGCCCCCTGTTCTTGAGGACTAGGCCAGGCCTTGCTTTATTAAATTATCTTCCTTGCTTCGCAAATACAATTTCCTGCATAAATCACTCAAATGATCCTTCAGACTGTCAGGTCCGAGAGAGTGTTTTCTTTCCTATCTGCCTCCGACCAGGTTATGCAAATCCCCATCAGTGTGGGTTCGATATCTATTGAGATGCTTCAATTGTCTGCGTTTGGCCTCAAATCCTTCGCTTGTCCCCATATTATTCCCCTGCCCTTGTTGGAAGACACGCTAAGCATCAGGCCATCACCAACTCGGTAATCCATTACCAAAAAAGAGCATACCAATTTAACTAAGCCAGAAACACTGACCCTGCAACCTTGACCTTGTAAACATTACAATAGGGGGAGGCCACAGTTTCTGCATCAGAGATCTGCTCTGAGGGACATTGGACGAGCTTATTATGGTCCTTAAGCCGGAGCTAAATTCAATCATATTGGTAAAAGGACTGAAAAGACAAATCTTTGCTAGCGGTCAGCTTAAGGTCCCAATATAGAAATAACTGTACCGAAAAGAAGGCCGCATTATCATTCCTGCCTCAGCCAGGTAGCCATCTGGAGGATAAACATCTGTAATTCATCGGCTCAAAATAAGAGGCAGCTTAGAATGACTTCAGCTTGATCCCAGACAGCTGTTTAGGCAGCAGCACTGGCCTGACTGCACAGGGGGTCTCAGAGCATGTCCTGAAAAGGGGACCTCCAAAAAAACTACAAAGAGACAAAGGATCCTTCTGAACAATGTTCTCGCAGATACAATGGTGGTGCACGGGGTGGAAGGGCCAAAGGAGCAGCGCCTATTCTGCGGAAATGAATGACCAGTGCATTCCTCTGCAGTCACCGAGGAGTGGGCGAAGTGACCAAGAGTGACAAGTTTTCATGCCGCTTTGTCGGCAATCTGTGTGCTTGACCAATAGATTCCTTCTGCTTTCTCCCTCGTCCTTCCCTTTACCTCGTCCTGCATCCTACCTCCTTGAAAGTCTCAGCCATTGATCAAACCCTCAAAAGTTACACCTGCCTTTCTAAAAATGTGAGCATTAAACTAGCAACACGTTAGTGTTTTGCACTTCAGGCATCAGAAAACTTCAGCTCCAGCTTCTGCTTTCAACACCGGTAATCCTCTCTCTGACCAGTTGCCAAAATTGGTTTTGTTGTATCTGGGTTCCGTTGACCTCGACTTCTGTGGGCGGATTTGGAGAAAGAAGACAGAACCGCTCAATCGTGACAGAGCCGGCTCATTTTAGCCATAAAATATGTCATAGCGGATCAAAAAAAAAAAAACAAAAGAAACAAAGTGACACTTGGTGGTTGGTTGGAACTGGCTTATTCAAGTCCTGCGTGGGTGTAACATGAGTCCACTAAGAATTGTCAGTGCTTATATTCCCAATAAAATATGGTGTGGAGTGTGCACATAAATACACACCAGGGTCAAGTCCCTGCATAGCATTACTGACATACATTTGGAACACATGTTTATTCTCCATACAAGCTACACATCAGTCCTTTGACAGGTGAAATGGGTGATGTAACGTATGGGCCAGAATCGAGGGGTTCACCAAGAGGACAGCGAATTTGCAGGATTTTATCTTCTGTCACACATACCCTCCCTTCTTTCTCTTGCAGACATTAAGGTTGAGACAGGAGGTACTGGCTGGGTTGTTGCACTTTACTTGACAGGAATTTAGTTTGGGGAAAAATAGAAAATATGCAGCGATCAGCAAAGGAATTGCAGGTTCTTCCTAAAGCTTTGTGGGTGTCTGATGTGTAGTGTCAACAGAACGACGCTGGCAAAACAACACCACAGACAGCGCCATTTTGGAGGCCGGACTGGGAGAATTGTGTACAGGTTTTAATCGACTGGGTAGGACCCATGGTAATCCCGCCGAGCAATCCACACCTGTGACAGATGCAGAAAAATGAAGGGGCTCATTAAAAACTTGATTCAGATCTTTTGCAGGAACCCCATGGAGTCGCTTTAAAGCTAGGCGCCCGTCGGAATGATAGGTGGCAAATACAGTAGCAGGGGGAAATTGGACTTGAAAAGGGATGTCTGTCTCTCCATTTTTAAAAGGCTTCCTCTTAATAACCTATTTTCCTTTGTACTCTCAAACAAAATGGCTTCTATAGTGGTACGCGTTGCCTTTGAAGGTGCGCCGTGACTGGCGTACATGGATGTCTCCTTGTAGGGCCTTAATTTGACGCTTGAGCACTGCTGAAATGCTGCTCCCCTTTTGAAAATAGTAGACTTTTGCTTGAGTTAAAGTAAACCGGATCAATTTTTCATGCACCTGAGCTAAAGATAGGCACTGCGCTTTCCCAGCACAGGCGTGGAACTTGCGTCATTTTGCTTGAACTAGAAGCTCAGCTCACTCTGACGGTCAAAAACAGAAAACTGGCTGTGCAGAGGGTTTCAGTTATTCCATGGAGGGGTGTGTACAAGTGCTGGGAATGAATTCAGTAAAGCGTATTACTCTGGTGATGAGAAATGTTCCGGTAAATTATGACACAAAGCATAATTCATGCGATAAAAGAGGGAAATATTGCATAGACGGGACAGATTATTGGTTTGGAGGCACGTAACTCCAGGCTATGAATATCTCAACTACCTAGTATAAGATATAATAAGCACCATCTTAATGGTTTATGAATCCCATTTGATTTATGATTATTAACCAGAGGAGAATTATAGTGGTGAGGTATTGATGAATGGGGGGTGTTTCAGGATGGGGCCCAGGTGATTGAAATGGTACAATATAGTGACATTGTAGGCAGCCATTTTTAGGCCCAATGGTGGAAAAAGTTCTAGATTATTTTACTTACATTTGAACCAAATGTATGGTACCACAGAAGTATTTCCAGTTAGTTAGTTTAGTTCACATAAATCTATTTAGAAATTTTGCTACTACTACTACTACTACTACTTATTAATAATATTATTAATAACAACAACAACAACAATAATAATAATAATAATAATAATAATAATAATAATAATAATAATAATAATAAATAACTCTTAAAGGTACCAAAAGGTAAAATGTAAAAAAATAGCGATTCAAAACTAGATATTATACCTGATTATCATTTTTATTATTATAGCCTTAGTAGGTTCATTTGTTTACTTCCCAGTTTTACTTCAATTGTCATCCAAATCCTCCAAAAAAGAAACTTTTCTAAACTAAAAACTTGCTGTAAGCTACTTATCATTTGTTTGATTTTCAATTGTTCGTGAGAGGAAAAAAAAACAGGGAGAGAAATAAAAAATAAAAGCTGGTTCTATCCAGGGGACCGACATTATTCTTGTCCCACACACAGCTTCGAGCAAGCACATCCCCTTGATGATGCAGCCCCCCCATACACCACCACCATCATAACCACTACCGCCACCAAAAAAAAATTAGAGCATCAGTGAAAGAAGTGTGGCACAGATTGGAGAAGACATGAGCAGATTTTCAATGGGATTTCAGCAGAAGGCACAAGGGGCAGAACTCTTTTGCTTTTGTCTGTCGTTCAAATGGGTCTGATGAGCCTCGAGCTGCAGGCTCTGCTTGTCACAGGGGTCCTGATCTCTTGTGAGAATTGATTTGCATCATTTGGGGGGAGCTGTACATGCCTGGGAGAACAAGATAAGGGACAAGAGAACTGAGACGGAGCTACTGTAAAAGAAAGAGGGCCCCCGACAAGCCAAAGGGGAGGTTATCCGGGGCAAGCGCAGGAAAACAGTATTAAAAAAAAATAGGTTAAGTCATCTCACAGTCCATTCTGAAATGTTCCACTAGTTATCACAGGGTAAGAAGCTTGTTCCTGTTGTGACGTTTTCTCTCTGCCAGGCATTTCATCTGATTATGAGTACTTTGCAATCTGCGACAGCATGATTGATGCTCCACTTTCATGAGGGGAATTTTAACAGCACCTCTTCAGCGCTCAATGCGCACCCAATTATGCGTCTGAGCTGGTAACCTTGAATTTATGTCACCATGGCAACAAAACCCCCGGTCATGCATTATGGATTATCATTGAAATTCTACACCCCTACCTAACATAATGAGAGCCCAGGACTTAATCAAATCAGCCCATTCTGTGTGACACAAAGTGAAGAAGGAGCTCTCATTGTGTTGAGGCTGGGGCCGGGAGAAGCCAGCCAAGCAAGCAAGCAGGCAGGCAGGCAGGCAAGCAGGCGGGTGGCAGACTGGGCTGTGACGGCCCCAGCAGCTGCAGGGCTAGCAGCCTGATAGATGGCTCCCATATACGTCAGTGAACATATAGACAGATGGCCCTCAATGGCTGGAATTTCCAGCCCAGGAAGCAGCTGCTCAGCCTAACCTCTGCTGTCCGCCTCACCTTGTTGTCATGGAACATTGAGCAGAGAAGGAGAATGTGGACGGTGACATGGTGCGGAGTGTCGCGTAGATCCACAATGCTCCGGGGCTGGGACAGGGGATGAGGGGATGGGGGGGTGCTTGAATAGATGCTGAGGCAGAGCTTGAATTTACACTCGTTCTGTCTCTCCAGACTCCTCCTCTGTGTTTTGTCTGGGCCTTTTTATCCTTCTTTTAAGCAGCTCAGCTGTGCATTTATGCACTTGACACCGCAGAGGTGGAAGCCCAGAATGATTCAATCTCTTCTCTCTTTTCATCATCTGAACAAAATAATTGGTGAAAATTACTGCGCTGAATTGAGCACGCCCCATTTTTCATCTTCTCCCTGGCTGCTTTGTGCATCCAGTTACGTGAAATATTGATTCCTCTTGTCTATTTCCCTCATTACATAAGCATTGTTATGAGATGACAGGAAAATTAAACTCACGAAAGGAGAGAATCCCTGGTGAGAAATAAAGTTCAGTGATTTTCATACAGGATTTAATTCAGCCTATCTACTGATATTCCTAATAAGTCACAATATAAATGTTCTCATGACTCTAGGTTTCCTTCATCAATGAGGAAGTTAAATTAATTGACTCAAAGTACCAAATCATAGTGGAGTTTCGAGAAGCAGTACTTAGTTTACCCATGTAATCTGATTAATGTAAAAGGAATAGCCATATTGAAACATAATCAGGCACAAGTGATGTTACAAGGTCTATAAAAATGACATGTGTATCCAAACGTACAAGTAATATTTATAACAGATTTTCCTTCCTAGGAATGCTCAGAAAACCATTCAAATAAAAGCCAGTGAATAAAAAACATGATACACCCCAGATTCACATCTGCACACATAAAATATATTTCAAGAACGAATATTTTGGCCACAACAGAGAAATGTTCAATAGTAAATCCAAGGCAATGGCAACAGTTTTGGGAGACTCTCTCACTCAGAAAAGCGACTACATATGAGGCTCGGGTGTTTTATTTTTTTTATTTTCGAGTCTATAACAACCCCGTTTTGGAAGCAAAACAAAGTCTACTGGAGGCACTCAGGCATATCAAATTTATTCTGTGCACAGCAGTGAGAGGGGACAGTCTTCCAGCATCGGAATACTAATATCCAGTATTCAGCGGGAGAAAAATGAAACCAAAGTGTTTTAAAGTAATGGGGAAAAAAGTTTATGTAAAACAAATGGGAATTCAGCCATTCATCCGCTCCCTGGGTCCTCGGCAGCACTCTGATACATCTGCATATTTCCAATAAACATAACAGTGTAATAAATGTTATTTTCTGTGAAGTAAGTGCATCACAAGCAGAGGTGTCATCTAAAATGTATTTGTGATGCGCTTGATGAAGCCTGCTCATCGCTCTGTAATGACACCCCAGCCTCTCTCATGTGTTATGCATCACGTCTTGTTACCATCCGCTCCTGAGCACGCCTGTCATCGTGCGTCTTCTTGGGCCCCTCCGGAATCGTCGCATAGACAGAAGGGTGCGTGTGGCAAAGGGAGGGGATGGGAGTGGTCTTATTAGATGCCTCTTCAACTTCTCAAACTCCGGGAGGTGTCATTCCGCCACCCGGGTTTGCTGAGGCGGCCTTTTTTCCCCCCTGCCTCCGGCGCCATTACAGAGCAGAATGGAGACAGTGGGATAAGTGAAGTAGTAAGTGTGAGATCAGTTTGTATGGAACGTCCATTATTGATGCAGTATTTTTTTGTTATTAGAACGTCTCTCCTGCATTATACATATGAAGTTCATGGAGAGTGTCACCGAGGATGAGAATGTTCCAGCCTCTGTTTGAACTTCCTGCGTGTGAATTGTAGGGGAGGCACTTTGGTAAAAATGAGATTTGTTTGTGTCTGACTGGAGTTTCCATGGCCTTGCTTATGTAAAATGAAAATACTAACCCAGATGTTTTGTCCACTCAACAAATCACAGAAGCAAACCAGGTCAACAACAACAATGATACTCATTCTGAATCATGCAAGTAAAATAATCACTGCTAAATGATGCTCTATAGCCAGTGCGTGCATAATTGCAATGAGGGATAAAACTCAGGTCCGACATAACAGACAGATGCCTTCATGGCACAAATACCCACTAGACGGTAGTTCATTGTTTATCCTCCAAAGGCTGCGGTTGTGTACGTGCATGGCTGTCAATACCAGTGCAGCACTGGGAAACTCTTCTGTAGAGTACATATCACTGAGAAGTTAGTTCTTCATTAATCATTGTGGATGGAGACTGATTATATATAGGACTGGAATGAAATAATGGCTTGGCCTCCTTTGCTCACCTTCGTCTGACAGCGATGCTACTGGGTTACAAGGAGAGTCAGGCGACTGCAGTCCCAATCCCCTCATTTACATAAAATTAATGATGCATGCATATGCAAATGAGCGTTTTAAACAATGTTGATTACTGCCTATGTATTCATAGGCCAACAGTCACACGTGTCTGACATGCCACTTCTGCATGTAATTTGCACCATGGTAAAGGGCAACTGGTGCTGTCTCTCAGAAGCTCATCACGGCCGTAGGCACCGGTGATAACTGCTTCAACCACGCTTTGACTGGTGTTTATTTATTGGCCTGAATCTCTGGCATTATCTATCACTGATAATGTGGACAGAATTAGTAGCACCCTGCATGAAAATGTGAGATATGCAAAGAGCCAAAGGCTGCAAGAAGCCAGAACATGGCTGCTGCCACATACAGTAAATGCTAAATGCTACATGTGTTTGCTGATATCACTGCAGAAACTGTCACAGCTGTGCAGGTTTCTGGTGCCAGGGTGTCTTCTGTTGTGATGCAAATGTCTATAACCCCTATAGGTCCTTTACCTCATCTTTATCTGACTTGGGTTTCAACAATTTTAATGAATTTCCTTAAATTAAGCTTGTACAAATGAATTAAAGGCTGCAAATGTAGCCCAACCTTCAAACTCCTAACTGCCCTACTAGTTCATTTTTTGGGAAAGTTTGGCATTGTTTTCCCTAACCCAGACGAGAAAAATTTTCAAAATCCCAGGTAAATTATCAAATTGGAAGAGGCACTCATGTGCCAAGCAAGATGAACCTTTGTTATGCATGTGTATCTAGCTAGTACAATTGAGTGCCTTTCAATATCAAACAGTTGATTTTAGTCCAGCTTTTAGTTGCTGCATGTTGATATTTCTCATTTTGACCTGATCCACAAATGCTCCATGTTTGCTCCAACTGCTAAGATGAATACTTGGAAAAGAGAAAAGTGTGCAAGCTGGAAGATTACATAATGACACAGGACTGGTTAAGAGAAAGAGCCCAATGACCCGATCTTGCAATAGACCCTCAAAATACTCAACCGCCCGAGCTCGCAGATGCGTCGCAGCACACTTTTGCCCGGCTCCCGACCCGCAGAGAGGCCCGTGGAAGCTGTTCACACCAACCCTCTCATTTGGTTAAGGGTTCTTCAGTTATAGGCAAATAGCGCTGAGAGCCTCTGCACACCAGTGCCTCCCCCTCTCGTCCTCCTCTCCATGCTACTACCCACCCCTGGGGTCAACCCGGCTCCAAGATTGTTGCATCTCTAATATGATCATGTCTTTCTATGACTTAACGCCAGCCTGCAGCAGCAGCCTGGAGTGGAGAGCATCTTTAAAATGAACGAGGGATGAAATGAACATTTATAGCCAGAAAGCGGATGACACTTCTAGATTTTCATGTAGAAGATAATATACATGGCCAGCAGTGGAAATGGGTCATTGTTTTATGAGCTTAAGGAATTTTATGATGGGAAGAAATTTCCACCTTAGTAGCCATTTTTGCTCCTACAATCAGGGTCACAACCCCTGCTTTTACAAGGTTCCATTCCGACACGTATTACACTTTACTGTGTCAATATTTACGATCTGATTGTAACCTATGGCCACATTATGTCTACGCTTTGTCACAATTTGCATTTATAGGCTTCCTCTGAATGGCCTATTTCACTTATCTATGTTCTTGCAAGGGTAACCCCAAAGTTATGAGTGTTTTTATAACACCTGGGCTCCCGATGTTTCTCCTGGACCCTCATATCTTGGGGCTGACACTAATAAACATGTATTAGATCAATATACTGATGTATTTTTTTTCCCCTCTCACTTATTTCTCTATTTTTTTATTTCTTTTCTTTGGCCTGACAGAAAATGGTAATGAATGCTCAGGGGATGTTTACCCATTTAGATTTCATAGAACTTGGAGTCTACATTGATTAATGTGTGCCTAACCTGCGTTTTCATTATGGACTTGGTGCAAGTGTGTGTGTGTTTGTGTCCTGGTTCGAGGTTATATTTTGGGTTGTATGATTGAAACCCCCCGTGCTTCCACGTGGAGGTAATGAACCTGAAGACAAGCAGCAGCTAGCCTGAAATTTCATGCATTGAGGAAGCGTCAGGCCACACATAAGGCTGGCTTGGTCATTTGTTATCATTAATCTTCACATTTATGCCTGCAAATATGTTATTAGGAGGTGTGTCTTGAGGATTTCATGTTGATTGGGCTCTGCGACGATGACATATTGATCAGCCGTGCTGGATAGAGACTGCCCAGAAGACCAAAGTGACCAAGACCTTGACTCCTGGACATTTGCAAAGGCGTGACCGTGAATGTCTGGCTGATATTCAGCATCCCAGGTAATTTCCCTTTGTAGGGGAATCAAGGGCACATAAAGCCCATCACATTTAGGCCCCGCCACGAGCCGACTGGGTGAGTAAGTGACAGCACAACCCAGAATGGAGTCCAGCAATGACCAGCAGCCTCCTACGGATTACATTCTGGGAAATCCTATCCATCTTCATTCAAGCATTTCAGTGCTCAGTGAAATGATGTGGTAGAGCAGACCAGATTCAGATTGGTTCTGTGCATCGTGTGTGTGTTAGTGCGTGCTTCAACCATTCCAGGCTGGGCTATTTTGGACGCCTTATCGCATGCACACTCACAACACTCTACTGCGCGGGTGAATCTAGGCCTAATAAGGTGACATGATTCCTGTAGTAATCACCCATGAAAATTTTTATAGGTGAGCTGTGACTAGAAAGGGGCCCGGGTCAAAGCCTATAGCATTATCCAGCACACGGTTCATGTCTGTCGCCATCCAGGAGCAACATCGCTCAGATCTCAATCAATTATACAGCAGTCTGATGGTATAACAGCACTTGCTATTTGCTAGCTCAAGCAGCAAATCCCATCATAAAACCAACAGCAACCCATCATATGCAAAAAGAAAAATGCCGGCTCAAGCTTATTGATGAACCGAGCCTACGCCACCTATTTATGCAGTGGCATCTCTTGTGCTTTATCAGTCTCTGTACGTTGGAAAACAATACGCCATTAGTCATATGAAAATTCAGGGATGGAAAATTTCCAATTCATGAAAAGGGTCCCACGCACACGTGCATTCAGGCGCGGTGTTGTGGAACTCACTGATCAGCGTCTGATGAAGGTAGCATTTCTCTCTGTCTGCCGTTAGACGGATGTAAAGGGGAAAGCCATTTGGCACGCCGCGCCCACTGACATTTGGGGGAGATTTAGTGATATGTAGAGGAAGACAATTACACAGGATTGTGTGTGAATCAGCATTACTCCACAAGGTGATGTCATGCTCGCCATCGCTAAGCTGCCTCACTCAGGCTCCCGCACTGGATGGGGGCTCTAATTATGTGGAATGCGTTTAATCCTCATCCTGAAATGTAACGCAGACTCACTGAACATCTCTCTCTCTTTACTCTCAAATTGGATTTTCAACTCATTTAGGACAATAATCTGGATTTCTTCTGCATGCCACAAGCTTGGTCTGTTTCTGATAGCATGAAATAAATGCACAAATAATCAAATAATGGACCACAGCACACTGTAACTAAGTTAGGACAAGTTGTTTCCAGTCTAGAAATGACAAAGAAGTGGTTGTTGAGTTATCGTGGTGCTTTCTGGAAACAGGCCGACAGTGTTTGTCAACTGCAAAATGAGGATTAATCTGTGAGTGCTGACCTGGCTCCGGGGAGACTGTAATCCCAATCACAGCCAGGCTATATTTTATGCTAATAACTGTTCATTTTATTAATTTGCTATTAAAAGCGGTGATGTGGCTACATATGTATAAATAAATTATCACACCAAAATGTCATCAAGATTAATGGAAAGACCAACAGACGTTGCATTTATGGAAATTACAACACTGCTCTTTGTAAACCGCCGTCCCTGCTAATGGATTTTATGCACCTTTACGGCAGAAAGCTGCGGCACCCAGAGAATAGAGATCAGCTGGAATTGTGTAGGTCATTATGCATGTGGACTCCCAACCTTCCTCTCTCCTTAGTCCGCCGCCCGGCTCCAGGCTGTAAATTAGAAGGACAAGTTGCGTGCGACAATCACTGTTTATTGCTGCGTTTAAATTCACCCTCCGTTTGGAACGAGGTGCTACAGAGTGTAGCTTTAAATAAAAAAGGAGAAGGCATTTAATATAAATGATCTGGTGTTGATTGTGATGGATATACTATGTAGAGACACCTTGCCTTCAAGGGCATGGAGGGATAAGCTATCATTTTCCTTCGCTTACGCGTGGAGGGAAGAATGACAGAGGGTCCAATGTCACTGCAGTGTCTACAATAACATGCCGCAACTCAGGGAGTAACACACTCCTGATAGGCAACAAAAAAGGTGCCTTTTAAAGCTAACATGGATGATTCCTTTCTACTTTGTGGTCATGTGAAACTTAAATAAATAAAAAAAAGCATCACTTTAACTCTTTGCCTAGGCTGCTGGGTGGGCGTGTGACCTTCTTTCACATATTTTGCTGAAACAACCACAAGTTTTTGTCCCGTCGCTGTTTTACCTCTGCTCACCTTTGCCAGAGAACCAGTGCCAAAGTGACCCGGCTTTACAAATTTGTGCTCAGCATAATAAGGCCCCGTTGCGATTAATGAGATACCCAGGGCATTATTTGTTATCTTATATATCTTATTGATTGCATTGTCTTTCATCGTTGCATGTGCGCGCTCTCCCTATGCCGACTCTTCCTTCCACCCTTCGGCTGTCTGCTTCGCTCTCCCTCAGTCTCGCTCACTTGCACTCTCCCCCGGGTTCGCTGTCCTCGGCTTTATAGGAGCCGTTGAAGGTTGAATAGTCATGGCATGCAGAGTGCAAGCTTGTATAACTACGCTTCCATTACCTGCAGCGTACACGCGCTAATAAGTCATTTTAAGTCAATGACCCGTACATATCAGGCTTCTTTAAGGAGCGATCCAGGATCACTGCCCATGCAGGTTCCCCCCATCGGCTTATTTATAACAGGCTTCAAAGGCTCCATGAGGCCTCCCACTTTGAGATGTTTGGGAGAAACCACCTGGCTGCAGGAGGGAGGGGGGCCTCACTGACATACACGGAAATAGCTCCAATCTATGTGCGTGCACGAGCGTTCCTCCCGCGCAAACAGCCCCGAGTGTAGACTGACCTCGCCTCGGTTCCAGGATCCGAGAGCGATGCCCGAAGGAAGCCACGTGGCCGAGTTCGGTTCGCCGGCATCCGGCGGCTCGCCCACTGGCATGATTGGAGCGCTGCTGATTTATTAAAGGCAAGCTTGGCCGTTTTAATGAAGGCAGGGAGGATTGGAAGTGACACAGCATAAACAGGAACTGTCAAACAATTAAACAGCGTAAACAGCGCAGATGAGCCTCTGATGAATCTGGCTGTCGGGAGACATTTAACGAGGCCGCGCCAAGAAGCCTGAGAGGTGGTTGAGTCTGGACACCCGTCCGTCTGTGACAGCCTCTCACAGACTCCCCCAAAAGAAACACAATCTCAGAGACCGTTGTACATTTGCACCACTGATTATTACTTTCAAAGGTCCTGTGGTGGTTATTCAAAGGTCCTGTGGTGGTTATTTGACGACAACCTGGAGAGGGGACATCTGCCTGGTACCGTATCCCAACCACAAGGGGCACTCTGAGAAATGTAGAAAATGGTTAACGAACCTTTTTGGCACGATGGTCTTGAGGAAATGTTGTTGAAGACTCTGAGCAGAAGATGATCAACCATGTCGGAGTTGTCAAAAGAAGCTGTAAGGAAAACAGATTAAATATGGTTAGAGAAAAACAACCATAAATGCTAAATGTCATTTATCAGCGAAGCTAAAAATACTGCCATATTAATAAATACTTGATGAATGTATGCACATTACTATGTAATCTAGAGAAGATGCTACAGATCAACTACATTATACATGTGCGTTATAGAGCAGAAGGTTTGAGTTCTGTATCAAGACAGATGCTGATGTAGTTGAATGTGTTTCATTTTTTTTTTATTTGTTTTTGTGCGTGGTTTGCGTTTGTGTCTGTAACGCTCAGAGCTGTTTTCGTGTTTGCTCAGATCCTGCATTTTGAGCAGCTCTGGAAGTGCCGCTCCTGGTTGCTGGAGCTTGGGAATTTGGGAATATGCAAGGTAAGCACTATTACTAAGGCTATTAACCTTGACACCATTATGCAAAGTGGAGAAGAGGAACGGCGGGAAAAACAGAAAGCTAGAAAGCTACAAGAAATCGTCGAGAGGAAGGAAAGAAAAAAAGGAAGCTGTGAGTTAGAATGCTGATGAAGATGATGGTTGATCGTTACAGTGAAGCTCTGAATGGTGAGGCCCAAGGCCCCTGCACCTCTGTTGTGTTTATGATGAATGAGAGCTCCCTCTCTGTTGTGTCAGGGTCCCTTGACCGACAAATAGCAGGCTAATGACAATGGCTAAAACATATGGTAATGGCGCTCCACAAAACTCTGCTATCAGTGACACCTCCGCTGTGATTCATCTGAACTACACACTCGTCTTCATATTTAGTACCTCGTTTGTATTGTTTGAGATGATTGAGTAGCTGATTTGCATTATGTTTGCTGCTGGGATTATTCACCCCGACCCATTGTTGCCTTGCTGAATGGGAATCATTTTATGGACAAGGATATTCTGGCGTTCTCCGCAGCTCTGACACTCTGATGTTGAATGAAAGTAGAGATTTTGTTCTAATGAATGTGGATGGTTTCCCAGGTTTTATGCACTCACAAAGTGTGATGGGACAGCTCCCCTAGTGTGTTAAGATGATTTTATCCATTCACTATATCTCCCAAACCTTGGGATTAACTTTAATCTTTATTTTAATTCAACTTCAAACATCTTAAGTCAGACACATCTACCCAAACTCTCATCTACACTCCATCTCCCAGCTGACAGTGACCAGAATTCCTGAATCCCCTCTTAACTGTGTGTGAAATGTAGAATAGCTCTCCTCTCCCCTGTTCTAATCCGGGCCCGTCCAGCCCCACAGCACCGGCCTGTGACAGATACGAAAGCACAAAGCTGCTAATCTCAGCGCCCCTCCAGCCCGGGGGTCAGTGGGGAGCTCCTCAGCCCTAAGCAGAGCCATCCTAGGAGGCCGGTGGGGGAGGAGATAGTTGGGCTTGGGCCTTCAGCATCAAACCTTTGGCTGTCGGATTAATGCACCTAGAGGGACATGGTGTTCCTGATGGGCCGCAGGCTCACCGGATCACAGGCTCACAACACATGGGACTACAGTTATTACAGCAGCCGGAGATGAGCGCTCTCGCTCTGCTGGCGTTAGGAGCATTTTCCCACAGAGGTAAAGGATAGAAATGACACAGTTGGAGTGTGCATAGTGATAAAACAAGGATGTAATGTTTACATGTTGAACTTGAACGCGTGAATTTAGCTCGAAGGCAGTATGCAGAAAAAGCAGAGTGAGAACTCAAAATGTACATTAGCTGAGAGAAACATGTTCCCGTGGCGTCCCTGAAGGATGCAGCAGTGCACTTATATGATGATGAGAACTGGCTCAATAATTAATGGTGATAACCATCATCAGCAGCCCAAATCGATTCTTATCTTTGCCTGCGTTGAGCAACGTTACATTTTTAATGTTCTTGTCATTTTGATTAAGATCATGTCATTGCCTTTGTCCTCACTTATAATACAAGTCAGGGAGGTCTGAGAGCACTTTGGTGTTTAATTGGCATGAGCCAATGCATCCTTTAAGCTGTGCCACAGATTCTCTGATTTGCAGAACTCAATCTGTTGGAAAATTTTAAATCTGGAATACGGGAGCATAAACAAATAAATGCTGTGTAGGACCAGTGACACTGTGGAGGAATCAACCCGAGTTCATGCTGCTCATTCCCTCTACTTTAAAAGTTTAAGCGCCCCATAAAGCTGCGCCGATCTCATTTGTGGAATACGCAGCTGTGGAGTCAACATGCTAACTTGAGCTGCATTAATAAAGTGGAGAAAAAACAAATCTTTGCTTTGCCTCTGCTGCGAGTACGTGTTTACAGGATCTGCACACACACAGCGTCGGCGGCAAGTGTGAATAAAAGCGATGTATTTTAATCCACGGCTGTGAAATTGACAAGCTCTGCCAGCCAGACTCAGCGGAACCCTCCCGGGCATTTAAAAGGGACGGGTGCAGAATTCTAGGTGCACCCACATGTGGGAAGTCTGCATGGCCGGTAACACCTCTGACCTGAAATCTGTTTGTTTGATCAGGGTGAGTTTCACCCTCTGAACCTGCAACTGCAGCTTCAGATGAGCTGAAAAAGAGAAGGATCAGCTGAAGACAGCGCAGATCCAACAGAATTATAACATAGAAGTAAGCAAGATATAAATATCTTTATGTTACAGATCTTTTCATTTTTCGTAAAGCATTGAAAACACATTACACAGAGCCATCTCTCAATTCCTTCTGAGCCTTCACACTCCTCACCTCCCTTCCCTCCTCCAGCTTTCACTCTCTGCTGCCTGAACAGCGCCCACTTGCTGCGACGAGTGGTAAAATAAAATGCACTGCCTCCAAGTGCACAGTAAGCTCTGAACATACAGCAGACGCTATGATAAAGAGGATAAATCACACCTCGCGCTCACTCCATTTATTGTAAAGATCCATTCACAACCAGAGGCCTCACAGCTGTGAGTGTATGGGATCATATCATGTGTTAATTAATTGTATTTTGTTCATCGAACTCTCCGTTTAGCTGACAAATGCGTGTTTGAAATCATGCACACACATACACACACACACCTGAGCACATGCTGCAAGATGAGTATCCCTCTGCTACACACACGAAAAGACTGGAAACCTGAGGGTTCAGGCAGCCATGATGATGGGGGATTAGGAGTGGTTGGTTGTCAGCAGGATGTGTGTGTGTGTGTGTGTGTGTGTGTGTGTGTGTGTGTGTGTGTGTGTGTGTGTCTGTCTGTGTATGTGTGAGAGAGAAAAAGAGAGAAAGAGAGATTGGGCAAAGAGAGATTGGGCAAACATGTGAAGGCTTTCACGGCCTAAAGATTGTCATTCGACACAAAATCCTGGAAACCGCACTGAAAGTTGGGAGACATTGAGAAGTTGTGCAGGTCTGAAACCATCTTGTAAATATCAGAGTGAAGCAATTTAATATCACAGTTGTAGAAAAAATGTTGTGGGGGGTGGCGCATTAAACATGTCCATGCCCTTTCAGGACACTGTCAGTGTTACACCACTGCTGTTGAATCACATCCATATTTAAATATTCATTTATGGGTTAAATGAAATAATGTCAGCCACACAAAACACCTTTGTGTGTCTGGTTTGTAACCCTGTTTCATATTCATAAACTCTCCACGTGACATTTTTCCACTCTGGTGTGATATCCTGTGTCCACACGGCACTCCTGTTTAGAGTGCCTTCTCATCCAGCCTCTAATTCAAAGCCCAAAATGATGGCAGAGTTAAATGTTCTGTTCCTAATGCACTGAAATAATGCTAAATTACAGATGGCTGGTTTTATTTGTGTGAATAAATTTGTGAGCTTAATGGCTTGTAAAACACGTAGCTGAGCGCCGTCTGCGAAAAGCGTAAATTTGGGAATCGGTGTTTTTCAACGAAATACAATTAGCATTAATTCGGGCAACATACAATAATTAAGAACAAAACAAAATGAAAATCAAATTTACTGTTGTTGAGCCAGGAAATTATTACACAAAAAGTCATGACTTGATCAAAACCCACTGAAGCAAAATACATCATGTTTTTGATCTGCATAAGCTATAAAGGTCAATAAATAAATAAATAAGGGTTCATTTAGGCAGATGATAGTAAATATGTAGCATATCTGATTGGGCTCTCTGGAAATTCTATCTGCTCCTGACAGATGGAAGGACGCTGCCCACAATTACACAGCACATGGCCAAGATCTGTCCATTTCTGGAAAGTAAAGCTGGCATATTTTCCACTTATCTGTCAGTGTTTGACATTAATCTGGCAATGAGGTGGGTGGGTGGGGCAACCAAAAAGCATTTGGCGTAATCGTCCTTCCTGTCTTTGAGAAAACAGTTTTATTTGCTTTGATTGACAAAGATAATCCTGGCTGAGTCTCGAGTCGTCTTCTAAAAATATCACCTTAAAACACCTAGTCTGACTGGAACATCACAGGTTTTCACTGTGTTGACCCAAATTCCCTGATTTGTACGTGCAAGTTAGTGCCGTTAGCAGAGGCAGCTAACGATGCCTTTTCATGTGTGTCTTCGGCTTGATTCATCTCTGATCTACACACTTTTGACACCATTACATTTGTAAAAGCATGATTCATTTAGTTCGTGCTTGGTTTCCAAATTTCCTGAGGACACACTCGTAGCATGTAGCAACTCCACCACAGACACCAGAGCTAATATGTAGCCATAAATCTTCTCAGTGCATGTCAGGAATGTCCCAGGGTGTTGGGAATATTGGCGTCTTATTAAATATTTGAATATTTTGACTTAAATATTTAGCGGAGGTGCGCGGGGAGAGAGAAGAATCCCTCAACAAGAATTTTGTTGATTTTTCCATTACAGCTGGACAACGGTCGGTATGATTGTGCTGAATAAAATTAAATTAATTAAACAGGCATAGGCAAAAAACAAGGGGGTGCAGTGTGTTTGGACTCAATCTCAGAAAAGCTCCTTATTGTTGTTACTTTCCAATGATTTAATTGCCTTATTTATTTTTATATTATTACCTTATTATTCAGTATAGGCTAAAAAAAAGAAAAGAAGTGTTCCTCCTACAGTATGATGGCAACTTTCGTGTCCTTCTCAGTAATTGGTCTTGAAATATGTCCTTTGATATTGGACATCTGCAAGGTTACATAACACACAAAAAGGAATTATTGCATTAGACTAAAACAGGACTTTAAGTGTTCATATAAACATGCTCGTTCAACTGAAATTGGGCTTTTAAACACAGCGACACAGCGCAACTGAAAGTAGATCTGCCCCTGCATGTGCACAGATCAGTCCAACTGGAACGGGACCAAACGATGTCCAATCCTGCCTTCGAAATTTGACCTGTTTTACGTCATGGAAGAAGGTTAACAGAAGAAACAGCCTGAACTCTAGAAAATTATAACTCTAGTGTCGTTGCACCAGTTAGCCCCTAAGTTGCCAACTTTGATATGCCAACTTTGATCCAATACCGAGAAGCTGAAAAGTCACCACATATTGCAGTTGAGGCAATGTGAGTTCAACAGTAACTCTGTTGCACACCCGTGCATTCATACGGGACAAACTAAGTAGTCAAAACTGCTACAACCATAGCTCGACCAGCTGTGCGTGCAAACGCACTGACTCTGTCACTCAGGATCAGCGTCTTCGCCCAGAAGACATTTAAACAGTTTAAAAACTTTGGAGTTGGGTAATGGCCGAAGCGCAGAGACAGACAAACTCTTGTCTTTTTAATGGGACATGATCAGCCATCGGTTGACTCAGAATGCATCTGTCATGAGCCCCTTAACCAGACAAAAACAGAGCATGGCCATTTATACCAGCGCTGCTCTGGCTGCACGTTATTTCCCACAAAAAAAAACAAAAAAAAACTGCCATCTGCTTCCTGTTTAAAGCCCAGTGAACGTAAATGAATGATGGTAATTGGACAGATAACACATTTTTAGTAGAAGCTAAAATCTGATTGTATAAAAAGATGCTGTTGTCTGAACTTCACACAAGGAAGTTCTGGAGCATATTGGTATTGTCAATTACACACATAAAGACTGATATGAGAATCATCTGTCAATTTATCAGCATTACAGAGTCTGACATGTTAAATGCGCTGCGTTGTCGGCGGCGACAGATCAGAACACGCCGGCCCGCTTGCCTCGATCAAGATTGAGCAGAGCAATAATCCAAAATCCTCTGGACACAACACCTGCCGGCGTTGCCGGGATCCCAGTTGTTCCAAGTGTGAGAAAGATGGAGGCTCTCAGGGTCGTTGGTGTTGGGGTAATGCGGTGTCAGAAGACCCCCCCACCCACCACCACCCCCTCACCTCACACAGAGGAGGAAGGAGGTGGGGTGGTGTGAGGGAACCACAAGCAGTCCTTTAATTTTTAGTTAATGATTGAACAAACAAACCTTGCCTCAGAGCTGTGCCCTCTGATGGGTGTGGCTGCCCCCCAGCTTGGGGGCAGGTGCCCTCTAATAAGCATCCTCTAAAAAGAAAAAAAAAAAAAGCCCAATATTTGCTCAGCAACTGGAGACGGAGGAGCCGTTAGGGAGCAGGATATTGGTTGGCTATGACAATGCACATGAAGACCAAGCTTGACAGGGAGGGGGCTGAAGGGTGGAAAAGGAGGGGGGGCAGGCTACTAAAGGAGGAGGAAGGGGATGAAGTGGTGGTGAGTGGAGATGGTTGGGTAGGGGGCCTTTTCTGCCACATATAGTACTATGAGGAACAGATGGGGCCTGATAAATCCTGAAAGGGAGGCATTACCTGCCCAAGTCACCAAGCAGCCACAATTATCACAGGGCTCTGGGTTCATTGTCAATTAGAGTGGCAGTTAAAGCCAGGCAGCAGCTGTGGCAGATGGCTGGGATCCAGAGAGGCTGGGGGAGCCGGGACAGAGGCCAGCCCCCAGGCTCTCTCCATCTCCTCCTACTTTTTTCTCCACATCTCCGTCTCTTCACAGTGCCGGGGTCTGATACGGAGCACCTTCTCATCGGGCCACGAGAAAGAAATGCTGGGGCAGAGTGAAGAACAATCCTAAGAAAGATCGTGGGGGAGGCACCGTTGTTTGCTTATTTTATAAAAAGTGGGATAAAAATAGAGTGAAAGTGGAGGAATAATTGATCGCGTGCGCATATATATTCACAGCTGTACATTAAATTTGTCTTATGTTGTAGAATGCCTGTGTGTGTTAATAAAAATAGCAAATAAATAAACAATACATAAATAAATCAAGGAACCCCCCACAAGCTCGCTGGTTAGAAGTAGGCATCCATAGTGGGATGTTGTAAATTTACATTAATTAGTCTCACAATGTGGTTGTGTCAGTTGTTTCACAAAAATGAAAGAACTTCAAATTTAAAAATCAAAAATTATATAAAAGAGTGCACAAAATTGTCCTCACTGGAATCGTGCTCTACAGTGCTCATAGTGGTCATTATTATATTTCACCACAACAAGGTGCGCAGCATGCTCATGTTATGAATTGTGTAGCATTTTCAGTACTATACAGGTATTATTATTTTAATATTCATCATTGTTATTTTGCATGTTTATGGCTCTTGAGCATTTTTACCTATTTGTTCTGACTCTTAAGTCTCGGCTCTATCTGTGTTCTTCCACTCTTTTGCACCAGCCCTCTTTACTGAAGTATACATGAGCGACTGAAGGGCAGCCTTATTTTTTTTTTCTATTTTTGCTGAGTTTGTCTCTGCCTGCCTCCCAGCCTGAGCCAAAGCTCACCAGCAGGCTTCACTTTCAGCAAGTACCACCATTCATCACCAGGCAGGGGTGCAGGAGGGGGTTGGGTCGGGGGGGTACGGCAGGGGGCCAGTAATGGGGCAGAGTGTGCCCCTCACCCCTCCTTTTCTTCTCCACAGGCTGCTGAGAATACAGGCCTCTGCCACAGACAGCAGCCACACTCCTCTCTTACAACCTCTACAATGGGGCTCCAAATTTATTCAGGGGAGGCGTGACCTGCTCCCTTCTCTTGCTCCCTTGCTCCTTCACCCTTGTCTCTTGCCCCTCCTATTCAGCTCTTTTTTCCCTCCTTGTCACCCTCTTTCCTTGGCTCTCCTCCCTTACCCTCTACCCCTCTGCCTTGGTCCCTCTCCTCTCCCCACTGGGGCATCATTCCTCCTACTTTGTTCCACTAGTCCTGGCCCAGTGTCTGGGCTGTCCTGATAGCAAAGAAGAAGTAGCAGCCTATCCATCTGGCTGCCTTGGGCTTGCCAATGGAAAAAAAGAGGAGCAGAGGTCCTCATTCATAACAATAGCCATTAACAATGCTAACAGCAGTGCTGCTGCTGCTGGAGAGACTGGGGAGCGAAGGGTTGCAGGGACTGGAACAGGGGGCTACGTGCACTGGGACTGCCGGGCCCAGACAGTAAAGTATGAGCAGGGGCCAGGGAGGGCTTGTCGCCAGGCAGAGTTGGAGATTGCAGAGATCCAATAGGTTTACAGGTTCACGTGCGGTGCTCTAAAGCATGGTGTCAGGGCGTTAGGCTAGCCCCTTGAGTCTCTGAGGCCTGTAAAGAAATATTGATTTCTCTTTTTTCTTGCCTGTGGTCAGACACTGTGTGATGTCCTGACTATGTGAAGCTAGCCGTCCTCTCACGGTGCCCTGTGGCCTTGCGCCAGGTTATTAAGGAGTCAGTGGCTCAGCACGACTTCCTTCCAAATGCTGTGAAGTTTATTCATTTTTTAAAGAATACTTTTGGTTTGAATAGGGTAATACCTACATTTTGAACACACCAGAGAGTCCGAACTGCAGGGTAAACGGGAATATGAGTTCCCTGCATCAGCAGAAATTCAGCCCAGTATGGGTAAACTTACTGACAGTCACACAATAGCTGTAATGATGCCCAAGTAGGCCAGATCTACCTCCGGTACTTTCCCGGCTTCCCTCCTGAGTTTTGACACATTTTCACATTTATCAGGGATGCCTATCTGTCTCCAGTAACAACAAAAGGCGCAACACCACATGGAGCCTCCTGTGAAATGGTTACAGTAGACCCTCCCTCCGCAGGCTCCTCATCCTTCCAATCAAGCTGTCAAAAAAGCACAGTCCTTTGTATTGAGTGTTTTAATTAGATTTGGATGGATTTCAAATCTGCTCTTGTTTCCTGGAATGATTCTGACTGAAAGAAGAAACCCTGCAACAAGATTAAGCGCTAATCTATCCTTTCGTTGCAGCTCCTCAAAATCTGTCCATCTGCCCATCCATTCAAACACAGAAGCACTGTAGATATTAAAATTTGAGTATAATCTTTTAATTCAACTCATAATGGATCCCTGCTCTTGAACCACCCCCAAAAATCAGGAATAACAGCAACTTTCTGGTATTGGGATTTTTTTTTTCCACATTCTCCAGACTCTTGTGGGTATAACTTGATTAATCGGATGTATATAATTTTCCCATTCCTCCCACGTTCAGTATGGGATATGCACTTGATCCTCTCAACATGCTTCCATCAATACAATTGAATTTGTCCACAGGGCATTGAAACTTACTGTATGCCATCAATGAATGTGATCGATACCATCCCGTTATGGCAACTTATTCTGTGTGGCACAATCAATATCACACATCGTCAACGCCACCGTCTCCCAGACTAATAATCTTGAGAATCCAATACAGACTTCAACTGTCTCTTCCCGAGGACTCTGAAGAAAATGTGAGGTTATGCAAAGGTGTGGATGGCTCTCAATTTTTTTCCCCCCAACAGCAATTACATTGGATAAACAACTTGATGGCTCACAAGGAAATTGCCCGGAAAGCTGACACAGACTATGCATAATTTGCTGACAAAATTGTCAATGAGTTAATGATCACGGACAATTGGCAGAGCGTCGCGGTGCTTTAACTCCGCTCTGCCTCCATTTCTATTGGCACGAGCTGTCGTCCCTTTGCTCTTCCCTGGATGGGAATGGAAACTGTAAGCACCAACAAAGAAGTCACCCATGATCACAGAGAGCAGAGATTGGAAGGGGATAACTTTATTTGATGGGCAAATCTACCTCTGCAATTATTGGTGGAGTCTGGAGAGTCAATTTGCACTTTAAGCAACAGACTGATGCAACATTTTGCAACAGGCAAATCACAGAATAGAGAACAATTACAGCAACAAACAATCGAGTAAAGAATTCACAACAAAACAACAAAATCTGTTGATATTCTCTCCCAACAGGAAAAGGAGGAACAGAGCCATGGCTACTATTAAGGTTCAACCATGCATTAAAACAGTGCAGGTGGCTGTGTTGGTGGGGGCCTGTTGCTTAACTTACCCATGAGAGAAAGAAACACAATCCAGAAAATCCAGCTGGAGTGACAGATTAAAGAGTTTAAAAGCTTAAATGCACCAAAATGCTGCACAACATTAAGCAACAGTCACAGCAGGTTTTTTACTATGTTCATCGAATCGATTCAAAGCAGGTCCACTTTTTCCTGTATGTTGACTGGATGTAAGACCAAAGCATCACTATTAAAGATGCAAGAAGAGAATGGCCTGTCTGTCATATAGAAGCTCTTCTTCTTTCTTTGTAAGTGGTTGATAGTGAGTTTATTGCAGCATTATGCATTGAAGTGTTTTTACTTTTTTTTTCTTGCGTTATTTGCTTTTATGTGTATTGCATTTGCAAAAAAAAAGAAACTTAATTTCTACAAATTAAATAAATACATTGAATAGGTACAACAAATAAAGCACTTTCTCAGTTAAATTCATAATGAGTTCTAATGGGAGAATGACTGATGGCAGCTTAGATGGAGTCTGTACGAAATGATGGTTGCCTTGTTCATCAAATCTATATGAGAGCGCCAAAGCCAAATCCCAGTAGTGTTTCTGTAGATCTATGGGAGACTCTCTGGTCCAACCTGCAGGTTTGTTGCTCTGGTGAGAGATTTAGCAAACATTGGACGAACATTGCAGTTCATCACAAAGATGGGTTTTTCAGCAGAAAATATGCTAATGTAAAGTAAGGCGCTTTCTAAAGTTATGAGGAGTGAAAGAGTAGGATCTGTATTGCTTTATAAGTGCAATAATGGACAAAGTATTTTTTTTACAGATGCATCAGATCCAGTATGGTGTGTTGCAGTTAAGAGAGCTATAGTGCTAACAGGAGTAGCTAATTATATTCTTTTCAAATAACTAAAGATAGTTTTAAGTTCTTTGCTGGCATCGCCATGAAAAAATACATTTTGGACCCCTGAGGTACAGAAAAGCTTTTCCATCAGAAGTCAAGCAGTGTTTTAAGAAGGACTGCAGCCCAGACCCCCCATCGCTCTCATGAATCAGAGCAGACTGAGGATAATCTACACAGACGTGTTCTGGCTGCTTATAAATATATATAAAAAACGGACAGCTGCCAAGAGAAATGTTATTGCTTTTAGATTATTATGGCAGCTGATATTTTTGGATTGCCACAGTCTTTAGGGAAAAATCAATATCTGTCCTTTTACCTTTGCAAGCCTGCTTCCTAACGCCCCCAATCCAGGACCCCTTCCCCTTCCCCTCCAGGTTTACGCTCTAAGGGATGCTCTATAGAATTAATAGAAGATGTGTGACTTAAAGACCTTGTGTTTAAATAGGCAAAATAAAGCTAATTCCATCAATAAATTGGACAAGGCTTATGTCGCTTCTGCAAATCCCCGTACATAGACTCTAAGTCAGCTTTTCAGTTCAGGTGGGGGCTTGCTGGAGGTCTGACCCCGTCATACATGCATGACTCAAGGAGACATGGTCCAAATAGCTCCTGAGTGTGTGCTTGTGTGTCCTTCCCCTTTTTTTATTGGGTTATCTGTACGGCATGCATAATTTAATATCACCGCTTCATTTAAAATGAGATGAAAACATGTAAAAACAGTGACCCTGTCCAGAGAGGGTGCAGCGTTCATTTCACTAATCCATTTTTTTTGAAAGAAACATCCGACCCCTAGAACCTCTTTTCACAAACCCTCTAAAAGCAAAAAAAAAAAAAAGAAAAAACTTGCCTCAAGGTAAAACAAACCCTATACATATAAAAATGACTCCTTTTTTTTCCAGTTTTTCCCTCAACGTCAGCCGCTGCATCGGCTCTGCAGCGGCTGACACTACTCAATAACTGAAAGCTCTTGATACATGTCAGAAAGCGTGAACTCTGTCTGCTGATAATGAAGCAGGTGACTGTTGTATGGCTCCAGAATGGTCTCCAATGCACACTTTAATGACATGTGTGCGTGCACGCTCGTGCATGTGTGCGCCGTGTGTGTCATCCTTGTGCGGCGCTTTTTTTGCAAGGCTCCTGTCAGGTCCGTAATTGACAGTCTAAGTGGGGCAGCCGAGAGGCCAGGCCCTGTTAATTTATTTTCTCAGACTCTCCATCCATATTTATGAGCCCCTGCTGTTTTGTCTATCACCACCGATCAAACTTAGTGCGTAATTGTGCTCGCTAAAGCAAGAGAGCCACGTGTGAGTGGTCACTCTGCCCCACAGCAGCCCGCATTAGTCTTTATTATTTCATTAATATCTTCAGACCAGGAGGCAGAGAGCAATGGAAGGAGAATTAGAAGATGCCGTTGGCGCCGATGATTAGAGATCAGGGCCTGAATGAGCTGCCAGAATCGGGTCATTATGACAACACCCTCTGATCTGGCTCAATCTAATTGCAGCGGCTCCTGTGGGTGAGGGTCCCGTCTCCCTTTAGCCCTAATGGCCACGTCCATCACGGCGCGGACCCATTCATCACGAGGGGTCATTAACGCGCCGATATTCCAAACACAATAAACTCTGAGCTTGGGGGACATAATTCACGCCAATGATAACCAGCGCTGCGCATCATCGGACTTGCATGCGTGATCACCTGCTGTGCCTTTACGCCCAACGACATCGCATCACGGGGAGAACAGAGTCGGCCGTGTCGGCTGTGAGCGAGACTCAAGGCACGTTGGTATTTACCTCCAGTCATCCCTCTTTAATGAATTTAATTTGTTTACAAAGTAACCTGCAGGAAATATTTGCTGGCGAGGCCTGGATGTTTGAAGGTGTTAGGCGAGGGCATACCTGCGTCGTCAGGGGTAATCGCGTAATTATGAGCTATTTTGATCCCATAAACATACATTCATTTCCATTCATTACCTCTTGTTATGTTTTCATCTAAACAGCAGCGCAGGCAGGCATAATGGGGGTTAGAGTTAGAGGCCCGGTGTCAGTCGGCTCTGGATTCTGTAGTAACCTTCATTAAAAGAAGTTGAGCCTCTTTTACCTTTTCAGCTAAAGTTTCTGATTGCAGGATTAGGCGTAATTTGATTTTGCATGGATTATTTTCCTCTGTGCTTGCTGTGAGAGAAATATTTAATAAGTGTTATGAATTTGCTTTCCGCATTAGGTCCACAAGCTCGCCCGTGCGTACTGTAAAGCAGCACTTAATGCGCTCCGCAGAAGTCATTGAAGTCACTCATTTACTCGAGCTCAAAAGCTTTAATTTGCATGTTGTTGTTGTTTTTTTTTTTTTTTTTCGCCCACATTTTCATCCTCGCTCCTCGCCATCCCACATGTTCAAATCCTCTGATGGAGTGCGGCCACTAATGGCTGCGTTGTGAGTTATAAAACACAAATGAATTCTCTTCACTCCAAATGAAACTTGCTCTGATGCGGGCTCCCAGCATGCGTTGATGATTATAGGAGCCCTCCCCGTGAAATTGTCTTTGTAATTGTCTCACCGCTTGTGGAAAACTCAGATACTTCCCTAATAAACCAAACTGGGGAGACAATTTGATAATCCAGAGTAAAACGGTCCCAGTCTCACTTCTAAATTTCATGAACTCACACAGTTTTATTTTTGTGAATCACTGCATACATATGCAAACATATTTTAGATTTCATTACATGCACTAATGTTTTTTGGGGCTCATACAGTAAACATTAATTATGTAATGCCCATTAGATATGGGGGCAGTTCATTAACATAATGAACTACGTAATTGTTAAGAAGGTACAAAATTCAATAACTTTACACTTTTGGAATGTGTCACAGCTGAAGGTTGAACCTCTGAGATCTGATTAATCGGCACGCGTGTTTTCCTCCCTACTTGAACCCAAGGGCGAGCTATATTTCACAGAAACAGACTGTGCGGAGGGGTGATACAAGCCTGACTGTAAAACCAGAGGCAATTAGGAGACACCGGAAGATGCTCAATGAAAGACGACAGGTCAGACATATTCAACAGAACGTGCGAGTGACAAACGTGAGGCTTCAGTCCACACAGGAGAGGCTGGAACAGAGAAAAGATGGATTATGCATTCGCCGTGTTGCAAGTGTGCAAATTTTGATAAATAACACCTTTGCATCAGCGCAGTAATTTGATTTCCTGTGAGGTAATCTGCACTAATTGACACGAGAATTGAGTGAGCAAGGCGCTGATGCTAAAAAGTCCTGGCAGAGTTTTCGCAGCAAGATGTTTCCGAAGTGTCAGAACGGAGGGAATACATCATGACTTGCAGCGAGCAATGGCAGTTTATTGGAGGCAACCTTCCTCTCTCATCCAATAACAGGCCGTCTTCATTACACGGCAAGGGCTGATCAAGTTTCCTGATGATTACACCTTTAATCCTCATTGGGATGTAAAACAAACACACGAGAAAATGTGTTGGAGAAAGTGTTCAAGAGGATGCAGTCACATGCTACAAGAACTCCAGTTTAGCACCTGCGGACAGTGACAGTATATGCATTTTAAAAATAAAACACAAACTAAAATGAGCTCCCACAGTGGTCAGCTCCTGTAACTGCAATCCTACACACCCAATGCAAGAAGTCAGTGATTTTTGCCTGGACGTCTTCATCACGTTACATCATGGAGAGGAGGTTCTTTTTAATATAACTGTAGAACTTATTTTTTTTTAAACCCACTCTTGTGTTTACAGTGAGAGATGAGAGTCCCAGACTTTGCTGTAAGCAATAAAGTCAGCGATTAGAAGGAAAAAAAAAAACACTGCTATTAAATCTATATTTAGATTTACAGTTTGGCTGTTGGACAGGATTCACTTCTGGCTGCAACTCAGCCATTCCCCAATGTAAAAACTGGCAAATGTCAACACAAAAGATTGAATAATTGTAACATTAGTGAGACCCAAGCCACATTTTACGATATTAAACGGGATTTTTATGCACGAATGTCTTCAGTTATATCACCGGTCAGGGATGGAGAAGCTCCGTGGCAGTCAGGCAGACCTTCCAGATGGCATCCGCAGCATATGTGGCATGACCTTCCACAGCACGGGTACACGGGGAGGGGGCACCGAGTCACCGTGCAAACAGCAGGCGGAGAGCTCAGATGTGGGTGACCCCCCGGGGAAAAGGCGGCGGAATGAGATGCCCATCACTCTGTGGGTCTGCAGATGCTCCTCACAACTGCCAAGCTTTCAGCTTCATTAGACCAAGATCAGATACATACAGAGGAGTGCAGCCTGAGGCTATCGCTGCAGCCTCCCCGCCATGCAGGCGCATGCACACACGCGCACACAGTCAAATTCACATTTGGAATGATTTCTGAAAAAAAAGGGAGTTTCATCAGTGGAAAGATGTGATGGCCAAGGACTGCTTTCTTCTCTGGATTTGGGTTCTGAACGTGTGCAGGCTCGATAAAACTGTCACAGCATGAAAGGAGTCAAAGAATGTGTGTGAATTCACAAAGCGTTGAATGGACAAGGCGAGAAAATATGATGGGCACCCAGCAATATGGTAACACCACCCAACCAGCGCTTTATTTGCTAAATTATTGATGACAAAGACCAACAAGAGGAGTATGAGAAGAGTGACAAATCTACAGAACCGGCCGGGATCAGAAGGTCTTACTCCGATTCATTAGCTTCTTTACGCTGGAGCCAGCTTGATTGATAAAGAGCAGCTTTCCCCTCCTCACTTCCCGGCGAGCAGTCGGACTTTTATTCATCACCAGCCGAGACGTTCCCCCACCACGCAATATGTAATTAGTGTGTAATCCCCTGCCTTTTTAAAATGAGACCAAAAAATGATGATGCGGAACCATAATGAGATATTAATTCAGAAACACTGCAGATAGGCATTTATTTTCCTCTCCTTTTTTTTATCTTCCCACCTCAATAAAGCAATGCTGCATAAGTTATTACAAAGCTTTAATGTGGACGTGGTTATTACAGCAATTTGTATGGGCAACCAGTGTTTCATTTCCGCTTCTGTCTTTTTCTCATTAAAGCCTCAATCCCTATTTGTCGCTCCTCTGTTTGTTTGGAATAACTTATTCACGTAAAGACATAAAGAAGATAGCAGAAGACAGAGCGCCGGGGATGCTAATTTTAGGCGCCATTCTTGCCAAAATGCACATTTGTATCCAGCCCAGCGCACTGAATGTTGTCATGTGAGTCCAATCTCCGGCGCTTGGCTCCGCCATGTAAAATGTGTCCCAGGTGATGGAAGCAGGTGGTCCATAATTTAGCCCCCTCCGTTCCCCCAGCTACCGTTGCTGTTCTACCCCACTGAGATGGGGAACCGTCTCCTCGCAGTGTGTCACGGCGCCCCCGAGATGGAACACCGGAATTAGGCAGAAATTACTCCGACTGGCTGCCACTTTCCACCGAGGATCAGAAACGTGAGCGAGCAGAGGGGCATTGGTCCAAACGTGATTAATGTGAAATCGCATTTGAATAATTGCGTTTAAATATTTGGACGATCGATCAAAATAAAAAAAAATAAAGAAATAAAAAAGACGGAAGCTGGTGACAATTCGTCTCAGCTGGAATTCTTCTCAGGAATTCTGCCCGACAGTCATCGCTTTTAATGTGAAACGTAATATTTAACCGGATGGCCTCCAGCGCGGCGGCGGCGGCGCTATTAAATTATTACACAGGAGCGACATTGTTGCTAACTGAAAAGCTCCCATTATTTTCTTCATTCATCAAAATGTCAGAGAGCCTCTGTGGCACTTCAGAAAATAAGCAGATTCTCTTAAAAAAAAAAAAACAGGCTTTAATCCCACGTGCGTTGCAGTCTGTGGCATCTTAAATTTGAAAAGACTTCTCACGATGTTCCACAAGACAAACACGTTTTTCCACCACTGGACGCGCTTGACGTCGCCATCGCCAGTCTCATATCTCACATGAGAAAGGTGCACTCAGATTGCATTTTTGGCACTTTGTCAAGAGTGTAATTGAGCGTGTGTGTTTTGGTGGTAGTGGCTATGTGTGTGTATATGTGTGTATATGTGTGTGTGTGTGTGTGTGCACGTGTGTGCACGTGTGTGGCAGTGTGGGGGGGGGAGTGAAGGGGGGGTCATCCCGTTGCCTGGTAACAAGCCTCAGATTGACAAAGGAAGAGCAATTTAGGACTACTTTCTCCAGAAATCAATACGACAGGCCTGATGTGATGATGTGAGATTAGCCGAGGGAGAGGAAGAAAAAACAATGTATTTGGCAGAGGTTACTTTATAACCAGGGGGGAGAGGGCGTGGAGGAGATTGCATCTGAAACACGGAATATAAAGATATAAGGTCTGGGTACCTACAGTAGCAAAATGAGACTTCTCCAGCCCTCGTCCCCCCCTCGGGTAATGAGAGTTTTAGCAAAGTGAACACTCGTGGGGAGGTAAAAAATATGATTGTAGCTTTCTTGTTTAATATCGTCTGTCAGGCTGTCATGGAATATCGCCCTGGGTGAGGGGATACGCTGCCAGGCTGTGATATGAGAAAAGATTTGAGCGAGAGAGAAATGCCAGTCGGATAGAACTTTAGGACGGCGACTCCCTTCATGCATAAAACATCTTCGGTACCTCCTGCTGAACCAGAGAGGTTAGAAATCATTGAAGTCAGGAAAGGAAATATGTTTTTGATGCTGAGAATACAACGCACAGCCCCATTAGACGAAAACTACTGATACATTATGAACTGTCCCACTTAGATGTGAAAAGTTCAAGACAACTTCATATCACTAGTTAGAGAAAAAGAAGACAATAAAGATGAGGATTTTGGCTTGTAGGGGGATAATCAAGGTCAAACTGAGCCCCAAAATAAGGAAGAAAGGTGAAGCTGCAGGATTTCGGTGCACAATCTTTCAACGATTGCAACGATTGGGGGGGGAAATGTGGCCCTTGTCTTTACGCTGCGGTCCGACGTGTTTTCATGCTGTTTCTCTTTGTTTATGACGGCGGTCAAAAACAACTCCTGCGGGAACCATTCGCTCCTAAGTGCTGCATTATGTTCATCATCCAGTCACTACATTTGTTGGCACGCAGAGTGCCGCCGGTGTGTTTATCTGGGCATTTTAACTTAATACAGTCGCACACTGTGGCTGGGAATGAGGTTTCCCGAAACGCTCACAGCAGAACACCTGACCTGCACCTGAGTGGGCTGTCAGAGTTGTAAATCCTCTTCCTCTGAGTTTAAGTTGAGATTTTGAAAAAATAACTATCTAACTATCCAACAATCTTGGAACTTTATCTATTTTACTGCATTGAATATGTATTTTTGCCGCAAAGGATTGTGCTGTTATTCTTTATCTGTGCTTCCCTGTTGGGGCAGGAAAGGCACGCTGCTCTATTCAGCCGAGCAAAGTTGGAAGCCGGTGCGCAGCCTATTCCATTCAAGGAATTTTATCAAGTAAAGAGTCAAGTAACCTGGAGATAGTGACCTTTTTGTTGCCCCCGCTCTAAGCAGGGTTTCCCTGATTTACAGTAGGTGTTTGTGCAAACAGTCTGTCCGGAGGCGTTCAGGTTAGCTGAACTGGAAACTGTAAATTGCCTGGAGTTGTGAATATAAATGCAAAATTGTTTCCCTTGTCTGTGTCTGAGCTCTGCGAAAAGCTGGGAACTAGCATGTCTCCTCCGGTGCATGCTGGGGGAGGCTCAATAAAGCAGCTGTGACCCTGAACAAAATGCAGCCGTAAATGGATGGAGGACTTATGCGGGCTTTTGTACAACAACCTTGTACATCTTTTAGACATTAACCTGTTCCATTTGTTAAAATTATGCTCTTATTACTCTAAAAACATATTATTTTCGGCCTCGTTTTTTTTTTTTTTTTGTTCGTGAAAGCGATTGAAGAAACAAACAACAAGTAAGCTGACATGAAAACATTGTAAAATGCTACCACAGACTGGTGAAACCTTTATTAATGCAGGATCAGAGTGATAGTTAACTCCTGACAGGTGTTAATTTTAACCTTTTATACAAGTGCGATTAAGAATAATTGTGTCTGGCTAAAAAGACTGAGAGGAATAGAGACACAATGTGGAATCTGGACAATTTGGGTGGAAAAAAAGGGATGAAGGATGAGGAAAGCATTCACACAGACCTCTCCCCCTCTGTATAAACCTGTGTAACCAGAGCCCTGTGAGGCTGGACAGTAGAAGCTCTTGATGGGCAGGAATGTGGACCCTGCGAGCACAGAGAGCAGATTGATGGAGACCGAGAGCGGGGAGGAATGTATCGACTCCCCCGGCCAGTGGGAACAACCGCGGGAGGGGATCACCATGACCTGTGCTGACACCTCTGTCATCGCACGTCCCCTGTCTCCAGCCGAAGAAAAGAGGGGTAATGGGGAGATGGAGAGACCGGAGGAGTGTGAGAAGGAAGGGAGGAGGAGAGCGACGGGCTGAGGTGGGGGTGAGGTGGGTCTCCTCGTATGACAGCAGGAGGCACACTGTGGAGACATCCCAGTGGAGAAACATGGTTCATATGTAGCCCAACCCTGCAGGGACTTCCTACATGCCTGTTACTGAGGGGGGGCAATACTGGAGAGAATCTGTCAACAACAACAAAACAAAGGAAAGGACATAGGCGATGTCAAGTGATGGCCTTTGAGTATG
Source organism: Lagocephalus sceleratus (assembly GCA_911728415.1). NCBI lineage: Eukaryota > Metazoa > Chordata > Actinopteri > Tetraodontiformes > Tetraodontidae > Lagocephalus > Lagocephalus sceleratus. The sequence continues at coordinate 6,664,324 of CAJVRN010000036.1, read as the reverse complement.
TTCCTCAACTACAGTCATCAATAGCAGGTATATAAAGGTAAGGTGAGTAATGTAGAAGGGGGGGACGATTGCTTCAGAAAACTACCAGCTCAGCATGTCGGCAGCAGTGCTGAACCATATATGCAATCAGCTCCCATAACAAGTCCATAATCAATGCATTGATTAATGCCTGGAAGCAAGTCAGGCACAACACGTCGCCCTGGAGAAATGAACTACACCGACTTTGTGCTTGCCTTCCCTACACAATGATGAGGCAATCACCTTTAATAAGCCCTCTCTCTCACTCTCTGACTGTCATTTACCAGTGTCTGCATCATTAGGCTGCCGGTACCGGCCCCCCCTGGACTGATGTGTCTGTGTCAGGACCTGCCGCATTAGACCGCTGCTCAGGTGCCATAATTCACCTCCGTATGGGCAGCAGGTCAATGGAGAGATGAGGCCTTCTGGCCATTAGCTACTCAGAGGAAGACAGCCAGGTTGTGTCGGGGTCAGCACGGGTCAGCGTTGTTAAGCAGAATACGGCAGAATCGAAGGAAAGGGGGGGGGTTGTTATTAAAATGAAAGGAACTGGGAATGAAAGTGTGCTGGTTGTCTGAAGGGATGTGAGGCAACGGGGTCAGGATGTTTTTTGACTGACTAGATGGTTCCGTTCAGATTTCGGATGCTCATATTTTAGCTCTGACAAAAGAAAGAAGGGTTCAGATCGATATCCCACTGCTGTCTGTTTACCGTCAGTGACATCATTCACTTTTTTTTGCTGTCTGGAAATTCGATCAGTTCATCCAGTCGTGCTCTAAAAAAGAAATGGTCCATTGAAGGGGAGCACAGCTCGGTCTTGGCTGGCAAATCCTGTGACTCAAATATCTGTTAACGCACTGCTTCCTGGCAGAGTTACATCAGCTTTGGCACCAGGCAGGCACACAGAGACACACACACACACACACACATTAGTCAGCAGCGTTCACTCTCCAGCCACTGCAGCGCATCCGGTGGCTCACTGATAAGCTGATAACTCATCCTTAGCAGCATTTATTGCAATCTGGGTCAGTTGTATAATGTGGAAATACTGTTAGAATCTTGGACAATAAAATGTAATATAGATGTCATTTTATAATACTAACAAAAAGCAGCATATCAAAAGTGAAGGACAGTTAAAAGAACATTCAAGTGATGATAGGTTATGACATCACAGAAATGGGTGCTTTAAGAAGCTTAGGGACAACCAGAACAGCCCCACCCGAAGACCTCGGGCTGCACACTGACTCATTATGGCTCAGCAATTCACTTAAAAAACTAAGTGCCAGAGACACATGAGCTTTTAAAGTAAGATCTTAAAATCAATTCTGAAACAAGTGATGTCATGACACGTGTTTAAAGTTGGGAGAGGCCCTGATCATTTTGAACTAGTTGCAGGCAAGATCGGAACTTAGCAGAACATCTGAGTGTCGTCTACATAACAAAGGACACACTGTGTCTCTTAAATCTTTCACCAAGGAAAAGCATAGAACTAGAAATTTAAAAAACGGACCTAAAAACTTTGTGGCACACCACAGGTATTATGGGCTGGAGAGTAGTTACCTACTGAGACCACAAATTCTTCCAAAGAGGTTTTTATGTGAGTAGCACAATCTAAGAACAGGTTTCAGTGACTTGGATTTTGTTTTCCAGCACCCAGGCCTGCATGGGTGTGTGGTAACCTGTGTGTGCATACATATATGTTGAAAAACCTCATTGCAAACCACATTTCCCATCCCTTACGCCGCATGAGGGCTGCGCAGGCAGGCGCCGGTAGATCCCATCACTTTATTGCAAATTAGTTAATGCCTGCGCTGACGGCGAGCTGGCGAAGGGGACGCCAGGAGTGATCCTGCCGCATGTAATCTGAGGCGGGATGTGTCACGCATCGGGGTGTTATCACCGGCGCAGCATGGGATGAATTCCGCCATTTTTCTCTCCACGGGGCCACGGCAGAGCACTCCTTTCTAGGGGAAGGAGGGTAGGGACCCTGGAGAAGCGTGCACAAAGGGAGCGGGTTGACTAAGAGCTGTTGATAAACCGTCGGAGTAGTTCTCCGCTGGAGATGGCTCAGTGGCTCCCGTCAGGGAAGAAAGAAGGCGGAAAAACAAGCCAAGTTGGAGAAAAGGACTGAAGGCTCCCCTCTGCCCAATCCAGAGTAGTAGAGTGAGAGGCCGCAATTTGGCAATGAGGGCTTTTTCATCCTTCAGGCAACATTTCAGATTATTTTCCAAAATCTATACCGCCAAAGTAAAAGCCTGTGTAGAATGATGGGGTTCAATACTGATTGCCGACATAAACAACAGCTGTACGTTCTTGCGTGTGGCAGCATTTTTCATGCTTTCGCCCGCGATGACATATGTTCATTTTTACGAGATCCACTCGAACAGAAACCAGTCTGCGCTGCATTTCCTTAAATGAGTCATCAAAATTGTCCTCCTCCTCGGAAAATGCAATTCTGCGTCCGGATCCCGACAGCTCCTAATAATTCAACTTCACAAAGTAATGCCTAAATAATTACGCATCCTAATTGCAGATGGCAGAGGAGGGTTATGCATGCTTTTTTCATAGCAATGCTATGCTAATTAGCATATTTTCATTATCTCGCCAAATTAATAATTCAGAGGGTCTGTGGTAGACATGAATTATTGGATTACAGTGAAATGATGGATTTAAAGGGGCACTACACTCAATTTGTGTCTCAATCCCTCCCAAGGTGACATGAATAATTAGCAGAAAAGCTCAGCCTTCTGCAGGTCTTTCCAAGAGCATCACAGATAACATCAGACCAAGCGCCCAACATAATCCATTCTTTTAAGAAATCCTTAAAATACACAAGTTAACAGGTTTGTGTGATGCCGTATTACAGTGTGGTTAGCATTAGGCGTGTGTAACTCATATCGTTTTCACTCAGGCCTTCATGCGTTTTCATTACTTTTCGTGTCACTTCGGATCTCCATTTCTCTTTTTCCCAGTTTCTGTCTCACATTTATGTGGCGCTTTCTCAGCTGGTCCTCTCCGGTCCGGTTCTAAACAGACTGTGTCAGGGCAAGATGAAAATAAAATGATTCATGTTGTCCCCCTCCCCACTTGTTCAAAGTAATGAGATTCCATATTTCAGCCGGCTTGACAGATGGATTGGAAATTAAAAGCCTTAGATAAGTAATGCCTTTTTGATGTCGGACTGTGAATAACTCACACGGCCTGATTGATTTCAAAACTCCGGTGACAAAGTGCACTTGCTGTACAGGAGACAACATGCCCATACCCCTATATGTCACACATTAGGAGAGCAATACATTAGAATACCATAGGTTCAATACTGCAATCGCTGCCTCGCCGACAGCAGAAGCAATTATTGCATTTTTCAGGAGTAAGTGTTTCAATACGATAGTGCAAGTGGTGTAAACCACACAGCTGGAACTGCTGCAGGAGTGTGATAGAAGTAGGAGAACATCAGTGATATCGTTCATGAATGTGCACATTCAAGTGAGCGCTCTTCCAAAACTGGAGCATTCCTCAGTAAGTGCTTCTCTCATTACAGCACCTCTTCCTGCCAAATATACGTTCGGAGAGTTGAATCAATATCGGATAATGGCTTCAACTCACTTACTTTGCATTTTTCTCGATGCTCTACTGTATGAAAGGAGCCGAAATCCTCATTCTTTTACACAAGACTCATCCCAGTTATGCAGGTTACGTGAATCCCGCCTGTATGACCTTTATTCAGGATGTGATTCCGCTCTTGTTCGCCGTTCCACTTTCATTACGTCAGCGCCTGCACTCAATTTGCGAGAACAGACAGCTGTCTATTGCTCTGCGGGAGACAGAGTGAAAATATCGAACCGGCTCGTTCCACAAAGAGACTACAGCGCCGACATAACAGTGATTCATCAAAAAAGTGCTCGATGGGCAGAGTCCCGGCTGCACTTTCTATTTTTCATCAAACATTTTCAGTCATAAAAAGCAAAGTGGAGGTGCGCAGGGGTGTGAGTGACTGGTGTTAATGATAATCCATGCTGTCACCTGCTGCTGAAAGTCAGAATTTTAAACATGTGACGGAGTGATTGATTATGCCAGTGCTTTTTTTTTTTTTTTTTTTTGAGAGGTTGTATTGATTGGAGTTCTGAGATGTAAACAATTTTCTCTACAATCAGAGCAAACTGACACTGCCTGAGTGAATTCGTAGAAATTCCCAAGCATTTCAAACCCCCTAATTTTCAATTCCTTTCCGTAAAAACAGACTTTTCTATCTTGTAAATGCACTAATTTAGCACTGCCTGCACCTGGAACCTAGCTGACCCTACGCAGATGTTGCCTGATTGGCGTCTGTCATAAAATTTAACTACGAGTTGCGTCAACTTGGACGGCAACAGGTATGATTATCCGTCTTTTGGCGCGGATTTCCTTGTGGCCATTTCCAATCCCGTTCCTGCCTACTCGCGGGCCAAGTCAGGAGAGAGTGATCAAATAATTATGCAAATCTAAATGTTTGTGCGAGTCTTCACTAAAGCATTACAAACATGCCAGATGGCTGCAAATCCAGGGAAAAGCAATTTCCCAAAAAATTGATTGCGCATCGTCAAGTGCATGAAGTAAATCCAGAGAGCTACAAAGGCACCAGTGAGCGTAAATGCCTCCTACGCATGTGAGCAGCAGCATAGGCACCTTTGTAGTGCCGTGGCACAAACATAAATCCCGTTTAAGACAAACATTCTAAGTAAATGTGCATTCTCAAGAGGAGGGTGCTGTAGCCCAGAAGGTCATCTTATTTCACACCAGCTCTGTTCACATGCAACATTTGGGGTGCCTCCAAAAGAAGTCAGGATTTATAGAACATATCAGCAACCTGAGTTAGAGGAGGATGGAGGTGTAAATGTGTCGTACTTGGTAGTAAACATGTTTTAAAAATGTCTTTCCTATCTGAATGGGACCTGAAACATGGCTGGAGAAATGTGTTTCATTTATTTATTTAAAAAAAAAAGGAATTTTCAAGCAGCAGCTCAGAGGGGTGACAGGACTGTAGATCTACTTTGTTAGCATGTATATGTTTATTGTGTATATTTGTCACTGGAGCAACTGAAGAAACAAACAAACAAACAAAAAACATAATTTTACCAAGTCAACAGTTCCTATGGGCCCCCCAAATTGAGGCAGTGGCAAATAAGTTAAATACACACATATATAGAAATAAATAAATCAAGATTTATTCCTGGAGCTGCCTGCCATGATTATCTCTTTCTTGTGTCTCAGAGAAACAGTGGGCACTCTCATTAGGCCCGGGGAAGACATCTAGTTATTCATTACCCACTCCATGCAAAACCGGGCTATTAGAACTCTAAAAGCCATTAGAGAAATCCATAATGAACCCCAGCAGTGGCAGGTGCACATGGGGGACTGGCACTCGGAGATGACACAAACAACGTGACAGTTTGCAACTCCATTGGCTATTAGCATCCTCGCCACCGCTGCTGTTAATATCTGCGGGGTTTCAACAGTCGTTTGGTGGTTTTTGGATTTTTTTTAAAATTCCTTTAAAATTCCTTTGGAACCGGCTGTTGGTTTGGAATGGAGTGAGCACGGTGCAACAGCACTGACAGGTCAGATGAGGATCAGCTAAACGTTTATTACAGTAGATCGATACTGGCTGAAGAACTGAGCAACAAGCTCGATGCATTAGCCTCCCTTCACTTTGCCACTTCTACTCTCGGCATTGGACCGACAATGCTGGGATGGATTCCTGTGCCATAGCGCAGACCGGTCTGTGAATCTGGTCGGAGGCTAAACAAGCAAACTTCTCTGTTGGGTTGCAGAAAAAGAACAAATGCGAAGCAGCAGGATGGAAAGAGAACAACATGCTGCTGGTTTTCTTGAGTCCCGGCTGCCCATCATTATAACCTTAATCATACTTCCTTTCCTTTTATCTTTCACACACACGCCATCTGTTTCTCATCATGTGAAATCTCTGTGTAAATACAGTAACAGAGGCCACGTCGTGAACAAGACATACTTTTAGCAACATGTATGTATAATAATATAGTATCTAATATAATGTCTAATAATAGAATAATTATTTTGCAGAATTTTACACCTGGTTTGTATCCCAAAGTAAGAAAATCTCAAAACCAATCAGTGAGAGGAAGGTGGATGGAGTTCACACATCCAGACCAAGCTGGGCTGAATGGCAGACGGGCGCCACAGGTATCTCCCCAGCCTCCAAACCTTCCATGTCAGAACACAATGGCCACGGCAGCCTCGCGGGAGAGTGCAGGTCAGGGCCAACTGACCCCCTCAATTCACCATCAAACACAAAAACAAAACGATCGAGGTCGCAGTTGACGCTGAGAGGTGCTCTGCCTTTAGCCAGCGTCAACCTGTGAGGTGTGTAGGTGGATGAAGGACCGATCCGTGGGGAGAGCGGAGGAGGGGTGGGTGGGGGGTGGGGGGGTCATGAAATGAAGTATGTCCAGGCTGGCTGTGATTGCCCCACATCGGTAAACCTCATCTGTACCTCATCCCTTCTTCCAGGGTATGCAACCATGAAGTCAATCAGCATGATACCATGACATCAATCACTCCGGCTCCCGTCGGGGTGACCTGCCTGCTCTTGCACGAATACACTTAAAAAAAGGACATATATCACCAAAAGGCCATTTGTTGACAAGTTATCCGGGTCCGACATTCATCTCAGGTGTCATTATTTAAATCTCGTGGTCGTACGTTCTGTTTTGTTTGATTAAAATGATTCATTACATAAATAACTTCCAATTCCAGCTTCCGATAAAGGGGAAAAAAGCTGCCCCCCTCCCTACTATCTCACATGTACTTGCATCGTCTTCCAAACAAATCTCCCCCTCCAAAGAGGCCTTGGCCCCATTAATAATTCCCTCTCTAATCTCCCTCTTCCATCTGATCAGGTCTTTTCTTCGCAGCCCCTCTCCATTTCTCACCTGCCCAGAAACTCCATCAACACCTCCTTCTCTCCCTCTGTGCAGGGTTCACCACTTTTGATGTCCCGTTGTTACTTTAAAATGAGCTTTAACAACTGTGTAATCTGAAATAACACCGCCTCGGCCAATTCCTGGAAGGAGCGGAGGAGAGGACGGGAGAGATGAAGGAGAAGAGAGAATATGTTCCACTAATGGATGTTCCCTCTAATGTAATGATTTTAGTGAAAAAGAGCAGGAGAGCGGAGGAGGAATGAAGGGAAGAAAAAAAAATGGATGGATGAGTAGGGGAAGAAATGAATAGAGGTTAGGGTGAAGGGCAGCAAGTGAAAGAGGGAGAAAGGAAAAAGGGGGGAAAGCAGATGGAGCCAGAATGAGGTTGAGCTGATTGAATCTATTGGCGGGGCCTGCGGTCGCTCCTTGCAGGCCGCTCTGACAGGCAGAGGGGATTTGGCAGACTGATCAAAATTATAATCTCTTAGCCTCCTCACATCACATTGGCAGATGGCATGCATGTGGTCACTCGCCTCTGTTCTCCCTGCCAATGATGCCATTCAATATGTGATAATAGCCGATGATCTCCTGAAAGGAGCCGCGACTTTGAGGCCGTGGCACCATTATTTCACCCGTGAATCTATTACCCAGTTACAGACTGGCCAAGCGGTTTTAAAATATTCCGGATCTGAATTTTTAAGGTAGCCTCACCCAGAGATTAAATGAATCTTTGTGAGCTCGCATGCATGACTGGAAGTTCCTCTGATGTTTAATTCATAATCGTTATGCAACCCGGCAATGGTCTAGCCTTTTCCTGACCTCAGTAGTCTTTGAGGGTTTCATTATTAGAGCTAGCCATCTCTGCTACTGTGGGGAGGGGGGGTAGAGAGGGAGCACCGTCTAATTCACTCTACCATGACTCATCATTACACTCCAGAGCCTCAGCAACTCCTCGCTGTCCTCATCAGGACTAATTCCCATTTCCTTCTTCCCTTTACCTAGCATTAAGTAGCTGGCCCTCCTCCCTCTCCCAGTTCAAACCGTTGGTGTTGGATGTCACTAACAGCACTTACTGGTCCTGTAGTACAGCGAGGAAGCCTGCAGCTGCCAGTCCTCCAGTCCCTGGTGTGGTCAGAGTAGGAGGGCTATTGTGGCCACGCCATTGATCGGGAGAAGTAATGGATCTGGCTTAGGCTGATAATGCATGATGTAATTGTCAGAGGAGTTTAATTATATGCTTATTACATGAGACACTGAGTATTCATGCACCCTTTCCATTGATGTTACATTCTCTGCGTAGGCTATATGTAAGGCAGGGGGCGGGTAAAATCATGTGTATCATGTAAATGGGAGCTTCAAGACGGCGTCTGCAGAGCCAGCGGATGAAGATTACATAGTCGCCATATTTAACGTCAGTTCAACTTTCCAGTATTTAAACACATGTTTCCTGTAGCTGCTCAGCTGACTCAGTTGGAATTCAGTGAGTCAGTAAAGATGTGCTGGCTCATTGCGCGGCTGTTTCTAGTGCACACGTGCAACATAAACTGATTCATCCCTTTTTTTTTTCTTTTGTGTGTTTAAATAAACTTTTCCAGATCCTGTTATTCCTGTATCAACCAGCTCAAGTCAGCAATAAGTCTAAATTGCTGTAATTACATTGAACCAAGGGTTATTTTTTCATAAAGCTTCTATTAGTAAGTGCGTATCATTACACACAGCAGCTTAGGAAGTTTAATAACTGGATCTACACACTGAAGCTCCCTATGCAAATTATTTATTAATACCACAATACCTTGGCACAAGCACATTATTCTTTACCGGTTTTGTGCAAAATATATCCCATGGATAGTTTTTGCTTCTTGTAACGCACTTATGATAAACTGGAGTCAGACAGATCTAATGAAAGTAGAGTAAGTGCTGAGGTGAGTGCCAGAAAAACAAGGACAAATGTTAAAATATGGACAGCGCAGGGCGAGAAATTACCAAATGCAAGTGGCTGCACTTGCCGTGTCCCTCCGTGGTGCATGAAATCATTTGGATTTAGCAGAAGTGCAGCGTGTGAGTGGGATTTGTTTCATTTTTATAGTGGACTTAAATCATACGGCTGAACATTGTCCACCTGTTACTGCATCCGCCGCACTTTTCTGGACCAAATCATTATTTGTAATGATGCAATAGCAAACATGGTTCCTTCAAATGTGTTTTCAGCCCGTCACTTGATAGGAATGAAGCTGTGCTGCAGCGGTCTTAAGGGGACCAGAGCTAATTGGCCATGAGGGCGATCTGTGACACAGCAAAGTGCCAAAAGAGATCACTACTGTTTACACCCGTAAAAAAGATTCTTAAATACTCCGATAAAAACCAGGATGTGCATGTAAACAGCGTGCATGTATTACCACTGACAGTGAGTCTCATAAGCCATATTCTACACACATATAAATTTATAGCCCGTGCATATTGTATATTTATGGTTTGGGGATTTCAGGTGTTAAACATACAGGCATCTCTAACTTCAGCACTGACATTGGAAAGTGTTTGAGGGTCTCTGTTAATCTAAAATTTCTATCAGGGTGCACACCTCTTCTATCCTTCCATCCCTCCAGGCCATGCGGAGCCATAATGGTGGCCTCATCGCATGTCTGAGTGCTTACGCTACACTGAGCAATGCTTTTCAATTACCTGCGCCGGAGCCTCGAGATGAAAATACATAGCGCATATTTCTGAGGCAAAATGCTTAGGTCAGATGCGCCGAGAAATAAAATATACCTTATGTCATTTAATTTGACAGTTGTCCTTTCCCAGCTGCGGAATAGAGGTCGTCACACGCGCAGCTGGGCTCGCGCAGCCGCGCACCGGCGCATAGCCGAGGCAGATGTGTTTATGAATCAGGCCGCTCGTGCCTGGGTTCAGCTTTGAAAGAGATGAAACAGTGTGAATCCGCTGGCAGCGTTGCAACAACATTGTTAACTTCAGCAGGAATACACAACAAGGCGGACCTTATCACCTCATCACCGCCCGGGTGAGGCTCGCCTGTCGGTAAACCACGAGGCTGTAACCTAATCGCTATCAAAAACAGCACGAGTCTTTCCAACTTCCTAACCCTTGTCAGTGCCTCTGGAAAGTGCAGCGTGCAGAGGAGACGGATGGGCCGAGAAATGGAGGAGATCTGCAAACAACAAATAAATACTTGCTTATTTCCTGCATGAATTAATTGGCCACATGGTAGATCAACAGAGAATCCCCCCCGGCCACATTTGGGGGGAAAAAAAAGAAAGTCTTCTGTCAAGGGCTCGGTGTTTACGGCTTCATCTACCATTATCGCGACATGGGGATGTGTCAGGACAAGCGTCCGGCAGCAGAGATCTACACGGAGTTCAGGGTGCCAGAATAAATCCTCAGGTTAATCATGTTTAAGGTCTGAAAAGAAGAAAAGCAGGCAAAGGAGGAAGAGGAGGGGTTGGAAACCTCCTGGTGTCCGCCCATGATGGAGTCTGCATTAATGAGCTTCAAGTAGGGAACAGAGGCTGAAACCAGGTCTATAATGGTGTCCTCCTGGAATAGACAAGTGTGTGTGTGTGTGTGTGTGTGTGTGTGTGTGGTGTGTGAGACAGAGAGAGAGAGAGAGGGAGTGTGAGGGAGACAGAGAGGAAAAGTTCGACTCCATGGGGTTGTTTGTAACGGCTGAAACAGGACACCTCTGATCTCTCACCAATCTGAAAGAAGATCAGTAAGTCCGGCTGCTCTGTGCTCGTCCCACGCTGCACAACATCCAGCTGGGCCGCCGCTGTTGTTCAGAAAGTTGGCCGGCCCAGCTCCACTGCTATGCATTTTCTGCTTTTCTGATATGGAATCATGGGGGGGCTCTGCAGAAAACAAACAAATTTGCCCGGCTGCATGTACAAACTTTGGAAAAACATGCAGCGAAACCAGCATTCGAGCCCAAACCCAACAGCCCAGTCGCCCCTGCGAACATCCGTTTGGAGGTTACACTCTGGTCCTCTTCAAAGCCTTTAGCAATTAAGTGGAAATGCTCAGATCAAATATGGAACAACAAACACTGGCAGTTATCTTTTTTTATAATCTCATGTATGGAAATGAGTGTTTGATTTTCTCCTCATGCAAATGAGAATTTCAATTAACTAAAAAAAAAAAAAAAAAAAAATCTGGGGCTTGGCAAAGCGTCTATTGTGTCCTCCCCACACGGAAATAAATTATGAATACCTAAATAGCATTTCACATTTGAGATAATTACGGTGCTGGTGAGAGAGTGAGAGAGCGAGGGACTCTCCTTTAACATGCAAATAAAATGCACCACTTTGTTTTCTTCTGCAAAGATCAATCATAATTGGGCAGGTACGCACAATCACAGGGGTAATTTGATGACCCATTTCGTTTTTGGATCGCAGACCCCGGATCTCTCCGCTCGGGCTCTGTGTGCGATTATCAAAGGCTGTCAGCGCGGCACGCTGCCACGGTTCACTTTATTTTTCCTGTTCGACATTTCAATGGGATGTCTCTTGCTCAGAAAATGAAGAATGGTGCGTTTCAGGCCGCGCGGTTCGATCCGGCACGCTGCTGAAGCAATCCACTTACACTCTGATCTCCGGTCGTTCTGAAATCCTTATCGCCGTCTCCGAGTTTAAAGAGATAACAGGATATGCAGCCGCGGAGGAGCTCCTCATGCTCCACTAATAAACATTCCGGCACTGAATTCTTGAATGAGATGGCGGACAAGTCGTTAAGGGTAACCAGTGTGTTTGTACAGATAAGGAACAAACTCTCTGTTCTTTTATAAACACACGGAAGGAGCATACAGGTGAAGATCACCCCCCACCCACGGACCGATGATACACTCTGAATGTCAACCTCCTGTCTTCCCCCTCCTGTAGAGCTGCTGGGATGTGACTCAGGCCTTCTAAGCCGCCCCTTTTTGCTTCACTTGAACTCCCGCTGGGCTCCCAGAGTCGCTAATGTAGTCTGGAAGGCTCCGGGGAACGAAGCTCTCCACGAGAAAAAGCCGTGCGGTGGCTCAAAGTCGCGCCTGGAACAGAGTGTGAGGGGCCGGGCGACCAAAGGGCTCGTAAAGGATGGTGAAACATTCTGTATGTCACCTACGTCTGTCTGTCAGCTCGCCCTTGCGCATGCCCGTTCCCCCCGCCATGTTCGCACTGAAGTGCTAAAAGGAAAATCAACATGTGAAGAGGCGGCGGCGGCTGGCTCCGCGGGGTTTGTTTCAACTCCGCAGTTGTTCATCGACCATTTCAGAGAGGGAAGCACTCGCATGTGCGAGCGCAGGTATAGATGGATTGCTCACTGCGAGATGGGAGTGCTGGGATTGATGTGAATGTCTTTTAGGGCTGCTGGGTGTGTTTACCAGTTGGCTTCTACTGTACCAGGGGCTAATTCCACAGGCCTCTCCCTCACAACCATCAATCTTCTCTGATCACACCTCAAGCCGCGTCCTCCCAGAGGAAGCGCTGCTCTCCTTCTTCCCCGTTCTCATTCCATTTAACTCCTCTGCAGCCCTGCTTTAATTTCCCCCATTTTTTCCCTCTTTTCCCCAAATCCATTTTGACTCGTTCTTGTTCCACTACCCACGACCCCGTCCTCTCTTCCTCGCCTCCGTTCCCTTCCTCTTCCTCCGTCTGACCTCATCCCCGCACTAAATCTCTGTCCTGTCAGGCGGCGCACCGGGATCGCGGAAGTTGTGAACTTGAGAGGAGCGAGATCAATAAAGCAAGGACAGGCTGAATGATCTACCCAGAGAAAATGCGTTTTGTGACGAGGATGGGCACAGCAGGCCATAAATCCTGCCATCCGGGCTGTCTGCGGGGCCATGCCTGTTGGTCGTCCTCATCATTGTCCTCGCCGCCGCGGAGGGAGCGGAGGACTCAGTGCGAGCCGTTGCGTCAGCGGCCTCATCACCGCCAGCGAAACAGATAAATCCATATTAGCAGGAATGATGAAAGGCACTTTGATACATGTCCATGTCTGAGTTGGCTCCAATGAAATATGAGTGGTCTGTGTCATATATGTCATGACAACATACCCTAGATGGGCTCGCTTATGGAGGAAGAACATACACTTAGCGGGATGAGTCAGCCGTAAGCTGCCGATGATAAGTGTGATTGGCAAAGCATAATCCGCAACCTCCAAGAACCTGAACGCATCTTTGACCTTTTCTATGACTCTCTGTAATGATGCGTGTTATTGTCGATGCACGGCGATGACAGATATGTAAATTGGAAGCGCGGCGGGGACAAAGGCCCGTGCCAGCCCACACACGAGTGTTACTTCTAAAACCCTCTATCGCAAACTGGAGTAACTTTTTGAGGGGAGCGGATGAGTGAGTGTTCAGGTTCAGAGAGCCCTCACAAAATATTTTATTTTATATTCCATACATAAATAGCAGGCTGTTTGGTCCCATCCCAGCAGTCTTCATATTTCCCGGTGACATTATCAGCCGTCTCCATCGTGTGCAGAGCGGGAAATAAATTGCATTCTGCTGTTGGTTCTGTGGCTGCAGACGGCAGGAGGAGCATTATAATATAAAACATGAATAAACAAAATCACTCATGAGCAAATGTGCAGGAGCATGGGGAGGTAATCTCCTTTAGGCATGGTCCTTGAAATTAACTCAAAGAATCTGCACATGAAACGTGTTAAGAAGATTAATAAATATCTCCCCTCCCTTCTACCACCCCACCAGCACCAGCACCAGCCAACCTCAAGTCCTGCAACCGTTCTTTTTTTTTTTCTTCCCCATTTTTTAATTCAAGTATTATGGTAATGACTTATTATTGTGCTTACTTGAGGAAGATTGCTTGGCCACAGGTGAATTTGCGTGAAGCAAAGGATAACGGCGCGTGTGTGAAATTGTCGTATCATCTATTTCCTAACGTGATTTGGGCTCGCCATTAATGTTTTTCACGCGAGGGGAGAGTGCGGCGGTGGTGGTGGTAGGTCCAGTGCAACGCGCATAGGGACAGTGGAGGAAAAAGTGGGCAGATAATACTTTTAATGTGTTTTGAATGGCTAAGTAGTTCACGCTCTTCGAGCACCACGTCAACTTGGTTGCGTATCCCATAATGCATCTGCGTCCCGGCGGTGAAATTTGCAAGATAAACATCATTCCCTGTATCTCGCCGCTCCTGACGGCCATACATCAATTACTGGATATGGTGGGAGCCGCGTTGGGGAAGCTACAGTTAAAGAATACGGGATCAGATGCCACTCGTAAGTCCTTCATCTAAAATGGCTGTCAGACACAAGCGCAGGTAAATCACTCATCTGTCCATATAATCATGCAAATTTGCATTATCCCTCAAGTCCCGCATGGCTCTTGTCACTCATTTATGCATGTTTTCTTCATACCCCATCGCCCACATCATGTTGGACTCTTTAAAATATACAACATGGTTTTTTTGGTTCAGTATCTGGGGGATATTAGTCAGTTGGTCTTGAATCTCAACTACCAGACGGATTGACATAAACGAGGGTATGGACATTCATAAACCCCACAGGATGAATTCTAATGGTGCTAATGGAGGGCTTCTGACATCAGCCACCCTCTGAACTTCTAAAGTTGGGTTTGGGTTTGCTTGGTTCCACACTCACACATGTCAAGGGACACACTAGGACCCGTAGCTACACTAAGATAAGAGAGCCCCGAGTTCAGTAACAAGTTCGAGAAAACAAGTTTCAATAACATACCGTAATTTACATCAGAATATAGAAGCCTAATGTTAAATATTTCCATAGAAATTCTTTAAAATGCTATCCAAAATGATTACAGCCATGAATGCAAGTCAGAAAATCCATCTTGAAAGAGCAGGCAGTGTGACAAAACGTGGCCTTCCTCCTCACACACATACTTGCCCGAGTGACAGGATTTGAAAGGCAAAGTCACACACAGACCTTGGAATACGTTACGCTGTGGCTTCAGTGGAGGGTATGGATATTGATATGGATATAGGGGACAGGGAAGGAGGGGCCGAGCCAGCGCGTATCCCCGGTGACCGGACTGCGTGCACGGCTGATCGGTCCGCGGCAACGGCCCGGTCGGAAATGACTGATGAGTTGGCAGTGGACCTTGGAGGTTTGGGTGATAGCCTTTCAGTGTGTGAATCACAGGAAGCGCCCTGTGCACTGACATCCTCTCGGGCTGTGATTGAGTTCACAGTCCTGTAGCAGTCCTCCCGAGTACACACGCTTCCCAGATAAATAATCGCAATACGTGGAAGTACAGTTGTGAACGCATCCAAATATGTGAGGATTACGAAGGCAAACATTCAGTAGGGGGAGCATAATTCTGACTAGTTTTTACCATGCACATACATGATTTTTTTTGTTATGAAAATTGTTTCTTTGTATTATATATAAATGTCAAATGTAAATATTCAATCACACAACACTGTGGATGCGTCAGAGTGCTCATGTTTCCTCAAAGTGTTTAGGTCTGTGTCACTGGAGCACATGGCGTCTGAGGAGGTTGATGTGTCACCTACTGCACTCCCCTGGCAGATCCCCTCCCATCCTGATGATGATGTGTCAATGAATGCTGTCACATAGTGTCACTCATCCCAGCACGCTCCCCGCCATCTCTGCCATCACCCCTGGCATCCACGTCACAGTTAGCGCCGGCAGTTTGTCGCACCTCTGCGCCGTCTGCTGGAGACGCTTTTGAGGTTTTACATGTTTGTATAGCTGATCCAATAGGAGCCTCCCTCATGTTCACAACTCTGTTGTGGTCAAGGTCATCTCCAACTTATGACCTCAACACAGCTGATTCCTCACTTACCTCATACCTCCTCCGTATTATTATATCATCACTGAAGTCCTTAAATCATCCATATTGCTTCAAAACAGACAGACTGCTGGGTTCCTTCTGTCCTGTGTGCACGCCATTTGATATCACATAAAAAGGGGATTTGCACAAATAATTCCATAATCTCCAACAGTCAATAACAGGGTGACGTAACTGTTGCCGTTTCGGAATAACGAGGCAACACGGAGGTGAGTCATTCCTCAGAGCGAATGGGGTCTTAGCCAAAGTCTTTAAGCACATAAGCTTGTTTGGACTAATGAATGGGCAGATTTGAAGATGTCATCGGAGATCCCCCCCCCTTGGTGTAAACAGCCACATGACACACTGAGGACGGGCACTTGAAGGTGCATAAAGTCACCAGAGTGAATAAAGGAATTATGGAATATCCAATTTAACAATTCACATTATAATGAATCTCAAGATCCCCCTGGTAACTTTATTATAAACACATGAGGCACATGAAAAAGGACAACTCGCCTTTTGATGTCAACAATAAAGGCTTTTGGCCAGTGTGACTATCCAGTCGCTCTCGTACAGATATCAAAGAGTCACTAACAGCACGGCAACGTTTGTGTTTCACCGCCGTGCCATTATTAAGGGTGAAATTAGCTTTGCTTGAAAATGAGTAACAGCTGCACGCTGGAATCATCGTCTGTGGCGGACAAAGATAGGGATCGGGGGAAAGGAGGACACACCGTCTGTCCAGACCTCAGATGTTCGGTGTGAGAGCTGCTCGTCTTATCAGTCCCCTGAAATGGCCCTCTAATTGGGGACATGTTTCGATGAAATGTGTATAAATTGACGGTAATTGCTTTTGTATGCATGGAAAATGCTAATTTTCCTCCATAATGGCTATCAAGAGAAACACACAAACTAGTGCAGTGGTATTCCAGTATCACGGACGAGAGAACAATAAATAAATGCCGGCCGTGTGCGGAGTCCTAATGTAAAGCAAATGCAAATTTGAAATGGAGCTACTATAGTATATCTCCCGCTTTTGAGTGCTGCGATGGTAATTACCGACCAAAACACACAACTGCGGCCAGCCCGTCTCTCGTTGTCTCTCCGGAGAATAGCGCATGGACATGAAATGCTGCATCAGAGCAGTTTTCTGAGGCAATGCACCCACTTGAGATGCTGACGGCTTGTGATAACTCCTGGGTTCAACGTCCCATAGGCAGAGCTTTGGCATAATCCATTCTCCATACAGATTTCTCCCACAGAAGCGGCTTTATCCCATTATCACAGGCATTATACAAATGTATACCGCTGTAATCCAGACACTTAGAGGCCGACGCCTTTGGAAGCAGCCGTGTTGACGACGACAAACAGCTTCCGAGAGAGCAAAGCACGAACGGCAGAAAGAGCGGGAGCGGCGTAGTCTATATTAAGGGACAATTTCAAATTAAATCTACACATGTACCCATGCGAGGAATTTTCTGACAGCGATGAAGCGTATAGAAAACTTGATCTTGGCCATATGTGGGGGTGTTTTACATATCCAAGGGTTCCAGCAGAGACACATAGAGACACGAGCGGGTCACGGGGGATGGCGAGAGCTCTGTGAACTCAGCAGGTGTCCGAGCCCGAAACGCGATAACTAGATGTTCTCGATGACAACAGCAGAGGAGCCGGTCTGTCCCTAATGTACTGTATTTGCCTAATAACACAGCAGGCGGCAGAGGCCTGGGTGTGATGGGGAATCCCCCCCCTCCTGGTCCACATCAGAAACACGGGGCTCATGCATCCTCTAAACCATGTGACCCGTGAAGGACAAAGCACAAGAAACCAAGAAAGAAATGAAGAGACCCATTGCTGGAGGTAGATGGGGGAAAATCCAAAAGAGGAAGAGCACTGAGCGCTTCTGAACCTGTTCTCTGGCACTAGCAGGCATGCTGAAGTGTCCTTGGGCAAAATACTTTAAACCTAATTGCCCCCAAAGGCACAGCCAACAGGGTGCGACAAATGTTGTAAAGTGCTTGGAGGAACAATTTATGAGCAGGATTAGACCACAGACGTGGGTCAGAGTTACTAAAGTTACCTGGACAGATTACCTGGATGGTACTTTCAATATATTTCAGCTCTGAAATTTTTTTGTTTGCATTTTACAGCGGTTGTACTTGACATTTGAGACATCTGCTCGGCTGGTTTGCGCACTGCTGTGGGAGACACGGACCGGCAGCAGATGCACACAGCCCGCCGCTCTCCACCGCCACCGTAATTGACATCCGCATGTAAGGGAATGGCAGAGGCATCAGTCTGTGCCGTGTTTCTAGGAAGTAAGGCAGAAAAGAAGCAGAGCAGATCCTGAGAGGTTTGCGTCAACTGTCTCGCTAATGCCTGCGAGTGCTCCAGCATTAATGGCACATATTATGCAGCAAATTATGGAATCATATATAGCAGCTGTTGATCCAATATGGATATAATGCTACAGCTAAAACAAGCCCCTCCAGGGAGGAGTTGCTAGTTTGGGTTGATTTAGGAAGATGCTAATGTCTTCAGCTGGTGTTTGCGGTGGCGTGACAGTCTTTTATTAGTTTGGAATGAATAAACATGAGGAGGGTGAGAGTCATCTACAAGAACATGATCAATATGTCTGCAGAAGATTTTTAACAAGCCATTACAGCCAGGTGAATCAAGCATCTTCCATCCATTCAAGTGTCTGAAAACTTAATGTATTTGCTCCAAAGAATCTCAGATTCTCCAAACAACTAATTTAGCTTCCCGAAATCCAGCTGAGGCTTGAGATGCAGTACACTGCCTCATAGTATCACCATATACTCACTTACTGGTGAGGCCAAACCTATGTAGCACATACTGTACTGTGAGGGTACAGCTGACCTTTTAAACCCTGGATTTTGCATAGGAAAAGCATCACAATGTGGAGTTAAGATTAGCTGGGTATTGTAGTCCCTAGAATGTTTAGAATCATTTGACTCATTAGCTTCTGCCCTTTCATAAGACTAAGAGCATGGCTGGATTTGTTAACAAACAAAGTCATTTATTTCCACTTTCATTCTTGTCAAGATTATGATCTAAAATATTAAGCAATGTTTATACACCATTGTCCTAAGCTATTTTTTTAAGCTTGAAGGGGTTTATTCTCATTTATTGCCTCTTTTGGTCTAAATCATTGCAGTCTGGACAAACATCTGATTCTAAAGTAATACAGTACACACTTTCAAACCCATTACAGGCTGTCCCTCTTTTATATCTCCAATTACTCCACATACACTGGACAAAATTAACTTCTACCCTCAACCGGGATTAAGCACAGCCACCATAACGAATCAGATTTCTATAACTGGTAGAATTCCATGAGATTTACTGTGGGCTCCCCTCCATTTGGGGTTAATGAGTGTCTTCTGCAGCCTCCCCTCAGCCATTTCATACCTCAGGGGTCTGAATAATTCCCATTGATAGTTTCAAACTCTCAAATGAGACAGGATTAATCAAAAGCAGAGAAAGTGGAGCTGATGGGGGTGACGCCGATGATGAGGGTGTCCAAAGCAGGAGGAAGGTGAATAGTTATGCACAGTGGGGAAACATATTCATGTGACTCTAATGGCCGCTGGTGATGTCTGGGATGAGCGAAGACAGCAGCGCAAGAGTGTAATGATATTTAGTGCTTCCCCACTTTAATCAGAGAACATTTGTACATACATTAGCTGTCATTGACAATCAAATCTGAAATTAGTCCCCGAGCTCGCACCTACTTTTCCCCCCTTGGGTCCAAATATGGACCGTCCATGATAGCACCATGTAATTGGCGTATGTGTGGAGCTTTTTATCACCCGGGAGGGAAACAAGTTATTTGTGCAGCAGCAAGTCAAATTCAATTGAAGACATTTGTATATGATTAAATCCTCTCAAATGTCTGTTTTCCTGAATTTCCACAGGGTGACATGTACGCCATGGATTTACTCTACTCTGTCATGCAGGCAGCATCAATTTGAATTGGTGGTGTGTCAACTGTGGAGCATCTCAGATGGATGATTTGGTGATTTTGGTTTCGTCTTCCTCCATTTGTTTTCACTTTCAGAAAGAGTGGGCGGCCTGTGTAATTACATATACATGTATAATTTTCCTGATCTCCATTTTTAAAATCAGGTTTAACATACATTTTCTAGTGTGTCTATATGGGGGAGGGTCCTGTGTTGTGCAGATTGATGAGGTTTCCTTCTGAATTAGATGGTTTCTGTAGAGCGATATGTCGATGCTGCTTCTGGGTGGTTTTCTGTAAGATTGAGTAGGATGGATTAGCTCGGGGGGGGTAACATGATATTTAAACTCAAGATTAAATATCAGCAATTCAAATCTATAGGTAAGGTTTCTGAATTTTGGTATAATTCCAAGTCTCCCTTCAAAACGAGCCGCTTCTTTGTGGCGAGGGTCTTGGCATTCAATTTCCGTGGGATGAATCACATCAGCTCAGTTACTGATGAGGCATGAATCCATTCTGTGAATTCTGTTCAGACGTGATTCATTTTAATTGTCACACTGGGACTTGCTGTTGCACCTCTGCAGAAGGGGTCACTGCGTAAGAAAATTAAAGCAGAGGCTCTAATTTGAAATCTATTTGTAAATTCTGGCCTGTGGGACGAAGCTACACCAAGTGCATGTAAATGCCGTCCCGCTGAGGCCTGAACTAAACCGGCAAACAGTCACGATGGGTGCGCCATGCCCACCCGTACACCCACCGCTACTGCCCTCGCTCTGACGGGGCTCAAGTTAAGCTGCAGCAGGATGCAGGTTTTACATGACTGGGCACATGCTTGCAGTTGCCGGAGCGCCGTGCCACTGTGTGCCGTGCTGGAGGCTACTTATGTTCTGGATTTGATGAGCTCCAATTCCACGGATCATTTAACACCTTACTTTATCTACTTTTGGGGATATATCAGTGGAGAAAGAAGGCACGCTTGGCACAACCACTTTGTTTTTAACTCCAATTTGTGCAATATGAGGAACTTTTTCCAAACTTTCCGCAGAATAAATATGGATGTCAGACCCTGGCGGCACGTCGTTTTCACGGCCAGACAAGTCGGGACCTGCGCAACCTCGGCCTGACAGGTTTGAGTATTCTGTTCTCTCAACGTGGCCTTTTGTCCTCTGTTGTCATCGGCGTCTTCCCTGCTTCCCGTCTTATAGCTGTGTCATTTGGGGAACGCCGCGTTCCCTCTGCTCGCTCCAAGGGCGAAACAGGGGTCGCGGGTTCTGTTCAGACGACGTGTGGAAGCGAAAACGACTTGTCTTCTTCTTCAGCCAACTCCTCTCTCTGTCTCACATCTCTTAAACAGCATCACCGCAGGAACTACGATGAAAGAGCAACTTTTAATATGAATGCAACTCGGGCGGGAAGTCACACACTGAGAACAAAGAGGATGTCTTCAGCTTTAGTGTGTTGGGGTGTGTGTGATTTACATTATGTTATGAATACATTTTTTTTTTTTTTTTAAAAAAAAGCTCTTGAGTATTGCAGCATAGTGATGGAGATCTTTTTTTTCCAACATATTTATGGGACTTCTGCAACAATATAAACTGGGGTTCACTGTAACTTTGTTTGAATTAGGGAAGGAGATTAAAGAATGAGACTGGGAAAAGTCCATTAAATGTTGGAGCATCTGTGAATAAAAGTGCAGATGTGTTCATTTAAAAGAACTACCACAGCTTTGAGGAAATCTGCACCGTGCGTCTGGCTCATTAAAACTTCTTTGAACCTCAAATCAGAACAGGAGTCGCGAGAACATTCCATCGCAAAATCTCAGCCCGGTCTTTGCTAACGTGACATTCAAATATAATCAACGGGGAGCTTTGAAGAAAATTTGTCTAGGGTCCAAATATGCAGACGGGTCATTACCAAAGGTGACGGCGGGTCAACAGGCTAGACAGTCCGGCAGAGGGACTGCAGCTGACCTGTGGAAGTGCAGTGAATGAGGAAATGGGATGCAGGTGAGGAGGCCGCGAAGGAGCGTGGGGAAGGAAATGAGGTGATTGCAGTGGTGGAACCGTCTGAAATGACAGGAGGTCACAGGAGGAGCACAGACAATCACGACAACTGGAAACGCTGGAGAGGGGCTCAGAATCCTAAACATTGATTAAATCATTTGTATTTATCCAGTTAATGGGAATTTAAAAAGCAATAAAGGCCGAGTCCCATTACCGTTATTTCCTCATTATAAAGCTATATCTGATGTATTGATCAGAATTTAAGCTGGATTTATGGTACACCAGCCTTTCACTGAGCTCTGTGCTGTAACCCACCCGTGCAACATGCACCGCAGCAAGCGTTGCGGTCATGCACTGGTGCACCCGTGCCGCGATGAAAATGACTGATCAGTGTTTGGCGGACATTTATTTCCAGGATTTTCGCGGCTATCTGTCGACACTTCTGACGCTCCAACAAAGAGTCAGACACGCTGCACGTGTTTTCGGGCAATCTATCTCACTCCAGTCGGCCTTAAAGAAGCAGGAAATGAAATGGAAATGGGCGGACCAATCATGCTGGCTTATTAAATTCCCTAGGAAGTGTCACAAAGATTGTCTCATTGGGATTTCAGCACTGAATTCAACAGAAGGCAGTTTGCAGGCTGATTCTCCTCATCTCTCTCCTCACTCACACAGAAGACATTGAGGAATCGCGGACGCAAGATACAATATTTGACACCAAACAGCTAAAACAGTAGATGTGTTTGCATATGTAAATGATGACATTCACTGACTGAATATATAAGTGATTTATGAGGGGACATGACAGTCCTCCTGAAACATGGGAAATTTACATGCCCATCATCTCAGCTCCTCCTCAGAAGCCCTGGCATGCTTATTTCTGAAGCTCCCAGCTCATACGCTCGCTCTTCTGTCCCACAAAACCGGGTAATTGATTTGCCTTGGCTTTTTATTTTTAGATTTGAATGACATTCCCGGGAATTTTTCCAATTGTCATGATCTAATTTGCACTTCCTCCTTTTCCTGGAGACATGGCACAGAGGGGAGGAGAGGTTCTGTAGGTACCACAGCATTTTCAAAAGGGGGACACGTTACACAGCACTTTTATCCGAGCAGGACGGAACAGCTGCTCTTCTTCTCCTTCTTTTCTTTTTTCTTTTTTCCTTAAGCCTTATTCTCCATCCTCTTGTTGGAGACTCTCGGTTAATCTATCATCCTCGCTCCCCTCTCAAACCCGACTTTACGACTGGAACGAGAAGGTAGAATGAAAGGGGAACAGGATCTCGTTATTTCAGACCCACCGCTCGCTCGCTCTGCTCATGATTGATCATTATCCAAAAAGAAGAAAAAAAGACCATTTGGAAGCGAGTTTGTGCTTTAGAAGTGCAGGAACGCAGAGGCCTATTAAAATCATATTCAAAGTCCTGGCGGAATAAAAGAAAACTACTCTCTCTCCATGCATGCACTGTGATGGAAATGATCAATCTTTCACTATGTGCACATGAAAATGCTTCTCGATAAGGCTGGTTATTCCCTCTGTGATCCCCCCAACCCCCCCCCCCCCACCCCACCCCACCCCCCCACTGCACTGCCACCTTAAATGTCACTGCAGGTGCAACAGAGGAACTAATGTCATGTAAACTCGAACACATTTGATTCACTTCAGCCACCCGACTTCTCCCGTTTGACGCCGGCCAGGTCCCACTCCCCTAAATACCTTCGCAGATGTCGGATTTTGCAACGGTTGGCGCCTGGCCAACAGGCTGCCGGGAAGCCGAGCCAAAACCGTCGCGTTGAAAGAGTGATGAACGTGCGCTCATCTTCTGTCTGTCGTAAAGAAAAAAAAAAGAAAAGAAAACCCACGTTTTAAAAATTGTGATTATCTTAGCGTCTGCTTTGACATGGCAAGTCAGCACTTGGAGGTCCAGAAGAAAACAGTCGACTACGACTCAATGGTGGGAACCTCTTTTCTGTTTCCTTTATATGCATTTCACTTAAACGCCATATTTTTCTTGTTTAAATGTGCATTCGTTTATCCTTCCATCCATAACCCCTGGGCAAAATAGTTGAATTCTCTTTTTAAAAGTAGTTTGTAAGAAACACCGCGTTTGGTTGTTTTTTATATGGATAGATTTATTCAACATCGTCCTGAAACATCTTATTCTAAAATGTTTTCGTCATCATAAATTCACATGCTGACAGTTTGTATCAAACCCTATAAAGAGAATGAAGGGGAGAAGACGCTGCCGAAGACGAAGCAGTGAAAAATGCACCCATCCGCCTCCTGCTCCTTATCAGAATGAAAAAAAAGAATAACTCCTGACATCCATTTCTTGAGCTGGAAAACAACGTTGATTTGTACGAATGAACAGCTTTTATCTCTCTCTCTCCAGCAGCTCCGCTCCTCCACCTTCCACGTGGAGCGATAGAGCTCAATAGAGATGTGACGCCCGGATCGGGGGTGTCCCAGCGCGGAAGTCGCGTCGTCTGCAGTGACAGTGAGCGACAGCCCCGGGACGGTGACCTCTGCTGACCTCTGAGACGGGCCCAAAAGTTCTGCCATGATATAAGATTTTGGGGGGGGGGGCAAAGAGGAGTGGGGAAGTGCGGGATCGGGGTTGAAGCCGACGGTGATCTTCAGCCCCGGAAAAGCGGGATGGTCACGACGCCCTGCTTTGATAGAACATCTGTAGAAGCGGACCGACTGACAGGGGCCATGCGAAAGGCTTAATAGGCTAATTTCCTGCCTAGCCTGGCAGAAATATCTGTCTGACACTGACAGCCGATGAAGCACCCGCACTTGATTGTTCTCCCAAGTGCAGCACAAGTTAAGACCTATCTCCGCTTCTCCTCAGTCCTCGGGCAGTACCACACGAGTGTGGCGAGAAAGCGTGGCAGGGGGGGGCAGAAAGTTCTTTTAGCGGCTGTTTCCTCCTCGGGGCTAATGACAAATTTAGTGATAATCGCCGTGTTTTAATTGATGTTTCCGCACCAGCGAGTCGAAACCACCGGTGGATTTTCATCAGGGGAGCAGAGATATGAGCGCCGTCGCGTCTGCGTGGCTCTCTGGATCAGATCACATCTGATCCATCCACTGCTCAAGGCCTTTAATGCACAGCTCACCTCTGGGACGGCGCAGCTCGCTCCCAGCCGCCGCCGTACGCGCCACCGGATGGGAGCCCGTGTCATGTGAAAAGCAGGCTGATTGCCCAGCAGCCCCCCCAGCGTGACACTCCACGGCGAGGGCTAATGTATTTATAAAGCCCCTCATATGTGTACTGGGAACAAATTAGAGACAAATGAGGCAAGATTCCTCCGCTCGCCTCGGAAAGCCATGAAATTAGGGCAGCATCGTTTACAACCCGCACTAGATCAGAGCGGCGCCTGATGCAAAGTTAAACACGCTCTCAATGTGTCTGTAAGAGGAATTCTACAGAGTTTTTAATCATCAGTGAGTCAAATAAAGTGAAGACAGTCGTCCAAATGTGAATGGGTCTGGCTGATTGACTTGGATTTTCTTGAAAGAAAAAGAAGGATTGTAAATGTGCTCGTGGTAAAGTCACAGACCATCCAGTAATATTTAACATGTGCAAAATTGAATTCATGAATAATTCAACAATTTCTATGAGGTATGTACACATGGTGTGTCTGCTCCTCTCCCTCCCTTTTCCTCCTCCATTTCCTCATTTGCCTTGAACACCTGACCTCCATGTGGTCCTGCTCAAGGTTTCTCCCTGTTACACGACAATCTCAATGGTAACAGGCACTCTATAAATAAAGGCGAGTTGCAGTTCAGGGTCTTTTGCACAAGCTCTACAGAAGCTGCTGTTATATCATAGACAAACAAGAACCGAGAACAGTCCAGAACTTTGCGGCGAATGTGACCTTTTGCCAGGTTAAACTGCGACACGCACAAACCGGTGTCAGCCATCATCAGCACACACACTACATGTATACAATCGGTGTGTCCATCGCACGGCAACGGTATTCCGAGCTTTTGCGACAAATATTGATGCATATTTAAAAAGTCCCCTCAAAGTGAATGTCACATTTTCAATAGCTCGCTCTCAGACACTGTCTGCTCAGCAACAAACCACATGCCTCTATATATGTAAATCAGATCAATAGGATATCCATACAAACGGCCTGCAGCTGTGTGTTGCCATCAAGCAGCTCACCTAATGTAATAAGGAACATCAATAGTTGATTTTCAAACCTACTGGTGCAGAGAAAGAAAATGAGGATGATGAGATTAGCGCAGCGTGGCTCCAGCGTCGAGCTCTATTTTATAAACAGTCACAATTAACACAGACCGTCATTATGCTGGGGACAATGAGATGAGTTGGGGAGAGCGGATTTATAACTTCGCCGCGTGAGTCAAACACTGCCAGGCTGCAGAGGCACGCTCGCGTTGGCTTCCGAGAGTCAGCGCTGACATTTGGACATCGGGATGTGATAATTAATCACGGGGAAGCTGAACGCTCACGGGCCCAGGCGGAAGGTGGCAGCCAGCGCCTGGGCCGCTGCTCCGCTCCTCAGACGGGCGTAATGATGCGCTTTGACAATCGCCCACACTGTACGCTGCCGGCGAAATAGCAGGTGCGCGAGGCAGCGAGAGAGGCCTCTGCTAATGCTGCATCCTGGCCGCTGCTCCCCGAGGTGGATTAGGGCCCGCTCTTAACTAATTATGTTTTTACTGGAAAACGACGCCTTTTCCAGATGCAAGGAGGCTTCGGATGAGAAAGTGAAGTATTCAGGGAGTTTTAGTCATTGAATTTAATTTCCATTTGTCTGAGCTTTGTGTGTGTTCTAAAGGAATTACGGCTAATGTGTTTTTTCTCATAATTGAAGCTCATTCAAGCGAGCCTCACTTTGCTCTTTGCTAATTTCTTCTGATTAAATCCTTTAAAGGTGTTTTTTCTTCTTGTGAATGGTTGCAAATTATATAACATTCACCTGGCACTACGAACGTTTAGTTATAAATGACAGCATTTAGGACATAATTTGTGCAGTTTTGCGGATATCCTTCAAACTCCAGGGGGACAGAGGATAACTTTGTGGCTCATCTCAGCCTCATTTGTCGAGTATTTAAACAACTATTGAACAAATAAGGGATACAAATAATGAACTAATAAACAGCTATAATGAAAGAGTTAGAGTCTGGGGCTTAGCAAACACAACTTTGTCCACTTTCTCTCAGATATGACTGAAGGTTCAAGTGTTGGGTGTGTGGAATAACTCCACTGGTGCCTTCCTGTTGCACCTCCCTGCTCCACCACAGGCTGCATTTGGAGTGTTTCACTAGAGTCGGGTGTCAGGGGGAGTGAAGCTCTCAGGCCCTCTCTCTGTCTTTCTCTCTCTCTCTCTTTCTCTCTCACACTCTCACTCTGTGTTTCATTGGATTATTCAGCACATGGTGAATCAGCCATTTGTCACTGACACAGAAACAGCCTGTGGGTTGGTTTTTTTTTGTTTTTTTTGTTTTTTTTATGGCCGCCATGTGAACAATTTAATGAAAAAAGAAAATCTGGTTCGGTATCTTCGGGGTATCTTAATGGCAGTTCATCTGCAAGGAGTGCATGAAAAGAGCTGTGATAAACATCGTACCTGGGGGCTTTTGGAGGTTTTCCCGACTATCTTGTTTTGTAAATCCTTCCGTCAGCCCTTCACGCTGCCGTTGCGGCAGAAACAGAGATTCAACTTTATTTACCAAATCCGTCCTTACAAGGCGGATTTTGTCCGCCTTAATTGTGTTTTTGGGAACACCATTACCGCCATTCCCGGTGTTCAGACAGGAGAAAATGGCTCTTCCTGCCCTTGTACACATAATTGAGGAGCCAGGGGATGATTACAGCTGCAGAGGAATAAAACAGGAGCAGGAGAAAGAAAATGGATGCAGAAACTGGCAGAAACATCCAGGAGGGGAAGGCTGGCCGGGGAAAGACAAAACATGTTTGGAAAGCGTTCAACGGCGCGTCTCAGACTCGTAATTAACTTTTGAAAACGTCCACGCTCCTGCCAGCAGAGCCGTTTTCCTTTTTCACGTGCAAATGCGACCCGGCCGTGTTTTTATTGCGCCTTCCTCATCGCTCGTCGCACACGTGGTTGTTGAAGGGGCATTGGCGTTGGCCCCCGGCTGGCGCGAGGCTCCCTGGAAAAGCCCAAATCAAGTTGTTTGTCTTTCTGTAAACAACAGCCGTCTCCCCCAGTCCTGTGCCTGATAGTTTAATGAAGCTCTAAAGGGCAGAGCACCATTAAACAACCTGTTTCTGTAATAATCGCTGCACCTTAGGCAGCCGTCAACCGAGTTAGCTATGTGACCAATAAAACACTAATTGTGCAAATTATTTGCCGTGCATCTCGCACCAGGCAATCATCTCACACTACTGTATGTGGTTAGTAACATAGTTTGGGAGCGCCGGTTAATGACCCGGACTCATTAAGACACCACATTCAGAGTCACAGAGCTAAAGTCAGAAACAATAGCTTTGGAGCATTATTAGTTTTTGTACTGGCTATTAAATTTTTCCCTGGTGAATCGGTACAGGTGAGTTTTTGACTGAACGGACCCATTTCTGAGGCCTGCTACATCCCAACGTCTCTGGTTGAATCACTGACCAGCGGATGTGGAGTGGCAGGCCCTCGTTAATCCTTTCCTTTCTTTGCAATAAATTATGCATCGGGTGAGGAAAAAAAAAAAGAAGCTTTTTCCACCTCAGTAGATGTGTCCCTTAATCCCTGCCTCCTAAAACCTGCTTAATCTGAACTAAGTCATTAAAACAGTAAAGGGATATCACAAAGGACTTTCAAACCAATTGGCTTAACGGTAACATGATTAGATCATTGATCTCTCGGCAAAGCCCTGTGCTTCCAGGTGCGAAATGACTATTTAATGAAATCAGAGAAATCTCGTTACCAGAAAATTACTGATCAAAGTTAAGGCCAGGTGACCGGGGTGGCGTTGGTATCCATGTATCCGGACAGAGGTATTTATTCTCCAGATCCCCTCTTGACATTAGCAAGAATGCACTGGGCCGGAATGAGAGATGGTGTCGTTAATCCCTAATCAGCCACTATCCATACCTCTATGCATCTTTAACAAGGGCTGCAGCTTTCAGCTATGATAGCAATCGCCGACAACTGACTCGTCCACCCCCTACACCAAGATTCGGTTTAATAAAAAAAAAGCGGCGTTTGGCTTATTCCCGTCCTCTTTACTGTCCAGCAGCCTTCTGATCATATCTTTAATGATGTCTGCTTAATGTCGGATAATGAGCCAAATTCACCGACTCGAGCCAGGCTCTACCTAATGAGCTCTGAACAGCACTTCCGGCAGCAAGCCGCTACAAGCGCACCTCAGATTTATGCGCGCCACCGCCTCACCTGGTGCGTAATGACACCCGGGTATCGCTCAGAGGATTAGCAGTGTCCTCTCCCGTCGCAAGAAATAAATAATTATGTCACCGGCGACCTTTTCTAATTAACCAGAAGAGATGAAATATCACTTAATTTCAAATTTAATTATGAGCCGTAACGTTTCCCAGCGTCCGGTCGCCCCCGCAACGCCGCCTCGCCGCGGGCAGTCGCAGTCCACGTCAAACTCGGGAGCGTTTACAGTTCTCCCGGACTGCTGGAAATTTCCCCCGTCTGCAGGTCAGAATTGCCAGGCGAACCCCCCCTCCAAACGGGCTTCTGCTATTGCTGCATACGCGCGGCTGGGCCGTTATCAGGGGGCCGCGCGAGATAAGAAAAGGTTAATAAACATTTGGTAATGAAAATTAATGACACAAATCACACACCGGGCCCGACACACTTTTCCCTGTTTAATTGCAGTTATTTTTAATTACAGATATGGCGGCGCTCACGTCCGTCAATGTCAGGCTCCCAAAGTCCTCGCCCCGCGCACGCTGCTCGCAAATGCTTCCAAGGCCATTATCACAACCATGACCAAGGTATTGACTTCAACCCTCAGATGAGTTTTGCTTATGCAATAGGAACTGCCATTAATTGGGGTAATGAGGCCTGCGCGCCCACTTTCGCCGCCACTTTTGGTCTCAATCATATAGTGATGATTTTGCATAAACGGGAGGTCATCGCCAATGTTCGGTTGTCACAACCGGCGGCTCCTTCCTGACTTGTGGGCCTTAAAAACGACAGTGTGACCCTTGCGAATGTTTGGCTTTATTAAAAAGCGCAAACGGGCGATGGCGAGGATGCAAGATGTCGATCAGCGATCGATGCACTTGACAAATGCGCTCTAAAATGGATTAGCGCTTTAGTTTACCAGGGACTGTCTGGGCTCGTCTTTGGGAGAAAATGTGCAAACACCAACTTGCTGAATTAGCAAAAGGGATAATAAAAAATAAATTAAAAATTAAAGAAATGATTCTCCTGCTAGCTACAATTTGATGATGGATTTTGAATAATGCAAATATGATAAATTACCCAACACTTAGCATTTGACTAATTAATTGTAATTAATCACGTTGAAGTGTTCCGAGGTACAGTCGGGGATAATGTTGTCTGTTTGATGTATTGCCCATATGAATCCCAGCATGTGGATCAACTGGTCGGAAGCTTCAGACTGGTCTCTGAAAACCTGCTCCGTGTTTGTCTTCTGTCTTCCCTCCATCGTGTCCCCCTCCTTCCACTCCACAGATGGGATTTCATTTTAATTGACAGTTACCCGGATCCATTCGTCAAAGTGACAAGCTGATGGGAGGGGTTGAGATGGGGGGGGGCTACTGTCGAGGAGCACTGAGGATGGAACCAGCGAGGTGGTGAGGTGGAGGCGTTTCATTTCCGTCTGTCGCGCTTGCCGCTGTCTCTTTCTCAAGTCTGTTCGGGTTGGGTCGATCCCGCCGTCAAACCGAGCCCGTGTGTGTTTGTTTATGGGCCTGGGGAGGGCGGGATGCCCGCTGATCCATTGATCTGGGGGTATTTTTGTGAAAACTCTGGCCCTTGTCTACCAGATCTACCTCTCCCGCCGTCTCTCTTTTCACTGTCAGTCCCTGACACGTGGCTCTGACACATCCTGAGTGCTGCACCGGTGGGAAAATAACACATATCTCTGACCTCTTGAACCCTTTTCTTCTCCGGAAAAAAAAAAAAAAAAAGAAAGAAAGGAGGCTTTAGCTGCCTGCGCCTCTTTTAATGTCTACCAAGGGATGTGGCCATTGAGACAAGAGGGCAGGGAGACATTTCAGGACAGGTATAGATCTTCAGTTGGTGTCAGGTGCGGGCATCAAGCAAAACAACCAGAGATTTATGGCACACACGCTTCATGTGCCGAGCATAGACTGCAGCAAGGCCGGAGTAATGGACAGTGTTGTCAGCAATTCCTCGCCTGGATTTTCTTCCCCCCTACGAGGTCTGCTCAGTGTTAAATCACAGACTGTATACAAAGCTGCTCAATGCTTTTCCGGGCTGCTGCGGTCACTGTTTACTCTATCGGATAAAGATCCTCAAACAAATTTGACATGTGGAACACCTTTATTACACGTGCGAGGCGGGAAGCAGACGAGACGGAATTGCTCGGTTAACGTAAACGACCTCAGATGGCGGGCTGTCGTGTGTCCCGTCGGCGCTTCGTAATGCCCACTCGCCCTTCTTATCCGGATGCCCTTCGAGGCCCCACGCTGGGCACTTCCAAAAGTTGAAAACAGCGGTTTCGGGATGAGCTCTCCCGGGCCCGCGGGGGCGACGGCGCGGCTCGCTCACCGAGCCGGTGTTGTATACATTAAGGCGGAAGGGGAGGGGATTGGCGGAGGTCTCCCCACAGCAACAGAGGACAGCCTATGGAAAATGCCCCAGCTACCCGTCTTAGACGGTGATGTCATCAGAGTGAAACGTGCATTTCCACAAGCTGTCTCCTTCAATGTTTGTGTGTACCTCTGTGTGTTACACACTGACACAAACACACGCTTCCTACATGCTGCCTCACCTTCAGGCTGTCCTCAGCTGTACTCAGAGGGACGTCCCCTCCTAAATGATTTGCTCATATATATTGAATGAACTGCACATCAAGCTCATGTTCACGGGTGATTTATCTTGTGCAGGTGTGATAATGTCAATATATTGATTAATCAAGTCATGATTGAGGGCCGTGTGCTCTACTGATGATTAATATTGATAACTGCATGTCACCCTCCCCACTTGACATTACAAATCTAATCACACACACCCCTGCAACAAAACAGAAGGTTGTGTATGTGTGTTTAAGAATGTGGTGACCTGGGGGATTACACCTACCCGCTCCCAGGCTCCTGGTCACATTGTCTGCCAGCAGCGGCGCATTGTACCACAGCGGGCCGCGTTTCAAAGGGCCCACAGAAGTTTGAAAATATGGACAGCTTGCTCTTTTATTCCCCAAATTCTAATCCTATTTGGGCTCACAATGGCGCTCTACTCTGTGAACGCGGTGAAAGGGGACGGCCGCGAGTGTGGCCACCAAGTCTGAACTCTGATTTCATGCAGCTGAAGGGGGAGGGAAAAAAAAAAACAAAACATACATTTAGGTGCACATGTGTCTGGGCCAGAACATGCATGTATGAGCACATGAGACTATCCCACCACTTTAGTGAGGCTGTGTCATCACTGGCAGCACGCTGATGTCATTTCTTGTGTTTGAAAGAGAGGAAGAGAGAGAGAGAATATTTCTGTTGAAGTATCTGGTCCTTGTGTTCTCAAGGAATCAATCCTCCGCCCGGGAGGTTCTCTGGGAACTATTTTCTTGGAGGATAGTTTCCACGGTCGCGTATGCTCAGCCATGAAAGGATGATGAAGTCATCAGGCCACAACAGTGATGATGCATCTCATTATGGCAAAATTGTTCTGCATCATAATTATAGGACTATAAGTTTTCAAGAAACCCTAACCTAATCGAGCCTAACCTAAGGTACCCTAACATTCACTCGTGGTGGAGGGCAGGACACTTCCTCAAAATCTCAGACTTTTCAGGATGTTTTTTTCTCCTTCCATGTTCCTCACTACTCATTCTCATGACCTTCTGACCTGTAATTATAGATTTCACCCTGGTGGGTTGCTGGAAAAAAAAAACCAGATAAATGCTAACTAAAACAAATGTATTCATATTTCTCCTACTTCCCGAGGTATGAATATGACACTCCTACAGGAAATTAGGCCCTGCGTCAATAGCGATGGTTCGGTTCTATGTGACTTAAACTGGCTCACAGTACCTGCGTTTCTGAGCCTCTTTCAGCCCTGACACCCCCCCCAGCACTTGGACACGGACAGAAACCGGTGCCTGTGCTGATTTGTTGCGCTGCATTACGTTGACAGTTCGACTGATTGTTGACAAACCGCTCGACTCAATGCCAGCGCGGCCGCCACGGCCATCGCCGCTCCGCCGCGACCGACGGCTCCGCGGGCCGCGCTGTGATTTGCTGGCGCTCCCCCCGGATGACAACCATACTTCATCCCTCACTTTCATTGCGCCATAAAAGGGTCCTCTGCGGTGCTGGATGCCGCTGTTTACTTGTTAGTCTTTGTCATCATTACCGTGTCACAGACAGGAAAACCGGAGCGGGGGTGGGGGGGGCGAGGGCGGGGACAGCGCTGGGGCAGGAGTCACCCAGGTCCACCGGTATCACATCATGTGCCCATTTGTCTTCATACAGGTGAATCCCAAATGGCAGCTGAGCACTTTGTAACCCAGAGGGAAAGGACACAGACCAACGCCCAGAATAAAATACCTGACAGCGCTAAATCTTCATTAGCAACGAGCTGTGAGGCCAAAACCTGCAGAGTGAGAGGAAACAATAAGTAGAACTCTTGATTTGCCTCGGCTGCAGAACTTAATTCAGAGAGATATGGGGGAGATTTCTAACAGGAGAAACAGGGATTCTTTGATGTGGAAACGGATTTTTATGCTACGCAGTGGCTAAGCTAACGCAGAACGCCCCAGGGTCTTTAGGTGTTTGCCAGGTTCCACGTTTCTCTGTTTATCTGCATCTGTTTGTAGATGTGAGGGTGTGTGTGTGTGTGTGTGTGCCGGTGTGTGTTTAATGCACTGTGTTCAGCACCTGAAATAGAGGCTTCACCTGTGGATGAACCTACGCAGAGCTCCGTTTCTTCCTCTCTTTTATATACATCTTGGAAAAAAAAGACCATATCTGGGTTATGCTGGCTGCAGACAGGCAGCATCTCACAGATTTCCCTGCCTGAAAAGAGCAGAAGCTCCTCCAGGTCCTGCAGCAGTCTGGGATAACGAGGAGGGGTGGGTGCATTTGTGTGTGTGTGTGTGTGTGTGTGTGTGTGTGCGTGTGTGTGTGCGTGCGTGTGTGTGCGTGTGTGTGGTGGGGGGGCTCTGATCTCATCGTGCTGCAGCTCACTTTGCCGGGAAGGAGCGGAGGGATGATGTAATGCTGTTTGTGCGGCACCATCAGATGCTCTGTGAGGGAAGGGGTGAGCCGGCGCAATAACAACACCTTCGCTATGATTTTATGAGGCATCATCTTCTCGCTCATAAGCCGGTTTACTGGAACAATCATCACACTGTCCTCACATATATGCTGCACTTTATATATGAAGTATGTGTGCATGCATTTTCAGATTAACTGAAAATTTAATTAAAAATTGTTCTTTTTTTTCCCTTTAGAACGTGGGCACCTTTTAGCTACCCGCGGCATGTAAAGCCATCCAAAGTTAAGAAATGGTGGGCTGGACAGTTTAATAGCAAATCACACACTCCGTTCAGTTCACCTTCCACTGAAATATATAGATGACCAAATTAATTGATTGCTTTTTACTGCTGCCTCTGAAAGGAGCCCATCCATTCACATTACCTTCATCTTTCCCCTTTCACCAGTACCAGACAGTCACCTCCAGAGAATCATACGTCTCCAGTCCAGTATAATACCGGGGTGAGAATATTATGCTGTGGGTTTTATGCCGGGTAATTAAAGAGATCACTGTTTTATGTCCTAGGCTGGAATAGACCTTTCCTGATTCACAGCCCTGCGCGCTAACGTGGAATAGCCTTGTTCCTACTCTTGACTCCACTGGTTTAATTGCCCTTTGTGTCCGGCTTATTTCTCGTCTAACTGCTGTCATATATAATACGCTGAGTGCCTGCATCCTTTTTACAGATATTAAACCGAGGCAGAGCGCACGCCCGTCAGAATCCGCACTGATGAGTAAGACTGCACCCCCTCCCTCCCCCCCTCCCTCCTTTACCTCACCTCCTTGCCACTTGACGTAGCGTAACGGCACGGCCGGACTTCACGCCCGCAGCTCTGGGACTGGCCCCTCATCCTGTCCGGCCGTGTTCCCTGTATGAGGCTGAGCACGTGTCGGGGTGGGGGGGGGTGTGAGTCAGATGTACACTTGTCAGGTGATGTCATCTCCATTGAGCCCTGATGAGCGGCCCCAGCTGTTTCTGTGCACTGAGCCACAGTCTGTAGCACCTGTCTGAAGCCCTTTTTTTTTTTTTTTTTTCTCACTCACGCAACTGCGGCCCAAGAACAGGCACGCTCATATCTCCCCAGTGATGATGTCAACGGAGGTCAAACACGCCGGAGAGTACATCTCCAGCCGAGCGTGCTTCCGTATTGAAAGCGCGAGTGAGGAATGCCGAGATCAGCGCCTCTGAAGTCGCGTCACAGTTACTAAGACGCTCCCAGTCACACCAGCATGAGTCTTCCCAATGACATCATGCCTGACACACGCCGATGGGTCATCCATATTATGCAAAGACGGAGTCATACCTTGTAACATCCTCCTTAAGGGGTCAAAAAAAAACTTACATTCGATAACAAAGTAGTCAAAGTTGATTCCCATGCATGGATTGTTTTGTAATAACGCTGCAGGTGGTGAATTGAAATGCAGATGCACGCTGTGGAAACAGAAAATTTATTGATGACAGAACCAGCTGGGTGGAAATACGCAGACTTGCATACACAATAACACACACATGCAGCTCACTACAATAGACTACAACAAGGCAGCAGAGCCTCTCTCATAGTAAATCAAGAACTGTTTCACTGTAATAGCTGTACTTTGTAATAGCCATCGCAGTGGAATAACTCTGATTTAATCTAGCCAGCAATCAATATTTTCTGACTGCTATGATTGATGACTATTAAGTAGGACTATTAACAGAGTGGGGGGGGGGGGGGGGAGAGTGTCCGAGTCCAAATCCTGCTGTATGTCGCTCATTCAGAGCACTAATGTGAAAGGGAATAATATGTCAGCTAATTCACAAATAGGCTTAGAACTGTTGACATATTTTCTTAATGAATATGTGAATTACTGCCACATCGATCCCTACCGTGTGGGGAAAATGGGAAACGTCTGAGGATCTGTCTGCACAGGTGCCTGCAGAAACACTTCATTGACGTTTTGCGCCAGGAGAGCGGCAGAAATACCGCATATGCTGAAAGCAGCAGATTGTGTATTTAAAGCCTCTGGTGGATCAAGGTCACGCCGGCGACCCTTTTAGGAGTAGTCTGTCATGCATTTAGCAGAGCAGGGGATCATTTCAAACTGTCCTCCATCACATTATGACAGATCTTAATTGACTACCGATACAGTTTTTGCTGACTCGACGGAAAAATCTGATTTTAATCTAATCAGCGCCATATACCTGATTGGCTTCCAGCTACGCTGGGCCGTATTAGGGCATTTGCATTGTGGAAGCCTGCGAACAACTAAAGCCTTCACACAGCATATCAGGTTCCTAAATTAATTCCTTATGGCTTTTATACTCTGTAATAGAAGTTTTCTGAGCTAAATGTGACTTGGTGTGCATGTTTAATGAGCACCAGTTAATAGGATTTTATTATTTTACAATATTCCTTCAGTTATACTTCAGGGTTTATTGAAATTCTATTCCCACGACAGCCGCATTTTATCCACTTTTTAATGCAGACATTTGGGAAAATGATCCAAGTTTGAAACTTTAAAAGGCTGAACTTTGGTCATCTCCTCCACGCGCAGCCCCTTTATACGACATATCTTATAGCTTTTGTGCATTTCCTCCGACGCGGAGACGATTTCCAGCCAGTCGGCGGCGGTTTATCACTGAACCACATCATTAAGAGCTGCCCCACGGTTCCCCATCTAAACTGCACGTCAGCGAGCAGTCGCTCGTTCCCTGGATAAAAAGCTCAAGGCTGAGCCCGCTGACACCCCCACCCCCCCCTCCTCCCTCTCCCTCCCCCCCGTCCCCTGCACGTAAGGTAAATGATGGCACAGAAGATGGTGGTCCAGAGTACCTTCAGTGGTCTTGGGGGAGAGCAGAGCGGAGGAGAATGATGATAGATTGCGCGGGGAGTGGACTGAGGAGACAGAGCGGGCCTCATCCACCCAAAGAGCACCATCTGCTGTCAGCTCAGGTGACTCATTCCACTGCGCTGACATGTGCAGGGAAAGGAGCATGCTGGGAACACATCAGGCTGCCGTCAGCCACCGCAATGACGGGCTGAATATGAAAGAGTGAGGCGGGGGTTGGAGAGAGGATTGTGGGAATGATATAAGTAGGTTACTGCAAACACCACCTCATTTCCTTTTCTTTTGCATGAGTTATTTTGTTTCAGGGAGCTTGGTTTCTGTTACAGTCTCCCAGAACGTTCAAATCCAGCTCACCTTCGGAGGCTTTTGCAGAACACACATTCTTTGGTATGTTCCCACCCTATAATAGTGAGATTTCAGCCCGGACAACCTGGAGCTGAACGCGAGAGTGAAATAATCGGATCGCTGAGGGGCACGGAGCCGGTCCGGTGCTGGTGTCAAATGACAGCGTCCGTCGCTCTTGAAACAATGAGCTGTTTATGGCCAATTTTCACAGTGTGAAGCTCCTCAGGCTGTTGCCTTCACCTGTAAAACCAGTCTGCACGCAGCAATGAATGGCTGTGTGTCACTGAGAAAAGCCAAGAATACTGGCAAATATGAGAGTGAATCCTGAGTGACACTCACTCACCCCTGAAGTTTAGTCTCTTTCCTCACCAGTAAAGTATATTTTTTTCCTGGAGGAGCCGCAATTATATTTCTGGAATGAGATGTCAAGTCAGGATCAAAGTCGGATCTTGTTGTCTCCAATTTCATTTCAGGGATCCAGAGGATCCAAAATGTCAATAAGAAGCAGTGGCATCGATATCTGTGATACTACAACTGTTTTTTTTTTTCCTCCCCAGTCTCCCACTCTGCAGGTCTCGGGTAATCACCATCCCGGCCATCTCCGGGAGTGACGGGGCGTGCCGATACTGAAAAGGTCGCAATTTATGAAAGGCCGTGACTTCAAAGCACTGATCAATGGCTCTCATAGGCCTCAAACAAGGGGATGAGATTGATCCGATAGGTGATATTGTTACTGGAGATCTGCAGACGCGCTGGAAGTGTCAACAGGGGACGCATGCTCAAGTTCAAACCAGGCAATTCTATAGGATTTGCGTCAGTCAGGCGAGGTGGTCAGACAGTGATGGGAGACCCCACTGACCCCGTAGGGTGATGTGCGGTTGTCAGCGTGAGACAGGTTTAAAGTGCAGCCTACGAGGGGAATATTATATTATGGTGAGCAGCCTCCACGCTCACTGGTGGCAATCAAGCGGCCTCTCTGGGCTGGGGCCATTTTATTAGGGGATGGATGGATGAATGGGATTCTTATGAGATGATCCAGACAGGTCTACCAACGGGAGGTGGGGGACTAAAGTGCATATCAATGCCGGGGCAGATATCGCTGTGTCGACCCCCCACCCATACTCTTATGTACATAGGAACATTCTCATAACCTTGGGAGTTACTTAAGAGGCCCCGGGCTCATATCCAGATATAAATATAATATACTCAGAGGAGAAATAATAACTGAGTCAAATAAATAAGCAGTCGCCCATCTTTTCCGGACATTTCTGGACTGGCGGTGAATCCAGAAAGATTATTTTTCTTTTTTTTTAATGCTAAAATCTGGATTCCTCATTACCAGGACAACAAACTAATGCAGGCCACACGCACAGTGTGCAGCCACAACCATGTCCCGGTTGTGATCTCGGCACCGACACCAGTGTCGCCGCCTTTACAAAACCAGTGACAGAAACACCAAGGTGGCGCCTGGGATGGACAGAAAGACTCCGGGGCATCATGAATAAATCATAACACTCAAAAAGCAAGCTCTTCTTTGTGTTATGATGTATTTGTCTGCCCTTGCACAAGCGCAGGGATGAAGGTTCGAGGCTGTCTGGCGAGCAAATTAATAAATAAGGTCCTCAAAAAAAAGTGCAAAGTGGTGTTAAAGTTGGCTGACAAACACTGTCCAGCCTTGTGCTAACACAGCAAATCACATTTGTTCCGCATCTATGATCCTTTTTATCTTTATAAAGTCCACTTAGGACTTAATTTATTATTTAAGTACTTTTGGAAGATAAATCAAAGGAATGGATTCTGTTGCATTTAAGAATAAAAAAACTACATTCCTTCTGACAGATAAGGCTCTCGCCTTCAGTGAGATGGGAAAGCTTTCATTTTTGATAAATAACAGCCCGGCTATAAATAAATAAACAAACAAGACTGATGATGTGGAATAAATCCAATTTACCATGCAGGAGATAATCAATACATTAACCTGGAATCCCTTGCCAAAGCACCTTTAGTCTGCAGTACAGTATGCGCATGTTGCCTATAATTGCAATATTGCTGGATGCAGAAGCGGTGGGCAGACAATTGATAGTAGCCATTAGCAAATGATTAGGCGGACAGAGATGAACTCTCCCACATTGATTTTGCCGGCTTACATTTCCGAGTTTTGCAGGAGAATAAATAAATTCAGCAGCAAATCTATAATGCATGACTTTATATTCATAATTTCCAGCGGAGAGGCTCTCCGGCTGCCTGCGTTTCATCACGTACGCAGAGAAAAAGGCTGGCAGCTCGCTGAGAATCGGGATGTCCACAGTGTCTGCTTTGTGCCAAATCATAACTGTTTATTCAGCCAAACACGGCATTATAAGATGTATCGCTGTGAAGATTTATAATGAGAGTGAGGCCGGGTAAGCCACGGGCTCCAATTCATCCTGCTTTCTAGGCACGCTGAAGCCTTCAAAATATCAAAGGCCTTCATTATCTTCTCTCCCTTTTTTTAGGGAAATATTGTCATTTGAGCCATCTGAACCACCAAGTCTAATTTGTTTACTTCAAGTGCCTCGAAACCGTCTTTATGCTGGAGAAGAAAACATCCCTGTGGGTTGCCTGCTTCCCTGAAAAGAAAAGACGGATTGCACAAGAGAAGTCTGAACTTTTTTGCCAATAACTGACACAGTGTTCCTTTCTTCCCATCCAGAGGGTTGCCAAGTACTTTCAGTCCAACTCAAGGTCTCATCGCAAACGTTCATTCCGCTGAGGGGAGCGTCGAAGTTACTCAATCATGTGCGTGTTCACCAGCATTCTCCGGTGAGCCGTGCTCCCCTCGTGTGTTCTGGTACACATGGGTAGGCGGTAATCAAATAGAGGAGGGGGAGCTCAAACTTAATTTGGCTGCTTGCAGCTCTGACCCCTCTGACCTTTGACATTCCAACCTAACTGGCGAGGGCAGCGGATCATTTATTTACTTTGTCAAGACATAAGCCAGACACGGGGCTTTCAGCCTTATGGCAAGAATCTTTGGAACTCAAAACACAAATAAAAGACAGATTAAAATGTAAACAGCCCCCCCCGTTGCTGACTTGACCGTAACAGTCTGTCCCTTCTGAGTAATAATCAGTATTGATTCACGGGAAGCATCTTTACAGATAAAAAAAACAAAAAAAAAAACAACGTACGTTTCGCTGATTCCCACGGACCCTGATCAATCAGATCAATTATTTACACAATAACTAGCAGTGGCGGAAAATACTCTTCAATAAAAAGCATCCAGCTGCAGAGGAGAGAGCGCCCTTGGGGACCAATATACATATCAATACCTGAGATTTTTTTTTTTTTTTAAACTTGTTCACAAAGAATCTGTTGTGTCCCACAAATGGCATTAATCGAGGATCATTCCCGGGTCAGAGGTGAAAAGGAGAGGACAGAAACCTGAGATGCCACTTATACCAAAAAAAAAAAAAAAGAAAAGGGGGGAACCTCTTTCTTTTTTCCTTCCTCTCCAATGCTGTTCTCCAAGAGCGTCTCGGGAGGATTATGGTGCAGTGGCTCGCCACATAGCTCATTTCAGGTTTGCAGCTCTCCTCACTGTTTAGGCAAACTCTCGAGGCATGCCCAACATTAAAAACTGTTTTTTGGAGTTAACGGTGCCTCTGTGCGAGCGAGTCATCGACGGCCCCTGCTCTCCCGCTGAGTTCTCACAGCTCCTTCAACAGCCAGCCTGCTGCATATCCCCACATGTGCCGTTCTCCCTCCACTCCCTCTAGCCATCTCCTAAAATAGACCCATCGCTGGGCCTCTGAACATTTGGCTGCTTCCTTCCTCCCAGCTTGTCTGCGCCTGTTAGAGGGTTACAGCTGCTCTCTTGCTGACCACAGTTTCCATTGCTCATCACTGTTTAAGTCCCAGAGCCCTTCTGGAGTCCATTACCAAGGCTAACTTTCCCAGATTTATCACCGCTATGACCTGCAGCAGCCAAAACAACGGTGGCCTGGATACACAGAGTGCTGATGAGGCTGTGCTGAGGATATGGGATCAATGATCCTGCAAAAGAAATGAGGCCTATGTCTAATAAAAGTATCTGTCAGGGACAATTATTCAACTATGGTAGGCTGATGCAAAAAAAAAAAAAAAAAGTGCAAAATTGATGCAACTACGTTAAGCTACTGATGAGTGAAATCACTGCCAATTACTTCTGTCAGGCCTACGTTGTTTAAAACTCACACAAGAGGATAAA
Organism: Lagocephalus sceleratus; assembly: GCA_911728415.1. Lineage (NCBI taxonomy): Eukaryota > Metazoa > Chordata > Actinopteri > Tetraodontiformes > Tetraodontidae > Lagocephalus > Lagocephalus sceleratus. Next base: position 6,622,770 of record CAJVRN010000036.1, on the reverse strand, counting down.
ATATAGTCCCATAATGTAGTCGCTTTTTATTTTTTACAACAGTTTTAACATTCACGTCTTTTCAGCTGTGCATTGAGACGAGCCACTGCTGGTGAGGAAGCCGATTTGGCAGCCTGAGAGCACCTCTTTCTCTGTTTGTTTCCACGAAGGGCTAATTTTTATCATGCATTATGCAATCCTAAAATCGCTCCGTCATTAATTTACTGAGACACGCGAGAGGGTACGCTGGCAAGAACGGTGGAAGGGAACGAAAGCTGGAGCAGATCGAGGCAGATCAGTTATTTATCCCTGAAAAAGGAAAAGAAAAGAAAAAAAAAAAGCTTACAGGGCAGACAATGAGTCTTGAGAGCCAAAGCTGCAGTATTTTTGTTTCTGATGATGGGCTTATTAATCACAGTAATGAATCATGAGATGCCGGCATGGTGGGTAAACAAAAGCAGATGATGCACTGAGGATAAGGTATCCTTGGTGCCGAGACAGATGGAAAAAACAGCAACAGTGAGCCAAGAGAAGCTAAACTTTAGTCCCCTAGATTGCATCTCCCAGCTCAGAGCTGCCTTGTTTACATGTTTGTTTGTTTATTAACTTATTCATTTGACGGCTTGCTTTATAATATGGTAAAAGGCTAGTTGTGCATCAAGTAATTACACCGTAATTGATGAGTTAATAGCGGGTTAAATTATGCAGTAGTGTGTCTGCAGTAGGAAAAGTGGAGTCTGTTGTGTAATTACAAACGCCAGCTGCCACGCTCCTGTGCAAGAGTCATAAATTAGGTGCACAAAATTTTGAATAGAGTGGAGCTGGTTTCCAGCGCACCGGAACGGTACCGAGCAGAATTCCTCGATGCCGGGGTCTGACCTAAGCGGGAGCACGTGGTCTAGGGTAGCTTATCCACCCGAGCATGTGGTTGTCATGAGTTAGGAGTTCAATTCCCAGTGGGGTCACAAAATTGCGCACCCGTTACTGTAGGGGCTTCTGCTTAAAGCAATCTGCAAACAGCACGTCGGGTCATTTTACTGGCTAATGTATGAGCGTGGTGTTTAGAGCTCCGTTTGCAGTAACGTTCATGCAGTAATGAGGCCTGGTCCTGACCTTTAAGCAGTTTACATTTGGCTTTTAATGATCGTATGTTTCATGGAAGTCACAGGGACAGTTTGGTTTTCCTCCACATAAGCACCAAGACTGCAAATGACACAGTGTTTTATCTTTTCAATTCAGATTTGGGTTTATTTTATATCTGGCTCTAAATACAATATAGACCTTAGTCTGAAGTCATTTACTTTTATGTCAGTCTAGATTGCTCTTTTCTCAGGGTGATGGATCGTCTGAATTGAGTATCTTGGCGCCAGTTGTGTTGAAGAAAGCTGACAGATGCCACTAAAAGTAGTTCACTATACCTTGAAATTTTGGAATTTATTCACCTCACGATCCAGGTCGCTTCTGGCTTGGCATCTGCACATGGGATTGGGAATCAAAAGACACAGGGAGCAGACTTTCATGGTTTTCCTTCGTAATATGAGGATCAGCTCAAGACATGTTCAGAGAAGCCGCAAAATTATCTAAAGAATTCGTCATGTTCCTAACCCACGCAACCCCCCCCTCCCACTCTTTCAGTTGGATCTTGTACTCTTTAAGAGGGAGTAACAGAGGCCACTGCTGGTGTTTACAGTCTAAAACCGGTCAAAGCTGTTGGTGTTGCAGGGAGAAAGGGACATGATCATAAACGTGGAGTCATCTGTCCAGGGCAAGAGCTCATAGCGCTCTGACTCTATCTGTTTCTGGTACCATCCCGGCCATCCTCTGTGCTCCTGCACATAATTACCGCACTTAATCTTTGGGTTCTCCCAGGTCTCCTGCCCACTCTCTGCCTTCATTATTAGCCTTCCTTTGCCCACCTGAGATTTTTGTCTTTTTCCCCTCCGACTTTTCCTCCAGTGGGCAGCAGAATGGTCCAATCAGAGTTGCCATTGTTTATTGTGATAAGTTGGGATAATGAACAAATGACCTGCCACCTGGAGCACTTAGAGCCTGGTGTTAAACTCAGGTTATAAAAACCTCTTCCAGCTCTATTGATTTACTGGCAACATTTGATTGTACCCATGGGGCAGGGGCGCTGCAAGGCTGCACAGAGCTTTTACTGTTTTACAGTCCTTATTACACCAAACAAATAAATCTCCCGACCATTAATTCACTGCATGCACCCTTGTTTTCCACACTGATAGGCCAAAAACCAAAACTGATGCAGGACGCTCGGTAGACTCAGCCAGATTACCAGGGACTGAGCGTGTTTACCCTCAAATTTATCGGATTAGGACACCACAGACAAGTTTGAGTGTTCTCAGAAGACTTTACGAGTCCTTGGGTGAAATACATGAGGAAATGATTTGAGTCGGGCTAACCTGTTTTTGCAAGCAGCAGTCATTAATTCAATATCCTGTGAGGTTCTTTTACAATTCCCCCCACAGTTCTCTTGGCCGTCTCTTTGCTTGCATGCGGAACGGCGACGTGGCACCTCAGACCTGACCGAGGACAACCACAGAGACTCAAACCGCTTTCATTTTTACGATGACGGGCAACTCGGGGGCCCTGACACTGAGCACTGGCCCCCGGAGCAAAAGACAAATCCAGCTGAATTTCATCACGGATGGTAATTTGGGAATATGAATCCAGTCATAAAATATTAATAATGGTCTGTCCAATGAAATCCAACAATGAATGATTTTAACTTCTGTGCTACTAGAGTACGCAGGTAAATTTAACAAAATTAATTTGGGCCCCCCCACCGCCCCCCACACACACACACATGTACACATGCACACACACACGTATGCCCTTATATGTGCATGATACTGTGCAGAGATGTTGAACAAACTGCAGCCTCAGAAGATGAAAGATTTCCTGATTAGTCACTGCCAACATGTTTACCATAGTTTGAATCACTACCATACACTGTGGACTTATGTAACGCCTGTTCCATCCTGCTGCTTTCCCTGCGCAAACCAGCACGTAATTGTCAGCACGTGTGGGATACACACGATTTCTAGCCTTTCGGTCGGCACTCGTGGGATGTGCACGCACACAAACACACACACACACACACACCATGCACAATCAAGTCAATGGATCCTCAAAGTGATGTCACCTTCAAATTTAAAGATAATTCTGCCGTAGCCACACGAAACTCAATGACTGGCTCCCATTAAACTGTTTGGTTTGCCCTCACAAACAAGCTTGGATAAACACATTTACACACATGCATAAATACACATGTATGCATTTATCCAATGCACAGAACGGCCGGCATTCTGAGGAAGTGGCCACATTCGGTCCTGATTTTGGGTCATCAGGCAGAGACCAGTGGTACCGGAGAGGTATGTCTGGCTGTCATACAGACTTTGAACACACCTGGAAGGTATAGGATAGATTTAATATCCTTTGGAGTCCAAGTGTGGCATGTAAATAATCACATAAATATGAAAAACAAAGTCACCATTTTAAGGATTTAGGGGCAGCATCAAGACCTCGCTCTGAGGGTCTCAACCAAAGTAGCTCTCTACCTGAAACACTGTCCCACTTGGGATTAATGGTGATATAATGTGCTTTGTCAGGGCACTTCGGTCTGGATAAAAGACAAGACCACCAGACAGCTAACTAGCCAATCTCGAAAATACTCGCTTAATGTGACAGCTAGTGTTGAATAATGAATATGTACATTATCACAGAGGGGGGGATCGCAGGGAATGCTGTGGATTGCTCTCTGTGCGCGAGCTGGACACGACGTGTGTGTTATCAGCATGATCTCTAATGAGTTAATTCACAGCTGAGTGTACATTTACCAGGCTCTGCATGTGTAATTATCTGGAGGGTGAAGGTATCGTTATCAAAAAGGACGTAAGCTTTTATCGATGGACGTGTTACATCAAACCTCTCTGGAATATAATGAGCCACTGATGGCAGATGGAAATGTCTTAAGGAAAAGATTGATATTAAATGTTTGATTTTTTTTTAATTGATAATGGTTTTTAGTGGTTTGAACACACAATAAGTTTTTTTTATACCTTTCTGTGTTATTCAGGTGGATTTAATCCAGTTTTGAGCACCATTCCATTTTCTTTAGGGAGCAGGGTGTGACTCTTCCTATCAACCACGACATGCTACCTCTCCCAGTGTGACACACACAAACACAAACACACACACACACACATAGGCACACCTGAATGTGGTGCGTGAGGCGTGCGACATCTGTTCTCTCTCCGGTAGGCTCCACATGTCCTCGACCTCATCCACATCACTTCTAAGCATCTCAGAGGGAGGAGGGGGCAGCTATATGACAAGGGGATAAAAAAGGAGGATGAAAGGAGGCTTTTTTTCTGTGTGTCCATGCTTGTGCTCAGGTCTCTTATGGGGAGGTTAGCAGCATGGTGGACACAAAGCAGTCAACCACGACATCAGTCAAGTCCGCCTCGGCAAACTTTCTCCCTCCCTGACCTTGACCTGCAGCTTGGTTCTTTTTGACAGCATAGGTCCTTGTTGACACCAGCTGTGCTGACACACTGGGCCAGATGCACAGAAAGTAGGCTACAGCAAGCTTGAAAAACCAGACTGTGGCCTGAAATAATACCACAGCTTTGACGTGCACATTGAAGAATAGCCACACAGTCCAGTGACCTTGTTGCCTCAGATAGGTGGCTAAATGGATAGCTTTCCTGATCTGAAGCTGGAGGGTGGAGTTTATGATAGTGTGAGGAAATCGGGATGGAATCTTCAGCAGCAATATACTAAAGAAAAGATGGATTAAAGTGCAACATGAAAGTGTTAGCAGTGTCAAGCTCTGAACATTTTGAACATTTCAAAGAGCAGATGAGTAACTAGTTCTCTAAAAAGATAGATATACTTGGAAAAGTAAAGATGCAACTAGAATTTTCCGGTTACTGTATTATAACACCACGAGTCATTTCATTTAGTTCATTCTAAGTGTACTAATGGGCTAAATTTGAACACTCCAAAAAGACCTTGACGGCCAAATTTGCAAGTGAATAAACAGGAAAAAGTTGATTTGCGAGCACTAAGTATCACCACATGTTCCCTCAAGTAAGATGCAAATTCTTCGTATGATTATTGCTTTAATGGTTTGTGGCAAACTCAGAGGTCACTGCATCCTGCCAGAGTCACCCTGTGCTCCAAAACACAAAAATATTTCTTTTAAAAGGAACAGTGCAAGAACTGAGAGTCAAACAGAAATGCACTGGAGTAAAGAGTTAGTCTATTCAGAGTAAGATCATATATAAATTGTGTCATGTAAACATCTTTAAAATGTATGCAACAAAGAAAAATGGGTAAATGATCCTTTTAGTTCTTTGTCTTCATCATCTAAATATTACTGCAGCTCAGAGAGAGCAGATGTGCCTCCACAAACAGCTTCCACAGGAGTCGGACTGCAGCAGAGACACCAGCAGACCAACGAGGTCAGACCACACCATCTTCAGCCTGCATGACAGAATTTTTGCCATCCTCTTTTGGGCCCCGATCATAACAGGAAAGTCTTATTTGTCACGCTCCAATCCCACACACTGAATCCTATTTCGACGTAATGGCTACTCCTCTCTACTCTCCCCGGGCAGGCCAGTACCATTATCATGAGAAAGTCAGCAGAAATGCACCCATTGCTACTGCAAAAGTGAAATACAGAGATTTATCTGGTGATCAGCTCCATCAGCAGCGGATGTTTGTCGATGACATTAAAAAAAAAAAAAAAAATCTCTTTAAGGCCAAGTTAATGCGCCGGTTTCGCTAATGAATCATACTGAGGCAAAGAAAACACTCCGTCAACAGAACAGCTCGGTGCTATTCTCCTCTCCTGGAAAACTATCAGGGTACTGAGACAAAAGGGAAAGCTGCAAACCAAAATTCTCCTCGGGTTCATCAAGTCCTGAATTAAGACACAATTGCGGCAGAAATGCTAGAATGTCTTTTATTCGCTCATATTTCCACGGTGAGAGTGGAGCAGCTGCTTCAGTTGGAGCCAGAGTCTGTTTAGCACATTGACTCAGAAGGGTCATGAGTTCAATGCGCTCAGCTTTGCAAATCATTAGGTAATGAAGCGGGTGCCATTCAAATATAAATGCATCCACAAGCCAGCATCCTTTCATGTTTCAACTCATAAATACTCTTGGAGTTTCTTCAGAGTCCATATACCAATCAGGGCCACTTCCAACATCTGCTACCCTCTTGATAAACGTGTTGGATATTGGATTTGGTCCTTGTAATTGTGGACAAAAGTGTTGCATAATGAACGGTGAAAGAGAGTTATGCTAGCATTTTCTTAATCTGAGAATTGATCGTTGCATAATCTGTCAAGGATCCTGGCTTGGAGCCCGCAAGTGTGTGTGAGCTAGATTTAAAACATACACACACAAATATGAACACACAAAGAGACCAAAATCAAACACGGTGAGAGGAGGAAACCGACATACTCTCCAATTCTTGAGGGTAGCCATAGCTGACCTTGGCACGCAAGGTGTCCTTCCCTTTCTGTCCATCCACCCCCTCCTCACTGATGTGGCCCCTGGCCTGCAGCTTTTTTGGGGGGGCCTAGAGCCAATTCCCCATTTCATACAGTCCCTAATCTGCGAGGCAAACGATAAGGCTGAGGTTTACAGGAGGGGCTTTGCACACTCACCAAAATTTGCATTTAAAGGCCCTCAAGTAATCTTTAGGCTTATTCAAATCTCAGCAAGACACTAGGAAAAGAGACGGGGAGGGAGAATCCTGCAGATCCACCTCCGATGTTTTCTTTCCCATGGCAGAACAAATCCCCACCAAGAACGAACCGACGGCGTGGATGGCTCTGCCGTTCTCACAGCCGCTGTACCATCAATGCTGTTTAATTGTCGGAGAATTTTCCTTTTCCCTCTTTGCAACCGAATAAACCCACCACGTGGGACAAAAGCTTTAAAAATCGGCACAAATCCAATTCATGGATCATTTTTGCAAGAGAAAAGATTGAGGGGGTGTGCGAGAATAACAGGGGGGTGAAGCAATTGTACTTTTGCTGTACAATTTAAAGAAATGTTTGTATTTAAAGGTCCACAGAGAGGACCGTTAGATATTATTGACATATTTCTGTCGGTTCTTGTAACTTTACAGCCTCTTAACCTTTGTGTTGCTGTCTGTTGTGCTTCCATCTGCTTTCAGATAATTTATTTCCACGAGAAACCAGAAATGGCTGACTGAACAATCACCCTGTCCCACTTTAAAAGGGGTGTGTGTGTGTGTGTGTGTGTGCGTGTCTGTTTACCATCCACACTATAGGAGGTACTGTATAGCGGTCAGCACAGTAGGTTGTTTACCGGCAATACATCCGCCATAACAGCACAATGCTTCTGCTCAGCCAACTCGCGTCAGCATCAGGGGGGATATTTCCAGTGTAGGATTGTATGGTGCATCCTACACATCCAGAAGGGATTTGAAAGATTAATCCTCACCTTTCCGACTGAATGTATGTAATTTGGTTTGACAAACACCAGCCCTACAGGGACGTTTTCTTCATTAATACTTGACAATGTGCCTTGCGTCTCAGACCCGGGGAAATGTAGCGGCGTGACGGACGAGAGCATTAAAGTGACCCAGATTCAATCTTTCTCTCCCCACTTGCAGGCTTTTAACACCGAGTACAGCACCTGTGATACAAAATTCAGCCGAGAGAGCAACAAAGATGGGGTGTTAACAGCCATTACAACAGGCCACAGAGAAGAGCCGCGATCTGATCATCCTCACACTGTAATACAGCATGAAATATTCAGCAGGGCCAACATCTGTAGAGTTTGCCAGGGCCTTAAAAACATTTTTCAGATGGTGTTTTAGGGGTTGCCTTGTGGTGGTTTTGTTGAGGTTGCCATTATTTCAGTACAAAGGTCAGAATTTGCCATTGTTGTTCCAGCTGGGTAATGGATTGACACAATGTGTCTCTATATAGTTTTTGTGTATATTTTAATGTTCATTATTCATATCTCTGTTACTTAGCTTTCCGTTAGACATGGTCTCGCCAAGAAATCTAATTTAAATCAGTCTGAGCTGTAAAAGTCAAACAGACACTATTTAATTGGCCATAACCTAATATCTGATTTAATATTCTACAATGTTTTCTTTTGGCCTCTCCGCAACTCTTTTCATAGCCTTAAGACAGGTCAAATCAAGCGCCTGCATATAAAAGCCTCTGCCCCTGGCAGAAATTTCAGCAGCCCAGATGGGTCCCAGGGCCCAGCGTACCGAGCAAAACAAACAAACACAAACTCTTCCCACCGTCCCAGTTGTCGGAAATGCGAGGAGAGGGAAGAAGAGAAACCTCGGCACCGCCTAATCCATCTGAGAATCTAACTGTTGGCTTGGCTTTTCAGCCACAATATGGAAAACACTGCTCGCTCTTCCGTGCCACAGCCACTTCCTGCTGGCTCTAAACAATGCAGACTCCATTTGGGCCGGCGTAATGGCTGACTGCTTGACATAACCCTTGTCAGTGAGAGCTGAGATAGGTGACACTTGACAGATGTGTAATTGCTGGGAGAGCTCTCTGACAGGTGGATGAGCTTAAAGACACCTGATATGCTTCTGAAGCCGTTGACGGAGGGGGGGATTACACCTTTAAGCAGCGGCGGCTTCTTCGCTCAGTGTTTTCTTTCCAGGCTTCAAAACAGAGGTGGTGGTGGTGGGGGGATGTTTGGGTAATTTATTCAAAGTGATATAGGTTTGATTTATTTGAGCCAACATATGAGCCAGCCGTGACAGCCGGAAAGGTTAAGTCTCGTGGAATAACCCTCGTTTCATGCATGCAGATGCATCGTCTCTGCAAGTAATGTGCGCGTTTGACATCATCTGAGGAGGCTTGTAAAGCCTGTGTCGAAGCGTGATAGCTTTCCCTCCCGGGTCAGCCCAGGTGAGCTGGTACCAGAAGCCAGAGATAACACTCCACCCCTATAAAAGACAGGAAGTGAGATAAACATTCTCCCGTTGATTAGGAGCCCGGCTGCCATGTGGGAGGTGATGTAGTCATAGGGGTGGAACAGCTAGATGGGATGTGTGTGAGTGTGTGTGTGTGTCTGTGTGTATAAAGGGTTGTGTTTTATGTGGGGGTCTGTAATGCAAATCAATGATCTCCTTCAGTGCAGAGCAGAGCAGCACAATGTCTGCACACCTGTCCATCATTCAACATCTTCTGTTCCACCTCTTCAAGCTGGCTGGAAAAGAAAAAAATCACTTCAGCTCACAGTGACGGGCTCGGGAGCAGGAGGAGGGGAGTGAATCGGTTTTGCTCATAGGCCCGGCTGTTTGCCCTCTTTTCTTTATACTTGCCATGAAGACCATGATATCAGATCTACACTTACTAAATTGGAGCATTGGAGACCAGAGATTTCCAATGCGACCTCAATTGCACCACGACGGTGTCCCCGGAAAGTTTCATTTCACTAAGACGAGGGGGGAGAAAAGAAGGGGAATTGACAGTGTCTTTTGTACCATCACGCATTGACAGCGAACAGTGACGACACTTGGGCGTAGGTGGCTCCAGCTGTACCCAACAAGCTCTCTTCAGTTCATTGGGGGTATTTTCACTTATAATTGGGGTAGCTTTCATCTCGCCTGCCAACAGGCGTAGCGGTGAAGGAGAGCACCAACAGGGAGCTATCACTTCCCCTATTTCCTGGCCCCAGACAAAGGCATCCAGGCAGGCAGCCCTGCTGAAGATGATGTATTTCTGATCAAAGAGCCTGGAGTTGTCAGCAGCCCGGCCTAGCGCGGCAACCTGATTGCTCCTGGATAGATTTGTCCCTTTGATCAGAGCAGACTCTGACTGCAGGCACTGTTTATGCAAAGAAAAGATGGCAGGGAGAAATCTACCCGGTGTTACGAAGTTGGGCTGGGGAAGAGAGTTTAGCTGCAGGATATGTTGGTTCATACAATATTACAAGATTAGATCTGTTGTAATTACCGTTAATGAGATAACATTGCAAAAAAAATAAAATAAAAAACGGTTTCTGCAACTTGTTGCCATGACGCTTTTATGCCAACAACCAAAAAAAAAAAAAAATCTTACTTATGTTAGCCTTGATTATCTGATAGACCCCTGCCTCTAATTACAGCAGCATAAATCAGATATATGAGCAAGATAATGGAATGTACTTGAAGGTCTGCCGTTTCTGCAACACGATCTGCGAGTTTTACTGCGCAAACATCTTTCACATAATGCAAATAACCGCCGGCTATGATTTTATGTGGACTGGAAAAAGGCACGTAATTTTGTCATAATAAATTGATGCAAAATCTCAAGGCTAGAGTTAAGATTTAGCTGTACAAATGTGCTGCAAAGAAATATTAATGCCATTAGTCTAGAGCGATGTACCTACAACTCCCAACGGCAGCTTTGGCCGTGTTTTCGCTTACGAGAACGGACTCCTTATGTCTACAGACAAGGGTTTGAATGCTAACATGTCAAACAAACTTGACTTTGAAAACACTCTGGAGTGTTGGGATGAGGTTGAACTGCATCTGTTCCCCATATTTGCATTCATGGGTGAATTTAAATGCCACATTTAGTCTTTTAAAGGACTAAAGTGCTTACATTCATTTAATAGGTGCATGTTTAATTAGAGCTGTCAGAATATGTTTTTAGTGTGGTAAAATCTCTTAGTTTCCCACTGCTCACTTCTGGAAAAGTTCATGCGATCTCTTCCAGGAAAAGTCTGTTTTCTCTGCTGTCGCGTTAAACATTAAATAGTCCTGCTGAGCTAGCTGGGTCCTGCGAGACGTCAAAGTCAAGGTCATTTTGTGGATGCAAAGTACCTGATCTGTGGTTTTAAATCTCTTTTATTCATCTCCACCCCCCCCTCGCTTCATTCCACTGGTGACAGGTGTTATTTAAAGGAGATCGGGGCTCACACGCTGTACAGTATGACCACAGTTTAAGTCCTGGAAAGAGGGCCGGGCGGTTATGTAAGCCGTGATTAACATATCTGACGGCTGCATTTGGGTCAAACAGTGATGGGTAATTCAGGTCATTTCTGACAGCTGATGAAAACAGAAATCATCATGGCGGGCAGTGGGCGTAATTATGTATTTATGAGTGCAAGAGGACCTTGGGGGAAGCAGGCAGAAGAGATGAGCACACACAGAGTAGAGCCTGAGTGCTACTGTAATGACAGCTCATTTCCCTGTGCAGATGTTTTTCTCGGCTCCGCGCGAGGCTTCTGCGGGTCCCACCAGTTTACGGTACCTGCCAGCCTGGCCTTTTATGGACAATACAAGAGGGTTAAGTGTTGTATTATTAAGGGCTGAATTCTCTGCTGAGATCTCAGCAAAGGAAAGAAAAAAAAAAAAAAAAAACCTACAGCAGGTTCTACCCAAAGGGCCCTCGGTGGCAGCTTGTTTGTGTTGTGAAAAACACTGCTGGGGCTTAGGCACATTTAAAGATGCATTTGATGTTGAATATGGGGTTAATGCATAAATACATACATCAGACTCCTGCACTGAAGGGCCCTGCTCCTTTCGGCATCATCACATTGTTCTGAATACTTAATTCGTCAGAAAATATATACATATGTATTTATCATTTCCCAGTAAATGATGCATTATTGCACAGCGTGCACAATTTGCATTCGTATCCTTAACCCCTGCGTACTGTTGAATGTGGAACACAATAGACTGTGAACTGGAAATGGAGGATGGGGGAAGCCGGATGCAAATAACCTCCGAGTTAAATCAAAGCCATCCTGGAATCAAACCCCCAGCATGGCTCTCTCCTTTCTCTGTCAATCTGCTGTGACATTTGTGATATGGGCAACACTTTCAATCCGCGGCTGCCTACTCCATTGGCCACGTAAAGTTTAATGAGCACCTTTTGTGGAGTGATATGAATAATGTATACATTACGGAGCTTTAAAGCGCCTATGGTGCATCTGTCTCCAGGATGGACGGAAGCCACAGAGAAGAAGGACCAGGGAAAATTAAAAAGCCTGGGGGTAAAGGAGAGAGATAGAAAAAGGGAAAAGTTGAAGGCAGCCACATTAATTTGAATGCCTCAGTATGCGCTGCTACCAATGCAAAATAGAACTCATCAGCAAAGGCATAGAAATGCTGCTCTGTGACATGGAGAAGAAGAATGTTCTCTCGGAAGCTGCGCAGCATTTGAAGGAACTTAAATAGTATCAGACAGTATCAAACTGTTTTGTTCCAGCAAAGGAAGAGACAGAGATGCAGCTTATTTTGAAAGACAAGCTCACTATTGTGAAGGCAAAGACCTTAATAACCGCATTTCAATGTTCACATAATATGCAGACAAAATTTGCAAGTATTCCACAGAATTTAAAGTCTGGCGTTTAAAGTTTGGGGTCTTTTAGTCATTTTGACTGCAAGCATCAAAACAACGGTGGACTCAAACGTCGCATTCCTTGTAGAATACAAACACCACCTTTGAAGAAGACTCAAGTTTGGAGCTGAAATTTGGGGCTGAAAATGTATTTGAACTTTTAAAAAGCAGTTTTTATGGCTTGTTATTTTTAATTCGTAAGAATAATCTCCTGTCAGGGATAAGAGGAGGTTAATTGTTGCATGCACTTGAGTTTTTTTTTTTTTTTCTCCTCAGAACATACTCTAAAAGCCTCACTGAAGGAGAAGGACTCAGGCCTGTAACGTCAGAGGGCTTCACAGCCATAGCTCTTCCCCAATCATCGTGAACCCCTCAGCCCAGCGCAAAAAAAAAAAAAATCAGGCGGCAGCTCCCCCTGCTCCAGGCCCTCCCCACCCTAATTCAAATGATTGGTGGGCCTCTATCTTCTCAGAGATCTGCTCCCCTGTTGAATAAGCAATGGAACCTTCCCACCTCACTTGTCTATGCCGAGCGGGCTTGGGCGACTCTTCCCTCCTATACCCCCCCCCAACCCCCCGCGTCTCTCCCCTCCTAACCCCAGTATCCATCTGCACAGATTGACCCCCCTCACCACCATCACCCTCACACTCCCCTCTCAGCCCTCGCTCCCAGCCGGCTCGAGCACACAAAAGAAGGCTTCGGCTTAGTGGCCTTGTGATGGATGCATTTTCATAGGCCAATCTCTGTTATCTTGGTGAAACAGGTCTCAGCCTCCATTCTCTCAGGGCTTTACAGTATTTTCTCTGCCACTCACCCCACCCATGCCTTTCCTTCATTTTTCTCTCACCTCCTCCCTCCACCCCCCCACCCCCCGTGTCCTCCTTCCCCATTTTCTGAAGGTCACTCATTAATGCTCCTGAGCATTGACGCTGACCCCGTGACCCTGAGCTTGAAAGCCTGGTCCTTTCATATTGAGCAACCAAGCCCGCGTCCCAGCATTCTCACCCAGGTCAGTGCGAGGCGGCGTGGATCACCCCCCCCCACCCCATCAAGGTCAAGGACCAGCTGACATAGGGCCCCAAAACAATGGGAGGCCCTTCCTCTTTGCATCCACATGGACACCCCCTGGGATGTTCCCTCTTTAGATTGATTGGCTATGCGGAGCATCTCTGAGTCAATCAATTTCATTTATTTAATGCAGATGAGACAAACTTGAGAATTTACCCAGGAAATTGAAAAACGTGACAAATAATGATCCCGTCAATCACAATTCAGGTGTAAATTCCGGTTTTCTGTTGCGTTTATCAAATATTGCCCATTATTTTTAAATCAAGTCCTATTTTTTTTTTTTAAATTAATGTCCTTCCAACTGTTTAATGAATTTATCCCGTTTCTATCCGGTGAAATCTCTTTATTTAATTGTAGATTAGGAATAGGAAAATTGTATGTAAAGCGCACTACGGACAGTCTCACTTTCAGCTTATTTGCCAAGTGGATTACAATGACAACATTTCTCGAGTAAATAAAACCATCTATCAAAACTTGCCTTCAGTCCCAATGTAACAACCTTGGCTCATCCCAGGCAGAAATCGTGGTGTTAAAACACCCTCCACCATCAGCTCCATCATTTTTTTTTTTTTTTTTCGCTCACGCTGCAGTTTGCTCCCTCCTCATTTCCCTGCTGTGGCCTCCATGTATCATATATCTCTCTGTTTTTCCTGCGTGGCTCTTTTTGGGCCTGGGGTCAAGGGGTGAAATAAAGCAGACCCCCATTTTGAAGCTGACAGGGTCTCCAACGTCTGAACCCGAGGGCAGCGCCTCCCCTCCCTCCCTGCCCAGCCCCAGCCTGACAGAGGCCGCGTCCGACAAAGGTGCAGTTTGTTACAAGCTTCCAGGGGAAAAAAAAAAAAAGAAACACTACAGGGAGGGTTATTTGGTGTTCCTTTGACCCCTTAAGCCCTCCGAGATGAAAAGGCTTTCAGTTTTTACCAGACAAGGAAGACCACTTCAGCACAGAACCACTAAGGGCTTCAAAGCTCAGCAGAATTTTTAATCGGAGACAAATTACTGTATATTGTGGTGTGCACTGCGCACCATTGCCGCAGTCTGAGCGAGCAAAAGGAGCAAAAATAGCATTATCCTAGCAGGCGGGGGAATGAAGCTTCCGTGTCCGCTGTCTTTTTAAATCAGGAAGAGGTACTGCTCAATTACGAGAAGAGCATTTGTTGTTGTGCAGGGAACAGCGCGATGAACTTGCATGTGTCTGCTGTCCTAAATCATGCAAGCTGGAGGTAAATACTAGTACCACCGTGCTGTTGGAGGGCACAGTCGGCCTTATAAAAACATATCTATCATTTACAGCACAAGGGTAAGAGGGAAAAAAGCCCATGAGCATGCCATGCCTTCTGCCATTTACTAAACATTTTATCAAATTTTACAAAGGCTGCTTAATATTTAAAGCCTCGGTCATGCAGCCTAATGGTGCAGGGCAGGAATAAGCTATTCAGAGGTCAATTGTTTTATTAAGATTAATGAAGGGGAGCAAGAGGGTACATCATATCTGTACTGCCTTCCCTCTTTCTCTGAGCGCCGGTGAGGCATATTAAAAGAAGCGAGTAAGGTTTGCCACTTAGCTTATCTACATAAGTGGCTTACGGATGTATTTGTACAGGACGTTTTGGGTGGGTTTTTTTTTTTTTTCTCTCCCACCATCTATTCATTTTTCATCAAGCAACGAACTTACTTGCCTCACAGAATACATCAAGGAAAGCCTCGGTTCGTTTTACACCTCGCCAACATTCAAGTGTGCCAGATTAGCATTGAAGGGAAAAGGCAGACTGTGCAGTTTTTGATGTTATTATATGCTGTAAAGCCATGTAAAGTGTGTGAGTAATCTTTTTTAATGCCATTCTTTATTATTTAAACGAAAATGAGCAAGGCCCTTTTTTCTCATCTGGGAATGGCAACCTGATTGAGTTACTGACCTGTGTGCTATTAAAAAAGATGAGGAGATATCACAAATAAAGTGTTGAATTATTTAATTCTCTCTCTTTTTTTGCTGATGTGACATTACGGCGGAATAGTTTCTGGGAGGAATGACGGGACATGCTGGGGAAACAGTCTTAGTGTGTCTCTTGACACATGCAGATGTTACGCTGGGGTTTAAAAAAAAAAAAAAAAAACTAAAAAAAATGCAGAGCATGCATTTGCATGACGATCCACAGCTGCACAGTACCTGTGATTAATTACCCTACATGCCACTGCAACAGTCAAACATAGATCAGAGGAGGCAATTTGATTCATGGGCTTTGGAAATTGGGTGGGAAGCTCGAAAAACAAAGATGTCACATGACAGCAGGTCCAGCGGGGTCATTTCCTTTCCAATAAAGTGCCTTTTTTTTCTTTAGGCAGAGCAGAATGTGGACAGTGTTTTCAGGGGCCATCTTCAACCACCATCCTTGCAGAATGCAAGCCTTTCATGTGTCAATCACCGTCTTCTTCATGCGCCTCACATGTCGACCGGCCTGGGAGTGCGTCGGGGCTGTGGGTGACCTGGAAAGGCCAGGTTAGAGAGCTTTGGAGCACACTGTGAGAGCAAGAAAACAACCTGCGGCTGAAAAGTTAGTGGTGCACTTGAGAAAATTCCATAGATTGTAGGCCCTCAAAGCTTTCAGGTCCCAATGAACCAATCTCAGGATTCCCATCCTGCTGATGTTAGTTATGGTTTTACATTAAGTACTATTTGGTACCTGTCCAATGAGGAGCTTATATTATAGCTCATCTGCATTATCAATTACCAGAGAATGTTTTTGTAGCTGTAAAGAGAACAGAGTATGTGCCTAAACTGTCTGGTGGTGAGTTAAGTTGATCGTGTGGATAAAAAACTAAAAACAATTACCTGCACTTTCTACTTTTACAGTAAACCTCTCTGTATCCTTAAATACCGGGTAGTTCATATAAAAAACGTAAAGAATCAAACTTTGGTAGATCCTGGTGTGATCATACTGGGTGAAGATGGAGTACAGAACTGTGCAGGTGTTTTTAATGCTGTGATTGAACTTCCAGGATAGATGTTTGAGTTTGCTTTGCAAATATTAATGAGTAAAAGCCAAACCCAAATGTAGGTCTGGGACCATTCATATGTAAATGATCAATAATTCTGATTGCGGGAGAGGGAAGATTGCCGGTATGATGTCGACTCTAATGAGTCCACCTGTTGGCATCCCGCAGAAAACAATTTTCCACTTGAAGAAACATTGCATATGTAAACTCACATTAAATGTAAAAGCAGTGAAAGGTCTGCTGCGCCGTGGCAGCTGCAGCCCAGAATTATGCAGCATCTGGTAATAAGTTGAACACCAAACGTACAAAACAACTCTTTTCCTCCAAAGAAAAAAGTAGCTTGTCTCTATTCACAAAAGAGAAAAAAGTTGCACAGAAAGCCTGGAGCATCATTTTCTATTGCTGTGAACTTATTGAAATTTGAAACTGGAGCTCAGACCGAGACGCCCAGAGTAACTGATGTTGCATTTATTAGATGTGTATGGCTCACTGTTGGGAATATAAAAACCTGTGAAGTTCGAACTATGCGGAGCACCACAAAAATGGAATATGGGGTGTTTTGTTTCTGCGCTGCAGCTCACTTCAAAGGCTTGTCCTGAAAATGAGGAGGACAGTTATCGATCCAATCCTTCAGTAAATCAGGAACTGATAACTGGACACTGCAGAATGCACTTTTATGTCTTCTCACTTTGAAGCTCTCCACACCCCAACCTTAGAGAGGGCTGGTTGTTTCAGCACAGCGCCTCTTAAATGTTTAAAACACACACTTTCACTGGAATTCTGAATTGGCATCAGCAATTTCAGGAACTTGTATTACCAATTTATTTTCCTGGATACATCTATTTTACCACCACAAAGCAAAGTTCCGGAAAATTTAGTCAAATCAGTCTGATAATGTATGAGGCAGTAGTAGAGCAGCAGGATCCACCATAATCTTGTTCCTTCAACTTTTAATGATTTTTCATTTTCCCCAGCATGTGTCTTTAGTCTCGGTTGTTTCAAGTTACTGAAATTACCCACTGAATTTACTTAAGAGCCCGGACGTCATCGTCTGTCCACAAGCTGCTTTTCTTTTGCTCAGTTTTCCCAAATAATCAAAACACAAATAAAGTGAAGCTTGTATAAATAACAAACAAGGCAGCAAGTGTGTTCCACCAATCAGCATTCCTCAGCATACAGCCCCACCCCTCAAGAATTCCAGGGAATCTGCAAAGTCCTATTTTTTTGTATGGGAACATTTAGAGCTGAGGAAAAGATTCCTTCTGGGTAATTTTTTGTGAATATGAGCTGAGGTTTTTTTTAATAAATTGCGGGTAAATGATAAAAGTTCCTGTGGAGGAAAATGGGCTACTCTGTGTTCCCAAATGGCATGTTGTTCTGAGCATAAATATAAATGAGTGGGCACAACCAAAAGCTCTTGTCTTTTCTGTTGGAGGAGGCTGAACAGGTTCCAGAGCAGTTCAGGTGTGACTGAAAGGAGAGGCCTGGCCTTTTTGTCTCTGCGCTTGCCATACTCTCCAAACCATCACTCTGATGATCCCACCAGGGCCTCTTTAACCCCCCAACATCTGTCCCACTTTACCACTCAATTGGTGGAGAATCCCCTCGTATGACGGGTACGCCGCAGCACTGCACAGCGCTCAGAAACTGCTTCCAGACATCTCCGAGTGCTGTCACGTGTAATTTTGTGCATTCGTTCTCCCGTTTATTTGTCTACAATTTTCCACAACTAAGCACAGGTGTGTTTGCATGATCACTACGAGTGTATTTACACCAATAAAGCATACAAAAAAAAGAAGGCAGTGCAGCTTGGAAGACAATATTTACACTTGCATAAACTGTTTTCAGTGCCCTGAAAAGCATTTGTTTCCACGAGTCATGGTGAGATGCAGCTTTTTCAATTTGGATGGCAAACTTTTTCACAGTTTTATTTATGGATGTGGGACTAAATCAACCACACAGGGTCCAAACAGGAAGCTGAGTGAATCTGCAACACCATGGTGCCATGTAAGACAACATAAACTCATTCTAATCCAAAACAGGATGCTATATATTTTGTAAAGGATGTTTGGAACAGCCAGAACATTGTAACCACACGGCGGTTGTTCCCTTTGGGAGAGAATACCCACCTCCATATGTTTGACTGTTAAGTGTAGGCTTCTGCTGTCTGTTGCAGAGTGGATTTCCACCCTCTAACTAGACAAGAGGGACCAGAGCAAAGAGACAGACAGACAGATGGACAGACAGACAGACAAGAGAAGTCAACAGGGCTGCACAGTCAGTGGGTCCAGAGTGTGTGAGCGAGGGACAGGACGGAGCTCTATTTACACCGTCTGTGTGGAATGAAAAGCAGTTTTGGTTTGTCAGTTTTCTGACTAGCGTCATGAACCGGGAGATGCCCACGGCTGCTCGTTCTACTCCGGCGCAGTCCACTACCTGCCACCCCCCCATCCACCCCACCCTCCACCGTCTACTAAGGCAAAAGGAGGGGGAAAACACACAAATCCACACATGCATACACACACTGGGGGTCCCTCAGGTGTGTTTGTGTTTGTGAGCATTTGTTCCGAATCAGGCACCTGGCACCTTTGGGAGGGGGCAGGCTTCACCGATAGGCCCCACAGGACTGTCACATGTCTGGATGCAGACCGGTACCCATCACGGCAACCCGATCAGAAGCAAAAGAAAAGAACACCCCTCGAACCTCACAGTCCAATAAGCACTTTGCTTATTATCCTTGCACACAAGCACACACAGCATGAAAGCATATGAATATTTCTCCAGTGATTGAATATTCCAGACAGCAGCTTTCTTGTTTCGGGTTGGAATTTAAATTCACTGCTGGTTAAATTGGACCCTCTCTGCCGACTGCTGTAATACCCCATAGCAGGTATAATCAAAGTAATTACAACAACACACAGGTGTTCCATGCCGCACACCACTGCACATGCAACACAAGTCCGTGACAGAGCAGGGAATAAACATCTCTTTAAAAAAGGAGGAAAAATAATCAAATCATGTTCCATTACAGCTACTTTATCAGCAAACATGAAATGCACAAACAAATTGCATTTTTTTTTTTTTTTGTCCAAGCGTGGACATTTTATGCGCCATCTCTTCAAGATGCTTTGCTCCCACTTTGCCGTTATTATAATTTAAATCTGTAAGAGTGAATTATAGAGGAATGGCATGATTTTTTCAAGCTCCACGCCGAAGGAGAAGCAGATGGAGCTACAAGTGCTGCCAATGGGGCTCTCTCAAAATAAAAACCCATCATTATTCTATCTACAAGGGTTTTTTACTTTCCACTAAAATGGACAAAAAAAACACCTAGAAATCCAGTCAGCTAGGGGTACCATTGGTTTATTTGGCTAGGATGGGGCAGCAGACCAGGAGGGGGGGGAAAGCATACAATCACATTAAAAGCTCCCCCATCTGCATCCTCCAAATCTCATTTCTCTGGAAAAAAAAAAGAGAGAGTGGGGGCGGGGGGTGTCAAAGAAAAGAGAAGGTGCAATTACCACAAGCATAGTCTGAGGGATCAACTTCACTTCAAAGAGGCCCGGGCCCTGTGTCCCATGTTCCACACAGCCCCGAGTATCGGCTGCGCGAGTGGGTAAACATGAGCAGATCACAAGACTTTTAATAGCAGCCAGATCTGAAGAGGTCTCCACCTTGCGCCTCCCTGCCCGCCTCGAGACTCTCAGGCAAGCTCCTGCCTGGGAGGAACGGCTTCTTCCCTGCACATTCAGCTACTTCACGTACAAGTGCGTGCGCTCGGGCGCTGCACACAGCTCTCCCTGGTTCTGTGGAGGAGTGCACTAAACCAACAGCCGCCATGCAAAAACAGAAACGCGCTGTTCAAGACTTTCCCTATCGGAGGGGTAAAACCGCAACCGCGAGTCCTTTGGCGCAGCGTGGAGACAACAGTCGCAGACAACACTGCATCTATCTGCGCTGCTGAATTATTACAGCGCTCGTTTTGAGACTTATTGCCAAGAATTATCTAGTTCCAGTATGTGGCCGACTTCGTGAGGGAGTTTTCATTCATCTTTTTTTTTTTGACAAGAGAAAAAAAGCAAAAACAAAAGACGCTTCTCTGTGTGAGCCCTCCCTCCCCGAAACCGGCTGTACCAATCCGAAGCTATGTCTACTGTATGTGAAGTGCATTTAACGCCCACTAATCTGTCATCACTGGATAAATACGATAAGGATAGCTAAGAGTCCCCTGACGGTATCGCAGGCCTGACGGCTAAACAGGATTAAACAGCTTTATGCAAAGACCGAATGGCAATATTTTACTACAAGGATAGGACGGAGCTGACCCCTCCCCTTTACGTAAACACAGCATAGGTTACTTGCCGGTAAAACTGATTGTTTTTCATTATCCATAGGCTATTTTCAATCACATGACAGGGTTCAGAACCCCGTGTCAGTGCGCATTCATTCTGTTCAGATGTCATTGAACAAGACGCTGGGTCCCTACCAGCTTCGTCTGTGTGAGGGGGTTACGCTGCATGTGACCCCGCACTCTGACCTCCCCCACTGGGGCGACAAAGGGAGGGAGGGGGCTGTCCCTGGAGGGATCAATAGAGAATTACATTAGCATACATGATGTATATCAAAGTAAATCTTGGGCCAGCGTGTCTTCTGCATTGCTAATTCTGTTAGTCTCAGTACACTGTGGATTTGAAGCAGGACTGGCAGTTGTTTTTTTTTTTTTTTTTCTGTGTTTTTTTTAAACCAATAACCTTGGGGACATAATCAACTGGGAAGGCTGACATCTGTTGGCCGGGACCTGTAACTGCAGCCGAGTGGAAACCTTGTCGAACACGCAGGGGGCAGATGTGAGCGGGGTGCTGCAGCAGGAGCTGCCCTGGTAGAACAGTGCAGAAAACACTTAAAGAGACACAAGGGGTGAAACTCTCGAGTCTTGAACAAGATGAAAAGATGCCTCCAGGCTAACCTCACAGCTGAGGCGGAATCTTCCTGAGTGCTTTTCGTGTGTCTTTCTCCTCGGATGTCATTTGTGAAGAGACTAAAGCCCTTCGTGCCTGTGTGAAACTTAATTCCCCGCTCTGTCCTTGAGCAGTAAACTCTCACCCCTTCCATGGCAACTGAGAGTGACCCCCTCCATTTACAAAAAAAAAAAAAAAAAGCGCACACACACAAGCATAGCTCCGCTCACCTCTCTGACTCCCTCCACGCCAGATGTTACTTTTCGTCTGTGATTTATCACGCGGTTTAGATAAGGGCAAACAAATAGTCGCTGCAGTTATAACTGCAAACACCGCTTTTCTGCTGAGCTTATCGCAGGTCACATACAAAGTTAGAGACGGGACAAGGAAGCGCAGAAGGGGCAAAAAGGAAAAGTCCAAATTGCATTTTTCAAAACACAACAAGCCCTTCTGCTCGCATTCAACCGCGACTGAGCACAGACGCGACCCCCGGCCCTGACCTGTAGGAATGCATGCGCTCTGCGCAGGGCAATTAGCCGCCTAGCCCCTTTAGCTCCGCTCACACAGAAAGCTCATTGTGATAAAGCCCGCTCGATGTTTGCTGACAAACGTTATCTCCCATCCCCTCTCTCCCCGGGCCTCGGGTCGGGTTGAGCCGCCACCGCTCTTTGCAACGATTTAAGGGAGCCATATGTTTTTCAAGGAGCTGTTTGCACAGTGACCACCGACCACACAGGGGCCGGGGGGGCACGGGAGCTGTTTGACATATAAATCTCGACGTCGGCAGCTTTTATCTGCAACCACGACGCCTTTTTTTGTTTGTTTGTTTGTTTGTTTGCTTGCTTGTTGTTCAAATCTCCGAATGTCATGGGACAGGATGATAAGAAGGAGTAAGGTGGGGTTTTGTCAGGGGGTGTCGATACAGCTGTGAGAAAAGAAGGAAAAGAAACACTTATCTTGTTCGTGTGCATGCATGTGCATTTCGAGTAGGTGAGGTGATAAAGGAGAATATTCCTCAAGGAGGATCAATAGTTGTTATTCAGGCCTGCGCGGGTCCCTCTATAGGAAGCCTCGACACTGTCCTAAGAGTCTGCTGGTTGTATTGATTTTAATTTATTTTTAACTTAGTGATGGATATGGAACATGTCACGAAAGAGAGGCATTGGTCAAATAATTACCAACATCTATTCATTAATTGGGAGGCAAAAGAGATAGACCACTCAATATTCATTAAGGCCTGCAAAGACTTTGCAAATGTGCTGTCTGACACAAGGGTGTCAGAAAAATATGTCGATCCCGTAATCACGCCATGCAGATTCGCTCCTGTAAAGTCGACACAGTAGTTTTCAGTGAAAAAGGGGAAAATAAAAGCATTTTATCTCCTGATTTTATTGTATCTATTGACGAAAACTGAAAAAATCTATATATAGTTTTCTCATCTCAATGCCAGGACAGGACATTTTCATGCAGAAAACAGTCAGCACTTGCTGAAAGTCTTACAAAGTGGATCCTTGGTTAATCCCTCCACAATACAAGTTATGGAAATCAACCTCAAAATAATGAGAGGCGATTAAATTCAAAGGCTGTAAGAGTGATCTAATTAACAGAGCATGTGAAAGTGATCAGACAACAATGTTTTGGAGTTGCAACCCTGGAAGTTTTTGGCCTGTGCAGAATACAAATTAGCATCCAGAAGTTCCAGAATCAGCACTCTTGTCATAAAGTATATACTTAAAGTATATAAAGTATATACTACATCATCAAAACACTCCTAACATGCGGTATTTTATTTTCAAGGCTCTTAGCTGTGGTGCGTTAGAAGTCAAACTGACCACAGTCCCTGCTGGGCTCTCTCAGACAGGCACCTGTGATTATTGAGTACATTCAAAAAAAAAAACTAATTATCTTGAATTCAAGCTACCGCTTTGCCCTTTGAGAGAAACAAACAGCTGACGAAAGGCTGAATAATCACATGGGGGAAATTAACTCGGCGTAGTTGTTTGTGATTTGTTTCAACAGTTTTTAGACTTCCTAAGTGCTAAATTGCGCAGCCAATCACATGTTTTGTGTGTGATTTACAATGTAAAACTGTGACGGGGCCTGTGCGAGTGCATTCAAAAAGGGGCCTTTTGTGACTTTCATTTGCTATAGGCCTAATGTAAATGGTAACAGGGTAGACAGCCCCCCGGTCAGTGCTCTTCCACAGCTGAGTAACTGGAGAGTGGAGAGGGAGGGCTACTGCACACGGCAGGAGGGCCAGGCCAGCAGTATTAAACACCAAGACAAAGTAGATTTTGTTTTCTCCACGCTACAATGGCCATGTTTACTATCCCTTTCTGTCTGTATAATTTAGCTTCCCCAAAGAACAATGAATGAAATCTTTCATTTCTCAAATATGGCAATTATTTTAGACAACATGAGGACAGTGAGAGAGAATATAAAACCACAATAATTCAGGCTAGAGGTATCAAACATTTATATTCTGATAGCATAAAAGAATCTTATGGATCCAAACATAGAACCTTGTGGGACCCCTGAACTGAAGTTGTTATACATGGAAGACCTTGTTGGAGTTCCACTATGCTAATTAAATTATTCAATCTTAGAACAAGTTGTGAAAGCTGAGAGCATTAAATGGAGCCCTGTGATCTATGTGTTGAGATAAGAACCTCATCTCATTTCATCAGAAGCTCGTTTGTAACTTTGACTGAAGCTGTCAAAGTCAGGAAAGGTGGTCGGATGATGCCTGATTGATGTTGGCGCTCTTATGTAATTGTTAAAGATAGGTCTTAATTTAGCTCGAGTTTGCTGGCGTCTACATGTATGTGGGAAAAAAGTCACAATGACATTCACAAGCTTTGTGGATTTGAATTGTGTGTGTGTGTGTGTGTGTGTGTGTGTGTGTGTGTTACACATCTCATGCCACATTGCAGCCTTCTTTTCCCACACAGTCTGGGCCAAGGTCGTGGTTAAGTTATGATTACACTATGATGCACTCAGCAGAGACACGTAATAAAGAGGTCTCTGCTGAACCGTAAAACTGTCAAGATATATCACAAAAGTGCCAGATTCGCCACGCATAACATTGCAACAGATAAATAAATAAGACTCCCTTTCTTCCACTCTCCTCTTTAAGCCATAAAGCCCCTCCACTTGACAAAGGATGAGCGCTGCATTTAATGAATATACAACATGGTCTACTGTACATGCGCGGTGGGGAAAAAATGTACAACAGATCTAAAATCTCTGGGCTCTGCTTTTTTTGCTGTTCTCAGTAATGATCAATTATTTGGCCTCAAACTGGTATTTCTTCACTGCACAGTCACCAAAGAGAATTCAGTGCTTTCATCCACAGCTGCTGGCCTGCACCACTTGTTATTCGCTGATGTACCAATCTGAGGGAGGGCCTCTTTCTCAAGGATTATGAGGATTCTACCTGTGGCACGCATCTGTTTCTCTGTTATAAATGTGCATTAAGCTGTGGAAATAAGCTCTAAAGCGATATTCTAATGCCTTGTAATATAATCTGATCTTAATAAATGTGTATTTTTCCACATTCATGGTGCAATTTCTTCCCCCATTGAATCATAGTCCACTAGCATCCCCCATTGTCACATTTTAATTTTATTCGCACATTTATTAAAAAAAAAAAAACCACAAGCAAACCATTTTTTTCCCTCTTTATGGTCGCTATGGGGACAAAGACATGTGACACATTGCCACACTCTGTTTGAAAGCACGACAATCAATCACACTTCACCACAGGGAAGCTGCACTTTGGTCCAATTTTTAAGCCTACAAGCCCCCCTCCAACCACCCACTCCCCACCCTCAACCACACTCGTTCCACAATCCACTGGTCTGACAGAGGGAGGCAGCCCAAATGCACCATTGGTGCTGAGGTTTAGCTGGGCCAGTATGCCCTGGGTATTATGTTTCAAAGAGGAGCTCACATGGGTCTATTTTTTTTTTTTTTTTTTGTAACACCCACAAAAGTCCCTTCTTTTTTCCTTGTTTTCAAGGTTTTCAATCAGGCAACTAGAATTGTTGCATCCAAAGTTTGGGGGACATCAGGAGAGGTCATTTGAGCAATGACAAGAAAAAAAAAAAGCTGTAGGGGGGTGGTGGGGAGCGGGGGGTATGAGTGAAAGAGCAGAAAGGAGAGAGGTTCTGGGGGCAGGTGAAAGCTGTTGGAATACAAGGTGGCGATTAGGAGAAAGTGGCCCTGTGTGAGGCAAGAGGAACATCTGTGCCTATTACCACAGCACACAAAAGACCAGGAGGAGGGGGAGCTGGAGGAAAACCACGGTCTCCTACATGTGCAGGGCCCCACTAAACACCACACGCTTGATTTCAATGGTCCAATTTGAGGCTTTCAGAGCCGCCCGTCATTAGCATTTGAAAAAGCAAGGCAGGAGCCGGCTCAGCGAGTAACTCGTGGGCTGGAGGAGAAGAGTGACTTAAGGAGGGTGAAGAAGAAGAACATGGACCCCCCCGCCAACCCTCACTGACCCAGCCAGTGCGGTACACACTTACAGGCACAGGTCTGTTCAGTGGGTGATGTGGAGTCACCTTAGATGTTTATTCTAATCTTAGAAATAGAAGAGAGGAAACCGGAGAAAGGAGCACAGGTCCTGCCAATTCCAGATTCAGATTAAAAAAAAAACAGAACAAACAGCATCCACACATGCAAAACACCCCCATTTACCCCCATGTTCTTCTTCTTCTTCTTAACAGTTTGTATTTTATAGAACAAACTGGCCTAAAAGTCTTTTTTTGGCTTCCATATGCAGAGTAAAACATTAATAAAGCAGCATTGTGGGCCTGAGCAGCTCCTAGTGTATAACTCTTATTTTTAAACAATTTCTGGCCAAACCTATCACAAACAGAAAAGCCTTGATTAGAATCACAGAACATTTGTACCATTCGTACAAACCTCTCATCTATTGACCACCGGATTCTAATCAGAACTGCCTGATTAGCTCAGGAAATATCGTTCAGGGGGACAAAAGCTGAACATTCCCCCTGGTGATCCTCCAGCCCTGGTGGTGCTGGGCTTTCAGGGTTTCCAGGGCTTTCAGGCCAGCGCACAAGTGGCCGTTGGTTGCTTGGATGGGGGCAGGGTCAACAATCTGGCAGAATAGTATTACATCACCTGCAGGCATCTTAAGGGTTGAGTCACTGAGACATTCAGGGTTCCTCCCGGAGATGTCGCTACAGTGGGTGTTTTTTTTTTTTTTTTTTATCAGCTCAGAACCTGTAGATCATCCTCTGCTGCTGTGACGATTCAAAATCTATTCATGCTTCTGAGGGAAAAAGAGCTTTCTGCTGCTGCACAAGTGTTTCCATTGTGTCCGACGTGCTGCCCCAGTGTGTCACTACACAGGCAACAAGTCTGTGCAGTGGGAGGTGCAGTCAGTACAGTTCCTCTTAAAACACCCAACCGTGAAAGAAAGTGAGGAGCAGGTATTTTAAATCCAGCCTGCGAGCTAAAAACTGCCGTTATTTTACCACCAGAACTTTTCCTTTAAAGTCCATCATTTAAATAGCTGCACACTGCTGGAAGGAGAAGCAAAGCAGTCAGTAAGGTTCCTCATTCTACGATACGATCAGCCTCTACTCTCTCCAAGTCGTTGTCTTGGCTGTATATCTTATATCTTATCATGAACTCACTCCCTGGCTGCATTTCAGCGTGGCGGATGGCTTTAAAACTGTGTCAACCTGGCTCAAATACAGCTAATGGGTGGCAAAAGCATGAAAAATAAAACACCCGTTCCGGTGAGCAGAGCATCAGACCTGAGTACTGGATTGCACTCAGTATCCAGGTTTTTTTTTTTTTTTTTTATCCTGGAATTGAAAACACTTGGGAAGAAGATGTATTACTTATTTAAACGCCACAAGGCATATATCTGTTTGCTTAAATATTCCAATTTATTCCAAGACGGTAAGTGCCTTGCTGAAGTGAATTATGGATGGTAAATCAAGACACTGAGTTATTAGTTATGACACCATAATGTTCTGTCTTTGTCAACATGTCTCTCTCTGAGATTGCTGTATTTTAGCTGCAGAGTCTTGAGCGTGGTGAACGTCTGGCACTGGGACATTCTTACCGTCAACTCGTCAAATGATGAAGCTCAGGTGACGCATTTGCTCTAACTAATTGACATGATAGGATTTCCCTTCAGCATCACTTTCGGACAAACGGGCTGTTCGATGAATACTGATTTATCAATATTTCACTAATCCTGTTGCTGGAGGTACCGCAGCGTTTTACTGGGATATCAGCTGAGTCATACCCATAATTCCTGGGAAACACACCATCAGGAGCAGGTCCACATCGACCAGGTCAAGCCGCCTGCACTACACAGGACAGGAAGTGACACATTAGGGTCTCACCGCACTTCATTATTCAAGGGTCTTGGGGGCGGGAGCAGACCCACTTTAAAACAGTTTTGCACCTCCTGCTAACCAGAGGGGACCATGATCCACGAGGGTAAAAGTACTGCGGAGAACAGGAATCGCAATCTTGGCATCGACACAGAAAATTCCAAAACCCAATGCTTCCTGCCTGTTGATAAAATTGATTTCACAGCAAAAAAAAAAAAAAAAAAGGAAAAAAGAGTGAAAAATTCGTTAGAAGGGGATTTACAGTTGAGTGGAACACAAATCCTGAAATACTTCAAATTTGTTGAAAACTTGCTCTGGTTTGTCAGGACAACCCTCTCTGCAGGACTCATCTGTGAGAACAGCAACAGCACAGCGCAGGATCTATTTAACAGAAGTCTGTGGTTTCTCTTTTTTTTTAAAAAAAACCACAACTATTTTTGTGTAACAAGAACTTTTGAATGCAAGTCAAGCGTCCATGCGTCCATGTTTGCTTCCAAGCTATTGTGATTAAAATGCACGCATCTCTATGCTGCACAGCTGCAAATATTTCTGCATTACAGATGGAATCACAATAGGTGACAGCCAGTGGGAAATAAACAGGAGGAGACCCCCCCCCACCGGCACCCCTCCCCTTCTTCACTTTTCTTTACCATAAGCTTGAGCTAAATGTGTAGAGGCATAACAATACATTATGCATGTCAGAGAAGTAATTTCCTCCTATCTGATGAAATCCTGCATTAGTGAACATTAAAGCAGGTAGGTTCAAAGGCAGGGCTTTCACGCAACTACAGGGGGGGATTTTGAATCTACAGAGATCAACAGGGAAGAACAAGCTGCCCGTTAACTTGGATGGTGCTCTTGCAATCCGTCAGGTTTGTTTTCATTAGCGATGGCTGCAAAGTGGGTTTGGAAGTGAATATTAACAGGCTTCGGGAGGCGTGAATGTTTCATATGCCGCTGAGGTGATGCAAGTGGACCACTTTGTGCTGCAAAAGCACGCAGTCTGAAGGTCATCAGATCTAATTGTCAGCCGGACCGAGTCTCGACTGCTGCCCCAGATGACCACAGGAAGCCTCGTGTAAAGAAACCGCTGTCAGCATGTTCACCTTTCCAGTGATAAAGCAAAAAGGGAGTGTTTAAGTCAAGGTTGGTTGACCTGAAGGGTCACAGCATGAGCATTAATAAGAAGTCGCTCTCCCTCCCACAGATAGATATGAATACACACGCCTGCTTTGACAGACTGAATCTGTGCTTCACTGTCCACACTTACAGCGGGATAATGGTTATTTGCATCCTCGCAGATCGTGATCAATGTGCGCAGCTAACCCCACCACGAGTGCAGCGGTGCAGGCGCTGGCTCAATTCTCTCCCAGCATATGATGTAAATCCTCCGTGGTGCACATTTAATGTGATGCCATTGTACTATCGACATCCAGGGATGGACTGGAGGCCGATGCTGATTTGTTTAATATCTGGCTGAGAGAATTCTATTGACTTTCCTTTATTTCCTCATCTATTCACAGGATGAAAACATATCTTCCCACCCAGAAGCTTTGACCCAATATGCCTTTGAATGTTTTTCAGAAGGACACGGTCCAAATCACGTGTGCGTGCACATCTCTGTGTGCCTTATATGTTTGTAGGTATGTGTGTGTGTGTGTGTGTTAGCTCCATTCAGGACTTATATCGATATAAGCCAGGCTTAATCCTTTCACTCTGATGGCTTCAATGACAGCAGCACACCATCAGATAAGAGGTCATTGAACTGCAGCAGACAACTCTTCATTCAGAATAAATGGGGTGCACCCAGAGTGCACCTTACTATGTGCCACATTGCTCCGGTCATAATGAAAATGTAATGCATTTTAGGTTCCAGCCGCCATCACGGCCACCCAGCACTGCACCGATCCTGTTGATAATACTTGTGTAACTTGTTCAATTTGTTCCCAGACATGATCCTCACACAAAAGAAGAACCGCACTGTTGGGTATGTATAAATTTACTTGTTGGATTCCTTCAAAAAGAGATTCAATTCAGACAGTTTCTCTGAGCCTTCTTTCTGCATCAGGAGGGGAAATATCTGTTGTTTTTTGTGTGCTGTTTTGCTGTTGGCTGAAATTGGAAGGAAAAGTACAGTAGGTGCACCTTCTACATTCCAAATGTATCAACCTTGAGGCCAGTATGTGGTATGGTATCTATCAAAGTCGATGTCAGACTAATGTTCTTTCCTGCATCTTGGGCACAGCAGGACCATATGGAAGTGGAGATGTTTCCTTTTTTTTTCTCCTGGCTAACCAGTTGAGTTGAAAGGAGCCCGTATTGTGAAGTGAGTGGGGTTTTTTTTTTCTTCCTGCAAAAGAGCCGGGAAAAAAAAGGAAAAACATGTAATATCCACATGGCTTTCAGCTTTTCCTGTTTCCAATCCTACTGAGCAACATGAAAACCAGCAACCACGGTCGACTTTGATTGAAGCTCAGCTGAAACATGCTAATGCCCTGATTTTGTTTTCATTTGGAGCTGCTTGGCGGTGGCTTGTCGTTTCATTTTCGCATGCATCGAATCGCTCCGTGTGAACCGCCGCAACATGTGCTTCTGCCTTCTGATGCCTCACCGAGCACCTATCTTTCAGCAATCATCTGGGGACAGGGCTGGATGTTTATTTTGGCAGAAATCCCATCATGCATTCATGCTTATTTCCTTTGGTCTGAGAAGCGGCCCTGTGTGTCATGTTATACAAGAATGAAAAGAGCACGCATGCATATACAATACACAAGATCTCCACAGCTTCCACCTCAGAAATTGGCACTTATTTAAAAAAAATCTCTTCCGCACTGTTGTTGCTATTAGAAACCCTTTTGGCTCTATTCTATACAGCCTTGATGGCTTTAAGCCATTACAAGCCCTTTTTAATGGCAGGATGTTAATGTAGCACAAGAGAGATGTCCTCCATTGCATTTCCTTGATTTAAATTCAATTATCACTTAATAACAGTTAGACAATAATAATGAGGGGCACATGATGGAGGCGTGCAGTGGCTGTGCGGTGACATCTTTTGTTCGTTTTCTTTTTTTTTTTCGCCCCTTCCAGATTGGCAAGATAATGGCAAGGGCTGCTGCAAGGGGGGGGTCAGAAAAAGTGGAGCTTAGTGCGCAGGTTATCTTTCATAGTGTACAGGATAATCACAGAGTGGTGAGAGCTCGGGAGCAGCCGAGACATATCTTCTAAGAGATCAAGGTCAAAACAACTCAAAGGAAGGTGGAAATTCAGTTTCAAAAACACTCACAGCTGCCTGAAACATATTGATCTAGCTCCTCGCCCCCTCTACCTCTAAACTCATTTCTCTGATAGACTATGGTAGAAATACATTATTTTCTTGTCATGGGCACCACAATGGATCACGGTTAAGAATATATTGCACTTAGAGGGAAGGGGAGTGGGGGGTGACGTTAAGAGCACGATGTGCTCTATGTGGAGGAGCAATCTGAGGAGTGACCGCTGCAGCCGATGACCCGCCCCACACACACACACACAATCATACAAACACCCCCCCCCCCACCGGTGCCACACTGGTCTCTGAGATTTCCATCGCTCACAAACGCGCGGCCGCCAATTAGGCGCATCAAGCGCCGAGACATCCGAGACCGCCGCTAGGTGAGGTGGGCTCAGAAAAACGACAATTTGTCAACGGTGCAATTGCTATAATTAGACTTTGGAGTATGGATGAGTGCCGCCTGTCCAGTCTGGACTCTGGCATGTCTTTAAAAATGCATGGCTGTTTCATACAACAGAATCGCTCTGCAGAAACTTTACACAGAGATCAATAACCGTGCAGAGCGTTGAGCCCTCCAAGGCGCTGCAGTGAGCTCAGTCACTGATGTATCTGAGCCAAGTGGCCTTTGCAACAAAGAAACAGCAACTGCCTCTTATTCCTTTGAATTATGCCCTTGGAACTTGGCACATATTCCCACCAAAGAGCGTCTAACTATTTGATTGAAGTGCCTGATGTGAAGCAAAATTGTTATTCTTAATTCGCAAAGAGTTCCAGATGAAAGCAAATAAGGCGGGCTTTGGCGAGTGGCCTATTTTGCATTTGAATTCAATCCCCTCAAAATGATAAAAGTCCATTTCGGTGCTTAGCGGGCCAGTAATGGACAGCGAGCATGTTTATGAGGCTCCGCATTAGAAGCACTGTCAATAACAAGCACTATAAACCCATTTATTGTCATATATTGAATTTGAGTCTTCTCCAGCTGGCTGACTGCTGGATTTTGTTCAGACATGGTCGCTCCCAAGTCCTCCACCTCTCCTCCTTTGTTCTCAGCACAAATCCTTCTTTTATTATCCAGAAGGCACCATAAGGTCCTGACCCCACTTCCCCACCGCGGCTTCCTCCATGTTTGATGCCTTCCTCCTGCAATCCTGGATTATTGTAATACTCTATGCACTTTCTTTGATGTAATAACTATGCGCTACTTGCTGCCAGGGTGGAATGTAGTGGAACAATGACCTGACGGATGCAAACGTGTGAGAAGACAGCTCGTGTCAAATGCATCTGGGTCTTGAAACACCTTATAGAGACTTATGGAAATCGGGGTGTTTGTTTCTTATTGTCTCCTTGATGGATTTTAGAGGTTACTATATGGAGCAACTTTAGTGTTGTTTTTTTTTTATTTTTCATTAAAGGATTAAGGAAATGTGTATAATATACCAAGCTGCAGGCATTTTGAGATGATAATGATGAGAAACTATACAGAAAGCCGTAGCAGCCTTGTCATCTGTCTAAATGTATGGATTGAGCAATTTAATCAATTTGTCAAAGTCAAATTAAGGAATAGGTGGTGGCTCTGTAGTATATACAGTACAGTCCTGCTTATTATCTTCTGCCAGTTTAATTTATTGACTGAGGACTTAATTGATTTAGTGACACCGTTCTCAAAGTCACCTCTTCTGAAACGTTTCAGAAGAACAACATCAGTGAGCAGCTCATCCAGGTAATTAAATGTTCATCAGATAAAATGAATCACAGAATAATTCTCGGACAGAAAAAGAGCTAAAAAGCCTCAGCTGATGGGAATTCTGATTACTTGTGCTGCTTCTTTGACACGGATACGGAACATGTCGTTCTCTGCAAAGTAGAAGCTTTTTTTTCCTGATATTTGAGGAAATACACCAGCTTTGTCAACTCTGCTTAGATTTGGACCCACCTGTCCTGGTTTTCCAGGAATCCGACATGGGCTCGCGGGTGCCTTTTGGTGTCATAATTGATCGCCAACCACGGTTGTCGAGCCGTGTCAGTGTCTCGTTAGCTCTGCTATCGGCAAACCGAAGCTGGTAGCATGGGGAAAGGTCAGAGTGGCAGCTCCTGACCTTTTGCATGTGCACAGGACACAAACAGCCATGTCCACCTCAGAAGAACCGATCTGCACCCCTAATTTGAGCTTTTAGAAAATCAATTTCACAGACTAGCTGCAAGTTTCACCACTGTAAAACGCTGCTAAATGTGCACAGTGGAGCTAAAATGTTTGCCAATGAGAAGCTGTTAAAAGAGGACAAAAAACAGGAACTTGTGAGCCCTGAGTTCAGCTCCAGAGCAGAAAACTCCTGACAAGTCCTCCAAATGAAACAACCTAATATGTCACTTGTTCATGCCCTCAAGGACAACACGTGAAAGCATTTCCATCCAGCCAGCAGCGGGACAAAATTATTTATTACACGCCTTCCAAAATCAATGCTGAAAAATAAATCACTGTTCCCAACATGACAACACTGTAGCTAATAGCATTTTAGTCGAAAGCCCACAAAAGCACCTTTTCCACATATCTGTAAACTTGATTTCCCTGGATATTTTCTTTTTCGCCTGCGTGTTTTTACTCATCTGAAAGCTACTTGACATGAGCGTTGTTCTGCCTACAATTGTTAATGTGCAGAATGCGAATTGCGATATATTATAATTTGAAGTGAGGGTCCTCCACACATAAACACCACCACCCCCCCGGCCAAATCAGCTGAGAAAGCAGCTCTTCACATGTTAAAGTTCCTGAAACAGCAGCGATAACAGTGTTGGGGAAGGGGATGAAGGCTGACAGGTGGAGAGACACAAACAGGAAACGGTGCTGATCCTCTGTCTGCCAAACCCTTCTGATACATGTCCAAACTCTGACGGGACTGAGACAAAAAAATAAAAAAGAGCAAAACCCAATTTATTTCACTCCGCTGCAAGCCTTTCATTTTAGTGACTGGCGCCGGTGCGCTTATCAACTGCATAACTATTAGCCGCATCAAATCAATGTGTTCATTGCTCTCTCTTGCCTCCATCACTCTCCTCCCATCCCTCCCTCCCTTCCTCCCTCTCCCCCCTCCCTTTCCCGTCCTGCCTCTCATTCTCTCCCTTTCTACCAGACAGGTCAGATATTAGAAACCTGTATTATCAGGTCTTCCCAGGATGCTGGTGGAAAAGTTGATTTGCAACGCCCGATTGAATCTACTTATCCTTCATCCCTTTCCAGCCCCCAACCAGCTGCCCCAGCAGACAGGAGCCCAATAGCCTATCTATACCGAGGTGCCAAGGAATAAAAATATCTATCTGCAGAAGGAGGGGGAGGGAAGAGGAGACAGAGAGGGGGAAATAGAGGAGAGGGACAGCAAGTCCCGGCCCACATGTCACAGCTTTGGACAGCTAGATGCTGGTGGAGAGGAGTATAAATGTTCACTTTGGTTCTCTCCCATCCCGACTCAGACCCCATCCCCTTTGCAAACCTTTATCTACTACCATTATACAGCCATTTATCAGCAGCAAACAAAACATGTCACCCCCCATCCTGAATACCACCACCACTGCACCCCCCCCCCCCCACACACACACACAACAAGGAAAAAAAAAGCTTTCAGGCAATGTTGGTCAAAGAAGGTGCACAGAGGAAAGGTCACCAAGGGAATTCATTAAAGGACTGTAACGTGTGCTAATTGAAGCTTTAGTCACGATAAAGAGACTGAAAAGAAATATTCATCCGCCGACCGGGCTGTCAGAGTCACAAAGGAAGACATTTGGGCTTTATCTGGGGAAACTGAGGGTTAAGATGAGGGATCAAGAAGAGGCGAGAGGGTGAGGTGAATGCCAGGGAGGAACAAGAGGGAAAACAGCGGCAGAGAGGGTGGGGGGACAGTAGTCAACGGGAGGATGTGGGGCTGGGGGGGGTGCTCAATTTGTGAATGCAATTACTGCAGACCTCCCGAGTCCGAATGCTGAATCAACTCACCGCCGCGGTGGCCTAATTTCATTCAGCGTGCCCTTCATTCACAACGGTGCGTAATGACGGAGGCAGGTGTCCCTGCTGAAAGAGGTGCCTTCACTGGCCGCAAGTAAAATACAGCTACACAGTGGCGAGGGCGACAGGTGCCCGGGCTCCACTGGAGGCCCAGGCTCTGCCGGAGGCCCAGGCTACACACATCAGCAGAAATGGAGACGTTGCTAGACAAACAGTGACCAGTGATGAACAAGTGAGGAACAATTGAATTTTATATCTTCACATTGAAAACAATTGAATTTTATACCTTCACATTTGACCCAACAACAACCAACAACGAGTTCTCCAAGCCTCCTCGAGTCTGCAATTAAAACCCACCAAAGGAAGTGCCATTATTGCCCCAATGACTTTTGTGGAAGCTTTCTGACATCTGAGCCAAACGATGTTTGACGTCCAGGCCTTGGAAAATTTTAATGGAGTTCAGTCTGCAATCAACCTGGCCGGGGGGAGCAGCGTGAACTCTGACTCGGCCGTATTGATCCCGGCGCTGTGTTTACTGGCTGAGGTCACCAGAATCCTTTCTCCAGCCTGTAAAGGGGTCAATAATGTCAATACAGTAAATTAGGTAATTCTGCTGTAAAACATCCCCGGATGGTCAATTTCCATTTTAGCAAACTTTATATGGCCGACACACAATTACATCCACATGTCAACGTGTCAAAGTGTCACGTACTTTCACGGGACGAAGAGCCGCTGAATCCGGAACGACGGGTGGGGGGGCAGGACATATGGCTAAAGGGGGCGGGTCTATGAGTAAACAAATCAGCCTTTTGTCAAGTCCAATGATAAATCACTTGTCTATAGAAGATGGAGCTTTAATGGCATTTAACCCTTTACTGCCCTACCTCTAAAGCTTGTGATTGGGTGTGTTGCTTCGGGGAAAATTGTTCTGTTAACTAATGTGAAATAATGCACGTTACAAGTTAAAAAAAATCCATATTTATCACCATTAAATGGTTGACTTTGTTCTGCTATTGAGTGTTTTAATAGCTCAAACTCACAAACATCACAAAAATTAAGTAAAACTTTGATCACATTATCCTAAATGACTGATGGAGACCTCAGGACTTCCTTGTCAGTCCAAAAAACAGACATTCCACATCCCAGATCACCATCAACCTGCAGGCTGTAACTCCTCCTGCATCTGCTGCTCTCATTATGTTAAGTTGCAAAGTAAATCATCTTCGACGGGGTTAATGATGATTTTAGAAGTGAAAACGATACTACCGGACTCTTTGAGTAAATATGGGATTGAATCAATGAAGAAAAATAATTACACATCAATATTTTCTATTTTACAACAAGCAGATTGCCTAATTATACTTGGGCGAACATCATAATGGGCGCTCAGTTATTCTTTCATAAACACTAATTTCTGAGAGAATAAAAGGTTATTGAACCAGCAATCATGACTCATTTTATGCTTTATGTCCAATCAGGAATGAGAAGTAGGGTTGGGAAATGTAGGCTGCAGGTTGACATATTTCCTGAAATACTACTGCTCATTTTACATACAACCCACAATATAAAATTCTTCTCTCACAGCTCCAGTTATAAATTTCTTTCATTTTTTTTTTAAACCTGTCAGCAGACTTTTATACGTCAATAAATCCTAGAATCATCCTGGACGAGATGGATGTGTATTATATCTGTGCCATTTCCTCTTGATTTTCTGCAAGACGGGTCTTAAATTGAGTGTGAGGTCAAAAAAAAAGAATGTTAAAAAAAAAAAAAGAAAGAAGGTGCTACAATTTTCCGAAAGCTGCTTCCATTCTAGTACGGACACAAAAGACCAAGCCACTGGTGGATATCGGTGAAGTTAATGGTAGAGGCTGGGGTTTGTATAATCACTGGGAATTGGAGGGGGGCTTCAAACTCTTGTAAAGCACTCCAGACAGACACACATCACACCAGGCCTTCAGAGATGGGAGCCTGGGTCGGGCCTATTGCTTGATGCCACAGGGGAAATAAACGGCCTAAAATAGGCATGGGGGCAGGAAATGGATTTTATTGGAGAACTAATCAAGGGGGCCATTTTAGTGGGGCACAATTTAGTTTTTGATTGGATTCCTACTGACATCGGGGTTATCAATGTGTCTCATACTGGGAGGTGTAATTTGATCTTTGATGTCCACACGGTGGTCTTGATGTATGTCCTGCTGCATGGGCAATGACTGCTGTGCATGTGTTTGTCGCAGCGGCGCACACGTGTGTGTGTGGGCAGATGCCAGCGTGCGGACTGGGGTTTAGTGGATGTGAGTCGGGGGTTGGGCTGGCGGCGTGGATTAAAGTGGCCACCGTTTGACTGGAGTTCCCCCCCAGAGTTCAGAAAGAGTAAAAATTTCCATTAACTACGAGTAATGGTGTTGGAGGAGAGCCCAGCGTGCGCTGCAGCCCAAAAGTGAGCGCTGGAGAGGGCTGAGAGTTTGGGAAAACCACAAACGATGACGTCTTCCTCTTTGTGTCAACACTTATTTCCTACAGCAGAATCAAACAATTCCTTCAGTGACTGAACGATGCTACTTGTTTTCTTTATTAAATGTCCTCAAACTAAACCGGGCTCTTTGTTTATTTAAGTTTTCCAGGCATAACACGTAATCAGTGTCCATGTGCTCCTGATTTCTGATTATTTATTCTGATCCCTTCACAGGAATGCATCATTCATCAACATGGTCACTGTAATATTGTACAAATGTTTATACTTGACTGATGGTGTTCAGCTTTGATTAACAAATCAACCAATAAATGACATTAGACGGTGCAAAGATGTTGTTTTTAATCTGTCATAACTTGGAAAGTGTTCCATCTTTTGCACTCCACAGCACCTATTTTTTTTAAACCTGACAGTTGAGGTTTATGAGAGGGTGTACTGAAACAGAGGCACAAGTATATGCAGGGCGGGTCATCAGTCCATCACAGGACTCACAAGCCATTGTCTCACACCCGAGGGTAATGTAGATAACCTCACGGTCATGTTTCTGGACTGTGGGAAGAAAGTGGAGGGAAGCCCGGGCATGTTGTTTTTTTTTTTGCGTTGGAAAAGCAAGGCGGGATTTTATGGCGTGAGCTTCGCTCAGCTGTCAGGCTGCTGAAGGATTCCACTCAATAACGAAAACAGTGCGATGTTGCTGCTGAAATGTGCGTTCATAAAGGGACACCTTACTTGCTGAATAAAATGTCGGTGGGGGTTCAATCCCCAGAATAACATCAGTCAGAGACTACAAATATAAAACAAACACACCCACAAAGCAACAAGAAGCAAGCAGAGAAGCATTTGAAATAAACAATAATGCTATTTTTTTCATAAGTATCGTATATGTTTTATTTTAAACTATTTGTATTGAGCAATAATTCAATTACTGCCAAATTTAACCACAACTGCACCTAACAAAAGCCTATACATTCTATACATTTTAGTCATGCACTCTTTCCTTCAAGGCTTTTTATTTATGCAGGTGCATGATCTGTGTTTGCAGCAGCAGGAGCATGAATAATACATGTTGTCTTCCAGCCATTCCATTGATTTTTCTCTTTTTTTTCATTAAAATCTTGATAAGTTGCAAGTATCGGCATAAGTCTGGTGATCGTTTTGCATCTTTACATTATTATATAGAGATGATTTTGTTCGGGGTTTATAGCGGTGTTCATAATTTGGATTTCCTTCTAAAGGAAATCAGTCGATTAAGGGAAAGAAAGAGGTATACGAGCAAAAAACAATAAAATACGAATATAACTGCATCGATTGAATGAAATCAATTAAATACATTTTGGTTTACTCATAAAATTAGATTGAAACAGTATCTTTTCCTGCAGCATGACCTCACACACTGAACCCTCCTGGTTCAGACAGGAACCTCCTACAGTAAATATACATTTTAATCACAGTTCTGGCTGCAGCCATTCACGCTGCCTCAGTGGGCTCACTGCAAGTGGATGAGGGCCAGAAATGCAGCACAGCTTGGCAGTTGCAGACAATGATTAAAGCAATGAATTGGTAGTAACAAACAATATGAACGCGCATCTGTGAACAGCGTGTAGCGAATTAGCTTCCATTTGAATACTGGCTCCTGACCCCAGCCTGGCGGCTCCAGCCATGCCCGCAGAGTGTCAGGCAAGCATTGGTGTTGAATCTGACATGTGGGAAAAATACAAACTCCGTCTAGTTTGTGATATTGCTGTTTGGCCGTCTCCGGGTTGCACTTGATACTACAGTGAAAGCTTTATTGGCCGATCGGAACAGCTGAAGGTGCAGGAGGCGATGACAGTCTCCTGAATATACACTCGAAGATGCTCTACATCTTCTTTCTTCCACCCATTATTGCTCCCTCCAAGTCTTGACATTGAAAAGAACTTCTAATATCCTGTTACTGTCCTGTTTTCAGCGTGCGGTGCTCTAATCCCATTTAAGCTGCAGCCAACGCAGACCAGTGCCAAACCGACATCAAATCCAGGCCGCTTTGAACCTCTGGCCAAGACTTTAAAGACAGAGGAATGTGGCAGTGGGGGCTCGTGCCAGGTGTACGCCACAGTGTAATTAGGCCTGAGCCGAATTATAAAACAGCATATAAAATACAATGTCACTTATTAGCAGCACGCTTTGAGGGTGTTACAGTTACGCCGATTGCAGATATGGAGGAATGACACGGAGAAACATCAGCAAGCAATTAAGTACAAAAGGTTCAAACAAGCCGGGGGAGGGAAAAAAAGAAAAAGAGTGCAACTTGAGTGATCCCATGAGCATGAAACACATGTTCGGAAGTAGGTGTCAACAATTTAACACAAACCTTATAACGACGCCGCGGTTTTTAAAAGCCGAGATCGGTCAGAAATCCACCTTCAAAAGTACCGAATGACCCCAAACGGCCTCCACATGCAAGTACTTTCATACAGACACGGGGGTTGTGATTAAAAGCACTCCGCTCCGTGTTTGCATGTGAAAGAAAGTCGAGCGGGCAATGTTGCATCACTTATCTATTGTGGGAAACTGAGCTGCTCCTCTTGTCAGCTGCAAATAAGCCCATCGTATCCCGCTGATAAAAGGCAATCAAACAAAGTATATAATAGTGGAGTCAGGCATTAATAGCCTGTATAACTACCGCCTAATGCTGAAATAATTAAGAATGTCTCTTACTGGGAACTGGCAATGCAATTATCACCTTGATGACTGCCGTACAAAGAGATTCAGAGGAGAAAGCCTGAGCGCACGAGGGAAGCAAATAGCTAAAATGACGAGGATAATACAATTAGAAGACAGCCAAGAGGGGAAGAAAACAAAAGAGAGAGCGCCTCAAGGCTTTTTCCACCAGGCTTGACA
Source organism: Lagocephalus sceleratus (assembly GCA_911728415.1). Classification (NCBI taxonomy): domain Eukaryota; kingdom Metazoa; phylum Chordata; class Actinopteri; order Tetraodontiformes; family Tetraodontidae; genus Lagocephalus; species Lagocephalus sceleratus. The sequence goes on along the minus strand of CAJVRN010000036.1, from coordinate 6,582,391 downwards.
TGTCTACACACTTCATTTGCATTCTTATAATGTCACACAATTATGCTAGATTAGCATCCAAAACTGAGAGCTTGTAGCAGCGCTCGTGCAACCGTGGGCTGCCTGGTGCCACAAGTGCACCGCGATTATCATCATCTCTCTGCGCTCGGCCACCAAGGTAATTCAGAGTGAACACTTAAAGCAGGCATGTGTCACTTCCATTAATCTGACTCCACCTTCCGCAGGCCGCCAAGACGCTGTAAGCTGCGGGTCGACATCCAGAGGGTGCCATTTTTAGCAACACCTATATTAATGGTAGAGGCACTTGTAATGCGATGTGTGATATATACACAGCTGTGGACAAAGTCATCATCTATAGGAAAAGGGGGCAAATGTTCCATTTCTCATTTTGCATTATTAAAGGTAAAGATCAAATGAAATATTCAGCCGCTGATATGCTGCTTTAATATTCATAGAATTGAACTTTATATTAGAGAACACATTTTTATGAGAAGCAGACCAGAGGCCGCTGATTAAATTTCATTGTTTGATCACTATGCGGGGACATTATGGCGCATTAAGAGGTCCAGCCTGTGGATCCCCTTCAGCAAACATTTAGTGGGAAGTCTCCGAGGCCAGGGGGAACAATGGAGTGCAAATTTAACATATTCAGATTTGTTTCAAAATGCAAAAGATGTACATTCTTTTCTTTAAAACAGCACCTGAGATACTTTTTATTCTCAGAGTCGATAAAAAGGTACACATATGAGACATGAAATGAATACAGGAATGCATATTCATATGTTTACTAGCAATGATATCACCTTAGGCAGTCGCAGTTCTGTCAATATGAATAAATCAGACTGGTCCCTGTAGTGCACTTTACCTACTTTTAGATTTAGGTAGATCTCGTCTTTTGTTTTACTCCTGTTTTAGTTGTTTGCTTAAGAGAATTAAAGAGTTAAAGCTTAAATTCTATTGGACGCTCGTTCGCATAGCCATCAGGAGAGAATCTTTGGATACAGGTGTCGGTTATAGCTGAAAACATTCAGGTCATTCATCTTTTCTTCCTCCAACACGCACAGAAACACACGCACGCACACACACACACACATACACACACACACACACACACACATATACACTGTGACTGAGGAGATCAAGGGAAACGGACAAGTGTCCCCGCTGTGACTCAAGATGGCAGCCTGCAAGGTCAAGGAGGTTGCTGGAGTTCACATCTACCTTAAAAGGTGGATGAAACTCTACTCAAGGTTTTCTAACAGTTATCTAATTGGATTAGGCCTCAAAGGGAGGCCCCCTTTTCATCCCTGGCTTTTGTCCATTCGTCTTAGCACTGAATGGAGCTCGGAGGGCTCCAGACACAGGAGAGGACAGGCGATGGATTAGGTGAGGTATCCCGGCTAATTAAGACGAGGCCAGGTGTCATGCTGATTGCGGGAAAATTGAGACCTCATGCCGCCATGTGTCTAATTCCCTCCCTCCCTTCCCCAACAACCACTCATTTTACTGTATACCACCCGCTGCTGTCCTCTTTTCCCCTCCCCTTTCTTCACTGCTCAGGTAACCCGAGCTGCCTTTCCTTGACCCCTCTCTTCCTTGGAGAGCTAATCAGACCCACCTGGAGCTCCCAGGGGCTCCGTTAGCTGCTGGCTCAGCCAGCAACAGCTGATCCAAACGGAATCCCTGGGGCCGACGCTGCAGGTCTGGCACCCTACACACACACACACACACACACACACACACACACACACACACACACACACACACACACACACACTGACTCGGAATCAGCCAGGGGAGATTTTTGCAACCGATGGTTCTTTGAACCCTGCGCACAATCACCGTTTAGCAAAGGCGAGGGCCCGCGCGTCCGACCGGGATGAGTCTAATCGGGCCCACATGGGGCTGGGGCGCACCATTTGTCAGCAAAAAAAAAAATCTACAACTCTTTTACAATGGCTGTTACAATTAAAACAGTGGGGTGGCGTCACTCATAGGCTGAGGTGACAAGCATCATCGCCATAGCAACAAAAACTGTACAGAACAGCAGAAAAGGAGATCAACTGCCTTGTAGGAAAAGGAGCATAATTTACATATCTGGCTGTAACTAAAGTTACGAGGATATATGAATACGTATATGTGACACTTACAAGTGTTTCAATTGCATTCCAAAAAACGTTTTTTGGTTTCGATATGCACAACGACTAAAACATATGTATTCTCCTTCAGTTGTGAAGCGCAGACTGAAGCTGGAGCAGGTGTTCTATCTTGAGGAACAATGCTACTGCAGTGTTCCCGTGGTTTGGAATGTCCACAACTGAAATATAAGCTTCCCCGATTGCCTCGCTTTATTGCCATTTCCAGGTTTCTCTGCGGTGTTCATCAGCTTAAGTTGATGAGTCCGCATACAAATACGCATGCAAAAACCTTTAAGGGAGAAAACGAGACGCAAGCAACCTCCAGATCTCCGTGAACACCAACCAAGCCTTCCTCAAAAGTCTAATTCTTCACACAGCTGCACATCAAAGTTGGACTTTTCCCTCTGACCTTAGGACCACGGTGAGCTTTTTAAATATTTTCTTTGGTCTGATGAGACTAAACTGAAGTTGTGTTGGCACGTTTTGCTTTTATTTGGCAAAGGAAGTGAAACGCCTTCAGCGCTAAAGACGACATCCCCCGCAGCTGGGAGTCAAACGCTGGGGGCCCATTCTGATGCTGGTGTGAGGGGTCATTAAGATAGCAGTTGACATTTTGTCATATGGTTAAAAGACATTAAAATGAGACTAACAATAAAACAAAGCCAGTCTAAAACATGAGACTCCAAAATCAATTTTACTTCTATTAACCCTTTATAGGGCACCCATGCATATTCTCGGAGATTCAAAAAGTCAATCCAAGACCACCATTTGTAGGTAGTAGTTTTTAGTTTCTTTTCCTAATCTGCAAAAGTTTATTCTGGGTCGCTGCTGATTGGTCATGTGACCTGATTTTTTGTGATTGGCTGGGAGAAGCCTTGTGGTTCTGCTGCCGCACTGAGTTACGAAAGTCTCATTTTGGACCGCAGCAGTCACCAAGTGCGATCACTTGCCTGATAAAGGGTTAAGAATTTGGGCAGCTCAAGGTAACAGTCCATGCTCAAATATCTTTTGGATGAGCTGGAATAGGCGGTCATGGAGTCTGAGATTGGAACTCCATGAGGTCGTAGTCAGCCATGGTTCACGCCGCGGGCAGTCAGATGGCTCACATTTTCCCTCCGTTTGCTCTCATTTTTCTTTTGCTTCGGCTCAACTTCGGTGAACACCCCAGTTCGCAGATTTCTTGGACAATAAAAGCATTCGCTCAGTTCCTCAAAGGCGACACGCATGCAGAAACTGCACTATATATGAATTACCCATCAAAAAAAAGAGCTTACACATCGAAGAGGTGGCCTGAAGTGCAATATGCAAATGTTATTTTGCCTCTAATGGGCATGTAAATAGAAAAAAAGCAGCCTCCAACTTTGCCAAATGACTAATAAATATTTTTTCCATCAAATCTTTTACAGTATGTGCTCAAATGCTTTGCATGGAACACACAGGATATGCAAATATACCAAATGAACAACATATTAACATGAAGCCAAATCCTTATATGCTGCGTACAACCAGTAAAAACAATGTTTGCTTCATTATGCGCCGTTGTGCACAAGCATATATAAATCAAAGAAAATGATTCATCTATAGTTAATATATGAGCGTCTGCTTTACACTGTTTTCGTTACTGCGCCGTTTCTTCTGAGCGAAATGACAGTCGCACGCAAACAACCTTGTATTTTATAATACATGTGATGCTGTTTGCCTTAACTATTCATCAAAAAAGCAATAGTATCAACAGATTTTTTTTTTCTTTTTTTTTCATATTATTCTGAGCATTAAATTATTCTAACATAGCCAAAGGCCAACTGAAATGGAAATGGTACATGCAGATCCAGTCCATTATGCATTGTTAAACATTGATCTATGGTTTAATATTTGCTTCCCAACAGCAATGACAATGTGTTATTACCTTGACGGAGGGCCATAATGTGTGTTGACATGATGGTGATTATTTAAATAAGCCGAGGCAATAAATTCGGCTCCACGCAAGATCTGGAATATGAGAGAGAGGAACGGGGGGGGTTGAAGTTTGGAGCTGTTGTGATGTCTGATGGTCAGAGCCAGAGATGTAAAATATCAGAGAAATTGTTCATTTGTGGACTTAGATTAGTTCCCAGAGCAAAACTGAAACGAGAAAGTGATTTATATTAATGAATTAAGGTGTTATAAAATTGGATTATTCGTGTGGAAGTAACTAACTCTTCAGCCTCAGGAGCTGGCGAATCCAGCGAGACTGCCTGTGTCTCATCTTCAGCTGCGCTCCGTCTGCAGAAGTTTCTTGGAAATAGTTACACAAACTTCTAAATCAATATCAGAGCTTCTCTGTTACAGACGTGGCGGGTTTCTCCCCGGCGCTTCTGGGAGCAGTTGGCATCCAGGGCCAAGAGGGGCCTGTTCAGCCCGTGGATGCAGAAATATTCCGACTGACGGAGTCGCGGAGCGTGGCAAATCATCAGCTAAGACAAACACTCGAGCCTCCTGGCAAACACCAACTGTCGCGAACAGCAGCGAGCAAACTGGCATCCACGGCAATTAGAGGAGAAGGCTTGGCGGGGGCCCCGCCTGTCCCAGACACCTGTTCCGGAGAGAGCGGGAGGCTACTTTGTCGAGGCGACACCTTAGCGGAGCATCAACTAATGAGATTAGAAGGGTCACTAATGAGCTCCGCGGTGAGGAAAGACGACTGTGAAGCGCTGAAGCCAAGGTCAGAGATTTCATCACCCGTCCGCGCCATCAGATTTCAGGAAAAAGGAAAACCAGGCGCCTTTGAAAGAAGCGGCTACCGTATTTCTGGCGGCCCCTGGAGACTCGGTTTCTCCCTCGCTCTTAACGAGCATCGCGGATCCAAATATTTGAGATGCTCCAATCCAAACACGCAACGGTGTTGGGTTCATTATCGCGGCGCGCATATCGGCCGAGACGTTTCTCAAAACGCAGCTTTTGCCAATCGCAGCTGCTGTATTTGCTCTACGACCCCTTGGCGAGATAAGCATCAGTGCTGCAGCAGAGGCACCTTTAATAATGTGCTGACATGAAGTCATACATGTTTAACCAGGTAATAGCAGGCTGAGGAATAATGATACATATTGAGTTTTAGGACAAGGTATTAATCTCTAGCATCCTTTTGCTCCCCACGCCCCCCCCCCCTACTTTATTCACAAGGGGTTAAAAGAGATTGACCTCCCTTCAAATAAAATTAATTGCTTTTGGTTATTTCTGTTATTTTCCTGCAGATAAAAGCTACAGAGCAGCCCCATATGACTTTATTGGCACACAACTACGCTATTTATTTCTTTTTTTTTTTACTCTACAGTTTGCTGAAAAATCCCATGTTAAGTATAATACACTGTCAACCAACGACAAAAACAAATTTCAGTTCTGTTTAACAGGGAGATGTAATCAACACTCAATAAGCTTAAGTGCACAAAAATATCTCGTTTTTGTTAGCGCTGCATATTTGCTGAAGAAATATTGCATGCCAAAGTGTATTAACACAGGAGGACACCATGCATCTTCGCATCAGACCTGAGAGATCCTTGTCACCGCCATCTGCTGTAATCTGTTTAATACTGTTTATGTCTGTCCAAATCGAGCGCACGGTACAGAATGACTGATGCGGGCGTCATAATTTAGTCATAACGCCATCTACGGATGCTCAGTCCAGGGGAGTGTCGCATGAATAGTGATCCATTCACCCCTCACCTTTAAAAGCCCTTATGGCGGGCTCCTCTCAGCTCCGACTGCACCATCGGGCTCCAGCCATCCTTCAGATGAGACAAAGCCCCGATGCAGGCGTGCGTGTGTTTGCGTGTCCCTGTCTGTGTGTGTGGGTGCGTGCGCGCGTTCAGAAAGCTCGCTCCCGTGCGAGGATGATCTCACTGACCCGCATGCTGAAGGAGAAAGAGGAAGAGAGTGCTCGAGGTGACGACTTCTCCACTCACTTAGGGAACTTTGACTTATGAGGTGCACTGCATTTAGCCAAGCTAATGCAAGCGAGGGCTGTGCCATTAACCTCGGGAAGAGAGGCAGGCCTCGGCAGTATGATGCATTCGGATTGGCAGAGGACAATATTTCACCATGACAGGCATTACCAATGAATAATTAAGTGTTTAATATAATGATCTTGGGAGAGGAAGAGGGAGAGAGCAAAGAAAGAGAGACAGAGACAAAGAGAGGAGAAAATGGTAATTCCACAATTCATTGCCCTTAAAACCTATCTGGCATTATTACCCAGCAGCATTGCATGGGGGAGAGGGTTTTTTTTTTTTGTTGAAACAAATAGGTTTTTGATGGCTCTGCCAGAGTAGTAACGGTTATTAGGTTTGAGAACTCTTTCATGATGGAAGTGGTACCCTGCCGAGCAGAGATCATGAAATTTTAAGCGGGGAATTTACAGCAGAAAGACTGTGGGGCAGCAGGGCCGTCTGGGCCATGCCTCGGGACACATGTGTTTCAGTGGGGGATAATGCTAGTCTAATGCCGCTGCAAATAAATTGTTAACAAGCTGGAGATAGTCGCGCTTGTTTGAACCGCAGCCTGGCGCACAAAGAGGTTTTATTTATTCAGTTTTTACGAGGAAAAATTTGGGTTTGGAAACGGAGCGACGAGTCATTTGGGAGAGATGAAGCGGCTGCAGCCGAGCCGGATCTTTCTTTAACAAAACCGTGTCAAGCTGCGGAGCCCACAAGAGGGGTCGTTCAATCAAACGGAGGGGGGTAAAAAATAAATAAAGAATAAAAGGAAATGCTGAGATTAAGCAAAACTACTCAGGCCTCTTCAGCGTGACTGGCATAACATCAATACAGTTATTTAGTGCAAGTTTGTTTCAGAGGAGAAGCTATAAATGTTTTATTGTTTTTGTATTGATCAAGTATCTCGGATGAGTGAGTGATGACAATACACCTTCAGTCATCCTTTTCATAAAGCATCAACTCTACCAGCACTGCGTTTCTCAGCTGATGCAAGCGGCGGCACAAACACAACATTTCCATAAAGCAATAAATCAACCTTAAATTTTGCCTGTTATAACGGATTAGCCAGTGTCTTATCAGTCATCAGCGTGGCTGCATTATTTGAATTAATCCCTGCACAAACGAACACATGTAACCAAGAGGGGGGGGAAAGAAACAAATCAATAAATGTGAAGTTTGTGAATGATTGTTTTCAGTTCATTTATCAGCTCCTTGTACATTTAAAACTTCACCAAGTGTTTACTCTGCCCTGTTCGGGCCGCAAACAGAATTCCAATTACATTTAAATAAAGCAAAGACGTCCACGTCAATATTTAACAATTGACTTATGAGATTACAGAATTGCTTCTGATGAAAAACAGAAAACACCAAGTGGTCCAGCTTTTCAATCAATGTTGTCCTCTACAAGTGAGCCAAGGACTCTGTTCACGCATGATTCCCAGTCAGCCCACGCCTTCCAGACACAGCCTCGCATGCCTCCGAGAGCCCAACAGAGAGCTAATACTTCACTCCTCACGCTGCTGACCTTTGGCATTTTAGATGGTGCTTGTTGCCTGTGTGACAGATTCACATGCATATTCATACCTACATATGGCCCGCCAGAATGAAGTCGGCCTACATGAGGAAGTTCATTACCCAGTATTCTCAGCTGGGTCCGGTCAAACTCTCAGGATTTGCCCGCATGTGTTGTGTTTTGGTGGGATAATTGTGGGTTGTGAGATGAAGTGGGACTCTGCTGGAAAACGTGCGTAAGCCCAAGTGGGTGTGTTTGTGAGTGTGTGCGTGTGTGTGTGTGTGTGTGTAGGTGTGTGCGTGTGTGTGTGTGTGTGTGGGGCCACAACGGTGGCAGCAGGCATGTGCATACAGTGGGGGTGGTGCGCGCCCGCGTTCTTGCATCCGCTCGTGTGTTTGAGCGGTAGGTGTGTAGGTGGGTGTTGGTTGTCTGTCGTGGCGCACACTCGCAGTCTCGTTTGTGAGGTGAGAAAAGAGAAAAGCCGAGTCCCTCAGCATGCCTCCACCTCCTCTCGCTCCATCTGCCCGTTTCGCTCAGTTCTCCATAAATTAAAAACGCTCTACATCTGCTTTGGGGTACATTGTTAGTTGTGTGCATTCGCCAGTTCTTATGTTTATGAAAAATTAAACACTTTTCTGCATTCATTTATTTCCCGACTCCCGAAACCCCTCAGCAGCAAGTATGACAGGGGCCCCGTGTTTCCACCAAGATCTGGCCTTCCATCTTTCCGGCTGAGGAACGTCTCGAGTAAAGAAAATGGAATCAACAGCTGTTCGTAGTGAGACTAAACAAAGCCTGTAAATGTCATTCAGCCTTGGCATGAAAATGTGCTTTTGCAGCAGTAATCCACCACAGCAAAAAGCGGTTTGATACTCGCTGACAACAAAATCGAGCGATCCGCATGAGAAATCTTCACTGTGGCTTTGCATGCAACAACTGCATCCGTGAAAGAACTTCTGCCATTATTTCACTTCAGCTGTTAATTATACAGTCCCTGTGTGCTGTAAAAAGTCCCAAATGTGCACTTGTTTCCCCTCCTAAATGGGTTCATTGATGAAAGGACTGACTGGCCGAAACAAGCTCCCTAGTAAGGACCATCTGTATGCAAGGAGATGTGTGGCTGCAGACGAACACCATTACAAGGGACAGTGAAGTTAATTGGGACAAAAGGGACAGCACGACACCCCTGTGCAGCAGCCCGCATTGAGCGGAATAATTAGTGCAATCAGAGGTTGTGGTCACAAAGTTGCCCTATACAGAACACCCAGGCCACTGGGGAGGACCCATGTTTGCCTTTGACATCGAGGCGAGGGGCTCCGGGGCAGTCATATTTGGCCATGGTTTGGTAACTGTGAGCCTTGCAGCAGAACAGGTGTAGCAGACCGATGAGGCCATCAATCTCTCCGTGGCCTGTCTCTGTAGGATTCAGGGTTAATTATCATCAAATAAGCCATTAAGGAGAAAGATGGAAGCATAGAGGACGAGGGGATGCAAAAAAGGGGGACAGCTGGTTGAGTTAGGAAGTTAGCTGTGTGTGTTGCTAAGATACCAAAAGCAGCGTTTTTGTTCTTTTTTTTGGTACAAAGCAGTTATACAATTTTATCTTATATTTTATTCATCTACTTTGATGTCTACCCTAATGTTATTCTTGAAATGTAAGGTGCAATTTTAGTGGTGTCAATTAACCTTCAACAGGTCTTAACTGGTCGAATAAGACCTAGAAATCTCTCTAATGTAATTTACGCTTATTCATAATCTTTTTCATCTTTGTCAACTTACAGCACCGGCGTTCGATTGCTTTTGTCTGCTGATACACTGCAAAATAATTTGACCAGTGCGCTTCTCTCTCACGAGGGTACGCATGTTCAGGTAAAAAGTAATGACTGGAGGCATCAAAGGTTCGAGTCTATGTTAAAATTATATAGATTCATACGTATATTAAACACCCTCATAAAGTGCTTCTTTTTATTACACTGCACCTTTAGTCTTGACAGTATCCATCTCAGTGTAGATTACTTCATAATGCATAAATGGAAAATGCCATTAGGGTTTCTTTTCATGCTCTTAACATATTAATTGGCATTGCAGCGAATGTCAGATCACACAGTAAATTGTATCCGGTGAAGTCAGTGACATCTGACCTATTGAAAATTTCACAGTGTTCTTATACCTTCATTTATCTACCTGATGTGTCCATGAATATTTAAGGTTGACAATTAAACCCCAGCTGACCTGCAGGATGGAGCCAGGCCAGTGCCGTCAAGGCGAGGAGGCATAAATGCGGCCGTGGAGTCGCTCTCATCAAACACCTGAAAGTGTAACTCCCTCCACCTCTCCCCCCTGTCCTCCCACGCACCCCACCCCTCCTTTCCAAATACACAAAATTGTCAACAGAAACATGAGCTCTGTCACAACGTCGCACTGTCATGGTGACACGGCCCGTGTATGACAGCCACATTACATATGTGTCATGTTTATGGGGGCACCAACACAGACGGTTAATGTTTTGCGAGCGTAAATGTTTTGGCGGGGTCAGAGCTGATGTGTGCCAGTATCCTGCCTCACCTTGGTGGGGGTGACAACAGACGATGAATGACTGCCTCGTGTGCTGATGTCACATTAAACGCTACATTTTATTTGTGTGTGTGTGTGTGTGTGTGTGTGTGTGTGTGTGCGTGTGTGTGTGTATTGTCTGCTGTGACAATGAGCTGCTAACTGCATGTCTTTGTGCATCAGTGGAGTTGCTGATAACATGAATGTGAACCCAAAATTCCGTATATTGTGCCAGAAGGGCCCATTGTGTCCGTGTCGCAGGGGTAGCAGCCTCGGCAGTGAGGCCCAGACGTCCCTCTCCTCAGCCAATTCCAGTTCCTACAAGGTTATCCTAAGGTGTTACCAACTCAGCTGAGAGATGTGATCTCTCCAGCCTTTCCGAGGCCTGACCCCAGGGTCCATTCCCGGATGGACGTGGCTGAAACGCTTACCCCAGGGGGCCGTTCAGGACCCCAGCGACCCCAACCCGATAAGCGGTTGGAAGACGGATGGGCCGAGGGGACCATCAGGTCCGTCGTCAATTGAAACCTGTTGTCTCTAGTTGATGTTCTTGCCTATTGTTTGTTCTGTGAGGTTAAAGGTCAACCAGAAAAAGAATCCGGATGAACAAGCTGAAAGACATCACGGTGATGCTGTTCTAGTGACTTTGGACACATGTAGAATGAGGACAAAACTCCAATCAAATAAAATTAACAGTGCGTGGATTGACGTGAGAAACTTTTGTTTTCTTTCATTTAATAATACACAATGATCAGCATGATCCGACCCTACATCTCAAATATCCAATCTTCATAAAATTTGGGAAAATTTAATTGACATTCGAAGAACTAACGGTGCTCCTGTGAACTTAAAAAAAAAAGCTGGCATATCCTGAAAATACCGTATAGAGTTCAACCTGTCTTTCAAACTAAATTTGATGTGATCTAACACTAACAGCATGCCATATTCCCAGAGAGACAGATCTATATATACAGTCTGAATGTAATAACCATCACATTATGGTAGACTGATCAGGCTGACTTAAGATATCTCACTGCAAAGAGCCTTCGCTGTCAGCTTATTTTCATCCCCGACCTTGTATTAATGCATTTGTTCACTCAGTGTGGGTTACCCTGTAGCCCTGGTTTTTAATCATGTAAATAATGCAATCATTTCTACTGAAATTAAAAGATGTCTGCCTTTTACTTATACAGCACTAACCAGCGACTATACATCAGATTATTTTTTCAAACATATTAAATATAAATGAACCAAAGCTTTTTCCAACCCTAATCACTTTCTTATATTTTTATCAGTGGCCGTGAGAGTGGAGGGGAATGACTTCAAATTCTAATAATTTTGCCGTGCCCTCAGGTCAAACCTTCTGTTTCACAGCTAGAGCCTTGATGTGAAATAAGATGTAAAAAAAAAAATAAGTAGAGAAAGAGTAAAGAGAGATTTTCTGTTTTTCCTCAAAATGTAATCATCACAAAGATAATTCACTAAATAAAAACATTTGATCAGGTTTTCTATAGTGTCTCAAACTCTGATGAACTCTCCAGGAATCCATAGTTGATGCGGCAATCAAAGGCAAAAGCGGTTTCTCCAAATGTCTTCCATAACCCATTTTTGATTCTTTCTGAGCTCACGCAAGGGCTCGTTCGCGACAAATGCACGGTTAGAGCTATATCATTACGCCGATCAATCCCTCACTGTTGATGCAATTTTACCTGAAACATACGTTTCATCCGAAGGTCCGCAGACTGTCCCAGAGCCTGCATTTCAACACACTGTTATTTTGTACAAACTGCGATCTCCACAGGCAATCTACATCTTGCTGTGGTGTGAATTTGCCATGGGAATAGGAATGAGCCTAGTGTCTGTGCGGTAGGTTTTTCTTTTTTTAAACAACTACCACACAGGGAGGCATACCAACGTAGCAGAGTGAAAATTCCTCCTTGTAGAGTAAGACAGAGTCAGGTTGTAAAATAGGAAAGGTGTTACCGTTGTCAGGCATTGGGGGCTAATACAACTCTCCTTGTCACCTCCATCAGCACTGACATCTGGGCCAGTAATCATACTTTAAAATGAAATCCCCATAATAATGACACTTTTGTGGATTTATCATTTGGTCTAAATACATCTGCAGTAGATTACTTTTTTTTTCAGGTTCCAATTTTCCCATCAGACGTTGCAATCACATCTGTGAAACAGTGGAAAGGTAATGAGCTGTCCATGTTTCAAAAAGAATACAGACTTATAGGGGAAAAACAATCTTCTGCTCAGCCTAAAGCCAAAAGCATGTGTTTAACAATAACATTTCATGGATATTGGAGGGGGGGAGGGTCTGTCCATGTATCTATGTGATTGCTTTAGTGTAACATTCGTATTCTTCGTTTAAAAGTTCGTTGGAAGCAGCATCATTAACAATGAGATCCAATTTAGATCAGTCTGGTGTCACAAGTTTTCCCTGGAGGATGGTTTATACTGTGTGATTTCAAATCCTTTGGGAAATAAGAGCATTTGTGAATGCCGTATTGACAATTGTTCAGTTTCCCGTTAGGATCGGGATCAACTGCAGATCCACAAGTGGATCCTAAAGAACTTAGAAATTGCATAGAGACAAACTACTGTAGAATTGGTTGGACATGAGGGAGAAGAGACTAGCTGAAACTGCAGGATGGAAGGAAGTCAGATCTGATTCTACTGTTCCATCATTTGTCTTGATCCAGGCTTGGATCTGAGCCCAAAGCCAGTGCTGAAGAAGCAGCTGCCCTTTTCACAACCTAACCTGTTCTTAAAAGGTAATGTGAGAAGACTTTCTGATTAGTTGCTGCATGTTCAGCCAAACAGTCCTATGAATTAATGAAGGAACTTCACACTATAGGAGTGCAGGGAGGAGGGGTGGGGGGCGCCCCAGGCACAACATTGCAAAAGTGGGTTTGGACACCTTGAAAAGGATCCTTTCCACCTCACACTTCGAGTATGCCCCACTAGCACTATGAGTACATGCATCATGAGGACACACAAGTCACACTGGCTTTTTGTTAAAACGAAAGGATTCAGGAGTGTACACACCTCTCTGTACACACTCTACAGGTAAGAGCACCAATTTTTCAGATACAAAACCATTGTATTTTCTGCATGCTGTAAAATGGTATTGATTTCTATTAAGCACCCTGTGTAAATTCAAGCCGCTCTTGTATTCACAACTCCATTAATCTGTGGCTGAATGCGTCTCAGCCTTCCTCTTGATCACACAGTGCCTCAATACTCTTCATTAGTTGAACTTTTTTTTTCCAGGAAATATTCAATCTCCACACGGGCCAGGTCAAGCAGGACCACACAGCCGGGGATTTCGATTCTAATCATGCGAAGGACAACATACGGCCGTGCTTTTTAATTGGCTCATATATACACATGTTCAGCAGGTGCTCATAACATCCCACATGTACTGGTTTTCATAAGATGGATACCGTACTCCCCACGGTCTGCAAACGTAGAAGGGGCAAGTAAACTGGCAGTGCACTTGTCAGTAAATTTTACCGTGTACATTTGAGCCTTTATAGGGGTTTAATTTAGCCGGGCCTATTGGGCTTATATCGAAAGCATTAATATGCACTAGAAATTACTAAGAGCAGGAGAGAGTTGATGTAGTCAGATGGATGCCCCTTAAATTTGTGTTCAATTAGTCCCCACTAGCTTGCATCTTCCAGTTGAATTCTGATTAGCTAATTTGGCCAGAGAGCACTTGGTCTCCTTCCTAAGTGCAACCTAGCTTCTTCTGAGTATTGAAAACCTTTGATCAGCGTCCACTTATTACCTATAAAAGCCAACACGATTACATTTTGTGTTGCATCAGCTCCTCATCCACAGCACTTTTCCGCTCGGCATATGGAAGATCACAGGCTCGTGTAAGGGCCCCCAAAAAAGGATTCATTTAAGAGCAAATGGTAGAAGAGATATGTTAATGTCACCTGGATCTCCCTCTGTGCGCCTTTGAACTTGTGGCCTGACTTGTGTCTCTGTAGCTAGCTACTCCCCTCTTGTGGCCAAATGGAACACAGAAGACACTAAGACACTTACTATGTGTTCATGTCTCTTCACCCTGCAATTTTCAAAGCCAGGAGACAGAGATTAGAAACGTGTAAAACACAACAGTCTGCTAATACTCCATCCATATGTCCCTCCCCCACTCCTTCTGCTCTTTAGAAAGTGGATCACCAGGGAAGCTAAACCCCCCCTTGCCCATTAACATATAGAGTCTTTATTTAAATCCCATTCACTTTTCCATCCATTTAGAAGAGTGATGCCAGCAGGTTACAGTGATGGCATTGCGTGAAGCCCTGATTGAGCCTCAATTTGATCATTTTATCAGATTGTGAGGTAAACAGTACTATGATGGATAAGATCTCATTACAACAGGAAAGTGAGAGTTTAATTTCCTGTACATGTTCCATCTTTATTAATGTCAAAGGCAGCAGGTCGTCAATTGCATTATAGGCCTTGATGCTGTGGCTAGGCACAGTGTTTGACACAAATTAGGCCAGTGAGCTACCTTAAAGGAATTACACCTGGCAGGATCCTCTAGCATACTTTCCACTTTGTTTTGGTATAAATGCATGTTATGGCGCAGAATGTTTTTAGAACCAATGAGTGTTAAAATCTGTTGGAACCAATTTAATGAATACACAGGACTGCCGCCCTCCTGCTGTGTTAAACAGTCGTAGACTGTCCGTCAAGAGGGAAACCACAGCAGAAGACAATGGCCATCACAAGCTGACAGTACCTGTCCAAAGAGAAGGAAAACAAACTTCAATAATAAAGCTGTCAACACTCCGGCCCGAATGCCCAGGAGCAACGATCGTCTCAACTCTCATCCCCTGGCGATAGCCATCATCATGGACCCTCTCCTGAGGGACAGCATCTCATCTATCAATCAACCACACGCATACCCACACATGGGCCCACTGCCCCCTCACCACATCATCTCTATTTGTCCCATTATATCCTTAACACAGTCTAAAAAAAAAAACACAACCTCTGCTGAAGGGAAAACTGTGGAGGCTTGACATCGGTCAAGAGCGCATGAGCAGAGGCGCGTGTCATCAGCAGGTCCTTTGTTAATATCTGGTGCTAAGACTCTGCGACAGTGCTGTTTATTTGTTTTCCACGCTTTAATCCTCAGTTGAAGTTTGCTGTGCAGCAGGCAGGTTTAGCCGTGTTACCCATAGCCCCCTGGGAACCAGAGCATCACGCCACGCGCCCGGAAACGAGAAAGAGGCAGCAGTGTAGACGTACCTGATCATTACCATGCTAAATTTGTATTGATTGTTGAAGCTTAAGAGCTAAATGCGAGTTATTCCCCAGACACAGTGTGTTTGTACGATCCGTGGGGCTGGATGGACGCTAATCCACAGGAACCACAAAATGTGTGCAGTGTGTGGCCACAGATATGGCAGGACATATTATTTACACTGCTCAAAAAAATAAATAACGTGAACATGCAGTATCATGGTGTCACTTCTGGGACCTGATTAAGTTGGGTAGTTTTACCTGCTCTTGTGTAAATGAAACAGTTTTGCTGGTGGTTCTCACCGGCCATTTCACTGTCCTCATCCTTTCTGGTTAATTCCTGGCTAATTGTGCATCTTTCCAGAGCCCTTAGTAGAATGAGATTGTATCTGTCACCTGTATGAATGGTTCACAATGTGCATCCAGATTTATGAGTAGTTTTAACAAAATTCACAGGAGCTGCATTGGTATATTATATAACTGAAGGGTTGTCATTGTTCTGAATGTATGATTTAGGTTTTCCCTATTTCCCAGCAGGACCTTTGATGCACAGCTCTTGGATTTTACCTTACATGTGCTGCTGATGTGGAGGCTTGTGCAGGGACGGCATAGTGCTGATAGAGTAGGCACCAAGTGGATGAAGAATTGGAGTTGTCAAGAGGTTCCTGGTTTTTCCTGCCGCTGCTCCATGGGACAAAGTTGTGTGTTTGTGATGTGGCTCTTTCTCTAGGCAGCTTCCATCACTCACATGCATATGTGCTCGCCCTTGACATTATCATCAGCAGATTTGTGCGAGGAGCCCCGAGGTAAGGTTGAAATACTGCTGAGGCTTCTGAGAGTGTGCCCTGCTTTAGAGAGCGTCCAAGGGCTAAATACACACCAAGAGACAGACAGACAGAGGAAGGGGAGAAAGCTCAGTAACTGAACCTAACAGAGCACCCCTCAGGGGACAGCAGTAATTAAACAGTGATTAAATTAAGGGGCAATGCGGGCAAAACCTAGACTGATTGACACTCTAGCTGGCTTCTTTCCATTTCCTCTCCCCTCTCTGTCTATCTCAAGCCAGATCTTTCTCTTTGGATTCAGCTCTGTGACCGAGCATCGCCTTTTCACTGACCTCCAGTTACTCACCTGTGTTGAATTGTTGGGTACAATTTTGGACAGTAAAACAAAATTAACTATGTTAAGATCACCAATTGTCAATTATTAGTTGGCTCCAGGTGTGGAACGCTTGAGCACCTTCCCATACCGTCATTGTTTGCTTCAGAAAAAATACTATTGCACCTCAAGTACTATCAGTCTGTACTATAGATAAACTCACACAGCACAATCGCGAGGAGCCATCTGTGATTTAGAAACTGCCCTAGTATTGAGTTTCTTAGCCTTTTCAAAACTGTGGTTGAGCTTTCAAAGCGCCTTATCAAATACTCTCCTGTGGGGGGGAAATACAATAAATTATCTGCGGTGACTCCTTATACCCAGGGTAAATAGACAGACATAAGAGCTCAGCAACAGCAATAAAACCCGCTTTAACAAAACAATCAGAAAAACCAAGGCAGCGAAATTGCCTTCCTCCAAATTGGAAATTCTCCACACGTTCCAGGCTAACCCTCCTTGCCACCGTGCTGGTCCTCAGCCCCCCGTATAGATTTTTATGAACCAGGTCTTGCGCTCGTGAAAATATGAGGGTCCTTAAACAATCTGTTAAGTCTCCTGATGGTGAATAAGGTCTTTTCAGTGTGTAATACAAATTCAAATGGCTGTATGGAGATGGATTATGGCGCAGATAAAGAACAGGGGCCCACTTTAGAGGATGAGTTCAAGTTGACAGGTATTGATTAAGTGCTCAATGAGAGCACGCCTAAGAAAGGCCAGCCAGCATGTGGCTCATGAAAGAATCATATACCTCGAACGCTATACGCTTCTGCAAACATACAGACTTGGAAATGATGCGCGAGCTTGTCATACCACAGGCCAAACAGTTGACAACCTGCTAGCCTGTGTGGGTAAGGTCATTAAAAAATTATATCAAACTTTTCATTTTGAAAGCCTATTAATACCTATCTCCTCCCGTTAAGAATTGAAGTAAGATGTCAAGTGTTCTTTTGCAGAATGGGCCTTTTTTCCCCCCCACTGAGACTGACATAATCACATATGCCAGAGTGCATTATTCTTTAATATGACATCTTGAATTCCTTTACCGACTCTGGCAATGTATGGAAAACAGGGAGGATGTTCTTAGAACACTGTGTGAACTATTTCTGGGTAAAACAGCAAGAATAAATCATTCCAAGGATCAAATGTGCATTTATTGGTGTGTGAAGATGACATCCGGGGCTCGTCTGACCTACCTCATCATCCCAAGCCGTCGTTTCTCTCCCTCATTCCTTCCCCAAAAACAAATGTTTTAACTTGGAGAAAGACGGCACACATTGGCACTAAAAGATAAAACATCTACTGTTGGAGAAGGAGGCAAAGGGAGAGGGAAGAGAACCTGGAGAATGAGCAAGCAAGATGAAGGAGGAGGAAAAAAATAAAAATGTGTGTGCAGACAGGAAGGGAGAGTGTTCTGAACAGACCACCACCTCACGGGCTATCTGAAGTTATCTCTAAGGGAAACTGTCTCTCCTTGCAGACTGCTCTCTGGTGGAAAGTAGGCAATAAATACTTCCTTAAGCCATCATAAATATGCAGCTTCCTGATCCACACACTGGCAGCTCAGGCCTGGGTACGAGCTCATTATCCGTCATCAGCGCTGGTGGATTTGCACGCTAAGTTACGCGCAGGGATCGCTTAAAAGCCCCTGAACATCAACAGCGGTTGGATGTGCGGCTCAAACACGGCTGTATTTCCCTCTTGAAGAATCATTTTTATCAAAAAGTGTATACACAAGTCTGACTTTTGAGGTTTGGTTAAACTTTAGATGCACTCAAACAAGCCATAATTGTTCAATGAACTGCAAGACTTTCAGACTGGAACCACAAAAATTAGGTATGCATGGGTTATATTTTTTTTCCACCATGGATAAAAACTATATATAGTTTAAATGCAGATTATATGAATAATCTAATGGCTCGGAGACATTCCGTGTTCAATCATATATGTCAGAAATGAAGGCATTATGGGCTTATCACCCAAATACTTTCAATATACAATTTGAGACCCATGAATAGCATTGACAAAAGACACATTTGACTTGATTACCTCTTGACATTTCTCTCCATGAATGACAGCAGTGGTAGATAAGGCAATCACGGCACTGACACAGTGTAAATATATAAATATCTTAATTTATTCTACCCTTCAGATAAAGATATAAAGGCGCATGAACGCATGAATTGACATGGCTAGTAGTTCCCAGCCTACCTGATGTCTGTGGAGGTTGACAGTACAGCAACGTGCCCTTCATTATCACCGGGTAATGCTCATCACAACAGCCGCGGCTTTTCTCCATAAAAACCCCCAAGTCTCTCTCACAATGAGAAAAAGGCGAGATAAGGTGCTGGAGACCATTTCTCTTGACATTCATGACGGCAACTCATCAGTCATGCTGTCAAAGTCTCTGGTCCAGGCTAGTTTGGGATTTATGAGAAATAATGATGGCTTGAAAATAGCCAGTGAGGGCTTGTCTTTTACCTTTGCTTTGGGAGTGCTGTGTATTGAGGCACGCTCTGCATAAAACCCAATTTCTTTTGTCAGTGACCCTTGCACTGCTTTCACATTCAATCTCAGCATGTTTGGGAGGTTTGGCTGAGCCTGTTTGAGTGGGCACTGACATTTCTGCCTCATGTGATGGGATAAGTTTATTTAAAAAGGGAGCTGCATCACCATCAGTATTAAGGAGTGCGACCATTCACTGGGTGATATTCAAGTGAAGATCAAGGCGGCTGTGTTGTTAACTGCATCCTTTAAAAAGAAAAAAAAAAACACCAACTCTCACAAAGTCCCGTCCTCACCTCAATCCTGTACAAAAATGGGACAGCAACAGGACCGTAATAGAATCTGTCAAACACTCACTTCACACCGGTGACGAGCAGTGACAGATGCTCCCATCACAATTCTCTTTGTAAACATGGAGGGACACATCGTAGGGATCCAACACCGGTCTCAAACGCCAACGAAAATGATTCAGTCCAAAGTCATTTGAAAGTAGATTTCAATACTGATGTAAAAGCAACACGTCTGAATGTTAACACAACTGTACAACTAGAAATTATAGTCAGGAGGACTTCTAATGGGCTCCCGATGGGACCGCACTGCAGGGATGTCCTCCAGCACCAAATTATTAGTCAATTTCAGATTATGAAGTTTATTAATTACTATTCTTAATATATCTTAGCAGAAGTTCCTTGAGCTATAGCCTAACTACCTGAATGCTGCAAATGAAATGTTCCACATATATTAAATATATTAATGGAATTCTAGATTGGTTGCACATGAAATTCACCTTTTTTAGATTATGAACCCAAATGGAACCCAGCTGAGCCAGTTCAACATTGCTTATGACCAAAGTGTTGTGAAATTATGGGGCAAGTGTCTTTGGGGCATTTCCCCCACCTTCTCCCATTTACGTGTGTGGATAAGAACTCTCAAGACTTGAGGGTACTTGGATTTGTGGCAGAAATTAAGCTCTGAGAATTGTGGGTTATGGGATGGTGGATTGACAGTAACATTAGCCCCTCGGCACCTCTTGCTGTAGCACGTGGCGGTTGCGCAAAATGGATGGTAAATTAAGTCTTCTTAATAGTAGGAAGAGATGTGGAGATGTCAAGTCTGCTTGGTTTGAACTGCAGGACTTTGCGAGGGAAAGGCATATAGGGCAACGCTTTCAGCGGGATAGAATCGAGTGGCTATGGAGTGTTTTGGTTAATGGGCCTGCTCAACTTCACATGATCATATTTATGCCAATCGGGGGAAAGCTCGTTCAGACTACTCTTCAAACAGGCTCGCATGACATTCTCTGCCCTTTGCTATTCATCTCAACAGATTCGTGAAATTCATTATATTATTAACTGGAAAACATAGCAAAGAGTCCTCAGGATGAAGGAGAAAACATTTGTAGCAGTCAGTTTTTATTGTGGCTGTAGTTTGGGCTTTTTTTTTCCTCCTTTCTTTCGAGGTTCGGTGACATCTCATTGTTGTTCCACAAAGCCTAACCTTAATGTAGATAAAGCCAAGTCGGCAAATCTTTGCACAAGCAACATGCATGGACGCACACACTTTTAAGAGTAGGGAGGTACACAGAGGGAGCAAGGCGTTTTCAATGCATTTAGATGAGACCTTTAACAAAGGTCCCTAATGCAGATATCAATGAACCAGGGGCCTGGGCTATCGGAGCGAAATTGGCTGACGGAGGGATGTCACCCCTGCGCATGAAAAATGATGGATCCCATTTGTAAACTTCTCTCTGTCCCTCTGCCCTCTACCTCCTCTGCCACTGGTTATTAAGCATGGTAGAAATCCTGGGACTGCTCAAAAATAACAAGTGGTTGGGTAAAATTGGCACTTTGCCGGCCATTTTGTCGGACTGTGCAGGAACCCACGAAGGCTCCGTGTTATTTCAGTGATGACAGGCTTGATTATTATCAGGTACTTTGTTTTTCCATCTTCCTTTCAGCTCTGTGGACGTCAACAAAATGAAACCAATATCAGTGAACCTTGAAAAAAATACACAAGTGGAGCTTCCAAAATATTAGCTATTGCATGTTGGACTGACAATATCCTGTTTCCTACCATTGTTATGCTTGATTTGCCAGGCAAAGGCATTTGTGAAGGGATGGAGCAGATAAATAGAAAGATATACTTCAATATGAACAAAGAGACTTTCAAGAGCACCAGTTTGTACTTATCTGAGCTCAAATGGTGGTAGTAAATGCATTTATCCATAACATTAAATTATTATACGCTTAGATTATTATGGGAAATACATGAAGCACAGCAGAGTGTAGTGTCAGACTTTGCTCTATCGATTTCTTTCACACTGCAAAATTGTGTGTTTCTATTTGACAACTGTAAACAGTGCTTCTGTTAAACAATGTAGTGTTTTATAAAATGTGGATGGTTTCATGAGAGGGTCCCCCTATGTCAAGTTCAGGGGCCTTCCATAATATGATAATCTATACATCAATTTATAGAATAATTTGAGAGAAAAATGCCCAAAATGCTCAAGAGTTTGACTGTGACAGGAAAAAAAGAAGCACACACCTCACTTTCCCTGGAATATAACTGAATAGAGAAAAGTCTTGGCTGAGATCTAGTGTTCTTGCAGGAATGATGGTTTACATATGAAATATAAGTAACATTATATGCATACTAAACATATCTATGGAGAGTTAAATGGTAATAATTACTCCTCTATCTGGTTAATTATTGCGTTTTCAAACATATGTGTTAAGTCAATGTGTGGAGGCGACTTTGGACAAACAAGCTCTTGAAAGAATGGAAACTTCCTGGTTGATGATACCTGCTGACACTGTGGTTTCAGCGACAGAGTGACTTTGGGACAGTTTGTGGTCTGCTGCTGT
The DNA here is from genome assembly GCA_911728415.1 of Lagocephalus sceleratus. Taxonomy (NCBI): domain Eukaryota; kingdom Metazoa; phylum Chordata; class Actinopteri; order Tetraodontiformes; family Tetraodontidae; genus Lagocephalus; species Lagocephalus sceleratus. The sequence goes on along the minus strand of CAJVRN010000036.1, from coordinate 6,560,421 downwards.
TCAAAGCTGTGCCTTGAGGGTAAGGGGTAAATTTGCCAAGTTAATCACATAATGAGGCCAATTAAACATAGAGGAGCCCAGGTGAAATGGGAGCTGGAGAGCCCCCGATAAATGAGGCCCAGCTGATTTATCTCTCTAGATGGGTCGGACAACCTAGTTTCAACCCTGCTCCTACACAGGTATACACATATTTTACTGGGCTGTGTGTCACCATTGGATGAATTCAATGGAATTAAAAATAATATTACCAGTATTTCAATTGTTTTCAAAGTAGTCATTGGCTCGGTAGTGTCATTTAATTCTCAATATTGAATCCAAATTTAATGGACCTTTAATTAAAAGCTACATATATTAACTACCCTCCACCCATCCAGACTTATCTTATCAACACTGATTACTTTACAATTGTGCATCCCCAAAATAGTTTTAGAGTTTTCCTTTGGAAGTCCTGATAGTAACGTGTGGATCCAGAGGTGGTGGTGGGAGTATCTGGGTGTTTAAGTGCTCTTTGGGGGTCTGTAGCAGGAGGAGGATGATAAATCACTCCAGCAGCAATTAGACTTCCGAGTGCTTCCTGCTTCCCTGTAACTCCAGGCACAGCAGGCCTGGGGTCAAACATGGCGAGGCTCACACACTGATCCCTGTGCCATCCTCTTAACGGCGCCGGGAGTGTCACCCTCCTCCTAACCATTTCTGGTGCACACACAGTTCAGAAGGATTGCAGCGTTCTGGTGTGTTGTTTTATCGCATCTCTGTTACCTGTTTTTTTTTTTTTTTTTGTTCCCCCTCAGCAGACAGCCAAAAGCCCATGGCTGTGTAGGCTAATTTCAAAATGCAGAACTTCAGCCGAGGAGAGAAAATGCTGCTAGCTCGCTACAGGGCAACCATAAATGAAAATCTGCAGCGCTGTCAAACACAACACAAGCAATAAAGGGACAGCGCAATGAGCAGTGTGTTAAAACCTGGAAATATGGAGCGATATACCGCGGATGGTGATGAGAGAATATTTCATCAGCATGTGTAAAAGGGCCCGCCGCCCTGCCCATCACCAGCAACTAACGCAGATGTGGAGGATTTGTCCAGAGTGAGATCGGACAAGGGAAATTAAGGCAGGCGCAATTTACCCGCTCAGATTGTGATGATTTGTTAATAAAATGCAAACCGACAGACTAGATGTGAGGCGGCGGCTAAAACGCACCGGTGATTTAGACTTAATCCGTCATTATCCTGCCTTTGAAGTGACCTCACTGTGTACGTTCCCACTGTGACCCAGAAGCACACTCGCAGCTTCTTCATTAGCCAGGATGAAATAGAGCCACAGAACACTTTGATGTCCCATCTTGTCCACGTGCACACACACACACAGACACATGCACACACACACAGACACACACGATACCTTCACACTGACACATTACTGTTATCCTTATCATTCTCTTTGCTGGGGCATGGAAAAACATTATGGTTTTTAATCAATTATGGCTCCCACCTTTGGGGCAGCACATTCATTACATATGATAGGAGCAGCAAAGGGACAATATTCCAATTGCGTGCTGAGATAGAAATGAAAGAAATTGTATGGTTAGAGGCTAGACAAAGACTGCAATTTCGTATTGTAGGACATCCCTGACTGGATTTACATACGTGTGCGCAGAAGGCTTATACCGCATGCGATTTCACCGATATAATTTATGTACGGGCCGTGATTTATCATCCTCACATCGTAGCAGAAATCAAGCTCAGATCTCCTAAAGAAGCCTGCACGTGCTGTTAGTAAATTATAGGCGTTGTAAAAGTTTATTGCAGTAATGAAATGGAAGGAATCATTTGAAAATGCACATGTTGCCATAATGCTAAACGGTATCCAATCAGAGGGAGATTTCCATCAGGAGGTAAACACATGTAGAACATAAATACCAAAGACGCTTTGTTTACATTTCTACAGTTCTCTGGTACAGATGTTGACAGGACCTGGGATTTTGAAGTATTAAATACAGAATAAGGTTATAATGAGTGAAGAACATGCAGCAGCTGTTTAAAAACACTCCCTGGAGTTGTTCGACTAGTTTATTTTGTTGCAATTATCAAATAGAAGTAAGGAGTAGTTATGCAACAGCCTATTAGGAAGGTGCAAAAGTCATCTAAAGTGTCTTCTTTTTATAATTTTCATTACAACATGGATATTCTGGAGCTTTTTCTTGCCTTGTTTGTATGCCATACAGTACCTGTGTCCTCTAGTACACAGCTTGCTTTGAACTAGGACTATGTTTTAATGATATGCTGCTAATTAATTGTTTAAAAACCTCTCGATGTATCTATAATTTAATGTTAACAAAATAAATTATCCATGTAAATTAATGTATATCCAAGCTATTGTACAATAAAAAAAAAAACTGTGATCCCTTCGGAAACGGCCCATCTGTCTCTTTGGCAAGCAGTCTGCTGCAGTCTATACTTCACAAAAGAAGAGAAAAAAAGTGTGAGCACCTATGTGTTTCACATCACAATACACAACCTTTGCTGTGCGCCGTAAAAGCCAAGGCCTCTCCCCAGGCGGTGGCCCGCCGAGCCGGACAGGGAGGCCCGGGTGTTAAAGTGTACACAGAGCAACAACGGGGCCATCTGCCTGGGAACACGCATCCATCTTTGTGAGGACAGCCAGCCTCAAACAAGATGGGAAAAGGGGTGGGGAGGAAGAGAAGGAGGTGGGGTGGCGTGGTCAAACAAATGTGTTTGTGTAAATGGTGGAGGTAAAAGAAGAAGAGAGTAATCTAGACTCGTAGCATCTGCAAATCAATACATTACAGAATACCCCCCCATGCTGAATGGACTGTGAAATGGACTGTATTTGTGTGCATTCCTATTTAGCTTTGTTCACTTTACTCAGGTGGAGGAATAATCCTGACCCATATTCATACACCAGAAATGTCAGTTTGGGATTCACCTCCTTGTTCAAGGACACGATCTGACAAGTAGATGGCCGAGATCAAACCAACAGCCTTTGTATCGCCGAAGAGTCCGCTGATACCAAAGCTACAGCTGTCCGCTGAGCCAAGGTGACCCTCCAAAGATCGCAAATCTTCTGACAGTAGATACAGCAGGTGTTCATTACGTGGGTACTTCTGCCCTGGAGCAACTTTACTGGAACTATTCCTTTCTTAGACAGAAAAAAAGGAGTGATTTTAATCATCGCAACCTTTCAGGGACTGATTTGTAACCAAACTGCCAGTAATGCAGCAGGAACCTAGCAGTAATGTGATTCACCTCGGTTGACAACATGCCAAAAGAAAGACCTAAAAAAAGTCCTAATCACCAAAGCACCTATTACTTTTAAAAGCATGATGAAAATGCAAGCACAGTTTTAATATTGAATTTCAAAACACACAGTTCGATACACACCTCTGTTAAACATGGCATTAGGTCAGTGGTTCCACCGTCCATGCGTCATAACCAGCTGGATAGAACTGCAGTCAGCAATCTGGGGCAGTGATGTAATTATAGATTTGCTTTATTTTTAGACCGTTTCCTCATCACTTTAATCAGTATATATGGTCCCACTGATACAGCGCTCTGTTCCGCTCGCTCCCTGACACTGCATTACCTTATCATGCTGAGAGCTTTTAGCCGTGTTTCCAGTCATTACCTTTATACACTGGGCAGCCAGCAGGCCAGAACAGAGAGAGGGATAGTGGCTCAACCTTTGCATGAGAAACATTTCATCCCATCTATCTAACACAAGTCTGCACTCATTGGCTTTATTTATCCTTGTAACTGAAAAACTTTATTATACTGCCATCTGTGTGTGAGCTCTATTGATACTCAGAGGCATCACAACACCACCTCAGCACTGCAGTGTTGTGACTGGATTAACTTAATGTGAATTATTTTGTGTGGTTGTAATGACATTTTCATATAGCAGTTGATTTTTTTTTTTACTCACTCTTAAGTGAATGTTTTAGATAAGAATAGCACTGGATGCATCTTTAATGTAGTGGCCAGCTCCTCCCAGCAGGGGGAGCAGTGGGGCTGAAGTCTGTGTGTGTTTGTTAAAAACACTGACATTGGGTTTGGAGACACAGTGTTTGCTCAAAACATCAGAGTAATAACAAGTAAATCTACTTACAAATCAAGCCGGTGTCCACACAGAGCAATCCAAACACTGGTAACGGTGACAACACGGCTGCAGAGGCCCAGAGCACACACAGGAAGGACAATAATGGAGGCGGGGCCCGTCCGGCACAGGTGGAAGAAATCAGAGCAGTCAGGCAGGTGAGGGACGAACAGCAAGTCAGGAGGAACTGGTGAGAGAGACAAGATGGGAGAGGAGGAAAAAAAATCACAAGACCCAAGACAAAATAAAGTCAATCATTCCAGCTTATTAAGATCAAATAATAAAGCAATTAAAAAGAGACATTGTGCCTGAATTCTGATTTTGGAAGAGGGATTATTAAATAAAGAAAAAAGGGGCAAATAATGGATAGCTATTGTTAAAGTGTGTTAAAGGGTTTGGAGTTGTTGAGGTCCTGTCCCACAGTGACATCCAGACTGACTGGCCACCATCATGATGAGCTAAGTACAGGGAATTAGTATTCCCATCACTTCCAGACAGCTTTGTGAATCAAACCCTGCAACACTTGAGCTTTAATCCTCTTTTTTAGAGTAAAACAGCCAATTTAACATCGCATTAAGACCAGTTGTTCAGCTGCTCGCTGAGGCGTTTCACCTGGGCCAGAGAATCCGGCAGCCGACGCGTTATTGACAGACGGCTGGGCTCCTGCACTCCACCGCTGGAGACTTCCAAACCAAACAAGCCCTGGATACACCTCGGCGTCCTCATGTCGATATTGATCAATAATTTACATATTTGTGGTGGCTAAGGGAAAGCGGGCTGAGCGAGCCTTCGCGAGCGCCAGACTGACATGCATTTTACAGGAGGGGCAGCGGGAGAAGCCCGGCTATTACCCTGCATTTGATCCTGCAGCAGGGGCGAGCTATCTTTGCACACAGTGACTGTGGGTCAGCGGTTATTGTCAGCCAGGAGCTTTTATTGAAGAATTTATCATGTGTGCCAGTCCTATATTTGAAACAGGCTGGAAGCCTGTTTTATTCATCGGTCGACACAAAACTGAGGTCAAGCCTTAAACTTTTTCTGCATAGAGTGCATTTCAGCTGAATGCATAACTACACAGGAGTGTTTTTGTGTGTGAGCCACGGTTATTGGTTATACTCTGCGGCTATACTGGTTCGGTACTGGGTGGGGGGGGTGTCTAGTTTACCATTCCTTGTTTAGTCATCCTCTCCGGACTCTTTCCTTGAAGTGCCTCGCGTGAAGTATAAAGTGAAGCATTGCTTCACCATGTGTAATCCGAAGCGCTCTGGTTTGCTGCGGCGCGTAACATCACACGCGGCTTTCTCCACACCCCCACCCACCCACCCTCGCCCCCGTGTCGCGCAGAAATATTAAAGACGTGCCCCGGGGTCAGCGGCAATAGCCTTCGCTCTACCCATCACGGCGCCCTTGTGTTCTTCATAGCCACCGCTGCGAGAGGCAGTGATTCATTCTTTTGATCCACTCCATTAAGGTATTAGTTGATTTCAGTGGATTTAATCAGCATAGTAATTCCTCTCCATGGGAAGATAAGTCTCTCTCAAGAGCAGTTATGCCATCCACTATGCCTGCTGATTAGACGCAAGGCTCCAAAATAATTCATCAGAAAACTGCAAAAAATAATTTATCAAAAGTGCTTTGCACAAAACCCGCTCAGGACCTTTGCTTCTTAATAATTAAACTCTGCAATTAGGCATCTTACCATGCACTCAGTGTGAGGCTCCATGTAATATTCATAACCATACATAATTATGCAATATATCCACTGAAATAGGAGGCTATATATTCACGGTGGGGCTGTCAAGAGGCAAGACATTTTTATTTGGTTTATAACACTGTTTCATCTTATACATGAGCAGCTGGCTTTTGGTAACAGAGGAGAAAGAACTGTTCCAAGGTCCGGGTTCTTAGACGGGAAGAGAAGTGAGAGGGGAGAAAAACAAGCACTAAGTAGTGTGATTCTCTCCATGGGAGCCGTTAAATATCAAAGCATAACTGCTGGACACAACAAAGAGTCACCTTTGCAGGATCATACACTGACCATACACACACATAAAAAAAAGGCATTAAATTAAAATGGAGTTGAGAAGGGGTGGTATCTTGGGATGTATTGTATGATAAATTATACATAATGCTCAATCCAGCATGGTTCAGATCTATAGAAGGGAATAAATAATAGTCTCCCAGCCCTTGATGGTGCCTGAAGCAAATAAGCAACAGCAGCGGTCTGCAGTGGACACACTGTGGACAAGGTTGGCTTTCATCTTGAGAGGCAATTCAAAGCGACGGGCCGCGCACACAACAAACTGGCAATCAAAGCTAATGTGCAACTGGGCAGTGGTGCACTTCAGAGAGCCCGCCGTCTCGACTGCAGGGGGAGATCACACGCCAGCGCCTCCCTCACATCACATTGTCTGATTTTCAACTTGCCGTCTTCAGGACTTATTATGTTTCACTATATGAATGCACAATAAAGGACAGACCCGCTGCCATTGGGAGCCTTGGAATTGCGAGGGCCTTTCATGACGCACAACTTAATGAAGACTGAGAAATATATATATTTGTCTCCATTTTATAGTACAGCAGCTTACAAAGACTCTAAGAGGTTGTCCCTTAGGGATATGTCCTTGAAATATAAAGAAATATAAAGCAAATCTTCTGTTTTATTAAATTATTGTAGTAGATTAAGACATATACAATTTGTAAACAAGCAGCTATTGGGGGAATAAATGAGAATTCAATATTTATATCAAACATTACGATGATCCCATAGGACATATCCTTTGGTCTACATGGAGCTTGAAATGGTGCACTTTTAACATCCGTGTTTTGGTTGTTTTGTTGTTTTACGATAATGCAGGGTGTAGAAATTGTACTACTATTAATTGCTACTATTAACTCAGAGTAAGTTTTTGAAAGAAATATACTTTATACATGAAAAGTCAAGAGTCCTTCCTTCCCCTTTCCCAGCGTGCTGCAAAACAATGACCTTTTGGGATACGACACAATTTTATTGGCTGTATAATACAGATGTGATTAACATAAATAAGACTTAAAGTCAAATAGGCGTAAAGGTCGTCACTCGGGACCAGGCTTGGGTCTGCGAGGTGATTTACAACAACTTAATTTGACTGTGCGGAGTAATTTATCTGTGACAGAGCCAAGCCGCGCAACTCTCCGCATATCGCGCACACAAGCAGGCGACAGTACGCCGTGACGGCGCACGTCTCACTGATCTACCCAATCAGTCAAGATGCTTTACAACTTCTGTCAAAGGCCCTAACAGTTCTCATAAATTACAAAGCCATTGTATATGGTGCCAATAACTTTTGAAGGAGAATCTCATCCAAACTGAGCATAGAGCTGTCTGCACCTCTTCTACATGGGAGCCAGAATGGGATACTGCAGTAAAAGTGCATGAAAAAAGCAGGACAAGTGGTTTGACGATAGATTGCCATAAGAAACAGACCTCCTAGTTTCCCCCGAGCTCATTTCAAAGACTGAAACTGGCCCACGTATTGACATTTTGGTTCAAAGCAGGTGGAAGCAAGTGGGCTGGATTCTTCTGCAGATCACTTGCGTTTCTTTTCACATCTGGCTTTCTTCCACCGCAGCCTCGAGGTATGCCTTGCATCTGTGTCATCTCCACATCTACATTGACAGTTAGGGAATAGGAGACATAACCCATTCATAAACAGCAACAGTAATGTGATGGTGGGGGGGCAGAGAGATGAGTATGTTGGTCTGGAGTCTGCAAACAATAATGTGCCACCATTTATTTCAAATGCCCGGTGCAGCCCCTGCAGGGAAATCACAGCCAGAGCTTCAGCCTCAATGCTCCAACTCAACCAGGGGTGCTGTCAAGATGAGGATAATTCAACAATTCCGCGTGTGCAGTATATCCATACGGATGGATCAGGAATAACGTGCCGGTGGAAAAAAAGCCGCCGCCTTGTTAGACAATTTGTGTAGCTGTGTGGTTGTATTATAGCGCGTGTGAATACCTGACTGGGGTTGGGAGCATGCTGTGAACAGGATGCAGAGAATTTCCTGGTGTCACGCTGACAGGGTGAGCTTTAAATTGAAGAGCAGACATAGATAACCGCATGTAGGGATTTGCAGTTTTTCATTTCCCAGCTGGGATAATAGTGAATAGGCTTCGCTTTGAAACACCACAATGTGTAGTCAATTAGGATGAAACGGCCTAAGCATGCTGAATGATGCATTCCTTCAATAAAGCAGAGTTTACGTCACTATTTTCCTATGATCGCGTGTGCCAGCAACTAGTATTTTTTGACAGAATCAAAGTATTTATCTCTCTCATTGAAATTAAATATTGGTGTGAGTTGAGGCAAGTGAACAAAAGCCTGAATTTCCATTGTTTAAACAGGTGTGAACGTTCATCCAAAAAGTTAAACTCGCCTGAAAGCATGGGTTTCAGCTCGCTTTCAGGTGAACCCCGGTGCAGTTGTCTTACAGTGTTAATGCAAACAGACTATCCAGTGAACCAAAGAGAGGAAATGGACCGAAGGAAGGAAGTGAACCAAAGAGACACAGTGGTAACAACAGTGTGGATCTGAGCAGACATGCAGAGGCAGTTGGTGAATGTCAGCAGACAGTGAGAGGGTGTAGGTGTTAATATATGATCAGAGGACCATTGTTGACCAAAACCTAATTAAATAAGATCATGTGCATTTTCATCATTCTGGCCAGATCAAAGAGTTCCCTTCTTTCCCCTATCTTATCAGGTAACTGTGGCCACTTAAGTTATATAATACTCATCAGTTTAAATCCCAGTTGCATCTTATGTGTATAGTATTGTTTTATTCTCCATAGATTCTCCCTGTGATGTCACTAATGCCATTAACATATTAATTTAACTGTGATTACATGTGTGCAAACTTCTATGTACGGTCAGAGATGATAGTAAGGTTCTGTGTACCATCTACATACCTTTTTATTTTGCCAGATGTTAAGATGTGGTTGATCCGGTGATCGCAGGAACTTGTAATGCAAAGTGTATTAGTGGTCTATTTATGAGCATATTAGGTGCTGTGGAGGGGAACGCCTGGGCCCACGCTTCTGCCAGTGAGCTGCAACCGGTTTTTATGCTTTGATGAACCTACCCTTGAAAAACCAGGACATCCGTGACTCTGTTCTGAGGAGCACGCGATGCGCCTTCCTCTCCTCAGCCTTCTCAAACACATAAATCAGTTTCCCATATCATCATCTAGTCATATTCAATGCATAAGCAGCTCTGATCGGTAAATCTGTCAGCTTTCTCCCTTTTTAGTGATATATCAGATTCGTAATACTCTCCCACACACGCAGTAAATCTCAGAGGACTGTGTTTTTTAAAATTCAGAGCCGGAGCCGCTCGATACAGATAACTTTACTTGTAGACAGACTGTGTGGAGTGGTGCGTTCAGGCGCCTCCTCTGCTGAAAGTGTTGAAAAAGCTCAGTTAATGTCAGCTGAAAACAGCGGCCCGGACGGGAAAGCCAGAATAAATTTCTCAAATTCATTGTCCCTGCTGAGAACAAGCAGAACATCTCCGTCTGATTAATGGCTGTACACTGTCTAATGAACAGTAATTGAATGGTATAATTCAGTAGGTCCTTAAAAGCCCAGAGGAGTCGTCTTCCTCTCTGGAAATGCAATGCGGTGACATTGTCTAGAGTTGATTATAGTTGACCTTGCATGGGGAGAAGACGGCCTTTGAAATGGCTGGCCTAAGCTTCGGGGAATAGAAGCGCAGAAAAAAACAAGTGCAAAGACAAATGAAATGAGCCCACATTGGAAAAGAAAAGGGATGGATCGATGCGGCGGTCAATAACGATTTGATTTTTTTATCACCAAATTCTTACGGAGAGGAAGACGATTGATCAAACATCCTACGATGTATCGGCATTTCTAACAATATTAATTAAGAAAAATGCTTAGCTGACTGGTTGATAAATCAGCCAATGTGGTTTAATCAAAACAAATGATAGTTGTAAACACAACACCGCAATGGTGCGTCCAAATCCGCCCGTGTCTGTGTTTCCGAAAAGTGTATGACATCCACGACGCGGACCTCGCTGCCCCGCGAAATCAATCAGCTCTTTAACGGAGTGCACTCTAAAGGGAAACCCAACCTTCAGAGAGCCCAACAAAAGTCAGCCGCCTGATTATAAGAAGGGCTTTGATAAATGCGCATCACACTCCGGCCCGCCATCCTCCACTCTCTCCCGCCGAGATCGCCCGCCTTCGCTCCCAGCGGACATTTCCACTTGGCAGAGATGCTGAATCTCGTTATTCTTTATTTGGCCCCCGGACCGGGCGGGTCAATATCTCCGGCGTGCGGCCACCTCACCGCTGTACTGTCTGCAGATGTGCTCTCCATCCAAATGCATTCCAATAAATCATTTTAAAGCTTTGGCTGAAAATGTAATCATGTAATTGAATTCGGTCATCAATATCTACTGTATGCATACACGCCCTGCGTGCGTGATTTCATAAGCACGCGTGAGCACAGGGGGTGGGCGGAAATGTGTCCAAACTCACGTAGAGGTATGACTCACACTGGTGCCTCATTATCATCCGCCACCGTCCAACCGAGGACGACGCTGAGACTGAAACGACTGCCTTTTCAGACTTTTTTCACATCAAGGTGACCTTTTGCCCCACAAGTCTCACCTGTAGCATAAAAGTCTGCAATAACAACTGAGGCCTCACCCAACCAGCCTAAGTAATTATGTCAGGATTTGTTAGCCGACAACTTTGATGGTTCTTGTAAAAAGTAGCTGAGTCTGTACTGGGGAATAGTATTATTTTTTCATTATCTAATGGTCTTCAATCTATAGCGAATCTGAATCAGCAACAGTCATGTATGACTAAAAGCAATAAGTAATGAATTAGGCTATTGATGGGGTCTTTAGCTGGGGTCGGAACTGGCCCCCAGAAGTCAATAATTACCTCAGCAAGAATATCTTTATTGCAAAAGTGCATACGGCAGCAAAATCATCGCCACACCAAAACATTCCCCTCCGGTGTAATTGCCACTCCTTGGAAATTATAGTTTTCATTAAAACAAAATGTTCAAGATTATTGATTGCTTAAATAAGACTCAATATCCTTTCATTTCAGAGCTGAACGAAATTGCCTGGAATAGTAATATCACCTAAACTATTGTCTGCATTCATCACGCTCACGCGGCCTCATGTTGTCGTCCCCGGAGGATTATTAGAGCAAACTAAGTGTATTTAAATGAGCACAATTTCTAGGAAGCACAGGTCCATGCAGAGACATCTGTACACGCATCGCGGCTGCACTCCATCACCGCAATAAATAGAAAAGACAGGTGTCATACACAAACGCACGCTGGGATGGGGCTTCAATCATGTACGCCTGTCATGGATTTGGAACAAATATGTGGTTAAATATGTAGAACACGTGTCTGCATATGCACCAGGACTCTGCTCAATGCCTCTCCTTAAAAGTTTGGTTGGTAGAATAACACCCAGATGTGACCATGGAGACAGAAAAACAGGTTTCACACACACACACACACATTGTACAAAAGTATATTTGCTGCGAGCGGGTCTGCATGATACCCCCACAATTATGGAACCGATGATTACTGTAATTGCTGGCTGGACCATTTTTGTGTGACCTAATCTAAAAGCAAATGAAAAAGACCGGACCTGATAATAAAGTAAAAATGAAGTAAGCATGAAATAGTAACTATGTGGAAGACTCATAAGGAGAGTACTTACGTACCTTTTTCCTGGACGCTGCAGACAAAAGACCTCCGGGGAGAGAGGCCTCGCAGGGACTCTCATCCTGGTACTCGTCATCGGCTGTCTTGGTGGGGGGGGCAGGAACTAGTTCGGCTACATTGATTTCCATGAATATTTCTTGATTTATCTTATTTACATTTCAGGTTTTTATTCTCTGTCATTTTTAGGTCCACAGAGGTCCCCTTTTAAAGTATTATTTTAGCTTATTAGCTGCTTCCAATCTGACAGTCTGCTGAAATTTAACAAGAATAATTGCGCGCTAACACGCTCTTTTGGGCTGCAATACTTGGCAGGGTAGTGAAAACCTCTAATGAATGCCTGTATTACTACATTGCACCTCCGAAACTTAAACTTAATTTAGGAAATGTTCTCCGCTTTCTCACAAAAACCTCAGATTAATTAGGTTTCCTGTTACACCAGCTTCAGTTGTTGCTGCTCTAAAAACTACAGTGCTGGACTGGGACACCAGTACACCCAAACAGGTAAACAGAGCGGTGGTGGAGAAGTTGGGAAAATTGCAAATAAGAAGTGGGAATTGGGCTCAAAGGGTTTCAAAGTGTCTTTTAAGTAAATCCTACTTTGTTTGTCCCCAGATAAGAGAAACTGCTGTATTTACTTTAAAACGCGTGCAAGGTGCCAGGGTGGAGTCGCAGTCTATTGGCTGATATGGTGGGCGTGGCCAGACCCAGCCCAAGAGGTCTAAAATTCAGCTGAGTTCTCTGTCCCACCAGGTAAGAGCTCTCCACTGGGATCTCACCTTCCTCAGCGGAAGCACTTCCCAGCTTGTAGGACAGAAATCCCAAAGGAGTTGCAGCGCTCAGAGACTGAGTGTGTCGCCCTGTATTAGGCTCAGTACCTTGCTCAAGGGCAGGTTTCCATAGATGTCCGAGCACATTTTCCTGCCACCGCTCCTTACCTTACCGCTTACTCGGGACCCTGACTGCCCACTCCAAAAGGCACTGCTGGGATTCGAACCCAGGATCTCCTGTTTACTAGACAGGCGCTTTAACCAACTAAGCCACAGCGCCCTGATAACTACAGAATGAGAGCGCCCCTCACGATGGTCTACAGCGTGGATAGAGATTTCAATAACGAATTTATACTCTGCAGCAGAATAAGAAGCAAAGACCATCATTGTGACCATATCAGAGCTTCACCTCCATAAATGTTGTTAGTGCATATCGAGACGCGGCGAGCAGCCCCTCTGAAACAGACCACATGTGATCAGATCACTTGAGATGATGTCATCAGAATGGAATCTGGTCCATACCTCCTCGCAGATGGACAGGAAGGCTGCTCGCCGACAGTCGCATCAGGGCTTGTCGCGAGTCCGAGCTAGACCCGATCGACCGAAAGGTCGATCCGCGGCTGGCGGCCCGCGCGCTGCCCTCCGGCTCCTGTCCTTCTCCGCGTTGAACACGGTGCCCTCTGAGAAGAGCGATTAATCACAATTACAACCGGGCCTGGCAGTCTCTTATTCTCCCTCTCCGCGGATCCGTCCATTCCTCACCGCCCTCCCGTCCTCTCCCGTTTGCCACTCCTGCTCAGGAGATCAATGTTGCTGTCGAGGCTTTTATTTATTTAGCGGAGAGCCGCGGCCGCTCTGCCACGAATGCGGCCGGCGAGCGTGAACTTTGAGTCCCGGGGTTGGACGCGGACTGTGACGGGCGCTTTCAGCAGCAGCTCAGATAACGATGGCACGTTCGTACAAACCCGTTTTTGTCTTTGGCTGCTGAAGAAGACACCGAAAATAAAGCCCATGATAAAATACAGCTGCGGCGGTGATTTAAGTGACAGCGGCGGCGGTCTCCAAAACACAAATTCAGACTGCGAAGGGCTTTCAGGAAGAAAAATGATTCAGCGCTGTCAACTCGTGGCTGATGTTTAATGTTGTAAAAGCAACATGAAATGAATAAATGACCCCACTGACCATTCTGATGCATCAAGTCGGGACGATGAACAACAATCTCTTCTTCCAAGTGCAGCACAGCTGATCAATCACGTGGTAGGCTAGTATGAAAGTCATTAATGTGAAGATCGGGACTGGCCCGTCAGGTCAGTCACACAGCAGAGGAACCCCTCAAGTACATCTGCATCACAGAGGTCAAAGGTCGCCATACAGGCGACGCAGAGTAGGCTTCTGTTCCAAGAAAGATGGTGCATAAAACCATTAATTTTCAAGAGCATAATGTTATTTTAATGTGCTTGTGCTTAAAACAGTACCCCACCACCACCACCCCCCCCACACACACACACACATACAAACACATGTCACTGTTAACAAGGCTTTTCCTACAAAATGACCTGATTGAATTCATCCATGATTTAAGACCTTGTGATGTGTTTGATATTCTTTTATGTTCAACATACACTGACAATAACTGTGCCTCTCCACCAGTGCCAGCTCAGCTCAGCTCAGCTCAGCTCATACACACACACACACACACACACACACACACACACACACACACACACACACACACACACACACACACACACACTCACACACACACCCATGCAGGCACGCGCACACGCATGTGCATATAAATAGAAATGTGTCTTTCAGCAACAACAGGTTTCTCAGCAGTAATGGAGGTCTTGGAGTGAAGGGGGGGTGGTGGTGCAGGACCCCCCTCCTGCCTGTAGGGAGGCCAACGCAGGGTTTCTGGACACCTGCCTGTTTGTTGTTTGCCTGTCTTCAGCTGAGATGTGCGTTTCTTCCTCTGTGTCCGCCGCGAGGAGACAAAAGATGGGGGGGGGGCGACGATTAGGGCCCTTCCCCTCCACTTTCCCTCTGATTCATTATTGACTTTTTTCCTGCTTTTCTTATTTCATTTTTTATTTTTTGCAAAGAGGGAGACGGAAAGACAAGAGGCGCCGGGTTGTAACTTGTTTCTCTTTCATTCACAACCGTTTTTTTTTTCGCCTTTCTTCTTTTTTACATTTTCCTTTGACCTCAATTTTTCATGACTTGGTGCGCTCCGTAGGCTCCCCTGCGATTCCCACCGTATCGAATTCATCTGGTTCCAATACATACCCGGCACAACCTATCAATCACCGGGGAGCGTGGCAAACTAATCATTTATTGATGAAACGGGGCAACCATGAATTTCTAACAGCATTTGTCTTATTTATCAGGCTAGATCAAACAAAGAGAATCCAAACAAGCTTAAAGGCGAAGGGGAAGGAGTCACGGGGAATAAGTTATTCTTCAGCGGCAGACAGCAGCAGGTTATGGATGGAGGACAGAGGGAAGGGGTTCGGAAGAACGAAGGGAGCGGAAAGGCGGCGAGATGTTCAGACAGCAGGGTACACATCTGAATTAATGCTTCCACAAAAGGCAATTTTCTCCTCACATGCCCCCCCCCGCCGCCGCCGCCTCATCCCCTCTGCGGGAGAGCGAGGTGAGGGACGTCTCCTACGGCGAACCACGGATGAGATTCTCTGTTCCTCCTCGGCCGCGGAGCTCTTCGCCGCGGCCGCCCGCCCGGGACCCCCGACGCCGGCTCCGGGGATGGCGCAGTGATCTCGGGCTTCCACCAGAACGCACACTCCCGGCGCTGGCGCTCGCGAGCTGGCTAACACGGACTCCGGGGAACGGCAGTGTTTCTTCAGTTGTTTGCTTTCTTTAGTGCGGAGGCAAAGCCTGTTGGTATTCTTTTGAACATTCTGCAGCCGTCGGTGGGCCGAGGGAGGGGGGTGGAAGGGGGTGGAGGGGGGGATAAAAAAAAAAAACAACAAAAGAGAAGCCAAGTTTGCTCGCCGCGTACGACACGGGGGGAGTTGAAACAGAGTTCAGGCCCGCCGCTGCGGTGTCCACGTGGTCGCTCCAGATCAAAGAGGGAGGTGCGGCGGGTGGCGGTTAATTCGGTCCCGCGCCCTCGATTCGTCTCGGAGTGACGGGCAGCGGATCGACGGTTAAAGTTCGGAATCAAAGTACAGCTGGGCGCATCAAAAATTGAGCAGCTTGTTTGGCGTGTTTACAGCCTGATGGCGGGATGTAAACAGATCTTATTTAAATCAACACAGCCGAATCAGGGCCGTCCCACACGGGGAGGAGAAACCCGAGGACGTTGCGGGGAGGGGGGGGGCTCGCCTGGAAGTCAGGGGAGGGAGCGGGGTCACGGCGCGGCGTCCGACGGGAGCAGGGAGAGAGGTGGAGTTGATGCTCCGGTGGTGGTGGTGGTGGTGGGGGGGGGCAGGGTCACAACTAATCTGTGTCCCCTCTGAAGGAGCGGGGCGCAGGAGTCAACAAGAGGACACGGTGATATGATAGGAGGGGGGCGACTGGCCCAGGCAGCCCATAGAGGCATTGGCTGACTGTGGAATCAGCAGGAGACACTCTCCGAGGGAGGGGTCAATGCTACCAGGAGCCGCCAGTGAGATCATCCAGCAAGGAGTCATCAGTGATGTCACTCAGAGCTCTTAGAAAAAGCTTCTGGGCTGTTCGGAAGTCGACCCGGAGCACAGCAGCGCTGCTCACTATCAAAACCCACCGCATGAAATCACTGTGATTCATAACTCTGCTGTGCTCTTTTGACTCTTTTGCACCCCCCCTCCCCTTCTTTATGCAATGTTCCCACCTCCTCATGTCTGCGAGGCCCCCCCCCCCAACTCAGCACCGTCCACCAGCGTTTGATGGGAACACGGTGTGCTGGGGAGCTTTGGTTCAGGCTTCAGCAGTCGCCCCGGACCAGATGTCCCAATCAGTGGTGCACCCACTGTTACACCCCCCCCCTTCCCCTGTACCACAGGCCTGCAGGAACAAGGTTACATCTTACACAGCCTGAGTGGGCGTGTTCCCAGCAGATTTTTTACAGGGATCTCAAACCAGACCGCTCCTGTTTTGTGAGGCCGGACAGGAATTGATGGCAGACAAGACCCTATAAATGCACACGCAATCAGCAATCTAAACAGCTGTCAGAGGAGACGGAGTGGGCAGCGCTTGTCACATGTGTCTTTTTTCCCCTCCTGAAAGGTCGTTTAATGGTCGGACAGTGATTATGAATTCATGCGGATCAGAGGCAGAGGTGGAGGGAGTCAAATCCAGCAGTGATGTCTGATCCTGGAACAAAAGTGCTGGATGCAGAACACAGTGATGGGGCTGTCTCTGTCTCCCCCTAATGGTCACATGTGGAACTGCAACGCGTCGCTTCATCCAAATTCATTCATGTTTTCTCAAACCTGTGCCTCAATTGAGCGGATTGTGTTTGCTTAATAGTTTCTGGGTGTAGAATAATTTTCAGTATCTCATTTAACGTCATATATGTCGGTAATAAATATTCATGCCGTTCAGGCGGAGATGCCCGAAATACGGCAGCAGACATTTTTCTCCATCTGAAAAAAATTGGCACCTGCCACCGCATTGTGATCCTTCATGGTTAGAAATATCAGATGTGAGACGCGGTGCTCACCCGGGGAGGCGGGGGAGGGGTCCACCATCTCCCACCTCAGCCTGCTGACTGGGCATGTTCTCATTGTCACAGTGTGATTTGGTGTTCATCTCAGGGCCCTTGGAGGCCCAATCCTCGCATGGATTCAAAGCGCTCCACTGTCTACTTAATCACAATACAAATGGTCCCAGCTCTGGTTTGAATAAGAGATTCTTTTTTTTTTTTTTTTTTTTTTTTAATTTTAGTCACTGAGGACACCCCACCCCAACTCTTGGGGGCGGGGGTGCATATGATGTGTCTACGAGGCTCGCCGCGCTTGATCAAGTGGGCCAGCCCCATCTCTGCTGGGATTAGCCATCAAAGTGAAAGGCAAAGGTAACTCGATGTTCCTCGCAGACAGTGATTGATGATAGCGCTGTTTCATAACGAATTGCGCCCCCCCCCATGCACACACACACACACACACATCTCCCTCTACAACAACTTTTGCACATGGGGGATGTTAATTGAAATGCTGCATGTGCAGAGAGGTGCTTCTCAGGCGGAATTTAGCATGTCGACGCGCGGGGGAAACGACTCTCGCCTGTCTCCTCTGTCGGTTAACTGGCACAAATGTGTTGGCAGGAGGCAAATATGAGATGCCATCTGCACGCATCTCCACAAATATTTATTCTCGTTTTAAATGGCTGCGCGTTTTCCCTGATTAGACTGAACGTCGCCATACCAACTGCGACACGCTGACGAACAAAAACACTCTTTTTTTTTCTGCCGCAGTTTGTTAAAACAGGCTTCATTCGTTACGTGCCGCTAACTATGATATCCACTAATCATCCTTATTGCAATGCATCAGTCAAGATCCAACAACAGCACAAACCACACTGCATCAATTGCGATGACAGCTGCAGTTAACTTTACTCTTAAACAGCAGCAGAAAAAGGTCCATATATGTGAATATAAAGATTTCTGCTTTTCTTCCCTCAGTTGTCTATCCCCTGCTGTGATGAGCTTTATTACGGCCCCAAACAGGCACACAAACTCAGACGCACCAAAGACACCTCGCAGTCACAGACACCTTGATCCTTTCGGTCAAAGACGCCAGGAGAATCTGAAAAGAGGGTGTATTATTTGCACCCCTGCCCTCATATCGTCAATTCCGTGGCCCCCATGTGGAACATCAAACTTTGTTCATACATACGTTAGCATAGCTTAACCTTTTTTCTCTCACCAGAATCAGCTCTTCTTCAAACAAAACTTGGTGGATCGAGTCTATTTATTACAGCCGAGGGACGGAACGCTGCTCGACGGTGAGAAAATTAAATTTCCATGTTGAGCGCGCCGTGTATGCCACACGGATGATTCGGGGTTTGTTTCATTCCCGGCGATTCCGCTCACATTTATCATTTACAGGACTTTTCCCCCCCTCCGATTATCTGCCTGTCCACTGTTAGACAGAGCTGTCCACGTTGTTTACCACAATGGTAACCAGAGATTGCACCAACAATGGCACCTAATTGGTTTATGCCAGACAAGTCCTGGTCAATTAAATGCATAATTCATCTCCGCATTAATTATTCATTTCTTAAGGGACTCCGGGCTTGCATTATTAGGAGAACTGCATCATGCATATTCAAATTCCTCTTTTTAGAGCGACTCAGTCGGTTATCATCTCAGCTGGGATGCCCATCCGAAAATACAATGGCAGCCAGCGGTGTAAGACAACCGCTATTAATCACACAACAAAACCACAGAGGTTTCCCAAAGATGAAAATGTCACAAACTTAAAATGTGTCCTTTTTTCTATGCTGTCATGTTGCTACCTAGTGAGACCCATTCAGTTATTGTTGCTTTAACACCCCTTGTGTTTAGGTCCTGCATTATTCTCCCAATAATGCCCGTGTCTCGCCATGTTCTACATGATGCCAGGGTGGTAGTCAGGTTTAGTCCACCGTCTCAGGGTGATTTCGCCGTCTTTGCCGCGCCTGACGCATCAACATCAGTTAAATACCCGGCTTCCGCGTCTAATCGCTTCACGCAGTGTGAGCCTGTCACAAAAGGAAGAGAGGAACCGGGCTGGAACAGCGGGTGAGCTCTGCATGTCGGTGATGTAATCACTTTGTTGTTGGGGCTCCTTGTAGATTTTTATCACGCATAAACAAAGTTGTGTTTACATTCAGTGGAAGGCATTTCAATCATAATAAGGATGAACCCACGTGATTGTTTGGTTTTGTTTGGTTTTTTTACTTTCTTTGCAGGAAATCTGCCAAACTCTCAACTCGAAATACCCCAAATTATCTACCATTCTAGATTTCCTATGCTTGGTTCCCAATATAGTCGATGATTTTAAATTACATTTACAGAACTTAGCGTTTGTTACGTTTACATGCACTACAGGCTTTTGCCGCTAGATGACAGAAGTGTGACAGCTGCGTGTAAAACCTTTCATTTCAGACACATGTTAGCTGCTCCACAAACAATATTATAAAATTAATAGCGTAGCCCATATTTGCCTGATTGAAGGCAGCCAACTGGAACTAAAATGACTTTTTAATGTGACGCTTTAAGCACAAACCTCATCTTTCTTGTTTGCCCTGCTTGTTGCTGAAATGTAGCTGTAATTACTGCCGAGCGCGTAGTTTGAAGAGTATAAAACATATACAGTAGCTGACGTGCTGTTTGAGACACTAATGAATCACAGTATGAGATTAACAGCGCTGTTTAAAAATCACTTCATTAAAGAATGCCCCTGGAATTAAAGCTGCACTGATTCCATACTAGTTCTCTTTTCTGTGTTTACACACCAAAGCTGTGGCCCAATCAGCACATCTCAGGGGTGTTCCTTTCAGCGGTTTATTGGTTGTGCGTCTCGGCTCAGATGCTGTCCTTCTCGAACTCACAAACGAAGTACATGGTAGGCTGGCACGCCACGTCTGTCCACTCCCCCGAGGCCAGCATCTCCGCGCAGTCCTCGTTGTCGTAGGCGTCGTTGGGCTCCCCTCGCCTCCACTTGCTGAAGGTGGTCACGGGAGAGAGGTCCGCGTAGGTGAACACGCCCTCCTGGCTCAGGTCGTGGAGGCCGATGTAGACTCTGCTCAGGCCCGCGGCCGTTATGTAAGCGGCCAGGGCCGCGTTGGCCCCCTCGTCCTTGGGCATGGCCAGGTGGCCCCCCCTCGCCTGGCAGTAGAGCTGGGCGTCGGAGTAGCGCTTCTCCTCCTTCACCAACAGATAGACCTTAGTGTCTGTCTCTTTAATGCCAGCAACAGCTGCGGGGGAGGGCAGTGCTGAAAAATGAGCACTTGTATTTCTATGAATCTCACACTGATGTGGACGGCGTTCGCGGGGCTTTCAGGACAACAAGCCGAGCGGAGACACCGACGCGAGGACTAGCGACACGACTGGAATCGATAAAGAGTGCTGGGAGCATACCGGTTTTAATGAATTTCAGCTCGGAGGAGAGCTGGGCCACCACGATGTCCATTTCTCCAATCACCTTCCTCATTGGCGTGCACTCGCACTGCACTCCTGATAAAGCAAATATGTAAGGGTTTAAAGCAGGGCTCTCAGATTTACGCCTCTAAAATCTAGGAAACAAATTCATCTGTCTGCCAGTGATCTGCTGGGCGAACTGGATGTCCCACCTGGATCTCCATTAGGGCCCCTTGGACCAGGATCCCCCATGTCTCCCTTCTCCCCTGAGATGGAACATGAAATAAATCATTACGTTCGCTCACGGGTTGAAAACATAAATGTTTCAATACCTTTCATCCCACTTGGGCCCACTTTTCCATACCGCCCCATTACACCTTTCTGACCTTTAGGCCCAGGTTGACCTTGGGGGGGGGGGGGGGAGGAAAAGTTATTTTGCAGGTCAAAGTTAGTTTCTTAACACTCCACTAAGGTGAAAATGCAGCCCATGTGCGTAATCTGAAATATGCAGCCAGCCTGCCCCCTCATTAGCGCCTTCAGTAAACACTGTCCTCCAATCTCTCACCCCAATGTAAACATTTGCTCGTTCGTGCTGCGCCTGGCGCTGACGCAAAAGCCCGCTATCAGCTCGGGCGGCGAAAACTTTGCCTCAAATTGAGACGGAAAGAAAAACCCAAGCGGGAAGATGGGAGAGATTTTTGTTAGTTCTGATTCATTCAGAGGAACTCCACCAGTCTCTCCAGTCGGGCCGACTCTTCCTGGTCTCCCCGGCGCCCCTTTTTGTCCCTTTTCGCCTGGGTCCCCTTTAAAAGAACATAAAGGAGAGATCTGAGCCATTTCACTTCATTCACTGATGATAATGGTGGACTCTGTGGTACCTTTGAGTCCGGGAACCAGGATCTGAACAGTGCAGGACTCTTCTGTCAGCTGCTCCGCACATACTGTGTGTCGGGTGAGTGAACTCAGCACAGACAGCAGCATCAGGGACAGCAACATGCTCTCTCTGCTCATCCTTCACGCTGGACACGCACGAGGAAACCAAGGTTTTGTCTGGAGAGCTTTCACAATGACACCGAGATGTACCTCTTTTTTCACTTTTCACGCACATTTCTTCTGAAGTAATCACCCGAGAATGGTAATTTGCCATTACATACAGCAGGAGTCGAGCAAATAAAAAAAAGTTAGGTGTGAACGGGGTGAAGAGTTGAATCGCCTACCTGCAGAGGTGAAACAGACAGAAGAAAGTGATCCCCGGTTCACAAAGCTTGAAGCGCTGGTGGTCCTACAGCAGCATGTCATGTTCCTCCGCCCGCGCCGCAGAATGTGCGCTCGATCGGACTTTCATAAACACTTGAACAGATAAAGTCCAAAACAGCTGCTGCAACCCGCCACATAATTGGCTGGGAAAGCAGCGGCATGATTGATGGTGGACGGGCCTGAAAAACCCTTCAAGCTCCATCAGATACAGCCCAAACAGCCAACATCAACACAACAATATGTTTCAAATCACATTTTATAGAGTGGCTCAAACATAAATTTATAACGTTGCTACAAATTATAGTGATGTTATTATTATTAATGGTAGTAGTTGTATGAGCAGAGTAGTAGGATAGTATTAGATAGGATCTTGAGTCCCTTTTTTTCTAAATTAAACCACAAATACGTGACCACATCTCAATGCATATTTAATTTGAAATATTTTCATATATTTCAGCTTCTTTGATTTCCCCAGAGTGTGCACGTTCCTCTGGTGATTCTCTCCAGTGCACCCTCTCCACCTCTCCACATTTCATTGCTTCCATCTTAATTGCTTTGCCTTCGGAATCCTGCAGCTTCCAGCAGGTGACCACCCGGGGGCGCCATTGCCCGTGCTGGAGGCAGGAGCCAGCAGAGAACCGTTTTATCTGACACCAACAGGAAACCCATCCTCAGAAAATACACCTGAATTGGAGATACACTGTACAATTTTCTTGTGTCCAAAACGATGTCAAAAACAGGGGAAGGTGGGCAATGTTAAATTTAAAGTGACTCTTAATTCTCAAACGTGAAAGCGTGATGTTTACATGCTGTCACGACGAGCGAAGTAATAAGATCTGGTCTAATAGAGGAGTGTCCGATATCCTAATTAGATTTACAAACCCAATGGCATCTTTCAAGGGTGGATTGGGTGTCTCCTTCAAACTCCCCCCCAAAAGTCTTACATTACCTGCCTTTCAAATATTCATGACCCTCAAAGCAACATTTGTTGCTTTTTCATCTCAGCCTGTAAAGTAGTGCCTCTGCCAATGTTTACTTTTAGAGTAAACTAAATAAAAAAAGTAATAAATAAAGCACTATGGTATTTATTTATTATTTACGGTGAGCCGTCCAACCAAAGCAAGGAAAAGGAACGGCGGATTTTACGAGCAGTCCGCCAACGCACCTTGGGTTGCGTGACGTCACTGGCGCTCCTCCGCCAGTCCGGGCTGCAGACGGAGCGGCCGCTCGGACTTCTGCTGCATCCGCAACCCCGCATGACGGCTTTAAACCCACCGGTGTCGCCCCGATCGCATATTTGAACGTCCGGAGGATCCTTCAGTCGTAAGCGCTGACGCTTTTGTATAACTTTTACACACTTTTTTACAAACTCGTAGCTGGATGTTGGCGTACTTTCTTTGCATGGATGAGATGATCATTTACAGGATGCTGATATCTGTGCGCGTTAATTACACCTCCTTTTAATGTCACCACAGTGTAACAATGTTGTTCTGATCTTACACTGTTAATACTGCCGTCACGAGAATACCTGTGTTTATAGGAAGTTATATTATAATAGTCCTGTCAATAACAGTTTAAACACACTTGTAGGTTTAAACACACAAGTGAGGTTTCTTTAATTTGACTGTTGTGAGCCTTTTATGGACTTTCTTTTGATTTCTCTCTTTTCCAATCCCTGTTTTATGTTCCTTTACATCTGGTGCCGGACAGGAAACAAGAGACAGGATGTGTGTCTGTGTGTGTGTGTGTGTGTGTGTGTGTGTGTGTGTGTGTGTGTGTGTGTGTGTGTGTGACGTGTGTGTTTCCTTGTCTCTGTGCCTCTCGGTTCATGCAGCACCCCTCTGTTTTGCATTGCCTCACAAATTATTTGTGGCTTGTATTTGCTAGATTTGAATGTGGCGTGGAGCATCTCACCTCTCCGTCTGGATTAGGGTCAAACAGTAAGAGGATTTAGGAGAGTCAAAGTTGCCAATGTGAAACTGGCTTGAGTTGTCATTGAGAGGACTCGGCGATGGTCCTGTTACGTAGACAGAGGTGGAGTGCCGCCTTTTGAATTTAACTGAAGGCACCGGAGCTTTCCTGGAGAGAGAGCCAGGAGGAGCCTGAAGGTCTCACTTCATCAGAGGTCAGAGAACTGAAGAGCAGCGCAAGTATCTCTCCTGTAGTCCCCAATCCCAGGCAGTGGCCGTGTCATTTCCTGTATCAATGTGTTTAATTCAAGTGATTGAAGTGAGGAAGTGTAGGAGGGCTTTGTGATTATCTGGGATCTGAGGACAGTCTTTAGGATCTCCCACCACCCCCAGTGCCTCCATGTGAAGGCTGAAGTTAACACATTGTGAAGGTAATCTTATCATGTGTCCTTCTGGTACATTTTGTAAAGTACGTATTATGTTTTAGAGTCTACCCAACTTATTGTATTTTTTAATTTGCTGTGCAACAAGTCATTTTTTTTTAGAATTACAAACTTGCCTCTTAGTATGTGTTTGAGTATTACAATGGTGTAACGACTGCAGTTATACACAGTGATTATGTGTGAAAATAATACATCATAATAATAAAACACACACGCTCGCCTTCATGTCTGATCCAAGTCATAACATTCAGGAGCAGAGATACACACATTCCTCAAACAGTCTGGGGTGTTGCTTTATTCATCAGCCTAAACGACAGAGGACTTTTTGGTATTTAGTAAGGTTTTGATTTAAAAAGAGATATGTTTGTCATTTCTAATCTGGGCTTTAGAAGATGTAGAGGTGATCCCTGATGGTTGTTCTCGTCTCATCATGGTGCAACTGGTGCTGCTGAGTCACTTTACCTGTTCAGCTGTGAGTCCCATCAAAGGATGCATCAGCGTTTTCCGGGACGTACTGTATTCTCTCTCTGGCGTTTGACCTTAATCCTTAAAAGAGGATATTAAAGCATCACGTCAGCACTTTCCCACTGAACAGCTTGGATTGGGTCGGACATGGTGCCTTGCTTTAACCTTTGACCTTTGACCTGATGTGACTGGAGTATGCTCTGGAGGTACTCAGCGTTAGTTTGATATGTCACCAAAAATATGAAAGCTTGTTCACTTCAGTCAAATAGACGATGTTATTTTTTTGAAAATGGTGAAGGCGCATTAAAAGAGCAGCTTTTGTAGGTGCAGCTCTTACGCACCTAAACAAGCAGAGGTGAGCCAGAACGCCCGTGTTTACACGCAAGGTCGCAGAGTGTAATTTGGATTACTATTTTTGGACCGCTTGGGGGTTTTTCTTTCCCAACCTTCATTCTGTCTGTCTTTCTGTCCCTCCCTCACCCAGTCGCGTTGCCGTGCCGACCAGAAGTGAATCATGGAGGATGGGAGGCCAGTGTGGGCACCCCACCCCACCGATGGGTTCCAGCTGGGCCTGATCGTTGACATCGGAGCCGAGGCGCTCACCATAGAACCGCTGAACCAGAGGGGCAAGGTGGGTCGAACACCCACACACACAAACAGAGGGACACACACCTCAGTTGCGGAGTTCCATCTCCAGGTAGAGATAACCCTACCCGCTCACAGTCGCGCACAAAAACACTTCCGCGTTTGTTCACATCATCACACAGTCCGAAGGGGCAATTTAGAACGGCGTTACGCGCCAATGTAAGAAATATGAGCGAGCGCAGGTATAAATAAATAAAGAAGGCAGCAGCAGGCGTGCTGATAGTGTTGCCCCGAGGGTGAGCTGCTCATTAGGAGGTAAAGGCCGCGCGTTACACCTGAGCCGTCACTTGTCCCCAGCGAGCCCCCCGATGCTCCCGCCGCACGTGGGGCGCGTCGCCTCGGGAGCGTGCGCGGCGCTCCCGCCACAAGGCAACGCGGGGGATTGTCCCAGCTGAGACACGGATTCGTGTTTGACAGTCCAGTTAATGGCGGCTCTGTTCTGTTCAAGCGTCCCAGCAGGTCTTGGATCCGGTCACTCACGCTGTTAAATCTATATTAAAGTGGGTTTTAGTGTCCGTTTAAAAAGACATGTCAGAAACTAGCAATGCAGACTACGTGCGCAGTAGCAGCACCTGTCCACCAGTGTCGCTGTTTCTTGTGGCAATCTGAGACCAATCAGAGGCGATCGGCACAAATGCAGAGAGAAAGTTCATTTGTTCTTCGAACTCCCACTTGAATCATCAGAATGTTCAGACCGTAGTTTCAGAATCATAAAAGACCCTGCAAAAGTTCTGAACCTCATGCTTTGATCTCTGGATGCTCCTAATCATTGATCCCAAAAACCCCATTCTTTAAGAGAATAAAGGGCCCTTTGAGGCTCCTTTTGTTCAGCGGCAGCGTCGCTCATTAGCGCCTCAGGCTCGATGTGCGACCCTCATACCAGCTTCCACTTCTTCTCTGGAGCTTTTGTCGGTCAGACGTCTCTCACGTGGATTGTTAGTGTGGACGCGAACACAGAGCAGATTGTGTTTTACGCTCACTGCCTGTTCATAAACCGGGAGCAGCGCCGGTGTGTGTGTGTGTGTGTGGGGGGGGGGGTGCAGTGATATGACCTGGTAACCACTGGTGCGCTGGTATAACGCCACATGACACAACAGCGGCTCCCGCATGCACAGGCCTCGCTCGGGTGTTCAGATCCGGTTGCTCCACATCCAAATTATTCATCAGTCTGCCATGTCTGCCCTTGTTTCTCTCACAGCCGGCTCGTTCCATTGACTTTATTTCCATTAACTCAACCTCTTAAACAATGGAGCGGGAACATCGCCGGCTAATTTGAACACGTCGCGCCGAAGTTCGTTACCGGGAACTCTAAGCGCGATGAATAATTCATGTCTCTTTATGAACTTGTTTCGCGGCGCGCACTTTTCCGGAGGAATCCGTCACCCTGGGTGATAATCTCGTGTCTACCCGCGAATAAGATTACGCGTGCGTTTGTCTTACCAGACCTTTCTCGCTCCGATGAGCCAAGTCTTCCCAGCAGAAGATGACGTCAACAAGCACGTGGACGACAACTGTAAGCGAGCGCGTCGGCGGCTGTTAAGATAAAGAATAAAAACCCCGATATTGATTTCAATCGTCTGGTTTTTTTTTCTTCCCCCAGGTTCCCTTATGTACTTGAACGAAGCTACGCTGCTCAACAACGTCAGAGTGCGATACAATAAAGACCATATCTACGTAAGTAACGGAGGCCCAAAGTACCACCATGGTGGATCCAAACTCCCCGGGGATGCAAAATTGGATTTAGCTCCACCATGGGGTTATCGCCCCCCCCCCGCTACACTGCTTCCTGTACGTTTCCCGCGTCCCTTCCATCGCGTTTCATCGCCAGCAGCTCGAGTAACAGGTTGGAGGACAGACGGGGGAGACGGATCCCTGCCCTCGTTTCCCCGAGGGGGAAAAGCTGCAGGTGGTAAAGAGGGAAGGGGTCAAACTGTCAGACTAGCAAACCCAATCCTGACCACGGCCACTCAATTAGGAAATAAGGGACAGATGGTAGATGATTGTGGGGGGGGGGGCAGAAAAACAAGTTAAGGCGTGTCTCAGTCGGCTCATTTTCACCTGTTGTCTCAGTATTCAATCATTTATTCAGTTGTTGACTTTCTCCACGTGAGTTGTATTATTTTCCCCCCCAGACTTATGTGGCCAATATCCTGATCGCTGTGAATCCGTATTACGACATTCCTGGATTGTACGGGCCTGAGGCCATCAAGATGTACCGGGGGAAGTCACTGGGAACACTTTCACCTCATGTGTACGCTATCGGTAAGAGCTTTATCTGCCACTCTGGCTCTAGCGGCAGGCAGGAGCCACTTAATATGAAGTTAATAACATAATGAAGCGGTGTGGTGAGATCGGCTTACATCAGCTGTCTCTTCTAAATAAATCTTATCCCACAAATACACTGATAGGAAGGAAGCGGGAGCATGAAAAGCTTATTTTGGTTATCTCTGCGGTGGAGTTGAAGGACTTTCCTACATTCATTTATTTTCCCTTTTTCTTTTAGCTGACAAAGCCTATCGGGACATGAAAGTCCTGAAGATGAGCCAGTCGATCATCGTCTCCGGGGAATCCGGCGCCGGGAAAACGGAAAATACCAAGTTTGTGCTCAGGTTAGCGTGACATCGTTCTTCTCCGGGGGCAGCAACATGCTGTCGGCCCGTCTCCCATCAGAGGGATGATCTTCATGTTTGCTCTTTGCTCCTCATAATTGCCTTCCCCTTCCGTTGCTTCAACCGCATCATTGCTTGGATCTCATCCCTGTCACGCAGATATCTCACCACAACATACGGAAGCGGTCAGGACATAGATGAGAGAATTGTTGAAGGTAAAGTAATAAACTAAGACTACCGTGCTGGATGAGGGGTCAGTGTAATAATAAACCGGCTTTTCCTTTCTATCTTGAATACCAGCGAACCCTCTTCTGGAGGCCTTTGGGAACGCTAAGACTGTCCGGAATAACAACAGCAGTCGCTTTGGGAAGTTTGTGGAAATACACTTCGACGAGAAGGTAACGTGCGGTCAGGCGTGGAGTGTCTCTGCGTGATTGCCGCGCGCGCCGTTGACCGGGAGTCCCACCCCGTCCTCAGAACGCGGTCGTGGGCGGATTCGTCTCTCACTACCTGCTGGAGAAGTCGAGGATTTGCGTGCAGAGCAACGACGAGAGGAACTACCACATCTTCTACAGGCTGTGCGCCGGAGCGTCGGAGGAGCTGAAGCAGAAGCTGCACCTGGACTCTCCCGACAGTTTCAGGGTCAGTGAGTCGCGGGTGCTCGCCGTCGGCTTTAAATATTCACGGCCCCTCCAGGGGTCACGTCACCTTCTTTTTAGTGTCAACGAGGAGTTCCCTCCAGAGGAAAAAAGGAGTATTTCACACTTGACTTCCTTCCTGTTTGGATGTTATTGTAAAGGCAACCAGAGAGCATAAAGGTGTTTTTCCCCACACGCTCTACAAAACAGCACTTAACGGAACAACAAGCAGCTCCAGTTGTTGCCGTGAATGTTTTTCAGAGCATCATTATCGGGTCCCCGAAGTGACACCCACATCAACAGAGGCAATTACTCCACGCCATTCACTGTTAGTCAGCTGTGAAGCAATATTGGGATAGAGCAAAGCACATCTTTGAGAGGCTGGAAATCAATAGCACGTCTCAGCCCCGTGAGAAATATTAACACAGCCTCTGATTTTCATTTATCAAAGGCGTCGGTTGCTTGTAAAGGGTTTCAGTGGATGTCTCTCGCCCGCAGTACCTGAACAGAGGCTGCACCAGGTTCTTTGCCAGCGTGGATGCCGATAAGCAGATCATGCAGAACCGGAAGAGCCCCGAGGTAACGTCACATCCCCTTTCCCTGGAACCCCCCCCCCCCCGCTGGCTAATCGGTCGGGACAGTTGCGGTCGACTCTGGAGGAACGGCGAGAAAGGCGTTTATCTCGGCGCAGCCACATCTGCTATCACAGCGGACCACTTAGGGTATTTGGTGGTGTACAGCACGAGCGAGCGGATGCGTTCCTGATGAATTATGTCTGTCAGGAAAGAGAATGGCTGCGTTGTCAGACTGTGGTTCAGCCTTTAGGGGGTGTGTAATTAATATCATGAAACAATTAGAAGAGTAAGTGTGACGTGCCGCTCTCGCGGGGACTAATTACACATTTCACTTTGCCTTTTCTCGCATAGAATAATTTTTTATGTTAATTAAAGCTTCGGGAAAATGGGATGCTGGTAAATAACGGCAATATTGCAGCATCCTTGTCAGAACGGGTATATTTAATTTTGCACAATACAACATGAATTCAAATGTATGCGTGGAGTTATGTTTCCAAGCTCATTTATTTTATAAGTGAGCATTTTCTTTTTTGGCAGAACTAAAACAAACTGAAATTTCCGCCTCGAATGGGAAATTCTGGAGCAAATATGAGCTCAAATCTCTTTTCTTTTGTCTGTCTGTTTAAATTCATTTGGAAGCACTGATACTGTAACGATCGCCAATTATTAACATGCACTAACTTTGTGTTGTTTTACATCTGTCTGTCCTTCCGTACCCCATAGGACAATAAGGTGATCCGTCCTTCCGCTTCAGCTCTGTTCTTGCTCCTCTTTTGTCACTGAGACCCTCAGTGCTTTCGAGCAAGAATGCACGTTTCTGCTTCCTCTTGCATGTTAGATCGTCTGTTGGGGAAATGTTTGCTGATTTAGCATTTTCATGGCACTCGGGCTACAGATTATTATATTTGCATTGTCATTTAAATGGCTCTTTACAGTCAGTGCTCTGTGCCCGTGTTACTTTGCATGTCTGTGTTGGTGCTTGCATCCTATCACTGGCTGATATGATGAGAATTATGGATGTTGGATGAAAATGCTGGATTGTTGAAAATAAATCTGTAGACACACTTATTGCGTGTGTGTGTTGTTAGATGAAGGAGAGTATTGCCCTTTCGTGAACTGCATGTTTAACTTAACTCTTAAATCTCAGTTCAGGGTTGACTCTGGCTCCTGTTTCGCAGCACCTTAAGGTCGGCGCTCTGAAGGACCCTCTGCTGGACGACAAGGGCGACTTCAACAGGATGTGTGTGGCCATGAAGAGGATCGGCCTGGACGACACCGAGAAGCTGGACCTGTTCAGGGTGGTCGCAGGCGTCCTGCACCTGGGGAATATCAACTTTGAAGAAACGGGAAGCTCCTCAGGTACAGTAGGGCACTTTTGTTTGAAATATCTACAGATAACCGAAAACTTTTTTAAAACTCGCTTTTAATTCTTCCATGTATTTAGGTGGTTGCATTTTGAAGAACCAGTCAAGTCAGACTCTGCAGTACTGTGCAGAGCTGCTGGGCCTGGACCAGGATGATTTGCGTGTGAGTCTCACGACGAGAGTCATGCTGACGACAGCAGGGGGCGCCAAAGGAACAGTTATCAAGTGAGAACAGCTGCGCTTTCTTTTAGTATTGCAGCCTTTTTTGTTTGTTTTTTTTTTAAAAAAAAACACATTTTGAGAGACAAAAAAGAACGCTACTCTACAAAAGGAGATTT
This sequence comes from Lagocephalus sceleratus, assembly GCA_911728415.1. Classification (NCBI taxonomy): domain Eukaryota; kingdom Metazoa; phylum Chordata; class Actinopteri; order Tetraodontiformes; family Tetraodontidae; genus Lagocephalus; species Lagocephalus sceleratus. Next base: position 6,529,472 of record CAJVRN010000036.1, on the reverse strand, counting down.
CTTCTGTAAAAGTGAAACAAACACAGACACACACAGGATTGAATCAACACAGCAAAATATTGAGGGTGTTTTTATCAAGCAAGATGATTATAATCCAGTCTAGACCCTGAATAAATATATTATATATATTATCTTATTATCAAATCTTACTCCAGTAAAAATGACAGCTTTAGAGAATCACATGCAACTGTATTCATACATGTTTTAATAGGCTATCAGCACGTTTTGTGTACTTTTTGTGTTATTTGAGTGATGGAGCCAGGTCTGATAGATTAATATTGCAGGAGGGCCAGATGCTTGTCTGGCCTCAAAGTGTTTTCTCCGCATAAATAATGCAACCTGTATCTGAAGAGGCAGGGGGAGTGTGGCGCAGTACAGTAAAAGGCTCAATGTCCGGGGAGCAGGTGCAGCAGAGGGGAGGGGGGTCTGGCTTTGTCATGATGCCCCAGACAGTTCCACCCTGCCCCCGGGAGGTTAAGTAGAGAGGAGGGGTGGGTGGGGGATGGCTGGTCCTCTAACTCATGTGCATATGAAAACTAGATGAATTTTAACACTTCATAGCATGGCGGATGTTTAAAATGAGTCGTTTTTTTTCCTTCTGTTCTTCGAGAGACAGCTTGAATATCAAAAGATGAGGTTGCTATGTATCTGCCTGCAAAGGGCAGACCTTTTTGATTTGAGATTCACCATCTTCCCTGTGGGGAAAGTCTACTTGAACTCGAGGTCACCGTGTTGGTGCACGCTGTGCATATAGATAATCCCCGCAAATAATTTAAAGCCGAATTGTTTTCAAGCACCAACAAAGTATTGAACGGAGGTTAAAGATTGTCATGTTTTAGTAAAGATCACTTATAGGGATCAAAGAGGAATGCCCCTGATGGGTGAACCATGTCACATCTGGACAACAGCGGCCCGGGAAATGGGGCCGCTGCGGAGAGAAAAACGGAAAGATTACGATGATCCAGATTCAGACAGTCTCTCACTGCTCCACTTTGCGTCCAATCCAGGGTGCCTCTTAAGGTGGAACAAGCAAATAACGCCCGCGATGCTCTGGCCAAGGCGGTCTACAGCCGCCTGTTTGATCATGTGGTCAAACGAGTGAACCAATGTTTCCCCTTCAAGAACTCTTCCAACTTCATCGGAGTGCTGGACATTGCTGGGTTCGGTAATAAAACGCAACTGCTGTTTGTCTTGTAGCTTCCTGTTAATGCCATAGTCAAAAGTTTATATCCTGGAATTAACTCCCTCTGCTGTCCTAATTAGCAGAGGCATGTAAAATGCATGTTATTCATTTTCCCTCACATTTCAGAGTACTTCGAGCACAACAGCTTTGAACAGTTCTGCATCAACTACTGCAACGAGAAGCTGCAGCAGTTCTTCAATGAGCGCATCCTGAAGGAGGTGGGTGAGCAGCCAGGGGGATTAAGGTGATTTGCTGTGGTTTTCTTAATTATCCCAGGAAGCCTGGCAGTGTCGCATCACTCGCAACGCAAACTTGCTGATTCTTTCACAAGCTGGGATAAAGGGGCTGACACGCAAAGCAGGGAGGCTTTGCATCTTTCTCTTCTTTTTTTATTTCCCCTTTTACTTAAATTGTTCCTCGCAGACTGTCTCATTAGAATGATAATTTCTCCTGGGACATGGCGAGGCTTATGTCTCTGTGATCTTATAACTTCATTCTTTTACAACTTCTCCAGTTAAAGCGCCACTGCTCTGCTTCGGACATCCTTATCGTCTGGAATTTAATTCTTTCTGCCTCTTAATTTCACAGCGGCTGTTTTATAGCCATGCCAAATATGAACGAGCAGTCCCATAACCCTGTATTTGTCACTTTGTTCAGGAGCAAGAACTCTATCAGAAGGAAGGTCTGGGAGTGAATGAGGTGCATTATGTTGACAACCAGGACTGCATAGGTGAGCCTTTGTCTAACCCTCTGGATTTATGCGCAGAAATCATATTTTAGAACACAAGCATGCGATTTCTATGCGGCTGTGTTGGCTGAGAATAAGCACTCGGTCATGTTTTTTTTTTTTTTCTTTTTTTTTTTTTGGAGCTAACGAGACATCTCACGTACGCCGAATGTCACCAGTCAAACATCTCCGGGTGCACTGTATGTGGGAGGGGGGGGGGGGGCGGGGGGGGGGGTGCACTGACGTTGACAAGCAACAAAGCTGCAAAGACACTCAGGAACATCATTAGGCTGAAGCGTTGCGTTCCAAACCCGTGCTGCGGAGCGCGCTCCCAGCAGAGAGGGAGGCTGCCTGTTGAACCTACACACAGTTGCGCGCCCATAAAGGTTGTTTCAAGTGCAACGGGGAATCACCCACGTGGATTTCCATTTGGCCCCCTTTTCTCGTGCTGCGCGCTCGACATCAGAGCAGCCGAGCGCCGCGGCGGGGTGACGATGACGCCGGCTCCTCATTACGGGGCGGAACGTCTAACGAGCATTCGCAGGGGGTCCGCGGCCTCCGTCGATGCGGCAGGAGGATCAAGCTCGTTTTTTGCCGTCTTTGTTTTCAAACACATCCTCGCATTAGTGGGATGAAGGAGCCGGCATTTTGATTTGTATTTCAAAGGCTGCGGTTATTCAGGTGTGGGGTTACCTGACAGCCACTGATAACATTTATGACTTGCAAATGACCACTCGGGCTGTCGATTAATTCACTCATCAAGCTCCATGATTTATGTGCAGGTGCATGTTTATGCAGATCTCCTCTCTGAGGCCCTTCTCTATTAGATATCATGCTGCACACACGACATGACATAAATAATAATGGAGGATACAGTAGCAAAAATGTTCCATAATTCAGAAAGTTAAGTGTGATTCATCATCGCGGCAGCTGCGATCTCGTTCCTGCTGGTTGGATCCGTGTTTCCCGTTTTGATTTTGGCTCCGTGTGCCCGATTATTTCACACCGTGTTTTCAGAACGGTTTTAGAACCCAGGGTCTAACCAAGCGCGGTCGCTGGTTCCAGATCTCGTCGAGGCCAAGATGGTGGGGATTTTGGACATTTTGGACGAAGAGAACCGTCTCCCCCAGCCCAGCGACCAGCACTTCACTGTAGCTGTTCACAGCAAGCACAAAGACCACTTCAGATTGACGGTGAGGCCTCTCCTTCCTCCCCCTCCCTCATTAAATCTTGCTTTCTCCCTCCATCAGTACGTACTAGTTATTTTATGAGCAAATGGAGTGATAATTGCTCCAGCTTCATCATTTGCTCATTTCTGCTCATTTTGAAAACCCTCTTTAAATGACACCCATTCCCACCCCACCCGCGGTCCCTTGTCATTATCGCTATTGTTCCCCGCTCTGCCTGTATCTGCGCGAGCATGAAATCCTTTTAGATCTGTAGCCTCGACACCAATTCAATCTTAAGATTAGAGGTTGCTGGCTGCCCCGGCTCTCCGCTGCAGGAAAAGTTGTTCCGTAGATAAAGGCCGGTCCTCCGGTTGTCAAACTTTTTCACGTCAGTGAAACAAAAATGACACAGATTACACAACAAACCCATTTGATGTGATTTTGTTCCAGGGTCTGCCATCTGATAAAAAAGTCCCTTTTTAGACATTTTGTTATATAAAGCGTTTGAAGCTCTTACATGTTAGCACTAAAACAGAGATTTGACGGATAGCTGTCATGCGACCTCAGATTTCCACATGTATTACTGGTTACCACTTCACCTTTTTAATGCCAGAGAATGCTCTTGGCTCCATTTCGCCTGCATTCCATCGACTCATTTCATTTTCCAGCACGGCGCTGATGTGGATAAACAGCTCTGCTATAAAGATGGCGCTGATAGCGCTGGAGTCAAATCAATATGAATGTTTTAGCGCCGTCAATCAATTTATTTTGCTCTCTTTTGCCACATTCAGGTCCCCAGAAAGTCCAAGTTGGCCGTTCACAGAAACCTGAGGGACGACGAGGGGTTTATCACCCGGCATTTTGCCGGAGCAGTCTGCTATGAAACAGTGAGGCTCAGTTCTTGATTATTTCTATCAATAATTGCTGAACCTACTCAGTTTTGCTTGGGTCGATTTCATTTATGAGCTGTGTGATTTATGGACGTGGGGTTAGAAACACGTCCCCGTGAAGACGCTGATGCGCAAACGCATGCTCTCTCTGCTCGTGCCCACAGACTCGGTTTGTGGAGAAGAACAACGACGCCCTCCACATGTCCTTGGAAAGCTTAGTGTGCGAATCCAAAGACAGATTTGTTCGAGAGCTGTTCGAAAACTCCAACAGCACAAAGGATTCCAAGCAAAAGTCGGGCAAACTTGGCTTCATTAGCGTTGGCAACAAGTTTAAGGTAACTGATGAAAGTTTCCTTTCCTTTTCTGTCAGAAACCTTGACTTCAATAAGAAATATGGGGCATTTTGGGTTATAATTTCCTGATGAAACTGGGCTCTCTATCCTCTCAATGGCCTTTATGTTGGACTGAATCTTCGCTGGTCAAAGATGCTGCATAGAGTGATTTGCCTTGACTTTGTCCTTTTAAGTACAGTTGTTCCATTTAAAATGTTTCTTTGGGCCACATTTCTAAAGCTCTTCCTCTCTTCACACAGATGCAGCTGAACCTCCTGCTGGAAAAGCTCCGGAGCACAGTGAGTAACACAACGGATCGTTTAGCACTTACTACCAACCAGTGTCCAGTGGACAGACATCTGGGTCTGCGTGCTGCTGCTGAGATCGGTGTTCTGCTCAGGGGTCGAGTTTCATCCGCTGTGTTAAACCCAACCTGAAGATGGTCAGCCACCAGTTTGAAGGAGCTCTGATCCTGTCACAGCTGCAGTGCTCAGGTGGGACGAGAACACCGCCGACCGTCATACGGAGAGCGGCTTACGTTTACATTCAAGGAGATGAATCTATATGTGAATGTATTTATTCAGGCATGGTGTCAGTGTTGGACCTGATGCAGGGGGGCTTCCCCTCCAGAGCTCCCTTCCATGAGCTCTACAACATGTACAAACAGTACATGCCTGATAAACTGACGCGCCTCAATCCAAGACTCTTCTGCAAGGTGGAGTAATAGTGCTCCATACACACCTGGGGACACAAAGCGCCTTCTTTCATTATTTAATGAATGTATGTTTGATCCCCTGCAGGCTTTGTTCAAAGCTCTCGGCCTGAATGACAATGACTTCAAATTCGGATTGACCAGAGTGTTCTTCCGCCCCGGAAAGGTACAAACGGTGACGAAAGTCTGGAAGTCCCCGAATGCCCCACAAACAAATGCTTTTGGCTCTCCTTGCTGTAGTTTGCAGAGTTTGACCAGATCATGAAATCTGACCCGGACCACCTCGCGGAGCTGCTGACGAAAGTCAACGCCTGGTTGGTGTGCAGCCGCTGGAAGAAGGTCCAGTGGTGCAGCCTGTCTGTCATCAAACGTAGGTGCAGCACACTGAGCATGACTACACGTGGACCTTCATGGCGTAATAAAAGAATCTGTTTGTTTTGTTTATTTTTTTAAATCATCCCTCATCACAAAGTTCCCTCTACACAACCTGATCCACTGTTTTTAATTTCTTTCATCGCTGCTTTGAGCCTCAGGCTTTAAAATAGAGATGAATAACTATTAAAATAAGTCACCACTCTGCAGCCTCTTCTGTGTACCATCATTAGAAACACTCTCTTCCATCAGGCTCTTTTTACTCTGGGTGACTGGAGGATTTATCTGTAATAAATCATATTCACATCACATACACTCTCATAACTTTAAACAACAGCCTCCAGGAGATCGCACCGGTACTTTAGAGTCGATTCTGCAGCCATCACACTCAATGGAAAGTTAGTGACTTCATTCCAGATGAGCAGGCTGAATTCTGCTCATATGGTTAAGAGCATCAGCACTGATTACATTACACACTGCCTCTACGTGACTACACGTGCTTCATCAGTGTTCCAAGGAACCCAGTGAACCTACAAATTTCCTTTAGAACCACTTATATATCATTGAGAATTATTTTAGACAGCCTTATTATGCATCAATGACTTTTCTCCCGTTTTTTTTTTAGTTCGGAACAAGATGAGTTACCGAGCTTTGGCCTGCATTAAGATTCAGAAGACAGTCCGTATGTGGCTGTGCAAAAGGAAGCATAAGCCCCGGTGAGTCTCCTGTGTGTGTTTATTCCTCCGCCCTTTCTGGGCCTTTTGGTTTTTGGAGCTTTCTGTGAATTTAAGAGCTCAAATCAATGTGGGAGATTATCTGTGGAAAAGTGATACATCACTGTTCTGATTAGAGGAAAACATATGGCCCTCCTGCACTGGAGGGTGTTTTTAATGGCTTCTGGGGAATGCAGCCATCCAGATGATTGTTTTCAGATAGCTTTTTAGGAACACATTTGGATTTTGAGCAGCAGTGTGTATCTATGTCTGTGAGGAAATATTACTTATCTGCCTACACGCACACACTGTCTGCTGCTCGCTGATAAGTCATATACCTGTTTTTTAATGCAAACAAAACCTAATGTAGCATATTTTGTGTATGGGAAATAAAAGTTAAGATGGATAAAACACAGGATCGCATTGCCCGTTTTGGTGATCTTCTAAAGGTTTGCACTTTTCAAATCTTTTGTAGCGTCGATGGCATGGTAAAGGTCAAAAATCTGAAGAAGCACATGGATCAGTTCAACGAGGTGGTGAACGGGCTGAAGGAGGGCAAGCCGGAGATGTCCAGACAGGTCCTGGAGCTGGCCACCGCTATTGATGCTCTGTTAGCAAAGATAAAGGTGAGCCATCGACCAGACCCCGAGCGGCCCTCTCTTTTATAAACGAAGTGTCAGCAGAAGTTTTTCCTTGTGGCATTTTTTTTTCTCCTTTTCTCAGAATCAATATTACCATCTCCATTTTAAAACAAAGACACATTCAGAGAGAAAAAAAAAAAACTAATAAGATCATTTAACATGGCTCTTTGCTCCATTATTAATACTCAGACAGACATTCCCTCTCTCCCTCTCCCTCTCTTTTTTCTTGGAATATGTTGCTGTCATCTCTATCCAATCAACAGGTATGTGCACGGTGTTCCTGAGGCACCTGTGACTCACGATCCCCTCTCACCCAGTCCACCCCCCACGCACAGTTCTCTCTTACCTTATTAGCATATTAGCGTCTCTAATGTGGGCTGTTATGGCATTAACGCTCTGAAACTGCTAAATCACGATGGTGTCTCGGGCTGAATAATGCATGAGCTGCATCAGCTGTCATTTAGGCCTCAGTACATCGGGGACAGGACCTTGTCATCTTTCGGCCCGGCTCGACAGTTAGGGACCCCGCTAATGAATCTTTCCAACGCGGCGACCTCCCTTCTGCCTGCTGATTGTCTAACAAGCATAGTGGGGAATCAGCCTTGGTGTGTCAGTCAGCTCTGCCACATGGGAAAACTCCGATTCCGAACATGCTAAGTCATGCTGAAAGACCCGCTCCACTAATAGTATGTTGGAAAAGAGGAACCATATTGTTAAGACGCCCATCCCACCATTTGAATTGCTAATAACAACTTCTAAAAAAGCCTGAGGATGTATGAAATATCTAGTAGAGATGAAACCCGTTCCCTGGTTTTCTAACCATCAGCTGTGTTTTGGGTTCTCCCTCCTGTCTTGCTCTAGGCCACAATGAACATAACCTGGAAAGAGATCGATGCAGAGTACCAAGGGCTGGTGAAGCGCTCGGAGCAGCTCCTCTCCTCCATGCAGAAGAAGAAGCAGGAGGAGGAGGAGCGAGACAGGCTGAAAAAAATTGAGGAGGAGATGGAAAAGGAGAGGAAGAGGCGGGAGGCCGAAGAGATGAGACGCAAACAGGAGGAAGATGACAGAAGACTGTAGGTTAAAAAGGACGGCGGGGGGGTTGAATGTAATGGTGTAAAAGTGGACATTTTACTCTCTCTCTCTGTCAACATTTTAGGAAGGCGGAGATGGAGTTCAAGAGGAAGCAAGAGGAAGAAGATCGTAAAAAGAGAGCAGAGGAAGAGAAAGCGATGCAGGTGTGGAGCACGGCCGATGTTAAAAACCTTTCCCTAAACTGTTGGGTGGTCTATGACACAATTTAGACTGAACTGCTGGATTTCTGACATGATTATCCTCCCAGACCCAACCCCTCCCTCCTCTCATCAGTCAGATGGTGAACAATGAATTTGCCTGATTAATTACATTAGTAATGATAATCATATCTTAATAACTGTTTTGTTTTTTTTCGTTGTCCAAGGATAGATGAGAATCAGGACTTTTCAGTTGTGTCTATTATAAATTCAAAAGTTTCTTTTTGCCACACTCATGCTGTTTTTTTCAGTGCTCTATATGTCCCCACCCAATATACACCTTATCAGTATCTGCTATCTTTCATCTGGATTAACTATCGGACAGTTTGCCCATCCATCTCACTTTGTCCTCCGCTGACTCTACCGGGGTATTTGTGGTTCCTGAATCCATTTTTCTTCCAGTATCTGGATGGATCACTCTAAGCTGTCATAATGTGCCCGGCTCCAGAGATCCTCTAAATCTGTCTCTGCAGCATGCATACATAGCATCCGCAGCAGAAACATTTGTGGACTCAGACGAACTCCGTTCTTACCACTTTTTAAACAGTTTTTGCCCCTAAAATTCACCAGACTAGAATAATTTTGTTTTATTACCGCATCACATCCAGCAATCATGTCTCAGTCAGCGAGTCAGTGGTGTAATGAATGTACCTCAAATGTGAACGATCAGCTTTATGAGATGTTCAGGGGATGTGGGTATATCACTATTCTGAGCCCTCTGTTTTAAAAGAATGTGAGAATGGGCGAACAGTGACTTCTGTTTCAGCATTTAGATGAGCTGGACTGGAATATAATGCCGTATAATGACCCCACTTATCCGCTGCAGTAAAGAGCCAATACTATGAATAATATATTTTAACTGGGAAGTATATAAAACTCCTCCATCATGGGCTATATTCGGGATGTTCTACATCATTTCACATGTGTGCTGCAACTCTCTGAAACTGCATATAAATGAAAGAGCTGGAGTTGACGCACGGCATTATAAATGCTGCTGCTGACTGCTGGGCACTGTGTTGGATCCCTTGTTTTGTCTAGACAAATGCCTAAAAAAGCTTAAAGCCTGGATAAATATGTCTTAATCAGGCTTGGGAACGCAGCGGGGCTGCAGAGTTCAAGGATCAGGCAGGAAGCCGGAAGGAGGTTTATGTGGATTTGAAGAGCAGAAATGTTGTCTTTGTTTCCAGGCGGAGCTGGAGGTTCAGCTGGCTCTGGAGCGGGAAGAGCAGGCCCAGCGGGCCACCATGCTGGAGCAGGAGCGGCGGGACAGGGAGTTAGCCATGAGGATCGCCCAGAGCGAGGCGGAGCTCATCAGCGAGGAGGGGCAGGCGGACGCCGGCCTGCGCAGGTACGCCGCCGCCCGCACGCAAAACGCGCAAAACATCCAAGGGCACCCACCCCGGGGTCGCTCCCGTCATCGCTGATGTCAGCTTGAATGTGTAACCGCATCTTTCCTTTCTTGCCGTCTCTTGTCACAGCGATGAGTCTTTCTCAGATCTTCCTATCTCTTCATCCTCAGCCAGAGCCATGTAAGACCCCAGCTCAGTCTGACCTAACACCAGCAACAGTCACTCACCGCCAGGCCCCCGTAGTCTTGAACACACCTGCTCATTAAAATTGGAAAAGCAGTCATAATAATGCTTGATTTAAGGACCCGCCAGCCATTAACTGCACTATATTTGTTGTTTTATGTGTAATTGATGCTAAGAGAAGGTCATCATTTAGAGTGTAATGACTAACAATCATTAGCTCTGTAGAATTATACTGTGCTTTCCTCATCTATAGTTTATAAGCTCATTTGTAAGTATATAAGAAATGTTGTTGATGGTTAATTCAAGTCTCCTGATAAGAAATGGATGGAGACGTGAATTAACCATCAATTACCTAATCCTGCTAACAACAACGTAACCAACCAAAGGCGAGATGAATATACAACATTACTGAGTGTTGATCGGGCCCTTGTAATCCTGCTGGCATCTCGAGTCGACACCTCCGTACCTGTAAGCCGCCTGAAGCTCCTCTGCTGCCAACAACGCACACTCCAGAGCTCACGTGTGTTTCATGCCCACGACACAGATTAGAGCCACGCAAGCGTGCGGCCAGCACACTCCCTTCACCCCCCCCCTCCCCTTTTCTCTAAACCTTCCATTTCCTGCTCACCTCCTGCCAAACTCCTGGTTCACTCTTCCCTCCCTCATCACTGGCACGCATCTGAGCCAGAATAATCCTGAATGTGCTTCAGCTTCGCAGTCCATATGAATTCTAAATGGTAATTGTAATCTGGCTAATAACTGATGGATCAGTAATCCTCCACCCTGAGACATTAGCTGCTGCGCGGACTGTAAATAGAGGAGCTAAATCCTTTGTCTTATTGAATTAGCAGACTCAGCTCAGCAGGGGAGCGGACACCTGGCTGTCAAACTTCGTTTGGCAGTGGAATCCTGCTGCCTCGTATTTCCCCTCATCACTTATGTGGCTTTGCCTGTGGTCACAAACCTAGGAGTAATTGACATTTTACATTAAAACAGCATGGTGCCACAGCACAAACTGCCCATCAGCACCCCTGCTGACCTCCATTAATGTTGATTTAATCAGATAACACAACTAGAGCGACCTGAAAGAGGATGAGCATCTGCTTCTGTTTCCGTAGAAACGTAATTGCACCTGATTTCCCGTTGAATATTCATGTATTCTGCCTGCAACTGGACTTCCCGTTCTCGGCTAGATTCGCTTTATTCGGAGGGTCTCGGCACTGAACACGCGAGGACCTCCCGCACATTTAGAATACACGCACCCCCAGAGTGTCCAAACGGGATCAGATTTATAGTCGGAGGAATGAGAAGTCCTCAATCCACCCACTCGTGTTTATCTGCTCCTCGCCGCAGGGGTCCTCAGGTGCAGGCAACCAAAGCCGCCGCTGGTGTGAAAAAGTATGACCTCAGCAAGTGGAAATACGCTGAGCTGCGCGATGTCATCAACACTTCCTGCGGTGAGAAACTCCCAACAGGCCCAAATTCAGCATGACTCCACCCTAATCAAATAAATAGCCTGTGTGTGTATGTGTGTGTGTATGTGTGCGTGTGTGTGTGTGTATGTGCTGCTGCTAACCCATATTTGTTTAGAAATCTGCTTAAAGCTTTCTGTGGCGCCCAACTTTTAGCATTCACACTGGCGCCCGCATGTAATCTGAGGATGCAGCTGCATCCAGAGCGTGCCCAGAAAGTCAAAAGACCAATCTGGACACGGCGACAGCTGTTAACTGCTCATCAGCATGCAGCTTCGTGATGGAGAGGGGAAATTATCGCCATTACGGACAATGACAGGCTCATGCCCTTCCTCATCGCTCCACGCCAAACATCTCAGTCCGCACAAAAGGCGACGCAGAAATGGCGGCGTGCTCGTTGGCCCGTGATGGCGATGTGGTCAACGCGGGTTTCTTTGACTCCAGGAACATCTGGTTCATTCGGGGAATTCCTTTGTTTTGCCGGGACTAGAACTGATTGAGGCTGGGAGTTCATCACCCAGAGGCAACCGTTGATGCCCCCATCTAGCTCTTTTAAGAACAGCATCAGTACCGACGAAACAAAGAGGCCGATCAAGTATTTAGTGCGGTTGCAGATGTTTGCAGATGTTTGACTTGTGTTCCCGACTGACGCTGCCTTGTGCGACAGACATCGAGCTGCTGGCGGCCTGCAGAGAGGAGTTCCACCGCCGCCTCAAGGTCTACCACGCCTGGAAGTCCAAGAACAAGAAACGCAACGACGACGGAAGCGATCAGAGGGCTCCGAAATCGGTCACCGATTACGGTTGGTGTTCGCCGGCGCTTTCCCCGGGTCCCGGGACGTGACCTACCTGCGCACGGATCGCCCACGTGTTAGCTGAGGAGATGCCAGGGAGCAGAAGCGTAGCCTCGCTCTGTCCGGATCCGCCAGAAATATTTGTTCTAATTAGGAACTAACTGGGAGCCATGCCCTGTCATCGCCACTTTGCTCAGCTCATTCTGGACCCAACCAAGCATGGTCACCGCCGTAAACACATGCACGCCCGCGCACCAACGTTATTTAGCCGCCCCGGAGCTCACCGGTGCTCTGCATTTGCCTTCTTTTTCATCTCATCAAGAAATATTAAATTTGATGGGAAATGGGAACATTAGATTCACCGTTGCCGGTGCTCCCACTATATTTACTCCCCTCTCTCCTTTGATGTGATGGCTCCTGAAAGCTTCTCCGTGTGATATTTGGATCCTGTTCTGGCTTCTTCCTGTTTTTAGCCTGGTGCAGCAAAGGTCTCAAAAAAAGCCTTTTTTTTTTTTTTTTTTTTTTTTAATGACGCTCAAAGCCCTTTTTTTTTTTCACTCCTCTTCTTTGATCACATATGTTTGGGAAGCTTTATGCTTTCCCCTGTGTTTGAAGTGAAACATTTCTTTTTCCTCTTACTTGTCCTGTAGCTGAACAGAACCCAGCTCCCCCGACCATGGTGCAGCATCAAGAAGTGACGATGAACCGCCAGCAGCGTTATTTTCGCATTCCCTTCATCAGGCCCGCTGACCAGTACAAAGACCCCCACAATAAAAAGAAGGGCTGGTGGTACGCCCACTTCGACGGACCCTGGATCGCCAGACAGATGGAGCTTCACCCCGACAAGCAACCCATTGTGTTGGTCGCAGGTGAGTCAAAAGTCCACCTGCAATGAAGATTCGAATAGATCTCTGCATATTTAGTTGTTTTTTTTTCGCCTCCTCAGGAAAGGACGATATGGAGATGTGCGAGCTGAGCCTTGAGGAGACGGGCCTGACCAGGAAGAGGGGTGCCGAAATCCTCCCCAGGCAGTTCGAGGAAATCTGGGAGCGCTGTGACGGAATCCAGTACCTGAAGAAAGCCATCGAGAACAAGCAGGCCCGGCCCACGTACGCCACCGCCATGCTCCAGAGTCTCCTCAAGTGAAACCAGACACGGCGGGACACGAGCACAGACTTTGCCCGGCCCTCAAACACGACGCTGTGGGCGACGCGGTGTAATCTGAATCTTCGCTGTCTTAAATACTTGTGTTTTGTAATTTCTTTGCTGTGTAACTTGTCCTGCTGTAGCATTGGTGTTGAATCTGTCTGTGTCTGAATGTGGAACACCACCGCGGTGCCTTAAAGCTCAATACAGGCCTCAAATTCCTGCACTACTCTGAGAAAAGCCTTAACAGCAATTTAGCCTTATGCAATAAGCTAGAATGTAACACTACTGTAGGAAAACTTGATAACTTTTTTTCTATGCAGATACTTCAAAATCATGCAAATATTTGAATTATTGATGATTTTCACTGACCCAACCATGACATCAATACCGGAGATCGATGAATTTGAGTTGCAGGGTTTTGTTTTTTTTCCTTCTTTTGTGCTCTGTATACATGCTGGCTTAGTATTATGTGATTATCAGCAAGGTGTAAACATAGATGTTTTCTTGCTCGTCTTCTGAACTGGATTTGCCTCAATGGCGTAATCTGTGTGACGTGTTTGTGCGTGTGAGCTGGTTTTAAGATGATTATTCGCCTCCGTCGTCGCTCTTTAAAGTTTCAGTCAAGTGGTACCTTAAGGTTTAGTTCATTTGCGTTCACTGGAAGACAAACGACGATGCAGTTGCCGGATCAAGAGTCCCCTTAATTCATACAAAGCGAGATGCTCCGTGATGCCCCAACAGCAGCCAACAGGATTAACGCAGATTACTCTGACATCCAGGCTGCTGTACCAGTAAGGACATCCCTGAGCCGAGGCTCGCACCCATTAAGTAATCAGCTGGATTAAAATGGAATTAAGGCTCACTGGTGTAGATACTTGCTTCAGCGTTAATTAACAGCAGCATGTTTTGATTCCACTTTGAATGTGTTTTGTACTCTCTGTGTCGCATCTTCTTGTTTTTTTTTAGCTGTGATGTCATTAATTAACACCAGGTAGCACAAGACTGCTGTTTTTTTTCCAGATTCTTCCAATAAAGTCTGACGAATCTTCTTTTATTGCAAAAAAAGTTTATTATTTCCTTTCATTTGTAAAATGTGTAAAAAAAAAAAAGACAGCAATTAGTGGGAGGACATTATGTCTATAAACAGTACTTGAATAACCAGCAGCTTATACATTCAGTCTCCTTTTCGGACACAATAGTGTTAAAATATATATCATCTTACTGTCTAAACTTAAACATTTTGCAATAAATACCTCATTGTGAGGGAAAGATCCACCTTAGGAAATAAATATTGGGCTCCACTCTGAGACCGCCTAAGTTCACCGTCACGTGTTCCAGCTCTCTCTAGCGAGACATAATCACTACAAACGTTTAAGCACCGCTGTGGAACGGCCGAGTTGGCCGCTCGTCCCCTCACACGACTGTAGCATCAGAGGAGTCATCCGGCGGCCGCAAGACGCAGCACGTGTGTCTGTACTCACTTGGCCGTCGCCACGTCTGGAAACAAACAGAGCGAGGGGGGTGTGGGCCGTTTTTATTTGGAATCGCACCGTAAATAGAGGGAAAGTAAGATCATTTCCCAGGGATCAGTCATATCAAATCAAAACATGCTGAATTATTGAAGACTGAGCTGTGAGGCTTCATGAGAGGTCATTCAAAGGTGATTTGTTTTCCTCCCTGCATAGAGTTTACCCCCAAATGATTTGCTTAGTATGAGAAATAAGCAAAGAACTCTTTTTTTACCTTTGCATACATCATAGAGCTGTAAAATATTGATGTAAATGTCATTAAACACAGAGTTGAAACTTTGGCTGAAAGGTGAGCCTGGCGTGCTCACCTCGTTGTGTGGGATAAAGTGATGGAAGTCCACCATTTCCGACATTAGCCTCTCGGATCTGGTGGTGTAGAGCTGCCGGGGGATCTGCAGAGATGAAAGCAGGGAAAGAGGCTTTGGTATTCAGATGAAAGAATTTATCAAAGAAGCAAAGGCAACTCAGAGATGCCGCCGGGAGTGCAAGCGAGCGTGCACCGATGGCGGTGGTAGCGTGGCGTTCGAAGCGGCGGGAGAGCGGGGCTTTGTTTAGAGCGGGTTAGATTGCGCAGCTTGAGGTTAGTGGTTAGTCTTTTGTGCTGCACGGCACTGAGTACCTCGATGCTCAGGCGGATATTTTCGATTTCGAAATGCTCCTGCTCGGACTGCTGGGACTGGGAGGAGGCGGAACTGGCCGCGTAGGGCAAAGTGGACACCTGAGTTAAAACGCCGTCATCGTTCTCAAACACCGGGTTCACCCTCAAGGTGTTCTCAAAGGCATAAGGCGCCAGAGTCTGCCTAAAAGGTAAAGGAGGTGTCACGGGGCCGATGGGGACACAGACAAACCTGAAAAGGTCAACACGGAGGTGGGGGTGGGGGGCGTACTCACACCACGGCCACAGTCTTTCTGCCGCTGGAGCACTTCTTGTTGATGAAGATCAAAACGCCGATGATGGCGCAGACCAGGCAGAGGCTCCCCACGAGGCAGGCCGCGATCAGCGGGGGGTCTAACGGCAGGGACACCAGCTCGTTGCAGCGCTCGCCGTGATAGTGCCAGTATTTACCGACAGGACACCTGAAGAAAAGGGGGGGGGTGAAACCTCAGGAGGGCCTCAAAGAGAGGGCAGCGTGGGGATTCTTAACCGATCAGATGTCTCCGACTTCCACCGGGGATAAAAAGAAGTGTTGATTTCATGAAATGTTTTCATATGAATCAGTTTTTGGTCTATTTTTCAGAGCCTATCTTGACAGATTTGAATTTCTACTGAAGAATCCGATAAAAACGATGGTTTTTAAGACTTAATCGTCCTCTCAGTATTTTATCTGAAAATGTGTCACCTCTCTGTCAAATCCTGTCAGGGCAGGAGCTCAGTTCAATTTAACTTGATTTCTGTAGCATCTGCTAACCCAAAAACCCAGGAAAAACTGCCTTTTAACAGGAAGAAAACTTGAGCAGGGGCAGGCTCATGGGAGGGGCATAATGAAGTCCTAAAACCGAGCAGGTCAGTGGTGTCAAAGGTCTCCTGATTCGATTTTACATTTGTCACATCTGGATTATTAGAAATGTAATCTCCACCTTAATGTGATTCCTCCCATAAGAGATCTTTGGTTTGGTTTGGGGTACCTGCAGGTGGCTCCATGACCAGGGATTATCTCACACAGGCCCCCATTCAGGCAGTAGTCGGGCTGCAGCTCACAGATGCTCTGGCACGGCAGCCCTCCCACGGTGCTGTAGCCCGGGTCACACAGACACTCCGCCTCCTCCGTCCAGCTGTTCACCACACAGCGGGAGAACTCGTTGCACGCCAGGAACTTGCAGGGGTCCGCCTGGTCGGCTGGGGGGGGGCAGGAGGAGAACGACACCGTCAGCGCCTTGGCATGGGCCGGGTTCAGAGGGGGACCAGAACCAGAACCTCACCTGGTTCTACTTCCAAAGACCGGCTGTCAATCTCAATGTCCAGCCGCTTGGAGGCAGCACTGCAGAAGTCCTCCAGCACGCAGTGGACGGCCTCGGTGACGTTATACGGCACCGGCCTGTCCAACTTCATCCTGCTGTTCACCACCACGCTGCCGTTCCTGAAGTTGAGGATTTCCAGCTGCTTGAATCCGGTCAGATTGGACTGCAGATACGGCAGAAGCTGCGGGGTCAGACAACGAAAGCAAATCAATGTTGCTTTCATCAGTGTGTTAGTTTTTCTCATCTAACGTACTTTATGTTTTCTGTGCAGCTAAAAAGGAAAGAAACAGGCAGGGGAAAGAAACACGGAGTCTACGGGGATGTGAAGTTTCCACTTGGGTGATTAAGTTAATGAAATGTTGTTGGTGTCAGTCAGAGACCTGGATCCTCCTGAGACGAACAGGAGACAGAAGGTTTCACCTCCACAGTGACACTGAGCTCATTGTCCCTTTTCAAAATGTGGATGCTATACATTTTTCATGACTTTCCCAGAAACCCAAAGCCACTGCTCTGACCGCGACCACCACCAAACACATCTGGATGGAGCCAGTCCAGCGTCACGTGTCACATCTGTTGACTTTCAAGGCTACTCGCTTCTATATCGTAAGCTCTCTTTGCGCCACTCCGAGTCAGCACACTGAAGATCAGTCTCCCCAAAATTTAATTATTGTGTGCAGAAGAAGTTTTTACTGTTAGAAGCTCACAGGCGACCTGCAGAGCAACCGAGACATTTCAAATCCAGACTGGATTCAGGGAATGAAACCACAGCACTGACTTCACGGATAGTGCTGACATCAAGAAGGCGTAAAAACTTGAAAATGAAAACGCGTAAAAAAAAAAAAAAAAAACATTTGAACTGCAGCTACCCTGCAAAGAAATGTAAATATGCTGGACTGAGCTTTAATCTTATTTACAAATTATCCCCATGAGGATGTTGGGTGCCACTTCAAAGTTAATAAGATAATGTGAATAATGCTAATTTAGGACTCTGTCTTCCTAGTTCCTACAGCTATATCATCAAATCTATTTTGATTCTTCATACAATTAGTCACTGAGCTCATTATGCTATAGTAACAAGGCAGAAGAAAAGGTAAGAATAATATCAAAAGGAAGTAAAATTAGGAACTGCAATGATATCCCAATAAAAATAACACATTTATACAATGATACTGGTCCAGAAAAAAGGTTGGGCTTAACTCTGTAACCCAAAGTAAAATTTCTGGAGTACATTTAAGTCATTTTTTCTACTTGTGAGAGTCCTGCACCTTCGGGTAACTGATGATTGCAGTGATACTGAGGAAGTCAACCAGCTTAGGCAATGGCATCAATGCTCATCGATCTGGACCGTACGCCTCCTGGCCATTCCACGTCCCTCGCAAACGAGGCAAACATCAAACGGCTGCAGCGCCAGAGGAGGAGATTACGATGCTTTAGCCGCCCCTGTTGACAAGCAGGAGATTAAGGACCTTAAGGAGCTCTTCTCTGATCAGGTTTCTTCACCTTATCACCAGCAGACAGCACAGAGAGGGTTACCTCCATATAGGTAATAGTCTCTGGGCGAAAAAAAAGAGAGGGGTCGAGCCAGAGGGGTCATATATCCAGAGCAAATGGACATCGGCCAGCAGCTGCGGCTCGCAGCTTGGTCAGCCATTTGTCTCAATGCACTGATGTCAATTACAAAAAGCCCACTGCAGATTGGATACAAATCTGGAGCGCTATTGCACTGCTACACAAGGTCAAAGTCAAACGCCCAGCAGCCTTCAGAGTGGACACGAGCCGGACCACTTTCTAGCCCACGACGCCCTTTGCAAAAGGAGTACGCCGCCAACTGCCGCATTAGCGCCACATCAGGGCTCATCTGTATCTACTGGTTCATGTCTTTGGAAACATCTGTTCTCTGATGTCAGGAAAAGGAAATCTGACCAGAATGCTACGGTGCTGAATCAAATCAATTCTAAACTCCATGTCCAATTTTTATTGGTTGCTTCACAAACCAGTAGGTACAGGAATGACAGGAGGGGGAGAGGCAAACATTGAGGACTGCAAGCCAGTGGAAGCTACTGGTTGTTATAGACTGTATATAGGAGGGAATATCTGAGTAATATATGAGGGAGCATAGAGCATTACAAATGAAACCTCCTCTCCTGCAAGACATAACATTATGTCCCTTTAAATGGGCTGCAGAATAGATACAATTTTACATTTCTCCGTTGCATATCTTTCTGCTTTTTCATTAGCCAGACTGAAGCAGTTCGGAATATCTGCTCCCATCTGTCCCTAAAAGCCCATTTAAAGGATAACTGGTTGGAATAGCAGACAGCAGATGCAAATACTTACCATTTCAAACGTCTGGCCACATTACTTTTGCAGAGAGACTAAATACATTGATTAATGGGGAGAATTGCAGAAACCACAGTTTGGGCAACCATTAGAGATTGGAGATGGAGTGTTGCTTTCAATGCAAAAAGGGCGGAAAAACTGTCCAAGAATGGAAAATAAATTACTCTGAAAGCACATTCAGCTATATATCTAAATCTGGAGAGATTGTCGCTCACAAGCTCCTGCAGCTCACGTTTCCTCCACGTCAGAAAACCCACAAATCCAATTTCTATCAAGCCTTTACGCAACACGCCATTTCTGAGCAAGCCTAAAAATACGCCCGTTCTCTCGGCCTTGAGGTAATCTCTGAAACTGAGGCTACTCTTCCCACTTTGATCTCCACTAACTGGTGATTGTTCGGTGTCACACCTGTTAGCCTGCGGCTAATGGCAACTTCCCGTTTTGAGGAGCAAGAACGTGATAGAGAAGCAGGGAATCACCAACCATAGCTGCGGTTTTCATGTGAATGCGTGACCCCAACAATCGGCTGTTGCATTTCTATTCAGTTTTCTTGCATAGTGTAAAAAAAAGTGTGTCTAAAACAGCAGCTCTTAATGCAACATGCACGCAAACATCCCCACAAAAGTGACTGTGGCCTAAGCAGATTGGCTCTGTTAATAGGGCAGCGTGTATGTGTGCGTGTGTGTTTGTGTGAATTACATAAATCCTCTTAGCACAAGTCAAAAACCTCTGAGGGTCTCACTAACCAGCAGACGCGGGTCTCATGATTGGAACCTTCCCAAATGGTTTGCACTCTTAAATCTACAAAATCGATCCTGTTTTCAGAAATGTAAATTTCACAAAGCTACACAAATCCCGCCTGTCACGTTGTTCTGCTCTACGCTGATTTATTCACACTGCAGGTTTATCTTTAAGGCTTCCATCAAACAGATTAGTCATCAAGAAAACACACAAAAATACAAAAATAAATTCTGGATTTTCTAAAATAAAACAAATAATAAATCATTGCACATTAGTACAACACGCCTTCAATAAGGAACATCTATAGCTTAGCACAAGCACATCAATATTAGATTAATATGTTGAGAGCCCAACATTTGGAAAATGTCTGTTTTTCCACTCAGTCCAACAGACAAATTAGGAAGTCTCATACGACAAAATGAAATACCAACTTTTAGCACATTTGTAAACATTAAGGCAAAACATAGGGGGGGAAAGAGCCCCGAAATGGGGTAACGCTAAAGCAGACTCTAAAGTCAAGCATATCAGTATGTTAGTGATGATCTGATTGTTAGGTACTGCAGTGCAGGAGGGTTAGTGCATAAATCGAAAGCTCTCTGCGGCATTGGAGAGGTAGTTCCAACGTGGAAAACGAAAATACCGGTATGGAGGCTAGAGTTGTTTGTCTCCTAGGCCCCGATTTACTGGATGCTCCAGGGTTTGGCAAGTTTTTCGACCCAGAGTGCTGTGTCTGAGTGAAACAGAATGAGTCTATAGCTCAGCTTGTAAGAATATTGCAGAATCATCAATTCAATCAATCAACAATTTGGCGACAGATTACCACATGTTTAAACCGTGACAAATATATATTCACGTATAATTGTTTACTCTTGACTTCAGCGTAAGGCCTCCTGTAAGGTGCACTCTCCCTTATGCAGAATAACATTTAGATCACCCTAAACCAAACTGTATTGTAGAATTGCTTTTATAGAAACTATTCTCACAGTTTCAGGTTGGCCTATAACAAAAACAAATATGACATTGTAACATGCATGAGCAAAAGATCCAGCACGAATGCCAGTGTACCTACCAGCTCCAGAAAGGTATTTTCCAGTGATTTATATTCTGGCGAGCTCTTGTTGAACAGGTCATCAGAAAACATTATGTTAGTGACCCTCAAGCTAAAGAAAACTACTAACTCTTGGTTGTTTTCCACTATGTTGGTCAGAGGAGTGTTGGCTTGTCTCAAAGATGGAGGAGCAATGGATTCATGGGGACCCTCATCAAACTCCGAGGTGAAGCCACTCCCTTCTTCCTGAAGTCCGTTCACGTTCGCCTCCATCACGTTGGGATTTGATGCTACGTCCTCCTGAATGTCTGAGTTCTCCGGAGACACGTCGGGGTTGGCTCCACTCTGCTCCCCACTACCTCTGCCCTCGGTGTCGTTCCTGTTCCCTGATGATGGCAGTAGAGGCTCCACTTCAGCTTCTGGTTCGATGCCTTGGACAGCGTCTTCACGAGATGGCGCCGTCGGGGCTGGTGCTGCCAAGGCGGGTACTGTAGATTCTGCAACAGCCATCTTGGTGGCGGTAACTGAGGGTCCATTTTCAGCAGGTGAGGTGGGAGTTTCATCTATACGTCGGGTGTCTGGATTTTGGCCCTCAGGTATTCCAACATCTGGTTCTTGTAAGCACAACACATGAGAAAACGTGGCGTAGAACCATAAGTTGTGCATTCAAAAGGAAATAGGATGTTTGATTGGTATAATTGTGACTTTAAAAGAATGTAATTGTTATGCTATTTTAGCTGTGAGTCGTCCAGAGAATCATTGAGTTTCACCATTAATTAACATCTTAGAGACACTTTATATATAAACAAGCTAATACAAAGACACTGTTTCTATTCTTAGTCAAAAAGAGCCCAGCTATCATCTGTAAATAGCATCTCTGGTGGTTCCTAACTAATTTACTTAGTTTGTTTTTGCATTAATTTACAATCAAGTACAATAGCTAAGCTGTTCCAGCAGCACTAAGCAGATTTGTGAACTTTGGAAATTCCAGGCTAAGTATTTCCTCTTGCTTTCAAATTACACTGGTGATCTCTGTAATCAGAAACACCACCTAAAACACAATTTCTCATAATCTTTCAGCTTTTTCACAGGTCTCTTGTCACACTGACAATATAATTCTGCATAATTCTGGTTTGCTGCAATGTATCACCCCAAATATTCTTTTCTTCTTCTTTTTTTAAGCCTGGCACATTTTGTTCAATGTCTATGGAGCGTGTGGATATTGATCGCTGTAGAGAAATCGGGTCACTTGGGGTTGAGGTTTTTAAAAAGAGAAGTGAGACATGAACTTATTCATAAAAAGGAATTACTTTTTAAAGGAATTTTTACTTTGCGTGAACACCTAAATATTTGAGCTGGTTTTCTGAGCACTTCCCAACCATCTTCCATGTGCCTCACCTCTATTCTGGCCAATTATTACAGTCTGTTATATCTCAGGCTGTGCTGAAGAATAGGAGCGCTTCCGTCCCTGTTCTGGAGGCTCGAAATGTCTCCAAACCCCAACCTGACACACACCTAATCAATGAACTTTGACCCCTTCGAGTCATTTCGATTGAACTGTAGCGACCCGTTTTAAATAAACCCATCTGATGGGGTCTTACCGGCAGTCAGGCGCACCTCCAGTTCAGCCTCACCTCCATGGCCCCGTCCTGTGACTGTTTCCAGATTTCCTATATCAGCAGGCTCCTCTGCAGTCCCCTCGGTGTGCTCCGATAATCCCACTGAAGGACTCTTCGTGGCAGCGAGTGTGACCTCTTGGAGGATGTTCGGGATGAAAGGCAAAAAAGTGTGTGTTTCCACGTTGTGAAAACTTTCCAAAGTCTGTATCGCAGCCACAGTGGGGAAGAAACTTTGGGTGGGTGGAATGATATCCTCCAGTGTTTCTACAATGATGTCCTCAGATACCACATTCTCCCGATCAAACTCCTCAACAGGATAGACTGTGGTTACTGAAGAAGAGCAATGAAACATTTAGCTTTAACCTCACATACCCAGATTCCTTTAAACATGCGTGGAGATGATGCTCACCAGCCTCAAAGCTGAGTGTCTGAATGTCCAACGGCAGCAGGGGGTCCTGTTTTAAGGCCTTGACAATAATATGCTTCAGTTTTGGGCCGTTAGAGTCCTCATCCTTTTCCTCGTCAGGCTTCTGCGGAATCTCGGGATCAACACCAAGCTCAGTTTCTCCATTGAAGACCACAGCATAACGTACAGACACATCCTCCAAGCTGATGGACACAGCAAACAGCAGAGAGGGAAGTAAGAATCGTGGTATACAAACACGGAATGTTCGGATAATCTGTTGATCCTGATTGGCGGGTTCAATGGCAAAATATAAGAAATGTGTGTCTCACAGTCAGCTCACCGAAATCCCAAGACACGGATCTCCTTGAAGCCTGGGACTTTTTCAAATACACGAATTAACTGTTCATTGAAAAAACATACAAAGAAAGAAATTATTCTTGTGTAAGAAATCAATCCTGAGCTTTATTTGTCTTTCGCTTACAAAGAACTTCTGATGTTGTTGCATTTCTAGATTTTAAAAAAAAAAAAGCTTTCAAGCCTTAAACTATCCAAGAAATGCATTCTCACATACATAGCAGACCAAGAAATGAGGCCCTAGAAGTGAGATTTCATTTGACACCTGCAGATGCATTTCCTGCATTATTTATTTTGTTGAACGCACCAACTATTGTTAGGAGAAGATGGATTTTATGTTCTTATAATACTTTTAATATTGCGGCACATGTGTGCTCAGCACAAGAGGCAGACAGCATATTATTAAAGAGTTTTAAAGCAAAACTGGAGCCTTACTTCTGTATAAATGTGATTCTTGAGAACCATTATTCGCTGAATCATGCTGTATGAGGCATTATTAAAGGCTCAGCTCTTTAAAAGGGAAATTATATGATAATACTTTGAGGTGAGAGCTGTGTAGTCACTATCTTCTAGCCCTCTGAGGTCAAAGGTCACCTTTGCAGTAAGCCGTTGCTTGATGACGTCGTGTTTCGGACCATCTGGGTCGCTGAGCAGCTTGCTGTACTCGGGATCCACAATAGTGACTCTGAATTCAACAATGTACTCCTCAGTCTTCTCTTTTATCAAGCCAGGCTCCTTTGTGATCTGTCGGGTAGAAGGAAACTTTTTTAATACCATCGTCGGAACAAGTTGGACGGAATTCAGAGACTTACTCTGGCAGCCTTGGTCGTAATATCTGTTAGCATCCAGTCACCTGAGAGAGAACAATGACTATATCATCACTGCTGGACTCATAAGATTGAATTAGTGTTTCATTAACTCACATTCTCGATCTGGCTTTGAAGTAGTAAACCTGAAAAGCATGAGATAATCGCACTTTAGCCCAGGTACAGTAAATTTACTAAGATATTTTGGGAGCTCAGTTCATACCCTTCAAGTCCGCCTTCTTCAGCTACTTTCTGCAGGTCAGAAACAGAGCATCAGCTGCTGCGGCTTTACAGCCGAACATGAACTGTGGAAGACTCACTCTGGCCACCAGGGCCTGGTGCTCCTGGGAGCTGCTGAAATTCTGTGCCAGGTCATCCATGCAGAGGTTCTGATGCTGGCAGGCGTAGACCCAGGCCCTGTACTCCTCAGAATTCGGGACCCTGTCAAAGAAAATCCTAAACGCTTCCCAAATCGCCTCCTGACAAACTGCAAGAAGGACGAGACAAGAATGGGATGAATATCAGCATAAACAGGAGGTTTGGTTGTGTCGCCTTGGAAAAAAAAACTTTTAATTCCCCTTCATTGTGACATGAATACCCTAAAATTCATCAAAGGCTCATTAATTCATAAACACGTTCAAGCTGATGTGGTTTAAACGCGGCAGCGGTGGCGTCTGCTTCAATAAAGGTCAAACTGCATCCAACAGGCAGAAATATTAAAGAACGGCGAGCCCAAATGCTCCACCTGAAATTACAGCACCCTGCATTTTATTTGCATCAGTGAGAGAAACTAAATACACATTGTCCAATATCTGGAAGCCTGTGGGAAATTTGTCCGAAAGTAATTTAGGAGATGATTTGATTACTGCCACTGAATGAAACCACCTTGTTTTGGAAATTGTCTGCTGCCGCAGCGAGCAGGTTCCGATGGCTAACCGCCTCTGACGGCAGCGGAAGTCACCGACGGTCCGTCCTTTCTGAAAAACCCAACCAATTTTCTTCAAGTTCATCGGAGCGCGAAACACCTGGCTTGTAAACAGCGCGTCAACACTCCGTGTTCCGTCGGTGCGCTCGCAAGCCTCCCGGGAACGCCGACACATCCGGGAGGATTCGGGATTTTGCTGGATTTACCTCTCATCTTGTAGTATGTGCGGTGGCTGCCGATGACCTCCTTCATCGTTTCCTGGGGGCACACTCTGACCCCTGAGCTGAACATTGGCGACCTCTTCACCCGTTGGCTGCCGTGTGCTGGTGTGTGCTTCACTGGTTTGGAGGCGTCCAGGAAGTGTCGGTATTTTACATCACGGAGGCCCGGTAAACCGTGGTCGGAGACGTCTGCGAATCAGAATGAACATTTGTGGTGAGGGCCCCAGATGGCCGTCATCCGCGGTTCCAGTTCAACACTACCGGCCCGCTCTCTGCAAATGGGACTTTAATGTTTTTTTCCCATGTCCTTGGTATTGTCCTCTGCTATTGGATGCAGAGGTGTTGCCACGGGCAACGCTCCTGTGATGGCGTTTCTGCAGAAGAGTATGGTCAACCATGATGACCTCAACATAGATCAGTTTATATGTGATCACAACTCATGCCAGGACTTGGGGAGGGGACTTCAGGCTGGTCTGAGGGTAGCTCCGTGGATTCTGAGGTCCAGACGGTATTTGCACACCAGAACTGTTGTTTCATTGCAACATTTGCATTCATCACAATTTGTGTTTTAACAGATCTGTTTACTAGTTT
Organism: Lagocephalus sceleratus; assembly: GCA_911728415.1. NCBI lineage: Eukaryota > Metazoa > Chordata > Actinopteri > Tetraodontiformes > Tetraodontidae > Lagocephalus > Lagocephalus sceleratus. The sequence continues at coordinate 6,503,959 of CAJVRN010000036.1, read as the reverse complement.
ATCAGTGAATTTAACTACCATCTGTGCTTGTTGGCTTTAAAAACCTGCTGGGTTGTTGGAAAAACATCACTGAGAAGCTGCTCTGCAGATGTAGAGAGGCAGCGGCTGCATCAATAATGAACATCCAATCAGTCTCTTTTCATTCTACCAAACTGGAGAAAGTGATCACACAGATACGCTGGAGGAATGGTTTTATCCCGACTTTGCCACAAGCCTCTGCTCCTGATCCTGCTGCTCTCCTGACCCTTAAATTTCACGGTGTTGAAAGCCGAAAGTGCCATGAGGTGTGAAGAGGAGCGTGTGAGAGACACTCGTGTGTCTCTAAGGAACCGTTGCTAAGGCACTCTTGGGTGTGTTTTATATTGCACAACACTCAAAATAAAGATACATTCAGGCAAATGGCAACATGTGAAAAAGAGGCTACTGCTACAAAAGACTTCAGCAACACATTACAAGAGCTGGCCTCATTTCCTGGTCACCTCAGTCAAGAGAATGAATTGGTCATTACAGGGAGGCATTTCTATTCTTTTACGCAAGTCAGAGCGGCAAGTGCCGCGGTCAGCAACCGGTTAGAAGAAAGGGGCTCATTGTAGCGTCCAGCGGAAACCCTCAGAGGGCTTTTTATAATATACCAGCATTTATGGATGCCCAGTTGAACAAACTGGGAGGGCCAGGTTGTACACAGTTCGAGCAAACTGAGCAAAAACCTCCTCATGAGGTGAAATCCAACTCCGTACGTCATTCCGAGCAGTTTCTCTTTTGGTTTTCAGCGCAGGGAACGAGACAAACTCTTCATCAGCGTTACAGTCCGACATCAACAACAAGCGCTATTGTTTTCTTCATTCTGAGTTTTGGCCCGGCACCAGCGACGCACACTAGGGGCAAATATCTCCCAGTTCGCCGGTTGTGAGGCAGAACCCATTCGCTCCACACACTTCCCAATTATAGACCCGCCCGCACGTCAGCCTGAAATGCAGCCAAATCATCAGGGTAACGCTTTGAATGGGGTTCTCGGGAAGCCCGGCTTGCACATGCGGAAATAAAAAGGGAGGCCTGAGAGGGGGGGGGGGGCGGTCATGGTGGGTCATAATTTCCAGTGAGACCACAAAAAGACCGTGCTGTAGAGCCAGGAAAGATTAGCGTCCCGCAACACTGGGAACAGAATGGCTTTTGTTTCATTCCGGGTAATGAGCTCACACACGCTGCGACTGTGGGTGCAAATATTACCGCTGTCCCCATCACCTGCTACGCCTTTCATCGCAAATATTCGTGACTTTTAAAGTCCCTCACCCTGCCTGACATGTTTGCATCAGCCAGCATGAGAGAGAGAGACCTTCACTCAATGCAGCAGAGGACGACTTTATAGTCAATGAAGTTGTTGAAGCCTGTTTTAAACTCCCGCCAGTATAATCTCACAGAGCATCAGAGGGGGGGGGGGGGTTCTCTGAATTTCCCTCATAAAAGAAAAATCAGTTCAGATGTTGAACATCTCCCCCCGCCCAGTCATGATTCAGATAAAACCTCTCAAATTTGTTTGCAGCCCAGAACATCTTACCTTTGACTTGACTCGCTTGGAGCGCAAACACGCACAAGGTGAAGAACAGTCCAGCCTTCAAGAGCATGGTGGGCTAATTCGTGAGGTTATCCAAGTCCTGAGTTGTCATTTGTAAAGAGAGGTAGGGCGAAACTGTCAAATCTGTGAGAGAGACCTGGAAAGTCTCCTCATGTGGGTGAAGACAGGATCTTCAGGTTGGTTGGAGGTAGTCCTGTCCACTTCTGTCCCAGCTCCCACTGAGTCCTTCTGCTGCGATTTAGGTTCCTGGACGCTGTGGAGTCCCCGTGACGGTGGCTGCATGGATGGATGAGCAGAGGAAACAAAGGTGGGGGGGAGAAAAAGAGGAACAAGAGACGCCAAACCAGTGGAATTTTGGCTCAGGAGGTGCCTTCTGCATGATGTGACAGCAGTTGCGAGGTTAAAAAAGCTGCTCTGCGGAGTCTAATCTCTTTACCTTCTTCTCGCTGCTTGTAATCCGCACTGGGCCACGTGGCTGCCCAGCCTCATCCTGTTAGGCACCTTCTGGTCCCTCATCTGTCAGCTGAACCCAGTTTGGAGATCTAAACCAGCCCAGAGCAGGAAAAAAAAAACACTCCCAACAGTCTCCGCCGGGTGTGATCGCTGACACCCGGCCCCTTCTGAAAGTCCATCCGAGTGAATTTAAACGCCTCCGTCCGTCCCTCGAGGCTGTCAGGTTGGGTCAGAATCATAATCGATCGCGACACCTTTCAGTGAACTGTTGGAGCTTCATGCATGACTTCACCCTCTTTTATCACCATTTCCCCGATGACTCACTCACATCAGCGGATCACACACACTCGAAATAACAGACAGCTCTCCTTGTAAGCTGCTTGTTAATAATCAGAGGTCGGAGGTCAAGTTTATTGTACCATGTACTGACAGGAGGGATCAAAACATGCTCAGGTGCTGGAGACTTGTTTATTCGATCACCGTGGAGTAAAATCACTGAATGCTGCCAGAAAAGGAAAATCAAATGGAGTCACCTTGACAATAATCTGTCCAAACACGTTCTTATTGATTTTTCTTCACACATACTGGCCAATATTGTGATTGGGCTTCTCTATCCTCAGAGCACATACCAACCTGCGTATTGACCCATTAGTCTGGCTACCCCACTTTAACCAGTTCCTTTAGCCTGTCTGGTCCCGGTTTTTAAAGAAACAGAAAGATCCCAGTGGTGAAGAGAGGTTAAGGTTTATGAATAATGTAGCACTGTTTTAGAAAATCACTGCTTCGCTTTTAGCCCGGTTACAATCATTGCTATTCAAGTCTGAAGAAGCCAGAAAATGCTCCCTCTTCTCTCTCTCTCTCTCTCTCTCCACACACACACACACACACACACACACACACACACACACACACACAGTAAGTGACCTAAACTTGAACTTATGATCTAGCTTTATGTTTAAGTCCCTGAGTGACATACACAAAACAGTCCGGTGCACTGATCCAGTGAAATTCATGTGACTGGGGCAGGAAGTGACCTTCAAAAATTGTGGTGACATCAAACAGCCCTAGTTAGTGCACTATAGAAGGGGTGTTTTTTGGTTCCAAAAGTAATTTTAAACACATTTAACAGTTGCAGAGTTTTAATAACACATCCTTTGATACTTGTCACCAGTTCTGACCGAAGCTCTTGATAAAAAATATAAAACCGAAATTCATTAATGCCTAGTGTAATCTATATGCAAGAGAAAAAAGAAGACCCTATTATTTAAGGGGAAATTGATTATTTGTTCTTAATAAAGGTATAATTTAGTTAATTTAGTTTAATAATGAAGGTATAATTTAGCCTGCAAAACAAACTAACTATCCACAAATGTTGGAAAGGACATGATACACTTTAAATAATAAGTATGTAAAACAAAATGTTAAAAAAAAAAAAAAAGTGATTATTCCAAGATCCAGTTTTGTGTATTCATGCTCATAATTTCCCCCAGCATAAACAAATCCTCGTCAGCTCCAAATAGGATTTTGCTGAGATAAGTTTGACCTTCACTGGCTGATAACATGAATCACTGTCCAATTAGACAGATCAGTTTAAATTATGTAACAGAAGGAAAGTGGTACTTGCCATCTGTCAGGAGGAGTTATTTCATTAGGGACAGAACCAGGGTGTCTCTGGCTGGCAGCGCTTTTTTTTCGGTTTTGTTTTTTTTTGCAGCGCAACCTCTGCTGGTACATCCATCATCTGGAGCTCCAGAGGCAAAGCTCCCCACAAAATATATTGAGCATTTGATCGCATGAGACAAATTATTTATTTTATGCGCCATGATTTAGACTGGTGATACTTTGTCACTTTGAAAAATGTCACTGAACTGTTGGGGCCCAAGCGTTTTGTTGGTCGTTTGTGTGCTGAAACATCTGCCCCGGTGTCAAAGATAATAAAGTTGGATGATATTAATGATGTTTTATTGCAGAAGGCACAGAGATGACAAATTCTGATTTGTTCAATGAGAACGTCCTCCGGAATGCACAGAGACACGAACGACCTCCGACCTATGCATTTCTCTGCGGGCGCAGTCTCTCGCCGCCTGCTGTGGCTCCGTTTTGCCGTTCTGTCGGGTTTTGTTTGCTCCTCACACGTCGCTGTGGAAAAAAAAAAAAAAAAAAAAAGTGCGTGAATCATTTCCAGTGAGATCTTAGCTTTTAGCCCTACACTAAAAGGCTGAGGAGTTCCTCAGGGCTGATGTCTAATATTAGCTCCCTTTGTCTCTTCCGTTCTGGTTTGGAAAAATCCAGCGTGTTGTGACCTCTGCTGTCCCTGTAGCAGCCGCAGTGTGAATTAGCTCCAGCGCAAACCCTCTGAGCAGTTACTGAGAAAGTTTGTAATGTCACTCTTTTATTTTAATTTCACAAGTTGAAAAAAGTCAGACTTTTACATCGCGGGGAAACTATTTTCAAAATTTGGCATTGCTCATTTGATGTTTAGATTCTGATGCCACAAGGGGAAGTCCAGAAAGGTTTTGAAATACACATATACTTTAGAGTTGAGTAAAATCAGTGAATGATTTCTGCTGTCTATCTCTTCCCGATCTTGGCTGTTTAAAAACAGCACCACCACTAGAGAGCAGCATAGAGAACTGTCCTGGAGGAGGCAAGCTTAAAAAAAAGATCCACAAAGAATCCTGAAGCTAAAAATAAAAGACCTGCCCTTTCCTTTATCCACTCAGAACAGGACATGATTTGACTGATTTTGAACTTTCTGTTATGTAGGTAAAATGAAACATTTTCAGCAGATTAGTTTTTTATATTCTCGTTCCTCAGAGTTCATTGAGAATACCAGAATAACACGAGGGGATGAATAGAAATGTTATGTGCACCTTGGGAAATCTGTAATACACACTTGTGAAAATGAGCCATGTTCAGTAAAAATGTTATCTGAGTAACTTATAAAAAAACAAAAGTAATAAAAAATTCAAAAGAAATAAATGAGATGAAATTTGAGCTATAAAACAACAATTGTTCACAAATCAGACAGGCAGATGCTTTCATTTTTACAGGCAAATCTTAAAAGTTCTAAAAAAACAAAAAAAAACAAATAAAAAACAACCTTCAATCATTTTCAAAATAACCTCACAGCAGAAAGCATAACGTTGATGTCCCCATCACTAACAAAAGGTTAAAATATATGTGACAAATATTTTCCAGATTTTTCTCTGGACACTGAAGTTTAGAGCAATCATTCAGTTGTGTTAAATTTGCTGTTGTACACCAAATTCCTCTCTTGTTCTAGTGCTGTTTTTCACACTCCAACAACTTTGTCAAGGTTTATTAAATGCCTTTGTAGCTTTTTACAAGTATTCAATGAGACAAAAGCCCCAAGGCAGAGATTTGCCCCTCAATGGCTCCTTTAGGAGACACTTCACGGATGAAGGAAGAGAATCGTGATCACGATTGGCTGAAAGAGTTACAGGATGACGATGGTGTGGAGTTGTAGATCCTCTCATCTACAAAGAAAAGCAACCGAGTCATCTGCATATGACGGGACTGAGGCGGATTGAGATGTCCACTGAGGATGACATGTTCTCAAAAAAAAAAAAAAAAAAAAAAAAAACCTGTGTTCAGGAGGAATTACATCCAAAGCTCTGGCTGGCTGGCTGGAAGTCTGGAGATTAATCGCTCTTGTCTTTGTTCTCCGTATGAGGTGCCAGTTTAGGTGCCTCGGAGCTGTTGGAGCTGCAGATGAGTTAAAAGCCACAGTTCCCATGGTGGCACAAGATAGATGGACCCGCAGCTCCAGTGAAGTGATTCCTGTTTTATCGCATTTCCCACGGGCGCGCTTCATTGTACGGAGAGTGAGCGAGGCCGGGTCGGACAGATGACACAGAAAAGCAAAAGGGGAACAAGGAGGAAGGAGAGGGGCCTGATGCTAGAGGAGGAGAGAAGCGATGGGGTGGATGTGGGGATGAGGCTCTGTGTGTCAAGGCAACAGGGGATAGGGGTTTGGAAAAGGAGGTCAGGGCAATTGACAGCCCTACAGAGTTGGGCTGAGGCACATTAGTCCACACCTGATTGCTGCAGAACCACAGATAAGTCCACCGCAGAGCGTAGACCCACGGACGTGCGTGTGCGGGTCCCGAAAAATGTAACAATCAGAGCAGAAAAATCGGAGACGGAAGAGGAGGGATAACACGTGTTTGACTGCTCGGAAAGTAATTTATTCAGAAATTGACTAAAAACAACAATGGGTCTGCTGAAGTTATCACACACTAAAGACAACAAGCCTCTCATTTGGTTTCATACCTCGTGTTGTTCACAGATGTTTGGTGCTTTCCCTCTAAATTTAAAGATTGTCGGAGGATGTTTATGGTGGAATTGTGGAGAAGGGAGCTATTTATTAATTTCAAAAAGAGGTTGGAGTAATCACAGGGGGCACAGGAGGAAAAGTAAGTTATTAAAGCAACAAAGAGGCTCGGGGCCTTGTAGATGAGGAGGAACGCTGAATATGAGTGTGTCGGGAGAATTTCATGCTAATATCTGTGGCATTTGGGGCTGTTATTGCAGCAAAAATGTCAAAATTAGAAACATGTTAGTCTGTTTTCCATTTGGGTGCGTTTAATGCTTAATCTAAAAAGGTTAATAGGCAATATGTAAATGAATCCTGAGGTGAAGGAAAGTCTTCATTTATATTCCTCCAGGCTCTTGACAAAGCTGAAATCCAGCTATGTTTGATGTTCACAACATGGATTTTAAAGAAAATAGAAAGAAATGCTGCAAATATGCAACATTTAGTGAGAAAATGAAACGGAGGTGACCTTGTCTGCCGACCTGCCATCTTCTCTGCTGTACTGCTCTTTATTTTTAAAAAAGAAGAGGACTGAATAAAGTTTGACCTCCGAGCGGAGAGTTCAGCACGTCAGCCGAGAACAAGACACCTAGATCCCACCAGCTCCTTATTTTAAAAACAGCCACTTCTTCTCCCGCATCCCATTTGCCGCGTCTCAATAATGAGATTCAGGCTGGAGGAAGCACAAAGTTGCTGAGGTAAACTCGGTGACTCGTGCCGCAGTTTGATCACTGGGGGAGCAGCTTCAGAGGATCGTGTAGGTGCACGTTAGTGAAATAACAAAGAAATCAGACCTGGGCTTTGAAGGATTATTCTCCTTCAAGTTTTAAATCAATCACAGGGAATAGACCAGGTTAGACAAGAGCCAGCTGGACAACATTGTCTTTCGGATCAAAATTGCAGGTCCCTGAAGCCCTTTGATACCAATATAAATAAAATAAAAGCCATACTCTGCAGTGAAGAACAGGTTTGTTGGGCTGTCCTCCAACAGCCATCTACTCTTAAAGGTCAACTTAATCTGCTGACTCTTGATAAATATGCTTTCTAATTGGGGTTATAAGCCTTTTTTGAATGATAGATGTGCTGTTAAATTCTCAGTGCTAATTGAGCACCGATAAACAAAGCGTATATCAGGGCATCCATAACAAGCGCGCCCTCAGCAGTATCCATCCCTCCCAACCTGCCGCTGCATCATTGACTCCTACATTACACGTCAGGCCCGAGTGGTCACGCGTGCTAATTGAGACAGATTCACTGCATTCCACGACCGCCGGTGTCACACGTGTAAGCACAGCTACTTCATTGTCAGCGCGGTGACATTATTTTACCCAAGGCCCAATCTTTCCTAATAAAGCCAGGCTGGTGTGGTGGGGCTTCTTCAGTCCGGCGGATGGAAGGCAAACCTACCTGTGCTACTCTAACCGAGGTCCCCTGGTTTGGGCTGCCTTCAAAAATCCTCATCCAAGTGCATTCGTCCGTGCAGCGTTTTGGCAAAAATCTAGAGTCGCTTTGAATGACAGAAGATCTCTGAGCATTATAAACCTTCATCTTCTTGACTTTTGATTCGCTTTTCTTCCACTCAAGGTCGACAGCCATCCCCTTGGCTGTGTGAATTCCCGCAAACACCCCCACCCCGACCAGAGAGGTTGAAATAAAAAAACCTGTATGCCCAAACTCCATTCATTAAAAGGATGTTTTATTGGTTCGTTATACATGCGTTCTGCCTCAGTAGCTGCTGTCGCATCAGCAGTGTCCTTCGCGTGAAGGGGTGCGTTCACCTTACAGGAGAGGAAGAATCATTGCACGTCAAGAAAATAATCATGTGTTCTGTGATGCACCTGAAGGGGAAGGAGCAACATCGGTTACATAAATCCACCATTGTCAGCAATCGCTGCATCTAATTTCTATCAGGCTGAACGTGGAGTCATTTTTATCACCAGCGTGTATTCAAATTTGCACCGTTCAAATATCCATTATAGTATAGGGGAGCTCTGGAGATTTTATGCATTAGACTTGGGATTTGCAGCACCTCCCGTCATACAATGCGCATGTAGCTGCATGGCTGAATCTCCTGGATACACCTGCAGCAAAACAAACATGTGTGATGTGGGATTTAAACCGGCCTCGGTTTATCGCAGATTGTTACTTCAAGGTAACGCTGTGGTCGTTTTTTTTCGTTATTTTGTATTTTAGTTCCATTCAAAAACTGCCTTTTTTTTAGCTCCAACAGCAGAGTTTGTTATGACCTTGTTATGGCGATACACTGAATAGGTCACCTCGTCTGTGATACAGCTGGCCACATTTTATTGTTTGATTTGTTATTTCCTATAAATGAGGGGGGAGAATTCATAATTAAAGATGCGCTGTTCAGGATCAGGCCGCCTGATTAATCTTTAATACCTGGGTGATGTGTAGACTTGTGTTTAATATGTTCCCCTAACCTGCTGCAGCGAAAGCCTGAAATAATACTGCATCGACTGACTGCCCTGCTCATTTTACACGCATGAAAATGCACATGTGGAATGCTGAAGGGATTCTGCGGGATTCATGTGGGATGGAGTTTCCTGATACGCGAGCGCGTGCGCATGTGTGTGTGTGTATGTGTGTGTGTTTTTTAGAAACATTGCCCACTGTCAGTCCTGACAGTGACAGCCTCTGACTGCACATCCTCCTTTCTGCAAGATGGCAGATGAGACAATGGCATTCGCTTGATAAATCTGACACAAATGTGATATTTTTGACCACCACCTCGTCTTAAATCGACAATGAAACTCGCAGGTTAAAGAAATACTTCTTTATTGCACTGCATCTGTGAATGGAACAGCATGCCTTTATATAACACAATGCTGACAAATCCACAGTATTTTTATCGTACTCTTTTATAGCTCGTTTCAGCTTCTTTAACCATTGGATGGCAAACACATGAATAACATCCTGTAGATAAAGACTGTAGCAGCAAACAGACGCACACAAACAAGGTGGTGTTTGATTTGCTTTCGGATTCTGCTGCGTAAATATCAGCAATAGTCTCCTTAAAAAAATAAATAAATAAAAAAAAAGACTTTTTTGCAGAAAGACTGCTTCTGTAAATTAAATGATAGCTGATAGATCTGCACTCATAACGCATGAAAGGAGGGTCGCATTTGTCTTATCTTTTCGGATATGCGTTATCAGTATGCTGCTTCTGCATTAATGGCTTGTCGTCGCATAGAAACACCGAGCTGTGCATCGACTTATGATCCATAAATGTTTACAAGATACGAACACCACAGAAATAAATTCATCTATTGACAATTGAGCATATTTACCCGCCAGGGGCGTCTTATGTAATCAGTTTAACGGATATGCGCCATGCGTAAAAGTTGGGTTTTCTCTCAAAATTGAAGGTCTGTGCTCAACAAAGGCTTTTGTTTTTGGATGAAAGCAAGCTTTTAGCGGAAGGAACAATTGTTCCAGTTCATTTATTTAAATAAAACTGACTCCCGCATGTTTTTTTTTCCCTCAGGCGTTTGAAAGATGTCAGTACCCATATATGCGCATTATACGGTGTCGTTAGCTCTTCTGATTTTTTTTAAATACACTTAGACTTAAAGACTTTGTCTTTAATGCCAAATAATAAATATGTTCATAAATTACATCTGATTCGTTCTTGACCTGCAGTTAAAGCGTACAAGTTTATGGAAAGCCTTCTTGAAGTCCTCGTTGGACATTGTGTAAATGATCGGGTTGATGAGCGAGTTGACATATCCCAGCCACGTGAAAAAGTCGAATAACTCGGGATTGAAGCAGGTCTCACACATTCCGACCACCAAGGTGTAAATGAAAAACGGTAGCCAGCAAACGATGTACGCGCCGAGGATAATTCCCAAAGTTTTCGTGGCTTTTCGCTCTCTGGCTGCCGAAATGCGCTTTTTCTCCAAAAGCGCGTCCGACACCGTCACCTTCACCTGGTTCTCACTGGCTGAAGAGCCGGTGTCGCTGGACGGAGTGTCGTTCCTTCCGCACTGCAGAGAGTTCGTGGACGCCACGGATCCCGGAGAGTTGGTGACCAGGTGCGCGGAGGTGAGGCGCTTCCCCACCCTTTTCGGGGACTGCTTTAGGATTCGTTTCCGAGCTTCGACGTAAATCCGCCCATAAAGGACAATAAGGAGCAGGGTGGGGATGTAGAAAGCTCCAAAAGTTGAGTATATTGTGTAGAAAATATGATCCGTGTTGACGCTGCAGCTGGTCAGCTCTTCCGCCTTCACCTGCCTCCAGAAGAGAGGTGGCAGGGAGATGGAGATCGCGATGACCCAGGCGATGGCCACCATCCCGGCTGCACGTCCCGGGGTGCGCTTCTTTGAGTACTCCACCGCGTCCGTTATGGCCCAATACCTATCCAAGGCGATTACGCACAGGTGCAGGATGGACGCCGTGCAACACGTTATGTCCGAGGAGAGCCAGATGTCGCACACAATCTGCCCCAGCGTCCAGGTGTGGATGACCGTGTAGAGGACGTAGATGGGCATCACCAGGATGGAGACCAGCAGGTCGGTGACGGCCAGGGAGGCGATGAGAAAGTTCGCGGGAGTTTGCAGCTTTTTGGACTGGGAGATGGTTGCTATGACGAACGCGTTGGACAAAGTGGTGGCGAGCGTGATAAGGGAGAGGATGACGGCCAGACTTATTTGATAGGCGACGCTCTCCGCTTTGATATTCGCTGTGGATGAATCTGTGAAGCTGAGAACACTGTCGTTCGAGGCGTTCACAGGCTGGGTTGGTTCGCCCGAGCGCTCCATAACTCTCAGTCACTTGGTGTCACCTTTCATGTCGCATTTATGGTGTCAGCTGTCCTGGTGAACGTCACGTTCCATAGAATGAGCATCAGGCTATGGAAAATGACCATTTTCTTCTTCATTTTCAGTTGTGGTCCAGAAATCCACCTCGTTCAACTTCTCTCATTCGTAATTACTACAAACGTCTGTGCGTAAAAACGGAATAATCAACTATGAGTGGAGTCCTGACGCAAGAGTCCAACATCTGGTAATGGTAACACAGATAATCCGCATGCGTGGCAGAAGTTCCCCAGAACTGTTCCCTCTCATCAGGCCCCCTGTGGTCGAATGCCAGAACCAACCCAAAGTCTCAGTTTTATACTCTGACATCGAAAAAGCACCACAGATCGCAGCCTTGGTTTTTTTTACCCTCTCTTGATGAAGAGGAGACAATCTGCTGGGTCATAGTGCCCAGTGTTTCGTGCCCACACTTTAACTGATATTTAATTAGCCTTCTCTAATGACTTTTTTATGGTTTTCTATACCAATAAAAAATAATTTTATTTATAGGTGCCTAAGGGAAACACTCAAGGACACCAAAAGAGACAGAAAACAGGGCCGATTTATACAAGAGGAGAATACTAAAGACCAAGAAATATAAAGGAGGTGTAAAAAGAGATAAAAAATGGTGGTGAGGCCAGTGGACAGGGCAGGGAGGCAGTGATGTGCAGGGAGGGGGGACAGGTGGAGGTTTTGGATGGACCTGAATGAAAATAAGGGGATTTTAAGACTATACAGAGATTAACTATTAGGCAGTAAAGCTGCTGCAGGACAGGGGTGATGTGGAATGGAGGGAGAACTGGTGATTATACAAGTTTGGAGGCTCATGGAATGCTGAGACAAAAGGAGGGGCGAGTTGAAATAATCAAGACGAGAGGTGCCGAGGACACGGAGGCGGTCTCGAGGTAAGGGAGGGTTGGAGCCCACTGATGTTGCAATGATGGAAACATGTTTTTTTGGGGGGGCGGTTATTGACGCGGGACTTCAATGAAAGCAGACTGTCGGGGGTGAGACTCACACTGTGAAGCACTGAGGAGGGCGAAACAAGGGAGTCTGAGAGAGCCTTTTGTTTCAGAGACGGTCGATTTTGCTGCTTTTGAACAAAAGGTGGAGAACCAGGACTTTAATTGATGAAGGCAGTCAAGGAGGGAGCAGAGTTTGCTGGAGAGGTGAGCTGGGTGTCCTGCATGCAGCAGCGAGGCACTGAATTTCACTGAATTTGTCCTCATTTCACCAAACAGCACCGTTCATTCATTCATGATCATGATAAAACTTTTCATAATAAACTCCATTTCAGCTTGATCTGGAGGAGGCGGGGCTTTTATAGCCCTTTATTTCAGCCAACCACCAACTCAGATGCGGTCTCAGATTTTTGCCCAAGAAGAAAAACTTAAATATCCATGTCCGTTAATAAGACTGTTAATGTGGTTTAGTCTTTAAATTAAAGCCAACTTGAATATTTTTACAGAACATTAGCCTCACTGATGAGGGTTTAATGACAGACTTAATATTTGATATTCTCCAACTTGAAATATCAGCAGAAAAGAGTCCAAACCTTGGTCTGGTTTCATTGCACAATGGCCGCTTTTAAAAGATCAGTTCAGTTACTTCATGTGTTCTAAAATCTCTTTATCGGGCACATTTGAAGAAAATATATGGATAGCTCACAACGTCAGCAATATCACTGGTAAATTCTGACACTTCAGGCTCATCTGAAATGTGCAATCAGCTGCTCTGTTGAGAATGGGTCACTGCCAGTAGAGCCGTAAAAATGATTCATTATTTTAGTTCCCAAGTTCAACTCCCAGGCTGCAGTGGGCCTATTGGAAAGCTTTGATATTAAATATTAATCTTCAACCATGTGGTTCAGAACCCAAACTGCTTGTCAAGTAGTAAATCTACTGTTACTGTGTACTCCTTGTTCCTTTCCCATCATTAATAATTTAATTTGAGCTCGTCCTTGGTGCATCATGTTAAAAGATGGTTTAATCCTTTTAGGAGTTTCCCCAAAAAAAGGTGACCGGACATACTCCCGCTGGGAGAGCGTCGCACCCTCAACGTGATCACACTCCTCTGCACCATGTAGATTATCTGTCTTTACCTAAAACTATAAATATGAGAAATACCAAAAATACTCAAAGAAACTCTTTCAATTTGGTCACTGCCCTCTGACCTTCCTTCTTGCTCATAAAAAAAGGTATTAAGTGTTTGATGCAGTGTGGTGTCCACATTACTAGTCCTCTGATCACCTGCCGTGGGGCGACCAGGCGAACGTTGCCACCGCACCAGGGAGAGCGCATTGATTGTGTTTGGTAAGTGCTCATGTCATGTGCATTAAGCTCAATTTACAAGAAACGGTAAAAGCTTCCCGCATAGACGCGCGAGCGCGGTGCCTGCAAGGTGCACATGTTGTAAATATTTGAAAAAGTACATTTATACAAGCAGCGTTTTAAGTTGTCCATCGGGGTGCACTTTGCTCTGAGTGAACTGGATTTCCGTCGCAGTGGAACCTCCAGATTGATGAAACGTCACTTAAAGTTGCTTTAGACTGTAATTCCATCGCAGCCTAGGACAGACGTCAGGAATTCCTTTTGTTTTCAGTAAATGTAGACCCAGGTTGGCTTTTATCACCAGCCTCGGCCACGGCCCCCCCCCCCGCGCTTTTGGGTTTCCTCTGGCAAAATCGGGCCCTGCTGCAGGCCGCGGGTGCATGCTGCAGCTGAATAGGAGGCGTTTTAACATGTCGGGAAACGGGAAAAGCCAAAGGCTTTTGGCGCGAGCGACCCAGCATCCAGGACGGCTCCTCCGTTATCCCCCTCATCGCCCAGCGCCGCGGCCGCCTACATCCAATTTCATACTGCTAAAAAAAAAAAAAAAAAAAAAAAAAAAAAAAAAAACTATTTTTGGATGGTAATAAGGTATCGAGCTAGTTTAAGTAAATACGCTCCATCCACACATCTAATCACAGGCTGACGTGGATTCTTAATCTTCTTTTTTTTTCTTTTCTGCTTGTGAACATGAAGGATTGAAATGAGCAGAAACCAATATGTTCAGGTGGTTTGATGAAAGTAACTTTTGATGAGAAGCGCCCGATAAAAACGGGGGAAAAGTGGTAATCAAAAGCTGCAAGAGGGACTCAAATCCCACAAAAACCCAAAGATGTCAGCACTAAAGTGACACGATGCAACGTTAGTGTTTATTATTCTGACTCTGGCCACAGGCCAAGTTCCATTTCAGTTGAGGTTTTTTTTTTTTTTCTCCTGCTTTTAATTGGCTCTGTGCTGAAGTGGCTCGCTAAATTAAAACCGAGCTGAGAGGCTTTCATTGCAGCTGTGAAGTGTGAGCCAAACGGAAAAGGTGAAATTACCTCACCGGGAAATTAGGAGACGGTTTAATTACACTTCATCAGGAACGCTTTTAACACTTTCTTCGTGGTGACCTTTCAGTTATTGTGGCCATTTATTTCCGTCCTTGTTTACTGACAGCTGTAGAGAACCAAATAGGGCAACTGTAAATCAGGGCAGATCCCTTGTTGTTATGAGATTAGACCCTCCCTGTCCACCTACTCAAAACTCCTTATCTTATCTGAGTGTTTATGACCGAGCGCAGCAGCCATGTTTGTAACCCAAATCCTAAAAGTATCTCAGGCTCGCAGCCGTGGCGCTGCTGGGATTTTAATCAAGTGTCCGTGTTGCAGCCGGCAGCCTGACTTTATGGGGCGTGTTGCTTGAAAATTTGCATTTAATGAGAATATGTCAAATGAGCGGTTCAAGGTCCTTTGTGCAGGATTTTTAATATTCTAGCCATAAAATTAGATATAACATTTGGATTTGATTTTATAGAGTAATAAATTGAATGATCAATACATATGAACTCGCATATCACTCCGTGACATGTCAGAAAAAAAATACTTGACAAGATTAGCATTTGTTTTCATTGATCAGTCAGATGGTAAAATATGAAATATGTATATTGTCACTGATGTTTGGCCTGTCACCATTACCAGACTGGTGCAGTTACCTCTATTAAGGCCAGACTAAATATCTAGTGCCATCAGGTCCAGCAAGGAGTTTGGGAAAAGCTATTCACCAAACTGGACCAAACCTCAAGAGTCACTGGGAAGGGACGTCACAGGTTTGTGAAACCAATCCCAACATTTTTTTTTTTTTTTCTAGAAACCACAAACACGCTCACATCCCCACACACAACAACCAAGAGAACCAACCAGTGGTGCTGATCCTCTGGAGGGCCTCGCGCCACTGACACTCACTTTATAGATTAGCAGCTGATCAGCATGCTGATCGCATGCAGCTGCAGGCTCTTTGGTGCGCCTAATGACAGAGCGGCTGCAGCTGACAGATAACCACCGTGCCTTGATGGTAAAGTCATTGTTGACTGGGTATTAATATGATTTGTAAAGAAGGGACCCCCTGGAACTCACAGTTGACCTCTCATCCTGGTCTCAACCTCAATCTTTAATGAGGAGTTAGTGCAAAGGCGGGCACACGTGGGTTTGCTTGCACAACCATTAAATGTTAAAATTGTGGTAATATTGACTCAAAATATAGCAACTGGAACAATGTGTTGAAGCAAAAAAAAAAAAAAGAATCAAATTCAGGACACATTCATTGGCAGGACCTCTCCCGCTGGAGTGCATCCCAATCTTCCCAGTCTGATAACATATGGTCTCTTCTGCTGCGCCAGTCAGCTTTCAAAGGCCTAAAAATGTATCAGGGCAGATAGGGGAATTAATTTACAGCTGTTTTTTTGCTTTAAATTAAAAAAAAAAACAAATAAATAAATCTTGTGATGATTTGAGGGGGAGACATCATGGAGGGAAGTGATTGTAGGTCATGGACTCTCACACAGAACACCTGTGTAAGGGTGTGTGTGCGCGTGTGTGTGTATGTGTGTGCGCCTTTAAAGTTGGAACAGAGAAGAAGGCTTGCATTCAGAGCAAAGAGCAGAATTCTATTCACAGTAGACACAAAAAAAAGGGTTTGAGAAAACACGCTTAGTGGTCAGTAAAAGTGCTGACTGGTCCTTTCCAGGCACCAATTGGAGTATCCAGTTCCATTGAATGACACCAGGGTCAGAAACTGACTGCAGGCAGCGATGATGCTTATCAGCACTTCTGAGAACTTCATTTATGGTGGAAAACACCAAGTATGACTGTATCTCACACAGACATGTTTGAGCATCCCTCTCCATGAGTGCTTGGATGTTGTGCCACCACGTATCTACCTTAGCTCAGAATGGACAAATTTGCTTGATTAATTGACAGTTAACAATTAACGTTTTGTATTTATTTCACCACTAGATGTCGCCAAATCGCAGACACTGGACATTTGAATGTTGGGAGAATTCTCATCTTCGATTCTTTTATGCACAGGTCTTGGTTTGGTTTCCCCTTTAACAGGAGTGGGCCTTGAGTAGATCCTAGTGGAGGAGGAGAAGGGCAAGGAAGAGAGGCAGAAGACCATTCTCATGCATTATACATGCAAAGTGTGTAGCATCCTTACATCCGATACATACTGTGTTATACCATGCACACATAAAACAGGGGTCATCAGGCCAGTCCTTTGAGACCTGCAATCCAGCTCAGTTTTGTGCCTTACTCGGTCTTTAGAAATAAAACCTGCATCCCAGGTACAAGCAGGTTGCTACCTGGTTGGACAGAAAACCCTGGTGGGTTGTGATGCCTGAGTTGAAGACCACTGCCGTCAAACCTAAAATACTGTACTTCCCGACAACTGTGTGAAGTTTGGTTCCTTTTTACAACCCATATTTAATTATGCAAGAGTGTGAAATGAGACTTCATCCAGGCCTGGAGGTGTAAACTGTCTGGATTTCTGGGTTGGATCCTGGATGTGTGAAGTCAGTTCTTCAGTGGACACTCAAATGTGTTAAAACACACACACACACATGCATGCACACATCAGTGCTGATGTGAGTGATGGATCACCGGGTGTGAAAGTGAGAGGTCTTTTCACATCACAGGAAGGAGCATCCCCGATGCACACAGCCCCTGTCAGCACCCTGTTGTGGATTAATGATGAGAAACGTCATTAGGTGTGTAATGAAAACCTTAAATCCACAGCTGCTGTTTCAAGGAGGCCATTTCTTTGATGAAAGATGATGTTATGACAGCGAGGGTCTGCAGAAGAAAACTCTCTCAGCGCCCCCCCCCCAGTGGGGTGCTAAACAGGAGGAGGCAGAGGACAAGGAGATCAGTACAACACCATCTGTCTAAGTGTGTCAACCTACATGTCAGACTGCCCCCCGCACACCCATTAGCAGCCTCCTCAGATAAACGCTGCCAAGTTATAACGAACTGCTGTTGTTGATCCTGGTGGTGACACCGAAGTGCAGTTTTCTGCAGGTTCATAAGAGAGACAGACAAGTTCAGCGCATTGGAAATATAATAGACCATCTCCGACATATCCAAACTTTATAATTAAGGTGAGTGTCCCTTGTTACCAACCACGTCATTGTTGTGTTTTTGCTTGAGTCCAATTGCAGTAAATATTCTTGGATTTTAATGAAAGCTATGTATCTTCTGTGTGACTTTTTCATTTGTTTTTTTTTTCCACATACATTTGCACCACTAGTCTAAAATGGTTCTTGTTCACAGATTGTGTAGATAAGAGTGAAGAAAAATGTCTGAAGTTACTGAAATACTGTATTTTCCTTAATGTGTCACCGTATTAATGAATTTATAAGTGCCTTTTGAGGAAGTACTGGGAAGAGACGTGGAGTCATTATTATTTATGAGTGTATATGAGTGTCTTTAGATGGAACAGATAAATAAATAATCCTGGTATGTATAAAAGAACTACAATTCAAAGTGCTGCTATGCTTTTGAGCACAGATATTCCAGTGATTTATGTTTTTAATATCTGGATGCGAGGATAGTGATCAAGCTAAAGAAGAAATCAGCTATTCAGACGGTTTGAGGGGGGGTATCTTTAAAACACTGCAAAGCATCATTCACGTCAGTGCAAACTCCCCAGGGCAACTTGAACATCATTTTTCAGTTGAGTGTCAATCCTCTGCTCAATCCTGTGGTCTCTTGGCCTTCCTCTCTCACACTCTGGACTTCCAAACAGGTCAGATATTTTTAGCTGCATCTCCTTTAAACTGGAAAAAAAAAAGGGAAAAAAAGCATGAAAAATAAAAATCGGCTTCATTTGTTGCCGTGCAGTTCAGGACAAACATGATGAGAAAACAACATCTGAGAACCATTTCTGCTGCTTGTTTGAGCCCCAAAGGTGCTACTGGGAGGGCAATGTCATCAGCATTCCAGTAATTCATCACTGACCTTCTTTTGCAAGGTTCTGCAAAGTTGATTTTAAACCTTATTTGCTTTACAAATGAATAAAAATCAGACTATAATGCATTAGCTTTACTATAATAAACATTTTAGACATAATGGCATAAAAGGAATAAATTATGAGGCAAATAATTCCATTTGATTGAAATTTTATTAATATGGAGGGAGACATTTGCTTGATATTGATGTCTCAGTGTTTTGTTATTTTAGGATAGTTGTGTTGTTATTGGCAGGATATATAAAATAACTGATCCAGGATTGGAGTATTTCTCCATGGGAAAACAAGATTGTAGAGTTTCTTAAGAAATGTCAGCATTGACTCAGCCTCCACAGAAGACTAAGCTGGCTTGTTGTTAATCCAGAGAGGATTTTAGAGGGTGTGCATTCAGCTCATATATGAGTGTTTTAACATTCCTTCTCTCCGCCTGGCTCGGTCACCTGAGCTGCCAGTGCAAGAGATAAATAAATAAAACCATAAAATGGGTAGTAAAGTTGTGGGGAAAGCCCGGAGGCCCCTGGCCAACATACATAATGACAGGACAAGGAGGAAAGCTCAGAAAATACCTAATGGACAGCTCACATTCTCTGTCCTGTCATACTGAACTCCTGAAGTGTGGGAGGCTACAGAGTTCCTCTGGCCAAAGTCATCTTTAAATGTCCTTCATCCCAAATGCCATTTTCCTGTTGAATGCAACAAAGTAAACAATTGCCTTCAATTAAACTGCTCTGCCCTGTTTTATCTCACGTTGTTTGTTTTTTTTATTTGTGGGGGGGGGTTGTGTGTGTGTGTGTGTGTGTGTGTGTGTGTGTGTGTGAGTGGGTGTGTGTGTCTTAGTTATCTGCGCTCTTGTGCTTGTGCTTGTCTTATATGTTAGTGGTGAGCCAACGACAATTTCCACCAGGGTGGACAGAAAAGAATTATTCTGTCCTATTTTTATAGAAGTGAACCCGTTGGGCTCCTTCTTGTCCCGCTGGTTGTTTCTAGGCTGCAGGAACGCTTTTATTGACATTATAAATTTGAGTCCCTGCAACATATAAACACTACCAAAGATTTACACTCGTCCCACTGTGTTGCTACGTGTAATCACCGGACTGAAAGCCCACGCCTCCTTTATCTGCCGAACATTTCTCTGGCCACCAGTGCGTTTTTACGCGCAGCCTCGAGATGAACGCGCGGACGCGCCGGTGCGCTCTCTGGACCCCAGTCTGCCTCTTTCTGTTGTCGGGAACGGTTTGGTCCTTCGAGCTGACGCTGCTTCACACCAACGACAACCATGCGCGCATCGAGGAGACCAGCGAGGACTCGGGGAAGTGCTCAGCCAGGGCTCCCTGCTTCGCAGGGGTCGCCCGGAGGTTTACCAAAGTGTCAGAGATCCGGAGAAAGGAGAAGAACGTTTTATTTCTGGACGCTGGGGATCAATTTCAGGGAACAGTTTGGTTTAATTACTACAAAGGCGCAGAAGCTGCGCACTTTATGAACAAACTCGGTTACAATGCCATGGTAAAATACTGTTCAACTGTGTCTTTATAAAGTTATTTTTCTGTTATTTGGCAGTTTTGAAATGAGAATCCACCTGATTAGAGTTTTTCTGTGTTGAAGGCTTTGGGAAACCATGAGTTTGATAACGGAGTGGAGGGTCTCATCCAACCTTTCCTCCAGAATGTGAACTGTTCAGTGCTGAGCGCCAACATGCAACCCGACCAGACCCTGGCTGCAAAGCTCAGCGGTTACTACCAGCCTTACACAGTCATCAGCGTGGGTTCCGAGAAGGTGGCCGTGGTGGGCTACACCACTGCAGAGACCCCCTTCTTATCTATGCCAGGTAAACACACAAACTGCTTTATTTTCCCCCTGACGCGCCCCCCCACCCCCCCCCCCCCCTTTTACTTCTACCTTTCTCACGTTTCAGGGCCACATCTGAAGTTCACCGACGAAGTGGAGGCGCTCCAGGTCCAAGTTGATAAACTGGAAACCCTGGGCTATAATAAGATCATTGCCCTCGGTCACTCTGGCTTTGACGTGGATCAGCAGATTGCCAAACGAGTGAGAGGCGTGGACGTTGTCATCGGGGGGCACACCAACACCTTCCTCTACACTGGTATTTCGGATTACAAGTGTAAAAACCTGCCTGACCAAAGGCACAGGCTGAACTATAAAAAAAAAAAAAACTGCCCCCGCAGTACTACACAGGCAAATCTGTCTCTGCAGGAAAACCCCCTTCCACCGAAGTGCCAGTAGGTCCGTACCCTTTTATTGTGAGGTCTAATGATGGGCGAAACATCCCGGTGGTCCAGGCGTTCGCCTTTGGGAAGTACCTTGGTAACTTAAAGGTCACATTTGATGATGGTGGGAACGTAATCAAGGCTGAAGGAAATCCAGTCCTCCTGGACAGCAGCGTACCTCAGGGTAGGTCCAACTGCTCTAAATACATCATCGTGTATACTGGTTTTGTCTAATTCTGGGGGGTTTTCTGCTGTTTTCATAACTGTGGTCCTGACTCTTAGATCCAGGCATCCTGGCTGATATCAACAAGTGGAAGAAAGACCTGGCTAATTACTCCTCACAGTACGTTGGGCAAACCTTAGTTTATCTCAACGGCACGTTTGAGGAGTGCCGATTTCGGGAGTGTAACCTTGGGAATCTGATCTGCGATGCCATGGTAACAACACTCAGGAGATCATCCTTTACCATACATTCAGAAAGCCTTGCTCTTTGGATGGTTAAGCTGGGAATTTCAGGAAAACTAGAGTTAACCATTAGTTAACCATTAGTTAACCATTAGTTAACTCTAGTTTAAGGTCAGATTCTTTTTTTTTTTTTTTTTTTGGAGATCAATCACAACATCAAATCATCCAGTGAGCTTCAGTGGAATCACGTGAGCCTTTGCATGCTGAACAGTGGAGCCATCCGAGCGCCTATAGATGAGCGCTACAAAAATGGTGAATGTGTCCCCAGAACTGCTGAGCGCTTCACAAGAAGACTCCCTGCTTCCCATTATCATGGGATGGTATTTGTTGTTTTTAGGCTCCATAACTATGGAGGACATCCTCACAGTCCTGCCGTTCGGAGGAACCATTGACTTGGTCCAGATAAAAGGATCAACAGTGAAAAAGGCATTCGAGCACTCAGTCCACAGATACGGAAGCATGTCTGGAGAGTTCCTGCAAGTCTCAGGTCTGTTTCTTTTTGCTTTTTTCATGCCAAGAATTCCCTTTGATCTCGGGCCTCCACAAATGCTTAACAGATACACAGACACTTTATCTTTGCTGCCACCAGAAAGCTGAGAGGTATTCTCAGCCAGTTAGCTCAGCTCAACATAAAGATGAAGGCTTGGCCCAGTTTGTTAGCATTACATTACGTTATAATGTATATTATATTACATTATCATT
This sequence comes from Lagocephalus sceleratus, assembly GCA_911728415.1. Classification (NCBI taxonomy): domain Eukaryota; kingdom Metazoa; phylum Chordata; class Actinopteri; order Tetraodontiformes; family Tetraodontidae; genus Lagocephalus; species Lagocephalus sceleratus. The sequence goes on along the minus strand of CAJVRN010000036.1, from coordinate 6,482,057 downwards.
CACGTAAATATCTTTTGCAGGCTTCCATGTCGAGTACGACCTGTCCAAACCAGTGAACCAGCGTGTCACGTCTCTGTCCGCGCTCTGCACTCGGTGTCGGGTGCCAAAATACGAACCCGTGGACCCGGAGAAGACGTACAAGGTGACCATGTCGTCATACCTGGTGGACGGCGGTGACGGTTTCAGTATGATAAAGGAGGAGTTACTGAAGCGCCACACAGGTGAGGAGCTCATTTTTATGAAACTCTAATCAATTATAAAGAATCAATGGGATTTTATGGATTTAATCTGATCATCTAGCATCTGCTACGGTCTCAAATAACCTTAAAGACAATATTCTTTGTACTGATGACAGAATCAGGAGAAACAGCCCCGAACAAATTAATCTGTAATATTTATTTTGAAAGCGCAGCTTCTGCGCCTTTGTAAAAGACCTCCCATAATCTCATTACATTCAAATATTAATTCATGTGAATGATTTTAGCGACTTTCAACATGAATAAATGTCAAAATGCACAAAAATGATTCATTACAACGTTGAGTTTTTGCTGTGAAGCCTGCCCATTAGCCTGCAGGAAATCACGGATGTTGCCGCACCTCAAAACGAGGCACATAAACACAGCCCACATTTTTCACCTACAAGTTAAATGGTTATATAACCACCTCATAATTAATGCATGTTCATATTTAATCCCACACATGACCTCAGCATCCGTTAACAGAAAGAATGCTTGACCCCACCAAACTTTTTATCTAGATCGGTCCCAAGGGTCGCCGCAAAAACAATTGAAAAGTCAGCTTTAAAAAAAACTACAATAACATGTAAGGAAGGAAGCAGCAGACAAAAACTGAGACTGGAGGATGTTGTGCTGAGAAGATTGCCACGTTTGAAAGTCTCGTGTAATTTGCAATTTTAAGCTTTAGTTGCATAAATTCACCCATCATCAGGCAGTGGCCGCGTGATTACTTAAGCCTGTGTCGCTCCATAAGGCTTCTTCTTATGACTATTTTAGTTCAGGTAAGTTTTGTGTAAAGGGGAAGGTGTCTCACCAATAAAGAAGTGAAAACCAGACATTTTAATGGATCTAGGACATATTTTTAATTGGACACGTGTGCTTTGGAGAAGTGAATCTTATACAGCACATCATATTAGTCTGAGACAAGTTGAGCTTGTGGGAATTTTACTGAGAGTGCCCACCAGCTGACGTTTAAGGTCAATCCCAGTTCAGGCAGGCCGATTTAATTACACAACACAGGTCTCATGTGGCAGAAGTTTGTTAAGATGTTTGAAGGACAATACAGAGTCATTCTGGGATTGACTCAAGGAGGAAAGTAAGATGGGAAGGTGGTTCACTACACTTGCAAAACTGCACTATTTGGATGTGCAAAGCTTTGAATTTACACCCTCCAAGGACAGATTTGCACGCAGGTGAATTTTCACAACCTAAAAAGGTACACCATTAATTTAGTTACATTGTCTTTAAGACACCCGAGGCTAGAAGGGCACACATTTCTGAAATTTTCTGATTTAAAGGCACAGCTGGACAACAGGAATATTTAATCCAGCCCAATTTTCAAAGCCAAATTTAAGGTCACTAAATCTGCAGCAGGGCCAATATTCCAGCCTCAGATACATTCGCTACTCTTCTCTCTTCCAGGTGACATGGACATTTCTGTCTTTTCTAAATACGTCTCAGAGCAGAAGCGTGTGTATCCAGCAGTAGAAGGCCGCATCACAGTCAGAGTCTCGTCCTCGTCTACAGCCCACAGCCTCAGCCTGCTGCTGCTGTCTCTGGTCCTCCTCCAACACTGACAAACAGAAACCTCCTCCACAACATGGATACGTGCCTACATGCCTTCATGACCACAGGATGGGCTGGTGTTCCGGATAAAAACATTTTAAAACTCTCCAACTTTTTTTGTTTGTGCATTCGTGTTTTATTGAAACGTGATGTGAAAGCTGCACGGTCCTCACCGCAATTACCACAGATGCACAGTGCAAATATATTATACATGTATTTGGTTTCCACACTGAACGGTCGGATATCATTTATGTACAGGCTTTACAAAGTAGATGGTATAAAACCAAAAGCAAACATGTCAGCGGAGCAGGCTTTAATGACACTTCGGCCTCCTTTCACATCCACGGAGCCATGACGGCGGCCTCCTTCTGGCCCTGAAGAAGAAGAACAGACACGTGACTACGAGAGCGCAAGGTTGCAAATGTTAAGCTAAAAATAGCTGCACGAGATCCTCGCACGAAGGGTGGACCCGGCATGACAGAAAGAGTGAAGTCCTCTTCCATCCATTATCCACAAAAAAAAAGCAAAAAAGAAAACGAAGCCGAAATGAGCAGCACGATCTATGGAGACGAAGAGAGTGTCGGTTTACCCTGTTCAGCTCGGGGAAAAGTTCCTGGATGGCGATGTCCAGTAGCACGTACGTCAACTGAACGAGAGGAGGGAAGAGGGAAGAAAAAAAAAAAAAAAAAACAGATCTGAAACATACTGTTGACAGTGAAGGAGAAGTTTAGCAGCCACATGTTCCCTTTCCCAGCAGGGGGTCAGAGGTGAACTGTCTCCAACAAACACGGCAGCTCACGCGGGCTTGTCTGCGCCGGCCGTCCTCGCGCTTTCGTACCTGTTTGTTAAGAATGGGCTGCTGCAATCCATCAAAGAGGAGGCGTATCCCCTCATACTTGACCTCTTCTCCCATACATTTCCCCAGGAAGTCTGAAAGATGAATGGCGGCGGAAATCAGGCCCTGACATGGGCTGAAGAGAGTCATGCTGGGGAGGAATGGTGGGCTGCATACCCGGAATGTAAGACATCATCTCCTCAAACGTCCTCTTCGCCCTCATCTGCTTCTCTTCAGGCGAGCGGGGTGGACTGCTCTCGCAGAAGACGTTATCTGGGACGACACGATCGTACGATATGATGGCTCCCGTCGTCGTTCCAGAGGCGACTGTCTCTACCTCCCGACCTCGTTACCTCTGAGCAGGGTGATGAGCGACACCAGCCGGTGCTCCTGGACCACCTGGTTGAGTTTGTAGCGCAGGTAGTGGTCCGTGTAGGCCTCCAGGGTGTTTTTGAACAGGATCCTGCCCGTCATCAACAGGTGGTGCAGCCAGTCGGGGATGTGGAAGACGACTCTGGCTGCGGCCAAAGGGAAACATGGAGAAGAAGAGTGTCTGTGTGTCCAAGATGTTGGACACACAGACACTCTTGGATCACAGCAGAGGAGATTCATTTGGGATTAATAAACCAGAGTCATGGAAGGAGTTGGGAAATTACAAGAAACAAGCAAACAAAGTGAGCAGCTTCATTGATTTCATACAAAAAGTATGCATGCTTTAAAAAAAAATGGATTCTAAGAACAAGAGTAACCATCAGGGATGAATGAATGAACAGGGAAGAAACAGTGGGATGACCTTACCCACATACATCAAGTAGTCGTACACTCCTTCCACAGTGGTCATTTCCATGAAATAATTCTGGTTGTGTCTCTTCTCGGCCATTTCTGATCGGTTGGCGTTGTTTCTGAAGAGCTCGTTGAAGAGCTGGGAGACAGGGACGGAGCGCCACGTCATTTTTTCCATGTTTGAAGCGTAATTGGGTTAGTGTCCAAGAGTGGAGTTTTGTTTTTTTTTTTCCCCTCAAACAGTTTTAATAGTTTTGTAAATACAGGATGGAAAGTCCACTCCCGCTCGTGAATAAGAAACTTCTTGAAGCAGAAAGTGACTCAGAGTCTTTCTACATTCCCAGAATGGTTCCAGGTAGATGTGATGTGTGTAGGAGGACGGAGGGACACCACTTAAAAACGCCACAAACCTCATTTGGTACCTGAGGTTTACTGGCAACAGGAGGCGCCTGTTTATGCAACACAAGCCCGGCGAGTCCTGCCTGGACGAGGCGCACCGACTGATTTAATTACCGAGACCTTTGACACGGAAGGGACTTATCCAGGAACAGATAGAGCGCGTAGCTGCTTGTTACATTTATCATTGTCAGGGGCTGTGGGACGGTGATTCAGGTCGAGGCACGAGTTTGTGCTGAAGTGCATCTAAGTTCCCTGCAGTTGTTAGAGTATTAGTTTTAAAAAAAAAAGCTTTAAAACAATATTAGGGCAGCAAGTGCACACTGCAAAAAGATAATTATTGTGACAGCATTTTCTGGAAATAATAATAATAATAAAAAGTATTTTAAACACAAAACACATATATGATTTCTATAAGATGGCTTTTTATATAAAGTGTTAAGTAGAAAGAATTATGTAGAAGTCAATATGGCCTATTCTTTGTTTTTTGCTTTTTTCATACTTTGTTCGAACTTAATATAAAGTCCTGATAAAAACTGGCAGATGTGTTTCTGTTGTTATGGGAAACTTAAAGAGTCTGTATATAAAATCCCCAGTGGTGTCGTTAGGGGCGCTCTCCAAAAATATTTTGGAGGTGCAACATACCGTTTTACCTATTTTTAAATCTACATAAAAAAAAAAAAAAAAACAGCTGGTTCTGCAGCCACCATTTCACTTGGACTCCCTGTTGGAAAACCAAGTCTGTTTCTTCGACCTGGAATGAGCGAATGGCGGTCCTCCAGGGGATATTAAAAACCACGCTACGGTTTGAGCGTTGACCTGTGGAGGAGTACAGCCTTGGGACTGCGTCATGCTTCGTAGGAGTATGAGCAAGAATCCCCGACCTTCTTGTCGTTTTCCGAGGTGGGGCTGAGGATGGTGAGCTCGGGCCGGCTGGGCTTGGGCTTGGGCGATTCGCAGGAGTTGAAGAAAGATTGGATGAAAGGCTCCAGATGCTGCCCTTTCTGACAAAGCAAACGCATCACTTAGAAACCATAAAATGACATTTCACTGTCGCTAAAAGACATCACGTCTGTGCAAACACACAGCAGCAGCGCATTCCTCACCTCCTTCATCAGCTTGCTGGGAACTGACTTAATGATTTTCCCTGTGAAGTAAAAACACATCTCAGTTCCCCATTGTCGTCCTTTCACTGAAGCCCAAGGTCACCACAACACGTTTCACCGCATCAACACAATCTATCACACTGTCATACTCTTCCTGTACCCAAGTTCACGTCAGGAAGCATCCTGTCCAGGAACTGAGACTCGGTGCTGTGGGGGGACAGAAAGTCGGCCAGCAGCTGGCTGTTGCTCAGCTCCGGGTGCTGCAGAAGTTTCTGGAGATGGAACACATGGCACACATTCACAGAGCGTCTCTTCTTTTCATTATTCGCCATCATTTGGGCGTGTCCTGACTCAAACGTGGACCTGAAAGCTTCTAACCCGCCTTTTATTCTCCGTGTGGCTCTTAACAATCGCCAAATGAATCAAACTTTTAAATATCTGACGCTCTCGTCGCTTTTCCAGATGCTGTGATGCAACTTGGACCCTCTGCAGGCAGCCGGGTCAGATCTCTACCTGAAGATACTCCTGGAACTCCTCGCGCTTTGATGTCAGAAACTCATAGTTCTTGGGGCCGATGATTCTCTTTGATGGCAGCTGCGCGTCGGGAAACGAGCCTGCGGAGGGAGGTAAGATTTCACCAGGAAGAAAAGAAAATAAGCTGCTGAGAAAAATGATTCACAGGCCACACCCCCCCCCTCCCCCCTCACTCCTCAATCCTCACTCCCTGACTCCCTCGAAACAGCCCCATGCCCATAAAAAGGACAAAAACAAGGTTCATGTGGAGGCACCGTTCCATCTCATTTGTAACTTGGAATACTCACCATGAAACTCGGTGAGCTTTGACTCGAGGACATAGAACTCCAGGTATCTCCTGTAGACCGACCAGTGCTCGGTCTCATGGCCCACTGCAGACACACAAACACAATATCTCAACTCAGCCGTGAATCAATGGCCTTGGTCAGACGCGTTTGCAGCATGTTTTCACATTCTGTAATGACACGCTGAAACACTGCAGCACTCAAGCAAAGTTTACTCTTTTGCTCAGATTTATTTCGATCTGAATCCATCCAAAGTGCCTGCTTATCTCCAGAATGTCACCGCGGACTCATTTACGAGTCCTCACTCACTTCTTGGCAATAAATTGGTCTCATCTCCCGAGGTTCTTTTTCCATTACTGAAATAATTGGGCATTTTCGGAAAGATGGCAGTTAACTGTTGAGTATCGGCAAGTCATGCTGCATAATGGGGGAGCGAAAACATATATTCTAATGCAGCGAGCAGAGTTCTGGGTAATAGATAAGACAGGGAGAGCTGTGAGCTCTCAAGTTTGAGAATGTTATATATTATGAAATATATATTAGGAAAGAATGTGATGCAGCTGGTGTTTCAAAACTAGAATTTTAGCTCAGATCCAGATAAAAACCCTGAGCTGGACTCTAACGTGGAAGAATTTATCATGATGTCTGAGGGTTTTATTTTTTTCCTTGAACAAAATTAGCTTAGTGTGAAGACATTTAGGGAACAGACTACAGTGTATGTTCAGGTTCAAAAAGAAGCCTGCCAATCATTGTAAACTGAAGGTGCACTCCTACGATCTACTCTATATTATGTCAAAACACCAGGCAGCGAATCAGAGCCAGCTTCTGCCTCAGAGGGCAGCAGGTCGGGTCCTCCACCTCACCCGCTTTCCGGTCGTTGCGCTCCACATCGATGCAGAACACGGGGATCCTCTCCCGCTTCACGTCGTCGTCGTAGAAATCGATGTACGGGATGGTGATGTTCCAGGCCGAGAGGTTTCGCGGAGTGGTGGGGCTGGATGCTGCCTCCATGGGGGAGTCGTCCTCCAGCACCATCATGGCCTCCTCCACCTTGAATAGAAGAAAGTGAAACGAGTTATAGTTTAATTTTTTTTGGGGGGGGAGGTTTCCCCCCCAATTTAAATCTCTGTCATTTGCAACAGTTTACAATTAAATTCATTAACTCTGCTAAAAAACACAGATGAGGAGTGGTACATGCATTCTCTTCAGACAAATGTTGGTTGAAGCAGATGCAGACAAGCTTTCAAGATTTATAAACTGACTTCTCAGCACAGGAGCTGAAGATGTTCTATATGTTCTGAAGCTGTTCTATCACGTCCAAACAATACATAGAACATGTGTGTTCAACGTTCTGGGAATCACTGGAAGCTTTTCGTTCAGTCTCTTTGCGCAGCAACGCCCCCATGTGGTGCCAAAGAGGAGCACTTCAGATCTCAACAAGTTGCTCATTAGTCAGTCTCACCAGATCATCCTCTCCCTCCACCAGGCCGGAGGACGGCAGCATCGCTCCCTCCATGGTCGTGCTCTTGAACACTCCTTTGATTTTGCTGCCAATGCGGCTGATGCCGAAGGACTCGCCCCTCTTCGACGTGTTCCTGCGGGCAGAGAGTGAGACGATGAAGACGGGTGGTTGGGGGTGGGTGGGGGGAAGGGAGGTTGCGTGACGGGGGCAGACGGGGTTATGTGACAAATAGGACCCACGGAGGGATGGGGAGGGAAAAAAAAAAAACCAAGCATCTGCATGAAAACTGCTGGAGGAAAAGCAAAAAGCAGCCAAACTGTCACATCACAGCCATCTCACGTTGAAATGCCTGGGTTCAAACACGGAGGTCAAACAGAGCGATGGTTTTGGTTTAAGAAAGAACGTGGCGTGATGCGATACATTTATTTTTTTACTTTGGATCTAAATATTAGATTGAGCGAGATGGATTCAGATAATATACACTCGATATTGTTCGTGTCCCAAAGCAACGAAATCCCAGGGTATTTGTATGGATGGGATTTGAAATCAGCATTGCAACTACTGCCGGGTGGCAAAATGAAGTAAATAAAGGATCGATAACAATATTGCAGAGCCCCAAAATGAATGCACTCGTAAAAACAACAGATGGATCTTCAGCTCTTACGACAGAAGGGACATAAAAAAGGATCCCATGCATCGGGGCCATCATGCAGGCATCTGGGCTGGACTGGAGGAGGTGGGGGGGGGGGGCAGATACAACATGACATCACACTGAGTGACCCGTGAACACATGAATGGACCCTGACTTACTTGGGTGATGAGTGGCGGTGGGATAGTGAGCCGTATGGGGAGGTTGTGAGCGTGGGCTGGGCATGGAGGAGGGAGCTAAAAGATGCAGGTGAAGAGCTGCCACAGGCGGTGAACAGTGAGGAGGGGGACTCGGGGCTCCAGTCCCAGGAGCTACAGGCAGAACGGGGTCGTGTCGTGTCGCGCCACCACCACCCCCGGCCCCCCCCCCCCGAACCCACGCGCAGGCAAGAGGAGGAGAAGCGGACCATGGATCGTGCCGGGGGTGGGCAGTATGGTGGCCATTGAGTCAGACAAACACAGCACAGTGGGGTGGGGGGGGTGACAGAGATGGAGGGGAGGGCGGACAGACGGGCAGAGTGGGAACGGAGGTTACTGATTTGGATAAATGGAAGGAGCTGAGGCTCGCTGTTGGTCACTTTTCACAAAACTGTCAACGCCAAGCCCGAACATCCCTTTGCTCGACCTCGAACTGCCGCAGACTAGAAGCCGAAAGATAAAACAACTTGTTCCAAGAGGGCTCCCCTGGTGGCGAACCACCCGAAAACTATGCTGGAAACGCTACAGCGGGGGGGGCAAACATCACGATCAAACTTACAGAACTGAAATGTTCTCCTCGGCGTGTAATGAGTTGCTTTGCTCCTTTGATTAACATCTGATTAATGGAGACACACGCTTTGATTTAAAAAATGGTTACTGTTGCTTTTCTAATCCTCATTTGCATCTGCGGCTCAACGGCAAATTAAACACAAACTGGAGCTGCATTTGCATCAAAATGGCGCACCATTATCACATCTTCAGCCAGCGCTCATCGAGATGAGGCCCTGATTGCGGGGGGGGGGGGGGGGGGCTCTGGAGTGCTGCGATTTTTTTTTTGTTTTGTTTTGTTTTGTTTTGTTTATAAAGGCAGCGTCATGTTCCCTCGTAAGACCAGCCAGCGAAGAATGGCGTTTGGATCGGCGTGCAGCGGCGCTGCTCGGTCAGGCACCGGTTGGATCAGGGCGCGGAAGCCGTATACTCACCGAATGTCATCCAAACTGAGGCTATTTCTGGAACAATATGCACAAGGAGTTAGTGGCAGGGCCCCGCGGCCACAGACGCACCACACCCCGTGACAGAAAACATGGCGGTCCGGTTCAAACCAAAAAAGCTCAAACGTTTTTTGTTTCCTTTCGTTTTTTGTTTTTTTTGTTTGTTTGTTTTTTTTAGTTTTAGGCTGTTTTAATCTAACAAACGTTTGCTTTAATGCTGACGGAGATAATCTTTCGTTAGCTTCACGTCATGCACAAACGAAGAAAACGGAGCTCCTGCGACTCCAGCAAAAGTCGGCTCCAGCTTAAAATGTTAACGCGTCGATCCAATTTGCACGGCTTTTATTTTCCATCAAACCTACCTGCTCATCCTGGAGCTCCTGGCGGGGGACTCGGCCCCTCTGAGAAGCTGGCGGAAGTACTGCAAGAGCGGAGAGACTGTTATTTGAAACGGCAAGGGGAGGAAGTGGACGCGTGTCTGGGGTGGACTCAAGGGATCAGATCGCGGCGGGTGCGGTCCGAGAGGTGAACTCGCCTCGTCGCTGTGGCAGAACATGGGCGTGAAGACGTTCTCCAGGAGGGAGAGCACGTGCTCGTAGGCCTCGAACAAACACCTCATGGTCTGCAGCTTCACCACCTGTGGATACGGCCCCTCCGCGACTGGGAGGTCAAACGAGAAGCAGGGGCTTCACCATCGAGCGACGAGCGCGTGCGAGCGCGGCGAGGCGGAGGGGCCGGGCCGTGGCGTACTGTTGCGGATCTCCTCCACGATGAAAGGGTCGAAGCGGATCTTGTCGATGCTCTCGTCCAAGCAGTAGGTCTCGTAGATCTTCCTCAGCTCTTCGTGGAGCATCATCTTCTGGGAGTCGGACAGCTCCGGGCACAGGATCCTGTCGTTGAACTCCTCTGAGGAGACCAAAGTCCCACGCGTCAGCCGCCACTTCACTGATAACCCGACGGCTTCTCGCTCGTGATTTCACACTGGCCGTCTTGTAGCTGCGACAACTTCAAAAACGCCCAGGCTATTTCATGAAGCCGGGGTTTGTTTTCGAGAAATGCAAATGTTTGGGACGCTCTTACCGACTGCCAGGCAGAACTGGAGCACATGGACGGCCCCTTCCTGCTTCAGGAAGTTCATGAAACGGAACAGAAGGTCCTGCTGTTCCCTGATTTCCTTCAATTCCAGCTTGAGCACCTGGTGAAAGGAGAGAGGGCGCAGATTTACCGAGGAGCTAGAAAGAAAAAAAAATAAATAAATAAAAGGAAAAGGCTTATAGGCTCAAACCGAATCCTCCGACTTACAGACGGCTTTTTGCTGCGGGTGTCAGAGTACTTTTGCAGGAAAGGAACCAGGGCGGAGGTGGGTTCTGTAGCTTCTTCAGGCTGAGAGGAACACACAAGTGCTTCAGGAGTACAGTTCAAACCGATGGAATGTGCACATCATCAGCCTTTAGCACAAACTTACAGGTGAGCTGTCCATGAATATCAAGAGTAAATGATTGACGGTGTCCTGAAAGTACAGCAGAGCCGTCACAAAACACACACGGAACCAAAGGATCTACTGCTAAAAGCACTTTTTAATACATGCGCTTTAATAATAATACTAATAGTTTTTGTTGGGGCCTCTTGCACAGGTGGAGTTTTCCCCCTCAAGGTGCTGCCCGGTCGTCAGGGGCAACAGCCGATCACAATTACAGGTTCACATAAATGAAGATTAACGTTGACCTGAACGTGTCTACACTCACAGGATCAGCCAAGTAGTCCAGTGAAGGAAGAAAGACAGAACCAGCCAAGACTTCTCTTATCAGGAGAGTTAGAGATCTGAGAGGAGTGAAGAGATAAAGCAGCAGGAAATGAGAGCGATCCTTATCTACAAATACTGTCAGAGCTCCCCCCGCAGGAGAGGGGAGGAGGGAGGGGCTGAAGATGACGGTTGGTGCGGGGTGGGGTGGGGTGGGGTGGGGGGGGAGTAACTCTGGCTACAAACCTGCAGTCGGTAGCCTTCGGGGGCAGGATGTATGGGAAGAGCATCTCCGTCAGCTTCCTGAGGTAGAGGAGCTCATCTCTGCGACTGCGGAGGGCCATGTGCAGGTCGGGGCCGTATTCCTCCAGGACAGCTTGTTGGAGTTGCTCTGCGTTCTTTACTGCGAAAAGAAAGCAGAGTTTTTGTCGGGGTTCCCCTTCTAAAGACAACAAGGAACTTTTTTTTTTTTTTTAAAGGAGGAGTCGGTACCTTTTTGTCTCGCTTTGCTAATGATTTCAATGTGCTTCATGGAAACTTTAAGAAGCTTTTGTGTGATGAGGGACGCCACATCCACCTGAAACCGAGAGAAAACAATGTGAAAATAACTCCAGATTGACCAATTAGACGGTTCTAACCCCACATGTTCCCGACTTATCACCTTCTGGGTTCGGCGGACTAAAACGGCGGCAAAGAAACGCAGCGTCACCCTCAGTTCGTCCACAAACGCCTCGTCATCTGTGACGTCCCTGAAAACAAACACACCTGTCAGCACATGCAGCTTTTATTCTGCATAACTCAAATTTAAAAAAAAAAAAAAAAAAACACAGGAAACTGTGATTACCTGTACCATGGATACACAAAATTTTCCAGAACCAGCTCCAGAATCTTCACAAAAAAAATGGAGCACAACATTATTATAACAATACAACCTTTTTATCATTGTGCTGTGTGTATGAGTTGATGCGTGCATGCTACCTCTGAAAGGGATGCATCCACCTTAGAAGGAATTTTCAGGTCAAGCCAGGGTTGGTAGTTTTCCAGTAGGAGTGTTGGTCTGCAAAGTGGGAACGACTGCGTTAGAGGCGGGCGCTAGATGGCGCTGTGCCGCCTTGTGCGCTTCTCTAACAAACAGCCGTGTGTTAGTGGGACAGGAAGTGTGTGTTGATCCAAACACACAGCGGGTTTATCAGGCTTTTTTCATTTTAAACACTTTCACTCTTAAGCATTTAAAGCGAGAATATGCAGCTTTGAGACACTACAGCACCCCCCACACACACACACACACACTTCACGCTGATATGCACACTTTCTGTTTTTTGGGTATTCATCCTGAGCTTTAAATGACATATGGTACTCCTTTAAATGCAGTATACTAAAAAAAAAAAAAAAAAGTAAGGACATATAATTCTGACAAAGTATCACAAAAAAAAGAGCCTGTCAATTGCTTGACAGAGAAGCTGCCATCACGGAACTCTCTGGAAATTATATTTTTTGCAAATATGGATGCTTTTTTCCTGCAGAATTCCAGCCGCTTCCTGCACCCGAGTATCATAAGACGTTCAGAGGGGTGGGGGGATGGGGGGTCTCACCTGTGTCTTTTGCATTTGACTTTTCCACAGACAGCACAGCTGTGGCCCAAAGGAAACAGCTCCTGCTGGTATGACTGCAAGCCAAAGCACATCGAGTTAGTTGAGAGGGGTTTTTTTTTATTATTATTTGTTTGGTTTTCTACACGTGCATCTGCAGGTCCAGGCCCACCTTTGTCTTTGGTTTGATGGACACAAAGATGTTTGGAAGCAGAGACTCAGGACCCAGGGAGCAGTAGAAAGTGACCACTCCAGCCAGGAAGGACCAAAACACCATGATGATGTGGAGATACCTGCCCACACATGAACCAGTATGCTTGGAAAAGCTCCCCAGAGGTTGATGGGATGTGTGTGTGTGTGTGTGTGTGTGTGTGTGTGTGTGTGTGTGTGTGTGTGTGTGTGTGTGTGTGTGTGTGTGTGGCTGCAGTACCTGTTTAAAAGCACGGTGGATAGCAGCAGGACAAGCAGGAGAAAGCAGAAGACCGGATACTGTCTGCCCAGCTCTCGGAACCGATCGAGCCTCATCCTGCGCCTGTTTCTCTGAAAACAATCCCAGATCCATCCCATCTCAGACGCCGCGGCAGCGAACCGGCGCGCTCATCTTCCTGGAAAACACACCCAGTAACGGCATGAAGAAACGCACGCAGAGTGAAGTAAAACGCCCCAGTTGGGCTGTTTTCATTACCCAGCAGGCTGGCGGCGGTGGACCCAGACTACGGCGGTTGAAGTGGGTCAATTTTCGCGTTGGGGCGAAAGCGAAGGCATAACGGATCTGACGCGGTGTGTGTGTGTGTGTGTGTGTGTGTGTGTGTGTGAGGGGGGTGGGGGGTGGTTATTGCTGCGTGAAGGATCGGCGGCTCACGGATGCGGGATTACAGGTGAAAACGGGACAGCTGTTTCCGAAGGCGGGGGGCGGTCGGATAATGGCCGCGGCGGTGTGTCTCCTGTGGCCGCCGAGGGAGGCTCCTGTCCGGGGAGAGGCGTGATGTCACCTCCGCTGCACGGCGGCGGCGCGGATGGCCCCGAATAATCCTCCATTATGGTTTATGTGCATATGTAGATTAACCTCTGAGTATTTTATAATCCTCACCGTGGTGCAGGTTTTAAAAAAAGTGCAATTATTAAAGTGGTTGCCCCTCAGATTTGACCATTCGTACCCGGAAGTCAAGGAAGTGTCGACTTTTGAGACCTCAGTATAGTTCTGTTACTTTTGAATTCAAGTACCCCTGCAGGGTAAGTGTGTACGAATTTAACAGAATATTTCCGATATGATGCGTTTGGGGATGCAAGTGTGTTTATTGAAGCCGTACGTGAACGTCTTTGGGTTATTCTGCTGGTTCTTGCAGCCCTTTCTGGGGACCGTGAACTTGACCTTCAGACTGAACTCCATTACCTGATGGTTGTTCTGACCATGACAATAAAAACACCCTCAACACCTCCAGACTCAAACACCAGCCTGTCTTCATCTCAGCCCTTTATCCAAAGAGGAGGACACGGATAGAAATCAAAAACTTTATTACAAAAATAAGTTACACTCACCTCCATTTTACAGTATAAAACAATTTATTTGCAGGAATGCAAAAAATGTTGTTGGCCACCAACAATAGTTTAAAACTGCTAACATTTTTTTTTCCAAAAGGTGGTTGTTATGATTTTACTGAGGGAGTTAACTGTATAGAAAACTGGGATTGAAGAGCAGTTTCCTTCTTTTTTTTTGCTATACCCGGAAACAGAAATCCTTCACTGCAGTATCCCCTCTACCACTGCGGGACGATCCCTCGCCATGAGCGTGGGGGGGGGGGGCGCCGACATTGGGGACGCACGAGCTCACCGGTGGGCTTACATATGGCAAATCAGTCGTCTGTCAAGCTTAGCTGTTAAGGTCTGCTTCGTTGCATCTTTCAGAGCTGCGCAGGGAGCGCTTGACATGATTCAGGACTGACTGATGGCGTCTTACATGATTCAGGTGTTGAAAAAGTATCATAACCATATAAAAACCACCCACTGGAATAATACAGTGGTAAAAAAGGGACACTGCAGGGCTTTTTCTTTTTTTTTTTTTCCCAAATTCAAGGCAGTTTGTTGCCTGTGATGTTGAAGCCTTTACAAAAGTAACGTTTTATCCGAGAAAAGAAAAAAACAAAACTATACAACCAGTAACTACATACTCTGAAGAAGCAAGGCGGCTAATTCAGTTCAAAATAGGATAAAGGCAGGGCTTGTTCGGACTCATCACATGAGATTGTTTTGCATGCCCAGTTTGACTGTTTGCAGTGTCAGAGCTGCAGCTGAAATGACTATATTACATTAAGTACATTGTTTTTACACTGCAGCTCTTGTGCATATTTTGTATAAAAAACAAGCCCTGCTTTCATCAATATAGTTTCCCTATTTACAGTACAGGCCGGGTAGTTTAGTCCTCTGTACTGAGGTAGTCAACCAACCCTTTAAAGACAAGTTCTGAAAAGAACCACTTTCCTGGAATGCCTGACTTATTCATGCCAGGTGGGTACACCCTAAAAACCTGCAAATGTTCTGTCAAACATCCAGATCAAACAATTAAGATTAACATGGATATTCCAACAATAAAAATTGCGATTAGCACAAAAATATACAATAGCATCAAGCTCCTTTGAGCCACTTCAAACCTAAGAACTGAAAAAGTGCAAATTCTTCAAAAATCATTTAAAAAAATGGCATGTTCAGGGACAGGGAAGGGGGAGATTGTAAGGGCAATTCATATAAACCCTGCATATCAGGGCTTGGTTACACGAGTTTGGGGCAAACAGGCGGTGGCAAGTATTCAGAATCCTCCGGTCAACTTTTTTTTTTTTCTTAAGGGCGAGAGTTCCAGATATAAGTGGGAGTAAAAGTTTACGGGAGAGGAGATGCTTCTTCTGTAAGGCTGGAATATCATTGGACCATGTTGTTGGGCTTTTTTTTTCTTTTTTTTTTTTCCAAAACATCCATTGCAGCTTATGGTGTAACCCCACACATCAAGTCAGTATCCGCTGTGACAGGTCAGGACCGCCCTCGACCCCGCTTCCCTGCTGCCAAGGAGAGCAAAGATTGATTAGAAAAGCTGTCCACCTTGAAAAAAAAAAAACAAAAACACAATAATCAACACTGTGTGATCGAGCCGTTAAATCTGCTGCTTTCAAAAATACCACATTTTGGAGTTTTGACTTGCCTCTGCTGCTTGTTCCAGGGCCTCCTCGCTGGGAGAACCCCAACCGGCCCCTAGGTGGCGCTGCACCTCGGCCTTTGTTTTGACTGGCAGCGCCACGGAGTCCTCCCCGTCCCCCTCGTCCTCTCCCAGTTCCCTGGAAGTCATCGTAGACGTAGTAGGGGTCGTCATAGCCGCCGCGGTAATTGTGGTAGTCGTATCCGTAGTAACTGTAATAATCTTCATAGCCGTAATAATCAGGAGGGTAGGCGTAACCCCCACGGGCTCCCCGGCCTCTGCCTCTCGAGGGTGGGGGCATGTGAGGGGGGCCGTAATAATAGTATTCGTCATACCTGAGAAAGGAATCAAAGATTTGGCATCAATGCTGCACCAGGTTCAACTTTCAATACCAGGTTGTCTAAAGGTCAAAGACTGACAGACAGCGCTCTTACATGTGCGTTTTAGCAGCTTGTCTCTGAGCTTTGCGCTCTTTCCTCTTCTGATCAGGGGGCTTGGCGAAAACGATTTCAATGTGCTCGCCCTCGAGATCTTTGCCATTGAGATCAGCCAGAGCCTGAGGGAGTAACGACAGGTTTCAGATCACCGGCGTCTGTGGAACAGAAACGACCATCTGTTGTCCCCGTCCATACCTTGACAGCGCCGTCTCTTTCCTCAAAGTGGATGAAGGCGTAGTCTTTCAGTTTCTTCACTCTCTCCAGCTTGCCAAACTGACTGAAGGCCTTCTCCAGTAATTCCTCTGTGACGCTGCTTGCCAAGTTCCTCACAAACAACACCTTGACCTGGTGGTGACCAGACAACAGTCAGTGTCAACAGAAAGAGGATACAGACTGAAAGACGCATGGTGGCCACCCATGGCCCTAGTCTGACCTTGGCCATGACCTCTGGGTCTGGGTCCTCGAGGGGATCGGCCCACTCCACGGTGACCAGGTTTCCCCAGACCTTCACCTTGCCGCTCATCAGCCGGCGGCGGGCCTGAGCTGCCGTTTTGTGATCTTCATATTCCAAGAAGCAGAAGCCCCGGTTCTTCTTTTTGTCTACTGGCTGAAGGTACAATATGACATCATTTAGGCCCTCTGTGGAGACAGCAGAGAAAAACAGTCAGTTACAGGAATTTAAAAGCACCAGCGGTCCCCTTTTATTCGTACTTTTTAACTTAAAGCAACGACAAAATGATTCAGTCAGGGACTGTGCGTTTTGTGTCCGATCAGATCTTAGCGGTAAACCATCACGGTGAAACCAGTCACTCCAGTATAGTAATGAGGTCATCATTTGGACACAGACTGATCACATTTCAAAGCAGAGCGCCATCTATTGCTCAACTCCCACACTAAAGGAGAGCAGTTGCTAACTCACCTGTGACTTTTGAGAACTCCTCAATAATCTGCTCTTTTGTTTTACTCTTGGGGATCGAGCCCACAAACAGTCTATTATTGGCCACAGAGATGCAAACACCGATGTGTTTACCAGGCCGGATTTCATTGTTGTTGCACTAGAAGAAAAAAATGTTACTATTAGAAAAATAAAGACTGGAAAAATATGTTGCTGTGCGAGTTGTTCTGAGCAGAGAAAAAGCAAAGAGTTCTGCATTTATTTTTATTGTACATGAATCATAATCATACCAATTTCACAGCCTGCTGTGCAGCTTCTTTAGTGCAGAAAGTGACAAAGGCATAGCCTCTGTTCAGGCCACTGAGTGGATCCATCATCAGTCGCAAGTCCCAAATGGGGCCGGCTTTCTCAAAGAGCGGAACCAGCTCATCCTCAAAGAGGTCTCTGGGTATTTTGCCTACAAATATCTGACAGAGAGGAACGTGAAATATGTCTTCATTTCAACTGGAAAAAATAACTGTGTGGTATTTCAGTTGAAAATGCTTCCATCAGCTCTTAGCGGTAAACTATCAAAGTAACAACAGTTACTACAGGGTGTTAAGAGTGTCATCACACGGATGTATAAAATCTGAACACATTCTGTTCGTGATTACCAAGGAAACTGTTTTTACCTCTGTACCGATGGTTGGCTGAGCCCCTGAATGAACAGATTCTGGTGGGGGACCACCATACTTCCTCTGGCCTGTTGTCACATCAAGTGTGTAGCCAGTCCTCTCCAGCAAAGCCTGGTTATTGTACACCATACCAAACACAATAAATGACTTGTGTATTTGTTATAGAAATGAGAAGTCTGTCTCGAAACAGACTCAGTTTTAAAATGTACAATCCTTACTTTAATTTTGGCTTCATCTGGTCCTTTACTAGTGTCTGACACTTTGGTCCCTTGTTTCTCTCTTTGCCTGTATGTCTTCATTACACCGCAAAGGAAGGCACTTTTATTCTAAAAGAGAAAAATAGCAGTGCAGTGTGTTATTAAAAATAGCAGTGCAAATTATTAAAAACATGATGTGATTCTGGCACGCAAAAGCAGAGCAAGCAGTTGCAAAAGAGAAAAAAATGTGGGAATAAGTTCACGCAGAGGCCACGTGTAAGCTAAGACAGTTACTGTACTCAAAATACCCCAAACTATTTAAACAGCAGCAAAGTTTAACCCACGTCACCGTCATCGGCACATACAGACCTGAACATGCGAGAGGTCACTGTCCTTAAATTGCAAAAGAACTTGCAGAGCGCCCTCCTCGTTGAATTCTTTCAGAGCCTCGATCGCTCGATCATCTAAGTCACTGTGTGACACCAAACCTGAAGGGGTGGGGGGGGGCGACAGAGGACAGCTGGTGAGTTACAGGATTAAACATGCTTGACAACATCATCACAACCACGGCTGAGATTATAAAAGCAGCCATTATGCTGCTTTGCCTGACATCTTTGAAATTGCATGAGGCCAATAAATTTGAGTTATTTCTATAAAAAGGGGGGAAGCTGTTTGCAGCCCTGACCTAATTGAACTGTATTCGGTGGTCAGAGAGCACTTTGCTCCCTAACCAGCACAGTGTTGCAGAACTAATCACAACAGATGTGACAGTGCAACTTGATATGCCTGTACCCCGTCTACACTGTGGGAGTTTTGAATGAGCTGATCTACAGTCTCCTCTGTGGAAGAGCCATCACCTGTCTCAGACTGCCGCACACCAGACAGCTGCCCTCATTGTTTCTAGTCTAGCCCCATCTGGTTGAAAAGGCCAGACCGCGACTTTCTGAGGTGTGACTGAAAGTCCTAAAATGACCCCCCGAGCGTGTCCCTGGTGCTCCATCCATATTATTTAGTGGCCTTCTGACCAAGCAGCAGCTTTGAGGTGTGGCTGGTGTATCTACTGTCTGAGATGAACATAAATATTCAGAGTGAAAATAGGACATCAAAGATCAGACCATCACTAGTACATATATACATTTGTGTGATGCCATATCCTATAAACATATGTCACACTGCAGTACCCATTTTGGTAGGAAACCACAAAAAGTTGCTTCTATTCCCCCATTTCAAAAGGTGATACTGTGACAATACATGCAAGAAATTGATAAAACATAGAAAATTGCATATTTCAATATGCAAGTATATTCACTGTGCCTTACCTGCTATGTAAATTTCATCTAGTTTTTCAGCAACTTTCTGTGGTAAACCAGCTTCTAATAAAGTCTGGAAGTGTTCAGAATGGGTAACTGCAGCAGAGGTGTCCATTGGGTCTTCTGGACCATTTCCATTAATATGTTCTGTGGCCATGTCTCCAGAAATCTGTGTAAATGCAATGAGCCAAATTAATCTCGGATCAAGGGGAAGACCTGGGATTTGTTCAGAAGAGCGGAACGTCTCAGACTTCTTGCATCAATAGGAAAATGTGTATTTCAGTCCATTAGCGTTAGCAATGCAAACAAACGTGCCACATAGATGACATCAACAGCTCGGAAAAGCAGGAAAAACACACTGGCTTTGCAGAATGTTGGCAGTTTGCTATTCTGAGCGAACAGGTAAGTGCAAACTAAGTTCACCTTATAGCACTGGTATCACGGCCTTCCTTGACATTGCTGGGACAGAAACCCTGGTCTGCACTGGTCTCTAAATTACACGTTAGCTTTCTTTCCCATTGCTGACTTCAGCACAAGCTAGATCGTTGAAACACGTGTTCCAATGGAGAGTGACTCCCGGTTTCCGGCGGCTGACCCCGTTAGCAGAGACATTAGCATTTCGTTCTTGACACTTTTGACAGCTATTAGAGTAACATAGATACTCCGACTACAACTGGAACGATCGATCTCATCTTACAATGCGCGAATCCAAAGAATCCGAGGGACCCACTTGCAAAACATAAATCAATATCTTTAGAAGGAGGAGAAAAAAAA
Organism: Lagocephalus sceleratus; assembly: GCA_911728415.1. Classification (NCBI taxonomy): domain Eukaryota; kingdom Metazoa; phylum Chordata; class Actinopteri; order Tetraodontiformes; family Tetraodontidae; genus Lagocephalus; species Lagocephalus sceleratus. Next base: position 6,462,216 of record CAJVRN010000036.1, on the reverse strand, counting down.
CTACTCATGAATACACTGAATTTGGCAGGACGACGACTGTTTGGCTTCAAGTTAACTCAGTTGTCGCTGTCATAAATTAGAAAGCGGCGAATCTTCTCCAGCAATGCCTGCTAATCGAGCTTATAAGGGGAAAGCACGTGTTTTCTGTGGTTAAATAAGTTCTGCTGCCTTTTTAAACGACCGAGCGGCTCGCCTCCGAAATGAATAAATGTAAAACGATCCTGCACGCAAAACGATGTACCCCGGGGAATATTTGCACCCCCCCACCTCGAGGTTAATGGTAACGTTAGATCGAAGCTGGGAGGGACTGACTCGCACACGTTGAGGCTAGCTAGCGGGCTAGCTGGCGCGGCTAACGTCACGGCTAGCGGGGCTTAAAGACAATAACATGACGGGCCGGGCACAAGCCCGACGTGGGCACTTCGCAGCCGGGTCCCCGGCGGGCGTGCGGCGAGCCCGGCCCGGCCTCCCGTGCCCGGAGACCCGAGCGGGTCTAAGCACATGACGACAATGGACGTGTCAAAACCCCGCGATCTGTCAAAACGGGCTAGCCCGAAAAAGAGAGGAGGGGGGGGGATCACATTGAGGCCATTGTTAGCCGTCAGCCGACACACGGGCACTACTTAATACCGGAGCACGGCCGCGGAATTAAGTCAAACACAGCCGGGCCTCGGGGAAGAGCCGGAGTCGCCCCCCCCCCACCCCCAGCCTGCTTAAATGCGTGGTTTAGTCAACGCGCCGCCATGCGGGAAGAGTCCATTTTCAAAAAGCCGGTCTTGGGGGGGAAGGAAAAAGCTGGCTCCCAACCGCCGCCAGATTTTCCCCCTCCACATTGTTTCGAGCGGGCGGCGCACGACTCCCGACTTTTCACCACAACGGCGTGTCTCTCTCTCTCTCTACCCCCCCACCACCACCACCACCTCCACCTCCCCGGTTCGCCCCCCCCGTTCGCCCCTACCTGCCGCTGGACCAACCGACGTGTGTGTGTGGTGTGTCGGTAATTTTAAGGAAGATAAGTTGCGGTTCGGCGGGGGGGGAAATAAAAAGACAGGAGAAAGTGTAAAAGTCCCCGGCGCCGCTCCGGCTCCAGTCATTCACTCCTGATGATGTAAAATGGCTGCCACGTTCACGCCTCGAGTTTTGTCTCGTCGATGGGGTTTCTCGGACAGCCCCGCACGGGCTCGCCTTGTATGCGTTTTTTAGCGGCGGGTCAGCGAAAGCACCCGGAATAATTATTAAACCACGCAGGAGGAGGAGAAGGAGGGGGCCAAAAAAAAAAGACGTGATAGGACGGTCAAATGCTGTGTTAAATAGGAAAAAATAATATTATTTAAAAAAAAAAAAAAACAGCGCGGGGGTTGGTGGGTGTTTAATGTGTCAGGGTTGACTCGTGATAATAAAGTTATCGTTCATGGTGAATGATTTTGCAAACATCTGCAGCCGGCTTCGATTAAATTGTGTGTGCAAGGGGTGGGGGGGTGTAAAAAAAAAAAAAAAAGAAGAAGAAGAAAAATGGCCACCCGCTTATAAAAATGCATGTCCACGTAGCCCGAACGGGATTTAACTCGCTGCCTAATTTTAATGCAAATAGAGGTCAGTGGCGCCTTCTGGCCGCGCGGCGGCGCTGTTGCCGTAGATATGGGCCAGTCTGCAGGCCTGAACAAAAGACGAATGTGGGGAGGGTGGCAACGAAACAAAACGCGTTTTTTTAGGCCGGTCCCACATGCAGAAAGCCTCTTTCAAATGGAGCGTTGCATTCATTAAGAGTGGGGAATTGCTTTTTTTTTTTTTTTTTAAATGGTGGCAAAATTGCACTGAAAGATTCGCTCATCATGGTGCTTTGCAACTTTGGTTTAATGGGATTTACTTTCCTGCATTCAAGAAAATCAAAACACAGCTATAGGTGGTTAAACATAGGATGTGTGCCGGACACAATAATGAAAGTAGTCGCAAATATTAACCAATGATACTGTTTTGGGGTTGTAATGAACAAGCGTGACCTTAAAAGCTCACCATAAGTCCTGTGTGCTCTTCCCTGCAGGAGAATGTTTCTAACTATGGCGCTTCATCAAGGTTGTTCATGAAAGCCTGTGTTTTCTCTGCAGCTGCGGCTTCCCACATAGCTGTGGCTTTCAGTGCTCTCATCCTCGTGCAGCCAGATCAATACTTTATAAAGAGGGCGTCGGTGCACGTAGGCTTTGTTACATGCAGAACATGAGAAGCCGCGTGCCATTCCCTTGTTTTGTGAATCAGGAGGCTGTCGAGAAGGCCAATAAAACTGCTTTTGGCATTTAATGAACAACCGTTAAATATTTCTTACCCCGAACTGGCACGTCATACCCAGCCAAATTGCCACAATAGGGACAAAAATGTGCAGTTTACTCGGAAATGTATCGAAAAAAAGCTAGTTAGATTAGATTCAATTTTATTGTCATTGCACATGTCAGAAAGCAACAAAAGGACAAAGCAATAAAATGCATCAACATCACCACCACTTGAACACACATTCTTGATCACTTATATTGAAGTCTTAAGTTTTAACATCAATCCACAATGTCAACATCAGGTTTATATTCATCCCTGACATTTCAGCTTTTGAAGGTGGACAGGTGCACACTCCTCAGCAACATCACTTATCCCTGAATTTATTCATAATGTTTAAATATTTCGCTAAAATGGCCTCCATGCAACTGGAGCAGCATGCAAAAAGTCAACAAGTATTTATATCTAAGAATAGCAGAGTTCGGTGCTTTTTCCTGTTTTTAAGAAGCATTTTCTGGGTTTACAAAGGTGTATGGCTATCGCTTTATTCCAGGATACATTTGGGCCACTCTCAGCAAACCCTTCATTTCCTTTGACATGACAAATAATAACAAAGCCGCAGTTACTTGGTGACAAAAGCCTGTGGATTAACTTCGGCATCCATAGTCAGGATGGAAGGAGATTGATATGGACTTTCCACCGCTTTTGTTATTATTTGCTGCATAAAGGGAAAGGTCGCAAAGCGGAAAGTCGGCGTGGACTCCGATAGCATCAGTAGGTTTAGCCCGGAAAGTCGTCACAGGCCGGAGAGAAGCCGGTATAAATGGACCCGGAGGGAGGCCGAACTTCTCAAGAAGGAAAATGAAGGGAGAATCTTCGCTCAACAAGGTGATATTCCTTCTTTTGGCTTCCTCTCGCTTTGATGAAACCTGCTTTGATCCACTCTCTTTTGTCTCTGCATTAGGTAACAATGGGCTCAGTGAAGTCAACTGGAGCGTTCCTTCTTCTATTGTCTTTCCTTCTGTATGTAGCTGACTCTTACCCCAACTTTCCCAAATCAAACAGTAAGATTTCCTCAGAAGATTACTTAAAATTCGCACACCGAGCTTCTGTCAATCGATGATTGCATGCTGTGCCTTTAATCTCACATGTTGCAACATGGGCCTTGCTGTGATCGAGAGCCTTTGATTTGAAACTCTGGATGTTCTCTCTCTCTCTCTCTCTCTCTCTCTCTCTCTCTCTCTCTCTCTCTCTCTCTCTCACTCTCTATCTCTCTCTCTCTCCAGTGGGCTGCGAGGAGTGCACGCTGACAAAGAACAGCGGCTTCTCCAGGGATCGTCCCATCTACCAGTGCATGGGCTGCTGCTTCTCCAGAGCCTACCCGACGCCCCTGAAGGCCATGACCACCATGACGATCCCGAAGAACATCACCTCGGAGGCGACGTGCTGCGTGGCCAAGCAGAGCTACCAGGTCCCAGTTCAAAGACGCCTGCCCGAGCTGAACGTGTCGCTCATCTCAGGAGACGTTCAAATCTCCCATTTCCTTCCGCCTTCCTTCCTGACCTTCCTGTCCACTCCTGCTTCCTACTCCCGTCTCTGTTCCTCTTTCAGACGGAGGTAGCCGGCATAAAGGTGAGGAACCACACCGAGTGCCACTGCAGCACCTGCTACTACCACAAGATTTGACAGCCGAAAGACGGAGACCCCCCCTCTTCATTGCCCACCCTCGCCTTGCACTATTTCTTTTCATCTGTGCAAGCTGTTATAACATGCATTTTCCTGTGTCGCCAGGTCTTTCATGTGACTCCGTGTCTGTGTTACCGTGCATGGATAGATACAACAGATTAGTTGTAGATTGAAAAGCAATTAAAATGTGAACATTTCGAGACGTGGCATTATTGGGAATGTGTCTTGAATTTGGAGGATGTGCTTGGAGGTGCAGGCTGGAATAAACATGTCCTAAAATGTGACACAAACACACTCTGATTTCAGAAGGCCACAAAAAGGAACCTTTTTTTAAAAAAAAAAAAAAAATGAAATACTTACCAAAAAAAACCAAAACAAAACATCTGCTGTGTTCAGTGGAATCAATTTTGAGGGACAGTGCTGTGACCTGTAAAATGGTGTGCTGTTACACTGCCTTCAGGTGAGCCAAAATAATCTCCCCCCAGCCCCCCATCACCCCCACCCTGTTGGTGAACATCTGCTCCGCTTAAGTGCCCTTGACATTAAAAGGATGACCAGACCGCACCAAAAAAAAAAAAAAAAAAAAAGAATGTATCGCCGTGGTGTCTTTAAATGTGGATGTGAAGCCATGATTTTACTCTGGGATGGGGTGGAGGAGGGGGTTGTTTATCTCCTGGTGTTTGTTTCCTGGAGGTCATGGCTGACCTGCAGGAGCTGTGTGTGTGTGTGTGTGTGTGTGTGGGGGGGGGGCAGAGAAATCCTCCAGTAGGGGGAGGGGGGTCGTTTCAAACCACCGTGCATGTTTTTTTTATTTCATTATTTTTATTTTTAATATCCGTGTTGACAGATCCGGGGGGGGGGGGGCTCTTATACGGAGCACACAGTGTGCACCCCCCCCCCCCCCCTCCTCCCCCTCCTCTTCCTCCCCCCTCCCCTCATTGCGTGCTCGCGCGAGCGCGCGCGAGCCTGGCAGCGTAACATCTGTGCGTACGCGGTCGTGATTGTTGTGAAGATGGCGGAGGGGGAGACGGAGAAGGAATATGACACACGGAGCGCTCTCGGGGAGCTCCGGGAGCGGTTCCGGGGCTTGACCACGACCCTGAAGGAGAGCTCGCTGTCCCCGCTGGAGGCCTCGCTGCGCTTCTGCCAGGAGTTCTGCCAGGTCGGCGCCGCCGTTCCGCCGCTCTCATCCCCGCGGGGGCAGGCAGGCTGCAGCCCCTCTTCCTGGCCGAGGATGCGCGTCTACGGCTGCTACAACAATGTAGCTACGGAGCTAGCCGCCGTTAGCTAGCCTTTCGAGATGCGAGGAAGAGGAGGAGGAGGAGGGGGGAGAGAAAGGGGGGGAGGAAAAAACAGGGAAAAAAAAAGCAAAAGCGCCGCTTTTCAGGCGTCGCCGTTGTCGTGTGTGTCCTCCTTGCGCTTATTTTGACGGTAAAACCGTCCGCGCAGGCGGGGGGTCAAGGCAGGGAGCGGTAATTACGCGTTTATTAAGCGTATTTTCCAGGCCAGATGGCTAATAGCAGATGGATGTTGCTAGCTGGTATGCAGGGTCCCCCCCTGTCCTGTGCAGTGGTCATGCTGTGCAAAAAAAAAAATGGATAGCAACGTTAGCGGGGTTTTTTTTTACAGGGCGATTTGCACTGATATGCTGCAGATCGACCCCCCGTTTTTTTCGTCGGAAAGGTTTCGAATGCTAGCAGCGAGGGTTCAAGTTTTTTTTTTTCTGTTGTTCGTTGTGAAAAAAATGGCTCACTTTTATCGCACGGAAAGATCAATGATTTTTCCAAGGTGCTGGCCCGGGCCTTGTGCATTCATTAATCCTGCCGACCCTTTCCAACATCAGCTCCCGGCCGAGGTTTGATCAGAAAGGGGTTCGAAAATGATCCGATGTCAGGGTTGGTCAGAGATCTGGCTGCAGATGGCTGGGATCTGGGTGGTTGTTTTTTTTTTTGTCTTTTAAATAAAAATGGAAAGTGTGGCAGTGGTCACTGACTCCATTACACACCTCCCCTCGTTTAATTTGAGCCTGATCGGTTCAGCATCATGTCAGAGGGGGGGTCGGTTTATTCAATTTCTCAGCGATAATGGAAATTTCACTGAAATGGTGAAAGTTTTTTTTTTTTTGGTTTGTGCGTCCAAGAGGGAGCTTATGGGGCGCTGGAGTAGTTGGAGCTAGACTCAGATGGGCTGGATCCTATTGCAAAAAAGCCACAATGCAGATTTTTTTCCCCCCCTCTCTTTGTAGCCCACGAATGAATGAATGAATGAATGAAGTTTTTCAGCGTGAAGCTGATCATTAAAACGTGCTTTGTATGGAATAAATGCACAGAGGTACTTTTCAGACATGAAGTTTTGATGCTGAGCTGAGCTGCGTGGCTGAGTGGAAATATGGCTGAACAGAAAACACAAAGGCCGAGCTTGAAGATGTCTGTTTACATTAGACACAAATATGCATTCATTTCCCCTGAAGTGATGACACATTTGTGATTTATTTGTTTTGGAGCCAAGGCCTAGGCTTAAGATAACAGCACTGATTTGTAGAATTAGTTGAGCATAATGTGTGATTATATGTTCATCATAGATCTCTGTATTTTGTTCAAGAAAAGAATATTTTCATCGTCATTCTGTTTTATAGAATGCTTGTTTTTAAGTAATTAATTGTGTCATTATTGTTTAGTGACAAAAGTGACATTTCAGAGTTCCACAAGAATCAAGTAAACAAACAAACAAACTCCATTTTGATCTTTAACAATGCATTTGGAGCACATGGGTCATAATTTAAAGCATCACATCTTTAAAAAAATAGTTTTTATGGTAACCAAAGTATTCTAATGCAGTGCCCAAATGTTTTCCAGGTGCTAGTGGAGCATGCTAGCCTTTGGAAAACTGATGAGGATCCACTGCCTTTGCTGGAAGTCTACACCGTCGCCATCGTCAGCTTCGCCAAGGCTGTCTCCTATCTTGCCTCCGAATGTGAAAACGCACCACTCCTACTTGAAAAGTTAGCACTGTGAGTATGAACCCTGATCAGGATTCTCGGTTTGATGATGTTATGAATTTTGGAATTATGTTTTTACATCTTTAACCTCCTAAGATCCGAGCTCCTTTTGGTACACTTTCTTATTTTCTCTTCTATTTGAGATGATTGGGACCTGATAAATATAAAACCTTCTTTTAAAATTATGTTGACATAAGTGTTTTTTGGAAAAAGTTATGTCCACAAGTGGGGACAACCAGTCTAAATTTGTAATAATATAATGTTTAAGTTAAGACGTTTGGCCCCAAACTAAGCATAATTAACTCTTAAAAGTTTCGTGAATGATTTTTAATATGTGTCAGGTACAAAAAAAATACAGAATAGAAAATATAGAGCGCTTTCACAGGATGCTTTTTACACAAACACACAGACTGAAGAGCTAGCACATTTAGACAACTTCAAACTGTTGTCCCTCCATCACACCACTGATGTTTTTCTTGTTTGGGGAGTGTACAGTGTGCGCGAATCCTTGACCTAAATGTATATTTACCAAATGACTGTGTTGACTGTGCAGGAGCTGTGCGGAGCTGTTGCTCTTACTGCCCCAGCATGTCCCTGGTGCCTTATGGGCGGAGTTTCAGACCTCCATGAAGGTCAGTATCATTAGAGTTGTTAAGATTCAATCCCCTGGGGCTTATCTTTGCATCCACGAGCAGTGAAAAAAAAATCATTGAAAAATCAATGACAGAAGCAATTTTGCAGGTTCTCCTCACAAAAACCCTTGCTGTTAGTTATTTAGTGCATATTTATCTGCTTTTGCAGTTGGCACATGGCCTCTTGCAAGAGAGTGGGAGCACACAGCTTCGCCTTCTCTCATTTCTGGCACAGCAGGATGGCGTCTGGTCGAACGCCACACTGAGCAGCATCTTATCCAATCAGATCCCTCATGTTGAACAAGGTCAGTTTTTCCCCGTTGATACTGATATCAACTCACTATGTGCATCATAATTGTCTCATATATTGATTCCTGTTTGTTGTTTGTCATCCAGTTCACGAGTATCTTGAGTTGGAAGGTCCAGCGCTTCTCACCATGCGAATAAAGCACCTGATCAAAGTAGAAAGTGTTGACAAAGCCGCTGTCCTGGCAAAGGTGTGCTCTGAGTACCCGGGATATGATGGAAAAGGAAACTTTAAACAGACCTATTTGGTTTGCATCTGCATGACCAAAAGTCAGGAGCAGCTGATGGAAGAGGTATGAAATAAAAGGGTTTCTGGAGCCCACTAATCAGTCATAATTGGAATTTAACAAGTATTTGTCAATCAATTTAATGTCTCTAATCTTTAAATGGGCTAGTTATTTCATTCTCTCCATTGCTCCTAATAGATTGCATCAGTGGACTGCAAAGATGCTCTTGAAATGATCTGCAATTTGGAGTCAGAGGGAGATGAGAAAGGAGCTCTGAGTTTGTGTTCTGCCTTCCTCAAGAGGCAGCTCCTGCAAGGAGATGTTTACTGTGCCTGGTGAGTTATGCTTTTATTTAGTTATGCTAAATTTATGCTTTTCATTGGGGAAAAAAAGATTTCTTATGCATTTTCATTGTTAGGTAATGGTCAAAAAGTTTCTGTAATAGAAGCAAACACAAAAGGGAAAAACTTTTGTGTTTCCTTTCAAAACAGAAAGATTGGGAAACATTGAAACTGATTTCGTCATCTGAAGCAGAATTATTGTGTCAACTGTCTCCAACCACTCATTTTATAGTCTCTGTAATATTTTTGCTTTGCTTTAGACTCTTCAGAAAACACTATTACACAAGTCACCTTTGTGGTCCATAAGATTGTGACTGATTTTTGCCTTTTTCAGGTCAAAGTCAGTTCACATCATGGGTATTAATTTTTGGCTGCCGCGATTTTGTTTTTCAGGGAACTCACGCTGTTCTGGAGTAAGCTGCTCATGCGCTTGGAGTCATCAGCCGACGCATTTCTTGGAAAGAGCAAAGAGATGGCACTGCTCTGCGGAAGTGTCTGTCATATTCTGTTTCTGATCAAGGTGATCCAAAACGAGGTAAGGATGACCAATTATACTTAGCTGCTGATACGGTTAAGCGCAACTGTTGCTGATACAAAGACTCCTGTAAGGGAACATAATGAAAGAACTCTGGGATTACATAGTAACATTTTTATTCCCGTAGGTTGGAGAGCTGGGGCTTCCCGTGTGTGTCGAAATGTGCATTCAAGCTTTGAAAATGACCTCCACTGACCATAAGGACACCAAGTCTACCATCTGCAAGACCATTTCCTGCCTCTTACCAACTGATCTAGAGGTTAAGCGTGCATGCCAGCTTACCGAGTTCCTCCTGCAGCCCACTATTGACTCGTATTACGCCGTGGAGTCACTGTACAATGAACCTGACCAAAAGCCCGAGGAGGACGGGAGTCTACCGGTGCCCAACTCGTTACGCTGCGAGTTACTGCTGGCCTTGAAGACACAGTGGCCTTTTGACCCCGAGTTCTGGGACTGGAAAACGCTGAAACGCAACTGTTTGGCACTGATGGGCGAGGAGGCAGCTATTGTGTCATCCATTGATACTTTCAATGACACAGATGAACAGGAAGTTGAAACTGCAATTGGGAAACTTCCTGAATACAGAGACCTAGAGGACTTCCTGCTAACCACTACAAATGAACTAAATGAAATCACAGATGAAAGGGAGAAGAACAGAGAAGCTAAGAAGCTCCGGGAGCAAGGTTTTGTGTCAGCCCGTTTCAGAAACTGGCGAGCCTACATGCAGTATTGTGTTTTGTGTGACAAGGAGTTCCTGGGTCATAGAATCGTTCGTCACGCACAGAAGCATTTCAAAGACGGAGTGTATCTCTGCCCGATTTGTGCAGACAGCTTTGAAAGTAGGGAGGTTTTAGAACCACATGTAGCATCGCATGTTAAGCAATCCTGCAAAGAGAGACTGGCTGCAATGAAAGCTGCTAGGAAGGTAACCAAACCACCTCAGTCCCCTAAAAGTCCATCAAAAACTCCAAAAGTTGCTGTCCCTAGTCCTTTCAAAGTGGAATCCCAGATTAAACCAGAACAAACTACATCAGACGCCAACATGAGCCAAGACTGTTTCTGTCCTGTCAAAAACTGCTCCAAGGCGTTCAAGTTTTTCCGTAACCTCATGGCTCACGTTAGATCTCACAAGGACGACGAAGAGGCCGCGAGATTTTTGGAGATCCAGAAACAGAAAGTCGTGTGCCAGTACTGCAGACGGCAATTTGTCAATGTCAGACATCTTAACGATCACTTGCAAATACACTGTGGCAGCAAACCCTACATTTGCATACAGCTGGATTGCAAAGCTAGTTTTAACTCTAATTCTGAACTTCTCATGCATAGAAAAACCCACCCCGAGTTTAAGGCCCAGTGCATGTTCCCCAACTGTGGACAGGTTTTTAATGAGGCCTACCTGTTGTACGATCACGAGGCGCAGCATTATCTTACCTACACTTGCCAGACGGATAACTGCGGCAAGGTATTCCATTCGCAGGCTCAGTACCTGTCTCATCAGGAGATCCACAACATAACTTATGCAGTGAACAGTTTACCTTTGACGAATCAAAACCCTCCCGTCACTCCAAAAGTACAATCACCTCTTGAGAGCACGCCAAGCCTCGAAAGGATTGATACAGATTCTCAAATGAAGGAGGCATCTATGGCGGCAGCATCGCCATGCACCTTACAAGAGATCGCCAAAGACGCTGGTCCCGTGAGAGTCAAACACTCGATTGAGAGCATGCTGAATTGTTCAGGAGCAGATCAGGAGCTCGAAGAGCCGGAGAAATGTTACACTCCTCTGACCAACCCCACTCCAGCGCCGATTGATGTCGCGGCGGCGCCGCCAGAAGAGGCATCAGCACAAAATGAAGTGGCCGCAGCGCCCGAGGCTCCCCAACTGCCCCAAAACCTTCCCGAGCATGTCGAGATTGCCCCAGTTTACACACACATACCTAATGCCTCAAACGCAGTGGCGAGTCAACAGACAGAGGGGCTTAATTATATCCAAGGCAACGAAGTTCCCAAAGCAGTTTTACAAGCTGTAAATCCTGAAAAAATCAAGACGGAAATTCCTTCCTCGCTCCAAGGGTATTCTTCTAACACACCTTCTGTGACTGCTGGCAGTGAGGAGAATCTGCACTGCTGCCCGTATAACGACTGCACACGCGCGTACAGTACAAACAAGAGTTTATCTAGGCACGTGAAAAAGCAACACCCTGAAATATTCGAGGACTGGAAATTGGCAAAGAAATACAACAGAGTGGCCAAAATTACCAGCAAAAAAGCATCAAGAGGGCCAGGTCTCCCCTTCCAGTCTGAGAACACAGGAAACAGACCTCCAAATCAGCCAGGAATACTATGCAAAAAACCCGGGATGCAGCAAATGGATTACCCAGCGGAATGTTCATCCACACCAGCCCAGTGTTATCCTGGATCAATGGAGCCTGTGCCTATCACTCCAATGGTGAACCCTTCACTGTACCCAGCATGGGGAAGCTCAAACAATGCTGGTGGAATAATGCAGCCAGACATGTCCCAGTCATGGTCCTCACCTCCTGTTAATAACTGCTATTCAGATGCCTTCAATATGAATGAATATCCCTCCCGGAGTTATCCTCAGTGGCAGGCAGACCCATATCAAACCACAGCACCTCTGCCATCCGATAGAGACCATCCAATGGCAGCTATGCATGGCCCCAGTGTGTCACACACACCTTCAGATTCAAGTTTGATGTCCCAGTACGTGTCCAGTTCTCTGATGCTTGACAATGGCGGACAGATGCATAATGGAGGGCATCATCAGTATGGAATAATGCCTCCCGAGAGCAGCGCAGACAGCATAGATTTGAGCAAGACTAACGAGAATATGACAAGCCAGGATAGCGTGCCTAATATTTCAACTATTGACAGCCTCCCGGAGGGAAATTACCACGCTCCGTATGATCAGCATGAAAACTCAAGTCACGCAGAGGACACACCAGGTGATATTCACCTGAAATGCCTGAGCAGAGAGGCCCAGGTGGCATTAAAAGCTGCAGAAGAAACAGTTAAAACAGACAGTGTACCTACTCCCTATGAACCAATGGACACTGCAGATCCAAACAGTGGCTCTCACACAGAGTTCCCCTATGAAGAGGACTGTCCCAATGCGGAGTGTGAGACGAACACCTCAGAGGAGAAGGGGGTCGACCCTGACGCTCAGAACGCCAAACGCAGCAGGATGACCAAGCGGACCAAATGGCCAGCCATCATTAAGGACGGTAAGGTCATCTGTCGGAGATGTTTCAGGGAGTTTGCGAGCACCAAGTCCCTCGGAGGTCACCTGTCTAAACGTTCGCAGTGCAGACCCGTGGATGAGATCGACCTGACGGCTGATCTGCCCACATCTTTCCTTGATTTTCTGAACGACCCCCACGTCCCCGACACAACGAACGGCGCGATGTTCATGTCAAACGGCGATTTTTCCCAAGAATCCTGCAGCCTGACCCCTCTGAATGCACCCGCGCAGTTAAAGCAAGAGCCGCAGAATACAAATATAACAGACTTTTCCAAACCGGCAACTGTTTCCCCTGAAAACCAGCAAGAGAAGCCAGCGGATGCGGCTAATCCAGCCCTCCCCGCGCCCTATCAGGAGGATCACTTGATGGAAATTTCCCATGCTTTTCAACGGTTAGATTTGATTGAGGCTGCTCAAGAAAAGATGAGGAGCGCTTTGGCGTTAGGGCAGAACGCCAGTCACTGTGCTCCACCCGCTGTTACTGACAAGAGCAAAATGCTGGCTAAAAGTGATGACAAGCCCGCTGAGAAGGTGTACAAACCTTTTAAGTGCGATCAGGAGGACTGCGATTATTCATTCATGACGAAGGAGGCGTTATTCAGACACTTGACTAAAATGCACGATTACACGAATGAGATGATCGAAGAGTTGAAAAGGACCCCATCTAAGCTGTCCCCGTACCCTTGCCAGATCTGCCCGAAAACATTCACGCGAACAACAGGCTTGAGGATTCACTATGAAAAGGTGCATCGGTTGTCAAAGGCAGAAATTCAGAAGCTGAAGATAAGTGCTCGAAACAGGCGTGCCTTTAGGTTAAACAAGGATGGCACAGTAGTCAGCCAGGCGGCCACCGACTCCAACAGCAGCAGCGCCGCTGCGCAGTCTGCAGCACCCTTGCCTGCTATAAAGCAAGAACCACTTGACATTTCAATCGCACAACAGGCAGACAGTGACAGCAATCCAGAAACTGTTCAGATAACCTCACCAAAGGAAACAGTTATCCAGGACTTGAACCCTGAGGCAACGACTGTGACACAACTACCATCACCTCCTCTCAACTACTTGACTGATAATGTGTTTGGTGAGGTTCCTCCTTCAGGTCATGTCCCAGAGCTAGAGAACCCTCAAGTGGCAGTTGTAAACAACAGTCCAGATTTAAAGCAAAACTCCGAAGTTCATGAGAAATTAAGCCCGACTGTGAGAGCAGCCCTGCAGCAAGGCCAATCGGATGAATCACCAAACAAAGCAAGTGAGCCAAAGTCCATCCCTGCATCTGCGTCGGTTTCCTCGTCCCCAGACAAACCCGGCAGTTCCAAAAACACGCCCACCAAGGACGAATCCCAGAAGAAAGAAAAAGCCCAGAAGAGGCTGAGTATGAAAATGTGCGAGACGGACAACGGCTTCAGCCCGTACAGGCCCTACCGCTGCGTCCACGAAGGGTGCTCCGCCGCCTTCACCATCCAGCAGAATCTGATCCTCCACTACAGGGCCATGCACCAGGCAGCGCTCCCCCCCAGCAAGCAGGAGCTGGAGCCCGAAGTGGCCAGCGTGAAGAGCGTGCAGGAAAACAACCAGGGCTCGGACAAGGACGACGAGGTCCGGTGCCAGGTGAAAGACTGTTCCAGGGTTTTCATGGGAGTCACAAGGCTCGTGCAGCATTACCTCTTACTTCACAAGTTTACCCGTGACAAAGCCACGGCGATGATGGCCAGCATGGACATAGGGACTTTCCACTGTGATCGGCCTGACTGCGCGCTCCCCTTCAACTCTGTCGACAAGTACATAGAGCACATCAAAAACTTCCACAAGGAAATCGCCATCTCCGAGAGCGGCTCCGTCGACAGGACCTTTAAGTGCGAGTATGACGGCTGCGACCGCGTTTATTCCACGAAATCCAACCTCCTCCGTCACCTGATAAAGAAACACGACTACGTTTACGATCCGAAGAGAACTGACGGGAGAAGGACTAAATCGGTCGGGCTCTTCTCAAGCGTCACCGACGGGAAAGAGAACATGGAAAATAAGTTGAAACTGAAGAAGAAAAACACTAAAAAGAAGGATGGGAAGTCCATCGAACACTGGACCAGCTTCGGGAAGCCTACGCTAAAAACCCACGAGGAGGCATCGGCCATGTGCACCAAGAAGACTGCCCTGCAGTACCCGTGCATGATAATAGGCTGCGATGCAGTGGAGTGTGCTGAGAGGAATATATTTAAGCATTACGCCACCCATGGCCTCACAGAACGATACATTGAAGATCAGAGAAGCCAGTTCATATTCTGCAAAAAGTTCCCACGAGCGAGGTTTAAAGATTCCAACAAAGCAGAAGGGGCCTCGAGCTCGTCTTCCGAGGAGACCGAGGCAGAAGACGGAGAGAAGTCCGGTGAGCAGAATGCGGAGGAGCCCCTGTCGGACAACAGCAGGGTAGAACAGGAAGACGGCAAGCTGTCCAACGACGACAGCGCAGAGTCTCGATCTTCCAATGGGACCGAAGGAGGAGCAAAGAGAGGCCGCCCCAAAAAACCCACGCATCCCACGCCAGCTTGTGCAGAGAGGATGCAAACCCTGAGGAACCGCGCAAGTGTCGCGACCTCGAGAGAGAACTCAAATCCTGGCACCCCCACAGCCCAAGAACAACGCGACGACGGAGTTACGCCCGTGTCTTTCAAGCCTTTGGGACTTGAAGACTCTTTTCTAAAGTTCCTGGAAGCCTCCGAGTCAACACAACCTTCCAAACGCAAATTAAATGACAAATCCGGTGCCGAGTTGCCGCCCAAAAGGCAGCTGACTCACAAACAGAAGTCTATCAGAGGTAAAATTGCCGAATGTGAAATTCTTGTGGACTTCCGAAATCCCGTCAATCTCAAGTCGGCAAACAATGTCAAGATTGTCATAGATAAAACATTTTCCGACGGTGCTGATCTTTTGCTAAAGCAGCTACAAGACATGAAGCCCCTAGTCATAATTAAAAAGTGGCTCTATAGCGGATCGTAGCCCAGTGTTTTGTTTTTAAACTAGATCTCACTCAGGATTTGAGATGTTATGCTGCAGAAAAGGGTTTGTCTGTCGATGCATCAGCGTTCCAACTTTTAACAGTCACAGTCACAGTTCATGATGAAATGGCCTATTTTGTACTTAAAACACGTCTTGGATGATTTTAAGTATGTATGTTAGTTATGATAACCAGGTAATCTATAGGGCATAGATTTTAGAAACATGTTTGTATTTATGCTTAGTACTGAAGATGTTTTTTTTTTTTTTTTTTTTTGCTAAATGGAGACTTTTAAAGAAAAACGATTTTATATATCCCTATGGGATTTTCAAGTTCTGTTTGTATTTATTTCATCCTTTTTAAACACTAGTAGACCTATCTGTAATATTTACATGTCTTCCACAGTGTTCAATAAAATAATACTGGTCCTTTTTTAAAAGATTGCATCATCTGTGTTTCACCTTCTTTTTTTCTCATACTTTAACAGAAACTTATAATGATTATTTGCTGACAGAACAGATTTACTTAAATTCATATCACTTCACAGGTCCTCTGGGTATGTGAAATAAATATTGCCATCTAACTTCTACAGAACTATGTAGATAAGACACTTAAACAAAATTTTGGTTATAATATAAAGAAGAAAGTCAGGCGTTTGCAATATTTTTGCAATATTTCTTAATATTTGCATATAATGTGATTCACAGTAACAGGAATTCTGCACATGTAGGTTGATGTCGGAGCAGGGGTGTTCAAGAGCAGCAACGCTTCAAGAGCCGCTGCTCAAAAAATCTAGTTACAAGTTCACAAATTGTTCGGGTTTACGACTTTAATATAAATCACTTTGTCTCTGTCGCCACATGAATTACGTTGTGCACTAAACTCCGGGTTAAGATCCATCACGGTTCTCCGACGCAGCAGAACCTGTTGCGTCCTTGAATCCAGCCTTTTCCGCAAACGTCACACTGGCGGGAAGTTGTAGCCCCGATGTTCACGCGAGACGCACCATTTGGAGCGATATTTTCTGCATTTTAACACTAAACACAAAAACAAGAGCATCTTCGGGAGAGATCTACCTTAGAAAGGTGTTGCCATGTCCACGTCTTCGGTCTCAAAGGTAATGTTTACGTGATATCTTCTGCTGTTTCCTCACTTTTTATTTGTATCTTGCACGTTTAAAGTGAAATAAACAAACGCAGCACCTCACCCAGTGTACACGTGTGGATTAATGACATTAAATAAACATATATCCTACTATATTAGCACCTGATGGTGTGTCAGCTGTCACTGAAACACACCAACACTGATTTCAGGGCTGTTTTGTTTTCAAACCGAGTGCCAAGAAGAAAACGAGACTGAGTTTGGGTGAGTTGAGACAATATTGACCGGAGGCTAAGTGTTGTAAAGGACCTTACTGTACGTCTATTTCTGCACAGAGGATCATTTCATCCAGGGCTGTGAAGGGACAGAGAACACCAAGACGCGATTTAAGCTGTGTCAGGGTCTGTGGGACAAAATTAAAGCAGAAACGGAGGTAAGAGCAGATCAGAATCCTCTCACCACTGTGGAGATTTTCAACATCACTCAGTGTTTCCCGTCTGTCATTTAATTCTCAAAACGCAATTAAAATGAAACCTGCTGGTTGGAGACAACAAATACAAGTTGTGAAATATTTGGTGGGTGTCGGTTTGCCTGAATAACAATCTGTTTTGCACGTCAGGTTTTACAGGATGAACTCCACAGGAAAATCCTGGACAGCCTGCTGGACTTCACCAGGAAGTGTTCTTCCACTCGTCAACACAGCGACTGGACTTCCCGGATGAGGGCTAGCGAGATTCCCACGGCGGCTCTGGTGCTGGGTATGCCGTCAAGCTGATCTTCAAACCAGCACTGAGATGTTTAGGACTCCTCTGACATCTGAGGGGTTCCTGAAACCTGATCCGTTCTCCTGTGTTAACCCTCCGCAGGTGTGAATGTCCCGGATCATGACATGACCTTTCAGAGTTTGTCCGAACTGCTCCAGCAGTCAGTCAGTCCTTTCGTGGCCTCTGTGCAAGCCAAAGAGTGTGGAGGTGAGAGGTCGTCCACCACCCCCCACCCCGCTGTCGTGACTCTGTCATGTCTCACCAACATCCCGACCTACTTGACATCTTACTCTAGCATTGAAACATTTGATGAAGAGGATCCTGGAGAGGATAATGGACACTGTTGTGACTGTGGATGATGATGATGATGATGATCATGACGAAGAGGAGGGGGCTAAGCAGGACAGTCAGCACCATGGTAGTGTTCACTGCTCCTTGGGTACGCTCTGCGATTGGTACAGCTCCCAGACCAAGGTGAGGCAGTGAAGAGCCGATGTGTTCATGACTTGCCGAATATACCGAGGGGGGGTAACGATCAACGTTACTCATTTCCCTGAATTACAGAAATCTGGCAGCGGAACACCAGGAAAAAAGCGCAGCTCTCCCGACAGCGAGGGTGTACAGCAGCCTCCGGTTGTGGTCATTTTCAAAGATTTAGAAGCTTTCAGTCCAAAAGTTCTTCAAGACTTCATACTCATCTGCAGGTGAACCTCCAGTCATCTCACAGGGCTGCGAAGCCCCGCCCCACCTCTCTTTAATTGTGCCTGTTCGGGTGAAAGGTTGAGAATATCCCCTCTCTCCTCCACAGCCGGTACATCGAGCGTCTTCCCCTGATGTTCATCTTTGGGATCGCCACGTCGCCCAGCACCATCCAGCACATGCTGCCTCACTCGGTTTCCTCCCTGCTGTGCATCGAACTCTTCCAGTCCCTCTCCTGCACGCAGCACTTGGCCACAGTTATAGACAAGGTGATCTCACAGTCACAGTAACGACCGTTCAGGCTTGGACGTCCAGACATGGCACATGGGTGTGCTTAAGACAAGACATTCAAAATATCTTGAATTCCCTGAGAGGCAGTTGCTCAGGTCCAATATTGTATATTTTTCTGTTGGTAGCGTCCACTGAAATACATATTAATACCTTCTCATTGTGTCATTAAGATCCCAAAAGCCCCCAAAACCTGCAACTCTTCCTTTATCCCAGTTAAAACAACCTGTTTTTCTCCCCCAGTTGATCCTGACGCGTCACTTCCCTTTTAAGCTCAACGGTAAGGCGATGCAGGTGCTGATCAGCATCTTCCTCTACCACGACTTCTCGGTGAGGAACTTCATCAAGGGCATTCAGGTACAAAAAGGCTCGCGGGTAGTTTTTCCAGACAATTCCTGCAGGCCCGTGCACAAACGCAACGGTTTTGCCTTCGCCACAGCTGGCCCTGCTGGAGCACTTTCACTCCCAGCCGCTCAGCGTGCTCTGCTGCAAGAAGCAGGACGCTCTGCAGAACTTGGAGCAGCTTGGCTCCAAAGACCTGGAGAGGATCAGGACGCTGCCGTCATTCAAGAGGTGCCTGGCAGATAACGCGGACAATTTTTGTTGTGATTCCAAGCCTGAAAGCTGACCCTTGAAAGAATGCCCGGCATATTTTTCCAGGTATGTTGAGAAGCAGGAACCTCAGGAACAAGAGAATCTGTTGACAGATGACACTCACTTAAAGGTACATTGGTACATTTTGCTACTAATTGTTGCACATGGATGTCCGAGACATAAATTAGTGCTTCCTTTCTGCCTGTCTTCAGGAAGTTTGCCAGAGGCTTGTCAAAGCCCTTCAGAAATATCACAAGAATTTTTATCCTGCCCTGAGATGCCTTCACACCCTGACTTCAGCCTTACCTCGGTACCCTCTCGGAAAACAGGCAAGAATGACTCTCTTACCGTGAGAAATTCTTTTTTTTTTGTGTGTGTAATTTTAACCAAAAAAAAGGTTTGTGACTTGATCTGAACAGGTCAGAGAGCTGCATTTAATATGTATGGAGAAGGATGTTTGGGAGAATGAGGAGTACCATACAGCCATGAAGCTCCTCAAGTAAGTCGGTGCATTTATTAAAAACCAACCTTAAAAGGTCTCCAGGGATTTTGAGAAATTTGCTTCCCCTGCTGGTCGATGTTGGTGACGCACCTGAATTAGGCGCTTGGGTACGTATGTTTTGAGAGAGTTGCCCTAAAGGAGGCACTTGCCCGTTCGTCCTCCTCAGAATGCTGGCGAAGGACGAGCTGATGGCGTTGCTGCAGAAGTGCGCGGACACTTTGGAGTCGGTCAAGTCCAAAAAGATGAAGAAGGCTCTCGTTCGGCTCAAGGAACTGATCGCCAAGTTCCAGCAGATGGACGGTGGGTCGGGAGGATAAAGGGTCGGGCATGTGGTGAGGTTGAACCGCAGCAGGCTGAAGGTTGATGAGCAGTGACCCACGGCTACTAAACCACCAGGATTAGCCGCTACATACGAGGCTTTTCCTCTGAAGAGTGGAAAATCAGTTTTGTGCGTGTGGGGAATAATTTCCTCCCGTTTTGTTGAAAACGATGTGAGCTGATGCTTTGCTCTTTTTACTCTTTTTTTTTTTTTTACAGCAGCGGCTCCAGAAGCTCCTGTTGCCATGGAAGACACGATTACTTCTCCCGTGAACAACCTTCAAAAGAAAACAGACCTGTTCCAGCTGCAGAAGGTCTTCCATCATTTTGCAAAGACAAACACACACACACGCACACGCGGGCACTGATGTGCCATAACGGTTTTGTTTCCTGGCATGTCCCCCCCCCGCAGACCCTCCTGGAGATGAACGAGTCTCGGAGAGCCAAAAGACTGAGTCCCTTTGAGCTGCTGCGAAACGAAGTTCTGGAGTTCATCGACAGTTTAGTGAAGTAAGGAGCTTCCATTTCTATTCTTCTATTTCAATGAACCTGTTCACCTACCACGCCCCCCTTTACCCCACCAGGGCTCACCTCTCTCCCCCCGAGTCTCAGACGCTGTACGAGGTCTGCTACTTCAGCTCGTCTGCCACCGTGAGGCGCCACCTCAACGCCACGCCGCGCACCTCCATCCAGGCGGCGCTCAGCAGCCCCTACCATTACCTGCAGGTAATCATCGGAAACCCCGAGCAGTTCGGATGCTCTCAGTCCGTCTTGAAATCCTGGTCCGGTCCCACCAGAACGAGAGCCTGAAGACGGAGGGCGGGTCCGTCTCCAACGCCGCGCCCGACATCTGCATCGCGTACAAACTCCACCTGGAGTGCGGCCGCCTCATCAACCTCTACGACTGGCTGGAGGTGACTTTGGTGTTTTGAACTTCTGCCTTTCCGCTTTATTGAGCGAGGCGGATCGATAGACGGCCGTTATCGGCCCAGACGTGGAGCTGACCCGCTTTGTTTTCAGGCCTACGCCACCGTGGTTACGTCCGCGGAGGGAGCGGAAGGGGACGGCTCGGGAAAAGTGGATGAAATCAAGCAGTATCCTTTCACGGCTTTTTCTGCGACAACCCCCCCCCACCACCACCACTTCAAAGAAACGTCACTCCTCAACTCGCTCGCCCAGCGCCCGTTTCATCCGGGCCGTGTCGGAGCTGGAGTTTCTGGGCTTCATCAAGTCCACGAAGCAGAAAACCGACCACGTGGCTCGCCTCACCTGGGGAGGCTGCTGACAGACCACATCCATCCATCCGTCCACCCACCGTTTCTTTTCTGCTCATAAATCCTGTACAGAAGTGCCCCCCCCCCCCCCGGGGGTCACGTTTTTGTTCACAGCTGACAAATCTGGAATTTATTCATGAGGCGCAAATGCGCATCGCCGGCCCGGAACGACAGATTTCCTGGGAGGAAACGCACAACCGCGTGTCGACTGAAATTTTTATTGTTTTGAGCAATAAGTACATTTGTCTTAAAGTGATAAAAGTTAAAATAAATAAAACACTGGAAAGGAGAACCAAAAAAAACCAAAAAAACAGCTCCCTTAATGCTCAATTTAAAAAGCAATAAATGATTTTTTTTTTTTTCTCTACCCATGCCTCGGTTCTTTAATGTCCTCTCAGATTGACCAGCAAACTTAAAACCTTTCGACCCTTTTATCATATTTACACGTAACAAAACGACTGACGGAGCTCGGCGTGGTGGGAATCGTTACAAAACTGAGATAACTGTAGATATACGTACAGCAGGAGGAACATAGGCCACTGGTAGAGATATGGTCCATTAAATTTACATCAGGAAGCACCTATTTGCTTACAAGAGAGTGGTAACAACTGACAACAGCATACAAACCCTTGCCAAAAAGACAAAAAATGGCACAGTTAAAGTTTCAACAAGCTAAACTGAATCTCTTACGACGATGAGTTTGACTTTATCCCCCCCCCCCCCCGCCCCCTTGGGGCGCCGCGCGATCGTTGGCGAGAGGAGGCCGTCTTGCAGAGAACTCAGTGCCACACTCAGGAAACATCTGGAAGAAAGTGAAGGTGGACACATGCGCATCAAGTCGCATCGCTGACGTGCGAGGGAAAAGTCGAAGGGAAGAGTTCTTACAGCTTGCAGGTTGCTCCCCGAATCGCCGCATTAACTGATCGTGGGTGAACTTCACAAAGGTGTCGTATTGTTCTGGGGTTTTGAAAGGAACGCGGGGGTTACTCGGGGGGACGGACGCGTCAAGTTCAGCAAGTGAAACAAAGCCAACCGTCGTCCGGATGGTCCGCGGACAAACCTGTCAAACACAGGTGTGTACCAACCTGCCAGTTTGGAAGTCATGGTTTCTTCGTACTCCTCCCGCACCTTCTCTTCCCTTTCTTTGAGCAGGCGCTCGCAAATAATCCCAACTTGTCTGAGGGTGAATAGCGGCTGTTCTTTTCTAGTGGGCGAAACACCTCCAGAAGATGCTCCTGTGCATAGAAGAAACAACAACAAAAAAAAAAAATCAGCTCATCTGTCCTGCAAGGTGGCTCCGACCAAAGTTCCGGGACTCTGTTCCGTTGAAGGGTGCGAGGCAACTCACCGGACATGCTGGAAATATGCATACTAGACGACTGGGATGGGGAATCTGGGGAATAGTTGCACTCCGACTGGAGGCACCCTCCATCTAGATGCTTCCTCTTCTGAATGCGTTTGTACTCTTGCTTGATGCTGTGGAGGATTTGTTCTGGAGGGGGGGGACAAAAGGACGCAAACAGGGGTTCATTTAAGCCGCCGTTCAAACTTGGATCGGCTCGTTTCCCTCTTCACAACGTGTTGCCGAGGCTCGGGCCGCGGCTCGGTCTCACCTGCGCTCAGCGTGGACGAGAATTCACCGAATGGCGAAGGCTCCATGCTGAGATACTTCCGAGGAGACGAGGACGAAGTGGACACGGGGACGCATCTCCGCCTCTTCGGGGAAGTCGGACTCATCAGCGGATCGAAATCCATGGTCCTCTTCAGGGTGGCCCCACACGCCATGACTTTGTTGGGTTTTTTTTTTTTGTTGTTTAAAATTAAAGAAAACCAGGCAAAACACCGAAAAGAGAAACGAATGGAGTGAATGCTCGGTTAACTGGCTAAACTGCCGATCGCGGTGGTTGGTTAGCGGAGGCCGGGGGGTGGAAGGCTCGGTGGAAGCCGGTCTGCCGGGGCGAGCACGACGCGACTGAGGCTTTAAATCAATTCAGGAGGCTAACGTTAGCCATGCTGGCTAGGAAGAATTAAAAAAAAAGGGGGGGGGAGAAAAAAACGGCAACGTTAGCTCTGGCGACCACGGGAAGAGCCCCCGGTGCTACAACAAAAGCTGGTTCTCACCTTATACGGGAGTACCGAGGCGTCCGAGTCAGTCGAAGTCGTGTTCGTGAGAAGTTTCTCCTCCAAACTTGATGAGAGGGCCGAGCAGGGAGAGTTAGCCGCCGTAGCCTAGCCGCTTGTTATTGATATGAAGTTGACGGTTGTTCCGGTTCTTGACGTCACGTGTGTGGGGGGGGGCGCAAAGCATTCTGGGCGATGTAGTGCGTGGCAGTGCACGGACGGAAAATGCAGGCTCCCCGAATCAACGTTAAATGCAGGTTTCCGAATCAATTACGCATCGATATTCGATGTGTATCAATATTGGATGGACAACTTAATTTTGTCAGTTAGAATTACAGTGTTTCTTTGTGTCCACTAGAGGGCAGTATTACCTAAATTAATGGATTTAATCACTTTCCCTAACAATTTGGGAATGTAGATGTTTTGGGAATATTTAAATTGCGTTTTCTTTTTAATTTAATGGTATATTACAAATAAAAGAGATGTTCACATGCGTGCTGCAACCTGATGGACCTGGTCCTATTGACATGATTTTAAAAAAGGACAAATTTCATATGTTTATTCAACCACTCAGTGGGACATCTGATGCATCACATTTGTTATGTTACATTCCCATATTACCAAAAACTCAAGATTTTATTCGATCATTGAGTCCTTCATCATTCAAAGTACTGGCTAGCCATTTTGAAAATATTCACATTAGAAAATACAATAAATAGAGTACAATACAAAAGAAAATGTCCATCCTGTTATTACAAAAGCATTAATAATTCATTCATGATGCTTATTTAAAGCAATGTGTTGTGACTGAAATTACAGGCAGTTTGATGATGGACTGCAATCACAACGTTTTTATGAGCTAAAGATGAATGAAAATGAAAACATTTTTTTTTTTTTAACCCTTTAGAAGTGAAGTCTGCAACATTATGGTCCCCATTTTGACAAGAAACATGGCAGGGCGTAGTCTTAAACAAGAAAATCAGATTTCTTCACACAGATCATATTGGTGTTGTCATTTTGTGCAACTAAGACGCAGTTCTCAAAGATGGAACAGAACCGTTATCACACTCCACCATGCAGTCAGATACAATAATGTACAAAGATTACAAATGTATGATTTACAACAGCAAAACCTTGTTTTGTTTTTTTCAGCCTTTCCACTAAGTCAGATTTGGCACATTTCACAGTAATAGAGAAATGCTCTCAGCCGGTCGGGGCTGTTCGATGATATCTTTAGAGTTAAATCAGATCAGGGCAGCTGGCGCTTCACACCGCCTCTGCAGGAGAAGAGTCAGTCACTCCAGAAACAGTAACCTGGGCTACTTTTACTTGAGCCTTTCCACCAGCAGATCGGTCTTTCCCCGCCCTGCCTCCTGTGCTCCTCACGCTCCGGCTGTTCCAGTCGCTCTCAGCGCTGTTGTCCAGGGACTGCGTCGCTCCCCGGCACACGTGGCAGATGTTGGCGAAGGCCCGCCGCAGGTCCTTGCTCCTCATGGCGTAGATGACGGGGTTGACGGTGGAGTTGAGCAGGCACAGCATGCTGCAGAAGGCGAACACGGTCTTGATGAAGTCGTCCACCTTCCCGAAGAGGTCGTACACCATGATGGCGAGGAGCGGGCCCCAGCAGATGATGAGGGCCACCAGGATCAGCACCAGGGTTTTGGCCAGGCGCAGGTCCATGCGAGCCTGCTCGGGCCTCACCGTCTGCACTTTGGTCCCCTCCGCCGTGTAGACGATGATGCTCCTCTGGGAGCTGCGGCTCAGCATGCGGACGGCGTGGTGGTGGGACTTCCAGAGGATGAACATGTAGGCGTAGACGATGAACAGCAGCAGGACGGTCGTCATGCCGATCCAGAACATGAGGTACTTCTCGTCAATCAGGGGGAATATGTCCGAGCAGACGGAGTGGAGGCGCTTGCAGTTCCACCCGAGCAGCGGCAGCAGCGAGAACGCGATGGAGACGGCCCACATGACGCTGAAGGCGATGACCGCCTTGGTCTTGGTGATGATGCGCTTGTACGCCATGGGCCTGTGGATGGAGACGTAGCGGTCGATGGCGGTGAGGAAGAGGCTCCCCACGGAGGCGGTGAACGAGGCGATGACCCCCGCCAGCTTGAAGAGGAAGACGTTGGGGCTGTCCTTCCTGTGGAGGACGTGGAAGTCCAGGAAGCTGTAGACGAAGATGACGCTGCCGATCAGGTCGGCCACGGCCAGGCTGCCGATGAAGTGGTAGGAGGGGCGGGACCGGAGGGCGTGCGAGTGGAGGATCACGCACAGCACCACGAAGTTCTCCAGCACGGTGAACGTGCCCAGCGTGATGGCCAGGATGACGATGGCGAGCTGCTGGGCGGGGGTGAGGATCATGAAACACTCCATGTTGTCCACGACGTCCTCGCCGCACTGCGCCGCCCCCCCGCCCTCCACGGAGGTGCCGTTCCCCAGCAGGAAGTCCGAGGCGTTGGTGGGCCAAATGGCGGACAGGCCGCCGTAGACCAGCTCCTTGTTCCTGTGGAGGGAGCCGCTGGCCGAGTACGGCTTCCCGAAGCTCGCTCTGCCCTTCGCCAGGGCGCCGTCCGCCCGGGGGTCCTCGTAGCCGGCGTCGTTGGAGCCCAGGTACTGCGCCTCCGTGGCCACCGTCGCCACGGCGGCGCCCGCTATCCTGCGCAGGGCCAGCTTCATGTCCGTCTGCGCGGAGGTTCTCCAGAGAGGCGGAGCGGCGTCAGACGCGCGCCAGAGGACCCCTGCGAGCGCGGAACAGGACAGGAGAACACGTGTGAGGGCAAATCGCATGTATCTACATTATTAGGGATTATTAGGGATTAATAGGGGGAAAATGAATTTGCTGCTGGGAGATGCTGGGGAGATGGGCGCATCAGCCAGCTGACACGAGAGCAGATGCATCCCAGACAATAGTGGGAAACCAAACAGTTGATGACAAACCTGCGCAGCCTCGGGGGAAATCATTGTATTAAGTATGTAGGACAGACAGCCTCTTATTAATTAAAGGAGATCATTAAGCATTAAGCCGATTGTCCCTCAATAATCACTGGATTAATTAGGCATCAAGGGAGATGCTGCAATGATCACTGTCGTGCCTTTCTTGTCAGAAATGACATATTCATTTTTTTTTTTTTTAAAGTAAATGTTCATAAAAGAGTTTCAAGAGATCAGGAAGCAACAATTAAGTAAAAGGAAAACTTAACCTTCGGATTAAATACCGATCAAACATCACATATTAAGAAAAAGTAGGCAGATTAATAGGATTAATAAAAACCCACCTTAATGTTCTTTGCGTAATCATTTCTCCTCGATCCATGTTGGTAATATTATAGTGATGATAAAAATGTTTAAAATAAAAACATGAAGAAAAAAAAAACCCCAGCAGCCAGTTTTTGTTGTTTTAAGTCTCTTGGTAACTCCGCCTGAAAGAGACAAAATGACTAAAAATGATGCCGGTGTTTTGTTTTGTTTTGGTTTTTTTTTTTATTTTCCGAGCGTTTGCGTGCGAAGCCCGACGCGCAGCCGCCGGAGAGTGCGTGTTTGTGCGGGCGTGCGGCGGCTCTCACGCCGCTTTTTGTGCGCCGCTGTCACGTGGTTGGAGGTGTTGGAGGCGCATCCATCCACACCTATTTATACTGAAGCTGCTGCTGCAGGCGGCGTATTAAAAAGACAGCACCCGCCCCCGAACCAGGCATGAAAAAAACACATTAATGTTACAATAGAATCAAAATAATCAGCACTTTAATTGGCGGGTTTCTGATTAATCATTAAGTTGAGGAAAAGTGTGAAGCCCGAGATCAAATCCTGAACCATTGTGATGGTGAAAACGATTTACTTTTAGTGCAATCAGGGTTATTTTTCTTGACAAAGTTGTTGATTAAACTCCACGCACCTTATATTTAATATGTTTTTTTTTTAATCATGTCATTACTTTGACAGCAGCTATATCTATTGCACATATCAGGGTCGTTCAACGCTGTTAGGCTCAGGGATGAGTTAGAACAGTAACAAGTTTATGCACCAGTAGTTATAAAACGTGGGCATTTATCAACGTGAACCTTCGTTTTATGTGCGTTCATTGGGCTGCTGCAGACATGCAGGGCTTAACTGCTCGTAATGAGGGTTTTTTCTTCTTCAGAGCCCCAATCTGCTTCTTCGTCTTCTTCTGTCTCTGTGCAAATATTATAATTATTATTAATAATGACACTGTTGTTCGTGGAGTACGGCTTTTGCATTAAATTCATGCTCACGGGGTAAAAAAAAAAAAAAAGCTCTTATGCTCTATTTTTATTGATGTTATTGATTCTTCTTTTTGCTCTTTGCTTACTGCTGTCTGAGGTGGTTGCACACACACACACACACACACACACACACACGCACACACACAGAATCTACTCAACGTCCTTTTTCCTGTCCTGCGCAGCTGCGCCATTATTTCCACTATGCTCTCCCAGCAGAGCCATCTCCTAAATTATATGTATCTCGTTGTGGAAAATACATGACATTTGGTGCCACAGCATCCAGAGGGCACAATGAAGAGGCATGTGCGCTGCCCTTCTTCCCCAGTTTCGGCGAGCACGGAGGAGGAGGCTGAAGTCGTCCAACTTCTGGCACTTGGCTCATTCGCAGAGCCATTAATCACTGGCGGAGGAAAACGCCCACCATCATTTTAAACGCGGACCGCGTCGGCAAATGTGTTTATAATGGCTGCCGATCGTGGAACTCATCAGCTGACGTAGACCCTGTCAGTCTTTCTGCTTTCCTTTTGATCAGAATCGAGCGTTCCTGTGCTTCGGGCTTGAAAGCAGCATCTCTCAGAGTCATGCGCCATCCATATCCATCATAATCATCATCATCATCATCAATATTTCAGTGTTTTTCTTACCAAAGCATCAGTGAGAGAGACAAAGCTGTCTACCGTGACAAAAGACATCCATACAGCTGTAATGGCAACCTGTCAATTCCTCTAAATTCTCTTTCAACATGTGGGTTGTGCAGTTGTATGGGAGGCTGTTGTTTCACGTCCATCTGTCTTTGGTGGTTGAATATTGCGAGCGATTTGCAGTGAGTGATCTTTCCCGAGATTCCTTTTGAAAAGAGCCATAATGCAGCTCATAGCTCATTTAATATTGATCCCTCGCCAATTACGGTCCATTGCTATTTGAGCTGTCTCTCTGAAATGATTACTTTTCGGTTTCTCTGCAGACAACAGGCGTCACGAGCTGCAGAGCTGTGGCAGATAAGCGAGGCCTCCTGCGTGGTTTTAAGAGAGAAGTTGCTTATGTGGCGCCTCACTTGGGAGGCGAAAAGATAAAAGAATGTCTGTCTGTGACGTCTGTTGGAAAATGGTACGAGGAAAGACCGATCCGTTCAGTCTCTCCACCGAAATCGGTGAAGGCGCCTCGGTGCCGTGGTCCTTCTGTGCCTCATTACTGCCCTCGCTAATGAGACGTGACAACCTGGCTTCGTCGAGGACGCTCCATTCAGCACAACAGCTTCACATGTGGGAAGCATCTTCAGAAGAATAAACAGGGGGGAAGCAAAGGGCAGAACACATTTGCAGGACGGATCTAGCACACTGGCGGGGGGTGACAGCACAGCGGAGAGGCTCCAAATATGTGCATCAGTGCCTTGAAATGGAACCAATCAAATGCCAGTACCCCCCCCTGAAAAATACTCAAAGTACATATAAGGGGCTCGTTTTGGTGATGGATTTTGGTGATGGCTGACATGGTAACGGTTATTGTAGTCTCCTTCATGCACCATTTAGCTCTGTGTTGTTTCTCGGCAGAGCACCGCGGTAATCGCAGTGATGTAGCCGCGGAGCGGCGAATGCTCACTTGGGCAAGCGCGAACGCTACAGGCGCAGATTATGCTGAGGTCGAAATTTCCAGTGGATTCACACTTCATGGCTTTCAGGTGATGCAGCTGTGGTTCCGCAGCCTCAGAGAAAGCTGAAAACCAGAGCAGCGCTGACGTGGATTCACTTTTTTTTTGTGCCCGTTTCTGACCCTGATCCAAATATTAATCCATTTGCACTACACGCTTCAGAGCTGCAGATGCTAAAGAGGGCCCCAAAATGGACCTGACTGCCATGAGAGCAGCAGTCTCCTGTAATCACATGGCTTTTTTCTCTCAGAATTATATGGGGCTGTGAAATTGAATTTAATTTTAGTTCCTCCCTTCCTTTTTTGTGCTAAAAATCAGTCTATGCTGCACTTTAATGGAGATAATCGAAACCCAACTCCCACCTGCAGTGACCCATCTTGAAGGATTACCTCAGATATCTGAGCTCTGGCTGCCCATCTCTTCATCCAGACAGCACAAATGTACTTTGTAAAGTCCACATTGGGGTGGTTCATTCACCGCTCTGCAGCTGCATCATCATTCAGCGTTCTTTCTGCTGAGTGGGAACTCATGAAAGTGTAATTAAGAGGGTTAGATTATTGATAATTAAGTGGCTGAAGTGGCAAACCGGACACTTTTAACATCTGTGAACCCTACAGACAAGATTTGCTTTTTAGGATTTGACTCAAAGAGCTCCAAGAACAGCAAACATATACGCTCGCTCGTGTGCTCGCCCCAGCTTTCGCTCATGGGCAGCACAGCACTTATCGTTGTCATTTTTCTCACCGCATCGTTTATTCGCCCATTATGTGCAAATGCACTCAGTAAACAGAATGCTCTCGCATCTCCATTGCTAATGAGATGGCAATAAAGTGGGGGAAAAAAATGTTTAAAATTAGCCTGTTTTCTAGCTCACTTATTTTAATTCCTGTTACTTATTTCTTCCTGCGGTCAGCAGCCAGGAGCAGTTCAACTTGGATATCCTTGATGTGTGCCAGGGTTTTAGTATCAATTCTCCATCAAGCATTAGTGCTGATGATAGTGACATATGTGCGTGAACTCATTAAGGTGACGAGAAATAAACCAAAATAGACCCATTAAAGGGGGAAAAAAAACCTTTTTCATGGAGGAATAAGGCTATCACAAGTCCGACTCATAGCTTCTCTTGTGCTTTCTCACTGTTATCATGCATTCATTGAGAATAAATCACAAGTTCAGTATGTGGTTTTTGGCACCATCTAGTGGCAATAAATTATATACCGTAAATTAATGTTTTCAGCCGTTTGAAATCTTCCTACGTACTAATATTTGACCCAAACGTATGCGTCTATATTTTTTTATATGTATTTGTGTTTATTTGCTTCTAAGTGAACTGACTGATCACAGATCAGATCAGCCGGCACAGATGGTAATGCCGTATGCGAGTGGCTTCAGAAGGCCCTGAGGTCAAGATTACTGTATACTATGGCCTTATTAAAGCAAGGTCAAAGACGAATACATGGCCAGCGGCATTTGAAATACCACTGGTGTCCTGGAATTGCATTCTTCCCTCGTCTCATTGCAGAGAACGGACAGGTATTCAATTCTTTAATTCTTTAAAACCCGTGATAAATGAATGCAGATACCGACTATTTTCCTCAAATTGTCTATTTTAGAGGTTCATAATGTATAAAGTGCTAACCATGCTTCATTTGCATCTTGTTAAATATTAATACCCTGTCCCTTGTTCTGAAAAACAATTTCATGCTAGATTATTGTTTGCTTGTTGTCGTTTTCCCCTGAGAGTCTCCACAAGTTATAATAATTCCATATTTTCCACAGAAACTCTAAACCATGCAGCGTGGGCTAATTAACACAAACGCTGTTCCCGTTTTAATTGGACACAGGCGTGGAGGAGAAATGAGAGTGGGACACCTGTGTGCATCAGTACTTTTGGTAAGGAAGCCCATTTAGAAATTACCAGCACAGAATGACAATATTCGACCATTATCCATGTCATCAGTCCCCACTCATGACCACCTGGGCTGGAAACGCAGGCCCAGCGAAAGCTCCAGCAGCCATCGTGCCCGTCTAACATAAACCCACAAACCTTTTTTGGCTAAAAAAAAAACCCAAAAACACATAGATGCACAGAGAACAAAAAAGGAGCAGAGACAAACATCTGCATAGAAAAATGGTCTAATTCTATTACATTGCTCTCAGGACAACGGGGGGGTTGCTAAAGTGGAAGACTGCAAATGTTTCACCCCGACCTGGACTTCCCCCTGTGCAGCGGCCGTCATCAGCTTCCGTTGATGTCTCTTCCCCAACAGGTGCAGCTCATCACTGATTGGGAGCTTAATCGGGCACCCGTGGCGTCAGGTGGGCCGAATCAGCGCAGCCACACAGAACAATAAGAAGCCCACACAATATGTCAGCACATTTGCATAGTCACAAAGCTCCGCACACGCGCCGTCTCCACACCAGCGGTCCTCCTTGCTGCATCTGCACGATCTTTTCTGAGTGTTGCCTCACAGAAGAGGACGAACAAAGACATCAGCGCGACATCAGTGAACCATAAAAACATAAATGCAAATGCCTTATATTTGAGGTGCCAACATTTGTCGGGCTGCATTTTTGACAGCGGGCGCTCACGGATTTAATAAAATATTTCATTTTCTTGCGTAAATGACATCGATGCCCTGCAGCAAAACTACATTACCGTCCTCTTTTCCCCCTCACTTCAAACCTGAGGGGACCCTGAAAGCTGCAGTCTGTCACTGCTAGGGTTTCAGGCGCATCGCCATGGAGACCGCTGCACTGTAGCACAACAACAAGGTCACCTGGCATACACGGCTGTACTCCTGCGTGTGTGTGTGTGTGTGTGGAAGTCTGCAGTCTGATGAGAGCATATTCAAGAAGGGAGCAGATCTAGCTTGGTTTCGGTTCCTGTTTGAGCTTCTGAGGAGAGTTTTTCTTACGATCGTGTTTGCCTGGAAAATGTCACATTTTTGTCGGATTTGAGTTTTCACTGGAAAAACATTATAAAATCATGTCTTCCATCATCTGTTCCTGCTTCAGAGAGACAAGATTCGTGCTATTGATTCCTCTACTTTTGAGTTTTTAAACTAGTCTGAGCAAAAGCTAAGGGACAGTGAGTTCCATCAATCCATCTCTGTAAAAATCTCGCAGCAAATGTACCACCCGTACGACAGGGGAGGGACATAAAAGTCCCTCATGTCCCTCGGAAAGATGCTGTCTGAAGCGGTTTTACATCCTGGGAGTCTCCTGGAAGTCTGCTCTCCCTCCAAACCCATCTGTTAATGAGGTCTGGTGAGACCCTAACACCACTGCTTTGGGGTCCCAGTCTCATTACCAACAACTGGGACATGAATCCGTCATCCACTCACTGGCGGGGTCACATATCCTGGGGTTAATGGTTGGACCAGGAATGGACCAAGTTGGACTGGGATCCCCACTTGATTACCTGAAAAAGTACAAAAAGCATACAGAAGAAGCACATTTTATAAATGTCTGCCACACATCAGAATATGTAAAAATAACCAGTTTAACTCCTTTAACACAACTAAGAAATGTCTTTTTCCTGTTAATGTGCTCTTCTCTCTGGTTTTCTGAGCATCATTGATTATCGCTGGTTCATGATTAATCACAGGGCGCAGCCTGCCTGTCAGACAGAACCTTTTAACTCTTTGATAACAGCAGGTTCCCCGGTTTGCCTCCGCCACACCTCAGAACATGACTGATGTGAGGAGTCCTGTCAGATTCGGTTCAGTGGTTTTCCAACTCTACCCCCCCCCCCAGCCTCTCAGCTCCATGTTCATGGATGAGGTCATAGGCCGCGACCACCAGAGTCACAACTATATTGTTGCGGTTTGATTGATTAATGGCGTGTCATGCAACGCCACCTGTTCCTACAGAAATAATATGCACATTATGTGTATTTTTTTTCCCCTGACGACCTTCGAACGCATCATGTCAGAATTTGTTCTCGTGTGTGTGTGCGTGTGCGTGTGTATGTATACGTGTGTGTGTGTGTGTGGCATGTTTGTGTGAGCGAGAGAGAGGCAGACTTCTAAAAGCTCTGCAGCATCAGGGGTTGTGTTTGCATTCTGTTTTTGATGTATGAGCTCTGGGGCTTTGGGAGAAAGCTAATATTATAGTTAAATTGTCTTTTTTTTTTTAACCATTAGGAAAAAAAAAAATTTGAACGGATTTTAATGAGATAAAACATTAAACTGATAAATTATCATCCTGTTCTAAAGCTGTCATTACTGTCCAAACAGCCACCTGCTTTGAAAGCAGTCATAATTATCATTTAAAACCTTTTTATGGTCGCTGTTATTGATTTGTTACTTGTATATGTGCATTACACACCATCCACCCTGTTTCTCATATCTGGAGAACATTTCGGAACGTAATGCCTCTGAATTCTTTTCACTCCTTGATTGCAGCAACAGCAACAACATGACCAACAAGATGAAGATACCTTGAAAACTAAATATCCAGGGTGATGCTGGGAACAAAAAAACGGTATTGTAGCTGAATAAAGCTTTTATGTCATCACCGCGGTTTCTTTGTGTTTCTCTTTTATTTGATGACCTTTTCTACCAGAGAAAAGCGAAAGTGCGTCCAGACAAAGTGTTTCTCTGTTAGTAAAAGACTGGAGAAGTGAAGTCTATTCAAACAGAAAGGTTCCTCACGCGGAGAGTGCGAATATGGATGTTGAAAAATAATAATGTTTCATTCTCAGTGCAATAATAACAAAAAGATTCTCTTCTAGCTGGGGACATGCTGCAGCCTTAATCTCATGCATACTTGTCCATGAGAGTTGTGTTTGATTATTACTAGTTCAGCATCTTGATGATATAGAAAAGAAATGCAAAATATAACAGTTACATAGGGAATCTGGGCATGTTGCGATTAAAAATGCATCACTTACACGAGTTACAAGTTGTTCTGTGAAGTTCACGTCCGTCCAGAACCGTGTGAAGTTGGCCAACTGTTACACAGTGTCAGCGTGTTACACAGATGGACGCACGAGAAGATGCAACAGCACGCTAAGACAGCGCTGGGATTTCACCAGAGCTGTGGAATTTAAGCCAGTCACCCGAGTCATGATGCCGGGGATGCATTTAATCTCTCATTTCCCCAACTGCTCCCCACCTTTGCACAGTTCCAATTACTATAAGTCATTTCTTATTTTGTTATCATTTGTGCTTCGTGGCGGTGCAGCGGTTCACACGAACACTTCACAGCGGGACGGTTCCAGATCCAAACCTCCTGCGTGGATGGATGACACACATCTGCTGCTTGATGGACAGAAAAAGAGATGAGGTTCTTGACTGGACACAAATATATTAAAAAGGACATTTTTCCAGACCAGAGGTGTGTGACATTTTTTTTTACACAGGGCTTCCAGCCTGACACCGATGCTTCCTGCGACGAACAACCCCGTCTCCTCATCTTGCACAATAACTGTCTGATTGTGTGTGACTGCGGTGGTAATCAAACGACTGATGAGCGACTGCTGTAAGACAAACTTTCCATCACACTGTATCCACATTTACTGCATTAATAAAGACGCCCTCTCCGGCAGAACTTGCTGTCTTACTTAGTTATTATGTTACTTTAAAGTGTTCCTGTATGACTCACTTGAGAAAAAAAAAAAAAAAAAAAGGCTCCACTGGTGTCATGTTCTCATCATGAAGACATTTCGGAGAATGTAATATCTGATTCACACCACAGTTCAGAAGGTGGCAGTAATGCCATCTGCCAGGAAAATCCTGCTTCATTTCCAGGTTTCTCTCCTTCTGCCGGTCCTCTTCTCTCCGCCGTGATACCACGTTGAATGTTCTTTCTGGGGTCCATCTTCTCGTGCCTTATTGGAAAGGGCCGCTGTCAAACAATGCCGAGCGAGATCGCGCGGTGAAAAGAATCGAACTCGGATCAGCTTCAGGGCGAATAACTTCTCATCCAACCGTGTCCCGCGTGAAGTTCAGCGCTCCAGCGCTCCCCATCGACGATGCCATCATCGGCGCACCAGAAAGAACAGCCTTATGAGAAAGATTAGCCACTTGTCACGGTATCTTTTTACAAAATCTAATTAGCCCAAAGCAATTTCAGGGGGTGCACTTTTTTATCTTTCAAATGTTGCGCGCGCACATTTCACTCCTCAGCTCCAGGAATATGAACTCCGGGGGCCCCGAGGCAGATATTAGAAATGAAGCTCAATCAAATCGACTGAAGTTGATTAAATTTTCCGATGATAGACACACTCAAATATGAATCACCCCGCTGTGCCAGGCAGTGGAGTTTGATGGATGAGATTCAGGTCAATAAAAAAAAAATAGACAATGAGGGGCGGCGAGGGTGGAGGCTTCATTTAACGGCGGGTTCGGTCTGGAATATTAATCCCGTCCATGCAGGCATGATATTATAATGAAAATCAATCACGGGATTAGTTTTTTTTTTCTTCTTTCGGTACTGTACTTCTTCACCTTTTGGTTTGCAGTTAAATGAACAGAGACATGCCTCCGTGCTCGCAAATGTGAGGGCAGCGTGAGCGAAGGGTTCGCGCGCGTGCGGGGCGGCAAGTTTCTCGCCCGTGCTTCTCAACGGCCGAGGGAAACAAAGGGAAAGCTATTCAAACCCTCCCAGGAGCAAAGAGCTTCATGCAACTCTGTTTTCTGACAGCAGGGCCTGGATCAAACCTGATAAGCCTCCAGATATGTGAGGAGAAAGTGAGATAAGAAAAGGGAAAGAGAATGCATCGTGTACATCATATGTACAATTGTGTTCTATGTAGATTCAACAACATACATATTTAGTGCAGATTTAATTGTATATTTATGGCTGCCTTGATGTATATTGAAATCATTAATACACTTTTATTGTCAAAATGATACATTACATGTTTTCCATGGCCCGTTGCAGTACATAAATCCAGCTGATGCACTGTTGCTGCGGTTCTTATTATTTCTGTCATGGTTACATATTACTCAAGCCCAAGAGGTGACATGAGTCTGGGAGGAATATAAAACAGGCCGGAGCACCCGTGGTTCTGAGAGAGCTGTGACAATCGCATTAGCAGATAAACACGGCGGACAAGGAAGATGCCGGCGAGTTCCCGCGGGAGAGCTTCCAATTAACACTCGAGCGCTCTCCCCGACTTGGCGGCCGGCTCCAGACGGAAAGACCGAGACGGAGGGAGCGCAAGAGCAAACGCGAGGAGCGGAATTTATTTTCTCTGAAGGTGACATGAAAATGCGTCTGCGCGGAGGCACCGCAGGCGCCGAAAGAATGCGATCCTTTCTTTGTGAGGAGGAGCTGGGTGGAGGCAGACTCGAGCCTCTTTCTTTTTCACACATGGGTGGATTGCCCTGAATCACTCCGGTTTTCAGCTTTTCGCCAGATTGCTTTGAACCGCGGCGCTCTTATGCCAGGTAGGAAAGCGGTTCAGCGTGTACGAATGCGCCAGAGAAATGTATACACCTGGAGGACTGTTTTACAGCAACTGATATAAAATAGCTTCGAAAAAGCAGCGGCGCAGAACCGCCCTTCAAATAAGAGGCTGCGACTGCGAGAACAAAGGCCGGCGTGACTCATCGATGTGCACATCAAAGCAGAAACAGAACCCTGACGGAAAGGTCAGCGCTGATGTGATGATGATGATGCTGCACAAACCTGTGGCTCCCCCTGGACGCGATGGCAGCTGCTACCATTAGCGTCCATTCACTCAGTGCTTCCGCTCCAATTAAGACAACTGGCCCATGTTGTGGAATATGTGCTGCTTCTCCTCCTCCTCCTCCTCCTCCTCCTCCTCGCGTGGATTGCAGATAAATGGCATTTTTGGTCATTGCAGTTATAAAGACTCAATAAAATGATCTTTCCTTCGGCGCCATGCCCCACGCAGACTCGTATATTTTGATGGATGCGTGTATTTCTGATACACATGACATTTAAGATAATATTCCCACATTCTTTTTTTTTTTTTGTTCTTCATCCCAGTTCACAGCAGGAGGCTTGTGAGCCCACGTTTGCAAAGCGACAACTCTGAGTTTTGGGGCTGCACAATGGTTAATGGGTTTATTGTTTCGGTATTCCGCCCCCCCCCCCGCGGTAATCACATTCACACCCTCGAAATCTCACTGGGCTGTTTTTCATCTTCAGTTATGTTTCATTTGCATGATGTCTGCTTGTGACATTTAGGAGAGCTGGAGAGATCCTGAGGAGAAAGGGCGAGGTTTGAGCCCTCGCTGCGAAGCAGGAGACCAAAATTAATGCACCCGAGGAAGGCAGAAATTACATTTTGAGGGCTGGAAACGAAATCTCACTCGCGACACGCACGAGTACGGAACCAGGCTGAGCGGCTCATTAAGGGGTTTAAACAAGCCTCGGACTGGATGACAGGAAATTAGATTGGACAAAGAGGCATCTGGTCAACAACACGGGCGAGCAGCGTCGGCTCGCTGCAAACGCGAGCGAGGAACGAAGTCCCGGGCCGGAGCCCGACTACCTAGTTCACGTCGGCAGCTCCGCCGCGCTGACGGTTGGGGCTATTTGAACTCCCGTCGGCCCGAGAAGGCTGACGTTATTGATACAGACAGCAGCCTTTCCGGCGCTGTCAAACACAGAAAGGCCACGGCTAAGGCGGAGCTGCCTCCAGGGGGGCAGCTGTCTGGAAAGACGAGGAAATATCCTGCGCGCTGTATCTCGACGCCAGAGCAGGCAAACTGGCCTGGTTTATGAGAAATTCCCCTCCCACTGCACTAACAACAGAGCCCCCCCCCCCCCCACCACCACCACCACCACCACCCCACCCCTCTCATATCTTTCACTCTGTTTCTGTAATAAATGTGAGCCATCGAGTTTTTCTTCGAGCCATCGCAAACAAATAATGTTCGATGCAAACTGAAATGAAAAACTCTTCCGCTGCCTTTGTTCTAGATTTTATTTCTGCTGGCAGATGCTCGCAAATAAAGAAAATAAATCAATGGGCGGGCAGTAAAAGAAGTTAATCTTTTTGGTGCTGACACGTAGAAACACACACACACACACACACACACACGCCCACCCATGTGCTTGTATCTTTGTGAGGACTTTCATAGACATAATGCATTATCCAGCCTCTCACCTGAACCGTTCCATCTAACCACCTAAACCTAAACTCAATTCTATCCCCAATCAAGACCAGGTCTTGACCCTGAACTGGTGCAGACCAGCCAAAATGTCCTCACCTCCCCAAAATGTCCTCATTTTGATAGTAGAATGCATAATTCTAACCCTAACCCGAGCCTTAGCCTCAATCTTATAAATATTTCTTAACCCTCAAACAGTCCTTTGAGGACAAAATTGTCCCAAACATGTCCTCACTTTGCTAGAATAATCAGTATTTTGGTACTCAATATGTGATAAATGCAAGGACACACGCACACACACACACACACACACACACAAACTTGTGAACCCTCCCGTGAGGCAGAGTGGCGTGATGATCTGAAGTGTTAATATATTCCATCTTGAAGAACGCAGGCGCACCGCGTGCACTGATGTGACGAGACAGACTGCAGCAGGACTGCGACGTCGCACCTTCACCCACACGCTCGCGTCTCAGAGGCCCACGGGTGACATCCTCCAACGACCAACTGCAAACGCGTCTGGGAGGCTCCTCTGAGGGCCCCGTTTCCGTTCAGTAGCCATGAGAGGACAAAGCAAATGTGACTGACACATTGTCACTCCGTCTCATGTTTAAGAATTAGACACGTCGCTTTGACAGGCAGTTTCAAGTGTTATATTGGATACATTTCATTTTCCTGCCTAGCACCTTCGGACAATGAAGCTGCTTTTTTTTTTTTTTTTTTTTCATCTGTTAACTGCAGATAACCCGCAGTGTGAATGCGCAAATCTCGAACTTCTGAATTCCTGTGTGAGGTGGCTGAATTTTGATGTAACGCAGGCTCGGAAAATTAAAAAGAAAAAAAAAAAAAAAATCAAACCAACTTCACACCAGAATATTACTGTGATTTCATTATTATTTGTTTCAGGGTGTGTCATCACACTCGCTGTCAGTGTTTTAGGCTCATAGGCCTCCATGATGTGATGCCAGTGGAAAGTGTCACATGTCTTAATGGGTCTTGGAGTGTGTTCCGAGCTTCACGCTGTCATCAAGAGCAAAACTCGGAAGTCGTCGCGGCGGGCTTCCTTCAGGACATCCTGCTGTTGCGACGCCCGCCTGGGTGCATCGTAAATCATCTTTCACCGCGGCTCGTCGTGACGAGTGATGGCTTAGCGCTAAAATGTTCTTCTTCCAGCGCAAATGTTGTCATGCGTCGCTCGGCCACGGAGGAGTTTGATGTGTTTTTGAAGATGGACTCTATTATCGTGCCGGTCGTGCTTCTCCCTCCTCTGAGCTGATTTCAAGTCATCGCTATTTCACGCACGCACGCACACACACGCACACGCACACGCACACACACCGTGTAGTTATAAAAATGCTGTACTTTCAACAGATTTCTTGAGAGCTAGAAGCTTGAATTTGGTCAAACACCGATGAGTCGGCTTCCTACTTTTGAAAAAGATCCTCTGTTTCTGGATGAGTGTGCCCAAGGAAAAGGATGAGGCTTGTCCGGCATCCCCCGAGATCTCCTTTAGACTGCCTGGCTGAGAATTGGTCTTTGGAGGATCACGGCATGGTGGGGCGCTTTGGGTGTTTTTTTTTTTACGACCCACGAGAAGCCCAGCCGCGGTTGTGCACGGCCGACAGAGGCCGAAGAGTCCGATCCCACGGCCGAGCTCACCCCTCGTGACTGGGGAACGCTGGGTCTGACAAACTGGCTCTGGTGTTGCATGACACACACACACGCAGGCACTTACACCAGCAATACTCCTGTTGTCCTACATCGTCCTCACATTAGAGGAACTGTTTCTTTGCTTAAGCATGTGTTTTTTTTTTAAAAAAACCCACCAAGTTATTAATCAATCCCCCAACCAAAAAAAACCCCATTGCTTTGGTGTGACATTTCACACACCCACAGACACATCAGCATCTCTCTTTTTGTCTTACTGTCCTCGCTGTGGAACTGTTTCTCTGCTTAAGTATGTGCTTTAAAAATCAACTATTATTACGGCTGTAGAGTTTAGGTCCACACAAGTGACCTTGGAGGCAGACATTGATGGCAGCAGCACGCTCATGTCAGGGTCACCACGTGGAGAGAAGGGAGATTCTGAATTTGTTCATTATTAATCATCACGCGCTGTGGAATCAGGCTTACAACATCGGCATACATATGGATGAGGTAGGGGGATTCGTGTTTGCGTGTTTATATGTGCATATAAACACATATAATCCCCCTCTCCCAGCAAGTCCAACACTCTCCTCTAAATGAAAAAGACAAGACAAAAAAAGGCCTTCAGACACCTGTGCTGCTTACCTCAGTTATCAATCATATGCAAGGATTGACCCAGACATATAAAGAGGAAAAGCCTTCCACCCGGGGGGAGTCACCGGACCCAGCGGAGCCAATGGCTGAAGGAAAACGCTCCTTTACATTTGCAACACTTGCAACAGTTATTACTCCTGTTGAAATTCACCCACCACCAAGGAACGTCAAAGTAGACAATGTTGTCTCTCTATTGACAGAGTATTTCTCTCTTTTCTTTCTTTTTACAACCACAGCTCGCCCGTCTCCTAGTTGGAAAAAATGACCAAAGCGCCCCCACCATGCCACGATCATGTACTTCCATCTTTGTGAGGACTTCCACAGACATGATGTGTCGCCTAATCTGACCTAATCCTAACCTAAACCCAATCCCAACCTCAACCTTAAACCAGGCCTCGACCCTCAAACAGTCCTGTGAAGTTCTGAGGACCAGCCAGAACGTCCTCCCTTCGCCAGTCACATGCACATTTCTGGTACCCAGTGTGTCGCCAGCACAGGAACACGCGCACAAACACATACGCGCACCAAAGTGTCCTTTTTGGGAGCAAGACGGGAGGCCCCAAAACCGCATGTGATCATGTGAAATGAAACACATGCTCGCAGGGCCAATCCCTGAGTGACACATGGCCGCCTCCTTTCCGTGTCATTTAATTGACGCACAATAGAGAGTGTCAGCATCTTCGGCGGTGCGTAAAGCGCGCTGACAGACAGGCCGTGACAGGAGGCTGTCGGGGTGTCAGCCCGCTGAGCGCTGCTCATCGCGTCCCCCTCCTGTGACTGGCAACGACCCCCAATTAACCTACAACTAAAAAAAAAAAAAAAAAAAAAAAAGTCAGGAGGAACCCCCACACACGCACGCACACGAATGCGTGACAGCTGATGTTAATTCAGTCCTAATTGACCTTGTTTTCAGAGCAGAAAGGGCATGAATGCAAAGCATTGTTGATATATGGGACGCTAATCTGAATATAGGGAAAGATAGATAGCAGCAAGTACATAAAGTAGGAGGTTTCTGTCGCTTTTTTTGTTCTTTTTTATTAGCGTTCCAGGTTTAATCCAGCGATCTGTGCGTGCAGAAATCATTTAGAAAGTATGTCACTCTGGGTCCCT
This sequence comes from Lagocephalus sceleratus, assembly GCA_911728415.1. Taxonomy (NCBI): domain Eukaryota; kingdom Metazoa; phylum Chordata; class Actinopteri; order Tetraodontiformes; family Tetraodontidae; genus Lagocephalus; species Lagocephalus sceleratus. Next base: position 6,420,919 of record CAJVRN010000036.1, on the reverse strand, counting down.
CTAGTGTAGTATCAGGCAAATGGAAGCTGTCCTGTTTCTGTTTACTGTGGTTTAATACAGTGGAACGATGATGATAATCTTGTATATGGTTTCTGGTTTATCTTGATAATAGTGCTGGGAATCATTTCCCCTGCATAACAGGCAAAATGCCGGTGGGTATTTCCTGGACTTTAGAATGCTTTTAATATACTCAAGATTAGTGGTTATAAGCTGCAGACATAATGCAGCTACAGAGTTTCATTTATCTTCTGGCAGCACATGTTTCCCATTGTCATACAGCAGTAATACCGCATCAGAGCCAGCACAGTAACTATTAATAAAAGCTCCTATTAATTTTTCACACGTCACCAAAACGGTATCAAGCAAATTTCCACACATAATCACAACTAATAAAAAAAAGCTCTCAATATTATTGTGAACAGTTGATTCCTATAGGAGAATGTAATTAATTGATCATGGAGCTTATAAAGGTTATTAGATAATGTGAGCCTCATTACTTTTACAGTCATCAATCTACTGGAAAACAAACACTTTTTTAAACCCTGATGAATTTAATAAATATATTAGCCATCAGAAGTGTGTACATGATTTTACAGCATCCTAAGATAGCCGTGCATATCTTGATTAAGAGTTATCCTTTAAATGGTGTTTGTTCTGTACAGATTTATAACTCATCAAACTAAATAAAACTGTCCTGTCATAAAATTCAACTATACGAGATTTTATTTTGTAGTTTAACGTTACTTCCTGTAATAAAGGAGGAGAGCGGAAGTTGCACCGGAAGTTACTCGCATTTGTTTATTTCTTTAGAGATTGAATTAACACTATTCTGTGTCGGACGAGACTTAATAACATTGCACTTTGCACTTTCTGTCAAATTCTGACATTTGGACATTGCATCGCGCGCATGGAGAACCGTTTGAAGGAGTCGATCCAGCGGTGTATCGACGCGCGTAAAGTTGACCTGCACAAGTTGAGCAGGGACATCTGGAGCCGACCTGAACTCAGCGGGGAGGAGACGAGCGCGCACGACCACATGGTCCGCTTCTTCTCCCGGGAGGAGTCATGGACAGTGGAGGGGCATTACAAGCTGCCGACGGCGTTCCGGGCCTGTTGGGGTCCCGTCGGCGTCCCGGAGGGGAACGGCGGCGCGCCGGTGCTGAACGTGGCGTTCCTGTGCGAGTACGACGCGCTGCCGGGCATCGGGCACGCCTGCGGACACAACTTAATAGCGGAGGTTGGAGCTGCCGCGGCCCTGGGACTGAAAGGTGCTTTGGAACAGAACGAACACCCTGGTCCGGTGAAGGTAGGAGGGGAAGGCGTCCGCGCCAGAGCGCACCGTCCTCACGGTTTATGCGTCATTGGAGAGCCTCGGTGATGGAGTTCCTTCATCATTAATGCGTCTCACCAAGTTCACAGGCCTGTTAAAACTTACAATGGTGCCAGCAATAAACTATCAGTAACCTTGTACGTTTCATGCTTTCATACTTTTACTTTATTTGATATAAATTAGACTTGTTGCGGTTGGTGTTGCCAACATAATAACTGAAAGGAGGAAATGAATAATTCATTTTTTCTTATTCGTTGAGATAGAGATCACAAATGCTCAATGAGTTTCATGCCCATGTCTCCTTTTATGTTCATCTGCCGCTTGCAAACAAAGACTGCAACCTTGACTGGAGTATTTCTACATTAGATAACGGTTCTGGGAACACCTGCAGAAGAGACTGTCGGAGGAAAGATTGACCTAATGGAGGCAGGGGCCTTTGCCGATATTGACCTGGTGTTAATGGCTCACCCAGCTCAAAAGGATGCTGCGCTGCAGCCCACACTTGCCATACTTGAGTAAGTTTGCTTTTCACCTCCTAAAACACATCGCTGATCCCTGATGTCCTTCAACAAGTCGTTGTCAATGTGCAGTATATCAGTGAAGTACCACGGGAAAGCATGTCATGCCTCTGCCTACCCTTGGAATGGAGTGAATGCCCTGGATGCCGCTGTGCTGGCCTACAACAACATATCTGTGCTCCGACAGCAGCTCAGACCAGACTGGAGGGTTCACGGTCAGTTGGATTGAAGGAGAAGAAAACGAGAGATTTTATCTCACTAGCCCGTGAAATTTAGATCTCTTGATTATTAACTGATGGGGAGATCCTTTCACTGTGCTCTCTTTGTGCTCGGGAGATAGACTGAAAAAAGAAACTAGACACAAGACGGATAAAGCAGGACAAGAATGGTTAAAAAAAAAAGAAATGAGATGATGATCTTCCTGAATTTACGTGTCATTTTGGATGCTAAAATGGTCATTTTTTTTTTCCCACGCCAGGCATCATCAAACACGGAGGAGAGAAGTCTAACATCATCCCTGCCTACTCTGAGCTGCATTATTGCGCACGTACGAGCCAGGTTCAGGACCTACCGGAACTGAGAGCCAAAGTTGAGGCTTGTTTTAGGGCAGCTGCTGACGCCACCGGCTGCCAGGTAAACACACACACAAACACACACACACACACGTCATCCCCTTGTTTCCCTTCAGGGTGAACATACATAATAATGCATGCAATGTTGTCTTTTTAATATATTCCTCAGTTGTGTGTTACATTATTCAGCCAAATATGGACTTTCTTTTAGCGAGATTCATTCACACCGCAGGCTTTTTTTTTTTTTTACAGCTTCATAAATTATTCATATGTTGCATCTGTTTCAGTTTTGGGGATTTTTGTATTTTTATTTTGGAATCAGGCAGCATTTATGTTTCGTGTAGGTGGAACTAAGTTACCCGGGCCATATCTACTATGACATTCTTCCTAACCCGACCCTGGAAGCTTTGTATCAGAATAATGGAAAAGCTCTGGGGATTCAGTTTCCAGAGCAACCAGGCAAATTCTCCGGTATGTGCAACCGACTCCCTCATCTTACTAAATCATCAAAGAGCTGTTATCACAGAGATTTTGAAATGGTCTGGCAGGGTCTACGGACTTTGGCAATGTATCATACATCATCCCCGGGATCCATCCTTTCTTCTACATTGGCACAGACGCACTGAATCACACAGAGGAGTACACAGAAGCAGCAGGTAGACACCGCGGGCCTGCCGGGAAAATATGAGATCATATGGGATGATTCCTTCCATTTTGCTCGCTACTTTTGTTTACTTTCCTTTCTTGCACGCCAGGATCTGAAAAGGCCCAGTCGTTCGTCCTGAGGACGGCCAAAGCCTTAGCCATGACGGCCGTCGATGTCGCGTGCAGCCCCGATCTGCTCGGGCAGGTGAGAGAGGACTTCAGGCTGGCCACGCTGAAAAAGGAGACCTTTGACACCTCGTGAGACGCACTAATGGCAGCCACGCGGCTGGAAGTAGCCAATTTCCACGGAAGACATCTCACTGATGGACTGTAGTTGATAATTTTCACCGCAGTAGCTTTTTGTTGTGATCCGGGATGAAACCACGGCAGATCTGTGGGGCAGATCTGTGCTGCTCCCCGGCACTGTGGCGATCTGACATGTTTTAAATTCTGGTCATGCTTTCGCCAGCCAACGCTTTGAAAAATATTTGTTGCCCTCGAGAGGTCAGGGATGAGGTAGGGTTGTCTTTTTGATGTTTTTTTTTTTTTTTTTCCCCTCCTTATTGATGTGTTTTCTTGAGGGATAACTGTGGGTTTTGCTGGATTTGCAGAAAAAGAGTAAAACAATCTTCAGTATCATTCACAGCAGTTTCAAAGTGAGAAGATAGAATGAAATAAATTTTGAATTATACATGCAGCCTTTGTTCAGCAACCAGACAGAGCAGCAGAGAAGAAAGACGGCGGCCGGTGGCAGTTCAGTGTTTAATTGCTGTGAAATCTTATCCTGCAGCAACGTTTAAATATACTGTATAAGAGAGCAGAAAACTGGATAGAAAATCTGGCACAATAAAGCTGCACCAGAACGTGTTATCAGGAGCTTCCACTGACATCACTTGTTAGTTTTCCCGTGAATTTAATAGACATCTGCAGAAGCTATTTCAGAGCAACATTCAGCCATGCAACAACTGCAATTTTTCACAAACTATAATCATATAAACTCTGCTCACAGCATTTTGAACATCTCAAAAACCAAGTTTTTTTTCACCCCCCATATCTAACGTGTGTCTTTGTGATTGATTTGTCACAAGCATCTCTTGATCTTTTTTTTTTTTTTTAACAGTAACATCGCTCCGAGTTGAAAAAAGACAATAGAACTAGCAACTAAAAGGTGACAATCAACCTTAAAGCCTCAAAACACCAAACAGAGGAGGTGAATTTTAAAAAAAGAGAAAAAAAATAATACATTCAAAATAAATTAAAATTGCTTGGGATTTACATTAAAAAAAAAACAATTAGATTTTAATAGACGCTTGTTCTGCCTTATACGTTCTAATGTCACACAGGTGCATTGCAAATATTGACAGCGAAACATCAGCATTGATACAAAGATCACAGGATACATACTGAACCTTTTCAAACATGCTGCAAAATGTGGGGGGGTCCGATTTTTAAGGAAGAGTTCCATGTTTTGGAAATGCCCCTCACTTAAGAAGATGATTATTAAAGCTGTGTAAAAAAAAAATCTAAAGCCACCAGCAGGCAGTTGGCTAAAAGTAGCACAAATATTGAAAACATGGGGGTCACCAGCTTATGCAATAATCATCAGAGTAAGTTGTGTACGTCTAATGCTCAATTTTTACCATAAAGTCCTTCTGAAAAGTCGCTGCTGCTCCACGCGGCTCCCTTTGGTGCTCTGGGTCTTTGTGCAATGCTAAGCTATCCTGACATATCCTCATATTTATCAAACGGATGTAACTGTTGGGTTCAGTTCTATCTGACGCTCGGTCAGAAAGCAAACAAGTGCAACTCTCCCTTTAATGTACGATCAGTGTTTCAGTCCGTTGGTGATTGTCTTGTTCTATTTTTAATGTTCCTCTCCAGAAAATAAAGAGAACAGTTCAGAGATAGAAATCTCTCTTCAGTTCCCATTTTCAGCTGTGGGAAAAAAAAATGTCACTGCATTCAGAACTCCTATTTACAGCACAAGAGTGCGCCTTGTGCGGCAGGTTCTCAAGCAATATCAAGATCTGAGTGTCTTCAGTGATGGAACGTCTCACCTTTGTATCCCCCAAACTTTCTTTTTAAGTGGCTGGGTCGTGAAGGCAATGTCACCAATCTGTCAGCAGTTTCCTCTCGAACGCCACAACACTGCTGAATACTGTTTATAAGTAGATGGACCAATAGATGATGTTAAAGAGGATGTATGCTCCTGGAAACACCACCCTGGAGTACTTGTCTATGGCATGGGTGTCTATCCAAATGTTCACGTAGCCTCTGGATGGCTTCATCTGGCTCGCGATCTGCGGGTCATTCAGGGCCACCTGGGCCAGCATTCGCTCCTGGCGGCCACCGTTCTCTGGCATCCCATAGTTCCCCGTGGTGTTCATATCCATAGACCCGTAGCCAGTGATCTGGGGGTCGATCATCATGTCGTCCGGGTTCCCGATACCGCACGTACACGGCAGCTGAGGAGAAAAAGAAAAAAAAAAAAACGGTGTTAATTTATTGTTTTTAATGAGGGATTTAAACTGCCCACGTTACCACACAGGGGAATTCAAGGGAAAAGAAACAAATATGTAGTTATGGTTGCAGTCAAGCCGTTTTGAATAAATTATGAACAGCATTTAAGCTTCTGCTTTAGTTTTACAAATTTCACACTTTAAGTGATTCCCCGAAATAAGGAGAAACCTTTTCGACCTTCTGGAGGTGTGAAAAATATGAAAACCTTCCAGTCATTATGGAGGTGGTCGTGTTTTGGCTTTAAATCGCCGGAAAAACAGAAGTTGACTTCATCTTCCTGAAGAGGAGATCACAAGGTACGACACTTACTCTCTCCCTCAGCTTCCTCTCCTTCCTCTCCTGGACGGTGGAGAGGTAGTTGACCGCCGCGTACTCTATCACCGACAGGAAGACGAAGACGAAACTGACCCAGAGGTAAATGTCCACCGCCTTGATGTAGGAGACCCTCGGCATGGAGGCGTTAACTCCGGTGATGATGGTGGACATGGTCAGCACAGTGGTGATGCCTGACTCAAAGAAAATGATGCTGTGGGTTTATCACAGAGTTTACGAGGTAAATGCAAAATGCCATCCCTGCATCTCTTTTTTTTTTTTTTTACCACGACTTATTTTTACAGTCTCGTGGGGGTCGGAGCCTGCGACCGCGTGACTCTCACCTAACGGCACCCTGGCGGGGACGGCCCTGCGGTCTATCCAGAAGGACACCCAGGAGAGCATGACCATCAGGGTCGCGGGGAAGTAGGTCTGCAGCAGGAAGAAGAAGATGTGGCGCCGCAGCGTGAAGTGGATGTACAAGCGGTTGTACCAGCCTGGAAGGAGGACAGGTCGGGAAGAAGTTCGCACCAGTCGGGGAAACCAGCCGGATCGAAAAACGCGCGTTGAAGGCGGAAGTCTCAAAGTCCTCACCAGTGCTGCTGTAGAACGCCAGCTTGGTGGTGGTGTGGAACTTCTGGATGAGGAACTGGGACAGAGATATTCTGTCGTCCGTGTTCAGGGACTCGTTGCCTTTTTTCCAGTAGAGCATCAGGTCGTCGTCCGTGTAAGCGTCTGAAGACGCAAAAGAGGGTCGATTTTTTTTTTTCCTACTGTCGACCTTTTCGTGATCTTAAAATCGCCGCCGCCACCAACAGTCGTGCCAACAGCGCGACTGTTGATAAATGGGACTCATAATGCAGCATTTCTGATGCAATGCTCCTGGAATGGGAGGTTAACAAGGAGCGCAGAAGCTTGAACCCGTGCTGCAACCACAGGAAACCGGGGGGGATACATTTCCCAGTAATTACAGAGCAAAATGTCAGGGAGCTGAGGCGGACTAACAGTTTACCCTGGAGTGTACCCTGGCCGAATTTAAGCACAACACCAGTACATTTTCCTGCTAATTTCCTTTATTGTCCTGTAGTCATAGAAACCTGAATGATTAAAAAAAAAAATATATATATATATATATATATATATATATATATCTACTCACAGCTCTCGATCTCCAGCGAGCAGGTCTGGGTGTCCAGAGGGAATCGGCTCAGGTCCATGTTGCACATGGCAGTAACGGTGACCCTGCATGACACACACAACCTTTGCTGCCATTCTTTATTCTTTTTTTCCCCCGAAAACGGGGAATTCGCAATCCAGATAAATAGGAGGGGACTCTTATTTGGCAGCAGCTGGGGATTAAGCCCCCGGTGGGCGTTTTTCTCGGCATCGGCGATTACGGCGGGGGACAAGGAGCCGTGCGTCGCACACGTGGCTTTTTCCTGTTAAGCTCAAGGCTTCGCGACAGAGACGGGCGCCGAAGCCCGCCGCCGCGTTGCTGATTTGGAAGACTCCCGCCGTCCACATTTTTTTTGTCCGCTGATTGCAATCGCTGCACGACAGAGATCTGTTCGTTCTCGTCTCAGCGTGTGCCAGCACGCCAAACAAATCAGTTTTGATCGTTCATATATTCTGACGCAAACCTCTCCTTTGGAGCATTTTCGGTGTTTTTGTCTCTGATGTACAAAAGGTCCATTGTTGGGCACAGAAAGGACCTTCCAGGGGGATTCATTTTCATCGTCTGTCAACACGGGACAAGTGACAAAGCCGCGTTCTGAGGCGTCGGACCCGACTCCGACATCGTCTCCCCTCCCTCTTTGTTCGTACCTGAGGCTGTAGAGGACGTTCCCGTCGGGGTAGACCCTCAGCATCACGTTGTCCGTGGTGGTGTCATGGATGAAGGAGCGCTTGGAGTGGACAAAGAACATATCGGGGACCCAAATCTTCTTCACCAGACGGCTGTCAAACGTCATACTCTGGTTGTTGGTGCTCTGGAAGGATAGACGCTCGTCCTTCCAGTAGTGACGCAGGTACAGAGTCATGGTGAAGTCCTGGGGGGGGTTAAGAGACAGTCATGATCAGAGTATGTCTGCCAACCATCTACTATCACAGGGCTTCTGTATGATTATATATTATTTAATTGTTTAAATATTAATGTTATTGAATTATTTAAATTGGATTCAGCCACTGATCTTCTGCTGCATTGAAGATTCCAAGGAGCATAGTGGAGTCCATTATTCTGAAATGGAAGATCAACCAGGACCGGCTGTCAGACCAAACTGGGTAATCTGGCGTAAAGGGTCTCAGTATGAGAGACGTGGCCGAGAACCCAGCGGCTCAGCTTCACACATCCTGTCAGATCCTGTGTGCCGACGGGAGTTTTTGTTCCTCAATGGCCACCGTAGGTTTTCTGATAGACAAAGAACCTTCCTAATCACTGGAGGCCAACAGGAGTTACACATCAGACCATGTTTGAAAACTGATCCCCATCCACTTTTAGGATCAGAGACAAATGTGGAAAGAAATAGGAAAAGTGGTTTTCCTAAAACAGCTTTGGGTATTGACTCTGCATCCAGAGCAACTGTGACATTTGTTTTTTAATCCCCCCCCCCCATCACAACCCACACACTCACCATTCCACATAAACACCGGCACACACACCAATGGAAAACGCAATACCCATTATATTTTGAGCTACATCCAAATGTATAATTCCTGATCCCATTAACTCATCCCTGGTTTTCACCCAAGACGTTCCCCTCAAAATCTAGCAATTTCCAGTGATGCTGCAAAAAGAAAACAGACCCTACCATGTCCACCTCGGAGATTGTGTCCAAACTTTCGACTTGAACGTCAACTCCAACTGGAATCGGAGGACCTGAAATCCAAACGGAAAAACAAACACACTTGCACAGGCGACGCCTTCTACTCCTTGTTGTGTTTGCTGGTTCGCTTGGTAGAAAATGATGCATCAAAACGCAGATCGCAAACTTACAACCAGCCATAGTTCCCTGATAAAAGTAAAAGCCTTGTGCGTTAATCCTGACCCAGGGCTACAAAAAGCCGGGAATCAAATCCCTCCAATATACGGCGATGCAGTGTGCATTAACACTCTTGTGATGTAAATAACCGAGCTGCGACTGGAAATTGCGGCACAGCTTGCATGGCTGGCGTCATTAAGATCTCCAAGAGTTTAATACCTCCATTGCCTGTTTTTTGACCCAAACCAAATGACCACCACCACCACCACCACCACCACACATGAGCACCGCCTGGTGTGCTCTAATCGTTGTGCCCGGTGGCTCCAGGCCTTAGATTGGACATTTGGTTTGGTTCTGACCTCCAAACGCGGGCCTCATGGTGAAATCGTGGTCGTCTATTCTCAGCAGCTGCTCAGACTTGGTCATCAGGGATTTTGTCATGTCTGGACTGCGTTTGTAGATCGGGCTGCGACATAGAAGAAGAAGAGGGACACGTGAGCCCTTAAATAAACCGGCGGCAGGATCAAAACGTGGAGATCTCACCGTCCCGGCTTGTGGCCGCCGCCCTGATCCATCCTGGCCTCCCTTCTCAGTCTGAGGAAAGAGACGATATGCTGTTACATCACAGACTCACTGACTGAGCCTTAAACAATTAGCTTTTAATTTAATCACCAAGACCCCCGTGGATTAAATGGTAAAAATGTGTTGATGTCTCCACGCCTTTTGTTGCCCCATTACCCACCGCCGGTGCCAAATCTCCTCTGGAGTCACTTTTTAATACGCAATATTTTTGTGTTTCATACTGCCTTTTCAGGTCACGAGCAGAGCAGAAATAGAGGACGAGACAGGGAGAAAAAAGAATTCCAAATATTCTAAAGTGGATTATTAGAGTAGAGCGTGCTGTGACGGACAGTACCAAATCCCTGTGACAACCGCAGATACGCATGAAGGAAATACCAAAGGGAAAGAGAGCGGTGGGGTGTGTGTGTGGGGGGGGGGTGGGTTGAAGGGACCGCACAAAGAATAACTGTGATAAGAAGGAGAGGGTTTGTTAGTGGCTCCGACGTGCGCGTGTTTGTCTGCGTCCATCCAGCAGCTGGTTTCTAATCCTCTTGGCAGAGATGAGATGCTTGTTCAACACCCCCCCAACCACCCCCCAGCATATAGCACCGCGGCCCTGCGTCTGTTCTGAGCACCAGCACACGCCTGCTGCCTCTTACAGGTTTTAATGGGTCGGATGAATCCTTCTGCAGATGATGTTGCGTGAGAACTTTTATAAAGATGCACTAAATCAGCAACATAAAGGGTTAATCTGACTGATCTAGCTGTCCATGAAAGGTCTTTATTTTATGTGGTTGAATTCCTCTTTTAAAGATAAAATAACAAAATTACAGGATGACACTGTTGGAATAATGTTTACAAGAATAATAGTTTATCAGGATTAACGCTTTACTCTTTTATCCCGTTTTGCATCCTGTACCTATCACGTTTTGCATCCTCCACATATGCAGGATCCTTTTGGGTTCTGGGCTGTTGGAGGGATTAAGCATCAATTTAATATAAACTAACAGCTTCATTTACACATTCAGCTTTCTGTTTTCTCCGGTTTCACATTTCTTTTGAACCGCCTTCAGATTTAAATCAAATATGTTATTAAGATATCTCGGTCTCTTTGCATATTTGCCTGCAAGGATAAGAAAGGGGGCATGCAGAAGTGATCTTAAAAAAAAAGAAAAAAAATGTAAGCTGTGAATCATCCAGTGAGTTTACTCAGTAATTACACTCTCAAATGGCTTCCTTCACTGACGCTCATGTAAGCAGGACTGTTTTGCACAAAGCTGCCTCTGCTCTTCCTTCTAGAAAAAAAAAACAAAAAAAACAACAAAACAACAAGAAAACATCCGAGTGGTGGAAAAACTCCCACAACCCACGCCCTGCCGCATCCAGCCGCTTTCACGATTTCACACTGATGAGGAGGAAAGGAGCGAGGAGAAGCATGGGGGAGAAGAGTTTGGCTTCTGCATACGAGATTTGTGTTCTCCGTGTGTCTGCGCACTGACGTGTGAGGACTTTCAACAGCCCCATTTGATCACAAGGCTGTTCTGGTTTGGTTACACATGGAAGCCACATCTCTTTCTTCTCCGAGCGGCCGCTGATTGCGATTCCGCGGCACTTCCCTGTGATGATTCCAATCACCGTATGGGTGGGACGATCACTTCAAATGTCTGTGGTTTCATGGGGAGCCGTTCAGATTCACACCATCGCTCCAGAATCATCAAGATAATTAAAGAGCCTGATCATTCACATCTTTGCCAAAAAAAAACAAACCAATAGGAGTGATTCATATATGCCATGAAAAAAGGAGGTGTTGCTCTAAATATACTGTTGGTGGATCCAAATTGTCCAACTCTGACAGCCTTTTATTTGGAAAATGACTGCAAAAACGATATTTTAAACTTCAGTTGTTTGGCAAATCTACCATGTTTCTGCTTTTTTTTTAAAGTGTCTGATAAAGTTTTGCCATTAAGCTTGATGAATTCAGGGCTATTTAAAGGTGCTGACCTTGAACCAGATCTGATTAATCATTCAAATGAATCAGTCAAGCTCGAGACCGCCTTTTCCCTTTGAGGAGAGCAAACTGAATATTGATCCCCACTGCTCACAGCTGGCTGAATAAAACTTAACAGCTGATGAACAAGTGTGAATTGTTGAATAAGCAAATGCACTCGCAGATCGTGTTTATCGCAATTATTGGCAATTCCCGGAGTTGTACATAAATCGACGATTTTGCGTGTGTAAACCATCCAAAGTGACCTGCAGATTATAATCTGTGGCGATTTAAATCAATTCTTCCTAATTTTAAGTGAAAAGGGCAGATTATTGACTCAGATGTGGTCCAATGGCCCAAATAGGATGTTGGAATGAATGCATTTGAACGCAATCCGTTGTTCCTTTTGCCATTTAAATGACTCCGAAACACGTGCGGACACGCTTTCCATCCAGTTCAATCCTGACCCAAACCTTTAATTCAGCGGATGCACTAACAAGACAGCAATTAGCCTAAATAATCACCTGGGAATGACATTGACTACAACCGTCACCAGTGGGGAAAAAACTGCCATTAACTGGCCGGCAGTGGTTGTGGGGCAAGAGAACACAGCATTCACCAATAATACATAAATAGATGGGGATTTAGGTCTCCCTCTCTCACCCTCTCTCTCTCTCTCTCTCTCTCTCTCTCTCTCTCTCTCTCTCTCTCTCCCTCTCCCTCTCTCTCCCTCTCTCTCTCTCTACTCTCTCCAATCTGCTGTTTTAATAAGTCTGTTTTCTGGTGGGGGGAGGGTGGACAGGTGACACAGGAAACACTGGACAAAAGCAAAGTAAACCTCAAAAACAGACATTATCGATGGATCTCGATTGCCAGCACAGACTTTACAAACGGTCCAGACGGAAATCTCTTTAGATTAAGTACATCAAAGCATGCAGTTGTTTTCATTTTCTTTCTGGATGTTTCCCGAGCCCTTTGACTTTACCTGCTCTGCTTGTAGGTCTCCAGCTTGTGACCCCGCGACTGGGCCATCCTGGCGGCTGCACCGGCGAGCCAGACACAAAAGAGCACTAGCGCAGGATCCACCTGCATGTTTCGCATTCCACGGAGGGCAAGCCTCTCCTGTCAGTCAGAATCTTCTCCCCTCCACACTTTGGAGCACTCTGCCTCCCTGAGACATTCTCCTTTGTCCGGCTGAAGAATTGATGAAAGGGGGGAAAAAGCGGCAACAACAGGATCTACACTGGGTTATTCTACGGCCTGAGAGGAAAACATCCTACGGTGCTTAATCTCCACAGTGGGAAAAGCAATTTTGACTAAACCCATAAATCCTTGAGTGTCAGATGGTACAGATTTGATCCCTCCAGCGGCGGATGTGCCTGCCTCTCTGTGCGCTGCTGTGCTCTGATATTCTCTGCTGTGCTCTGCTCTACTCCACTTTGCGCCGCCCAGAAACACCAATTCTCACAATGATGCGGCGTGCTCATTTGTAAGGTCAATGGTTTAGAGAATCGGACTCACGGTGGCTGGGAGGACGATCTCTGCCCGTGTCTGTGACGCTGCCATCTCAAAAAAGACACATTTGAATGAAATCTGCTATTCTGTGTTTGCAGGATTTCTGCATGGAGATTGTGTACATAGTTTCTTGCTGCAGGGCTCAGGGTTTTGTGTTTTTTTTTATACATATATTTTTTTTTTTTTTTTTTTGGGGGGGTTTGGGGGGACTACATTTGACAGCCTTGAAACTCATCACTCACCACCCCTGAATATCTGACACATCCACATTTTTACAAGGCTAAATAAAAGATGGGAAGGCACCCTGTGTTTCAACATAAAACGCTGTTGATTCAGCTTCGTCAGCCCGACCTTAAAGCTCAGGATGTCATTTTTAACCTTTGTTTGTTTGTTGCACTCCAGAGGCTGCACCATTTTTAACTGGCAGGGCGTCATCTGTCTGCACCTGCCAATCATAACCAGCTCAGCACTGACATCACTACCATGCATGTGCCAGCCTTTTTCTGTGTGTGTGTGTGTGTGTGTGTGTGTGTGTTTGTGTGTGTGTGTTTGTGTGTGTGTGTGTGTGTGTGTGTGCACGCAGAATAAACAGTTGGATTATAAGATCATGAATTTGGGTTAGCTCCACGGACGTCAATCTGAATAGTGGTGTAAGTAATCTTTGGGATTGTTTGTGTTTAGGGTTTTTTCTCTTTTTTTTCTCCTGTATTTTCATGTTTAACTTAATCTTGCTAACTGGAAGAAAGGAAGAGCTAATAATAATTATTTTTTATTTATAGAATTCTCACCTGCCTCTTGGGGCGTCACAGCTTCATGGGGTGTGTGAAGCACATTTAATTACTTCATCTTTGCCATGAAACACCAATAATAAGAATGAACTGTGTGTAGAAAATGTACTAACAACAACGCAAATGCCTTGAGCATCCAATGAACATGGGGGGGCTGCGAGGAGAACATGATGGAATCAAATTTTTATCCTGTTTTCATCAGCAATTCGATGTGATGCCACACCACCAAGTACTTCAATCTGACTTCAAAATCCCCAGATCCATCTGCACCTGAACATCTGAGAGAAACTTCTAAAGAAACATGGTATATGGAGATATGATGTAAGAGCATTGAGATGTTTGATGCTGCAAGGCATGGGTCTGCACAGCCTGGACCTGCTCCTGCTCTGTATTCATGCTCCTTGGCTGCACCTTGTCTTTCCCCTTATGCTGCTATTATGCTGTTATTTTGAGGATAGAACGTGAGACCAAATAATGTTATTGCGAGTGATTCCTGCTGTAATTATTGTACATATGATAATAAAACATCCTCTTTAACCTGTAATCTAGAATCTTGTGAATGTGTCTGCATTCACTTTGGTGCAAAAATTATGATATTTTGCAGTTGCAAAATGTTACTAGTTGTTTTTTTAAATGCATTTATTAATTAATTCCATTAATGTGACAGTAAGCTATGATGCAGTGTGTATTAATATGAGATAAAGCAAAAATCAAACAGCTTGTTGTTGTTACAATCTGTTTCTGTCCATACAAGACAAATATAAAGACTATTTTAATCTTTGATTGACTGAGTTCCTGCTTAAAGTAGTAAATTAGTTTACAATCAAACGTAAATAAACAAAAGGTCTTAATTTCGCAGTCTTTAGTGTTCCCTGATGAATGTATAATTTTCTGTGGAACAAAGCAATCGACAGGTTTCAGCCACTAAAAGATTATTATTGTTGTGGACTTGGTGACAAAAAAACCCAGAATCTGGACTGCCAGGATGACTGACAACGCCGTTACCCGGGGTGCAAAATTGTCACACGAAAAGGCTTCGCGAAATTTGTTTGTTTTTAAGTAACGGGACTTTTATACAATGTTAAACGATGGTTAATTTGGAAAACCGGGGTTGACGGCAAACGCAGCATCGCGGCGGACCGACGAGCAGAACTCTGCCTGACAGACAAAGCGTCGGGTTAATTTAACCCAGGTCTCTGCGGCGCCATTGGCTTCCGTCGGCTCTGGCGGGGTTTTGCAAAGTTGACAGACGACCTACGACAGACGATCTAAGTCCTCCTAAAGTATAAACGCGATCCGATTGACGCTGGCGGGAGAGCTGAATCGGTAAAATGATGTGAAACATTGTCCCTGCCCTCGTTTCCTCTCAGTCACTGAGGCTAAAGAGCACAGCTGATACCTTAGCCGCTGGCTAGCACCGCTGAGCTATAATGAGCTCGACGCGGGAAATCAAACGTAAGTATCGGTACAACAACACCTTTTTTGAAGGGGATCGGCCTCGGTTCTGTTGTATGCACTGTTCCCGTACGTGTCTTGATTATGCGACTGACGCACAGAGCTCCAAAAAGCCAAGATCAAGGCGCAGAACAGCAGCAACTTAAGAGAGGAGGCCAGCATCTGCAACCAGCTGGGAGAGCTCTTCTCCAGAAATGGTGGGTTTGTTCTTAGATCATTCTTCATCTTAGCATTAAAGACCACAGACACACGCTGTCAACAATAACCCATAGAGCTGACGTCTACATTTTGCATAATGCACACTAAATTGAGATTTGCAAAGCATACATGTGCAGAATTCAATAATAAGAATATTCTTGTGCCTTAATTATCATGTAACCACAAAACCTCTGCACTTCAACTCTACACCATGTTAGTTGGGATATGCAGCCACGATTTTCTTGAACCCTCTTTGTTGCCACATCGATTTTCTCACTGTCACCATTTCAAATGTGAATCTGAATGTCCTGTGTTGGCCAGGTGATTACAAGGCTGCCATTGCAGAGCACAGGCAAGAGTTGGCGCTCTCCGAGGTCCTCAGCGATGTCATCGGACGGGCCGTCGCCAGTCGGAAGATTGGAGAGTGCTACGCCGAGATGGGCAACTTTACAGCTGCTTTGAGAGTGAGTGGAGGTCTCCGGAATGACACACGTTTTTTTTTTATGCACGTGGGTTAAAGGTGGGGGTTTTTTCCCCTCTTCAGCACCAGCGCAGTCACCTCGATCTCGCTCGCTCCGTCAGCGATCATGCTGAGGAGCAAAGGGCCCTCGCCACTATTGGTCGGACCTACCTGTTCCGCTACGAGTCCGACCAATCGAGAAGCAGTTTAGAGCAGGCAGAAGATGCCTTCAGGAAGAGTCTGGCCATTGTGGATGACTGTCTAGAAGGTCAGAGTGTTTGCTGCTTCAGGGGTTGTAGAAGTTTGGCTGAAATGTTAATGTAGACATGTGTGTGAACGTGCATCCTTTTTTTTCTTTTTTTCATTCGTACAGGAACTGTGTCAGTGCGAGAAATTAGAGAGATGAAGGCTCGCCTCTTCTTAAATCTCGGTTTGATCTGTGATCACCTGGGGGAGCCCAAACGCTGCAGCGAGTTTATCCGACGAAGCGTCTTTATTGCAGAGTAAGGAGGCTTCGACGCTTCCCTGAAGCTGAGAGCGTTTCAGGTCGTCAGCTTTGATTTCTCCCTTCCTTTTCCAAAGGAAGAGCGAGCTGCTGGAAGATCTCTACCGTGCAAACTACAACCTGGGCAACATCTACTTCCGGAACGGTCAGAAGTCCAATGCCGTGCGCTGCCTGGAGCAGGCCAAAGAGTGCGCGAGGAAGATGAAGGACAAGTTTGGCGAGAGCGAGTGCTTCCACTGCATCGGCAAGGTAAGCCCTCATTATCTAGGCCCCCGTGGCGACTTCATTTTTTATTCCTTCGTGGGCCTAAACGTTGTTCATCATCAGGTTCAGCTCTCTCTGGGGGACTTTGTCGCAGCGAGGCGCTCTCTGAAAAAGGCTCTATTGTTGGGTTCCCAGCAGAGCGTGGACAGGCAGTCCGTGACAAAAGCCTTCAAATATGGTGAAAATCCATTTATGTCCTCGCCTATAGTAACGTATTTGGATTCAGTCTACAATCCTCACTGCCTTTCTCAGCGTCTCGGGGCTGCAAATTAGAAGAAGAGTTCGGGGAAGATCAGGGCAAAAGTCTCGGCTCCCATCAGGCTGTGGGGCTGGCGGAGCAGCTCGGGGATCTTTTCTGTAAAGTCGGCTGCTACGGCAAAGCTCTGGAAGCCTACCAGGCTCAGGTAAGTACGTGCGACTAACCCGACTTGTCGCTGCGTCAGAACATAAAATTTCAAAATTTGTCTCGCAGGCCAGGTGTTCAATTCCTGCCCCCCCCGTCCAGACATGTTTGATATCGTAAATGTCAGTCGTCCTGACCCAAAACTAATCATGTTTTTGATCTTTGACAACCCAGATATGATAATCCCACTGCGACAAGCACCCCCACCCCCCCCCCCCCCCACCCCCACACTCAAATCCTGGCATCACTGTTACACCCAGTGTTCGCTACATCCAATTTCATGCGGCCAAATGTCTTTGTGGGCTTTACTCAATGGATTTGATTGTCTGCGCGCTGCAGCTGAGGGGAGCCGAGGCTTTGGGAAAGCCAGCCAGGGAGCTGGCCGTTATTCACGTCTCCTTGGCGGCGACCTACACCGACCTGATGCAGCACGGCAGAGCAGTGGAGCACTACCAACAGGAGCTGGCTCTACGAGAGGGCAGCCCCGCCGAGGTGAGGACGCCCAGCCGGCGCTCGCGCGGTCAATTATCGGCAAGCGTGACCGATGGAGTGAGAGGGGGGGGGGCGGTCCTTCTGTCGCGTCAGGAGTGCAGCACCTGGCTGAACGTGGCGGTGGCTCAGGAGGAGGGCGGCTGTCCCGTTGAGGACGTCGACGGCAGCTACGGCCGAGCCTCCGATTGCGCTCAGGTGTCCGGACGGGCCAGGCTGCAGGTGGGCGTCAGCGCGCGCCGCGGGGGGATTGGTGGAGGCTCTGATCCGACCCCCCCCCCCCCTCTCTCTCTCTCTCTCGTTCTCTCGCAGAAACGAGCGCTGAAGCTCCGGCTGGCCTTCCAGAAACGACGCGGCTCGTGCCTGTCCGGGGAGACGGAGGCCAAGCTGCTGGAGCTGTGCGCCGCCGAGGGCTGGGACCCGAACGGGAGCGACGGCGAGGACGACGAGGAGGAGGTGGACAACAGCGAACCTCTGGACGAAAGCGACGTCGTCCTCTCAGAATCCGGTAAACGGGATCAAACCCCTGTGGCGACTCGCCCTTCATTAAAATCCAATTTTGCTCTCATATTTGCGTTTTTCTCTGTTTTTCTAGATGATGATTTGGAGGGTTATGACAAGATGGTGTCAGGGCGGAGGAAGACCGCGAGGGTGAGTCATTTGTCAGCCCCCGCTCGCAATCACGTCCTTGTTTTTGACCGCGGAGGCCATTTGCGGCCTCTTCTTTCTTTAGTGGAACAAAAGGAATGAGAAGGGCGAGACGTCTCTGCACCGCGCGTGCATCGATGGGAACGTAAAGCAAGTCCAGTATCTGGTGGAGCAGGTGAGCCGGCCGCTGATGTTGCCGCCGTGGAGGCGTAATGCATTCGTCACGTGTTCATTCCAAGGTAATTGCCTTAACGGTGTCTTCGCCAGGGTCACCCTGTGAACCCCAGAGACTACTGCGGCTGGACTCCTCTTCACGAGGCCAGCAACCACGGTCACCATGGTAACCGACTAATTCGCCTCCCTGTTTCGGAAGTTGAGCTCGCGGGATATGAATTAATAAGCCCGGCATCATTTCGTTCCGTCACCTTCCAGGTATTGTTGCTGTCCTGTTGGATCACGGAGCCAACATCAACGATGCCGGCGGTCCCTTGTGCGAGGGGGTGACCCCCCTCCACGATGCCCTTTCTTGTGGAAATTTTAAGGTTGCACAAATCTTAGTGGAGCGCGGCGCTTCTGTCACCCTGCAGAACTCCAAGGTCTGCGCTGCGCGCGACTCTTTTTATTCTGTGAAAATGCGCGGCGTCCACCTGAGGGAGAAACGATGTGTTTGTTTCATTCTCAGGGCTACACCGCCTTAGACACGCTGCATCAGTGGCAGCGGATGTACAGCAGAGAGCTGGACCAGGAGGCCAGGCAGGACTGCGTGACCACAGAGAGGCTGCTGAGGAAGGCTCTGGCGGGGGGAGGTGAGGCCTTTTACAAGGATCAGGGCAGTTTAGCCCCAATTAGCTGTGCCGACTCCAATCTTCCATCTTCCTAACAGCTCCTGGCGCCCCGGCTCCAGCCAAGCCGTTTGACGCGCTGCAGGACAGCCAGCTGTTTGATGCTGAGAACTCCGAGCCGCCGTCGGCCTCCGGAGGGATCGCATCGTCCAGCCAAGGCCGGCCGCGGGATAACCCGGAAGGGGTTTCAGAACCCGCCAGCCCCAGACGGTGGCAGAGCAACGGCTCATCACAGCAGCGCAGACGGAGAGGAACGGAGAGTGCTGTCCTATATGGGGTAAAAAAAACAACAAAAAAACAGATCGAGAAGTTGCCGAGTTCAGTTTTTTTCCCCAATTTGTTCTGTGTTATTTCGCTTTTAAATCATCCGATGACTTTCTTTTGGGTTGCGCTGCCTAAACAAGGTTTGTTTCCGCTGTTTTCATCTCGCAGAAGAGCAGTTCGTCCGATGAGAGTGACTCTGACCGCTCAGTCAGTCCCCTCCGCCCTGTTCGGCCGAGAAGAAGTTTCCCCGCGCCCGGCCAGAAAGAGTTTCCTCCGATCGCCAGCGCCGGCTCCGTCTCCGCCTCGGGTCGGGAAAACGCCAGAGCGCCTCCCGCGACTTCGGTCTTCGCCAGGGAGGAGTACCAGAGCGCCATCCGAGGCCTGGGAAGCGCCAAATCCCGTCTTCAGGGTCTGTCGCAGCCTCAGTTCTCCAGCACGCCTGCCGTGTCATCCAACAGCTCCTCGGCGCTGGTGCCCGCGGAGGAGTACGTGGCTGACGATTGGCTGGAGGATGATTTGGAAGAAATTCAGCCAAAGAAAAAGAGGAGGATACGCTTGGAACTGAATGGGATTAGAGGGGAGGACATGCCGTCATCCTCAGCTGCTAGAGATCAGAACAGGAGTATCAACGCAGACATTGTCTCCAGAGGTAATCAAGGTTTTATTTGTCTCTTATTTTGCCAAACCTCCCACTTATTTTTGTAATTGCTCTTTCCGTACTGCAGGTCCTTCTTCCTCCAGCAGGGGTCTCTCTCTGCGAAAGAACAGCTCTGCGAAGCCTCAGCAAGTTAAAATGACTCAGATAGCAGGGATGGTCAGGCTCGGAAGGCGAGAAGTCAGCAGGTCTCAAAGCCCCACGGTGACAGATGAGGACGACGCCAGACCGAACACACCCCCTCCTCAAGTACACAATCAAGTGAGGGGAAAAACCCACCGTAGTTTCGCTTTTGCGTGCTGTCACGCACTATTGTAAAAAAAAAAAAAGTGGCGTCAACTTGTAACTTTCTGTTTTAATTTGACGTCGATTCACGGCCTTTAAAAAAAAAAAGTGTGTTAAACTGTGCTCAACCTTTTAACCGTGACAGTTGGCTGCAGCAGTTTGATGAACTTGGCTTATCTTTTGCAGACTCTGTTGGCATAAATAAAAGAACACTCCTGGCCTTGGTGCAGTTAGTTAAAATTATAATCTGCAAATATGTCACATTACTCTCCTCAAGTTCGCTGCTCTGTTTTAAAGAGCCCGGTCTTTGGCTTAATCCTTGTTTTTTTTTTTTTGTTTTGTTTTTTTGTCAGCCTCTCGCCATGCCTCTACCAATCAGAGTGAGGGTCAGAGTTCAGGAAGATGTATTCCTCATTCCTGTCCCTCAAAGGTTGGTTCACACCTCCCAATAAATGAAAATGTTTGACAAACCGTATGACGCTGGAGAGGTTTGCGCCTTCCGGTTGTTTTATCTGCGTATTTCCTCAATTTTGGCCACAGTGAGGCTGACTCGTGCACGGTGTCATGGCTGTGCGAGCAGGCGTCTCAGCGTTACTACCAGAAGTGCGGCCTCCTGCCTCGGCTGTCCCTGCAGAAGGAAGGCGCTCTGCTCTCCCGCAAGACCTTCTGCTCACCGTCCTGCACACCAACGAAGAGGTGAGGACGGCGTTTCCGCACCTGCGGCGTCCACCCTTTTCACCAGGTCGGAATTGCAGCGAGGTTTTCTTGTTTTTTTTGTTTTTTTCTTTAAGGTTCTGGCTGAGGTTTGTTCCTGGGATCTTCCTCCTCTCCCCGAGCGCTACAAGAAAGCCTGTCAGAGTCTGGCGGTTGGTGAGTGCGAAGTTCACGCAGAACTCCCAACAGGCACGTTTTGAGAGCTCATCCTGGGATACGCCTCTCTACCCCCCCCCCACCCACCCACCCACCCACCCACCCCACAGATGAGAACAAGCGTGTGACCCGGCTGTGCGAGGTCCAGGACAGGAGCTCCTCTGTGCTGGTGTGCGGGCTGAGCTTGGGCCCCTCCTCCCTGGGTCCGCTCCTCCGCGCCCTGAAACTTCAGTCCAGCCTCACCGCGCTGCGTCTTTCGGGCAACCGGCTCAACGACGATCTCCTGCCCGAGCTGGTGGGAGCGACCGCCACCATGCCCCGCCTGCAGGTGCTGGACATTTCGGCCTGCCGCGTCACAGCTGAAGGTCTGGAGAAGGCCGTCAACGCTTTAAAGGGACAGAGCCAGTCGGCGTTTCCGGTACAGCACTCGGCTTACGAACTGTTATTTATTTATTTATTTATTTACTTCCCCCCCCAAACTGTAGTCTTGCGAAATCTCACACTCCTCTTCCCCTCCCAGTGTCTGGAGGAGCTCGACCTCAGCATGAACCCGCTGGGCGACGGGGCGTCGGAGGCCCTGTCCTGTCTGCTGGCGGGCTGCCCGGTGCTGGCGAGGCTGTCGCTGCAGGCGTGTCACCTGACTGCTCGCTTCCTGCAGCAGCATCGTCTGCTGCTCGCCAGCGCTCTGGCAGGTAACCCCTCTGTTCCCCGGGGGGGGGTGTGGGGGTGGGGGGCTCGTCTGTACGAAGCGTTCGCATTCGCGTCGGGGGATCAGCATCACTCGTTTGACCTTCCAGGAGGGGGTCACCTCAGGTCGGTGTGTTTGTCCCGTAACGCGCTGGGCGCCACCGGCTTCGAGCTGGTGTTGAAGACCCTGCCTCTCCGCTCCCTCACGCACCTCGAGCTGTCGGGCGTCCGCCAGAGCGCCGTGGACTTCCTGCCACTGCAGCACCTCGTCTCAACGCTGTCGCAGGTTTTCCGATTCGCTTTGGAACCGCGCCGCGCCGCTGCGCCGCGTTCGTTTTGAGCTTTGGCCCCTTTGAGCAGCGCAGAAGAGACTGAGGGTCTTTCTCCCGACAGGAGGCGTGCTCGCTGACCCACCTGAGCCTGGCAGCCAACGGTCTGACAGATGCCAACGTCGCCACCTTGGCCAGGTGTGTGTGTGTGAGTGTGTGAGAGTGTGTGAGAGTGTGTGAGAGTGTGTGAGAGTGT
Source organism: Lagocephalus sceleratus (assembly GCA_911728415.1). Taxonomy (NCBI): domain Eukaryota; kingdom Metazoa; phylum Chordata; class Actinopteri; order Tetraodontiformes; family Tetraodontidae; genus Lagocephalus; species Lagocephalus sceleratus. The sequence continues at coordinate 6,398,643 of CAJVRN010000036.1, read as the reverse complement.
GTGAGAGTGTGTGAGAGTGTGTGAAAGTGTGTGAAAGTGTGTGAAAGTGTGTGAAAGTGTGTGAAAGTGTGTGAGAGGGTGTGAGAGGGTGTGAGAGGGTGTGAGAGCGTGTGAGAGTCTGTCTGTCTGACTGACTGACTGACTGACTGACTGACTGACTGACTGACTGACTGACTGGTTTTGGTACATACTGGGAACTCTGGGTGTAATCCAGTCCATTTTCTTTAGGTGCCTGCCTTCATGTCCAGCTCTGGTGAGCTTGAACATATCGGGAAATCCTCACGTGACATCAGCAGGACTTCAGAACATTCTAACACACCTCAAAGAAGCATCGCGACCTTTGACCCTGCTAAACCTTGAAGGTACATACACACTCGTAGAGGGCAGGTAGCTCTCACCGCTGAAGTGCGACGGGGATTCAGACACCCTGTGCCACGGAAGACGCAAGTCGGAGCGCTGACGATCTGTTTGTGTCACAGGGTGTCAGGTGTCCGGCCCCTGGGACGCTGCAGCTCTGGATGGTTTATCAGATCTGGTCCAGGACCTGCGCCTTTGCTCTCAGGCGCTCAACAAACTGGACCGGCAGGCGTTAACCCAGAGCTGGACCGGCAGCGCCCGTAACATCGTTGATCGGAACGGCAAGTGGCTGTTGTCTGCCGCAGCGTCCTCCTAAGGGGGGGGGGGGATATAAATATTGTGTGTGAGTAGGCTACCTGTCCTTTATCTGTAAACCCTCGCTTATTTATGTGTTTGCATCATGTGCAGTAATTTTCTTTGATTCACTCCATTAAAAAAATGATTAAAGTGACCCGAGGCCTGATTTTTTTTTAATTTTTTTTTGTTGTTCTTTTTAAAAAAATGGCTGTTTCTGGTTACATCAAAATAATAGCTAATATCATACTATATTATTTATTTCATGTGAGCCAGTTTGGCTCAGAATCCATCTTCTGCTTCCTCTGAGCAAGCGCCCTGTTGGTAACAGCACCACGGGTGGTTGTTATTGATCCAGGTTGGCAAAGGCCAGTCAGAATCGAGAGAAAAACAACCCATCAGATGGCAGAAGAGAAGAAAAGTGGATGTTATGAGACATGGGTTCAATGGTTGGAAGACATGAAAAGAAAAAAAGAAAGATGAGAACATGAGGAAGAAGTTGGAGAAATGATCAGCTGGAGAAACTGAACACTGGCCCGAAGGACTCTTGGAAAACATTTGATAGGGGGGGGGGACAAAAAATCCTGATTTTGAGATGGATTCCCAGAGATGTCTGAAACTACTGATGGGTCCTCATGACTCATTTCCCTCCACTACTCATGTTTCTCCCTTAAACCAACTCTCCCCTCTTCCTGTCTTCCCAAGCAGATCATGATTTTTAACTGTCCAACTCGTTGGACATTGTCTTTTACGCCCTGTGTCCATTGCAACGCCGGGGAAACGGCGCCACCGTGTGGATGATCCTTAAAGGATACATTCACGGTCAGGTCTCGAAAGTTCTTGGAACTTTGCATTGACCGTCAGAGGCCTTTTGGCAAGAAGGTTGAATTTGATTTTCTCAAACTAGACTTTTTTTCTACTTCTCTGCTGCAAGTGTATCAGCAGGAGCCATTTTAACCTTCTTGTGGTAATGCGCATCCTTCCTCATTCGGGGTTTGCTTTATACTGTCTAATGTGATGAGTGTGTTTTCATCACCAACAAGTATTTCCTAAAATTATTTGACTATTGTTTGGAAAAAGGAAATATTTCCCAAGTGAGAAAAGAACCAGCTCCAGTGGATAAACTCCACATTCAAACACCCAGTGCTCATGATCATTTATTGACTGCACAGATCGAATCACAAACAAGCAAAGAAACTTTTTTTTTTGTTAAAACTGGGGCATTTTTTTTTTTTTGACTTTTTTTTTTCGGACATTTTTTTTTTTTCATGAACATCATTTCCCTGTGTGTGCTCCTCAAGCATACTCGTTCATTTCCATCTGTGACACAAAATCACTTTGGAAGAGCTCCTCCAGCTGCTTTTTCCTAAAGAGAACAGGAGAGAGATGAATGTGAAGAATATGTGACGAGAGTAGAGCACGTGTCTGACACCAAAAGTCAAACATATGTATATGTGCCTGCTCATCTCTGAGATGACCATATTGAGGATATCCACTGTGAGGACAGTAAAGCTTGCTGGAGACCCTCCTCGGTATTTACGGGGACTTGCTCCATCATCATGAACCAAGCGTGGTGAACTCACTTGCAGGCCCTGGCGTTGACGCAGATGGTCCTCACGTCATCGGTGGTGGTGAGTTCTTCGATCAACATCCCCAGGTGACTCTTCACAAATTTGCGGCACAAACTCTTCAACAGACCTATCTCGTTACAGACGGACAGCAGTTTTGATTTTATGACCTGGAAAAGCCAAAAAAAAAAAAGTCACGCCGCTGCTCCTTCCATCAGGCCTCTTATCGCTCCTTTGGTGCGGCATACTTTACCTCTGTGGTGGAGTAATTTCCAATCATGGTCTTCACCTTATTCATAGCCCACTTGCACGCCCAGCACACGCCTGGAATCTACAGGCAATGTGATACAAACAAAAGAAAAACTTTATAACAGTGGATCTGAGCACCCCCTGCAACCTTGTGTACGCACCTCCACGGTAGATTTTGACTCACATGGGTCCTCAAAGTGAAATGTTTATTTGAAACCAATAACCACAAGTCAGGAGAATCACATACCCTGCCAGCTTCCACGGAGAGGTCCACCCGCTCGTCATCGCCGTCATCAATGCGGACCTTTATGTCTCTGGCCTGGACAGTCCAAACTGAAGAGGCAAACCGTCAAAAGCCACTTCAGTATAGATTGAAATGAGAAGGTTAGAGTCACTCTGCAGCCTACCAGAACACGTCACCAGGATGCACAGAAGCAGGATCGAGGTCGTCGCCATTGCTGGTGGGGGTCTGAGTGAGTTTTAGATGACAGAGGCAGCTTTTATCTGCAGCAGAAATGAAGAGGAAGATCAGAGACAGATGGAAAACCAGACCACAACCACTTTGACCACAGTATAGTGGGCTGTATTCACACACCCACCCTACTCACATGTTTCTGTGATAGAAAACCAAGTGCCCCCACGATGACGCTTAAACTCCAGTTACGGTTTGTCCTGCTTGCTGAGACATTTCTTGAAACCTTCCACCCATTTAATCAAAATGAAACACAAAACTCAGTTCTCAAACTCTATTCACAAAACTCCGTCTCCTCCTGAAAAAAAAAAAAAAAAAAAAAACTTTTGTCCGGTCTTGAAATTAAACGGTTTTCTGATCACACACAAGCCACTCAAAACCTCAACATTCAACACACCAGAACATAGAAAATAATTCAAGCACAAAACTGACACGGCAGAATGATGGAAATATAATTTATTTCTCTCCTAACAACACATTCTCCATGTTACTGTAAGAGCATGAATATGGATTTTTTTTAAGTGCGCAACAGTGAAAAACATAAAATATTACCATTAAAAACACGGGGGAAAGCTGATAAAGGGAAGAAAATAAATTCCACCAGGGATAACGTGAGTGACGAGGTCTTTGCCGAGCTGGAATTCATCATCACCACAGGTGATCTTCATGAGAAGAACCGGCATGAAGGTGGAATCAGTCCCAGAATGACTGTGGGGTCAGGCCTCCCCCATGGCCTGTGAACGAGGGCCCCCCCGGTCCTGGGGATCGAGATGGTTGGATTCCGCCTCCACGTTGAGAAGAACTCCCCGACTGGGTTCAGAAACGGAGCGTATGGTGGATGGTATGACAGAGCAAACCGAGAAAGCTGATGGAACCAGCTCTGGACCTACTCTTCCTCATCAAACTCGTTAACGCTTCAGTTGAAGACAGGTGGACTCCTCTGGTGCCTTTTTGTAGTGCTACAACCTGATTGGTGGGTCTACAATTACGCTGTCAGGTGTTTGTGCGCCTGATGGTTGGGTTTAACCAATTGGCTAATGGCTGTGGTGGTTTGAGAGTCAGTGGTTTGGAATTTGCATGGAAGTGATGTCATGATCCATGTCTGTGTCTACTGTGTTTAGTGTTTTGCAACCCACTGTGTGCGTTGGCCTGCAGAAGGTGTGGAGCTGACATTGTGCTTACAGCGGCGCTAATCTTGTGTCTTGCTCCTTGAGTGTAAGATTTTGATAATTGTGAAATACTTTTGATTTCAGTGTTATCCAATCAAAAAAGAAAAAAAACCCTGTAAACTAATAAACCAGCACTCCGGACAAGTGCTCATGATCATTTATTAATCGACTGCAGAGATTGAAATGCAAGCAAGGGCTTAAAAATTGCCTTTAAAGAAAAAAAAAATACCGGGTCTTTATTCCCATGTGTGCTCCTCAAGCATACTCGTTCATTTCCATCTGTGACACAAAATCACTTTGGAAGAGCTCCTCCAGCGGCGTTTTCCTAAAGAGAACAGGAGAGAGATGAATGTGAAGAAGATGTGACGAGAGTAGAGCACGTGTCTGATACCAAAAGTCAAACATATGTATATGTGCCTGCTCATCTCTGAGATGACCATATTGAGGATATCCACTGTGAGGACAGTAAAGCTTGCTGGAGACCCTCCTCGGTATTTACGGGGACTTGCTCCATCATCATGAACCAAGCGTGGTGAACTCACTTGCAGGCCCTGGCCTTGACGCAGATGGTCCTCACGTCATCGGTGGTGGTGAGTTCTTCGATCAACATCCCCAGGTGACTCTTCACAAATTTGCGGCACAAACTCTTCAACAGACCTATCTTGTTACAGACGGACAGCAGTTTTGATTTTATGACCTGGAAAAGCCAAAAAAAAAAAGTCACACCACTGCTCCTTCCATCAGGCCTCTTATCGCTCCTTTGGTGCGGCATACTTTACCTCTGTGGTGGAGGAATTTCCAATCATGGTCTTCACCTTATTCATAGCCCACTTGCACGCCCAGCACACGCCTGGAATCTACAGGCAATGTGATACAAACAAAAGAAAAACTTTATAACAGTGGATCTGAGCACCCCCTGCAACCTTGTGTACGCACCTCCACGGTAGATTTTGACTCACATGGGTCCTCAAAGTGAAATGTTTATTTGAAACCAATAACCACAAGTCAGGAGAATCACATACCCTGCCAGCTTCCACGGAGAGGTCCACCCGCTCGTCATCGCCGTCATCAATGCGGACCTTTATGTCTCTGGCCTGGACAGTCCAAACTGAAGAGGCAAACCGTCAAAAGCCACTTCAGTATAGATTGAAATGAGAAGGTTAGAGTCACTCTGCAGCCTACCAGAACACGTCACCAGGATGCACAGAAGCAGGATCGAGGAGGTCGCCATTGCCGGTGGGGGTCCGAGTGAGTTTGGGATAGGCGAGGCAGCTTTTATGTGAGAAGCAAAGAGGAAGATCAGAGACGAATGGAAATTCAGACCACAACCACCGTGGCTGCAGTGCCAAAACACTCTTAGTCCACTGCTTTCACACAACTAACTGCTTAAACGACCCACGTGTTCCAGCGGAGGGAAGCACAGAGCACATGAGTTTGTCACACGCAGAGAGAACGCTGTCACAATTAAATGAAGCTAGACTCAAAATGACTTCCTTTTCGCACTTTCCGCGGCTTTTTTTTTTTTTTTTTTCGGACGCCGAACCCTGCAGATCGCAGGAAAAGTCATCGATACCAGTCATCGATTGGGAAGGCCTCACCCCCCCCCACAAAAAAACACCGGCCGAGGTCCAGCTCACGCCGCCCTCCCTTTCAGAGGAAGGAGGAAAGCCAGTGTCAATGTCAAACAAAGGGGTGGCTTCAGCAGAAGTCTTTGTGGCAGTTTCTCACCTCCTCTGGGTCTGAGTGGAAGCTCAGCAACACCTGAATGCACCACAAAACACTTCTCAGAAAAGATGCACGTGGAATGCACATCAGCAGAGCTGACTGATAACAGAAAAAGATCACTGTTGTTAGTTCATTTGTTGTCTAAGGCAGGCATCAAATGGCAGAGAGGTTTATGTGTGGGTACAAGACTGATATTTATTACCAATATTTAAGGGAGTCTTTTTAAATGTTTTAAAAATTTGCTGAAGTGCCTAACATAAACTGGCAATTAATTCCACATCTCTAATATATACCACAAATTTAGTCCTTTGCTGGTGTATATAGCAGTCTCCTCTAATTAATGCTTGAGTATTTAATTTTTAAATAACTTATAAAGTTATTTAAGAGGATTCCTTTCTCGCGCTTTCTCGCGCCAGCTCGGAATGTTCTTCATCAGCTCTTCACACTGGCAGAGATCTTCTGCTCTTTGTTCATGCCTGTCAACTCAGCAGTTTCTCCGAAGTCATACTTGGCCTGCAAATTTACCAAAGTATATTCCCTCTCAGACATTTAACTCTTGAAACTCTTAGCGGACCACAGGAGGCTCGTCCACAGATGGATCAACGCCGTGTAAATGTCACGTACAACATGTTGACTTGACATAACTGTCAAAAAGGCATCTGTGTTGAGGCTGAGTGTTTATGATATTCTGTCAACACTCAAGCTATTACTGATACCAATCTAACGCGTCATCACGAGTGTTTATACTCACAACTTTTGCACACCTCCACTACATTGCTGAATCAAATGTGACATTTTATGGAGGAAATTTCCCATAAATTTCAGATTAACCCAGACCTGACCTTTGATTTTAAATTGTATATTGTTTAACTGCTGCATAGACGTACTGTAAAGTGTCCTAGGGTGTCTTGAAAGGCGCTTTGAAATAAAATGTATTCTTAACAACAGGCTTCTTAACAACAAAAAAAAGAAAAGGAAATAGGAAAGTATGTCTTAGTTTTGTGTCGTTTGTCGAACACAGACCTACCACAACTGCAAATCCACCATTTCCTTCCTCTGTCACACCTCCCAACTCTCTCACACTCTTGCACGCACAAAAGTCCCATCTAATCAACTAAGCAATCTTGGGTATCAAATGGTTTGTAGACAAGGTTTCTACAGCAATAGACCTCTGAAAAATAAATACATTGTTCCTTTAGTTTGGAGCAGTTTAGAGGGAACTGTTTCTGAATTTTTGAGGAAAACTAAATGCGTGACTGTTTGGAAAATGACGTTTCACTATGTGGTGGTGTGGTGGTTCGCAGTGTCACCTCACAGCAAGAAGGCCTCAGGTTGGGATGGAGGCCGGGGTCTTTCTATGTGGACTCTTCATGTTCTCCCCGTACCTGCGTGGGTTCTCTCCAGGTACTCCGGCTCCCTCCCACAGTCCAAAGACATGCATAACTGTGGATTAGGTGAATTGGAGAGTAAATTGCCCATCGGTGTGAATGTAAAGTGTGAACGGTTGTTTGTCTGTTTGTGTCAACCCTGCAACTCCGCCTTCACCCCAATGGCAGCTGGGATAGGCTCCAGTCCCCCCATGAACCCTCTGTGGAGGACTAAGCAGTTATATATATATGGATGGATGGAGAAGGAACAAGAAGAGACTTCACCATAGAGGTCATTAAAGGTCACAAGGCCATTATTTGAGAATCACTGTTACTGCCAGCAGGCGGCGCCAGAGCGGCGCGTCTGAAAGGGACTTCCTGTTGTCCCGGTGATGACTATCATTAAAGGCACACAGGAAAGCGGGCAGACACATAAATAGCAAAGTGTTTGCGATTGTCTCAACTTCCATAGATAGTCTGCCCCTCCGGCGACGATTTTAATGACGCAGCTGTTCAGAAGAAGCCGCTGAAACCGCAAATTTGCAGAGAAACATCCTCTCTGCTGATGAACTGGGGGTCTTTCCACTAAACCACTCTACAAATAGATTTGATGCATTTATTGTAAATGTATGTTTTGTTTTCTTTTTTTTTTTTACGAAGAATATATCATAAAACTTTACAGAAAAGGCCAATTTTGTGATAAAGAAGAAACTTTAATTTTTGCATGTACAGTATGTACAATGAAGAATTCCTGGACATTCACCTGGGTTTAAATGCAGAAGTTCCTTTACGTTATACATCACATCTACCATGACGCAACACCTGGCCATCGACGCATATCACGTTCACAGTAAAGGCAACATGCAAACGTATCACATCCAGACGCCACGGTGCATTCACGGTCCCAGCATATGGCACGAGCCCCTGTCATTCCATCATCCGTGTCCTCAGTATGTGCCACATTCACGGGTTTTATAGGAGCAAAGCCATGAAAACTAGATTGCGTAATGAATTAACAACATATTTGAAGCCTTAAAAGAAAACAGACTCTGTATCTTGGAGTCAATGGTCCATTCTAGAATCATCATTTTACACCTGATGTACTCTGTTTGCTCCTCTACTGACTGCAACTATAGAAGCAGATGATTTTTGACAGATTTTAAAGGTTTTTCGTATTGTTATTCACGAATACTGCAGATCACTGAGTAGTATTGCTGAGAGCAAGAAAACTAAGGAAGGAAATGGCAACATATGTGGAGTAACTGAAACATATTAACTGTTATAAGAGTGAGATTCATTTTCTTTGGCTTGAAATGTAGTTTTGCCTTTAAAAAATATTAAAAAGCTGAAAGCAGAGAAAATTAGGAGACACTACAACATCAGACACTACGACTGAGATCGAATCCAGCAGAGCAAAGATCCAATCTTCAACACCTCGGCACTTCCAAATGTGGCAAACTCCTTCCCCAAACGATTGAGCTCAATTCCCAGATTCAGAATCGCCATTGCTTCTCTCTTTCTTCTTTTTTTTTTTTTTTCAGATGATCTCCAGGACGTCACACGGCACGAAACCGCTCTTCTTTCCGCTCGCCACTCTGATGAAGCCGCCCCGTTCGCACTCGCTGCTCACACAAATCTGAAGGAGGAGAAATGCGAGTCAGCGACACATTTAACTCACAAATAAATGCACACCGACTGCACAATAATTCACGTTAACAATAACGTAATTAATGCCAATATGATCACAGCTCATTTGTTTCAGCGCTCTTCCTCTGGGAAATACAGAGAAACATGGAGAAATGATGTTTCCCGCTGGGTTTTCTCTCCACTGGGAGTTCCTTGTTTTAAGCCTAAAGTGAATCTCCACATGGCCTGAAAGGCATTGTGGGTATCAGAGCCTCAGCCGCACATGCAGAAATACTAATTTAACAGTAGATCTTGGGGTGGGAGGGCTGAAGGCCTGAATGTCTTTATTGTGCTTTTAGATGTGCTGAATGGATACAGTTTTTGACCTCTGATTAGGAGCTACACGCCGCATGATTCACGTTAACTGATACTTGTCTCGTCTGCCTGAGCACATCGGACAATCTCCAAATCGCATTTTACAGTACCTGTCCCTCCTTCAGAGTGATCTGGCCTTGCTCCTTACAGCCGATGAACGTCCTGTTGCACCTGAACACTCTATCGCCAGCAAGCACCAGATGTGCAAAGGCTGCTGGGAAGAAACCAATCCTGTCTTCAATTACCCCCTGGGAAAAAAAACAACATAACATGAGCTCATGTGTTGATCTCCTTCAAACAGACTTAATTGTTTGGGGGATTTCTTTTTTTTTTTTTTGAGCTGGGGTGAAGGTAAAATCTGAGAGCCGGGACACCTTATTTGGTTTGCACCCACCTTCCACCAGTCATCGTTGGAGTCGTCAGCCAATAGGATTCTGTCTCCAGCCCTGAAACATCCAGGAAAACAAAACCCTTGTGGTTAAACCAGTTGCTCAGAAATATGCACTATGTAAATTCTACCAATTGAAGAAAGATCTAAGTCTGTTGTGTGTGTGTGTGTGTGTGTGTGTGTGCTTTTAATGGCTATACCGTAATCCTGCCCATAATCCAAAACGCCGTTTGTGGTGATTCTTGATGATCCAGGAAATGCATGAATCATTCTATCCTGTTGCCACATGTGCCGTAATTACAAGCGCCTGTTTTGAGCCAAAGGCTGCTTTAGAGAAACAGTTGGTTTTGGCTGAATTCTTCCACATTTAAACAAACGCAACGCCACGATGTAGCAGCAGCTCCCAAATGCAATCCTGAAGCACATCTATCGATAAAATCCGTCGTAACTGTTTCAGTGATGTTCGGAAAAGGTTTGGCCAACCATCAACCACGTCGGTGTGTAATGGACCGGAAGGGTCAGGAACAACTAGGCAAAAACTGTTGGATAGCTGACTAAATTTGTGTGTGTGTGTGTGTGTGTGTGTGTGTGTGTGTGTGTTGTCTGGTTGTCCTTGTATTTGCTACATATGGTCCTCACAACTTGAAAGGATTGTTTGAGGGTTAATCTTGAAGGTTTTAAGGTTGAGTTCAGATTTGGGTTTAGCTTAGGGTCAGGGGGTTAGGGTTAAGGTGGGGAGCTGGGTAATGGATTATGTCTGTGAAAGTCTCCACAAAGATAGAAATGTGTGTGTGTGTGTGTTTGTGTGTGTGTGTGTGTGAGAAAAAGAGATAGAGAAAGAGCGTCTTCATGTCCTTAAATCCTAGCAGGATTTCTCTTAGAACCAGGAACAAATAGGTACTTAAATTGAAGGACTGCTCATGATAAATCTGCTCTTTCCCAGGAGCACACGTCTAAGTATGGTGCAAATGATGTCCCATCAATCACGCTCTAAGCACAGAATGAAAACCCAGTTTCAAATTGCACACAACCACAAGGACAGAGGTACAAGTGTCTACTGTATTTTCCAATATAAATGTATGGGGCTTGGCCTACAAATGGGTACAATTGTTTTATGACACAGTAAACATGACACTGTAAAATGAGTTAACATCGACTGAGCAATTCGATAAATATATACACACTGATTGATGACCGGTGAATGAGTCATTCATGGATGCTTCAGTAGGACTCATGATTATAATTACCGCCGCCACAAAGGTTATGTGACAGAGTTGATGTTTGTCTGTCATCAAAATAACGCCAAAACTGATTTCAATTAAATCCTAAGGAACTGTTGGTAATGGTACAAGGAAGAGACCATTACATTTGGATGATGTTCCGGATTTCATATTTGGATCCAGGGTCCCTCAGAAATAAGATCAAAGAGCAAATATGATGATCAAAGGAGGTCAAGGAAATGAGCTCTGGGGGGGGGGGGTCCTGCCCTCTCTGAGTACCTTTCTAGTTTTATAAATGTCACCTGCACAGGCTGTCGGTTTTTACGGTGGCGCTCATATCAAAACGCTCGCTTGTAGCAGATGGCGGCGTATTTACGGTTGGATATTCAACGAGGTGTGTGCGTTAGTCCCGGCACAGTGCTGTTTCCTCTGCTGTCAATATTAATGAGCTTTTCCTAGGACGTTTGTTAATTACCATGTCCCTGATTTTCCTTTTTTTTTATCACGGACAGTGGCTTCAGTCGCCATGTTAGATGTCAAGTACTCAGATGAGGAAAAAAAAAACTAATTAACATCCTTGTTTTAGGTCGTGGTCTCATTGGAAGTCAGTCAGTCAGCAGAACTGGAAGGAGTGTAGTTGTGTGTGTGTGTGTGTGTGTGTGTGCGTGTGTATGTGTGTGTGCATGTCACTAACCTCATCTCCAGATCATGGCTTTCTTGTGCGGAGAAGCTGTGCAAGGCCACATAGGTGTTGAGCTTGAACATATCCTTGTCCAGCTGGTTGTGCTTCAACTAGAAAGCAAGACACGCAGCAAAGTAAAGCACCCATTCCAGGAGAAAACGCAGCACAGGCGGTATTTTTCAAACGCCATTTTTGTCACAGTGGTGTCTGGGAGTGTTGTTTTGGCAGTTGCGGGAACAGGAGAAGGTTGTTTCCAGAGAAATGACAGACCGAGGATGCTTCATTTGCTCTGCAGTCTGTTCCTTTTCAGGGCGAGCGTGTGGGGGAAAAAAAAAAAGGATCCAGATTTTGGGTGTGAAAGGGAAATAAGTTGTAAAAGTGTTTGCAGAATTAAAAGGGACATGTGGCACCACCCGCATAGCACTTGCTCAGGAAGCTGATGGCTGTTTCGCCTGTGTCTGAATGTGTCTCCTGTTTTCCTGAAACTGCAACAACTGGAAGCTATTTTTGAATTTAGAAATGCAACATAAAAACATGAGCCCTCCAGAAACTTTCCAATCCAGTCCAGTCTAATCCCATTCTGTCTAATACAGCCACATCCAGTTTAATAGTCCAGTCCAACCTGGTCTACTCAGGCTCAGTTAAATGAAATCAGTTCCAATATAGTACAGTATATTCCAGTATATTAGTCCAGTCCAAGTATCCAATCCCATCATCCCTCATCACAGACCACAGTTAAAACTAACCAAAGGGTAGTACATTTTAAAATATATATCAGGTCAGTATCATACAAATGTATATTACATCAATTTCATTGTGAAATAAAACAATATTACCAAAAGAGTAAAGTGTCACGTCTCACCTAAAATGAGCTTTAAGATGTAACGTAAGAACAGACCTATGAATGAGGGAATCTGCGTCTTTAACTCATGAATATAAGACGGCAGTAGTCCATTAAGGGCTTTAAAAAGCAAATTATCAAACTCCAGATCATTTGTAATAACAAGGAGGAGCTGGTGAAAGGAGGAAAGAGCAGATGAAGGGTGTTTGTGCCTCCAGAGCACTACGGGAGAGATGAGCTGGCTGATAGATGCGTTGGGTTAAGAGCATCGGTTGCCTCAGGTCGGAAACAACAACATAAACCTTGTGCAATCCATTACGGCTAACTAAGGGCTGATTGCTGGCCTTGAGAGGTTCTTGAAGCTGTGGGAGTGGGAAATGCTTGATAGGAGTTCAAGGCAAAATCAAGCAAACAGCCTCCCGCGCTAACTGCCGTATTGGACAGAGACAGCGTTTGAAGGGAAATGGAAGTACGCCACACTTGCCGTCACTTAGGGTGGAGAAAAAGTCAATAAAACAACTTGTCCTCGCGTCTCCTAATTACTGGGCAGCTTTAGACTACGCCACCTCTCCCAGAGGCCCACTCTGCATTTGGAGAAAGAGCCTTCGCCGCGGCTGCTCCCTCCCCTCTGTGGCTCTGAGCTTTCTCGTCCCTCCTCAAACCCAGCTCTGGATTGTGGGGGGGGTAGGTCGAAGGCCCCGGCCTAAGACGCGGAAAAAACCCGAAGCTGAAACGCGACATCCAACCAACGGGACGTCGCAGGCACGCGCCGGCCCCTTTTTACGCGCTCGATCGATTTCGGGCGGTTTAACGGGAAACTGCGCCGACAGATGGGGATTTGTACGCGGCCGCCCGTGTTCCCATTTCAGCATATGAGCCTCGCGTCTTGAATTGGAGGAGCTCTGTCTCTGGCGGAGGAGGAGTTTCCCTCCGCTCATTAGCCCGCAGAGCCTCCATCTGTCCGTCCACCGGTCGAAGATAATGGACCTGTTGGGCCGACGGACAAACGGCCCGCTGCCGGCTGTGCTCCGTCCAGCCCGATAACAGCAACCCGTGGACGACCGGACCACTGGGCTGTTCTGGGACAGCGTGTGTTTGTGTGCGTTTGTTTGGCCCGGGTGGTTGTTTTTTTTTTTTTTTTTGTATGTTTCAATGTCTGTGTCTTTTTCCACTGTTGACAACTGAGATAAACAGGCTAATCTAAACAGCATGTAGACCATAGAAAATACATGAACATCCATGCTGGGGACACCTTTCCCACCATCCCACTGTGGGAATGGGATAAAAGCAATTGCGAAATCAGCACATGAAGTATTCACCAGTGCTCATTAGGGGATGGAATGATCTTCAGGTAGGTTCAGCGTTGCAGATTTTTTTTTTTCTTTTTCCTTTTCATCTCGTCTCTTCGTCATCTCCACGGCAGAGGAGAGAAACAGAGCTCGGAGCTGCACGTTTGCACACTGTTGTCAGCTCGGGGTCTGATTTGTTAGTCCAGGAAGAAAAGATTTCCATCAGAGTCCTGGGAAACACAAGAGCGTTGACGTCGGGATGGGGGGGGGGCTACATGGATGCAGGACAGACCCAGTTCCTGGAGTAACTACGCAGATATTTCAGCCGGCACAACCAGCAACAAGCGTTGCTGTCAAAGCATTCCAATGAGAAAGCCTCAAAGTTGACTACTGCAGCTGCTGATTTGCAGATTTGCAGAGGAGACAGACGGAGCTTTGACTTGTTGAAAAAAGAAATGAGCAGCAGATTGCATTTGAAAAATGCAGCTGATGTGGCACATGATGGTTTTTACTTTGAGGAATCCTCAAAGGTGAATCAGAGACTATATTTATCTTAACCCCCTCCCCCATCTTTGTAATCGTCAAACCCAGCATATAATCAACAATAAATATATGAATACAATCAAAATGAGAGAGCAGGCTAGAAATGGATTCCCACACACAGTTTTCAACACAAGATGAACCACTGAGCACATTTCTCACCTGAAAATTGTCTGCTTGTGTGTCAGGCTGGTCGAAATCCCCTGTTCCGTTCTCTATGACTGCAAACACTGAAGAAAAAAAGATTATCAATTGGCATAATAACACACACAAGCATCACACAGTGTATTCAGATTCCGAGAACTTCGTTTGAATCTTAGTGCGAATCACAGAGATGACAGTAAACGCACCATACAATAAAAAGCAACTGAAAAAAGAAACTTCTCTATGTTGTCTTATACTTTTTAGTAGTAGTAGAAACAATTATCTCTGTTTCACTATCGGGACCTCAGATACTCACCATCATCACTATGTTTCCGTGACAGCTCTTGTCGGCTGCTGTGAGCCACAACTTCCTCTGGAACTTTGTCCAAGTCGCTGCTCTGCAGAGATTACACAGACCACATAAAACCGGTCAGGTGGATTTAGGTAAAATGAACATGGATAAACAACTCATAATAACTCCGAGAGACATTTTCCGAGTCCGGTTGTCCGCAAACAAATCCGGGCCGCACTTTAAAATGATTACATTTGCCGCTTTTCGCACATGAACCTGCTGTTGGGAAGAAATAAAATCAAAGTGGAGCAACGTGATGTTTCTGGGCCTCCATTTGGAAAATATTATAAGGTCCCCTAATGAGATCACTTTGTCTCTGGGCTGAGCCTCTGAAAAACACACACACGCACCCACACACACCCACACACACACAGAGGACATCTGCACATGACAGTACAAGATGGTCATTGCCCAACTGCTCTCAGATGTCAGGGACAAACCCAGATTGCACATACAGCTTACATTCGCAGCGATAAGCTAAGAAAGACAGATTTCTTGTTGATTATACACAGAGAGGGAAATGAGGACGGGGTTGGGGTGGGGGTGGGCGGTGGTGGTGGGGGTTTGTAGCTGTACAATCAGCCCAGACCATCTTCAGAGCTGTAACATGAGTGTTTGCACTGACACTTCCTTTTCATCACAGCCCTGGACCAGACTGCCTTTATTGGTAGTGTTTACAGACCAGCGGTGGCCCTATCTCATTAGACCATCAGCTGCACAAGGTCTGTTGCAGACAGAGGACAAAATGAGGACAATTCTGCACCGGGATGGTGAGCAAGACACTGAGCCTTGATGTAGCAAAAGTGAAAGTTTCTCTATCTGGAATGAACTGGGTTTAGGCAGCAAAAACAAAGTGCCCCCCCGCCTTAACAGTTAAGTCTTTCTTACTGAATTTCTCTGCGGAGACTCGGAGCCGCTGGCCCTCTTGGCTTTCTGTGCCAGTGACGTCCCAAACCTCAGGGCCTCGTACACGGGGTCCACTTTATTGCCGCATGCTTCGGCAGAAGAGCGGAGACATGATTACAGCTTACGGTGAACACACGCTGGGATCTGAGGAGTAGAGCGCGCTGAAACAAAATGCGGCTATTACCGATCGGCATGACTTCTTTGATGCAGCCGTATTGTTCCTGGATCAGTAACGGGGAGCTGTAGTATCGCCGAAAGCCTTTTGGCTGAGGAGAGACCAAGAGGAGAAAAACAAAGTGAGGCAATAGTTGCTGGAGAACTGTCAACAGTGCTTGAGACAACAGACTGAGATGGAAACGCTGGAACGTAACCACTCAGCTGCTCAAGGAGTTTTTGAATATCAACACATTCACTCAGGCTTCTTGGCAACCCGAGTAAACCCAAATGTCAAATCCTGAGCCTGTTTTCATGAATTTTAATGAATCCTACTGTAAATATATCATGCAAAAAAAGGGTAAAAGAAACAATTCTTTGACACTAATCTAATATTAAACAAATCCTACTAGAACATTGTTGTAGGACTTGTAGTAGTCATGTGTTTTTGCATCAAGTATCTGCAGGAAACAATAAATAATCTAAACATACTGATGAATCACGAGCACTGACACACTCTTTATCAGCCAGATCAATTATTTTTCTAGTTTCCAGCCTGTGAGAGCATGGTGCCTCATCAACAGAAAATATCTGACAGCTAAAACAACAAGAAATCAAAAACAAGTCAGCATGGAAAAACACCATTGTGATTTAAGAGCACCTTTGTTTTTTTGAGCGGAACCAATATTTTGTAACTGGACATGTCTTGTATATATATTACCTCTAATAAGTCTTATAAATTGAATATAGATTTTTCAGTCAGTTACAAAAAAACTGAAGAGGTGCTGGCGCACCCACGGGTCCTGGAGTTTCTGAGGATTACTTAATTTCGCCGCTAAAAGGTTCTCAAGCCAAGGGAAACAAGCACATTGCACAAGTGTCCAAGTATAGAGCTCGCTGAATGTAGCTGTACTCCACTGGGGGATACTTTCCTTTTTATGCCTGACCTCTCAACCTCATTTTCCACTCCTGAGAGCAGACCATATCTCCAAGCTTCATCCCCCAGGCCTTTCGTAACAGGCCGGCGCTGGTAAGGCTGCCCCGCGCCGCCAGCGTTGCTCTCGCGCTCTCTCCCCGTTCGGCAAGTCAAGCCGACCGAAATGCATTTCATTCAACCTGCGGAGGAACCAGGTGGGACTCATGCTTGGCGTGACCCGACGGAGCTCCGGTCTCACGCTGTCCGGCGTGGGAGGAGTGCGAACGGCGAAAAGAGCGAGAGTTTGCAGGACAGCTAGAGAAGGCGATCCGTGTTGTCTCTGGCCCGGCTTCACGCGGCGAGAGACTCTCGGCACCCTCCCCAAGACCCTCATCGATTTGACGCACGGTAATGGTTTCTGTTGACGGCGGCGCGGCGAGCAAGGGTCAGTGCCGCTGCATTAGCATTATCTAACACGCGCAGTTGGAGCGGTGACATAACGGCGGCGAGCGTGGCGACGAGGATTAATGGCTGCCACAGATGTAACAGCACACTCACACGCAGAGTGTGATTTTTGAATAAGCACATTCTGGCGGTGGGAAAGAGTGCCAATTAAACCTATTTTGGTTGCTAATGACATCAGCAGCGCCGAGGCCCGAGCTGACGGCGAACGCACTGCCCCTTCTGTTGTTCGCGGCGTGCGGCGCGGTGTCTGCGCGCCTCACCAGTTTGCCCATGCAGCGCTGCTGCATTCCCACTCTGTTCTCGCATTTGTGGTGGAGGCTCATTTTGCAGGCTTTGCAGCGGAGGCCGTGCTTTGCCGTGTTTCCCGCCAGGAACACCACATGCTTGGCCGTCGTACCTGAAACACACGGGGGGGGGGGAAAGGAAAACAGGACTTGAATGCACTCTGGCTTGAACTGCAAATTACTGAAAAAAAAAAAAAAAAAAAAAAAAAAACTAAAACAAAAATAAAGGGTGGAGGAAGTGGAAAATATTGTTCAGAGTGACATCGCCTGTGGAACAATTTAGCAAATGTGACATGCGATACACACTTCTGCGAAGCCGTTTTGACCAGACCGACCGTGATTGAGCCATCTCCAACAGAGATTTGCAGATGTGCAGCTCATTTCGACTTATTATTATTATTATCATCATATCAGTCGCAGCCGGTGGAATAAATCTGGACTTTTCGGATTTAGTCGTAAACCAAAAGTTATGCAACGATACAAGTGCAGAAAAATCTGCGCGCACGCAGGTGCGGAGGAAGATGCGGCCAAGGAATAAATGCTGCGGCAGCAGAGACCAGAGGAGGCTGAATAGTGGGTTCCTGGGCGCTCACGTGATCTCTACGTGGTGTGCATAATGTTAAATAACAAATTCGTCAACGCGTAGCCAGTACCAGTGGCTCAACTTTGCACCACAGCACCGGTATTAGATGTAGCCTGGCAGATACACACTGGCTCTTTATTGATTAATCAAAGGTCCCGTGACGCTGGAAATACGGACATGCAGAGGATTTATTGAGTTACTGCCGACAGCAGACAACGGAATAACACAAAAAAAACATTATACTTCTCAGTCACGACTGATCACGGTTGTGTAATTTTCTGTGATGTGACAGCGTTTCCAGTCTGGGCCGGAGAGAAGCGGCAAGAGGACCAGAGGAAACCCAGGACGGCGAATGTGAAACCATGCGGAACACCTGACCCCCGATCTTGACACCGAATGCAGGATAATGTGTACTTGTGTGCACGTGCAAGAGCTCTTGTGTCTTGTTTATCGGTCCAAAAGGGGGGGGGGGAATTCTGTGTTTGCTCATCGGGGCGTAATGTGAACTGGTGTTACGGCTATCTGGAGCAAGCTGGGGCCTGAAACCCAGTGACGGCTGGATAATCATGGCTGGCTCTGCGCTTCCCATTTCAAGCTCACGTGTTGCTTCGCTGGGCGTCGGTGACGCATGGCTGGAACGGAGTGAGATAAAAATTTGAGAGACGTAACGCCACAAATCACCACAACAATGGCGGCTTGGGGTCAACACGTGCGACCAAGTCCAAGCTCCAACTGGTGCGCTTGTTTGAATTCGCTCCGTCCACCTGTGTTCGCTTCGGAAGTGTGCGTGTTTTCCATCAGGCTCCGAGACAACTGGAGAGCCTGAAGGCATCACAGCTGCGCAGAACAGGGAGAAGCATCGCTGCTGTGTTCGACTTCCTTTAAACTCCACCAAGTCTTCACTTCTAGACCTTTCTCGCGTCACCTCTTCTTCATTCCCACACTAACGTTCCCACTCTTTCCCCATGCCTGCGCTCTGCCTCTTGCTGCTCCCTCCCCTCACACCAGCTAAACATTGATCCATTAAGCTGCTGTTCTTACTTCACGCCTCCTGGTTTCCTCAGCGAATCACCTCCATCATGACAACAGCTCCTCCACCTCCTTTTCTTCTTAAGCTCCTCCAAAACACTGACCCGAGCAGCGCTCTT
This sequence comes from Lagocephalus sceleratus, assembly GCA_911728415.1. Lineage (NCBI taxonomy): Eukaryota > Metazoa > Chordata > Actinopteri > Tetraodontiformes > Tetraodontidae > Lagocephalus > Lagocephalus sceleratus. Next base: position 6,379,530 of record CAJVRN010000036.1, on the reverse strand, counting down.
TATTGGAAGGCTTTAATTAGCTTCACCCACAGAGATTTGGATTTTTTTCCCCCCACATTGTAAAACACATTTCCCCATCTGGATAATTAGAGAAATAAGGCCTAATCTGTGTCTTATAGGTGCAACTATTCTGTTTTTATATATCCGTCTGTGATCAAAGGCTGAAATGCGAAGGGAATAAATCTCAGTGTTTTTAAGAATTACATTCACTGAGGCCCATATGTAGGAGTTCAGTGGAGGAACTATTTTTGTTCTTCTCTGTCAAAGGGGTAAGGATGTTTATGTATAGTATAGATATGACATCCCTTTAAATAGGTTATAAATAAATTTACATTTTCTACCATGTGCTGGCATGGCAATAAAGTTCCTTGAAGACTCTAAAAATTGACCCAGTTAAAATCTGCTGACTATAAATGTGGAGCAATTACAAAAAGTCTATTGTTCTTTAAAAACTCAAGAGATAAAATACAAAACTCAAAACACTTTAAATGATGAAAATGTAGTCCAAATGGCCATTCAATTTTAATAAAGAAGCACTTTTGTTCTTGACCCTGATGCACTAATAGACACACACACACACACACACACACACATCTATCATTGTGAGGACTATCACTGATAATACATTCTCCTACCCCCTTAGCCCTATGAAGATGGACAAGCCAAAATGTCCTCACTTTGCTAGTGAAATGCACATAATTACACACACCCACACACACACTCCATTCCCATTAAAGCAGGACAAATGAAGAAGAGGGCAGCATCTTTTTTAAGAGCAGACCACAGCAACCATCACCAGGCCAGACAAGGATGACATCACGCTTTAATTATTAACACGCTGCTGGAATTCTATTCAAAGCTCCGGCTCCAGGATGTGCCTCCACGAACACACACGGGCCAGTGTAAACAACAAGCATTAAAACGTCTCACTTCTGCGTGTTAAAACGCAAGCACTTGTCGCCCTCGGGACACCTATGTCGCCAAAGAATTCAGACCAATGCGGCGTTCGGTTTGACAGCTCCAGTAAACGTGTCTGAATGTATACATTCCTAACAAAGTGACAACCTGGAAAAAAAAAAAAACATCATCACAACAGCACGGCGGCAGCGCGCGTAATCCTCTCCACAGAACTTCAGTGACAACAAGCCCATTCTGCTTGTCAGCAGGTTGTGTCTCACCTGAGACAGATGTGTTGCTGCTGCAGGAAGACTGGTTATTTTTAAATCCTGTATTCTCCTGTGAAATAGCACTGATATAAGACTGTCTTTTCAATTAAATACCCCCCCACACACACACACACACACAAAAGACACTTTGGGCAATGTTTCATTATTATGTGGGATCTGCAGTGGTAAAGACCAAGTGGTCCCTCGGTGTTGAGAGTTAATGTGAATAAATTGGGACATCTGTTGAGGACAGAATAGGGGGACGTGGGGACACGTGCTGTTTACACACCCAGAGGTCAGACGGAGAGACCTGGCTCTCATGCAAAAAGGGAGAGAGGTGGGGGGGGGTCCTTCTGAATGCAGCTTCCTTCCTGCCTCTTCTATTTTGCACTCTTTCCCCCACAAGAAACGTGAAAAAGGACCTTTTCTGAACTCCTTGTCCAGCTTCCAGTCGAAAGGAGTTTTAACCCTACCTACAATCATGTGGTTGCAGACGTCGCAGAACGTGGGCTTCTTGAAGATGTGCTCCATGAAACAGTGTCCCGCCGAGTCGACCTGCAGAGGGTTGCGCGACTGCGAGCGCGACGTGGGGGGAGGCGCGCAGGGGATGGCCGGGGGACGGGGGGGAATGGGGAGGCTGGCGGTGTGCGGCGGAGCCATCCCGATGTTGCAGAGGTGGCCGGTGCTGCCGCTCACGTCCGACAGCAGCTCCGTCTTGGTGTCGTTGCTGCTTCGGAAGAAGTTGTCCGCGCTCTTGCTGCGGATGCTCTTGGTCTTGAAGGACAGGGAGCGCTTGAGCCTCTGCAGCTGAAACCAGACAGAAAGAGTTGAAAAGCAATTGAGCAAGAGAGGATAGGAAGAGAGGAGTTATATGAAGACACGTTGTCATTTTAACAATATAAGTCCATAAAACCTGATTGAATATTATTATTAATACTCTGCTGAACTTATGACTGCGTTTTTGAAAAAAATCTTCAAGATTCCCGAGCTGGAAAATAGTACGGTCCTTGGCATTGATTTGACTATTTCCCCCATGCTGTGCCACAGAGTCTATCAGTGTCATTAGTTTTTAACAGTAATTTCATTCACAACACTCCACATTGACAGCTCCTCATATCACCTCTCAGTGTGTAACCCCCCCCCCGAAACCCTCTCAATTCTGAGCTACACCGTGCAATAGTGGCGACTAAAATATTAAGCATGACATATGTGAAGGGATAAACACCTTTTCGGATGGTTTTATCGTCTAATTTGATTTTATTTTATTTCCCAAGCATTTTCAAATTGTCCCGACACCCCGAAGCCACAGGTAGCGGCAGGAAAAGGGTTGAAAGCAGAAATATTTGCGACGCTAGCGGCTGCTATTTTTCAACGGCGTGCCTTAACGAACCGTGCAGGAAAGCTCGTCAATGCTGCTTTGCTGTGGTGGAAATCAATCAATTCTGTGGGTCACTCTGGAAAAAAAATCAATTTGGGTCCTTTCTCTACCATTAACATGGCACACACACGCACACACACACACACACGGACTGTGCCACTCTACAGTGATATACAACAATAGAAGCCATATAAGACTTCTTGCTGACAGTTAGTGCCCTATATCCTTCTTTACAGTTGGACATGTGGTCAATAAAGACGTCTCTACATCGTTAAAGTGAAAGACTGTGTCCATGCATCGAAGAACTCATGCTGCGTTTTGATGAGGCCAAATCCATGAGAGTTGTGTTCACTACAGCGGGGGGGGCTGCACTTTGTGATCAAAAGCAAAACAATTGCTGCAAATATTGCAACGTATTGAATGCAGTCAGTGCTGCAGCCGTTGAAAACAGAGTGCACGTTATAATCGTAAAATATGAGTGCAGGGCTGGTGCCGTTTATTCCATATGGTGATGGGACGAAAGTGCAATAAAAGTTGTGATACGGGACAACTTTTATCCTCATGTTCATGCAGGTACAGTGTTGTGATGGGCTGGGTCGTATGCTACATTTTTGCACAAGAGTGGAGGCTCACCTTGCGCTTGTGAAGTTCAGGCCTCACAGTATTCTTCAAAGAGGAATAAAAACACAAACATGGCTTTTACTTTGGAGGATAATCGATAATACACTTATTCTACCTTCCCGTCTATATGATTTATTGGACACTTAAACACCAGCTTTTGCTTTTAAATTTGTACAATCAATTTAGATGACTAAAGCGAGTCGTTTGGCAGCAGCTTTTGAAGTTATGTGAAAAATCCAGTCTCTTAAAAATCCCAGTGACCAAACATGCCAAAGAAAGTTCACATGCAACAGCGATCATCCGTCATCCCCACTGGAAACTGGGCAAAAGGGACAGGTTGGACAGATGTATTCCTCGCTGCTTTACAGAGAATGGATCAAATGAAATATATGCGTCTCATCGTGCAGCGACCAACTATCATATAGTTATCCAATATTTTGCTGACAATTATAGTTTTTAGGCAATTTTTTGCGGTCCACATAGATGGCAAAATGCCCCAAGCAGCTGTGGATCTCTACTACCAAGCCTACTTTCCGACTTCAGTGTAAAATGCAAACACATACACAACTAAAGGTCTGTAATATAAATGTTGCCCACAATTAGTCTTTTTTAGCCTCCACCCCCGCAGTTTGAGTTGTTTTATTCTACCTCAGTGTTTTGCTCATAGTCCATGGTGTGATCTCAGAGAACTCCGGTTGTGACATAATTTAGACCTTTTTTTGTCACTTGGATCATGTGGCAAAACAATTTGCTATATTTTTCGTCTGGTTTACCAGAGATACGGTGGCGTAAAGTGACAAATAAAATAATTTTATGCACATCACGAACAATTTAGAAAAACAACCGGGCAAGCCTACCTTGGTTTCCTGCTGACTGGCGTTCGCTGTCGGAGATTTGGGAGTCTCATTCTGGTCCCGTTCTTCCTCGTTGCCCCCACTGTCGTCCTGAATCATGTTGGACGGTGGTATCATCCTGTTTTTAGGGATCTAAAAAAATGGTTACGTAGAGTTCGTTCTGTCCATGTGTTTAAAGCGTTCCCATTCCTCCCAGTCACGGTGACCCGAGGACGAGAGAAGTCATCCAGACCTGTCGCGGTTCCGACGAAGAGGTCTGACTTTCATCTGAAAAAGGATCAGAATAAAACGTCTCGAGGAGTTTGCCAGACACGCTTTCCCCCCCCCGCCAAAAAAGCGCTGAAGTTGAGCAATAATTCCGGATCAGCTTGAAACTGTTCTTCTGCGGAAGGCTGTCTCAATCCTGGCGTCGTGCGTAACGCTGCCAAGACATCTCCAAGTCCACGCCGTGCGCCGTGCGCGCCACACTGCCAGCGCTCTGATGGGCGGAGAGATGTGGAGGCAGAGAGGGGGGAAAAGATGGGAAAGGAGGAGGAATACGAAACGAGCGTGTCCTGCCAAAACTCCGATGAGGGCACGTTTAGAGAAAATATCCATGTGGCCCCAGCTGAAGCGCAGCGGCAACGTCAACAAAACGAGCAGATGTTTTGCCGAAAAAGACGGTTTAGAGCAAGCACGATTTTTTAATCAGGGCACAGTACTTTTATTTCCACGAAAACCAACTTGTTTAATGATTACATCAGTATGAACTGAGTAGTTTCCGTAAACATCCTCTGGTAACTATGAAGAGACGTTTAACGAAGTTTTAAATTAATCATTTCAACTTACAAAACGCTGTGCTATAATATTTATTTATTATTTTCATGAATCAATAGGTTGTGACTGTGCTGTTTTACAAGTTTCATTTTTTAAAAAAGAGCTTGTAAAAAAAGTTTTACTTGTGTTTTAAAAAGCGAATGGAAAACAAGTGTCACCAAAAGTCAAAACGTGTATGGATTTAAAAAGTGTGAACTTCTCATTTGAATTTATTGTAAATGCAAACAGAAGACATGAGCCAGAAACCTGCTCTCTCCGGGATTTTTCCACATTTGACGTTGTTTTCCACCTCTCTGCTCTTAGAAATAAAAGTCCTGAGTAAACTACAATGTGTTCACTGGTATAGAGCACACTGTACGAATCAAGGTGAATAAAGGAGGCTTCATTCAGTGCAACTCTTTGCTTTGGGAAAATGGCAAATCTCTAAATATCGTATTGGTTATCTAATTACAGATACGTGGTGGTTGCTGGTAAAACACATACACTAAGAAGCAAATATGCGAGTTCAAAAGTGAATCACATATAAGAGTAAGGAAAACACTGACAATATTTCTCCAGCTTCAGATAAGCATGAATAAGCATAATTCCTCAGCTAATTATATCTTTGTTGATTATAACAAAGGAAATAATCCAAATTCAAATTCAAATTTACTTCAGCAAGGGTAATCAGAAGCTTATATTGCAGGATAAAACTTAAAAAAAAAAATCACATACAAAGAAAAGATAAAAAGAAAACAGGCAATGTGACAATATGTACAAGTCTATCTTTTGTAATCAGGCTTAAAGTGTCCAGAATGGCTCAATTTGACACTTTATGACAAGTTATCTGTGCATGGGTCAAACAGAATCAGTCATCCATGCAGACAATCTTGATTCGCGGCCTATCAGCATGGGTGTCCACGTTTGCACACACGCCTGTTAATGGCGTCAGCAGAAAAAGCCAAATGTTTGACCAGCAGCCAGTAGAGAAAGCTGTGAGTCTGAGGGACGGCGAGGGAGCATTATAATTTCCTCTCAGCTGCCGTCACGAGAGTGGGATGAGATTAGGGAGGAAGATGGAGAGATGGAGGGGGACTAGCAGATGATGGGAGCAATGGAGGTTAATTATTGCAAATGAAAGGTTTCATTAAAGCAGTGTGAAGAGTCAGATTGAGTTTTATCCCTGTTTATACACTACACCATCTGTTTAAGGACTATTAAACACATGAGTGTGGCCTTTTGTTCGCCAAGAAGTCTCCAAATAACCTTAAAATACCGTAATATTTATAATAATGCCCCAGTACCCCAACGGTTTTCAATTAATTCCTCAAAAATATCACCTTTTCTGACGCGCACACAGGTGATTTACATCCTGTATGTGCAGGAGGCCTGTTGATGTATTTTAAGATGTGCCAAAATGGGATACTTCGCGTGAATATCGAGTGGTGTGACTTGCTGAGCGTTGATGTCTGCAGGCCTCTGCTGCACAGTCTTAAATGGCTGTTTGAGTACCTCACTGCATACATAATGAATTCACACGTGGATGTGTTGTTTTAAAAATGTGTCACCCCAAATTAATTTTTTTTTTAACCATCAACACACCTGGAAAAAAAAACAAAGAAAAAAAAACACCGCTAGGTTCATTCACTTTCATTTCTCTTCTATTTCCAAGTCATGATTTGTATGACGACTAGCAGTTTTACATTAGTCACAATAAGGTTTATTTAAGATAGTTTTATGTTGCAAATGCTGCGTAAACTCAGCTATTTTGACCGATTTAACTAGTCTCTATAGCTATGAGGATATGAAATCCCCTTTAGAGCTCTGTCACAGTCCACTCAATGCCGCATTTTTCCGCCTTCCTGCTGGGGTCTCAGCCACTCTCAGACTACATCTTATCCAGCTATTCCTGGAGTATCTGTGCTTAAACACATTGTCTTTTAGGTGCCAAGAAGACAAGATAGATGTTGAATTACGGCTTTTCTTGCAAAAAGTAAGGGACTAATGGAATTCACGGACAACACCACAGCCACCTGGTGCATTCCTTGTCCTTAATAATGCTAAATTTGTAAATATGTTGTGCAGGGAATAGCATGAATCCCATATGGAACTGACCTATGAGTGATGCCAGCAAGCTGCTTGAACATTTTGCAAATCTCCCAGCATGTGTTGCAATAATGGGAAAATGGATTCCCTTAGAAGTAAAGCTAATTGGCTCATCTCCTTATGGGTCATTCTAGAAATAGTCTCAGCAGGATGGATGATGAGAGACAGAGATGGAGAAATCTACCTCCTCCCCCATCCCTGTGGGGTTGGAACCCAGTGTGTGTCTTCCGCTGGGCGAGGCCTTGGTCCGGATACGCGGTCCCTAAAGCTCCAGTGTGCAACGCGCACCAGCGCAGCGGTTTTAAATTGTCTCAGAGTGCGCTGTCGCCGTCTCTGACCTGGGGATCTGTCGGCGACCTGCTACCGTGCGTCTACCTGGACCAGCTGGTCGTTTGGGAGTCTGGGAGTGTGCCAGTTAGAGTAAATGAGACAGTAGCTGCCAAAAACAGCAGAGGACTGTGACTCAGACGCGTCAGGTTCGCCTGTCACCGTTACGCTGTGGGCTTGTTTATGTGCCAGGTGAAACTTATCCCTTGCTTAAAATCCCCTTGCGATCCAAACACTCAATAAACTATCAAAACATCTCACTTAAACTTCCCACTGCAGTAAATTGTGACTTCACATAAGTCGTTTATTTTTTGTTTTTTTTTTCCCCCGGTCAGTCTTCTGTGGCTTGTATCTAATTAGGGTCGTGGGGCGCTGGAGTCTGTCCCTGCAGTCGCCATGCCAACACTGGTAACACCAGGGACAGGCCACCAGTCCGTCACACTAACGGGTAATTTAGAGTCTCAACCCTTTGGACTGTGGGAGGAAACTCCAGATGGAAAAGCCCAAGGTTGGAATTGAACCCGGGGCCACTGCGCAATCATTTGTGGTAGTATAAACCATAAATTCAATTTAATTCATCTTTATTTATATAGTCTGTTACAAAATTGTTTTTAGGCGCTTTACATAATCCCAGGGCAAGACCCCCTACATGCACCAGTCGTACCAAAAAGGCTGCCCTCTAACAGGAAGAAACCTTGAGCAGGACCAGGCTCATATGGTGGGACTCTAATACTGATGGTCGGCTGAGTAAAAGAAGAGGAGAAGGGGAGAAGAATATAAATAGGAGAGAATAGACACATACAGCATACATGCAAATACATTCATTTACACTGACCAATCAAAGATAGAGCTGAGTAGGTCAGTGGGGTCAGAGGTCAGCCACCCAACTATGGGCTCATTTATATATGTAGATAGCTATGAATTACCCTAACCTATACATGTAATTCAACCTAAACTACGGTAATGTCTGCGATGATTAAAAAGGAAAGTTTTCTTTTAAGTTTTTAAAGTTCTGTCTCAATTATTATTGACCCAACGGGCATCAGATTCCACTAAGCACTGCAAAACTGAATTATAAAAATGATAAAACTGAAGTCATCATGTCTCTAAATACTGATATATGACCATAATAACTCCAGTTGATTCACACAGTTGGCCTGGAGTGAGGTGTTTTATTTATACCCCCCCAGCTGGTTCAGCCAAGTGGTGTGATTTATTAAAGACGGGTTCCAGCCTCCGTGTTAATCACAATAAAACGCAGCTTGCTCACTTTCATCAGCCGCAGCGCCAGTCTTTGTGGTTACAAGAGGAGCCAGACAGCGAGTTTGACTTCTGTCTTCGCTCGGGGACTCTCGTCTCAGCGGCGCAGCCGATGCAACAGTGATGCAACCGCATTTCCCGCTTCCTTCGCGTCTCTTTTCGCCCCTCGTCGCCGTTTTTCCTGCATTTTCAATGGTGCACCTGATAACTGCAGTGAAGCGGCGTGGACATTTTCCATGACATGACGTCCTAAATTTATCACTACCCACAGGAGTTTTGACATGGCCCCAGAGACATTAATAATTCCTTGTGGTTTATATTTGTGGCCGTGTTTTGGAACATTGGTTAAAATAGGGAAAAAAATGCTGAACAAATAGAAATATTAGTCATGAGTAATCACAGAACGGTACACTTGGTACTGAGAGAGAATGAGAGATTGAACATGAGAGGTTATTCTTTTGTGAGATGAACAGCGTTTTGTATAGGATCTCTATCATTTATGACTGTTGGCCACGGTACTGGGACACCATCTGGGACTCACAAATGGCCTTATCAATTTCTTATCAAGACGTGACTCTGACCCAAAAAGGAAGTGACAAAGGCTTGATGTCTCACTCTCTCTCTCTCAGACTCAAATTCTTTATCCATTTCTAGTTTTAACATGTGCTCTTATCAAGTTGCTATTCTACATGTAAAAAAAAATGAAGAGTTAAACCAAGCCGTGACCAATTGCTACAATGAGCAGAGGCCAATGATCAGAAACACATCACAGGCATTAAGATGCCTTAAAGAAATGTGCAGTTTTGAAAATATAATGACATTTTTGTTGAGGACTGGGTAAGAGCGGTATCGGGGAGGCATCATGACGCTGCTTTAAGCTGGTCACCATCCAGAGCTCAAGGCCAGAGATGAGGGCGGTCACAAACCAAAACTGAGAGCTTGGCTTTGCAGCTCAGCAGCCTCTTCACCACACTGTCTGATGCAGCCGCCGCAGCGCCGCGCCGCAGCGCCGATCAAACCAAACTGTCTTTCTAACAACAACCACAGCAGTCACTCTCGTACACCATCGGTTTCCCTTTGGACCTCCGGTCATGGGGTCAAGTGGAAAATACGCAAACATAAATGCATTATTAGAATACAAAACTAAAAGTTATATTCTAATAATATTCTAATCTCTTTCACACAAAGGAAATAACCTTGAATCTGCACAGCACAGAAATTAGACATTATTAGAATACAAAACTAAAAGTTATATTCTAATAATGTCTAATTTCTGTGCTGTGCAGATTCAAGGTTATTTCCTTTGTGTGAAAGAGATTTGCTCAACTCAGCTTTGAGCTCAAAAACTGCTGTGGAACAGCAGCAACAGGTTCACCACAATAAGAGGCTGTGCCATCGTTAAGTGCTATCCATAGTTCCACTTATGGGTCCAATTTACTTTGCATCACAAAGCAGTTGTGTTTTAGTCATCTACCCCTTAATAGGCTAAGACGGGAACGCCACAAAGGCTCCCGAAATAGAAACAACAGCATGATTTGAATGGGTCCGCAGCCGCTCCGGTGGATCCGCTCCTGTTGTGACTCACAAGTGTTGGTTTTGTGCACTGGTGACGTGGGCGGATGCGTGGCTGACAGTGGAGGCGGGCTGGGGGAGGTGGTGGCAGCAGATGCATCACACGCCATCCCCCAGACCCTTCGTCATCAACCGAGGCTTCGCTTCGCTTCGCTCGGATACTAGTTGCTATTATAACACGCTATCTACAGCTCCAAGGCTGACACGACTGAACTTATCAAAACCTTGACTCGGTTGATTTGAGCATTTCCTTTGCTATTTCCAATTTTAGGGACATTCAGTATATATAAATTGGCAGGAAAAAACACACACAAATCAAGCAAAAAGAACAAACTATTTCTCTTGAAATCAACCGACTAAGAATGTAACAATGGCACCATGTACTTGAATGCACCTAAAGAGTGGAATTTTCATTAATAATCTTACACAGTGGTCCTTTAATGATTAGTAAATGATAAAATCTGTTTTCTTTTCTCTCTCTGACCAAGAGATGAATAGCTGCTGGAGTGATCTATGGCTCCCTGGTTTTACGTTAGCTCAGAATTCAGCCGTGCTCAACACTTTTGTCAGGACAATTTATCATAAGCAAAAAAAAAAAAAAAAAATAGGGATATTTCTGTAAAGGTCTACTTAAACGGCACAAAGCAATTTTGTCTGCGAAAAGTGAAACGAAAAGCAATTCCTTTCATCATCTTGCTCATGAGGGCAACAAATGAGCTTATAGCCCGGTGGCCTCTTGTGATTGGGGGAGAAATTTTTGGTTCTGGTGACTGGTCTCCTCGTGAAAGCTTCCAGCCACCTGGAGAGACATTGATGAAAGAGTTCTGGGCGACCGAGGAGCCACGATGCCGCCACTGCTGCGCCGCTTGTCGCTGGAGAGACCGACTCCTCCACGCGCGGGCCTGATGGAGTCATCGCCCTCGAGACGCTGCAGAGTTCAGCATCACTGTGGAGGGACTCGCGGGCCGCGACGCAGGTCTGAAGCCCTACAATTTGTCACACCAACCGAACCACTCAGCAAAATGACATTTTAAATTAAAGTTTTGGCGAAGAGTAAAATGACATATTTTAGCAATACTCACGCCTTTGCATGGTTCAACTACTGCACACAGTAGGATAGTAGCTGTGAAATGGCTTTCAGCTGCTTCAGATGATTGTCAAAATGCACGTTAATCTGCTTTAGTATTCCTTTTGCAGGTCTCGGTAAATCTTTGCAAATGTCACTTTAAACCAAAGGCCTGTATTTAGGCTTAATAAAGCCTAGTTTTGACACTGAGCCCCATTAATCGAGCCCTCCACAGACATCTCCCTGCATCCAAAATAGGTAGGAGGTCCATCAAGGAGGTGAAGAGGGACTAAGTAGGCCAAGGACTTGTGGAAAATAGACTGTGAGTCACTGAGGGGCCTGACATCTTGGGAAAAAAATGTGGGTTAACAATAATCCTCGAAAATTAAGGGTGTGTGAGTACAGGATCCCCGCGGAGTGATGAAGTCAGAAGGAATTACATGACTGTGGAACTTAAAAGTGGCGATAAAACTCAAAATGAACCGCATCAAGGAGGGTTAATGGGCACATCTACACTCAACATGCACATGTTTTGCATTCGTCATTCGGTTTATGATTTGGTTATTTAGCTTGCTGCATTACGAAACGTTCATATTTCTCAATTTTTTTTCCATTTGCAGCTGCACTGAATGGTTTGAAATGCAAAACTAAATCCCATACACATTAATTCAAAATAATACAACCTCTCCTAGTCCGGAACTTAATGTAGGTAACCAGTTGCAGAACTGTAGCAAGTAGAATTTTAGAGCAGATACCATCACGCTTAAAACACTATTGAACGTTATTTGTTCGTCCACACCGCCCCCTCGTGTAGATTATTGGCACTGCAGAATAACGTCAAAATAAAAACTTCTTGTAGAGTCAAGTTTTAAAACACCAACCACTCTTTATTTACAATATATCACGACAAAACAAACACGCCAATGGTTGTGAAGTGCTGAGGAGAAACTTGAACAATACAAAGAAAATAAAAATCAAGACAAACTGTGAATGATGTAGCTTAACCAATCATTCTAAATAACTCAGGCCAACGTAACTTGCATAAAGCTTTTCTTTTAAATGGGTGTGCAAGATGGGCTCAACTGTGTTACTTTTTTTTTTTTTTTAACACTGTCAAACTAGGCTTTCGGAGGACAGTCATAACAGAGGAAGGTGGAGTGATGCATGATGGTAAACATGATGGTTGCATAAAGCAAAGGAACAACGTGGATGAGGATGGATGGCACATTTAGAAAAGGACAGGCAACGAGAAGGCTAACCACCACAATCCCATGGCACTTGGAAAAATATGGGAATAACATCAGGCATTGGAAAAGGCAAAAACTCTGCTGTGAGGCAGCCAAACAAATTGCCCCTACAGGCTACACCCCTGACCCAAACTCTGCATACAGATAAAAAACACATTCCCTTCTCTCTCAACTGTTTTCATCTGCCATTAAATCCACGAGGACTGAAAGGAGGCAGGAGGCCACATCAGAGTGGAAAAGTGTGACGTGTACTCCCATTTCTATATATATATATATATACAATTATATATCGAAATCAATGTGGGAGTTTGAGTGTAGGGACAGGCATAAGAGCGCGGAGCAGGTAACAAACAATAAGAAGCGACGATACGTATGTGACAGCAAACGTCAACATCGGCCACATGCACACGATGAGATACATCTCTGCATTTACACCAGGTCTGATTCTTTTTATGTTTTCAAGTATGTCAAGTTCTAGTCAGAAATGAAAAAAATGGTGGGTAGGATGTTCTGTGAACATTTAAATCACAGACAGGGACCTGTTGAAAGCAGGATAAAACACATTTAAAGGGATATTTATTCATTTAGGTACAAAAGCCTGTTATTATTGAGTCAACTGTGTTAATGTGAGTTGTAACATTCTTAAAATCAGTTGACTCACAACAGTCTTAACACCTTTAAACAATAAAAGCTAAAAAAAAAAAACAAAAACAAAAAGGAAACACTAAAACTAACAATAGGTATGAAGACTTCACTGGTTTCCCTTCACAGAAAACCAGCATGGTGCAGTCTATATTGAATATCGAATATCTGAGTCAGAGCTTATTGCAAACCTATATTGTATTTGCAGTCGTGGATCCACGGGTATATAAATCAGGACAGCTCATTGGCTAAAGATAAGAGGTCAGTGAATGCATCAGATATGATTACCTACCACATGCCTTTTAACGGTTCGAATAATATTAAACAAAACAAAACAAAAAAAAAAAAGACTATTCCATCTCTCAACTTACACAGAGCAGCAGGGTCAGGTATTCCTGATCTCTTCATCTGACTATTTCTTTCCAGAGGCAGTTTCTTCTTCCTTCAGGACAAACTTTTTCCTCAGAGCTTCTGAAATCAAAGTGGCAGAATCTTCTTCTCTGAGGGACGTGCAGCCTCTGTTGTACCTGTGAAACACCCGGAGAAAAGAACAGATCAATAGCCGTTTATTAAAGGTCATACAGCAATGTTAACATAAGCTAGTAGTGTTATTGGGGGGAAGGTGCACTGGAATGTTCATGAAGCTTACCTCTCTTTGCTCATCTTCATGCGGTTCATGTCCTTCAGAATATCCATGACGTCCGCAAAACTGGTGGACTTGGACAGAGACACCGTGTCCTCTTCGGCCTCCCGGAAGTCCATGCTGGGTCTGTCCAGGTCAAAGGTTGCCGACGCCGTCATGGAGACGGTTGGCAGGGGGTCGGGCGCGAGCTCCGACACCATTGAGACCACGTCCTTCTCGTCTTCCTGCTCCTCCTCTTCCTCCTCCTCCTCCTCCTCCTCAGTGACATCGCTGATGACAAAGGAAGCGGCGGTGGCGGCGGCGGGCTGGTAGGAGGCCGTTTCGAACGGCGCCATAGAGAAGCTCATGCTCGTGTCGTCAGGTGAGAGCAGGTCAGGTGTCAGGGGGTTGGAACCTGGGAGGAGGAGGAGGAGCAGGAGCTTGATGATTTATTGAAAAATATCAAACACCCGAAAGAAAACCCCAATATTATTAATTATAGCGACTGAGTAGTCTTTAAACTTTTACGTGTTTCAATCTTAGACTCAATAATTTACCTGCTTAGGATATATAACAATCGGCTGAATATGCAGTAACCTGAGAGTGGGGGTTCACTGTGATGTTGCTGCTGAGAGGTTCAATAAGGGGCACACGTGTGCCACTGGAGCATTGAGATTATGTTTTGACACTGACCTAGAAACGGTTGCTAAGACATCTTAGCACCATGGAGCTTTAGGGGAATCAGGGCAGCTGGCTTGGTCACAAAAGTATCAGAGCCACTGGTGGACATGAGCTCCACGCCGCAGGTTTTATTACCTGTACGATTCTTAAGTGAGGCAGGAACAGTGGCCTATGAAGAGGTGTCACCTGTAACTGTGTTTACACGTCCTCTATTACTGTTGTAGGCTTCACAGGAAACGACTGCCGCGTGTGCGCAGCAGCGCCGCCTGGGCTAATTCACCTGAATCAGTCGCCACAATCTTGGCAATCTGCGCACGGAGTCTGCTGAGCTCGTCCTGCAGGGCGGTCGTGCGGTTCAGTGCAGTCACGCCGGGCTTCTTAAGGCCTTCCATCCTTTTACCCTCGCGACGGAAGTTGGGCACAGAGGAATTCCTGTGGAGCACGAGGAGCGGCGTGGGCCTCCATTCGTGCTTCAGAGGACGAGAGTCACTCCTGAGAACAGACGAGCGGGGGGGAGATCAGGAAGCGATTACCTCCAACATCACCTCTTTCCCTAACCTGGCAGAACCTTTGCTGTCAGCCAGTTACTTACCGCACTCTGGCATAGGTCTCTTCCTCATCTGCCACAATCCAGGCTATGTCAGCCAAGGTAGGAACTATGGGGCCGTCCATGGGCCGAAGAGGGGCCAATCCAGGCAATTCCTAACATGTAAAAGTACCATGTAATTTTAACAGCCACAATTCACTGTACAACTGCTTATTTATATGTCAATATTTACCTGGAAACATGCTCTTTGAGGAGGTTTGAGTGGAAGGGTGGAACCTATTCTTCGTACGACACTACGAGTTGACCCATGAGGCTTATTCTGCCAAATCGGAATAATATCCTGGAAAACCAAAGACAAACTATATTAGTGTCAATCCTGTTATTAAAATCATATTTTGTTCACTGCAATATTTGAACAAAAAGGCATTTTAAAGTAGGGCCAAGTTAAATTGAACAAACTCACGGTTTCTGTTTCCATGGAGACAGCAGCTCAGTTTCATGCACTGAGAAGGTGCACAGGAACAGCTGGTGCTGAGATTTGGCTTACTGTCCAGCAAGTCAGTGAACAGATGTCATCTCAGTGAGGATGGCGATAATCGGGCGTGGAACAACAAGCGAGGAACTTAGAGCATCTGCCGAGAGAGACAAACCAAGTTTTATCAGTAACTTTTGACAAATAAAGCACACAACTTCAATCTTGTGACCACTGCCTCTGTATGAATGCTTGATTTTAACACAAAGAATTGCCAACGGTAAAAAAAAATTTGCTGGTGTGACGTGTGTATGACTCATTTGGCATTGATACAACTGTGAAACCTTTGACTTTTATTTCATATAAACCCTGAGTACTGGAGGAGGAAAAAAAACAAAACTGATTTGTCAGCAACATCACTCAGACTTTACCCCTCCAGATCAGATCAGACTTATCTATAAAGGCTTAATCCAGTCAGCACCAGAGCAGCATTTTACAAGCCGGGAGAATAAAAAGAATGGAACTTTTGTTGAGATGAACCCGAGCGGTCACAAGAACACAAAGACCCCCGGGAGCCGAACAGCCACACGGACCGTCCGCTCCGCCGCAGACCCACTCCCACCCCAACATCTGCATCCAGCCGTGAGCCGACTGGACGTGTTCGTCTCTTAATCTAATCTTTTTTCGCCCTGTCATCGTCGACCACCGGCGGCTACAGCAGCCCCGGTTACCCACAGCAGCTTAGCTTTAGCCACATCAGCGACCCCCCCCCAATAATGACCCTCAGCCTCCCACCATCGCAACAATGCGTCCTGTCATTTCTAGTGTGTATTTTTTCCACAACGTGATCAACGCTAACGACGTTCTGTCGATTCTGGCCGCGACTTACTGAAGTTATTCCGCCGCTCTCGTAGCTTCTCCTCTCCGTCTTTCGCTTGTGTTTGCGTTCATTAGGCCGGAAGCCTACCCCCCTCTTCTGCGACCTGATTGGCTGGAGCCCCCGCCGGCCAAATCCGCCAGCCAATCACGTCGCAGAAGAGAGACCCCCCTGCTGACCCCCCCCCACCAGCCAATCACGTCGCAGACGAAGGAAACGGGCGTCCATCTTCTGCGACCTGATTGGCTGACGCCCCAACGGCTTCCGGCGCCACAGCGACCTCCTCCGGCGGAGGCCGGTGCAGCCCAGTGTCGCGCCATGACATCAAGATCCAAATTCAAAAATATTGGTTTTAGATTCACCGAATGCAACAAAACAACTCTGAAATTCACAACGCCGTGGGATTTTATTCAATTCAAAACCGTAAATGTGCAAGAAATGAAGGTCATGTCATAGTAGATCGAGGCTGCAACAAAACACCACTGGCCAGATTTCACTGCAAAACATGGTTTGATGGAGAAAAAAAATAATAAAATGCATAAATACATATGCGTCGGTGTAAAACGCGAGATGGTTTAGTGGGGCACACTTCCGCTTTTGTCGCCGATCTGGACCGAACTATCTTGACAATCGCTGCAAGGTCGCCTCCCGACGAGGCGGAGCTCCGGGGTTGAACTTGGTCCTGTTTTTTTTTTTTTTTATCCCGCAGCGACATCACAACACCGCGATGTGAAGATGCGCATGTTTGACGGAGGATCTGCGGAGGCCGCCGCAGGTCAGTGCCCCCCCACCCCCCCACGATGGAGCCATGTTCTCCGACACCTGCCTCATTCCGTCGCCTGAAATAGCTCATTTCTCAGATCACGTCTCGGGAGGAGGCCAGCGGAGATCGACTAGCCCTCGACGGTTTTCTGGCTCCGGGGAAGAACGAACGCACGAAGGTGAAGCTCGAACTCCCCGCAGGGGTGAAAGCGCCAACATCCGCAGGGATCTGTCATGAGCCGCGCTCGTTAAATCCTCTCTGGCTCCCGTATGATCGCGGCAATCAACAGGAAATGTGGTGCATCGTGCATTTAAAGGTATCGCAGGGGCGACGCAATTGCGCTTTGATCGACATTACCAACGCAAATGTGAAAAATGACAGCCTTCGTGCTGTGTTTATCTGACCCGGTCACCATGGTGGGGGTTGTGGTGATGCCCAGACATCCTAATTATGGCTGTTTGGCGTCTCAAAGTGGGTTGAAACACTTGATTCATTGCAGTGCGAAATATCTAGATGCCTTCCTCTGAGATCCAGTGGTTCAAGGTAGAGGGGCCACCGGCCCCTTCCTGCCCTGTCTTGCATGGATGCTGGGTGCGTTCAGCGGCCTTTTCTGACTTGTGCAGGCCTCTGTGTCAGAGTGAAAGCATGGGGAGCAGAAGGAGAAGGAAGCATGCCAAGTGAGCCTCTCCTCCAGCCCTAACCGCTGCCACCAGCGCCGGTGAGAATGGCCCAGTCTGTGAGGAGGCCCGGCACTCTGGTGGCCAAGGATCATGAGTCCCAGAGGGACAGGTCCAGGACCAGCTACTTTGGCAACGTCAAGACCAGGTTAGGCCGCTACGAGCACGGATTAGTGGAGGAAGAAAAAAAAAGAGAGAGGGAGAGAAGGGGAAGGTTCAAGGAGGCATGTGACTGTTTTTCAGGTTTAAGCACATTACAATGTGAGAAATGTGTGTGTGTGTGTGTGTGTGTGTGTCTGCACATTTTAGTGAGTGTTGCAGCCACTTTCTTCTTAGTCATTACTCCCACGTTTTCTAAAAATAAAGCAAACTGATTGCCACTCACAGTTTTCTGAGGAATTTCTCCTGTCTCCAAAAAAAAGAAGTTAACGTCAGTTTACAGCCCCTCTAATGGCAAAATAAAAATGCATTCAATGACATTTAATGATAAATGTGGTTTGTGGAACCTCAACCCGCTTTTATTTTTTCAACATGCTGCGAGTGAGGTTGCATATTCAATTTGTTGCTTTATTAAAAGCTATATAGCAGTTAATATCACCTAGCAGGCACAGATGTTTTAAATCTTTCCTGCCCATAATGAGTGAATATAAAATGAATATACAATGGCTTCATGAATCATATATATATATATATATATATATATATATATATATATATATATATATATATATATATATATATATATATATATATATATATATATATATATATATATATATATATAAAGTGCTGTAAGTTTGGAATATCTAAATAAGAGATCTACTTTTTAAGTGTACCTCATACATACATGCAAAATACATTTACTTTTTTATGACCATTAGAAACTTCCAATGCAGGTTTTCATATAAAATGAGCTTTATTTTCTTCTCTCAGGTTGGGTTCAAAGCTCCCTCCTGGCGTCTCTCAGCCTCCACAGTTTGCTAAGAAGCCGTGGGAGACTCAACCTAAAGCAGACCCCTGGAGCCGGGATCAGAACCGACCCGCCGGCCGGCCCCTCGACCACGTTCCCCACATCAGAAACCCCAAACTGAGGCAGTACTACCTCCAAGGTAAATCCCAGAGTTCCGTCACCCCAAAAAACGGTAAGGGCTGTTGTCGGGAGGCAACTGCGTGAAGACTTGAGGCATAAATGTATATTTATGAGTCCCACGCTGAGGATTTTTTTTTTTTTTTGTGCACATTTGCATAGAGGTTTTAGTAGGCTGCGTCAGGGATACTAGCTGCTCTGTGCTCATCTTATTTGGAACCGAGGAGGAGCGGTTTCCTCTCACTGCGCTCAAGGACAAGACATCGAGTGTGTTTTCTCTGCTTCTCAGGGACTTCGTGGGATGTAAACAATACTGCGGTGAAGCACCAGGACATGGCGGGTGCATCATATGACAGAACAGGCATCATGGTGAGTCAGTTGTTTTTTTTCTTGTTTTTTGTTGTAATGTTCTCCTGGCACTAAACAAATATGGGGCTTTATGTCTGGTGAGATATGGACGAAAAGGCGTTGTTGCAGTACTGGCGTCACAGTTTATGGTCTTGTAAAAGCGTGATAAAGAGAGAGAACAAAGTTTAGGGTGTCAGAGTCATCCTTGCCACACCATGGGCAAGCAGAGCCTTTTTCAGAGCCTCTACAACAAGTATAACTGGAAGTATGTTTATTGGAATTTACATTCAAAGGTAATTAACACTTTTTTTTTTCCATCTAACTCTGATTGTGTCAGTTTTTCCAAAGATCGTAAGATTTAACGCAAGAATTCTTATTGTATTTATTTATTCTCATTTGCTTATTCAGCCCACCACAATGATCTTTTTTTTAAATTATAAGTCAGTAGATTTTCGCTGTTTAGTGCAGATTTGACGAGTTGCAATCAATTATGCTGAGGAGAAACCTTGGTTATTACATAACTGTTGCACTGTGACAGACAAGACTTCAGATAAAGCAGAATCAAAAGTGTTTATTCAGAGTTAATGTGCCGGTTTTCCGTTTCTCTTTTGCCGTTTTGTTTTTGCTCTCTGTGTTTCTCTGCATGTAGTGTAGGATGCAGATCACGCTGCGCCTAATGGAAGTGAACATTGTCCTTTTAGCGTTAAGACGAGGTGTTTGAAATCGTAAATCTACTGTTCACCCATGGGCATTGCATGTAAAAACATTCGTAGTTTAAGCCTTGGAACTGCGGGCTCAGTCTGAAACAAACCACCCATTTTCTCCGTGGCCGCATAATCCGCATGGCGGCTGTAATCTAATTTAGGTCTCTGGATCTGTCTGTTAATGGATGACAGTTGTGGAGCTGATGCTGCTCGTTTTGCTGTTTAAATAATATATTACTCTTTATAAAGTTTATACGTGAGGTTGCACATTTGAGCTCATATTTTAGTTTGGTACTACTAAATTTTATAGAAGCATTTTCTTCCTCAGGACGTCTCTGAATATGAATGCAAAATAAGGTCGTTATCTAGTAGATAATGTGGAGATCTGCTGTGCAAGGCAAATAGGGATCTAACAGTATTTATGGAACATAGAATACCGACTATTACATTCCTTCTCCTTATTATGTCACCTAAATCATTATCTTATTTTAATACGTAATCATTTATCTGCAGGTATCTATCACACAGCAGCATTGGGGTCAAGTGCTGGACTTATTTTATTGATTGTGAGATGGGAACATTCATGATGATAATTTATGGCCCGAGTGCTTTGGTTTATTGTTTGATGTGTAATCTTTTTTTTTCTATGTGAATCTAGGTCTACAACCCTTATAAACTAACATAAAGGTTAGAATCCAGGTGGATTTCAGCATTACGTGCCCTTTTCCTTTTCCATCCGTTGCCAGTGCAGGGTTGCAAGCTGCCATGATGTGTATTTGATCTACAATGGCGGAGCTGACTTTTGACGTCTCCTGTTTTAGGGTCTGCCGGGGGACACAGTGTTCACTGTTACATCTCAGTTTAATGGAACTGCGTCCTCGGTGGAAGGCGGGAAAATGGGTCACCATGCCCAACCCTCACATTTATCATCCTCTGGAGGCGGCTTCAACCCCGGAAAGGTATGCATCAGCTGCATCGTGCAATGTTGATTAAAAAAAACCCCAAAACAACGATAAAAAAGGGAAAACAGCAACTTTTCACTTGCTTTTTTAAGTTTAATTAGGAATGTGATAAGTGAAGTCTGATTTCATTGGTAAACTGATATCCTTTATACCTTGATTGCCTCAAGTCAAATGTCACGTTTTGTAGCTGCATAAATAAGTTCCCTCTACAGCCCTCATGCTTTACATGCAGCCAAGATGTCACTGAAAACAGAGAGAGAGAGAAGTAGAGAACAAACAGGCTTGTAAAATGAGGAAGTAGCCTCATTTGTCGGTGTTCTCATGGCTTCCACTCTGATATGTCTGACAGGGAAACAGCGCTAATGTCCAAGGATCACCTCAGCCAGAACTGGACGCTGAGCCACCTATTCAGCAAGCCATGGAGCCGAGTTCAGACTCTTTGGACGCGCTGGCTGCTCAGCCGCAGTCTCCTTTACCAGAGTCTGAGTACGACAAGCTTCTGGTGAGTAGAACCAAAACAAATCCTTCACCGTAGTTTCACAAAAGAATTTGGTGAGGACTTGTCTGTGTTCACTTTTAAGAATGACAGGAGCAGCAGCAGAGGACAGGTGCAGGTTCGGGTCAAAAGCTTTCTGTGAGAGTCCACTTTTATAGTTCTGCCACCGCTCATGGCCACCTTTATATACGTCAACATTTGCACAATGATGTTCTTATTTAAGGTTTAAAACTGACAGCCTTGAACAAAACACAACAATTTCTGCAACTGTATTCACTTCTGTTATGTAAGTTGAGACCCACTGTCACAAGCATCTTCCCTAAAAATAATTTTAAAGATGCAAATTTTATCCGCTACTTCCCAAAATAACAGATGTTACCCCTCAGCTCATCTCATGATCCTTCACGTCACCTTGTGACTCCATGTTGTGGTCCACCACACTACACGTAGTAGTGTGTGAAAAAAATGTACTACAACAGCAAAATAATGCAATATTTGCAAACCATGTTGCATTTTGATAGGAATTAACATTATAGTGGTGATGCAAAATATACAGCTTATTTGAGATTACATACAAAATGTCTATTTTTCCACATTTATTGATTTTAGGGCTCAGATATTGTTTGAAATGAGAATATAGCAATCAAAGATATTACATCATTCATTGTGTTCATCATATACTGTTTTAACCTTTTAAATATATCCTCTTTTCTGTCCTTATGATTAATCATTTAATCAGACATCAAAGAAACATCTAAAAATAAGAAAATTGTAAATAACTTTCCCAAAATCAAAGGGAGAACCTCAAACCTAAGATAAAAAGTGACTGACTTGTCAGTTCATCTCTAATTGTTGTGCAAATGGGCTTGTTGACAGGATGTGGAGGCGGTGCCGATGCCTGACGGACAACTCTGCTTGCTGGCTCTGCCGCCTGAATTCTGTGAGGGTGAGGGACCAGAGGCCGTGCAGTACCTCAAACTGCTCTGCCGCTACATCACAGACTGCAAGGTGGGTGCGCGGTGCCTTCACTGCCCTCTCAACCCGTGTTATTCCCTTTCGCCGGGCTGACATCAGCGGTTTTCTGCATCAGGGTGTGGTTTCAGGAATCCTGCTGGTGACTGCTAATAAGATCTTCTTTGACCCGTGCAAGACACACCCCCTGGTGAAAGAGCACGGCTGCGAGGAATACCTCCTGTCCTGCTCTGTCGACAATCTGACGTCCGTTTCCTTCTTCTCCGACATCTCCCACTTTCACCTCAACACATCCCAGCAGAGGTCAGCAGCGCTTCGCTCCCCCCGTGAAGACGCGCGGCCGAGCGCACACTCACGCTCTAGATTCGTGTTTTACCAGGAAAAAAGGAAAGAGAATCCTCCAGCAGTTGAAGAGGCAAGCCCGCGGCCTGCTGAAGCAAAAGGGGGAGGCGGCCCCGGCTTTGGAGTCGGTTCCCACCGGCTTGTCCGGTCTGACTCTGAGCCCGACCAAAGATGCTCCCGGGGAGGAAGAGGAAGCCGAGAGCAGGGACATGGAGGAAGCCGAGGGGGAGCTTGATGGGGTCCACGCAGAGGGCTCGGTCGGTGTTCCCAGCAGCGCCGCCAACGCTAACACGGTCGAAACCAAGACATCAGAGACCGCGGGTAAGAACGTGACCCAGTCGGCGGTTATCGTTCGCCCCCCCCCCCCATTTCCTCATGACAGCTGCTGGTTGTCCACTTACTCGCAGGGCCACAGAGGTCAAAACCCGGCAGCCCCGGCGGTCTGATGTTCGTGCGGCTGCGGGTTCAGCTGCCCGCAGGAAAGAAGCGGAGCCCCGGAGCCCTTCAGACAGGCTCTGCCAAGCCCTCACGCAAACGGGACGCCTGGCTTGCCCTTTCACAGGAGAGGTGAGATCACCAAGGGAAAGAGAAGCGCGCTTACACATCTGGGGCCGGGGTTTATTATTGTCACAGTTACCCCCTTCTAAAGTACTCATGTAAATACTCCTGCCTTCTTCAGTTGAATATTTACTTTCACTCAACTTTACCAAAACACTACTGTCGCTGTACAACGTTAACAGAAATAAATCAGTCACTCGGGGATTGCGCCTAAACTTTCATTCAGGAGGGTAAGGGGACTATTCTTAGGGAACTATTCTTTTACTTCTTTGGATTCAAATATTAACATTTCCTTTACAAAAGCTGCTCGTTGCAACAGTTTACTTGTGTACCCAATAAATGCTTTCCCTCTTTCCCCCCCCTGCAGCTCCGATGAGCTCTACGCCTACCTTACACGCTGTCGACCAGACTTGTGCATACTCGAGGGAGGGGAGGAGGAGGGGGAAGCTGACCGTGATGAAGAGGAGTTTGTCCTCATCGAGGACCAGGATGAGGTGGAGCAAGAGGAGGAGGAGGTATACCACAGGCTTCGAAGCTCAGGAGAGGACTGGGAGGTGAGCGGGCTCCATTTTCCTCACACTGGGGGGTGAAAAAAAAAAAGACCGATACACAAAGATCCTCTGTTTTGACAAATAGATTTAATTTTATTTAATCATTCCTCGTCCAGATGGTGTTGATGGAAGACAGCAGGGACAAACTGAGCCTGGTCCTAGATAGAGACCCTGAAGGACTCAGCAGTATCCTAGAGAGCAGCGACATTTTAGAAGCTTCACATATCAGAGAGGTGAGTGATTCACAGAAACACTTTTCTGAAAAGGTGCTTTGCTTCTCAGTTCATTGATAATTGATAATGTGGTCTACATGATTATACTGGACAGTTCTGTTTGCATCTTGTTACAAGCACTCCAGTTGAGATAGAAAACATTCTGTTTTCTTTAAGCAGTCCAGTTGACGCTCTGGTTGACATTAAATTAGTACGACCTGGATGAATGAGAACATACAGGCACACGTTACCACGTCCTATCTTGACTGGTTGGTCAGTCGGCTATTCGGAAGTTAAGGGCGTGTAAATATTTAACTCTTGCGGTATGAACTAGCTTCATTCTAGGTTCAAACGTGGGTAAGATGCCTTTATTTTTTTACCCCCCCCTCAGCTGTCAAAGGAGCTTCCCCCCCAGGACGATCGGCCACACCTGGAACCTGGCCTACAGCACGTCCCGCCATGGCGCCAGCCTGAAGACCCTGTACAGGAAGCTCAGCGCCTCAGACTCCCCTGTGCTCATTGTCATCAAGGATGCTCTGGACGAGGTGGGTCGAGCGCTATGAGAAAATGTC
Source organism: Lagocephalus sceleratus (assembly GCA_911728415.1). Lineage (NCBI taxonomy): Eukaryota > Metazoa > Chordata > Actinopteri > Tetraodontiformes > Tetraodontidae > Lagocephalus > Lagocephalus sceleratus. The sequence continues at coordinate 6,355,053 of CAJVRN010000036.1, read as the reverse complement.
AAAATAAAATGTAATGCACTCCGATAGGACCTGAATAACTACCAATCTCGCAAATCAGCCCTGATATTCATTTTAAGTTTTAAGCTTACTAAACGAGAGAGGATCACTCTGAGCAGGTAAAAGGTTATTGTTGTAAAGGTTGTGCTCGAGTGAACACCGGTGGGACCGAGGCAAGGGGCTGGCTGTTAAAAGAGAAAACAACTGGTTAGATGAGGCAGCAGTACTCAGTCCCTGATCCCAAAGTTCAATTCAAAAGCGGTGTGACAACCATAGAGCCAAAACATTTGAAGTTTCTCAAGAGCCTATTACCAAACTACCACGCCAGTCCGACCGCAAACTGGCAAGTGCGCGGAGCGTAGGCCCAGGCTTTTATGCTGTGGCTGATTGGAGCCGATGAGGGCCAGGTGAGCCGGGAACTGACGCAGAGCAGGTGGGCAACGAGCATGAACCTGACGAGAGCCACGCCCCGCCGGGCACAACCAAACGAGGGGAGGGGCAGAGACAACAAAACCAAACGTGAAGCAGAGTGAAAGATGCCTCCTGTATGTTAGAACCTATAACTATAGGCGGCGTTAGTAACAATGCGGGCGCTGTTCCTAGATCTTTGGGGCCTTCCTCTCTCATCCCCTCCGGCTCAGTGAGACGTTCTATGGCACAGGAGAAACCTTCCTGTTCATGCTGCATCCGCGTTACAAGGTGCGCCACCCGACGCCTGTCCTCCCTAGGGTGCTGCTGCGCTTGAAGTTACATTTTAAATGCGTCTTGTTTGTTTTGGCACCAGTGCTTCAGATGGACTGGAGAGAATTCCTTCTTCATTAAAGGAGACCTGGACTCTTTTGCTATTGGTGGAGGCAGGTAAGGGCCAGTGTGTTTGGGGTTGGACAACTGGGAGGAATGTGGAGGCTCGGACCAATAACGCTGCACTCTTTTTCCCTCAGTGGTCACTTTGGTCTGTGGGTGGATGAGAATCTGTACCTGGGCCGCAGTAGCCCCTGCTTCACCTTCAACAACTGCTGCCTCTCAGAAACTGACGACTTTCGAATCATGGACCTGGAGGCTTGGACGTTCAGCTGAAGGACACGGGCACACGGTGCCCTCCGACTGCACATTCGCCGCCGCTCGTCTCCGCCCCCGATCATATACGCGTACAGCTGCTCATTCGTCTCTTCATCCCTTAAAGCGCCGGGTCTGTGTTCAGTGGATTTTACTGGGCTGAAATGAAGCAAACATAGCTGATCTCAGCAGAACCCCCCCCGGGGTCGAGGAATTTAAACGGTGGGCGTTTTTTTTTCACGGTAGACTCATTCCTGTGGGTTTGGCTGCCAGACTACTGAAACTGAAGCGAAGCTGAACCTTCAGGAAAGTGGACCGAGTCTTTGTTTTTAAATGGAAAAGGTTACACGTCTTGGACACTGCACTTTGCTCTCAATGTGAATAAGTACCTTCATATCATTCTATCATCATGGTACACCTGTGATTTGTAATGCACGACCGCTGCCATGCTGTATAACTGTTTAGCTGAGGCTGGCAGTTGAACCTTAGTCTTCGTTTGAGTCGATTTCTCTATTTAAATCACCACATGCACATTCTGCAGTCCCAGTTTGCCTTTATCAGATACCAATCATGGCTGAAACCACTGTGGCTTCTGATCAGATGACTTAATAAAAAGCACTATTAAATTAAAATCAAAGTAAATGTGTGCGTGACTGGTTGATCCATAAAAACACCACGACTCAATAAAAGGCTGTATTTCACCCCACCGTTCAGTTGGAGTGTATGATGCAACTAAAAGATGATTCCTTTGTAAAAGAATATTTTTACTTATTTGTTAAACGGCAATTTGCATTTTTGATAAATCTAAAATGCGACAGTGGCTGACTGTAGATTGTGACATTTTCCAAAAACACTGAGTTTAAAAGGAGGACACCACCCACCACTGTCATGTGGAAAAGATTTCTTTATTTTACGTAATATTCTTTGGCGTGGTCACTTCATCCTCAGACATTAAAAAAAAAAAAAAAAAAACAGTCACATCCTTAATAGTTGGATTAAAAATTAAAATACAAGCAAACCAGCTACAAAACCTTTAGAGTTAATGTACCACAGTTGTGTTGAGTCTCTCCTGCTTTTGTGCCCTGAGCCGGAGGAAGGTTTCACCTCCGGGAGGCTTCAGCAGAACCATCAGACGCTGCCCAGCTCGGAGAGCTTTAAGACAACGTCTTCACAAACTGCTGAAGCGCAACAGGAAAGGCGTCGCCCGCTCCGACACTGGGTACGCTCAGCAGCGTTAGAACTCGCTCCTTTATTGCACGTACGAGACTAATATGCGTTTCTGAGTGTTATGATGGACTTGATTTCTCTGCAGCGACAGCCTGGTTGATTGATGCTGCTGCTCACCGTTGAAAATCACAGCGTCCTTAAACCACAGCGTCTCCTTAAATATACCTCAGTGTCAGCCACACTAAATTTAAGAGGCAACAGGTTCCCCGTAAAAAACAGATACCTAAATAAATAGTAACAAAGATGAGTGAATGCAAAAATGTTTTTTTCAGCTGCCAAGAAAGCATCTGATGGGAGGGTTTTTCTTATCATGGGTCCCCGAGGAATGACTTATCACTTCCTCCACATTACTGTGGCATGTATTCCCTGGCTCTCAGTAGTCCCTCTTTTAGGAAGCTGATGTAAGTGGACGTAGAGGGGTCCTCGTACCCGCCCGAGAAGCTGAAGGGTGCGCCTTCCTCCTCTGGTTTCATGGCTGTCTGATCCAGGAAAAAGTTAGCATTGATGTGGTGGACCTAGAGCCAATCACAGGACATAATGTACAATCATAAATTGAGAGGAATAAAACAATTCAAAGTGATTTATGAACTGAAACTGTATGAGTAACACTGAGCAAAATCCAAGAATTTGCTCTGGAAAAAGATGAGAACTGACACAAATCTAATATTGCGCCTAGCACTAGTTCATGCAAACGGGCTTACGCAATCTCTGACCATCAATAAATGTTCTATCAATATTTTAACTGGTTCAAGGAGGTAAATTATTTACTATAGTTCCGTTGGGCAACGCCACCATCATCTCCACAGGGAAGCTGTACTTCTCCAGGTGTAATCGGGCCTTTTCACTCAACGCGTGGTTCTGTTCGTCAGCCTGTTTCAGAGGAAAAAAACATGAATATCCTGAAAACAAACAGGGTGTAAAAAAAAAAAAAAAAGGACTCAAATAGGAAGTAAAACACATAATACTGTACATTCAAATAAGCAGAGAAGAGAGACGGTGGTACGGTGATTCTCACCTGCATGCTCTCCAGCTCTTTGACCAGAGACCAGCTGCTTACGAAGCTCTCGTTGAGCAGGGCCAGGACGGGCGAACTTTCCAGGACCGTCTCCCGGAGAGTCCGCCCCGAACCTACAGAGGGCAGAGAGGTGTTAGTGCTCCAACCGGGGTCTCTGGACACGTCCCGCGCCAGCCATCTCACCTCAGCAGGACTGGTCGTCCAATGCTCCCCAGAGCAGAATGGAATGCACCAGTTTCTTCTCTGCTTCGGCTCGCTCGAAGGCCTCTGAGAAAGGCAGGTAGGACACCTGCAAAAAGGGGCGGAGCCGAGTCATCCCCTGCCTTTTATTTCCTGCAAACCCCGGGTCTTTACCTTCTTGAAAGGGTAGAAGGTGACGTCCAGCCGCTGCGCGGCTTCCCGATGGCTGAGCTCCGACGTCCAGTGGATGTCCTCGAAGACGAACTGGATGGGCTCGCCGCCGTCCATGCTGTCGATGACGTTGCCCTCCTCGTCCGTGAGGACGGCGGGCGTGGACGGGCCCGTCGACCGCAGCTCCAGCTGTGGACAAGTGGCCTTTCTACATGAGGGGAAACGCGCCGGCGCCCAGACGGGACCCTTCTGGCGCGACAAAGACGGCCCGTCCCTGCGGCCCTACCTGCGGCAGATACCCGATATCGACCTCCATGTTGCTGCTCTCGCTGGCGCCATACAACCACTCCATGTCCACGTTGAGCGACCTGGGAAAGGGACAGCGTCACGCCGTCGTCGCTCACAACGACTCACAGAGCGGCGAGCTGGTGTCACAGACTTGCCTGTTGTTGGGGACAAAGAGGCGAAATTCTCGGACGTGGGACGCATCTTTGGACAGAACAATGTTGCCAGTGAATTGCCCCGGAGTGAACCAGAAGGGGAAGTTTGGAACTTCGTTGAGCTGAAACTCTGCATGAATCCTGGAGGGGGGGAATGAAAAATGCAATTACAACCTGGTTTTAAGGCGTTTTTCAGCCTCTTCATGAGAACTTATATCCACTTCTCAACACTTCCTCCAGTTTAAAAATGGCTTTAGTTCCTCCAGGGTGTCGCCGAATGTCTTTTGGGTTGAAAATATGCAGAATTCTGCAGTCATTGGTGCATCAATGTTCTTTGTGCTCATGCTGCTGCGGTGCTCCTCACCTGAACACGATGTCGTAATAAAAATCATTGCTGGCACGGATGCAGGCGACGGCACCCTGAGGGGCAAAGCGTGACTTGACGAAGGGTCGAGGATGGAACATGCTCAACAGGGAGTGTATGAGGACCTGCAGCGGGACGGGAGCAGCCGTTAATAAACACGCATGAGCGCTTTTTTTTTTTTTTTTTTTTTAATAACTACCTCTTTGCCTTTCGGAGAGGGAGGATGGTAACGATTGTTGGGCAGGTAGCCAGTGAAGATGTTGAGCTCGCTGGGAATCACCCACCACGTGTTTCCCACCTCCAGCTTATTCTTGGGAGGCAAGAAAACCCTGAACTGTCTGGCCGAGAAGGAAGCAGAAGGCACGACCGGGCTCTGCCAGGACCGCAGGCCGCTCAGGGAGCTGTGAGACACCTGCGGAGGGAGGACGCACTCCCGTTATCGCGACACCAAGCAAACGTGTCACTACACTTGCAGGGCTTGGATCTCTTTTCTTTTCGTGAACACCAAAGGAGAAAAAAAAAAACCCTCATCATACCCCGAGGAAGCCGTCCTTGCTCTTTGTCATGGAGTCCAGGAGCAAAGGCTGCATTTTGGCCTCCACTGTAAATGTCTCCCCATCGGGTTCATTTGTCTCTTCCTCCTCGAAATCAACCGGAGGTATGATTCCTTCAGAAGGTACAAAGGAAAAGAAATCGTCGGCTTGGGCGCACGATTCAGACAGAGCGATGAAAGGGGAACCGGCGAACCTGTTAGTTTCTCAGCGATAGGTTTAAACTCCTCCGGGCTGAGGTAAAGGTCACGGTCAGTGTCTAAGGAGGAGAAAAGAAAATGTCCCTCCGCACCCAGCGTTCGAAGGCTCTCGTCCTATTGGAGGAAAATACTGTCAGTCTGGAACTCATTTACACATGCTTCATGGGTTTTCAATACACCAAAACTGGGACAGTGACCTGGCTGTCATGTCTGAAATAATGGACTTTATAAAAAAAAAAAAACTAAGTGTGTTTTTTTTTTGTGATCTTGTGTCCATGTGGGGCTGAGCGCTCATTCAGCATCAGCAGTCTGGTTGGAGATCAACCCAGAGGCCACAGATTCTTTGCACATGTTCAATCAGACCATCCCACACCGATGCGTGACTGCAAGCCTTTCGACAATGGAAGGAAGAGTGGGTGGGAGTTTCCAAGAAAAAAAAACAAAAAAACAGGTCAGACCCTCTCTAGTCAAATAAAAGCTTTGATTAAAAGTGAGGCTAAGTTTAACCAGCTGTGGCACAGTCCCACCCCCTCATAAAACACCCCAGGGGTGCAAAACCCTGCAGATGTGAGAATCCCCCCCCCCCCAGTCCTGTCCATCTGATTGTGAAACTGTTCATTCATGCACGCATGCAATGCATCTTATCTTACAGCTTAAAAAGAGCGTTCTTACTCAAATGTGACCAAGATTGCGAAGCTGCTGTTACAGATGTGTGCCTTACGTGACGTTTGAGGAGTTGGACGTCTTGGTAATGCTTGACCCCGAAGGCGAAAAGGGGGGCAGCCCCGACAAGAACCAGAGCCCAGAGCCGCTTCCATGACCTCCAGCCCCGGTTCGTCTCGCTCCCGTTTTCGGGGGTGTTCTGATCCACGTCTGCGGCCATCCTCGTTACTCTGACGACGGCATGGTCGCGAACGGACGCCCGAGAAAGTCTCCCCTTTAGAGCCGGGAGGAGTTTATGGATGATTCGCCCCGGGTACAGCGCGCTTTTCCGGGCTGTCTCATCCCGTGGTGCCGCTGTGGAAGGCCAGGGTGGGCCGCACGGATCCCCCTCAGATCCGAGGTCGAGTCAGCGGGCTGAGGTCCAGCACGTCAACGGGCACATTAAAGGCGAGGGGACCGGATGCGCGGTGGTGGCCATTTCAAAATAAAACCAACTCGGACACAGGCGAAGGTGGGGGGCTAGTCCCAAATGGGGTTATCGATGCAGCTTTAATAGACATTTGAACGTGTCTTGGGACACTAAAGGACATTTGCACAGCTGCAGCTCCAGAGCGCGTCACTAAGTATTTCGCTGAGCTTACTTTGAAAGTAACAACCGGAAGTCTGCTTATTTTCATTCCAACCCAGCCGTAATGACGTCATCACAGTTAAAGCGTCAGATCGTTGGTCTTCCCAGGATTTAGTTTTTACATTTTTTTAAACCAAGGAACCTCAATTACATATTTCTTTGCCAAGACGGACTCTTAGAGTTAGCCTATAAACCCACTCTTGTGATTTATTTTTTTTATAGAGTGAAATGTGGGACACATATCCAAATATCATCTTGAAAAAGCCAGTCTGACTGAATTCATTGTATGTCAATGTTAAAATTTATTTGCATTCCACACAGTGTGATATATATATACATTGGCCATTGATAAGTTGCACAATACCTTACCAAGTTCAAAGCAAACAATCCCACGTTCAGTTTACAGTCAGGATTAATGTGTTTATCAGTCCAGCACAGACATAAGCAGCTACTCCATGTCCTCCTCCACAGACTGGGTCTTCACTTCAACTGTCTTTGGAGGGATGTACGAGCCCATTCCCGCAGCTCTCTCTGCTTCCTCTTGAGTGTACGGCTCTTCCCTGAGCTGCTTCAACCTACACATAAAAATAGTCTTATTTCACGGCAAAATCATAGTAGCAGCCATAGTTTCAGGTCTAACAACACAGGCGTATTCCAGAATTAAAAAAAACAAACATTGCATTACCACCATGCACAATGCCTTACCTTTTCTTGTGCACTTTACTTTTGAAGTGATCTTTTAATGATTTCATGTCCACAAAATATCGCCTGCAAGATAAGAGACGTTCACAGTTTAAGGGTACAGTCAAGACAGGATTTTTAAAAACTTTTTTTGCAAGATAAGAATAAAGAATGCGGGTTATTTCAAGCCAAACCTACGCGCAGTGTAAACAGTAATGCTGAGCGCAGCCCGTGACGTCATAGTCCACCTCCTGATGCAGCAGCTTGGCTGCGACCTCCGGCTTCATGTCTGAGTGGATCTGATCCAGGTCCTTCGTTCTGCGCTTTGTTTTCCAGGTTTTGGCGATATTCTTCTTCCTCCCATTGTTGTGGTTGCCCTTCTGCTTAGATTTCCCCATGGCAGACCTGACGAACCTGTCAAAGCACAAGGACGACCCATGAAGCCACAGGATAAAGACGGTGACAAAACGCAGGGATGACGAGGGCATGGACACTGTGGATCTTTAACAAATATACTTAAAAGTCTGTTCTAACAGGGCTGTAGAGTAGGAAAATCCAAACTTCGCAGAGGTTCTGTATCGGAAGCACGATCATTTCGCGACAAAACACTCCCAGTGTAGTGAAATATACATCTAGATCAAAGCGTCGTCTCGGTATTGACCAGCAAAGTTGGTATCCTGATGTTTAATCGCCCGTACAACAATTCCTGTTTACTTACTGTCACACGTGTGGCTGAAAGGAAACACTTGTCCTTCCGGGTCAAAGACTTTGCTGCTATACTCACTTTCCACCACTAGAGGTCGCCAAACACAAAGGACAGAAACGACAAAAGATAAAGACCGGTGCAAAAAGACACTTTTAATAAAGTAAAAAGCACACTACTAATGCAATAAAGACAGCAAAAGTTGAAATTGCAAAGGTGCAAGAATGTTTTTATTTACATAAAATAACTGCGATCATACACGATACAGAAATACAAATAACATAGTTTTAACTTTGCTATGCCAAGCCAAGCAGCAATATATGATAAAATGTAGATTAGAAATGCACGGTTTAACATTTGCTGATGTGACCCAGTGGAACTTTAGTATAAATGTTGCTGTTGTGGTTGTTTCATTAATTGTTCACGTTGTCGTAGTAGTCACCGGTTAAAGCGCGCCCCCTAGCGGTCACCTCCGATATGGTAAGGTGCGGGTGAGCACCTTTGGCTGGAGAAGGCACTGGTATTGGTGTGGTCTTCATGTGACACCTATCTCGTCTCAAATCATAAATATTGGTTTGGTTGAAAAAGGGATAACAACTGTTCCAGGTGACATAAAAACTGCACGGTGACTACAGTCTGAATTCAGTTTGATAACCTGTTAGTAAATGAAATTATACCCATAAGAGAATACAATGATCAGTTATGTGATAGTCCTGTCTCTATAGAGGGTTTTTTTTTTTTATTTTTAAATGCAGTTATCTGTGAATAGAATAGTCGTTGGACCACTTGGAGCCAACCAATGCCCGGGGACTTACCAAGGTTCTGGGCCTGGTCCCCATTGTGGTGGGCTGGGGAACCAAAATCACTCTGGACTTGACTAATAAAGTGCACTTTAAACTCATCCCTGACTTGACTTATTTGACTTGACTTGCTGACTGACCTAAATTGAGTCATACCAGAAAGGACCTTGCATTGTTGCATTTATTGTCATTTCCTGAAAGCTGTCTTAAAGCAGGGATTGTGCCACTGTTCTGTACTTCTATTTTCAAAGTTTCTGCAATACACCTTTGGAATTTATAAGCTTATTCATTATTCAAGTTTACTCATACATAAGTGACTCTCTCTTATTGACTTTGTGTCAATTATCTGGTGAAATTACATATTTCTCCCGAAGTCGAACCTATAGTACTGGTTATTTCAGTTCATAATTGCTTGTTGTAATTTCCGTAAATATATCTATTATGTACAAGGGTTACAGTGAGAATAAATGCAAATAAAATCGAATAATTTTGTAGTCTTGACCTGCTTATTGTCTTGCCTTGCCTCCATGGTGCCTTTAGGGCCCGTCGTAATTTTTTCGCAGCGAAACATCGTTGCGTTTCACATCGAATAATTCCATTTTGGAATCAAATTTAAAAAATGGAAATAAACGAAAAAGGATTCAACAATAAGGTATAGCATCCGAAAGAGGCACGTTTATAAATCCCAACAAAACAAACTGCACAATCAAATGGGGCGAATCGGATATAAACGGATTGTTTTAAAGAGAGCGGCAATAAAAACGCACTTTCATTAAAATTACAGCACCTAAGGGGAATAATATTGAGGCCAAAAAAGAAATGTTGATAAAGCGGGTGCGTGTTGGAGGGAGAAGTTGGACCGCGGCTCTAAATGTTCCGACGGTCCCTGAAGGCGGCGCGAGCCCCCGCTGTAGTGCATACGCGCTTCGGCGGAGAGCGAAGATGGCGGAGGGCAACGTCGGAGCGGAGAACCAGTGGAGCCACCGGGCCCTGGACACGGCCGACGACACCCTGGCCGCCATGGAAACGCTGCTCGCCACGCTGCGGGCCTTCGAGGACGTGCTCCGGCAACAGGACGTCTCCGTGGCGTCCTCGGCGGAGTACTGCGACAACTTCTGTCAGGTAACAAATGTGCGCACGCTAAAGCTGGTAGCTACCGCGGCTAGCCGCCTGGAGCTCCGGCTCCGATTTGGTGTCTTTTATTTTTTCGGGTGCAGACTTGACAACCCCCACCTCCCCTCCCTCCGCCGGCTTCGCCTCGGTCCAGCTGCCCGATAACGCGCAGGGTTTTTGCGGACGAGCCGGGGGGGTGGTGGTGGCTGGAGGGGGTGGATCATTGTGTGTTATTGTCCGTCTGCGCGTCCCGCATCTCATTTCACAGCAGAACAATCTACCTGTCAGAAACGATCCCCTCCTCATGCAAGCTCCGGGTTGCGCCTTGCTTTCTGTTTTGCACAAATTCCGCGTGAAGTGGAAGTTTAAGTGATCTCCACGCATGGCGTGTGTGTGTGTGTGTGTGTGTGTGTGTGTGTGTGTGTGTGTGTGTGGGGCGGGGCGCATCTGGATTATATTTACCCACGTTAACGTTTTCGTGCGTTTGGGTGTTAAATGTTCAGATGTAAAGGTCTACGTTCTGATACAATCTACAATCTTATTTGCATGATAGCCTCTGTGTGTGTGTGTGTGTGTGTGTGTGTGTGTGTGTGTGTGTGTGTGTCTCAGTCACTCGGGTTGGTGAAGACTCTTAAATTTCAATCCCGTATTCATCATCAGCCCAAGCTGATGAGGCTGATTTCACCAAAAAAAAGAGAATGAATTCTCTTTTAGGGCGTCTGCTTTTGACACTTGATTTCAGTCCTCCGATGTGCGCCTCAGTCAACTTTGGTGAGGCCACAGTCGGATGGAGTTATTCATTAGCCAGCTCATTTCACTGTAGGCCTTTAACCTTTAACCCTTGCTGTCACCGTTCAGCAGGGGCGTCCAACTGGTTTTACATTTCTTTTTGTTCAGTTTGGACGTTCGTTGGATGTAATTAGTATGTTGACATCATGCGTGAGGATGAGGTCTCCAGAGAGGTGTTTTTTTAGTTTTCGTTGCTTGCTTTGAGGGGACGTTGGAGATGAAGACAGAGGGGAATTCATTTGGTCCCATCCAGCACGCTTCCTCCCATTTCCTAAATAGTACTCCAGGGAGGCTGGAACGATGCTGATTTAATGAGTCTCCCTAAATCTGAGGTGTTGGACCGATGAAGACACCCACTGTTGACTCCTCTGCACCGGGGGGGAGAGAGACCACCAATATTTGTCACAAACAACATTAATAGAAGGATTTATTTCCAAATTTTCATTAAATAGGTCACCGAGTTAATTTTCTATCAGACTCTATCGGTATTTGAATGTTATTAAAATTCTTATCACAGTTAAATCTTTAGAAGGAGGGGAAGATGTGCGGATATTATAAACTGTCTTTATTGTGAATAATATGTCAGTGTTATTTGAATTATAGGACACTGTTAAAAGGCTTCAGGTTCGCCCTTTTCTGTAAAATGGCGTCCCATTAGACCCAATCAGGAGCATTTCACATCTGGCAGGTTGTCAGTTGGGATCAGTTAGGTGAAGGTGGGTCTCTCCCCAGATGGATAACCCCTCTTCACCCTGACAGATACCTGCCCCCCCCCCTTAACACCCCATGGTATTCCTCACTCTTCACATTTTCCTGTCTGTGTGTTGTTTTTTAGGCACTGATGCACTATGCTGGGAGCAGGAACTCCATCGAGCATGGCCTGCCTCTTCTTGAGGCCTACTGTTTGTCCATAAACTGTTTTGCGGCGGCCCGGTCCCTACTCACTGCGGAGTCTGACAGAGTCGCTCTTGTTCTGAAGAGGCTAGCTTTGTGAGTATCGGGCAGTTTTTGCATACAGCCTCTTTGGGATTTAAATCTTTGAGGGCAAAACATTCCAACTGCAGGTTGCTGGTACTTTGCATGTGGTATATATTCAGATTTTCTCTATGTGCGATTTAATTTATTTTATGTGCTTCCAGTGTAAAAAACAACAACTAAAGGACTATTTGTAAAAAGTAGGAAGGAAGTGGGAAGCAGAAGGGGTTATAGGACTGTGTCAAAACAAAATGGCAGTTTGGTTAATCCATTAAAACCGCATTACATTACGGAAATTGCAGAAAAAGAAAACAAGTGTTCGTCTTTAATTTATATTAAAGGAAATTACAATTTAATGGAGAGAAACTGCATTTGCTCAATTGCTTGATGAGCAGTTTCAAGGACAGTAGGGTTCTGTTTCCTAATTACTTCATGACACATAAAGCAGATAGAAGGCCTGCCATCAACTTCAGGTGTAGAATTCACATGGCAGCTGTTTGATTAGGGCATACTTGGGACTCACTGGGGGGATTTCATCTCTCATCTGGCTCGGAAACACTCCAGCGAGCTCCCAGAGGAGTTGTAAAAAGAGGCAGGGGAGAGGAAGGACGGTTCGGTCCTCCGTGCTGAAATAACTGCCCTTGTAACCCAGATAAAAAGATGAGTACGGAATGAGAAAACTGATTTAGAGTATTAGGAAACCCCAAATTTGTTAATCTTCATAGAATTCTTAGAATTCAGATGCTCTGCTGCATTCAATTATTGTCACTTCAGAAGGACTTTTCTGTTTACACCCATGTTGGTTGTGGATAGAGGGGGAAATGCGAAGATTATTTGCCACTGCTGAGTTCTTTATACAATGTCTGTCAGCTTCCGTCCGATGTAATCATAAATATCTTGCTGTCTTTTCAGGAGCTGTTTCGAACTGTTGCTCTCAGTGCCTGAGAATGAAATCCCATTTGAGGCCTGGGTTCAGTTTCATCATTCAGTTCAGGTGCAGCATCATTTTCAAGATTATTTGTTAACAAGTAGAAGACTTAAGACTAGACCTAAATTGATATGACACAATTACCCGAGTCACTAGGAGGAGTAAATAGTCCTTGAGAAATTTTCTGTGTGTGATGTGAGATGGATCCTTACTGGCAAAGCTGCACATTCAGTGCTGAAGATTACAACTGACATTTATCATGAAAGGACCGAGCCTTGCTTCACAGAATAAATTGTTGAACATATTTCGAAATCTGTAAAAAATGAACCATGACAGGCTGCTTTTCTTTCGCAGTTTGCCCATGAAACATTATTACAGTACGGCAACACAGACCTCCAGGCATTACTCCAGATCACAGGAGAGGGGGGAGCGTGGAGCAACTCTGTCCTTTCTTCCCTCCTCACTGGTCAACCCACCAGTGCAGAAGAAGGTCAGTTCAGCGGAGCCATTGAGATCCCCAGGTGGCAGCATCTCGCTACCCTCGTCAACGGTGATCGATAACCAGACTTCCTTTGTTGCCAGTGGAAGCGTTAATCAGCTTGGAGGGCGAGGGCTTCATGGAAATGCGGGTCAAACACCTGGAAAAGATCGGCGAAGTAGCCAAGGCGGTGGTGCTGGCCAAAGCGTGCACTGAATGCAGCTTCATCTCCAACCAGGCTACGTTTCGTCAGACTTACATCTCCATTCTTTGTCGTCTGCTTCCTAATGAAGAGGCCATCATGGAGGTATTTATGTTCGAAAGATATGTTTTTATCAACACAGCAAGTGACTTCCTTGCTATCATTTCCTTCCTCATGTTTATTATTAATGCTGCAAATATGAGTGTGTGCAAATTTCCAAATCAAATTTAGTACGTGCTAAATTTAGATATCTGCACTTTATCAAAGTTATAAATAGACAGATGCTGTTTCACCAGAAAAGATGTCCTTAAAAATTGCTTTTGATATAATTTCATTTCAGCGATTTAAAATGATCTGGTCTTTCAGGCCCTTCAGCTGCTGTTTTGATTTCTGCTCCTGCAGAAAAAACAGATTGGTGAAAGACCAAAGTTTAAGTAAAAGCCAAAACTACAGGCTCTCAGCTACTCCTTTGAATTAAGGGCTAAGTCAAAAGTCTTTTCCGTGGAGTATTTAGAAGGCTCACTCGAAATTCTCTACAGAGAAATCTTTTCTGTAGAATAGTTAGAAGGTCTGCTCTACATGCTGCAAAGTTGGCTAAAGTCAGAGTTGTTAACGTGGTCACCTGCTCTCTGAGTAGATTCATATCTCTACTTTACTTCCTTTCTTTGCCCTGACGTTGCGCACTTTGCTTTTATTGCTTTTGTTGGCTGCATTACTTCCACAGAGAAAAGTAATCTTCCTGGTGTTTGCACTGCTGACTTGTTGTTTTAGTCATTCATGCAAATTTTAATGTCGAGTAATTGAAATGTCACAGCAGCATAAATTAGTTAGAGAATATGTTCTTTGATGAAGAATTCATTTAAAAACATTCATGGAAGCTGTTAGAAAGGGTGGCAATCACACAAACAACAAAAAAAGAACTTATTTTCCTAATTTCTAAACTGTTCTGATTTGGTCCTTTGCTAGATATCCAGGCTGGACTGTAAGGATGTTCTGGAGTTCACATGTACCTTGGAGACGGAGGGAGAGGAGGGCACAGCATACATCTTGTGCACCACTTTTCTGACACAGCAGCTTCAGCAGCAGAGCCTTTACTGCTCTTGGTGAATACTTGATACACTCACTCGCATAAAATTTAAATTTAAGCTAAAACAGTCACGGTGTCTTTCAAATCACGAGAATCACTTTGGTTTTGTGCTTTGCTTCAAATTCAAAGGGAGTTGATTCTCTTATGGAGTAAACTTCAGAGGAGGATCGAGCCTTCCCTGACATCCCTTCTGGAGAGATGCCTTCAGCTCGGTGCTATTGCCAAAACTGTCGACCATTTGCTTTCCTTGGTTCGTGTTATTCAGGCAGAGGTGAGTCTGGCACCAGATTCTGTCTGCATTTGTATCACCACTGCTGAAACTGCAGCCTGGAATGAACGATGGTCTTGGAATAAGTTAGGAGGAACAGCTGCATCCTCAGATTTGACAAAGAGCCAGAGCTAGGGTCTACAGTGGGGGGAATTATAAAGGAGAAGGATACCAAGCAAGTACATAGGCAGTTACTGGCACAAATTAAATGGTAAAGATGTAGTGAAAGTTCTATGCACAGATTTAACATGCTGAATTATAGATTGTTTGGAACCATTTGATAACGGTTTGTTATTCTCTTTGTTTTAGGCAGAGGAGATTGGGGTGCCTACTTCAGTAGAGCTTTGTGTCAAAGCCTTTCTGCTTCCTAAGCAGGATGACACAGAAGCACGGATCTCCATCTGCAAAACAGTGTCTCGCCTTCTTTCTGATGACCTAGAAGTGTTACGTGCCTGCCTGCTCACAGAGTTCCTCTTGGGGCCCCACCAAGAGGTCTTCGGCCGCCTCGAGGAAATCCACTTGCGTCCAGATCAAAAGTACGACCAGGAAAATGAAGTAATTCCCAACTCGCTGCGCTGTGAGTTACTTCTTGCACTGAAAGCCTACTGGCCCTTCGATCCTGAATTCTGGGACTGGAAAACTCTCAAGTACCACTGCAGCTCCCTTCTGGGTTTAATTCCAGAGTCAGAAGGTGAAGAGGAGGTGGCAGTAGACAAACAAGAGAAAGACAAACAGTCTGAACTACAGGGATTCCCACTTAATCTAGAGTCTGATCAAAAGAGGTTAAATGGAACTCTTAGTAGTCATGAACAGCAAGATAAAAACATCCCTAATTCTAATTTATCAGAAAGTTCAGGAGAAACCTGCGTAAAGAAGCAGAAATTCTGCTGTCAGATATGTAAGAGGTCAATCACTGACACCCAAATCATCCATCACGCTAAAAGACACGCACAGGACAGCTGCCACCCCTGCCCCGTGTGTTTGGAGAAGTTTAAGAGCAGGAAGGATCTTGTTCCTCACGTGAAAACACACATTCAGGAGGACGACCCTCTTTCCAACACGGCGAAACAAGAGAGTGTGCCGAAACAGCTGGAGGAGGATGACGACATCGAGCCTGGGGAGATCACCGTCGACCCGTCCTTAATGTCGTATTACAAGTCCACGCACGATCCAGATGTGCTGCACCACATCGTGCAACAAGCCAAAACGGTGAAAGACAAGCCTGTGGATGAAGACGAGCACATAACATTCGAATACATCGCCAAGCACTTTAACCTGCAGAACCGCGACGAGTATCAGTGCCCGGGAACTGGGTGCAGCCGCACTTTTAAGCATTCTAAGTACTTGTACGTCCACTTAAAGTCGGAACACAAAGGCGACGCCAACGTGAAACACTTTCATGAGATGAGAGACAAGCGGGAGAAGTGCATTTTTTGCAGACGGCATTTTGCCACGGCGTACCATTACCGCAAACACCGAAGACTCCACTACGGCGAGCGACCTTACTCTTGCGCGGTCATGGGCTGCGGCGCTCAGTTTAGTTCGTCCAACGAACTTGTCACACACAAACAAACCCACGGCTATCAGCTCAACTACGAGTGTGAGCTGAGGGGCTGCTACGTCACTTACTCGGATTTAGGGCAAATTTATCACCACGAGGCTCAGCATTTCAGAGACGCAGCATTCACCTGTGTTAGTGATCAGTGTAGAAAATACTATTTCTCGAAGAAGGAATTCATAAAGCATTTATCCACTCACAACATCACCTTCTCGGAAGAAGACTTCGAGGCACAGAAGAAGGCAAAGCAGAAACTCCTCAACACTGTTCGAGAAGCACTACCACATTTGAATCAGTCAGACAGCGCAGAGGAGATCGCGAATGAAGACATGCTTAACTCTTCTTTAGGGAGCTGCGATTCTGAGGAGCCCAAGGCGACCATGACGTTGGTGGCTGTCTGTTTCGACGGGAGCAAGTTCACCTGCGGCTTTGAGAAATGCGGCATGACTTTTTCCAGGGCCAGAGATGTCCAGAGACATCTGAAATGCGCCCACCCCGAGCACCTAAAGCTTGAGAACAAAGAACACAAGCATGACAAAGAGCGGGACCCAAACTCCAGAGACATAACGAAGGAAAAGGAGCCAGATGTGGAACAGAAGGGACAAAGTGAGCCCTCGGCTCAACCCGAGCCCGTCAAGACTTGCAAAGAACGAAAAACCCTGCCCCGCAGCAGCGAAGCCAACGCCTCGAGCCTTCAGACAAAAAGCGATGCCCTGAAAGAAATCCTCCTTATGCTCAGTAAACTAGATCTGAATTCCTCCACTGGTGTTCCGTCAAGTGAGGTCTCCCAGTCCAGCCTGGAGCCGAATGCATCGCAGTTACCCCTTCATCAGACAGCCCTGACCAAGTCTCCTCCTGCACCGCTCGCTGAAATGTCTCAACAGCACGCGGAAGACAACATCCAGACTGAAGAAACCTTGGCAGCCGACGACGAAGCCAGCTTGCAAATATTAGCCAATGCCAAGCCATACGTCTGTGAGATCAGTGGATGTGACTTCAGGACCGCTCAGAATTACAGCTTGATGCGACACTATAGCACTAAACACGGACGCACCGTCGAACAAGCAAAAAGACTGACTTCTTTAAAAGCCACTTCTTTCAAACCTTACGCGTGCCACCTTTGCTCCAAGAGTCACAGACAGAAACACGCACTGAGGGCCCACTATATTCATATGCATAACATGAATCAAACTCTGGTGGACAAAATAAGCTGCGCATCGGCTGTCGAGCATAAATCTCAGCCGCTGGCCAACCATATCAAAATAAAGGCCGCAGTCCACGAGCCGCACCAGCAAGGGAAGAAAACCTCCGCAGATCCGGACGACCCCCAAGACTTCAGTGACAATCATGTGCTGTCTGAAGAGGAAGGAGAGGAACATCCAGAGAACCAAGAGGACGGTGAGAAGAAGGAAGAAAACGGCGACGGCGCCGCCCAACAGGTCCGAACGCGCCGCGTGGTGACCAGAAACAACCTCTGCTACATATTGGACAAGTTCAGCAAACCCTTTCATTGCGTGGCAAAAAAATGCGACGCGGCCTTTTCCACCCAGGGAGGCCTGGTGCGCCACCTCCAATTGGTTCATCATTACAATCGCTCTCAGCTTTTGCTGGACAAGGATGAGGACGAACAGGACAGGCCAGAGGTCAGGAAAGAGACGGCCAAGAAGAGGCCGCTTCCAAACTCGGACGAGCCCCAGCCCCAGTTCAAGTGTCACTTTGCCAACTGCAAAGCTTCCTACCACCTCAGAAGCAGCCTCGTACGACACACCCGGGACTGCCACTCCCAACCGCCAGAGGAAATCCAGTGCAAGTACGAAGGCTGCACCAAAGTGTTCAACCACAACGACGACCTGAAAAAGCACGTGCTTTACAGCCACTGCGAATACTACGATTCGCTGGTGGTGCGCCTGCAGAGCTCTCACAAAAAAACAGTCGCCGGGTGTCAGAACGACGTCGTCGTCGCGCCACAGAGTCCCAAAAACGAAGAGCCCGATTCAACCGCTGCTAAGGCCGAGAGTTCGAGTCCTGAACCAGAAGTGCCTCCCCAGACCGAGGAAACTAATAAGGACGAAGTTCTAGAACGAAAAGTGCCATCAGAAAGAATGTCTAAAGTAAAAAGCTACAACCAGTTCGTCTTCAGGTCGTATGAAGAAGCTCTGCAGATGTGCCAAGACCGCTGCTTGCGGGTGACCTACCCATGCATGGTTCAAGACTGCGAGTCCGTCGTCAGTTACATGGGAAGCCTGCATCGTCACTACTTGAAAGTCCACTGCATGCGTCGGGAAGATCTCATGAAGAATGAAGATAAGCTTGTTTTTAATGCCGAACAACTGGAGGAGCTGATCCAGAGGAATTCTGCCAGGTTAACCGTAACGGGAAGCAGTGTCTCTAACGGAGACTTCAAGACGGAGCGTCAAGAAGAGCCGGAGAAGGCAGAGGCAGCGCAGCCTGCTCCCACGAGTGCGCACTTGGTTAAGTCGGAGGCAAAGGAGGAACCAGAGCCACTGACATTTCCTGAAGAAGAAGCGAAAGAAGCGCCACCGGTGGAGAGAAACGGGGTCCTCCTCGTCGCAGACGATGTCCTTTATGGTGAGCCGAGCGCTGATGGACACTCTGAAGACCCGGTTGTGGAGACGGCCAAAAGCCCGAAGCCAGAGTGCTTAACCTGGGATAAAATCAAGCTTCGTCCCCTCACTGTCGACATCTCGCCACCATACTCGCTGCGCTTTACTACTGAGGAGGGCTTCCAGGACGTGCTGCCTCCCAAAGATGGTGGTAAAATGTTGAACGGCTCTGTCCTGCTGCCTCATCCTCCCGTTCGCCAGCCTCTGAAACGCAAAAACGAACTTTCGGGACAACCGCCAAACCTTAAAGACACCCAGCCTTCTAGCCCTTCTTCCAACACTTTTGACATCACAGCCTACAAACCTGTCGGTTTTGAGAGCTCGTTTCTGAAGTACATCCAAGAAACGAGCACTAAAGACAAAAACCAAGGTCCGGTGAGGCGGGAGTCTTTCAGACGCAGTTGTTCGGTTAAAGAGAACAACCAGTTGGGCGTCTCTCTTACCCGCAGCAAACGCAATTACTCCCCACTGTTAAAGCGCCCCGCTGTGACTGGAGACCACACCTCAGTCTTAAACTTGAAGTCCATCTTAGACAAAGCCCTGGCTGGGTGTGGAGACCTTGCTATTAAACAGCTTCAGTACCTCAGACCTGTTGTGGTCCTGGAAAGACCTGTGTGCACCACCAAAACCACCCCACCCGATCTCTTCCCATCAGACACCAACAATTCCAAATTACTTCTGGGAAGTTAGTTTTAATAAGCACTATTTTCTGGCAGTTTTCTTTTTCCATGTAACAGGCTATGTATCAGTATTTTTCGTTATTAAACTTAGTATTGAGTTGATTTTGCTTTCAATTGTAAAAGACTTGAAAAAAAAAAAAGCTTGAGCGCACATTGGATAGTTGGGATTGTCTTTTTTTTTTTAAGTATGTAATCAATGAGAGCTGATTTACTGTAAATACTGTAGTTTTCCAAGATATACAGACTTTCAGATATTAGAAACGGTCAGTAGCATATTGCAAGGCCTTTTTCTGATGTGTTATTGTGATTAAAAAAAAGCATTTCCTTAAACTAATCATTGAAGAATATGTTTTCTTATTTTTCACCTGTTTATATCACACCAGTGTTGGGACAGCAGACAGACATGTATAAAACACTTTCTAATAAAATAAATGTTGGAACAACATTTATCCATTGAATAGCTTATAACCTTTTTACTTTCTTAATTATGTAAAGTGATATTTGTTTACAGTATGCTGGAAAATATAGTATTTAATGGTACACAAGGCGATTTTGTTGTTGAGTGCATGGAAATGTAATCAGTACCTTCTTTTGGGAGGAGTCATGGGAATGATTCTTTGATAATGATGGATATTGTGGATGTCTGTTGGTTGTCTGTGCATAAGTATGTGTAGCTTTGCTGGCATTGGAAACATGTTTACGTTACCAAAGCGAGTGTAAAAAAAATGTACCTTTTTAATAAAGAAAACTATCATTTCATAGGTATATGTGGTGCACATTCAATTAAAAAATGTAAATGTACCACTTTATGTTTAAAGATGTTGAAATGCAGAAATACCTGTTTATTATGTTTATTTAATCATTTTATTTTGCGGATAGAAACTGCAATAATCAAACATTTTAACTTATAGATGTGTGTGTTTAACATAGTTTAGCTTACATGATTCTAGATCAGCTGATGCAATTTTGAAGGACAAAACTGAATGAAAGGTTTTCTTGTGTTTTCTGGGAGGAGCAACACGCTTCTGCGCACTACATACAGCGCAATGTAAATATTTAAAGCATTTACATCCTTCATCCCTTTCATCATCAAGCACCCTTTATTGGTCGGAATTTTAATGTCGCGTACTGAACTACAAAAACAAAAAAACAAAGGCGTCGCACAACCTTCTCGGAGGTCAATATTTGAGAGCACAACGGAACCAAATACTCCGGCGGCCGTTTTGGGAGGGACGAATTTGTCGACGCACATTACGCCGAGCATGAAAGGACCGATATTAGCTGGAAAAGCTTCTGAATGGAAACTGGATGCAAAGATTACCGAGTTCTGAACTGTAGTCGGTATCTGTCAATATAACACGGGGCCAGTTTCCCTTAAACCACTTTCTTTTGTGGCGTTTGCGCTGGATTGAGGCCCAGTAGTTAGTAGCTGCTGATCAGTTTCAGGCTGGGCAACATTTCCAGCATCTCTGGCCTTTTAGCCACTAGCTAGTCAAGTCAAAAGGGCCAAAAAAATGTTGGAATCTATTCTCGAGCTGCCGGTGGAGAAGCAGATCTTTTATGCTGTGCTGGGGTTTTCCTGGACAGTATATCTGTGGGAGGCGTACCTTTCTTATAGACAGGTGAGTTGGACAGATGTCATGTAACAGGCATGATCAAGAAGTTTTGACCGACGTCATTCAAAGCTTCACCAAAAAAAGTGCTTTTCTGGGAAAGTGTCTCATACGTAATGTGTAAAAGACCGCAGCAAATCTAATACACGTTCCTTAACACAAAACCCAACTCTCCTTATCAAGCTTGATAATGGAGAAAGTAGGTCGCAATGAAAACGAAATTCCATGTGATGGCTTTTATAGTGCCTTATGTACGGGCTAATGACAAAAGGATGTTTGTCTTTCTGGTTTGTCTTTCTGTTCCACAGAGGAAGATCTACAGAACTACAACACATGTGCCTCCAGAACTGGGGAAGATAATCGATTCTGAAACATTTGAGAAGTCACGTCTTTATCAGCTGGACAAGAGTAATTTTGGCTTTTGGTCCGGGTTGTATTCTGAGACTGAAGGGACGGTAAGTTCATAAATAGACGCCTTTTCAACGTTTTAATGCAGCAAACATATAAATTGATTATCTTTGATCAAATCTTTGTAGTTGATCCTGCTCCTGGGTGGAATTCCATTTCTCTGGGGCATCGCTGGTTCTGTGACGGCTCGCTTTGGTTTTGGTTCCGAGTACGAGATCAGCCAGTCGCTGGTGTTCCTGACGCTTGCCACTCTGTTCAGCGCTGTGACCGGACTCCCCTGGAGTTTGTACAACACCTTTGTCATCGAGGAGAAGCACGGCTTTAACCAGCAGGTACACTGAATGAACCGAACCTACCAACATCGTTATTTTTTTAAAAGCTGCTGTCATGAAAAGAGGAGAGAGGATTGTTTCACACGTTGTGTTCCTCTGCCCAGACAATAGGGTTCTTCCTTAAAGATGCGGTGAAGAAGTTTGTGGTGACCCAGTGTATCCTGCTCCCTGTCACCTCGCTGCTCCTGTACATCATCAAGATTGGCGGGGACTACTTTTTCATCTACGCCTGGCTGTTTACTCTGGCTGTTACTCTGGTTCGTGCTGCACGTGCAAACGGGAACTGTTTGGAAATTCTTTAATGCACTAACAGCTCATGAATTTGTCCGCTCTTGTGTTCTCAGGTCCTCGTAACTATCTATGCTGACTACATTGCTCCCCTGTTTGACAAGTTCACACCGTTGCCTGAAGGAGAGCTAAAGACTGATATCGAGGCTCTGGCAAAGAGTATAAGCTTCCCCCTAACTAAGGTTTATGTTGTTGAAGGTAACGCAAGACAATGTTATGATATATTTGAATATTTGGCCATCCTTCAAATTAGACACGTTTGGATTCCAGTTGTTTGTTCATTTGTATTACATTCTGAGAAATTACAGGTCTTCTTTGTATTTCCAGGATCCAAACGTTCATCTCATAGCAATGCCTACTTTTACGGCTTTTTCAAGAACAAGCGCATCGTACTGTTTGACACTCTTCTTGAAGACTACTCGCCGCTCAACAAGTCTGGAGAGCCTCAGGCTGAGCAACCAGAGAATGACGAGTCATCCGGTGAATCCAAAGCCAAGCCCAAGGTAATTTATTGAGAGGTTCTTACTTGGTCTTGAATTTACAACATATATGGAAATCCTGAGATTGTAAGTTGTTGTATTGCGACTGAGGTCTGGCTGGTACCGAAGAGTACCAGTTTTGAGGTTGTTGATGGGCAGTTTAGCAACGTTGACCCCAATCTTATGTACAGAACAAGAAACAAGGATGCAACAACCCGGAGATCCTGGCAGTGCTGGGTCATGAGCTTGGTCACTGGAAGCTTGGTCACACTGTCAAGAATATTGTTATCAGTCAGGTGAGAAACCTTTTATTTAATCAGACTAGCAATTGTTACTTTTGGAAATTTAAGTAGATGTGCAGAAGAATCTGATTTGTCTTTTTCTACAGATGAATTCCTTCTTGTGCTTCTCGTTGTTTGCCGTTTTGATTGGACGGAAGGAGCTGTTTGTGGCTTTTGAGTTCAATGACAGCCAGCCCACATTGATAGGTTTGATGATTATCTTCCAGTTCATCTTCTCTCCGTACAATGAGGTAATGGTGGGACCGGGAAATGTTGCTTTTGGTGGTTTTATAGCCGCGGCCTTGATTTTTCTCATCATTATATTTCATTTTTGCAGCTCCTGTCCTTCTGTTTGACGGTTCTGAGTCGCAGGTTTGAGTTCCAGGCAGATGCCTTCGCCCGGAGCATGGGAAAAGCCTCTGAACTCTACTCGGCCCTCATCAAGCTCAATAAAGACAACCTGGGTTTCCCGGTGGCTGATTGGTTGTTCTCTATGTGGCACTATTCCCACCCTCCCCTGCTGGAGCGCCTGAGAGCACTGGGCAATGTCAAGCAGGACTGACGGGGCTGGAAGGGGGAGCAGCGACTGCTGCCTCCTCCAAAGGGCCTCCGCAGACCTCTCCTGGCCCTGTGATGCATCCTAATCTCTTTCCACCAAACCCCCATGTTGTTTTATCCATTTGTTTTAGCTCTTTCTCCTGCCATTCTTTCTCTTTGTTTCCATTGAAACCTTTGTTTTTTTTTTTTAATCAAACTCAAACATATCAGGATGAGCCAGCCTTAAAACCCTGAATCGAAGTCTCTGCTCTTTCTCAAGAAGCACCTCGAATGCCGTGGCTGAGAGCAAACCTTGTGGGCAATGTGTGCTGTGCAAAAACTACTGTCAGAGCACAATTTACACTTTTATTGCAGTTATTTTTGTGTAATGATAAAATATGTGATTCCAGAACGAAGATCTGAACACCATCTGATGTCTAAGTTGTCCATTTTAAATATAATTTCAGATATTGTTGATCTGCAAGAACCCACAAAATAATTTAATATATGCTCAAAACAATGATTCTTGCAGGTACACAGGCTAAAGTGTTTGATTTCTCCCTCAGGCACAACTGTTGCTTTGCGAGAATCTAATTCAGGGAATGCTCAATCGAAAAACAATTGATCATCTACTCAAATTCTTCATTTGTCAAGAAGGTTACCAAAATAAAAGCAAGGACCTCCATTTTTGTTCTTTTCTTCAGAAAATGAACTTGAGCAGCATCTAGTTTCATTTCTATTTGATTTAAATATTTTTTTATTTCCATCAAGGGGGATTTTATTTTACCTTTTGTAAAAGACTTGCTTGGCGTTATGGTTCCAACCATACCTGTACATATGTAATTTGATCGACAGTTTGTGATGTGAATTTTGGAAAGCCAGTTAAATGTGGTTTGAAATTTTAAGTTGACACTGTGTTTCTTGGTTTCTTCTCTTGGTTGAGTTCAGAGTAACACCGAGCAAGCAAGAACCTGTTCGGTTTGGAGACTTTGCAGTTCCTTAAACCACCAAAAGCCAGTGTTTGGTTTGTTCAATGAGGGACCTGTGTACTTTTCTTTGCAGCATTCAATAAAATCCTTGAAGGCCATATTTGTGGTTCATGATCGTTGATCATTTTAAGATTTGAAAGGTAGAGCCATTTTAGATTGTGGCAACAATATATATTTATAGCCTCCAGTGATATATATTTACATTTTCTATGCTCAATATGTTATAGCTTTTTAATCATTTAGTAAATGGTAATTTATTTTTATGGATTATCACCGTGTAATTTATTGTACTAGGAAATATAGTTTATCAGATTGTTATGAAATAAGATGTATTTCGCAATTTCCTGCTTTTAACAGTCCCTTAAACGTGCATGTCTGTAATTTCAACCTGCAACCTATCAAGTGAGGCTTAGTCGTGAACAGGTAGGTAGACAGGTAGACAGATTAT
Organism: Lagocephalus sceleratus; assembly: GCA_911728415.1. Taxonomy (NCBI): domain Eukaryota; kingdom Metazoa; phylum Chordata; class Actinopteri; order Tetraodontiformes; family Tetraodontidae; genus Lagocephalus; species Lagocephalus sceleratus. The sequence goes on along the minus strand of CAJVRN010000036.1, from coordinate 6,330,300 downwards.
TCACACAGTACTAATAGTCATGATGATGATGATGATGATAATAATAATAATAATAATAATAATAATAATAATAATAATAATAATGTATATGTGCTTTGCTATATAAAAATAAGCACACAAACATAAAAATGATTACAATTAAAGAAAAATAATTCCTACTGCCAAATTAGCTCAAATTTAAATTTAAATTTAAAATGTAATGTTTTGATCACGACCGACGTCCGGAAACGTGCAGCGTCACGGTGCATTCAGACCATACCATCATGCTTTCATTTTCATATGGGATAATTCGTTTTCTCATCATAAATACAACCATGTTTGCATCAGGCAACGACAACGAGAACACTGAGTACGGTAAATATTGTACTATGCCGACCCAGCGCTGTGCTGGCTCGTCGCTTTCCCGTCTTTCGACCCCCCTGCCTGGGTGCCGATGGTTCCGTCCCGAGCGCGTATGTGCGCGTGTGCGCGCGCGCGTGTGTGTGCAACAAGGACGCGCTGACTGCTGCGGCCCTGAAACATGGCGAGGTTTCTGAGGCCTACCTTCAGGAGCTTTGTCTCCTCTCAGCTCAGAATGTCATCCGACCAGGTAAAACGCAGCCGGACGCAGCCGACGCGGTCTTACACGCGAATGTGTCGATTAAACCCCCCCCAAAAACCGGCAGCACCTGCCGCAGATATCACGTTCTTTGAATGAGTGTTTGCCAGTTGATTGTTGACATGGTTGTGTGTTGAAACCATTCGTATCTATAACGGTTGGGTTTGTTATGAGACAGGGGTTCTGCTGTTAAGTTTGTTTTTGGGGTTTATTTATCATGTCATAAAACCACTGCACTTTAAAGCAGGCGTTTTGTTGTGGGTGAACTGAATCCATGACCTTCACACCAGGGGTGTTTTCAATGGTCACCTGGGTCATTTACATGCAAAAGCCTTTATTTCTGTCAGTGACCTCCATTGTTTGTCTTTTGGCTTCCCCCACTCCTGTCAACGCCAGCTGGGGGAGCTGGGGAAAGGCGCTGGGAAAGGTGGAGGTGGAGGAGGGTCCATCCGGGAGGCAGGTGGAGCCATGGGGAAGAAGCAGGCGGCCGAGGAGGAGATGTACTTCAAGTAAGCCTCCGCTCCCTTTCCAGACGCCAAGCGCTGCCGAGCCGCCTCGATGACCTCCACCGACCTGTTTATTTTTCGCGGCCCAGGCGCAAGGAGCAGGAGCAGCTGGCCGCGCTGAAGCAGCATCATCAGGAGGAAATCGATCACCACAAAAAGGAAATTGAGCGCTTGCAGCGTGAAATCGACCGCCACAAGGGAAAGATCAGGAAGCTCAAGCACGACGACTGAGCGACCCTCCACCCGGCGACGGGACGCTCATCTGATCAGTCCAGCCACGCGGTTTTGTGTGATTTGTGCGTGCCCACTGTAACCAAGGCCAGACGTGAATGTGTGCGGAAGTGGTCTTTAAATGCTTGAAGAGATTAAAGATGATCACTAAGTTTGTTTCCATGACATACTCTGACACGCAAGTTGTTTAACTTTTTTGAAACATTTTGTTGTGGTTCAGTCTGTTGTTATGTTGCAGGCAAATAGAACGATCTGATATAATCCACGATATATACATATGTATTGCAGTTAATAAATACATTTATAATTCAAGTTTACTTGGAAAGTATTTTGTGCTCTGATTTTCTTAGATGTGAGTATTCAGTCCTAAGAAAGAAGGATTTTTTTTAGCAAAAAAGTAATGTAATTGCAGACTGTCAATAGCAATTTTTAATTATATGCATTGCATAGATAATTAGAACCACAGGGTGTACACCCTGCCATCCCATAACTGAAGGAGAGACCCTGCAAGCAACCGTGACCATGACGACCACCAGATTCCTGCAGTCTATAGATGGACTGAAATCTGTAACGTTGCAGGTTACAAAAAAATCATTGGTGAATGTCTAAATAGCCACGGCCAATTCTAACATTTGACCGGCTGTACGTCGTCGGAGGTGAATCAAAGTCACATTTTAATCAGCGTTCAGGGAGCATCGCTCTGTTGTGGAAGGCTTCAATGACGTCCTCCGTCCACCAGGGGGCGGTCAGACATTCTGGAAGCCCCGAGACGTCGTCACTTCCGGCCGCCCCTGCCTTTTACCACGAGCGGCCCCGTGGATCTTTCTTTTCGCGCATCATGGCGGACCGGTTCAATAAGGTGGGCAACCCCCGGAGCACAAACCCGCTCTCTTTAGCCCTTCGGGCCCGGCTCACACCGACCCTTTACGTCTCTTTACCGCGCGAATCCCGTCGGACGCGCACTGACGGCCGCCGCGTGGGTCTGCGCGCCGGGATAAGCGCGTATTTGGCGCTGGCCTGAGCAGCCGTGCCTCCGTCATGGCGGCGTCCTCCTCCTCCGGCCTGCTCCACCGGCCCTGCCGCTCCGCGCCGCTCAGGCCGGCCGGCACACACCTGTAGGCCGGCCGGGGGACGGGCCTGGCGCCCTCACGACGCTTCGTGGCCGCCGCCGGACGCTTGAAGTCGGGCCGCGGTGTGGCGGCGCTCATGCGGCGTTCACGTCCACGCGTAGACGAGAGCACGCTTGTGGGGGCAAACAGCCTGATTTTAGTGGCTTTACTCGGCTGTGTCAACGCTGGTCGGATATATACCGATGCTAATCTGACAGGGAGGACTCCGAGGCTTTAATAAATGGGTAATGTCTGTGATCCGCAGGTTCTGGTGCTGGATGGCAGAGGCCATCTCCTCGGCCGCCTCTCTGCCATTGTGGCTAAACAGCTTTTGCTGGGTAAGTTTCTTACTTTTTTAAAAAAAAAAATGTGGCTCCAGGATGCCAGTTGTGTTGTCGGATGAGCGTTTGAAGGCTGGATTTGACGGTGTATTAGGCGAGTCTGTCGGTGATGATCTCCTGTTTCTTGCTCGAGTTTAGCGACCATGAGAAAACTCACATGCACTACCATCTGAGACGGATCGTGTAGTTCTTTTATCTGCATCTGATCAGTTGTCTGTGAACCGTCATGTTTACTTTTTTAGTTTGCAGGACACAAAGTGGTGGTGGTGAGATGCGAGGGCATCAACATCTCCGGCAACTTCTACCGTAACAAGCGTAAGTAGTGTAAATGCTGGATTTCATCATTCATTGATGTTCTTGTCTGTGATGTTCCCCAACCACTGTAGTTCGAGTTTCAATGACCATGAGACAACCTCACATGCACTACCATCTGAGACAACCGGCTTTGCGTCTTGAAGTCACAGTGAAGTATTGGGTTGATTCTTAAAAACGTCTCTTGTGTTGTTCAGTGAAGTACCTTGCTTTCCTGCGTAAGAGGATGAACACCAACCCCTCTCGAGGGCCGTACCACTTCAGAGCTCCCAGCAGGATCTTCTGGAGGACCGTCAGGGGTAAGATCACGGCATTCCTGTTTCTATTCAGTAGTGAACGGAGGCTGATTTGTTCTTTAAATGGTATTCGAATACAGATTGTGCACAAGGTTGTGACGTTAATAGGAAATTACTCTTCTGCAAATTTATATTTAGGCTTTTCAACCATGGGGTAATTTGTCAGTACCTCAATATACCAAATCAGAATAAAGGTTAATTTTCTTATGTTAAGTTTACCTTCATATATCCAGCACGTTGTTCCTGTCTTTACTGTGATGAGCACTTTATTTCAAAGCTGATCATCTTTGATGAGACAGAATTTACGGATCTGATTACTGAGTTCAGCAGGAACAAGCACAAGTGCTCGGACAAGCTGGTGTTTTTAATGGACACTGGTATGAAAATCACCAACCCAGAGTGTTTTTGTCTGACCAGGCATGCTCCCCCACAAAACCAAGAGGGGCCAGGCTGCTCTGGAGAGGCTGAAGGTGTTCGACGGTATCCCTCCACCCTACGACAAGGTGATGAAAGTTGGCTCATTTGGTCTTTAATTCTGATGTTTATTGCTGCTTTATGGTGTAACGGATTCACCTTTTCCATTACTGAACTTTGTGTTTTCTTCCACAGAGGAAGCGCATGGTTGTTCCAGCTGCTCTGAAGATTGTGCGTCTGAAGCCCACTCGCAAGGTGAGTTTTAAATAAGAATACCACCACTGGTCCAAGCACTTTGAACTTGACAATGAAGATCGATTTTATCTGATCAAACTACTGATGAGTCTTACTTTTCGGATCTGATTGCTGAGTCAAGTTGTGCCTCAATTGTGACAGCTCGTTAGTGAACCGTGCTTTGCCTTAAAGGCTAGATGTGGTTCAGATGACACTGAAGTGTTCTTTTCCCTCGTCAGTTTGCTGTCCTTGGGCGTCTGGCACATGAAGTTGGCTGGAAGTACCAGGCTATCACAGCCACCCTGGAGGAGAAGAGAAAAGAGAAGGCCAAGCTCCGCTACGCCAAGAAAAAGACGGTCAGAAAACTGACCAAGCAGGCTGAGAAGAACGTCGAGGCCAAGATTTCAAAGTACACAGACGTTCTGAAACAATATGGAATCCTTGTCTGAGCTGGTTCCTTCTGGCTAATAAAGCTAAATAAATGTTTATAGAAAGTGTTGGCTTCTTGATTAATGTAAAGGAAAATAACTTGTCCACTGAAGGTTAAACCTGTACTCACATGGCATCAAGCTTGTATTGATATGTGCAGATCTGGACGTTCCAAGGCTGTATTGTCAGTTGTCACAGCATTTTGAGACGTGCTGATGACTGAACAGAGCTTCTTGCAGGTTTTTAACTGAACGTCCATACGGCCACTACCTCATCAATATTGGAGATTTCCTTCACCGCAGTAGCAGTGACCCTTCCTGCCAGTAGAGGGCGCTGTTGCACTTCAGGTCACTGGACCCGCCTTAAACACTATTTCGTTGCAACAAGTTCAATACAGCTTGTCCTTGGGGAAGAGGACATGTAAAACCTTTTTTTAAGATTTGCAAACTTTTACTAAAAGAAAATTGGTGCAGAGTGAGACCTTTGTCATCTTTGTGCAAGGAGAGGCATAAAATACTGAACATCTGAGTCCTGCTCTCAATTGGACAAAAGACATTGAAATATGTCTTTACGATATGCAGTCTGACATTATATAAGGGGTCTATTGAGAAATAGTCTGTAATCTGTAAACGGTTCCTTTTAGGATCATAATGTAATCAGACTTGAAGATTAATTATCCTAAACCTGTTTCGACTCCACGTGGATTCTTATTCTAAACGGTTAATGAACAACAAAAAGAATCCCTGGCATCTGTCCGTGAATGCACCTCTTCCACGCCTTGTACTATCCTAAGCGGATTATTTACGCATATATGGGTTTTTCTGGCGTTTCTCAGATGTAGTTAATCTTACCACGTCTGAAATATCTTCTGCAGATTAAAATGCGGCACTAAATGGAGAACCCCCATCCCCATTTTCTATGTTCACATCTGCCTGTCAATAGGGGAAGACAGTAAAGAACTCATGCCTTTTTAATTGCACGCTCACGGAACACTGCCTCCTCCCTAGTCTGACACCTGTCTACCTGTGTTAAGGTGGACAAGAATCCACCAGCCACCCGTTCCCACTACAGCCTGTCACGGCCCGGCTGCTGCTCTTCACTTTCCACGTGGAAACATTTGCATGTCATGCCAAGGTTTGGGGCCCCAGCACCGAGAAAAGGAAGCCAATGACGAGATGCACCGGGCCAACCAGGTGGCTTAGGATAGGTTAAAACGTTCAGTTGAGTTATCTTTGCTTTTGCAGAAGGCTGGAAAACGTTGTGCGGATGAACTTCGGCCAAGTTCCCAACAAACAGGGTCACAAAGTAGTGTGTGAGTCAGACGTACGTCACATTAAAGCACCGGTTTCACACCTATTTGCACCGTAAGCGCTTGTTCGGGTGAGACGGTTACTGGCACGTGATCATAACAAATGAATACTTCATTAACAATGAGACTGAATCGGATGACAAAGCTCTGATGTTGTACAGTTTAACACTTGCTGAAGGAAAGCTGGGCGACTCGAACTACTTTAACATGCAGCGTTGCAGTCAGGTCAACCACAGGTCAGTCATAAATTAATAAATAGATCCAGGCAATGTGGCTTTATTTAAGAAGTAAAGTGACCTTTTGTTCAGAGGTGCTTCCCTCTATCATGATAACCCCAGTGTGCATGTGTGGCTCTCCTGCATGAAAAGATGTGAGGATTCAAATGACTTTTATGGTAATTACTATTTAGACCACGGGTAGTCTGATGAACCGTGCATTCAGAACACCCAGCATGTGAGTAATGAGAATAGCTTTCCTACACGCCAGCACAAGCTTATTAGCGTCAAAAGCTTTTATTGGCTGTTTGAGTGATCACTCCTCATGCATTATGAGTCATTATTTAACCAAATATAGTGGCAATTTCCCCCCCACTGTTATTAAAGAGAGGATTATTCTTTGTACTTTTTTTTTTTTTTTTTTGGTCATTCTTTTTTCAGCTCTTCATCATTACACCAGGATGCAACATCGCTGAGGAGAGTAAAGTTAGGATGTGACCTGTGACCTGGATGATGTTGCTGACCTGGGCTCTGTCCTTTTGACCCGGAGCAGACAAACCGCACAATCGTTCTCAAGCCCGAAACAACAAGAGATCATCGAGCCCACTATCACAATGTGCTTTGGCACATTCAGTCAAAATAACGCTCCTCGATCGTGTGCCCGGCGGCTCTGCGGGCGTCGGCCGTCAGCCTCTTTTTCCAGAGGTGATCCGTCCGCATCCGCTTCAACTTCACTCAGGACCAACTCCCCGCTTCAAGTCAACTCTTGAAATGCACGGGGGCAGAAGTGAATATGAAGAGGAGTTCGCTTATCGCGGTCGAACCGCACATTCATCAGCGCGCGCCGACTTTGTCACGGCAGGTCATGAGTAGCTTCGCATAAATAATAAGAAAATCTATATGATGTACGCTCTGGCTGCGCCGTAATGGCCGTCTGTAAACACGGAGGTGGGAGCGCGCCGCGGCTCGTCCATATTCACCGACCTGCATGGAATTGGAATGATGTGAAATGACAGTGGGGCAACTTGATTCATTCATTCTCACTGAAGCCATTATATCCATTTACTGACGAGAGCAGCTGTGAAATTCAGAAAAGGCAGATTGATGTTGGGCGCCGAGAGTCACAAATTGGATTGAGAAATTGAGGCAAATGCAGAGCCCCAACAACCCTTATCGACTCCGCTGTAATGAAGCACCTCTGAGGCGTGCACCCGCCTGAGACACGTGTTCCTGAAGCCTCATAACACAAAGTCAAGAGCCATGGAGAGGTTAGGGCCCTCCGTGGCGCACACGCATGGCGGAGTGTCCTTGAGCAAGGGGGCATGGAAGGGAGGCACTCGTGAAGACAAATGCACCCCGGACTGTTAAAGATTATGCAAATGACATAGAAAATGATCACATTTATGTCGGACTGTTTTGCCCCAGATTATGGATCCATTCACATCATCTACACAGTTGTCTTCCTGCGCCGGGCCCAAAGGGATCTTCTGATTAACAACACATACTTTATAAAAAAAAACAAACAAAAAAAACTTTTTCGTCTACAGCGCCTGGAAAAAAAAAAAAAAAAAAAAGGCTTTACTCTGCATTAGTGAAGAAAGGAGGAAGAACATTTCTGTGCATTATAACTGCCTTCAGCACTTTTGCCCCTTTTTTCGAGCTGCAGTCTTCAAGTGTAACCCGACTTCGCACCCGAGGGCAAACGGCCAACTGTGCCACCTTATTAGAAATTAATGGAACGAAGCGTTTCCATATTGGCCTCAATGGAGCAATATTGATTCTCGGTTCAGCATTTTCTGTGCAGCAACAGCGGAGGCGATGCGCGCTGTTGTATCAGGACTGACGCAGCCGATGTGCTCCCGGGTGAACAAACATCCCAGACACAAATGGGCGCACGCGTCCGGTCCTCGCACCGGAAGATATTTTTCCACCTGATGCCCAACATAGGGTTCACGCCTTCCAGATAGCCTATCCGGCTGACCCCCCCCTCCCCCGCAGCCATATCCGCCACGCACAGGGCTTTAAAATGCCGCTTCGGTCCCACTGCGCCGCCGTCCGCTCAGCACGTCAGCCATTAACGCTGCGGCCGCAACCGCGGGGACCGCCCGGCACAAGCCCGCTAATGAATCAATCCGAGCGCTGCGTCGCGAGCGGCAAAATACGGAATTATTCTGTTGAAGAAGCGCGCGAAATCATCTGTAATTAGACGGGCGCCGGGCGAGGCCGCGGGGGGGGTCAAAGTCAGGGCTGTCGCATTGAGGTGGGGGAGACTAAGAAACCAGGAGTGAGTAGACAGACCATGCGTCCATGTAGGACACACAAACAGGTTGGAGAGAAGCATAAAAATGAAAAGCTACGTGTTTTTCATGCGGGAACATGCGCGCGCACACTTGGGAATAAAGAAAATGGGATGGCTTTAAACATGTCCGTATAAGAATCCCCCCCGAGTGTACTGCTCACCCGCCGCTGAGAGAGCAGACAGTCCCCGCCAGCAGCTTTTTATTTTTATGCTCTCCACCGGGGTCACGAAAAGCAGCGGGGAAATATAGCACTAGGCTTTATTTCCCCGACATCTGTCCTGCAGCTCACGTAGTCAGACGCTCCCGACGACCGAATCTGAAAACACACACCTTTGTCGACGCGGTGAGACGTTCTGAAGAGTCCGAGTTGAAAAGAGTTCGGCTCGTTGGGGGGGGGCGGGAGAAACCCAAATTTGTTTGCTTTGGCCACATGTCATTTACATAAGACGCCATGTGTGGTGTACGATAGCAGCAGACTGTTGCTGAATAATTTGCAGCGATATAAGAGTCGACATTGAAGAGGTGTCTGGCTTATGTATTATAGATTCAGGAGAGAGTATGCTTGGCTCTGGAGGGAGGAAGAACACAACAGCAAGGATCCAGTCAGCTGTAAAGTAAAAATGTTCATTTTCGTCTATGAGGTGCCCATTTTGAGCACGCTTTGCATTGAAATCACTTACCCGTAGATCCGTGTTTCCCTCTTTAATTGCCAGTTTGTTGTGTTAGCTCGAGGAGTGCTTTAATTCCCTCTCTAAAAAAGAAACACAAAGTAATACCCAGCTGGGTTCTATATATTTATATTATATGGGTTATACATTTCCACGAAAGGATCAAAAATTTCTCAGCAAGACTGTAGAAGTCTGAAAACCACCCCTGGCGACATCGGGGGGTTTAATGGTTATTTGGGGAATCAATTCATGTCTGTTATGTTAATGTCTCCCGCTTCGATATAGCCTCGCCAAAGTGGTGCTTTCTGTTGTTTTTTTGGGAGCGACGAGAGGCGCCTCACACACGCGCGCGCGAGGGCCGCCGTGCGGCGCTCATAGTTATGAATGCAAGCTGTCAGATCTGATCTTTAATAAGGCAGGAAACGTGCCTGGGATGAAAACTGTGGCTGTCAGCCCAAGCGAGCTACGAGATCACAAAATGGAGTCGGACACAAATAACCAGAAACTGCTCTCCCGGCGTCACCAGAACCAAAAGCGCTTCAGTTTTACATGGGACGAGGTGCAGGAGACGCGGAAGCCAAAAACAACAGCGAGCGCTTTGGTGAGACTTTAGGAGTCAAATCAGAGGAGTTTGTCCAATTTCAAGCTGTCAACAAACGGGTTTTTATCTCTTCTCGACGGTTCGGCTCGTCCGTCAGTCTTGGGTGGTGCACCTGAGGCGGAGGAAAAGGTTGTGCAGAATCCCGCACAGCGATGAACATCTCTAATGAGGTTTTCAGCCCAGTGTGTGTGTGTGTGTGTGTGTGTGTGTGTGTGAGAGAGAGAGAGAGGGGGATAGCTGGGACTGTACTCACACATCTGCAAACTCAGAAAAAAATGCTTAAAACAACATTTTCTGGTATATTTATCTTGCCTATACAGCCGATATAGTACTTTGGGGACGGTATCTGTGTAGAATGGGAAGAAGCACTCCCATGAACTGATCGTAATGAGCTGAGTTGTATTGATTTTCTCTCCAGTAACAGCATCCTGAGTCAACTCCGGTTATAGTTGGGCTCCTTCTAGATGATCATCTATTTGATTATTTAATCTGAGCAAAATAATTGTCTCTATGCACTGCCGCGCCGTCACAGGGGACTCGCTTTTTCCATGTTCCCACCCGAGCTCCATTAATCAGCCGTCCGACAAGCAAACTGGGCTCCACTGCGTTAAAGATCTTCTAATTTCAATTTGGTTCCAATTTAATTCATCTCTCTTGGTAATTTTTTCCCTGGCCATTTCTTTCCTTTGGACGGCATCCTCTGGCCTCTCTTTCTGCAACCTTTGTTTTATGCCTCTGTCATAAAGCTGAAAGACCAAGGGCCTGGTGCTATAACCACGTCGAGCCTGCTGCTCCTGTTGGCGTGGAGCCAACAGCAGGCGACTACATGCAAATATCTCTCATGCACGTTTTTCTGTCAACGATCAAAATATCTTACTCAACAAACGGGTCAAGACTTGGTTTTACTCTTTTTAATCTGCGCTGAAAGTCCAGAGCTCCTCTATACTGCCCTTTCAGCCCGTTAATTGGACTGCTCCTTGTGACAGAACTCTCCATTTGAACCGTTTAGCATAGGGAATTCATTAGAGTAGCCCACTTCTTCCCAACTTCTTTCTCTATCGCGACAGAAGTTTGGAAAGAACAGTCCGGTTGGGGAAAAGTCCTCCCGCTGACCCATCTGTCCTAAACATGGAATCCCCAGAGGATCCTTTCTGCAGAGAAAGTTCTCGTTTGATTAATAATTTGTGATTTATTTGGAACAATGGCGCTGCAATGCTGCAAACTCTGCTCTATTTAACCTCATTAACATACCCAAAATCAGCGTAGCATGCAGGTATACTGTCATCTATAGAACATGGATTCCAACATTTCTTTTTTCCCCCTCCCTCGCCCACAGGGATGAAATGAAATAATCAAAGAGATGTACCTGCTTACCTACCTGTGAATTTATGCATGACGCTCCCCTGGAAATGCCCAGAAATAAATCACTCCTCTCCCATGGCCCCTGTTCAATTTCCCAGCTCTCCCTCACAGGGGGAGGAGCTAATGGAGAAAGGGAGCAAGAGATGGAGATAAAGAAATGGAAGGGAAGAGAAAATGAGCCTGGCTGACCCCAGGGGTGGAATTAGTTAGCACACTCAGTAGTACAGTACATCCTAGCGGTCCGCAGCGGTCCGTTCAGGAACAGTAAATATCAGACGTGTTTGATGTTCCTGATCTGAAACGATCTAGAGCGGTGAAAGAATCACACCCACACCCTGCGCCTTGACTAGTCCACACCCCCACCATCCTCGGGGAGCTCCAGCGGTGCCCAATTTAGCTTAGTATATATAAAAATGGCAAATTTGAAAGTCCAAAAGGAAACCCGAATGTGATCCTCTGCTCTTCACGCAGCGTTGTTGCCATCTGGTGATCCCGTGGTCAACATACTGATCATCCTTCTAGATGATACCTGCTGTTTCATATCTTCTACTGCCGTTGGTCCAAATATTCAGAATATGCAAATGAGTGAAAGCATGGTTCATCTTGGTACAAATCACATCTACATTCTGGATTTGAATAAATAAATAAATAAATAAATAAATAAATAAAAAACCCTCCATATTTACATTCAAGTATGAGACTAACAATATTGGATGCATGATTAATATTTAAACAGGATATTGATAAAACATGTGCTGTATATAAACACAAATTCTTTCAGTTGAAGTGGTTTCCTCTTTAGCATGAAGCCTAATCAAAATAGAAATCTCACCCAGTCACACTCCACCCTTCATTTATGTTTTTAAGCTCTCATTAGCATATATAAAATGCCCAGAAGGGGAAGATGGGACCTTTCGAAGGTTCAAAGCCTTTAGTAGCTCCATCTCAGGAGGTTCAGGGTCTAGAGGCACCAGGTTGACTCAGTTTAAGCTCCCCATTCTTTAAATGGTGGGTTAAATGCCATTAACAGCCAATTACGAGGCTCAGCAATGACCCATATTGGAACCCTTTAACACAATCAGGAGTTTAAATGCCATTAAAGTTACAATTACCGAAACAGCGAGTGGCTGTAATGTTTAGCAGATAATCAGATGGTCCTCAGGATCAACGAGTGTCTTCTCTACTTCATTTAAAAATCACTCTCTGTTCTTTATTCTTCAACTGCACGCCATTAACAAACCCAAAGCCTGCTCAAAACCGTAGTTTTACAATCTCTGGAAACTCCTTTTTAGTATTCTGTGTAGTACATCATTGGATCAATCATGGCATCTCTCTCGGTGCTGACAGGCCTCTCCGTGCTGTTTTCCTGGGAGACTCCGGTTCTCCACTCTAACAAGCACTTGGGCGGGAAGGAGCGTGTCAGCCCTGATGCTCCCTGCAGGCCAGCTCCGCCTGAGGTCAGACTCAGAGACAAGATCGCTGTTCGCGCATCCTCGAGAAAGACGAGCGGGGATCCCAACGCAGGCAGCGTCGGCGCAGCCCGACTCATCAAACAGTATGTCGTGGTGGGATTCTCCTGTCAGCTCTCTCCTCTCCGCAAAACCGAGCCGAGGCAGGTAGCCTCCCTCACCCATGAACAACCGTGCAGGCCTCGCGTAAGGAGGAGTGGGGCGTTGGATTTATTGAATGCTGTGGCAAAAAACAGACCCTAACCTGTTTTTATCCCATGAAGGCTGCTGAATATTTCATTGCAATGCTAATGCAGCTAATTTCAAGGTCATGGGAATTGACCTCTCTTGTGTACAATTGGGATTTAGCTCAGGCTAATTACGCTCCTGCAGTTAGATGGGGTATTTAGGTCCAACATAACCAATTAATATTTATGTTGCCGTTGTCTTTCATACATTTTCCTCCCTCCTCCTCGGCTGTTGTTTTCCAGAGGGCTACTGCCGTTTCACATTAACATTACGACGATGTTTTCCCTCTTTATTTCTGACAGATGCCGTCTCTGACCTGCACAATAGCGCGTTAATAAGGAAAGCAACCAATCAGAGGGTGTCAGGTGGGTCAACTCCCACTGACTGGGACAGATGTCAGCCTCCCACAAGAGCACCTTAAAAAAAACCAAAAAAAAATAAAGAAAAATGCCACCCACGTCCTCCAGCACGGCTCAGCTGTCAGCCAGGGAGTTGTGTGCATCTCGTTTTCAGCCGTGGGGGGGCTTGAACGTATGGTGCAAGCGCATCAGTGCTACAGGAGATCCCGCTTCGTGCGGTCCACCTTTCAAGGCTTAGTTTTCCTGTAGAATGAATCAATCTTAAAATCCCAGATGGATACTGGGAACAAAAACACTGGAATATTCTGAAGAAACAAACCACAAAACACACCTAATCTGACAAAGGGAATCAATACACAGGCAAGAGAAACAAAGACGAGAAAAAGACATCAGCTTTCACATAATAGCAATATAAAAATAACAGTGGGTGATATTAAAACCTGCTCTCTGCTGATTTCTGCTAGAACATTTCATCAGCTTTTACTGAGAATCCTGCTGAGGATCTGATATTTCAGGTAAAATAGGATAGTCTACTCCAACATTTTAGCCAAGAAAAAGATTTCTTAAATCCAGTAGTCAACTTTTTAAATATTCATTTCAGTGCAAGGTTGATAAAGTTGCCTAGCAGCAGCAGACATAACCTTGGGGGGGGCTCACTGATGCAAGTAACCAACAAAACTTTGGGGAAAAAAAAAAAAAAAGTTTCCACAGATACTCGACTGGCGTGTCAGCATCCTCGGCACGAATGATCCTCCTCTCCGAGCGGCTCTCTCCTGGCTGAATCAACGCTTTCGCTTTTATCTGAACCTTCAGCTTCAGCGGAAAATTTAACTTCAGGTCGCATCCTGCTTGTTTTTCTTGCGAAAGACGTCAGATGTGTCCGTCATGCATGCCTGCTGTGGGCATCAGGGCAGACTTTAATCATGAGCCATGAAGGGAGGGACACCAGAGGAGCCTTGAATGGATCCATTGTTCGCCTCTGGATCTGCGGGATAAATAAACAAAAGGATGACGACAGCTACAGGTAATCATTGTTTTTTTCATGATCTCCTTTCACCCCCTGGATCCATCCCTCTCTGGAGACGAAGAGCACTGATGACAGACACACGCCCAGCATACAAACCAAGAGAAGAAGCTCTGGAACCTTCCATTCACCTACTAAAGAGAAAAAGCCCATGACGTCTTTATCGCCATCTTCAAATGAATCCCCAAATTTATTATAAATCCAGTCAGGCACTTGGATTGGCTTTTCGCGCCATCCCGATGGCATTCCTTTTGAAGCTCGCAATCCATTTTTGTCAGTTTAAAAAGGGTAAAAAGTAATGGCGTGCAGGGTCTGTGTCATCATGTGATCCGTAGGCCGCTGTAACAGTAATAGTTGCACAGGTTTTGGCTCCTGGAGGACGGCCTGAGTCTCAAGACCTCTAACATGTGTCAAGGGTATATAAAAGCAGCTGTTAAAGAAATAGGAAAGTTTGGTCTCCTGTTTTGGCCTCAGCTCCACATATGCATCTCTTGAGCGTCAATATTCTTGGTGTTTGAGCTGAGGCTTCTTTAATCTGTGGACAGCGCATGAGTGGGGCGTGGAAGGTGAGGAGAAAACAAATCCATCCCATTAATCACGGCAAATGATTGTGGTCCGCAGCGTGAGCATCTCAAATTGCTTTCCCGTGTCAAACACTCTCATTAGCATTTCTCCCTTCTCTGTGCTTCTATCTAACCTTCCTCCTGTTACCGAGTTAGCAGCAGCAGCAGCACAATTAACAGCGAGGTCCTCAAGTCCAAAAACTCACTCCCAAATGCAACAAACTAAACTAAATAATACATTTGTTAAAAAATTAATTGTTTTCTCTCAGTGGAGGAGACATTGATGGCATTTATATTGGTGTAATGAAGATGACAGTGTGCAATTAGCAGCTCACCAGACAGTAAAGTTTACAACCTTACTAATCTTAACAAGAGAAATCCATCTCTGTGACATGTAGGCTTGATACAGCAAAGCACAAAATGATGAAGTTATACACAAACACAATATGAACTGTGGAAATCAATTTCAGCACGTGGTTGACCTGGAATAATGACGCTCATGCAGCTCCTCTTATCGGTTTAATACTCCGTCGCCAACTCCAGGGACCACGAACACTATGGAAAAGACTCCTTACACAAGTAACAATTGCAGCGCCTCACAAATGATTGTTGGGATTGACTTGCAGGAGTTGCCCTTTCAAAGATCCTGCATGAAAAGTGACTGCAGCACGCTGGAAGCCAACAAATCATTATCGCATGTGTCGCTTATTTGGTGGCTTTTGCTACACGGGGAAATGTTTTAAAAAAAACAAACAAAGAAATCCTCACCAGACTTTGTGCAAAGCACCAGATTTCTCACTTTGCCTTACAGCCTCTGCATTACAGCCACACATGTGAACATTCATGTGTGTTCAGCCGCTGTGAGTCCTTTTATGTCTGTATTTGTCCCCCAGTGCATCAGCATATCTGCAGGAACAGTGTTCCTATATTGTACCTGACAATTCTTCTGATGGAAGCAGCTGCAGACTCTAAAGGCTGGAAAAAATAAATGTGTTTTATTGCTGCTTAAAGAAGGTGTTTCCAGAAGGCTGGATCCACATTTATTCATCCAACCATCTCTTATAATGAGACTGGACTGAGAAATCTAATGGTGCAAATAAAAAGTTATGAGGAATATACAAAAATATCAGTAGAAAAATGAATGGGGCCCTAATGACAGTTTTAATGGAAAAAGTACCAATGAAAAAAATTATTTAATTTGGATTTTAAAGGCAAAAAATCTACATTTGCTTGGAATATTTTAAAATTACTGCCCCAACACTTAATTAGTTTGGCTGGTTCAGATTATTCCTCCTGACAGCCTACAGGCTCATGAAATATCATGAAATGCAAATCCCCCACATTTGAGAGGAAGAGGAGCGAGCCTTTTTTTCCACATCATGAAAAGTGGAGACAGGCCGAAGCCAGATGAGATGACCCAGTGATGTCGAATATATGGCGAAGAATCACTGATGAGACCGCGTTCCGTTCCATCAGTGACCGGTTCCGTCCTCAGCTTTCCACTATTAATACTCCAGGAAAGACATTTCGTAATCAGATTGCGTAGAAAAATGAACGGGGCCTTAACGACCCTGGGTAAGATGCTCATGAGGTCATGAGTCTTGTCCGAGACGTCAGGTGTTCTCAGTGTAATTTAGTGCCGCAGCAAACAGAAGAGAAGAGTTGAACAATTGAGATTCTCTTGACTTGAGTTAGCCATTAAAGGTCGCAGATTGTCATTCCATACGGCAACGATAGTAGACACTTTTAAATTCACATTTCACACAGTGATAAAGCTGGACAGGATCAATTTATTTTTGATAAGGACAAGATGTGACCTTCTAATTTTGAATCTTGTTTTTCAAACTGGAGGAGTCTGAATGCATGGACTCCAGTCATCACTTTTGATTGTTCTGCCGTTTAATTTCTTCACTCACTGAATTGCATCCGTTTTATGAGCCCAATGTTTTTTTTGTTGTTTTGGGACACAAAAAACAATATCTTCTCTCCTCTGCGTACTTTTTTCTTGCGTCAGTGTTGGAGGTTTTGACAGCTCTGAAATGATTCTAAATGGCTGTTATCATTGTAGGTAATGAAACATTTGCATATGCACCGCTGGGCTGCACACACACATCAGACTGAAACACAAAGTCTCTTCGCACCAGTCTGCTTCGGGCCAGCCCGACAAACAAAAGGCAAATATGTAAATATGAAGCCAGTAGGTCTGAGACAAATTCATTTGGAGCCTGTCACTCAGTGGTACACAAGCAAAACCCTCACAGGACAATAAAAGCAAAGATTGACAAGAACTCATACCACTCACATCTGTTTGGTCACAACAGCAGAGGAGAAAAATAAATCAAGCCCAAAGACACGATCAAAGAATGCAGAGAGATAAAGTGCAGCAAGAATATTGTTCTGTCCTGACAGCATGTTTCATAAATAACAAAGAGGGTGAAGAAACAGACAGAATGTGATGTGGAGGTTATCAAGTGGGGATATATAACAGGACAAAGGAATAGAGGAACACATGGGCTTCATGGATGGGGTATGAGAGTAATTTTGGAGATCAAAGATCAGATGGACTGAACTCTTACCAATTCTCAATATGCCTACCTCTCTGTCCTTGTATTTTTGTCAACAAAACCAACCAAGTACTGCTCCATTTCAAGTTCACAAGCTCTCAAGTATGGTCCAAGTTTCTGGACAGTGTGCTTGCTCCCCCCATTTTATCATGTGTGCAGTTGGGTATCCCAAAATGCATTTCACCTCGGCAAGGGGGGGGTAGCAGCAACGGCAGGATGGAGGTACTTCAAAGTACTGATGTCCAAGTCTGTACTCTGTGACAAATCTGTGCCTGTGTACCGAGTCTTGAGATATGGCTTAAGTGGTTCTCAGAACTATAAAAATAAGCTCATATCACTATTTTGAGATAAAGAGTTTCCAACAGAAGTGCATTTTGTCCAATGACCATTTTACTTCTTTATAAATAATGAAAAAATTCACAGCAATCACACTTTTAAAATTACACGATCAGTATCAGATATTTGATTCAGGCACTTTCTCAAATGCAGTGTGAATCATTTATAAGGGAGGTGGGAGAGAAATTGGACTTCATTATATTCTGGAAGACTCACAAAATCCCACACTAGATGTCCTCTGTGAGGCAAAGAAATGCATATTTATGAGTTGTTTCTGTGAAAGAGCAAAACGTGAAAGAGCAACGATGTGAGATTAGTACCCTGGTTACAACGTAGAACAGGTGCCACAAAGGTCACTCGAGCCCACTTAGTTAGAGGTCACTGACCAATACTGCTTACCTTACTATAACTTTAATGGTCGCAAAAAGCTTACTAAAGGACAAAACCAAAATATCTCTGCCTTTATGTCCTCTTTCCTACTTTAAGATGCCAAATGCCCCTTGACCGTTAGTGAGGAGAACAGCCAAGTGTGATCTGCTGATCCTTCATATGATTAACCCGATGGATCAGTGCGAGAGATTTAAAAGGCAATTTATTTCTCCAAAGCCCCGGGCCTGAACATTTAAGCTCACCATGATGTATTTTTAGACGCAAGTCAGCTGTTCGCTGAGAAGACCTTGTTCTCGCGACCCGTTATTAAGCCTAATAAGGTGTCGTCTGCGTACGTGCGGAGGCAGCCGAGCAGCAGCGCCTGTGTTGCACAGGTTGCATCAGCACCACGTTGGCCTTCACAACTTGAGGACTTTTAAATGCTAATTGCCATCGTCGGCCATCTGACTCGAACGGACGACAAAGCCATCTGACAGTAGCGTGGGTGCGACAGGACGCCAAAATGCCACACAACAGGCTTCGAGCCATTGCGATGGCTAAATCATCAGGTAGATCAGTGTAGGAGGCAAAAAACAAACAAAAAAAAAAAACCCAGCCTACATTCACCTTTAGCGGTGACCATACCCAAGTCTTACATAACCACCTTCGTTATCTGATTGAACGCCTTGGAAAACACCAGCGAAGGTGTTTAAGCAGTCAAGTAAACAAGTCTGATGATGAACGCTAACAGCAACTACCTTTGCACCCTGCCAGGAAGTTAGCCAGCACACGACAGGGTTTATTTCTTTGCCGCGCGTGCCCCGGCTTGTCTTAGATCTTCAGAAGGAGTAATGAGGCCATTATCGGTAATAGTTCTTATTTGACTGCGTATCACGTCCTCAGAGCAAAACAAGCAAATGTGCTCTGAAATGTCAATAAGAGGCATTAACGCAGGCTCACTGGAGGAACTTTTAATGCAGACAAGAATGTTTAGTCAAAGGCCAAGCTTATAGGAAAGTAGCGCACTATTAAAGTGAAAACGTCACTTTTGTCTATGGACAAAGTATGTTCTAAACGGGTCGCTGGATTCTTGCATTAGTAATAGGAACTATGGCTGAGAGTAGACAGATTGCAGCGCTAACCCATGTAGATTTAATATCCTTCCCTCCCATCAGAGCCCGTGGCTCCTCCCGCCTCAGACGGCAGCCGAAGCCACCCCTGCGTGTGCTGCCTCCACCCCGGGGCCTCCCTTCCACCGAGCACGTTCGGTATACCTCAGCAAGGATGCGTCTGGCGCGACACCTCATCATCCGGAAGAGCTCCTAAGGGTTCCTCATAATGTGCAGCCCTCACCTCACCTCCGCCGTTGTGTGAGATCGAGATCTCACACAACGAGCGGCTGCAGGTGAAGGTTGCTGATGGAGAAGCCCAGGTGTCATCATTTTTTTTTTTTTTTTGTAGTTTTATGTTAGCTCAGTTAAACCTGCACACCCTGTGCACATTCTACAGCGGAGCCCTGGTGTTTTCGCTTTGCTCTGCATCTACTAATTAATTCCTCCACCTCTTCGCTGCCTCTCTGACACCCACATTACACACGTTTGCCACCATCCTAACAAAAGTTAAACTCCCAGGATTCACTGTGTTCTTATAACGGTGGTATATTTGCTCTGGTACCCCAGTGGAAAAGCCTCCAAGTCAAGTGGTGCTGCGTAGGTACAGGCGGAAAAGCGGCATTCAGTCGGTTGTGAACCCACCATCGAGCCTCTGTCACATCGTAATAGCGGAGTCATCGCTTTCTTCGCTGGATGACCACTTATCAGCAGTCAGTTAATTTCCTGTCAGTCCTGCGGTAAACAGCACACACAAATGAAAACATCTCACACACACAGACACGGACACACACACACTCACGGGAAATGAATCCATTGTGCTTTCAGCGTCAACACCACAGTGAATAACACTTTTGTTGTTGTTTGTATGTATGTATCCTATAGTTATTCTACTACACAAGGGAAATATATTGGGTGGTTAGTGAGGAATGTTGCTATAATGGAGCATATATTTTAAATTTTTTTTGCTTTTGGAGTTCTTGCAGTGTCAGTGTTTTTGATTTTGAAAACTAATCCTCGGATCTGCTACTATGTGGGATGTGTCAGCAGCATGTGTTTAAATTATTCAGTCTTTTGCAACAAAGCCCAAATTACAGTTTGCTCCCTGTGATGTGTGCACACACACACCACACACACATCCACCAAGACTTTTGAAATTGATGAACTATGGAACTGCTGTTGAGATTATACTGCGATTCAGGATCGGGGAGGTTATTCCTGTTGCCCGGAGCACACGGTTGATATTCACAACAGTAAATTGTTTGAGCTTGTTTGAGGAAGTAGCATGAAACATCGTTCAAACAGCAAACACACTAAAGTCCACATTTGTTATTGACGGTGCAGCTTTATGGTCATAGAAGAATAAATGCATTTGTGGAGATGATTTGTACAAGACAGCAGTAATGTGTTATGATTGTATCTGAGGAAAGTGCCAGATTCATGAATCTGAATGTAGGGTGGAGGTATGCACTTCATTAACTGTTATCTACAGATGGATGTGTCAGGCTGCTTATTTAAAATACACCAGAGTGCCTGGCTGGTGGCAACACTGTGAGCTCTCATGAATGTGCTCTGCATCCTTTTAATGGGAAGCAAAACAGGACATTTTTTAGGGGTGTGCAATCTATTACCGGGTTTCTTGAGTTGTCGGATAATTCAAATGATTGCGTAAACAGCATAAGGTGAGTGCACTATATCAGGTAATGGTAGATAGCTACTTCTGGAGGGAGGTCAAAACAAATGTTAAATGAAAACCCCCCCAAATGTTAAATGAAAACCCCCCCAAAATGTGAGGAAGTTTGAGTCTTCCTACGCACTTTTGTACTCTGAAAGAAGTCTGATAAATTGAACTGAAACATACATTTCTGATGTATGTGAAAACTAGTCAAATTAGATTACTACAATAATCCGTCTAATCCCTGCCATCGGATCTGTTTTATGTAAATGAGACCACTCTTTGGTTGAATCAAATTTCTCTCGTTTTTGTTGAGTTTTCCTCTCCATCGTGTGGTTTGTGTGGGGTATAAAAGGAATCTTGTCTGGACTTCCACTGGTACGACCTGTCACAACCCTTTACTGTCTTCAACATAATGATCTGAATAATTTGCATGCAACTACTCTATTTGTATAGATCATTAGAACACTTTTTAAACTTCCTCCCTTCAGACTGTGACATGTGATGTCGACAGATCCTCTGCAGGGCTTCCTCATAAATCCTGATGCTTCCTGAGTGAGACTGTGGTGCTGATGTCTGATCTCTTCATATCCTGTCTGACCAGTAACAGAACAGGATTTTCCCAGAATCTGACATTTGTTTACAATTCCTAGGCCTTCCAGGTTACATCAAACCTACCTAAAAGCATTATATTGTATCCGTGTCTCATTAGACGCACATAAATGAGGCAGCCTATTAGGCGTGAACATAGCCCGGGGTATCTGTCCAGGGTGCAGTCTGTAAAGACCAAACCATCTTCCACAAAGCTGCAGAAGCAGCTTTGAATCCTGCGTCTTTTTTGCCTTGGAATGTTGACATAATTGCACAGCCTCTCTCTATGTGTCCAGCAGGGCTGGGGTTGAAAGAGAAGCTGGTGTTGTTACTGGCAGCATGTCCAACTTCGCCTTTAAAGTGATTCGTGCACATTTTATTCAGACTACCTGTAGTTTTGGACTTTGCTTTTTCACCACAGGAACTGATTTCTTTGTGTTCCATTTGTTTTCATTCTCATTAAGAGCAGAAGTTCTGCTTCCATGGCCTAGATATAGATGATGGCGATAAGTTTCTAAACTTTTTCTGTTTAAAAGCCGTGGAATAGCTCTTGTACTGCTTCCATTTTCCCCCTGTTCCTTTATTTCAGGATCTGGGGGAAGAAAAAAAACAAAACACACACACAAAGAATATATATACAGTATATAGTCCTATAATTTTATCACAGTGTTACATAAGCTGCCAGACAGTGGCAAATTAGTCCAAACTAAATTCCTACAAACACAGATCCTTCCAGTACAGACAACAAAAGTGAATTTACAACAGAAGCTATTGCAGAACAAATACGGCCCCTCGGGAATATAAATGCACCCGTATGCAAGAGCTATAGTGCATGGTTTGATGCAGAGGTAACACACAGCCTTAAATCCAGCATTAATACCTTGTAGAGGAATATTAATGCACCCAAATGAAGATGATACACTGCACACTTTTCATGCAGAACACAGGGTAATGAAGACTGTAGGTAGCATGCAAGTTCATTAAGCACGTTATTGTTTAGTTAAGATTAGCCACCGACAAATTGATTTTTGTGTCACCCAGCCAAAGACTAAATTATCTCAAGGTATTCACAAGCCAGTTTAACATAGAGCCCTATGTACTCTAGTCATGAGCATTTTGCATTCTTTTATCCCATAAATTCCTATTTGTGTAAGAATCTTTTGTCAGCGAGCATATTCCTGCGAAGAATGCACATTGTTAGCCGCGACATGGCCTTTTTCACAGCCAAACAAGCGTCTCAGCGTGGGATCCAAGCCTTGATTAAAAAGTATAAAGTAAACATCCTGTGGAACTGCCATGAATGATGAATAGCGGCGCTCAGAGGGGGCTAATAGCATTTGAGGTGAAGCGTTGCAGAGACGCCTTTGAGGGATGGGATGAGGGATAGATGAAGTGAAAACAGCGAACACAAATACACACTTACACCCCTGAACGCACGCATGCGTGCACACACTACATGTTATTACACCTTATGGCTAGTGATAATCTAAAACTTCAACATTTTTCAGTGTCGGTCATGCAGATTTGAACTGAATGTGGTTTGGCAACACCTTTCCTAACAAATATTAATGTATCTTAAATTAAATAAAGGGCTGTTGAAGATTTTGTCTCTCTTAAAAGGATCAGCTTAACTCTCCTCCACATTTCCATTATAGACAGCAAAGGTTTCCCTTCCCACATCTTTCACAAGGAGGTCTGGTGCAAAGTAGGTTTCAGAAGCTTCTTTTTCTTTGGATCGGATCTTTGATGCCATTTTGAATAGAGGGATTCTAATCTTTTTTTCCAGCTCCTCACCCATTTGCAACCTCTCTTGGGGGGGTTCTGAGTCCAGATGTAGCCAGGCTTCGCCTCTCTGGCACCATTTCTTGGTGCGATCCCCACTGACAAAAATGTACTGGTAATTTAGACTTGGTAATTTAGATTCCACATATCAAAGTAGTAAAGTGCACTCTCGTCTCCATATCTACATTTATATTTAATCCATGGCGTTCAGTGCTCGGTTCTGGCCTGCAGAGTCAGGCCTTAAATCCAAAAAACATGGATAAAGAGGAGGGGAAACATATTTCTTATTGTGCATTTGAAGCTAGCCAGGAAACATTCTACTTTTGCACCTTCATCCGCTCCACCTGCTGCATCCATTTCAGTTTTTGGTGATGGGTCAGGTGGTTTGTATTTGGCAGACAACCCTGCGACTTGCTCCACTTGTCTGTATAATAAGTATGTCAGCCCGCCAGCGGAACACAGCTGAAGTTTATGATACAGTGCTGCTCTAATACACTTTTAGCCCGGGGGTTCTCCAAACGCAATACCAAATCAAATTTTCCAAGTAACACCAACTGTAGCTATGCCCACTTTGAGATGGGTTATAAAAAAAATAAAAAAAACACGGTGTCATCTCACAGCCAGAATGTTGCTGGATCAAATCCCAGCTCACATCATCTTTTGTGAGTACTCTGAGATCTGCCTCATGGTTGCAATGTGCCTGTGGATCAGTCTTTGCTGGTTTAGAACACAGCACCCCCTGTGGAACCAATCAGACATAAGCAGCTTAAGTTAACAGAGTGGAAGGACAGAAGGATCCAACAAATTAGCTTTCGTTTGGGGCACAAATTTTCTGAAATGAAAAAGGTTTGATGCTGTTCAGAACTCCAAAGAACTTTATTAATAAAAAAGGCTTTCTTGGCAAAAGTCTTAAAGTTGTGGGGCACACTTGACCCAGGTCAACTTTGATGTCTTCTCCTCTGGGGTGTTTTCACTTTAAAGAGATTTATGTTCCAAAAGATTGTTTTCTTTTTTTTACATGATTGACAAAAGGTATTTGGCCTAACCCTAACCCTCTACATGCTCCTCTCAATGTAATATCACCTTGATGCTTAAATGCGTGTTCATTCATGACACAGATGAGAAACAGACAAGCTGTACAGACAGGTTGAGGTAGACATAACACCTATATGATCCCACATAACCTGCCATTTCATTTACTGGGAATGGAGAAGCACTTAAAAATGAGAAATGGGACTGTTGAAAAATTCAGGAGAGCCTGAGGTTCATTTATTCATCATCTTCAGTCTGTGTCTGTATCCATCCTCCTTTTTATTATGCAGGGGAAGATGTTTTGTCTCCGCTGATGATTTTTCTCTCTTCACCCCTTTTCACAGTCAATAAAAGCTGTCCCGTTTTGACCAGACGCTCCCGTCACCGGTGACATCCTCCATTTCATCAAGTCATTCTGGAACGCAAATCCAATTCCCTCTCCTCATTGCCGTCACTCTCCCCCGCGTGATGAGCAGGTGTTTGGTAGGAGGTGGTATGACAGGAGAGACCATGACTCAGAACAGGCTCTGGATTGTAAAGGAGGGTCATGGGAGGATTTTCCCCCACAAGCAGAGCTCCTTTAGATGGACAAACCCGGCAACAAGAGGTGAGCCCTGCCAAGACATTACAATTCTGTCTGCACAGTTACAAACTCACCTGTGAATCTGAATCACAGGAAATGAGAAACACTAGCCAGCCACAGTCTCAGAAAGTTCAGCAATGGTTTTAGAAAAGTAGCTTGAAAGGTTCAACTTTGAGTTCTTTGTGAGAGCTAATTAAATATCAATTAATACGCTCTCTCTAATTAGTTTTAATCACAGTTATTATGAGATGAGTTTGGCCTCCGGAATATAATTTATTTTCAATCAGAAGGAGCTGAGGGCAAATGAGGGCCTGAAGCAAGATTTTCAAGCATGCAACTTAGTTGCTAACTGAGCATAAATGACACAATTTGTGCAGTCGTGAGCTGCTTCAGTCATAGAATTTGCACATATGGTGGAAAATGGGGCCCCCTCTGCAAACGTGGCCCGATGCACATCGCATTTTCTGCATATAGGGAAATGAATGAGGGTCCAACTGCAACTGCATTTAAATACACTTTCCAGAATTTACACAAAACTGCACTGATTACCAAAATATTGTTTTTTACCATGTTGGTAGAGAAGTGGCTAATGAAACGTGATTCATATTTTATTTATTTAAAACCTTGAAAATATTAAGTTATAAAGTAAAAACACTGTAGTGAGCACTGCTTCATGTGAAGCTCCTATGGATTCTTGTAAACATTCTCCCAGCTGAGAACTTGTGACTTGGATACCATGTCTGACATGAATCCAAGCTGACCGGGGCTGTGATTCCCAATAGAATTGCATACCTTTTAGGTAAAAATCGATCTGTTTAGGATGTCAGCACGCTTGAAGAAGCGTGTTAAATCCGACAGTATCCAAAGGGGCTTTCAGGGAAGATATAGAAACATCAGGTTGTGCAACTAAACAGGGCCTGTCAGCCAGATGGAAGCCAGGCTGAAATACACTGAAGTAACAGAGTGGACATGGGAAAAGGTTAAATGGTTTTCCTGACAGGGGTTCCTAGGATGTCTATTATTTCCATATATCCAGTCTAATTTATCAAGGTACAAAATTTCTCATTAAATTATTTCTTTTTAAACCTGGGAGCAAACATTGATGTGTGCAATAATCACAGAGCATAATAATTACCGGTAACTGAATCTTATTTTATAACCTACTCCAACTATGACAGTAGGTCTTTATTGTTCATTTACACCTTCTTGCTGAGAAAGTACAGAACACGAGTTATTGCTGCAGCGCCGTTATGGAGGCAGGCTCCTAATGACAACAGAAATCTATAGGAATACACTACACTGCACTTTATGCATTATTATATTCAGCAACTTTACCGGCAATCAGAAGCAGCAGTGTGAGATGGGAGTTAGCATGAGATACTTTTTCTGTGGTAACAGTTAATTTGCACATTCCTCAAATCGATGTGAGAACTAAGATGTGCTGAGTAGGGGGCCAATAGGAGCACACTCCTTTCTCACTGCAGTAAATGTGATGAGTGTGGTAAATTAGTTAAACCTCTGTGGAGATTACTGTAAAAAGTACCCACAAGCTCCTGGGCGATAAAATTGAGCAGTCATAAAACAATATTAGGAAATGCTAATCACATGTTCAATATCTTGTGGGTTTTGAGCTGAGGGCACATTTAGACATATTGCATGTTCATGATGTTTGAGATCATGACATGCCACATATGTGTTTGACTATAACCTATGACTATAATGATGCACTAATTAAGTGATAATTCAATTATCGGTTGCTTTTCATTATACTTAAGGGAATTAGTGTGCTCATCTAATTAGAGTGGTAAATACAAGTCTCTTTAAAGTATTGCTGGTGTCAAACTGGCACACAAGTCAATTTTTCTGTGATGATTTCATATTGGCTCTTCAGCTCTATATTCCAGCTACTTTAGCACCATGGGTGACGATGTGACCCCAAGTCTGCACCTTCAATGCAGCTTCATTAAAAAGCAGATAATTATTGCCATAATGACCAAGTTGTAATATATTTAAGCATCATTTTGACCCACGCAAACTTATAATGATGTGCATTTCTTTCAGTGACTCTCCTGCTTGTCATTAAGGCGCTGCACGAATTCATTGTAAACATTTTTTTTGTCTTGGAACAGGGCAAATGAAGACAATTTACATGTTTAGTCAGGCATAATGCTTCCTGGGCAGCACACCAGTTCTGCACGTTGTTATTCATCTGCTTTCAATTAGCTTTGCTAGTTTAATCAATCAGACAGGAGCTTGTTCTTGGTCAGAGAGCCAAAATGTTAGCAACAAAATAATGGCTGTGTCCTGCGATTTTAATTATGTCTTTTTAATCTGTTGTTCAATATCACAGCACTTTGGCTGTGGCATATCTATTCCCACTGCCTGAAATTGTGATAATAAGAAGGAAATCTGAAAGATTTCTACATTCTCAAAGTGAAAAAGTACCAGCTGTCTCTGCAGCAGTGAAGGACAAAAGCATTTTCAACTCAATATTTATTGCCAAAACAGTTTTTTTTTCTAACAGCACAAGAACGTTGGATTCTTTTTTTTTTTTGGTTTGTTTCATTGTGACCTCAAGTTGATGTGAAAGTAAGCAGAATTTAAGGTCATGACAAGAAATATGAAAGGTCATACCCCACTCAACATACATATGCACAATACAAAAAAAAAAAAAAAAAAAAGGAAAAACTGCTCTTGGTCATCATTGATTGGTACATCAGTGTCCAGAATATGCACCAGACCATTTTATGTATTGTTGTACTGTTTGGTTTTTTTTTAAAAGATCGTAGGTCACAAAGACAAGCTAAAGAATACTTCATATAAATGCTGGGGGTCCAGCTGGAGGATCCTTAAGAATGACAGCGAGGAGAGAGTTCATGCATCTCCTCTTAGACCCCCATGAAAACCAACTGCCAGCTGAAATATAATTTCCTAAACATGGAGTTTTCTGAAATGATTAGTCGTGTAATTAAGATGAAAACTTGGAGGGAAGCGAGTATTAAATCATGAAATCAATGAAAGACAGAACCTGAAACCTTGCATTTGAAGACATACCAACATACTGAGTGATTTGATTGTTTTCAATCAGAGACTAATGAAGTTACTTAAAAAAAAAAAAGAATATGGATGTCTTATTTTTCAGATAGTCTGAAATACTGAAAGAAAAAAAAAAGTGTTCAAAGAGTAGCAACATTGCCCAACGTGCACAGCACACATTAGGATGTGCAACAGAGGTTGACCACCATGAGAAATCTGGGCAGGACACACTCATCCATACCTGCTGCTCTATTTAACCATTACATTGCATCTCCATGTCCCCAATTATGTGGCAGAGTATCCCTTAGGGCGCACACGCCCCAGGTTGCACATCCCCTTATAGGGTTGTTTTTCCATTTGTTGTTTTTGATTAAATGATGACAGCTTAATACATCTGCTCTCCTGTTAAAATCTGATTTACACAAATGGTTTTCAGCTCCAAAAGAGGATGGAAAAGATACAGAAGGAGATATATGACCGAGTTGTGTCTTAAAAAAAACACACAATGACAACAAGTGCTGCATCCAGCATGTCAGGCTAACAATAAAACACAATATATTACAGTTATGTGACACACTTGACATTCAATTCTGCCTCACTGACAAAAGCTCCAGAGAACAATGAATGACTGGTGTGAAGGGACATGCGGCATTTATGATGAACCTGGAATTTGTTTACCACACTTAAGGATTATAGCCCATGGTGCATGAAAAAAAAAATCCATATGGATTGTGATGGATTGTGTGATGAATACTAAAAAAAGAAGCCAATTTATTTACCTCTTTAAAGGTTCTCAAAGGCATAGATGAAACACATGCACTCAGGCTTCTCCAGTTAAAATGAATGAGTTATTACTGAGTAAATAAACAGAACAGAATCACATTAGCAGGACAGGCGGCACTGCGTTCACAGGAGAGGCTGCCGTCTGATTTGATGAGCCTGCTGTCATCAGATGTCACCAGAGCATGAAAATTTAACATGGAGATAATTACTGCTGGGATTTCAGGCGATTGCAATCCCCATGTGACATTACCACAAATGTATTAACATTTTCTGTCTTGAAGCATTTGTGTTGAGCAGTATGTTAAACTGAGGTGTGATTGTTGGATCCATCATACTCAACACTGATTATTCATTTGAATTGATTGCATTTGCCGAGTACGTTTCCACAATTTGCTGGAGGAAAGAAACCACACATCAAATCTTTTTTATGCAGTTGCCTCAAATGTACATTAGTTGATTTGGTATCTGGTGCTGAAAGTGTTGCTCCTTCATGCTCCATTGTGCCTGTAATAAGTGGGACTATAATATTCTGGAACATGGTAGGGTTCTTTGAGGGAGAATTTTGTACTTTCAAGGGTTAACACAGATAGCAATGAATGCAAATATGAAAAAAGAAGGTGTATTCTTCCTGTTTTCATAATACAAACTTCTCAGAAAATTCCCTGTAACCTTTCAGGTGGAAAACATCAATTAAGTAGTTCCTTTAAATCAGCTCTGGCTCTCATTGATCTGTCCTGTGGGGACATATTGGAACACTGCCGCATGTTTGAATGGGTCTTGAGCCCTGCCTCAGTGGTTGTACAGATCATTGTGCCTCCCACACAACATTCCCGTACTCCAATTTTCACTACATCTTACAAACCCTCCTCATGCAGTTGATCAGATGAACTCCTCTTGGCAGGATACACGGACAAGGATTCCCTGCCATGGTTAGAAGAAACTTCCTTTCCTCCGGAGACCACCGCATTGACCGTCCCTTGTCTGCTCCTCCTCCCAGCCATTGCTGATCGTCCCCCTGGGCTGTCAGCCGCAGTTAATAAAAGCTGGGACTTCATCTTGTAATTCTTATCAGCAGTTCCCCGCTGATGTTGCAGGAGTAACGGGCAGGAAAACCTCACTGAGCCATGAAAAGAGATGAGGAGCACCATGGGTGGCTTCACACACTTAAACATTGACAGGCATTGAAAGTTGCAGCACACACACACACACACACACACACACACACACACACGGCCAGACAGGTGTGGGGACTTGAGTTGATAGATTGGCCCCAGAGCATGGAAATACTGTCTCTCTTTTCATTGGAGGATAAGAAGCATGAAGTCAGACGCTTACTGACCGTTTCAAGAGGCAGGAACGTTGCAGACAAACAAATGCCAGAGCTTTGCATTTATCAAAATTCAAACGTATGTGTGTACGGACAGGAGGATTTGTGAGTGAATGTTATTACAGATCAAGATTTAGACAACAGAGGGACTAGACTGGCTCATATCAACAAAGCGCTCTTCATCTCAGCACTCCCCCCGCCGAGGATAGCCTCCGTCCGCACCCTCCACTGCATCTTGTTTATTCCCCGAGCCCTAAACCATCACTGTCTTCAGGAACACAAATTTTTAATGAACGCTTGTCACGCGCCGTTCACGCCTACCACTTGACAGACTCGGGTTTACCCTTAACGAGACGCACAAATTGCGGCCTTTGGGTGCACTGGATTTGAAAGCCAGGGGTGTTTTCCCCTCACATGCAGCCCCCCCAGCCCCCACCGTGTCAAACAAAGGTCTGATGCACCAAAGCGAATTTTGCTGCTGGAACAGAAGCTCCCCGAGGCGGACTGTCTGAAGGAGACCTTTGAAAAAAGAAAGGTCAATGGTCAGTGGCTGCTGAAACCATGATGGAACGTTCATGCCATGTGTGTAGTTACGCGGTGGGTTTTTGCACTTCAGTGTATCTTCCAGAAATAATGCAAGTGTGGGGAAAAAGAAAGAGCCTTTGTGGATGTCCCAGCTCCTGACATGTCCAAGGTGTCTGCAGGGGTGATTAGGATTGGCGTTGGGAGGCATCAGAACGACCTGATGAGACACATATCCACACTGACCTTCAGCTGGAGGAAAACACTGCACAGCACCGTTTGCGTGTTTTCATCCAGCACTGCGTGTGCTGCACGCATGTGGGGAGTGGGTGGACGTGCCCACCAAACACCTGCAGCTTCCGACTCATGAGGGTTTCCAACATGTGGGGGGGGGGTTTGCTTTTTTTGCCCACAACTTTTCACCTCACCCCATTTGCTGCGAGAATATATAAAGCAAAATGAGTCTCCATAATGGGTAACCCGTGACGCTGGAGGCCTTTTCTGCCTTCCACCCCAAGTAATTATGGAAACAGCTCCCTCTCCCCTCAGCTCCGCATCCCCACGCTCCAGCTATGTCAGGAGGAGATGGGGACAGTTCGCTCTGGCACTCCCACTTCGCGGCAGCTGCCATTACTTTGCATACATGAATGAAATAAAATATGACATGAGGACACAACAGACACATGCTGATGACTCCCAGAATGTTATGGAGTTTGTGATCGTTTGCATTCCCCTGCACCAAACATACTCTCATGAGAGAAAATCAGCGACAAGCTTGGACATCTAGTTTGATGTCAGTATGCTTCCATATGTTGTGAAAGACCTCATCCATTACTCAGTAATTGTTTGCCTCCAGTAAAGTGCTGCTGTATGGACGTTAGGAAAGGATACTCTCTGGATGTGGACCCTCTCTCCTTCTGAACAGAGTTCAAAAGGTCAAGGTGAAGAGTTTAATGTTTAACCAAAATCAAGACAAAAACAGAATCCAGTTTCACCATGGTTTTAAACCTCAGTGACATCGGGAGACCCCAACCCTGAAGGCCCTGACATTCAAGAGAGGAAGAAGACACTTTAAGTCAGATTGCATAATTCATGTACTGTCTGACCAGCTCCCCCCACCATGTCAATTATAAATACAATTTTTTACCATACATTCCATCATAAAAATGCAGGGTGAGTGTAAAGTGTGAGAAACTGAGCAGTGGCATGAAGAAGCTTGCATATATGTTGCAAATGTAGCAGCTTTTCCATTGTATTCTTTATGTATAATTGTAGGATGAACAAGGTCGACCCAGGGAGACAGCCTGGGAGAGGTCTCCTGAGCTGGAGGTCATAGATTTAGAGTTTAATTTTCGTCATTATTTTTCCTTGTTCTGCTGCTGTGCGGCTCCAGGGAGGGGATGTCACTTTGTTAAACAGTTGGGATCGATTTCTATAGGCAGTGTTACAGATGTGCACAATTATACCTTTGCCATGATTGATTTTCTGAAATCCTGAAATAGTGAAATGTTTCAGCTATGAGAAACGCATCATTAATTGCCCTTATCCCACATTTTATTTCATTTTAATAACAGCTATTTTATTGACATTTGGGTGCATTTCTTGTGTTCTATTGTCTCCAAAACCATCAGTTGTGTTCAGTTTCTGTTGACCATCTTGGAACCTCGCGACACCTGTGTGAAGTGAAGCTCCTTTTTGCTGTCAACCCTTGTTATGTCTGTCTCCCTCGTCTCCCTGATTCCGTCCACCTGTCCCACCACAGCTGTGCCTCGTTTTCCCGCCCGCTCCCTCCTGTATAAAACCTATGCTTCCAGCCTGGCTCAGATGGACAGAAGTCGCCTGTCTGTCCGTGGTTCTCCAGGGGTTTCAGTGTATTTGTCTTGCGACTAGTGTTTAACTTTGCTTTTAGCAGTCTCTCGGTTTCTGTGTTGATTGGTCTGGGCCTGATATAATGTCCTCATTTCCGCTCCTTTCACCAAGGCGGAATGTTATCCCTTCGTGATGACTTTTAGTTTCACTTCACCTCATGTTCCAAGCACATTGACATATTGTCCTCTGCTGCATTGATTGCTCAGAATCATGATGTTTTATCCAAAAAGAGTGTCTTACTGGGTGACATACAAACCGTTACCTTGTTCAATTTACTTATGTTTGTATTGCTGTCATTTGTGTGATCTCATCATTTCCTGTGTTCCACCTCCCTCTTTCTAATTACCCAGATCAGAGCCAGCCGTGTCTCCTCTGTGTCAGATCATCCTGCCCTTTCACAGTTTTAACCCTGTTTAATGGCTTCTTCCAGAGCTGTTTGTTGGATACACTCCTGTGTACCAGCGTTGGCCTGTATCACTCCAAGTGCTCCTGTTTATCATCTTTGCACCTCTGCCACAGTGGCTGAGATGACGTCTTGTCATTACTTTTACGCACACTATTACAGAGGATAATGGCTTTCCTGCCGTGTTTCATATCCAGTAAAATGTAGCATTTAAAGATGATTTAGAAAAAGGACATCTTGGTCTTGGAGTAACGAAGCGTGGCAGTCCATTATAACGACCGAGAGGTTGTGGACATGCACCATTGGGTCTTATTGTTACCGGGAATGCAGATTTTCAATGATGGACACATACTTTCACTTTGTACATAAGGATCACAACAAGAACTTTTTTATTTGTCTTAAGTGATGACGAACATCCTTGTAATTGGCTGTGTTTGCACTGACTGAGTAACTCGCATACAGTTTAAAAGCACCTGAAGACATTGGTAACCCCTGTAAAAAGAGGCCACAGCTCCTCGCTTGTAGAACAGATTGCACCTGCAAATGAAGATATTCAAGTAAATCTTGAATGTCAAGGGCACTTAAATAGTTCTACCAGATATTTCAGAGCGGAGCTAAAACAGTTTTAAATGGGTCACTTTTTCCTGCATTCCCATCTGACCACTGTACATTGTTAACAAGAGCAGGCTAAAGTGTCTATTAATAAATCCCGGTAGCAATAAAGCACAGTGAGATGTGAGTTAAAGATGCTTGCAGCACCTTAGTGGCGCCCCTGAAGGTGGTGTCATTGCTTTAATGGAGGCATTGTTACCTGAAAGTCAGCCGGGCAAAATAGGGGGATGGTTTATCGATCGCACATTTAAATCACATTTAAAAAAACACTGTTCAGGTCTGAGGGTTTGCAGCATTATTGGTTTAGCCACAAAAAAATACAAAGATTTTAGCTTGGTGCTTATTTACTGTTATGTAAATGGGAAAGTGATTTTTAAATCTGAACTAATGTATAAATTACCCACAGTGTACATTCAGTCATTGGCAGCAAATATGGACCCAGAATTCAACTATTGCAGCAAATTTCAAAGTGGAAATGAAACTCTTTGGGACGCTCATGAAACGTCTGATGCTTCATAAATAAGATTTATTACCAACTTATTAGATAAACCCCAAAAGTACAATCAAATCTAATTTTACCACACAGATTGCTTTAAATATTTTCCATTTGGCACGTTATTGTAATTGTAGCTTGCTGCTGCTGCCTCTTAATATTCAATTATCTGATAATTTTTTTCTTTCCTCTTCACTGAAAACACTCCCCATCGAATTTTTTTACCTCCCTGCAGTAAAGAAGAGGCGCTGTTAAGAGGCACACAATGAAATCTCAGATAATCAGTATTCAGTGGATCGAGCAGCTCAGTCCCCCGAAAGCCGATGAGACAACAGACGTGCGCATGGTTCAGGGTCTCTGGATGTTGACGTGATGCTGTTTTCCGATTGATGTTTTTACTCTGGCACTCCCAACAGGGACTTGATCATAGATTGTATCGACCCCCCCCTCACGATGGATAAAGGCAGGACCAACTTCAGGGGATTACTGTATACATGTGTGAAGCTTTGAAAGGAGTGACGAGGACAGCAGAAAGTCCTGCTACAGTTTTAATTGCGTCCAACAGCACAACACATTCAAGGTCAGGTGTGACGGCACTTAATGAAACCCTTAACAGACTTTACCACCTCATCACGTGGTTTCCAAGGGTGTGATCCGGCATTCAATCTGTCTCATCAATTTTTACAGACTCCTTACAGACAGTCTTCTGCATCTCAGACCTTCCAGCTTGTCCTTTATTCAATGATTGTCCTTGAAGTTGACATCATTCACTAAATGGGTGTTTAAAGACCACAATGTGGATGCACATGACAGTTATATTCTTTGTGGCCAGGATCAAAAATAATCTGCTTTTACTTGTAATGTTTCACTGTTCCTATTCTGGCAATTACCAAATGTCTAATTTGGAGCCATTTGATGGAATTGAGAAAATGGAATCTGTCCAGTATGAAGGGAGAAATCTGCAGCCTGACTATAAAGAAGCAGTCATGCATATTCATAACTACGGGGGTGTTTCACTTTTTTTTTTTTTTTTTAGATAATGGTACGTTTCCACTCGGTGCACCAGCGTGTTCCAGCTGTAAACTAAAAATGTTGTTGCTGTCCTTGACCTGTGGTTGGCCAAAAGTTTTTCACATGTCTTTATTCCAATGCTATTTACTTCTGTATTTTATTCCTTATCTGTTTTCTAAGTAACCGGTTTATTTATGTTGCTGTTTTTGCAGTTTTTCCTGTTTGCCTTCGTTATTCCTGTGTGCCTTCCTCATGTCTGTCTTGAGTGTTACTATTTGTCATCTGTTCAGTCTCCCCTGTCCCCTCTGTATAAATGCCGCACTCTTGTTTTTTTGCAACACAGTCTGTGTCTTGGGGTTTGATTTGCCACATTGGTTTTCACAAGTTGCTCTCCGTGTTTGTTTCCAGGTTTTCATTCCTTTTCTCTTGGTCCTTGTGGATGCTCATGGTTAATTAAGTTATCTTTATGTTTATTTGTTAAAAGTCATGATTATGAATAAGTCTGTTACCATGTGGTGATGATGGTCTTCCAAATATGAGACAGCATTACTTCCCACCAGTAAAGAATTCTGTTAGCCTGCCTTTGAGGGCATTTTTTTAATGTAGAAGTGTGTGTGGGCTGAACCAAGAGACAGAGACTTCTCTCAGGGTTCAGCTGTGATGCCAGAGCACAGATGGAGACTTCTTGAGACGACTGGAGGTGAAATAGTCTAAAAACTTGGACAAAAAAATGTTTTTTTTTTTTGTCTTTTTTTTTTCCTTGGAAGAGCAAAAAACGCGAAGTCACAGTGATGTGAAATTAATGTAGCGTGCATACATTGCCCAGATCATAGCCGCAGACCGAGCAGCTGGAGCCCATTAAAGTGACAACTGGACAGCGATGGAGAACAAACTGGCTCGATTTCAGTAAAGAAAATCCAAGTACTTAAGTATCAATATGATTGATCACAGTTGAAATGGATGAAACGATGATGATTAAGGCAGTTGGAGAGGAGGCTGTGACTGATCATGTATGTTGTATGAATTCAAATGTAACTACACAAGATACCTGATATGAGCCCTTGTAACGGCTCTGGCGAACATTGTGCACATCACAATAGCCGTCATCCAATGGACGTTTGGGCTTGGCGCGCGAGCAGCTGTCGGCTGTGCGCGGCTTTGATGAGTGACTGCAGGGGAGGGTGAAACTGCTTGTTGAGGGAAAAGAGACAAGCTGCACAAAAAAGGGGAGCAAACATTTAATTATCTCCCTCCACACAAACTGTTGCAAATGAGTCAGTGGCACCAGGGCTCAGTGAAAATCTGCCTGCAAATTTGTATTTCACAGTGGGACTGCTGCCTGCGATAAATCCTAGGCATTACAGTTACAACTTCATTTTATGAGTAACTTTTTGCAGTGCTTCCAAGCAGATCCGAGATGGATAAAACCCAGACTCACCTGTTTTGTGGTTGGTATGATATAACAGTATGATATCCAACACCCTTGTCTTATAACTAACACTTTCAAATGACCTGATGTGCTGGTCTGAGCTTTTATATGACAGCATGTCATGCTTCACGGAAACCCTAGCTCATCAATCCTGGATGTCCACGGGCCCGTTGTGCATCTGGAGCTGTGACGCATCAATAATCAACCATTCTAAATGAGGAAAAAGGCTGATCCCCCCTCCCTCGCTTGCAGGCCGAGGTCAGCTTTTAGCAGTGATGTCCTCAGGTTGGATGCATCTCGCCTCTCGCTGACGTGCGCTCATGAATACAGCTCCTCTGCTCAAAATGCCCAAAGCCAGAATTATACTGCGAGTGTTGAAAATGGATCATAAATGTAGCAGACAAAAAACAGATTTGATCGTTATAGCCAGTTAGGGCTCATATTCCATTGCTGACGGAGTTTCGCATACAAAGCATAATCAAGTTTACCTGCCAAGATCTAAATGATGCTGAATTCTACACTTACAAATGTCTTGCCACTTCAATCTTGGGAAAACTATCTGTAAATAAATTATATCCCAAAACTTCACACGTGAGGCTAAATGCAATCAAATATTAACCATTTCTAAGAATGAATATACAGATTCAGCACATATCTAATTAGAGATTTTGAAGCTGTCACCTTAACTTGGTTATCTGGCTTTATGAATTTCCCCTCAGGTCGATAGGGACCGCACAAATGGCCCTTCAGTTTGCTCAAGCCTGTTAGTCTTGATTCCCGGTTATTGCGTGATTATACAGTGGCAGCGTTCATCTGCCACATTGTTTTATTGCGCGTTAGCCACCGTTAGGCTGAAAGTTTATTGCAGGGTGCATTGCATTGTTTGTTTTAGACAACTGTACCTGATAAACTGGGTGGAATGATGCTCTGTCCATGATACTGTACTGCTATGATTCGTGTGCTGCTCTGTGTGAAAACTGCAGTCAAAGTGGTTAATAATTCAACACTGATGTCATCATTTGACGGGCAAAACACTACAAAGTGTAACACAATCTTTTAAATGCCGCTCTCTCTTTTGGATGTGAACAAACAGTCCGATAATAGTCCGTAACGGAACCAGAAAGCCTTCGCAGAACCTCCGACAAAGCTTCTTTACTGTTCTCCTAAACGGGCCCCGAGTGTTTAACCTCTGTGGCTGAATTAGAGAGCAGGCTTGTAGAGCGAGCGCGGAGTTGCCCCCCCGGCAGAGGAAATCTGCCTCCCACAGGCTGATAAAGGGAAGAGGGCTGGAACAGAAGGTGATAGAGGAAATGATGGAGAGGAGGAAGATCAGAAAATGATGGTTGCTGTAGTATGAAATATTAAAGCGTCTGCTGGACGGTCAGGTAGAAGTTTGAAAGTCAGTGTGTTGTGTCATCCGCTTGGTTTGTTCAAAGCTAATGTGTTTTTGCTCAAGAACATGTGATCAAAAAATAAAAAGTCGTTCTTCTTTAAACTTTGACCTCTGTATTTAATGCAACTCTGCAGATCAGTAGGCAGCCAAGATATAGAACCCAGGGACCAGAGCTGGAGCCTGAATCAGTGTATTTATGGACTCAATCATCAATACTTAATGTAAATACATTTTTCGATGAGCTGCTGCTGGGCAAGTGAAGATATTGATGTGGGATTGGCATGACTAGCTCATATTTGCATGGACAGTGGTAAGTGATTTAGGGACAGAGCTTCAATATTCAGTCTGACTGACGGACAATTAAAGCTTATAACACCATGACACACCGCTGTGGGAAGGTTAATGAAGGCGTACTGCTGACTTTTGTAACAATTTGCACTCACATTTACGTTACATTCAAGTCATAAAGGTCACCTGAGAGAACCAATTTAAAGGCAGGAAATATTGAGAAATTAGACAAATGAAATGGCTTTTGCTGATGGAGAGAATGATCCTCTTTAATGGCAGGATGCGATGTGACCTTTTCACCTCCTCACTCAAATTTCACACTACCAACATCGGGGCATGTTTTGAAGCATATCCATGATACAAAATGATACTCAGAAAGATGGACTGTGACCCTTTTCATCTCTTGTGTACTTTATCTGCAGTATATCAAACTCTGAGCATCTAAATGGATCAAAAACACCTCTGATCTGCTTGTACACATTCAGCTAACACTCACTCTTTGGAGTGAGACATACCAAAACATAACCTCTGGACACTCCGTTACCTTTATTGGTTTGACTGCAAAGACTGAAAACTTAAACTGCTACTTATATTTCAGTCTAACCCATTTGAATGGAAATGCAAGTTTAAATGTTAAAATATGTAAATGGCCTTGGTGAAACAGATGCTAAATATTTCTCAACACACAATTTGCATTAGGTTAAAATAAGAGTTCCTGCAGTAGGTGTTGGAAATGATTAAATACGAACGGTTTCTAATCATAAATGATTCAGCAGCTGGGCCATAGAGAGGCAACAGGAGGAGGAGAAGCCAACAGCCCTATAAAGGCCACTCTGGAGGATCAGATTAGAACTTTTTCCATATCTATCTTTTCACCCAAGCAGGGAAAACAACTGGATTAGAAACAACTCTATTCTCATTTAAAAAGTAATGAAATAATGAGTCTTGGTGAGACCATAACATCAAACAAGACATCAGAAAGGGTCTCACATTTTTCAAAATGGTAAAATTGCGTACAGGGTAGTTCTTGCATGGACTCGGCATGATCCTGATCTGGTTTTCTAAAGAGATAAGGTGAGCACTGGTGGACTTACCATTCTGGTGTTGTCTCATAAATGCCAATGAAGCTGCATAGTGAGAAGCTGTCGCACTACAGGTCTTTTAGCATTCGCAATACCTTCATGGGTTTTGACTGGATTGGTCGGAAACGTGCACACCAGTAACTCACTGAAGGTCATTTTTTTTGACGCCTGGCAGCGCTCCCCTTGTTCCTCTATGCACAAACTAAATGCCCGTGGCAAGTTGGTATTTAGATAAAGTCAAATTGTAGCTGAACCGTTGTCTTCAGGCAGGAGAGTGAACATTAGCAACAAAAATGTCAAAGATTGAAGAATAAATGCAGAAGGACCCTCAAAGGAAAGGGTAAGTTAAAGCATTAAAGGTTAAAGCATCAACAGAAGATGTGCCTACATAGATTATAAATGTAGAGATCAAAGGAGAGTCTAAATGCTTATGCTCATCCATTTTAACTAAAGTTATACCAAAAACTATAAAGTTTATATTTACAGGATGAAGACATTTTGTTGAGAGAATGTTCCATAACTCTCAAGGGTTTTGATTCCATTACTGATGTTTTGGGTTAATCCTAGCCTACCCAAACCATATCATGAATGCAAAAAAATCTTAAAAGATGCGATCATGTAAAGTTCTAGATGTATCTCCTCACTTTGTGCATAATATAGGTGCAAAAAGATATCTCATTACTAGCTGCATGTGGAGCCTCTGAAGCCGCTCCCTCTGATGTGAAATGCGATGTTTTTGCAAGCCATCCATCAATCTTGCACTTAACTGATGCGTTTGTTTTTCTCCTTGTGCTCCCTCTGATAATAAGATCAGACGGGGAGAAATGCGTAATATGTTAATGCGCTCGCCCACCCACAATTGTTAGCCGTATGTGCAGCCAACAGCAACTTTTTGGAATTAAATAATCCTGTAATTACTCATTCAGAATCATATAATTAAAATAAACTATGTGTAGGTTAAATATAGACTGCATTAAATATGGAAAGCATCACATGACCCATTAATGAATGTACAAAATACCTGAGAAATCTTGTGTCATAACATGACACGATTATGCGGGATCATTTGTGTTTTTGCTCTCATCTAGGTCTCATTAGTCTCATTCGTGTTCACTGAGGCTCTAAGGGTTCTTTAAAACTGGAGAAAGTGTTGATCCAGGTCACATTGAGACCATCTGGAGCTCCTCACTAAAGAGAAAAAGAAGAAAAGGACTGATCACCCTTCATCGTGTGGAGGACCAGTTTACCTCCAGAGACCCTCTTCTTCCACGTGTCAACCTTTACCTGCTACTCTTCTGCACTCCTCAGTGACTGTAGCCTATTTAAATATGCTGGTTTTCTACTCCCAGTAAACTGTTTTGTCTAACAATTGACCAACATTTTGACTTCTGAGATGATCGTTTACACGTGATGGTTTCTTCAAGTCTCAGTTTTACGTTTCATGGTCCGGTTAGGTACAAAACTGGAACCTATCTGGATTTGGCACAACAGACTTCTGGGAACTCTCCCAAATTTATTTTCCGTCTGCAATTGCAGCAATTATGTCCGGACAACCTCCTCAAACATTATTCAGTTTATTGGCACATATTCTGCGCCTGGGGAGAAGGAAGAACGGTCACGCTCGACACCTTGACCACAAACAATGTTACTGTATTAACTTTTGTAGCCAATGGTGGTGAAACACTACAGGCTGTGGATGATTGAGTAATTGGGAAATTTAATCTCAAAGCGTGATTTGTTTGAATAAAGAGAGCACCTTGGCAGCTGCAGATCCTTATAGAGCGAAATAAGAAACAGTCTGGGGACCAGATACAGTTTATTTTTCACTTTCTGAAGAATGTATATGTAACTCTGGCACCCAGGAAGTGTTATCGATGTCTTTGTACTTCAGGCTTCCATCTATAATGCTGGTATTCTCATTAGAGATGATCACAGAGCAATGCAAATGGAAGTATGTTTACGGCTGCAGGAAAAAAAATCTTCCTGAGAGGTCCTTCTGATTCCCCTCCACTCTCCAACAACACTAACAAACACCAGCATGATCCTCTTATAGTGCTTATTAACATAATGGAATTAAATGAAATTTCTGTTGACAAAATCTACATGAATAAAGGCTCCATTTGATTTGGGTGCAATACAGCCTCATTTAGTGATAATAATTACAATTTATTCCCACACACACCTCTTCAACAAGTGCTGTCAAACCTTTCCTTACCAGTAATTTTATGATTACTCTGATGCATCGAATTAAGCAAATGAGATTTTTCTTTTTTGTTGGCCTGAGTGAAAGATAATTAATTTTAATCTTTGGAATAAAACTTCTACTTAAGATTCTATTAAGATTCTATTACAAATAAGAATTTACAATTTGTGTTTTGAACAGCTGGGAGATATACATACACACATACACACACACACACACACACACACACACACACACACACACACACACACACACACACACACACACACACACTAATTTGTCCCAATATCCTGGGGAGACATCGAAATTCAGATGAAGTAACAGATGAAGTATTAATTCTGGCTCATTTGGACTTTAGGAGAGGCACTGATCACCAGCAGCAGAATGTCGCCTGACTTCGGGTGGTTTGTGTAAATGTTCGTTGGCCTCAGCTCAGCGCCAGGCTATGACATAATGAACATCTGTTGAGGAAGCTCAACCACCCTCTCCCCAACACACACACACACACACACCAACAATTAAACAAACAGGGAGCAACAATTACGACCGCAGATGTCAGGATGAAGGTCCGTCACTGACCACACACGGTGTTCCCTAACCTTTTCGAGGGCATATCTGCATCATCTAGCCTAACATGCAGGTTTTTGGACTGTTTGACATACAAGGATATGTCCTATCACTGTCATCCATCCATTCATATTTTTCACAAGAGAGATCCAATCAATGAAACCATTTTCCTGTTATTCACCTGTTAAATGAAGTGATTTCCTTCCACAGGTCAGCCAGATTCTCTGTGGTGCAATGCTGAGATCTGCTGGGTCAGGTTAACATTAGGAGAGATATAGATGCAATTCTGACAATAAAGAATTCAGCCCATTGTAAAAGCATCACCTGAGGGGATGGAATCTGAGCGAAAACTCCTGTCTGCTAACTTCTAATCCCTCATCTTAATGGTCGGATCTGACCTGACAGACTGTGCAAAGCCAAATATTGCACAAATTCAGTGGAAGCTGGCTTAAGAAGGATTAAAACCAATCTTGAGTGCATGATTTCGAGCACAGTGCTGAAAAGAATGGTGGAGCCGGCGTGTGTAGTGTGAGCAACTGCATGAATGCGCGCAAGGACAACCAGAGTTAACTGCATCAGACAGGTGAGTCATGTGGAAACAACACTAGAGTACCCAGAACACAGTGAGTTGGGGAGAATCCCACCGGGATTCACACATGCCGTATTTCTAGCAATGGGAATACTCCAGGTAGATAACGCTGCTTTCATTTCCTTCGTGCATCCAACAAATAATGGAGTATGTGTCAGGGTCCTGAGGTATTCCCCAGTGCAATTTAATCAATGTGAATTAAACCAAATAATCTCTCTCTGGCTCGCTGCAGATCTATAGAAACATTACCTTTTCAGAGCTTGACAAATTGGAGAATTCATTTGGAGAAATAATACTCAGGAATTGATGTGACTACACATTCTGGTAGTCACACAAATCCTCCTAACTCCATTTTCTTAGGATAAATGAATGTATATGACCCTATGCACTTTCCATCTGATTAATGGGCATTAATGAGGACGCACACTCTTCAGGGTATTTGGGATCACAGAGGCTACCCCCCCCCTCACATGCTTATCGATTGGTGGTGTGAGCTGCTGAATGAGAATACGTTTCATTAAACTAAAAATATCTCAGAATTCAACATTGATGCTGTTGCAACATACACTATAGATAAGATACTTGTACGCTGCCAGCCCTTTTGCATTTGCATATCAAGCACCATAGTGGAAATGTGGTTGAAGTGAAAGTGACAGTGAAGCTCTCTGTAGCTTGCATCTTATTACTGCAGTGATATTTATTCCAGATGTTTTTCAGCTTTAGTTATACTGGGGACAGATGATGTTGAGACATGACTACATGCGTTTGGTCCTGAAGTGCACTGGGCAGGAGCTGCTATGTATGGCTCACTGAGCAGGATGCCGAGTCCAAATCAATCTTCTCTGCTTTAGTTTTGTGAGTGCAATGTCAATACTTTGATAAGGAGGCGACACCCTATTAATGAGTCGCCGCTGCCACTGAACGGATATGCCCTGAGTGTTAAACATGCTGCAGAAGATCGACAGCAGGTCCTTACCGTTGTCCAGCTGAAAGCTGATTTGGCATGGTCACATCAGCTCAGACAACTTCAGGAATGAGTTTTCAGTTCCTGGTGCACGTCCCAGGAGCAGCAAAAGTTCCACCTGCTTCCAGAATCTTCAGGGCGTTTGGATTGCAACGCTTCCAAGTATTGATAAGATAAATCTAACATGCACTACTTCAAGGATGTGAGAAAAGTGATTGTCATACCAGTGCATATTTACACATGAATTTGCTCTAAATTCCTGGTTATGACCTGTTTTAAGGGCTTCTCTCATCTCATTCATCTCAATTCAGTTGGTCATCAGTTTTCTAGTACTCCACAAGTGTTGCCGGGATGGTTCCATTGTGAGCAACGAAGAAATAAAAGCCGTCACTGCAGCCAGTGTGGCTTCAGACAACACATGAAGCTCTTGGGGTGGGGTTGGGTCTGCTGTAGAATCACTTCAGTGAGCATTTGAAGTTGCCAAAAAAAATCCAAATTCATGCCAGAAGCAAAGTTTTCGTATCAACATCCACAGTGATTTATTTTCTCTCTTAAATCCATCTAAAAATCTCAATAAAACTGTGTCAAGAATCCATCAGGAGCTAGTTTGTAAATGCACGCGCTTATTCATGCCTTCAGTGAAGAATAATAACCCGGGCTGCTGACGTGCTGCCACACCATCTGCTTTCTGCTGCCTTTTGTTGAAGCTGCTCCGCAGTGCTGCGAAAGAAACCACAGCCATTCAATTAGTGAGACACTGAGGCATTCAAGGACTTGTTCCATATTTTTCTTTTGGTGGAAAAAAAAAAAATCCCACGGAAAATAATAATGATGAAAAAAAAATAAATCCTATAAAATCAACCCTGTGTGAGTTTATCTCTTTTTGTT
Organism: Lagocephalus sceleratus; assembly: GCA_911728415.1. Classification (NCBI taxonomy): domain Eukaryota; kingdom Metazoa; phylum Chordata; class Actinopteri; order Tetraodontiformes; family Tetraodontidae; genus Lagocephalus; species Lagocephalus sceleratus. Next base: position 6,286,232 of record CAJVRN010000036.1, on the reverse strand, counting down.
TCTGACTTCTCTCCAAAGACTGATAATTCCATCCTGTAGATGCTTGACCAGTGAGCCCAGAAGGAACGTGGAGCCAGATAACAGCATTCACTGCACAAATTCTGCACTACTTCACTCAAAAATAATAGTAATCCTGCACTAATTGCCCTCACATGTGAATATTAACTAATACTTTATGGAGGTGCTGTATTTTACATGTTCTCAACACCTTTAATGATGAAGGATGAATGTGAGAGCAGCATCCACCAGGTTTATTCATCACCGTCACGCAGCTGTATCTGTAAATGTCCTGTACTGTTATACGTCATCGTATACTAAAACGGGAACATGTCCCATTCTTCCTATTTATGTCTCCAACAGTGCAGATAAAGTGCATCAGCCCCAAGCTGCTGCTGATTTAAATCTTTTTTTAAGGTATAATCTCTCTCCAAATGAATGTATATCTTTAATATTTCAACTCCTTAAATCTGAAAAATGGAGCTGGGAGATTTCTCTCGTTAAGCAGACTGCCGGCGAAACTAAATAAAAAATATTGTTTCTGAGAAATCCCACATAAGTATAATTTAAACATTTCTCCACGTCTACCTGTGCTGATAAGGTGATTCAGATTAATCCTCCACGTCTCCCTCCACTGAAGGGGATGGCAGTTGTGAAGTTATGGATCTGATTTCAAAAGTTAGGATTATCTTTTAAAACCATAATGCTGTATGATCCAGCCCTCGTACTGTCCTCTCTTGAGGGATATGTTTATGCTTTGTAGGTTTAATGATAACAGCCTTTGAGCCCTTAAGTGTTTGGAGTGGAAAGGCAATAAATGTATCTGATTCCTTCTTGGTAAATCTCCAGGAAAGTATACAAAAGTGCACATTCATCCTGCTTCATCAGTGTCCTCGACAACAAGTAGATCTATGAAAAGCTTGCTATAATGAAAAGAGTGTTATGTATCGACCATTAGCACCTTAAAAAAACTGAACAAATAGAATCGATGAATAAAATCAGCACTAAATGAGCACTTATTGAGCACTAAATCACAGTTGCATTAATCCGTCTGCGAATCAGTTTAGACTGACATCAGCAGATAAAAACTGATTTAGGCCGTTTTTATCAGTCAGTTCAGATAAGGGCAGCTTGTGTGGATGCGGACTTATCCTGCATGCTAAAGACCAAAGGGCTACAAGGGAAATGCATGAATTCATCATCGTAGACACTAAAAATTCGGTCAAATACTTTTTTTTTTTTCTTCTATTAATAAGCTTAAAGTAGCCCCACAAAAGCTCACCAAGTTTATTTATGTCTCAGAAAGCCCACAGATCCAAAAATGAATCCTTTTGGGCTCCAGCTTGTTTTTTTTAGTTAAATGATGTTGTACAATCGAGCAACATCCTACTTACCAAAAGATGCGTGGACAGCTGTTTTAGATGGCCTTGTGTTGTAGAACACTAAAAAATGACATGGAATTCACACACATTTAAGAGAATTCTTGAAAATGCTGTGAGTTACTGCACCTCCCCCCGACTCAAGGAAGCATCCGTCCACTTGGAGCTCAGCGGTTTTTAATTTCTTCCCGAATTAACCAATCAAATGTGTGCACGGTGTATCTGTAAATTGTCTTTACTTGAAGAGACACCTAATTATCTTTCAAGGAGCAGCTATTGATTCAATTAAAGATAATATAGAGAAGATGAAAGCGAGAAAGCACAGTTCGGTCAGTGCGAGCGACGAACCAACAGAGACTTCCGCTCATTCTGTGCACAATTACACATTAAAATCATATTCAACCACAATATTTTAATTTTTCCAAATAAACATTCCGGGTGCCTCACCATTTTCAAACCACCTGAGAGTTTAATGGTGCTTAATTACATAATTTAGACGCTTTTTAAAACAAGTGTTTATGTGTTCAAATGTTTATTCTCTCAACTGTTTTCAAATGACTGCACGAGGGTCCTCCAAAAATAATATAACACAGACAATATGAAAAACACATCCCTGACATTTTCCAAATATATAAAAAGTAAACATATCATGAACTATTAACACTTTCATAACTTTAATCCCTCCAGTTTAGGAGGATCAGGAGCCAGAAGCTGCCGGGGTGTTTTATTGGTATCTCACTACTTTTCACCTTTTTTGTGTGTGTCTGTTGGTCCAAGTTGCTGACTGGAAAGTTTAAGACCGTAGGGTATAGGCACAGTGTGCAGCAGAGCTCCCCATCCCGCACAGGTCTGTGAAAGTTTTTGGTTATTTCTGATCATGCCAGTCATTCCTTGAGCACAGAGTTCACGCTACTATCATTATTGGTTGGCTAACAAAACATCCGTTACAGATCTCTTTTGGGCATGACAAGCGCATAATCCATTCAGTCGACAACCAGATTTAGAACTAAACCTTAACATTCCAGCTAGTGTTTCTGGTATCATATATAGCATGAGTCTAGAACCCCTTGACTGCGGTGTTTTGGGTGGTCCTGGTCAATGTTTATCTATTTAAGAGTAGTAGTAACAGTATGAGAGAGGTTCCTGGGCTAAACCCAATGAAACTGGAAAAATAAAACATTTGTTCCAACCAAATGAATGGTCAAAGCAGAGAAGCTGATACAACTGTGTAATTCATAATCACACAGCATGTACCCATAACGCTATAGATTAGGTTGACCCTGTCATTTCGCTGTGTTGTCTATCAGCTCAGCAACTTGATTATTTGGTGGGCTAATTGTGTTAGTGTAATGGCTGCAGGATTTCCATGGAAGGACACAACTGTTTTGAATGCGTGTCCGTGCGTGTATGCATGTGCGTGGAGAACTCTCCGCCTGTCTATGCCATAGCTGAGATACTTACACAACCAGCTGCAGCAACTTTAACGCGTGTTGGCACCTGAACTCTTGAAGGCGCCCGTTCATGGTGTCAGGTTCGTTCCGTGAGCGGGACGCCGTGAGTCGGAGTAGCTCGAGTTAACTTAACTGCTTTTCTGTCCAGACGCACAGAGGAGCGAGCCAGCGAGGTATGAAGCAACGGCAGCGAGCGGCAGCAACACCTCCAGAAGCTGCGCGCTGCCGCCTCGGTGCTACTCCGTCTTTCGCTTGTTGACGTGCGTAAAGGAAGAACGCGGCTGCAGGGATTCTCTGAATGGTCACGTTTACGCAGGAAAGAAGCAAAATCCAAAGACAAACATGGTGAGTCTGCAGGTTTATGATGATAATAATAATTATTATTAGATTTAAACTCCTTCAGTCCATTACGCACGGATAAGAATTGCATTGATAGTTATGAAGTCCAGAGAAGATCAGATATTTAGTAATATTTGAAAATAATGTGTGATGCATGCATCTATAAAATCTGGAAGAAGATGATACTGCTGGGCAGTAATTAAAATGATCACGCAGACCATGGTAACCAGTGGCACAGTAAATTGATTGTGATACCTTCATGGGGAGTCACAAAGTCCAGATAAAGTCGGAGTAGGCTTTTTGTGAAAGAGAATAGATCTTTCTCCAATGCATGAGGGAGATGGATTATTTTATTTATTTATTTATTTTAATATTTGAACGTGTCCATCTGTCTTCAAGGTCATCATTAGGTCCATTTTACCATGACAGACAAAAGCTTCTGAGAGTTACTGGGGCGATTTTATCTGTCTTGTTCAATTAGCACCCTTGACTCCGGTATACATGCAGTTGTTTTTCTTTCTTTTTATTGCAGGTTTTTATTTATCCTGCAGTTGATGCGTTAATATGATTAAGCTTATTTGTTTTCATTATGCAGCTTTAAAGGCATCATGAGTGAGTTGGAGTCAGTTGCAGAGAAATTAAACCATGAAAGTTCTCTTCAAAATCCATCAACCAATAAGGCTTTTATACCTATATATATATATATATATATATATATATATATATATATATATATATATATATATATATAGAGAGAGAGAGAGAGAGAGAGAGAGAGAGAGAGAGAGAGAGAGAGTGGAGAGAGATGAGTCTCAGCTCCAAGTCCATTACATTCTGAAAAAAAGATCCTTTTTTATGCTCCAAAGCTTCTTCCTCTTCTTAGAAAAGGCAGATAGAGCAGGCATTGCATTTTTACTCGTGACTGAATGATGTGTGAGATATTCTGTAAAAATGAGAAAGAATGAGCTTCATGGTGCTCTGATATAATTTTCTTCACAAAATGTCCCTTTATTTTATCCTTGCATGTGAGATTTCCCTTAAGTCTTTGCCAGACACACACACACACACACACACACACACACACACACACATGCACACACACACACACACACACCCAATGCCTGAATAGAGAACTCATTAAAATGACACAAACCCAGATTCTCATGTACTCTCTTCTTATAATAACATTGAATTGAGGTGGAATACGGATCTGGGATTCCAACACACTGTTGAGGTTTTCCCTACTCATCCGAGAAACTTGAGGTCAAACAACAGAGAAAATGTTTGCGGCTCATTAAGTGAAGCATGATTTTTAGTCTGACTGAAGGGAATAGTAATGCATAATGGTTTCCATCACATTTAAACCATTACATCATATTAATGTTGGCTAATTCAATACACCATGTATTTTATGTTTTTTAAGCACTGTTAAATCCTAAAAATGTTCAGAAAAAGTGATTTAATATACCAAAGCCTGAGGTACAATGATGTTAAAATCTACTAAATGTGCACCAAAAGGAAGGGGCTATTGTTTTACAAAAACAAAGAAACACCCACTGAATCCTAATTTAGAAGTGAAACTTCTATTTGGTCATTATATATCCATACCTTCCAATGGATTGCATATTGCGTTGCGCTACCCAGGGATCTGCCCTCTAGTGGACGACTTGGGCACTACCTTATTTAATCACAAATTTACGCCTGAAGAGACGGAAATAAACCTCAATTGAATGAAACAACCACACTCTTTATAGAGCTGTATAGATTTGGGTTTTTGCTGTGTGTATTTTACTATTAAACCACTTATTAGTCACATATTTTTTGGGGGGAAATGTATCCCTTGGTCTCTAACTGAATTCTACCACATGAAGGTTTTTCATTTGTGGCTATTCAGGTGTTCCTTCCAGGAGATGGAGGCCCCCGTGGAGTTATGCCTGAGGTACTGGTGGGTTTAGCAGTGAACTTTAACACATCAGGTTTAGCACACTGAGCCATTGCTGTTTGAGTCAGAGCAACAATTTACTGCATCTGGTTCCACTCTGGTTGGTAAAATGAACAATATTTCCAGCAAGTACACTTCAGTTCAGCATGGCGTGGTACAATTTGGAACACTATGCTCAATTAGATTTGCATTTCCTCTGCAGGAGGTGTAGGCCAGACAGTGACAGTGACATCATAGCAGAGCAACAGAGGAAACTTTGTCAACACAATTAGAAGAATGTGATGGAATAGCTTCAGCATGTGTTTGAAGTGGAGCAGACGGAATACCCCCAACCCCCAGAGTTAACCATCATACTCGTATTTTTGAGGTACTTTTATTTATATATCGATGACATTTAGATAATAACCCCTAACTGACATGAGGCTGGTTGCTGTAAGAAGACTTTGATGGAAAGTCTGCAAATGAAATTCCGTCGAGCTGAGAAGGACAGAGTCTGAGACCACAGCATCAGCCAGCATCTTGTGTTATGCGCGCACGCTCCACCAACGATGCTGTGGAACAGAACTCACTGATGTATGCGAGTTGATTTAGAACAGTCGCCACATTGTCTGTCCTGCAGGCTGTTTACAATCTCTGCACTCCACGGCTGAGCAGCAGATGGTGACGCCGTGCCTGTGAACAGGAGTTCTTCTGAATATTTGCTTTGCTGGGACACTTTGAAGCATCGTAGAGGTATCGAATCGCGCGCAGTAAATGTCGATAACTGAATATCGACGTGGCTGCACATGAAAGACAGGCGTGATGGAGCGAGTGAGCACACACGGCACATTTTATGCTCTGTTGACAGTGAGATACGGTATGTAGTCGCAGAGTCCCTGAGAGATTGTTGGTTCAGACCTGCAAAACTCAGCATTCAGGATGCTTCGTTTTTATAGATCTGAAGAGGTTGAGGTGCACCTGCGCGCAACTCAAAGGCTTTGTGTCGTGAATTAAATGTTGATCCTTGATAATGAATTGTTAGCGGAGGCTTCTTTAAGTGATTTCTGTAAAACTATCACGATGCAGGTCTGCTGCCTGACTTTATGAATTGTTTCAGCTCCCCGCTTTGATTTTAATGAGAGACCATCTGCAATCTGGAAAGAAGAGGCTTTTTGAATTGGTTAAATCTATTCACGAACACGCTTGTGAGCTGTTGTGTCGCTCAGTTAAACCAAGATCTGGTTTCTATTTCATCACATACTTTTTCATCAAATCCTCTTTTTTTTTTTAAATTGTAAAGGAATTAAAGCAGGTCTGAAAATTGAGGCAGTGCTAATCCTACTGGATTTACAGGCCGGATTATTTACATGGGATTGAACCGCAGGAGTCTTCAACAGACAAAATCTTTCTCTCTCTCACTGTCCAGTATTCACAGTCTCTTCCTTCCATATATCTCTCAGTCTCAATGATCAGTGGTCTGGAAACTTGCATAATTGGAGTCAGACACTGACATTCGCCCCTCCAGATCAAAGTTGCAATTATGGCCCTTGATAGGTTCTCATTTTGCATGAAAATGCCTGCAGGGGGTGATGTATCAGCCGGCTGCTCCTCACAGCAGCAGCTGAAGCCATTAGTGATCAATGTTTCATGATTGACTGCGAACTGAAAGACGCCGGTGTCCGTAACCTGAAGCTGGCAGAAAGAAGTCGTTTGAGGAGTTGACGATCAGCGTGGAGAACTGTCTGTCTGTACTGCAGGAGAGAGGGAGAGAAAGAGAGAGAGAGGTTCTTTTACTAGAATCTGCAGCAGCTCTACTAGAGAGATGGTGGGGCAAATAAAGAACATTCTGAATTTTAAATTTCCCTTCACATGTCCATCAATGTTTCAGCCTAAAAATAAAAGAACAATATGTAGAAACATGCAACAAACAAATATTATCACCATATTAGAAAAATTATAGAAAAAAAAATCATGTTAGAAATCAAAATTAGCCAAAATAATTAAAAAATAATGTAATATAATAATATAAAATAGGGATATGTTATTCCAAGTGCTGGTGCCTTTTAAAAATTCTGGTGTCAGTGTAATGGACTGTGTTGATAAAGTTGTATATTGTAGTAAAAAATGAATTGTTGATGTTACAGGAAAATGGTTATAAATGGAAAAGAGTAGTCACACTTGTTTCACCAGTTCTGAGCTCTGAATCCAGATTTTTTATTCTAGGATGGGATGCATTGTGTTGGATTCCTGCACAGTAAAAATCAAATCTGTCCCTGCAAAACTCTGAAAGGTAGGAAATGGATTTAACACTTAAAGTCCCCAAAACAAAACATCTGAGTAATCAGGGCAGAAGTTTTTAGAATAAATGTTAAAAGTCACTCCATGTTCGTCGGCGCGGCGATACTTCAGTTCAGATCTTTGTGCCCGGGATGAATCACACAGTGGGCTGATCAGCTCAGCCCACGTGTGAGCGTCTCCACTCTACACTGGGTCATCGGCTGCTGATGCTGCAGATGAAACACTAACCGCTCGAGCACTTCCTTCTCCCAACACGTTGAGAGCTGCAGGGCGCAGCTCCGCATCCAATCTCAGCAAACATGCTCACCTTAGGCCAAACGAATTATGTCCATTTCGCTGTCATGCTCGTGACAGTTTCACCTGAAGCTCTGCCTTCATCCCGCCAAATCTGGCCTTTACTGTCTCATCTGCATCAATATATGATGCTCTAGAAGGCATTTTATTTTAAATTCCAGCGCTAATTTGCAGCATCTGGACTGGAAACACAACCCAGTTTGTTCCTCAGTGGCAACTGTACAGCAGAGTGAGTGGATTTGATATACAATATACGCAACATCACACACTGGAAACTTGGTTTTGAAAAACATTTTGAATTTGAAAAATGATGAAATATTGTCCATGAGCGCCGACGATGACTTGTATTGTGTAGAAGGTCAGACAGGAGATCTTGATGGAACACGGCCTCTGGGACCTCACACAGAGGGTGAAAGGGGACGGAGACAGGAGAGACGGAGCTGTGAATGAACGGGAGGGATGCGCAGCACAGGTGGGGATTCCAACGGGTCATTGAGCGTATAAGACCCAAACATAAAGGGAAGAAGTCTACGCAGGGAGTAAACATCACATAGACGGCTGGGAAACGATGAAATTAGGAAGGAAAATATTCTTTTGGAATAAAATCTCCTCCTACTCTCTTTTTCGCTATAATATTTGACATAAGACACATGCACATTTGCAGATGTGGGTAATGTGCATTTCCTGAATAAGCAGCCGGATGACTGGAAATGGCAGCAACAGGTCAACATCCTTCACTTTAAATGTTCCATATCGGAAACCCTGTCCACTTTTGAGTCCACCTACTCTCGTTCTACTCGCCCATCCTGGATGGTGCTTGTGCTGCATGTGAAGTGAAACAGCAACTTTTTTTTGTTCCCAGAGGACCAAACCTCACCCGTGGTGGGGAGGGGGGGGTTATATTAAAGTAAGCTTTGAACTTTTGTGTTTTTGGCCAGTTATTTTGCTCAATTTCAGCGTTCATACAGAGTCAAGTTGTGTCATTACTCATCATTGGCCAGGAAAGCTAGCATCCGCTGTTGTCTCCAACCTCAGTTGTATCGCTCCTGCTTCACATTTATGACTCACAGACACTCGAACATAAAAGACACAGATGAGAGCTCTCCTTTTTGACATCATCGGCTCGTATCGATCACAAATGTGCATCTTTTTCACGGTATTCTCAGGACGTGTCGCAATATTCATGTGTTGGTCAGAGTTTATGCGCATTTCATTACCATTATATATTTTTTTTCTATTAAAAGCATGCTGCTCATTTTGCCACATGGATGCATCTTTATTGCTGTTTTCAAACTAATCTGGATTAATATGGAGCATCAGTCTCCTGGAATTAGGATCTGAAATAGCTGTCCCGTTCATTTGGTGTTTTTAAAGAATTAAAAATAAATCTGAGGGCGTTCAATTTTTCCCTCCAATAATTAATTCCAATTTTTTTTTTTTTTTTTTTGCAGTTTTGCTTTGTTAATATGAGACGGTCTGCTTTGCACTCGCAGCTTGCGTTCCACTCCAGTGAAGATGTATTTCTCAACTTGGCTACAAGGTTAAATGTGTCAGGCGAGGTACGCAAATTGAAATGAGATGGGACTTCGGGGTGTTATTCACGCTTGTGGGTTAAATAAATGTAAAAAAAAAAACAAAGCCTTGTTCCCTGTTTTGGGAGAAATTGGGCATTGTGTGCTGAAGTCGAGCTCGACTAGCCGGTAAGCATCAGCAGATGCATCCAATTAGCGGATCTCACGCGCCCTTTATGCTACCCTGACGGCCTACTTTTCCCGCTTCCTATGCAAGCCGCTTTGCAGCCCACCTCCACCCCAGCTTTCATTTAATCAGCGTCATTTATGTCGTTATTGATGCCTGCTGAGGTCTGTATCCAGGGGGACTTTGATGCTTTGTGCTCTTTCCTGGCCTTTCCGTGTAGACACGCCCTGCAGTTGGACGACTCGAACGGAGGCGTATACCAGAAAATCAGTAATTTCCTCCAGGAAATATGAGAATAATAACACTATTCCAGTATCCATAGGTCATCTACATATGCAGTGAGGCAACTGCTGTCTGCAGGGGTGTTTGGTGTGCTGATAAATTGATTTTTAGTGAGAAAAATGTTGATTGAAACGGCCTAATGAGGTATGATTGGAGTCTGGTGTTGGACATGGGATTGTATCTCCTGCAGCTCACTGGAAACAGTGGTGGGCCAGCTCCTGTGAGTTTTAATTGGTATTTTATGCCTATGCTTACATTTGAGGCTGTGAGTAGGAGGATGGTTGGAAGGCGAGGCGGATGGCGATTGTACGTGTACAGCCCACGCAGACCAAGGGGAAAAATATCTACTCTCTACTCTCGCGGGCATCTGCTAAGAATGGAGGCAGATCGACCCTGAAGATGCGATGCAGTGGCATTTCGCTGTTCTTTGGAGTGCGGCGCAACTTGGCAACGTCTTACAATTCATACACGGCGGCCATTCACAAAAAAAAAGGCCTCCTTTCACAGCAGTTCGGTGTATATAATGGCTGACGTTCTACGCACCATCTCTGCACATTCTGCATGTGCCGCAACCTTCAGGCTGTTCTTTGACGCCAGAGTTCTGATGTCGTGTTCTGTGGTCAAACATTCCTATTAATCAATATTTTAAAATTTCATTTTATTCCTCCATGATGCTGCCCAGATATTCAACATTCAGTACTCCCAGGGTGCTTAGCAAGCTACGGTGCAAACTAAATAAAAAAAAAAGGGGGGGAGTGGGGTCTTGGACTGCATCAGTGATGAGCAAAGGAGCTACACTGGGCCGTGGGACTGTTAAAATGCAACGGTGCAATAAAAAGGTGTGGTTGGAGTGGGGGGCATGAAAATATGAAATGATCTTTTTCTACAAGCTGCTGAGTGCAATATAATATTTTGCCCGTGAGAGTGTAATGTATTCTAAAAATGTGTCTTTCAGGAGAATGTCACCGCGAGTGGCAGCACCCAGTTGGGGCTGGTGAAAATAAATAGATATAAGGCGTATATATTCAGAGCACTGATAACTGGCAATTGTCGCAATCTGCTTACAGCCCCAGTGCTTGATGCTTTCTGCCAAGAAATCCATCTGACAGAAAGCCACTTCTGTCAGAGTGTATTACAAAGAGTTAGAGCCTGAATGCCGCCGTGGTGGTGGATGGATTGGCAGTGCGGAACGAGACTAAGGTTTGTGTTCTGTGCCGGTGTTTCTGTTTTCAGTGATTATTTTTAGCGCATTCTAATGGCTCGGTTAAATTGAGAAAAACGGTTGGATTTGGATTACGGAACGAGACACGATGGCACTGAGGTGATGAGGCCGCGGTTCGGGTTCAAAATAAACCGCGTTACACACCGTGGAGAAAGGGAGCTGGGAAAATGTTTATTTCCAGCTGTGCCAGCCTGTTCATCATCAATGGAATGATCAGCTCCTTTCAGATCTGCGTGGCGGTGAGGGAACAAAATTTAAATGTTTGCGGGAGATCTTTGAAGGGAACCCAACTAAAACACTCCCCAGTGGTTCAATGGTTCTCTTATGAGAAGCCAAATTGGCCAGAAAATAACTGCAACTTCTTTACAGGTAAAGCTGTAAATTGGTCTTCGATGTTGGCTTTCCACCTGTCACACACACACACTCACACACACACACACACACACACCAGTACCTCTATCATCGTGAGGACTCAGGCATAATGCATTTCCCAGTCCCTAACTCTAAGCACCACCACTAAACCTTTTCCTCAATGTGAACCCATACATAACTTTAATCTTAAAACCAAGTCTTAACCCTCAAACAGCCCTTTTATGTCCTCACTTTGTTAGTGAAATGCATTTTATGGCGCTTGCTGAGCAGCACGTACAAGAACACACACACACAGACACAGACACAGACACAGACACACACACACACACACACACACACACACACACTCACCCTTGTTTACCTACCATTTACTGCACACTCGAGTAGACAGTAGACATTAGCTGACAGCGGAGGTAGCGATGGCTCTCCCTCCTCTGAGTTAAATCAATTAGCCTATCTCCAGTGGGGCCACGCTCTGTTTGCAGGCCTGCCAGGTTCATCAGGTTTCTGACCATTGAGCACATGCTGCACCATCTGCTTGGATTTGGCCCAAACCTTAAAGGAATGATTTGGTTTTGGTAGTCAATGGACTGTGACGTCACGCAGCCAGGGTCTGCATTAAATCCAGTCATCCTCCCTCTTTTTACTTTTGATTTTTTTTTTAATAACAATGATTTCAAGGGGGAAAAAATGCATTTGTCCTTGCCATCCCTCATTGTATTAGATTAATCTGGAAAACCAGGCATAGATACAAAATATATTTCGCCCAAGCAGCACAATGTCCAATTTCAGCAGGGCCTGTTTTTGATTGGAAATCCTTTCCTCCCATCCATTCATTACAAAGTCCATTACCTCATTGTGCCATGAACCAGACCCTTTGGAGATAAGCCTCATCCTTGACTTGCTTGATATGTAAGCAGATAAACCATTCAGCAATATTTCAGACATGCTGTTGAATGTGTCCGCATGCTATGTGTGCCTGTTTTCTTGCATGTTTACGTGTGGACAGGATGGTTTCACAATTCTAAAAGAGGATGTACTGTATAACAAGAACGCCTGTTACAACCGAGGCAGCTGAATGAATACACGTGTCCCTTCCACGCCGGTTTTTCTCACGAAGCTCACTCCCATTTGAGAACCCACCCTCGGGAGTGTGGCACATATCACCGTCATCTCTGCTGATGCAAGCGCGATCCTCACGCTGTGTAATGTTTCGCACATCAGCAGTCACAGCTTTCTCTATCGCATCTGCACATCATGCGTTCGGTCGCAGAAGCTGCGGGGTCTGTTCGGAACAATGCTATCAAAGAAAAGTGTTGCATGGAGTCGGCTGAAGGCTCCCAGTCTGAGAATGGATCAGGCCTGATGATGCTCTATTGGCCATCTGTTGAGTTATGGAAATGGTGTTCGATGCAGGGATGGTCGTCTTAAATGTTCAGATGCACAGTGGGAAAAGGGGGATCTGTGCTTTTTGGCACATGGCTCACTAAATTGGTTCGTCTTTCTCCCTTCTGCCATTGTTTTCTAATCTGGGGGACACTTAAATAGTTCTGCTTGCCTCTATTCTTCCACCTGATTGGTCCATCCGCACATTCATTTCAGACCAGCTTAAATCCCCTTGCCACCATTTGAAATCTGTGCATGTTTTATGACATTCCAGAATGTTCACTCTTAAAGCCATGTTATGCTTCTGCATAGAACCTCATATGCACCCAGGGTAGCAGTATACAGAACCCCTATAGATCTACTATAGACCAAGAAGCAGATAAATGAGGTGTATCTGCACAATAGAGCTTGATTTTAAACCCAAAGGAAGTGGGGGTATACTTAAGCCCCAGTGTGTCAAAAACTGATAGAAAATGAGGTCACGCGGTGTGGTCCATCTATCATTAGTTTCCTGTGAACTGGTGCTTTTTCCTAATCAGAGTCACTGGTCATGCTGAAGTCTGTCCCAGTAATCACTGGCAGTAGCGTCACCTACATGCGTTCACTAACATTTGAAGCAACTTAGAATTTGCAGTCAGTGTAATGTACATGTTTTTGGACTGTGGGAGTAGCCTGGATTACTCGCGGAAAAAACCCGTGAAAAGAACTTTACATAGGTGGGATGAGCTGGATCCAAACCCAGAGCCTCCTCTCTGTAAGGCTTTCTTTGAAACCTCCCTTTAATCTGTCCATTTAGCCTCTCTGCCCCCCCTGAGCGCCTCAGAGTTTCAAACATTTTGCGCTGAAAGATGCTTTGCTGTCTTCTGAAACAGTCGAAACTGCTCGCACACTTTGCTGTGGGTGAAATTTGACGATAAACACGGAGCATGTTTTGCTTTCAGCGTTCTTTTGCAAGTCCTTTGTGACCTGTTGTGCTCATCACACGCTGCATCAAATCCAATATCCACACTCCAGGCTTTCACAAAAAAAAAAAAAAAACTAATCAGAAATTAAACTAAAAAAAAAACCCCACTTTAGCTTTGCCATACAATCTTGAAAACCACATTCCCTTCATCGTTGCATTCCACTGAGCTCTGAGCGTGCACATTTGGACATCATTACGGTAAAGCATTAACCATTCGTCAGAAGGGTTTAGTCACAACTGAGGAGCCCATCAGGATGTTTCCCTATAGTGCATGATACTGTGCTTCCTTATTGAATAAGTGGTCAGTATACAGGCAGCCGCTGTTAAATAATGAATTAAAACAAAACCAGCATATGTGAGGAGAGCCGGCAAAAGCATTCCATGGTGATTAACAGTCATTCTGCGTATGTCCTCTTCCCTGCTGGGATGTAAGACCACATTTCCACCTTTCAGATCTCGGCTTTCTCATTGTACTTGAAAGTGTCAGCTTCCCTCTTTTGATCATTTTTTTTTTCTTTTACTTCCACCTGAGAAAAAAAAAAGGAGAAAAATGACTTTAAGTCATTATCGTTCAGTGTCGTAGCCTTTACGGTGACGTAAAGCACACTCTGTGTTTATGCTACGAAATTGGACTAAATGAGGGGGAAAAGTGAAGGGCTGCTTATGAGGTTTCATGAGCGTGTCCATCAGAATATTTCAAGTAACTTCAAGGGAAATGCTGAGGATGCTGACAATGATAAAATGGCGGGAACAAAAGGCAATTACTTTTTTCCCCCCGTCGTGTTTCTGGAAGAATTTTGTGATCCGACCACTGCAGACTCCTGAGAGCGAAGTCTTTTCAGTAATCTGATAACATCGTTTTATCTACTCGCATGCACCGCGATAAATGAATACACTGCAGTTACCATTATAGTAACTGCTCTCATGTCAACATGTTTAGTGCACATTCCTAAGCCAGATTAGTTTAAATCCTGTGAAATGCTTCATGTTTATGTCTGTTGGGGATTTTAGTATGCAGTTTATTACAAGAAGTCAACACTATAACTGCAGCGTGTGGGTGTTCTGTCTGTATTAAGTGCTCGTGCAGGTTAAAGTTACAGGCTTTTATTCTCCCTAATGTGTGGAGTTATAGCTTGTGTGTGTGTGTGTGTGCGCATGTGTTTGTGTGTGTACACATCAGAGAAGAGGGGGTAAAGGAAGTGAAGTTCTATCTAGCTAATGCTCCCTCTCATTTGTTTCATCTAGGATGAAGATACTGCAGAGGAAGCCGGACACAAGCACTGAGTTTGTGCGACAGCAGTGAGGAGAAGCTAATGTATTTAACACCGGGAGCCTGAACCAAAGCTTTTAGAATCCCTACGCATCAGCATACATCTTTATAACTGCCAACATCTCTACGGATATCCAGCAATAATGTACAGGATAAACAGGATTTCTCCTGTTTGGCTTTGATGTGGAGGATACAGCTTTAATGTTTGGACTTTCCAGTGCCAGCGGAGACATTAGACAGTCCCAAGTTTCAATAGAAAACTCAATTTAGAAGGATTCACGTGGACTTGGTTAAAGATAAGGTAGACAAGAAGGGAACCATTGTATCCTGGTTCATCTCTGTCCTACATACAGCCTCCCACTGAGCCTTATTGTAAAGGAGGCCCCCATTAAAGTAGTTGAAAGATAGGAAGGTTTGGTCCAAAGGTGTTGTTGCTGGCTGTCTGCCGCCGGGGGATGAGATAAGAGCAGAAGGAAGAGAAAAGAGAAGTGCCTGACTGACGGGAGCCGAATAAAGATTAGGAATTTCTCTCCTGCAGCTCCACCAGTGAGGCAATATCAAAGAAATCAATAGCGAAGAAGTGGAATGGACAAGGTAGTCAGCTTCAATTACAGGTGCATTAGATGTAAACTCAAACGATGAAATTACATGCTTGCAGTGGAATGATGTGATATCGTACCACAACACCAGGGAGGGGGACAGTCTATAGGCAACAAATAACAGTTTGATGATCCCTCTGTAAAACCCCCTGAAACCATGAGCGTGACGCATCAACCATGATGCAGCTAGTCTGAAATTTGGGAGAACAGTCATGGAGCCGGACAACAACTCACTGGACTACTTTTCCAGCAATTTCACAGACATTCCCAACACCACCACGGCGCCACCCTGGCCCGAGGCCACCCTGCTGGGCGTCCAGATCTCGGTGTCTGTGCTGCTCGCCGTCGTCACGCTGGCGACCGTGCTCTCGAACGCCTTCGTCATCGCCACCATCTTCATGACGAGGAAGCTCCACACGCCCGCCAACTTCCTGATCGGCTCCCTGGCCGTCACGGACATGCTGGTGTCCATCCTGGTCATGCCGATCAGCATCGTCTACACCGTCAGTAAGACCTGGTCCCTGGGCCAGATCGTTTGCGACATCTGGCTGTCGTCCGACATCACCTTCTGCACGGCCTCCATCTTGCACCTGTGCGTCATTGCGCTGGATCGCTACTGGGCCATCACGGATGCGCTGGAGTACTCAAAGCGGCGTACCATGCGCCGGGCAGCGGTCATGGTAGCGGTGGTGTGGGTGATCTCCATTTCGATTTCCATGCCTCCGCTTTTCTGGCGGCAGGCCAAAGCCCATGAGGAGCTGACCGAATGCAGCGTGAATACTGATCAGATCTCTTACACGCTGTACTCCACTTTTGGCGCCTTCTACGTCCCCACAGTGCTCCTCATCATCCTGTACGGACGCATCTACGTTGCGGCCCGCTCTCGGATTTTCAAGACGCCGTCCTACTCCGGGAAGCGTTTCACCACGGCGCAGCTCATCCAGACCTCCGCAGGGTCGTCTCTCTGTTCTCTTAATTCTGCCTCCAACCAGGAAGCACACCTACACTCTGGCAGTGTGGAAGGCGGAGGAGGAGGATCGCCTCTGTTCGTGAACAGTGTGAAAGTGAAGCTGGCGGACAACGTACTGGAGCGAAAACGTCTGTGCGCGGCCCGGGAGAGGAAAGCGACCACGACGCTGGGCATCATCCTGGGCGCGTTCATCATCTGCTGGCTTCCGTTCTTTGTCGACACGCTCGTCTTGGCCATATGCAAGGAGTGCTGGTTCGATCCGCTGCTTTTTGACGCGTTCACCTGGCTGGGGTACCTGAACTCGCTCATCAATCCTGTCATCTACACCGTGTTCAACGACGAGTTCAAGCAGGCTTTCCAAAAGCTCATCAAATTCAGGCGATGCGCTTGAAAAGGAAAAGTTGGTTAAAACTTGGGAAAAGTTAAACAAAAAAGAGTAATGCACTTAAATGTTCCATCTTGTAACCACATGAGGATTGTGATTTTTTTTTTTTTTCCCCCCCATTAAACAGCTCTGTGCCATGGCTCTTTAGATTCCTACAGAATATCCTTCATATGGATTGCATGCATGCTAAAAAAAAAGAAAAAAAGATTTTCAATTGATTAACTGTGGAAAATGTCATAAAACCGCAAAGAAAGTGGGATTTCAAGTCTGGATTTTCTTGATATAATAAATATCAAAGTAAAATTCTAAGATGACTAGAGGGAACAAGTGAACTCAAAGCATCTGGATTCAAAGCAGGAGGAAAAGAAAAGCCATCAAAACTGTTGTCTCTTGATCATACTGTATCTGCTGCTCACGTATAATGTTTCTGTGGTACAGTAAAATACCTAAATACGAAAGATTCAGTAATATATTCAAAACCGAGTGTCTTTTTTTTTCTGTGTGAGTGCATCTAATGGTAGTCCCAGTAATATATGCATGTGTGAGCGATGGAGGGTTGTCGAGTGTTTGACATTTATACATGATGTTCCACAGCGAGGCGAGACTCATCTCGTGGCAGATTCGGAAACGGCAAACGATGTTTTCACTCTGAATCATACCAACACCACAGCAAGAAACCATCCCCTTATAATAATCACAATAAAAAGATATGTATGAACAAAGAGGACAGGGTCAAGGTGAGAGATCAGAGTCAGAGATCAAACTGACTGCAGCTGTATTTTTAGTGATTTAACGTGTATGTTTTCTAAATTTATATACTTGGTCTATCGGAACATCGGCGTGACTGGCAGGGGTGACGCACAAAGATGTTAGATGTTAAAATTGACTGAGTCAGAAGAAATGACTAATTTTAGCATCTTTGAAGCCATAAAGGCATGCCTCTGTTGACATCATGAATCAAAAAAGCATCATTATCCCTCCAGAAATGGCTATAGATTAAACAGAACTAGATAACAAACAGCACGGGCCATGGTTTGAGGTCATACATTTAAATAAGTATGTTGGCTAATAGCTTTTGTTGGTGACTTGTGACCCTAGTGGTCCTTTGCCAAAGCAATTTAGTAGGTGTGTAGGTGTTGGCAACAGCTAATGATGAAAATATAAACTGCCTGTCTGCCAGTGAACAAAATAGACCTTTCATACCTACTTCAGGGTTGGCGCTGGAGTTGTTTACTTTTTAAATGACTACTTAAATGAGTACAAAATGGGTTTATCTGTTCTGAGCCACTGTAGAAATGATGACATTTATCGTATTTGAATGAGACCACATCAATCTTTAATAATGTGGCTGAATGTTAATTGAAGCTTGAGTCAAACGGTGAATGCTGGATGAACCCCTCGATTAATTCCGGAAGGACGTCTGGGAGTGCGCAGACATCAGGTCAAAGGCTGGTGGCAGTAAATCACCGAAACATTCTTAAAGAGCTGCAAAAGGTGATGCCGGTCATCAGCAGAGAGATTTAATGGTTCCGCTTTGTGCCTGTCGCTTATACATCTACGGAATTTGGCCCATTACCATAACCTGTCCTGCTCAAACGCTGCACGGCTGGCTACACAGTCAGTGTTCTGATGGTGGAAAAAGCCTGATCAGCTGAAAAAGTAGGAAAAAGTAGGAAAGTATTCACGTGGCAACAGTGTTAACAACATGTTAACAACATGCATATGCAGTTGTCAGGCTGCCACTGTGGGCTTGTAATCATACAGATGTATGCTATTGTGGCCAGTACATGCATGCATCCATCTATACTGAAGAAAAAGACCTCATTAGTAATGTGGTTGTGGTCTGGATATGACCCTCCGATTGAATTCTCCTCACATACGTTGGTCTCACAGTATGAATATTCAATCACCTTTAATCGAAAGCGTGTGTACTCTTCTGCAAAAGGCTTTGCCTGTATTTGCTTGAAAATAAATGAGTGTGTTTGGGACATGGGTGCACATTAACCAGTCCATGCCGTTAACTAGGAGCCCCACCGCCAAAGACGGCAGGAAGAGAGGACCTCTAAGTTGTTCAGTAGGAGGCTGTCAATGAATGTTTTAACACTCACGGACACAAACACACATTAGAGAAGAAACTGGGATGAAGCAGGTGCAAAAGAAAGTAGAATCAAACAGCAAAGATTGCATTGTTGATTTTCATAGTTTATATCTAGTTTGTATCGTTTTGATCTCATCTTCATGAAAATTTTATGGTATGCTTTGGTAATGACTTCAAGGTGACAGTTCTATTAAAATCAGTGTTCAGGTCCAGGTTAAATGAATAATGTGCCATTTTAATGCCTTCAGGTCCAGATGCTTTTTGCATGCCAAATGCAGGTTAACATTTAAACATTTGTCACAAAAGATAATTAAATCTGTAGATGTGCTGGTCAAGACACACCCTGATTACCATAAAGGCGTGGCTAAATTATTCTCTTCTAATATGCATGACACACAACAGTGATAAACAAATGATTTTCATTTCCCTAGAATGAATTTAAGTTACCGTGATTAGTCCAAGAGCTATTGATTTGTGCTGTTGGGGAATCGAGGTCTAAAAATGTGCTCATATTAAATATTGTGCACATAAGGTATTGAAATGGCATTTAATAAGGACTGTGTTGCATCGAACCATGGGGGAAATCCAATAGCAAACCAACGTGACTGTTGAGCCATAATGTTTTTCCAGCTTGGTTTAAATGGGGCTCCGCATGAACAAAATAAAATCAAATGGCAAGCATGTTGGGAAGAACAAAAAAAAGGAATTGCTGAAAAAACCAGAGAGCCTGAAGTCTTTCTGTCAGTGCAGATTAGCATGGACAGGAGCTGGACTCTAGGCAACGTGAGATTGCCTTGAGCAGTTAAACCTGAAAGGTCAGGGCTCACTTAACCTCTTGGGATGAGGCCTGTCACTTCTTGACTGGTGTATGAAGTGTGAGCTGGACGGCAGCATGAAGGAAAACAGCTGGAGGAGGAGATGTGAGTGAGAAGTGAGTAAAATGGGGGAAAAAGTCAAAAAGAAACGGGCTGATACTCCTTCAAAAGTACAAATACAAATACAAAAGTAGCTGTCTTAGACACACACACCAGCAGGCTTTATTAACTTTATCACCTCTTGAGTGACAGAGGAGCTCAGGGCGTGATGGGAAGAGCCTCTAGTCTAAAGCTACAGCTGCATAACCATACCCCAGCCGGAGTTGGCTCTAATTATGAGCTTTATCAAAAAATAAAGAGGTTTCTGCACCTTAACCTGAGGGGGAAGAGAGGACCTCGACAGCTGAAGGTTCCAGCTCCCAGACTACATTCATGAATTTATGGGACCGCCGGTAAATTGTAATAGAGAATACATTTTAGTCAAGCATTCATGTTTCTCGATTCTAAATGGTGTCCAGAATGTCTCTTCACATTATCTCACATGGAATTAGCCCCGTGACAGTTTGTTCCTCTCTGAATACTGAAGCCAGGGGAATATTACATACTTTACAAGTATTGCGACCTTCAAATGGAATTCAGATGAATTGACTATGTCTGACTGGGCCACTTACACAACTGGTGCAAGACACTAACAGCACATTCCAACAGCCTCTTCCACATAGACATTGTTTTTTTTTTTTCCAGGTTTGATTTTTTTTTTCCCCCCTCATTTTTGCATACAGTGATTTTAGATTTGTAAATTAGACTGTACTCTGTCTCCTCATCATCTTACTCCAAAACCTCATCTCCACTGTCAGGAGATCTGTCCTATCTGAAAATCCATTAAGACACTTGTGAGCTTCATATGGACGCACAGCAGCAAAGGCCCAACCAACCGAGTTGATTACGGCAATTACGAGCTATCGAAACGTTATCATATCTGATCTTCATATTGCTCTTTGGACTGATGCAACTAATGGCAGTGGGCCAATGAGAGATAAATTATGCATTTTTCATCCTCAAAATAAGACCGGAAGCTGTCTGTCCAAAGTGTGGTGGTGCTTCAGACAAGGTGACCGTGCAACCAGACACTCACACAGGACGCACTGGCTCTGCGAGCGTAAATGACTGCGTGATATGCATTCAGATTCATACATACAATCATAACTCACTTTTTTTGAAGAAAAAAAAAATCCTACATGATGATGAACATGGAATATAAATCATTAAAGAACGTGCATGAATATTTTACTTTTCCTCCCTCGCGCATGATAATGAAGCCTAATTCGTACGAGCCGCGAAGCCACAACGGGAATATCGCGCTGTGGGAAGTGGAAGGAACGCTGGATGGAAGTGAAGGCTGGATTCCCTGGAATGGAATTAATCACACTGATGCAGGCGTAATAGTACATGTAATTCTTTAGTACAGTGAAACAATTTACTCCATTGGGAGAAACAAATGAGGGTTAAATACAAGCAGCCTCGCAACAGCAGCTGTCACCTCTGCCTGAATAATTGAAGGCACAGAGGAGTGAAGACCAACCATGGATGGAATCATGGAGGGATAAATTGGTGTTTGTGTAATTCTCACCTCTGTGTTCTGGCACGTTTTAAAAGGATTTTGGTGCAAAGTTTTGCGCACACAACGCAGTTTTCTTGTGGGTTTGTGTTGATAATGTTTTCCATCCATAACTGTGCCGTTCACCAAAGCGTGTTAAGTGCAGAGGCACTGTTTTGTAATGATTGTAGCATTTTCAATTTTCATCACAAAGCGCCTTTGCTATCACATGTGTGCACCTGGGACCAAACCAAACGGGGGGGCTTTGAACAACTGCTGCACAAAAAGGGTTGGAATTCACAGAGAAGCACTTTTCTATTTGCTGAATCTGTGAAAGCACATATGTGCTGAAGGTTAACCAAGCAAGGAAATGGGCTCAGGTGAAGGCTGTGGGCACTGAAAACCCCGATAAATGGCCGTTGAGACCAAATTTAAGAGGAGAATCGAGTACGGAATGAAGACAAACCACCTACTTTTACCACTCCAAACACTGATCCTCCGCTCAACACAGGTTAAGGGAATAATGCAGACATAGCAGTGCAGGGATAGGTCTGTTTACACCTTAACCAACACATTCTCTAGTAACCCAGCTTATGTCATGAGGTTCCTTGACTGGACTCTAAAGTGATGCTCTGTGTGGGTGAATGGTGCGCTCTGAAGGGCAGAGGTCGTGACCTTGGTTACGAATAAGCAGTTTGTAACAGAGGCAATGCTCAGCCACTGCAGCTCATGTATCCATCCATCCATCTTCTACCGCTTGTTCCTCCACTGAGGGTCACGGGGGGCAATGGGCGGAGGCAAGGTACACCCTGGACTGGTCGCCAGCCAATCGCAGGGCTTGCAGCTCATGTAAATATAGGAAAAAACAGGCTCAGAGAAGGCACACAACCTGCAGGATCCCTCATCAGAGGAGTCGCTGCTGAACCCTAATCCCTCGTTTCTAATTGTTACAGCGCACAGCGACCATTATTCACAGCCACTGGTGTTCCAGCTGCGCAGGGAGAACATCACAATGCCAGACTCACCCGATGATGACCTGGCATAATAATGAACGGTTTGGAGTTAAAATGGTGCCAGAAGTTTAAAGCATTTTCCAACTACAGACGTTTCTCTGAAATATGGTTTTGACGTACTCCAGATTTTTTTTTTTTCTTTTTCACTTTCTCAGATGCTTTCAGCACCCTTCCTGTCAAAGGCAATTTGGAATCACTTTCCTTTAAAATGGGGTTTTATAAAAGCAATCGCTGAGTAAATATTCGGAGTGCTCCCCCAGAAACCTCTTTGTCACTCTTATGGCTCTTTTCTGCTCTCTCCAAAGGATATGTGGCAGTTTATTAAATACTGCCTAGTTCACTGAGAAAGCCATGATAATCACTACCAAAAAAAAATTGGCTTTAGCAAGAACACCACCAAATAACATAGATTATTTCTATTAAATCTTCATGTTCGGTCTGTTACTAAAAAGAAAAAGGTCACAAATACAAACAGAAAGCATGACAGGCTGTCAATAGATAAGTGAAGGAAAGCCTGTTAATAGTTCCCATTTTACACACTAACAACAGAACATCTGGGGCTTGAACACAGGATTTATTACTGCATTAAACCTTCCTTTACGGCTCTTAAGCGTAGGTTTTAGAGGTTTTACTCGAAAACCTCCCAACTCTGGCTCACATGCAGACATTTAGGTGTGAGGGGGAAAATCGGTTATCTTGAAAAAGGATGGAATTTTCATAATGCACTTTTCTTTTTGATGCTTATTTAGAAATTCAACATTATGGTAATATAAGTTAGCACACACACACACACTCTCAACCCTTGGTGATTCTTTTTTTTCATCTCTGTTTCCTGTCTTAGTAAACTGCTTCCAAACATCCCTGGGTGACACAAAATTGAGATGTTATTTCCACATTTGCTGCGATGCCTTCAAGTAACAGTGGGACTAATTAGCGTGGAATGGGAAAACAAATGGTCTGCTTTCTACGCATTTGGAAATACACCACTAATTATTCACATGATTACTCTAATTATGCTAATCTGGACCGGTCCAACAATCAGGTTTTTTAGGTTTCTGACTGCATCAGCCTTCAGCTGCAACATGTGGGAAAAAAATCCTCAGTGAAGTGAAAAGCTTTGAAGCGTGGCTTGACAAGGCCGTCATTAGTGATCAACAACTCCCACACAGTAATGAGCAATTATGTAATTATACATTTAAAAAGCTCTTTATTTAAAGACAGATGATTGATGTAAAATGATTTATAGTTTTAAACCCCCGTCTGCACCTCGTGCATGTGATTACTTTATGGAAAATATCTTTTCCCATCCTCCAGTGGTCCTAATGTGAAATCCAAAATCCCCACGGCTGCTGGCTGAATTTGATCTTTCCTGCATCCAGACATTAATGCTCCCTCTGCATCAGTGATCCACTGCAGGTATAGGTCAAGTTGGATTTTATCTGCTTTTAGGGCACGAGCACCTTTTAGAAATGTGGCAAAGTTGGCCTTTCCCGACACCCCTGTCTCAGTCTCCAGCCACCTGTGGGATCCAGATTAGCCCAGGGAGACGGCCCTTGTTCAGACCGCACCGGCGGAGATGACTGGAGAGGTTAAAGTCAGGAGGAGATGAAGAGAAGCAGACCTTCTCAGATGTGCGGGAGGATATTTCAGAGCAACCATGTGATGGACAGAATTTATTCCCGTTCTACTTCATATCATAACAGGATAGACTATAACGACCGTTCTTACCCTCCACTCATCAAAGGCAATCTCAGACGGAGGCAATACTCTTTTTCTGAGACTGTCAGAACCAAACCCTGTCCATAATTTATATACATATGTTTTATAATAAATCAAAGATATAAAGAAGTACTTGATTAAATAACCTGAACTGAAACGACTTCCTGTGCATGCCACGCCCACTCTTGGATAACTAGACCTCCACGCACCATTCAACCACCACAGAAGGAAGGTGGATGGCCATCATTGTCTCTTCAGTTTACTAAGGAATGCATCTGCAGGAAAAGCACTGGGCTAAACTGCCCTAAGAGGCAGATTCCTTGAATACTGATGAGATGAAATGTTGAAATCAGAGGAAATCATTGCTTTCGCACAGCCGGTCAGAGTGCTGAAGTAAAACTGCTTTGTTGTGCAGTTCCACGCCCACTTTGAAATTCTGAGATTTTATAAGCTCTTATGAGCTTATGGGTCCGTCCACGGCCAGGGAGTCAAAAAATAAAAATAAAAAAAGGACCACAGCCGCCTCTTTACAGAACTTGTGACCCAGGATGTGGTTTTATGTTGATGCTTTAGAAGCGTTTTGAAGCGCTGAATAATTTTAGGAGCCAGTAAAGCACTCCCCTGTTTCAAAGAGCTTCCAGGATGGTCAGATATCCTCTGGTCGTCCGTCTGGCCCCCCCCGCAGAGTTCTGGTGATGAGATGAGCGGCGTCCTGCTGTCCGAGTTCAAATGTGAAAGTGGGTTTGAACTCATCCACCATGCACATATACCACATCATATACTGTCTTTTTGTGAAGGCATCTTGTGTTTTTCAGAAACACTATTCTAACCGCCCACCACATCCTCCTCCAGAATGGCAGATAATTAAACGTATGCCAGATGTCACGCTTTGCATTGCAATTAAAATGAATGACTGTTGAATGACTATTGAGCTGTCAGAGCTTTCAGAGTTGTTGATTCCAGTGTCCATGATTCATGTATAAAAAAGTCAGTAAACAACATAATAAGCAACGGGTCATTAAATGCGAAACCCTTAAGGGTCAATAAATGAATCAGCCATAGGTGAAGCTGGTCTCTGATTTGATTATTAATGCCTGAATATAATAATACGATTAAAGGACTGGGTACACTCCCAGTAATACACTGACGGTGAGATACAGAAATTTGTCTGCAGATCGCTTCTTGATTTGCTGCCTGGAGAGCTAAGAGGAACCTAAACTGCTGAATTGATGAAATGGCACCTGATGTCCTTTATTACAACCCAAATCTGTGTAAAATAGGTGTCACAGCAGTGAGATGGCAGCTGTAACTGCAGGCTTCCGGTGGCTTCCAGCAGGAACAATTTAAGTTCAGATCTTTTTCGTTGACTAGGAATATTTGCTGGAAAATTTAGCTGCAAAATGACTTTTTACAGAGCACGAAACTACCATTACCCTGCAGAGACTGTGCTGTATTGTAATTTGGGCTCGTCAAAGTGGATTTTTGTGTTTGTGTGTGTGTGTGTGTTTGTGTGTGTGTGTTTGTGTGTGTGTTTGTGTGTGTGCGTTCATGATCTGTGCCTGTCAGTGCAGGCGTGTGTGGGTGTGCAAATGCAGGCATGAAAGTGGAACGGCATCTTCTTTGTACTGAGTTCTTGATATTCTGAGATCAGCGTTGGATTATTGGACAAAAATACTGGCAAATAATAATAAAATGCCAGCTTGGCAACAGTTATCTCAGGTTTGTTTAAAATTGGGGGTGGGGGGGGTTGCTTTGTTGGTTTTGCTTTGTCGATTGCACAAGGCTGAAGAACTGAGGGATTAATGTTTTTCTTATTTTCCTCTTTGCAAGGAGTTATCAGTGTAATATGATGGAGCCTGGAGGTATATGCATATTGCAGTCTTTCAAGCACTGTTTGACAGAGAAAAAAACAATAAACCTGGCTACATGTGCAAAGATGATAAGATCTGCCTCTACTAACATCAAATATGCCAAATGAGCTCCGTTTCTGTTTGCGGCATGTCTGACTTGATTTATAACTTTCAGTTTTATTTTTTTTTCATTTTTTTTTTGAAAATTTCTACTGCCCGCGTATTTAACACCAGCTGGAGCCGTTTCACAGCTGCTCGCTTATTTGCATGCAAAAGTCAATGTCGATACAGATGCTGCGGTAGATATTAGAAGTGAGGAGATTCCAGCTGCTCACCAGCACGGACAGTACAAAACAAACCTCTCAGAGGCTCCTGCTTGAACATCTGCCTGCTAATCCGAAACCTAACCCTTGATGAATCAATAAACAAAATCATTTTAAAATAAATTTCTGCTCCTTTATAAATGAACATAAACATGCACCATCAGAAACAACTCGTGCTTCAATTCAATGTATTCAAGGTTTGATAGTTTGTACATGAACAAAAACTCACATTATCTATGAAAATGTGATAACAATCATAAGTTTGATGGAGACTGCGCTTATGTATCCTTATTAAGCTCCCCTGGAAGCTTTTTTTCCCCTGCTTTGTAGAGGTGAACTCTTCTCAGGCTGAATGATTAATGTTGTATGATGGTACGAAGGCCAAGTTTACATTGGAAAGGGGTCTCTCCACGGAACAGACGTATGTGGGGGGGAGAGCGGCCCATTACCCCTGGGAACGACGGGAAGGCTGAAACCGGAGCTGAAGTCGGCAGAACACGAGGGGTCACTTCAAATCCAGCTACGGGCAGGAAGGAGGGGGTCACCTTGAAAATGAAGAGTTGAATCCCAGCGTAGAGGGGATGTTCCAGTGCTTGATGTTCTCCAAACAAACCATCTGCCAGGGCAAGGTGAGATGACCAGGACACTGGGACGTCTGCAGAGCCAGAGTGCTCCGCACAGTAGTTTCTAGTATGATCTGACTCTCCAGGGCGGACGTGCACATGTGTGCTGAGAGTTGGGACAACTATTGATTTACTATTGATGAACTTTGGATTTCTTTGTTTGCATGATGTAATAGGGCTTAGCTAATTTTCAGTTTGGCATGGAAACACAATTACTGCTGTTTCCATTCTCAACAGTTTGCTCAGTGTTGCAAAAATCCAGAGAGTTGATGGAATACCTTTGATTTTATGACCAAGAAAAGAAGAATGATGAAGCTATGCAGTTGCTGTTTGCTCACTTTATAAATATTTATTTTGCTCACTGTATTGCAGTACATTACATAATACACATCTTAATCCTTCTTTAGGACGTGGACGTGTTTATCAGCATTCACAATAGCGGCAACCCCTGGTTTAGTTTATCTTGTTCAGGACAGCATACAGTCCTTCAGCTGGATTTATTTTCGGGGCTTCACATCCTGTGGCAGAGACTCCAACATGTCAAGCATTGCTCTCCACCACTGAACTGTCCCACTTCATCCTCCTGGAGAATATCCCAGCAAACCGGCGGACGGACGAGCTGGATGCGTCACAATCAACATTTCTGCGCCTTATCACCGTCACGCGCCTGCATGACAACACATTCAATTGACCTGTTCGACCCAGTTCCTCCTCTATCCTTTGTCCATCCCAACAGGCTCCCCATGCCTCCATCTTCCATTATCTTTGCCTTTGTCTCCTGTGGAAAAGTAAACAGACTCTGGTGGAGGAGAGCTGCTCATTAGCCCTGTTGGCTTGACAGTTCTCTCATAAACTAAGCTGCTGTTATGGTAACTCACACAGGTGTAGCGCACGTTCAAACATTTCAGCAGAGTTTGGGGGATCTTAAAGAGGCAATTACCAGAAAAAAAAAAAAAAAACATCCTGGAAGAAGAGTCAGCGGAAGGGGAAAAACCATTGTTCCCATTGCTGCTATTCTTCATCTACCTGTAAACGGTCATCCCCTTCATGTCTTATTTAAAAACGTTTAAAAACTAAATAAATGTTGCTGTTACATACTGTCCTCCATTAAATCCAAACATGCACATAAAAAAAAAAAAACCCTCTCGCAACCTTTTCCCCCCTGTTGCTGAGACAGGAAATGAAAGTAGCCATATCAGCCAGTAATAACCCTGTGTTGACAATGAAGCTCTGGGCAGGGATTGAGGCAGAGATAAAAACACAATGATTCCGAGAACAGAAGGCTCACAGCCTGATCGATACACGCCGGCGCACTGTAACAACCAATGTAGAAAATCCGCCATGAGGCTTGTTGCCCACACATGCTATGTTGATCTGTTTCTTCTCTAATCAGACATTAAAACAACTACAAAAATATTCTATGTTAAAGAGAGGCCAGAAGAGCAGTGCGATTTTTTTTTACTGACTTTAAAAAAAAATGCTGAAGGCCTAAATGTTTAAATCTCAGAGAATCAGAGGAGTCTGTTTAATATTGTCAATTCTGCATCTTCTTAATGATCCGATATACAATATCACTTTCCAGCCTGTCAATCACAGACGCATGAGCGTCCTGTTTAAAAAACCAACTATAATACTGCCATCGTGTAGAAACATTGAGTCATTACATCCAGTAGAGCATAAACCTACACCAAGTGGAATTAAGTTTACTGTAGCTCTATCTGATTTAGACTTGAATCAGTCCACGAAATAAAAACTGCATCAAAAAATAAACAGAATTGCTTGGATACCTTGATTTATTTTTCCAACCTGGAATCCACACTCTAACATTTGAGTCTTTCAATATGATCCTTGTCAAGCTACGAGCTTCCCACGTCAAGTTGATTGCACCTGGATCGATGTGCCAAAGGCAGCCCCTGCAGGCTTGAACTGAAGATGCAGACCGAACCTGCGACCCCCCCCCCCCCACCCACCCAAACCTTAAAAAGAAAAGACCCGACTCTTTATTGCAGGTGCAACACTGCCCCCGTGTGGCGGCCGTCGGTCGTCGCAGCCCTGCGCATCCCTCGCCTGGGATGCACCGCGGGGCAGAAAGTGCAGCAGCCGCAGCAGCAGCAGCAGCATCAAGTTGCGCGTCCACAGCGAACAGAATCGCTCTTTTCCCTCGCAGTGAATCATGAGTTTTTAACAATGTGCGGATTGTGGTGGGATCGCGGAGGACTCTTTCGCCGAGCCCGAGACTGGGTCACATGCTCGGATGGTCAGTCGTGAAATCCCCAATCAGTATGTGGAGCCATGTTCAGCGGGTTCCTGCTGTCAGTGTGTGACAACACTGCCGACCTGCTGACACCGGGGATTCCCTCCTCAGCATGCCTCACAAGAGCAAAAAGGACAAGGTAAAGTTCTTTCCATGCGCTCCTGTTTGCCGGATTCATGCAGGACTTCCCTGTGTTGTGTTTGGTGGCGTTCAATTGTTGTTTTTTGGTCAGGAATCCTCCAAAGTGGGAAGATCCAAAAAATCCGGAGGTAAAAACGGGCCCGCGGATGATCAAGATGTAAGCATGACTTTTAAGACTTTTCATTACGCATATGAGAGAGTATGTTTTTGTTTTGTTTTGTTTTGTTTTAAAAAAAAGGTTGGGCTGGCAACACCAAAGGTCAGGAATAAAACCTTTTCTCTTGTCCTATCAAGGTTCCCAGAGTACATATAAACTGCATCCTCATTGCTGATTAGTACCTTAATTGCTTCTTTTGTTTCAGTTTTTTTTTTCTTCTTCTAATACGTAGATAACCAGAAGTAACATTGATGAATTTAGCAGAAAATAGAAAACCTAAACAATCAAGCAATTATTTCACCATCACACATGAGTTGAACATATCATGTGAATGGGTAGCAGTTTCTTCCCTTTCTCCTAAAGAGCCACTGGAAAGAAAATCGCTATTCATGGATGCCTGTGAAATAAAGCTAAAGCCGCTCATGTGACATCACATCTCCATCTTATGACTTCATTTTCGGCGACAACGCTCGCTTTCAGATCTCACCCTGTTTGTCTGGAGTACCAAACCATGCAGCTATTTTTACCCCCCCCTCATATCTGACCCAAATAAATCTCTGTGCAGCGGGCGGCGGAGACTGATTGATTGACTGCCGGGGCCCTGCTGTTTTGGCCCCATTGACAGCTCCATCAGTGCCATCTGCTCAATTATTCTGTCCTCTGGGATCCGTCCAAAACCGTGTCAACAGATGCAGCACAGTACACCGCTGACTGTTATCGGGTTGCCTCGCCGAGAATCACTCGATCTGATTCGGAAGGGAACTTGACCCCCCCCCCCCCACACACTCCCCTCCCCCTCCCCCCCCCCCCCAACCATCCTCTTCTCTTCTCCTGACTACAAACTCTCCTCCGCTCCACGCTGACACTTGAGCACAGTGATTGTCCCTCACTTTGCCCCCCCCCACCACCAACATGACTCTGTCTCTTCTCCGCAGGGCTCCGGTAAGACGGGGCCCCCCGCCACTCAGCTGATGAGGGCCAAGCAGCCGGGCTCCCACGCCACCGTGAAGAGAGAGAAGAGGTTCAGCACTTCCTCCTTCCCCCTCAGCGCCAACAGGGAGCTGCAGAAGCTGCTGCCGCTGGCAGGTACTCCTCCGGGCAAGCCGCCTCCCCTTTGATCGTCTCTGATAACTCTGCCTCCTCTCCGGCAAGGTAACCTTTATCTAGGAAGGAACGTTTGGCCCGTTTGGACGAGGGGAATGGTATTAACAATTCATAGGCCCGGTGGATCCTCATAACCGCCTTTTTAACCTTCAGCTCTTTGCTCGCTGCATAATTTATAGACAAGCAGATTGTCCGTCAGCGTTATCTGTAATGCAAATGACGTGCAATCAGTTGCTTGTCCAGCCGGGCCAGGAGGGTGGGGGGGGGTGGGCAGATCTTGCGCTCAATCCTGCAGGCCTGTCTGGCTCAGACTGGACCTGAAGAAGGCCGGAGAGCCCGTAAAGGCCCGAATCAAAAGACGAGCCCCGTCGTGCGCTGCGCTGCGCTGCGCGCATCCCAAGGGTCTCCGAACGCACTTTCGAGACTTGCACCCGGGTACGCGTGACGACGGCGCCGCGGTCGATCGGCTCACGGTAGCGGCGGTCACATTCCTCCTGCTGCTGCTGCTGCTGCTGCGAGGGGGACAGTGGGGTCAAGGCTTGGACGTGCACATCAAAATTTCATGACTTCTTTCTTTACACACAGCATTACAGGCAGGATCTGGCTTAAGTGGTTTCCTGTAAGCCATACCCTGCCAAGCTTTGTTTTCATGCTGTGAGGAACTGGACAACGATGAGGAGAAGCAGAGCATTAATAATAACAAGATTAATCAGCATGAGATGCAGACAAAACTACTGGAACACGTAACGTATCATAACGGACACACGACATAACTTTTGTTCTGAGTGTCAAATACTTGTATCTAATTCGTGGTCAGGGACAACACGGGAGCTTTGGGTGGTTGGATGCTTAAAAGTGTCGGAAATTCGCGGTTGCTGGTCAAAGATTTGGTGATGACCTCCTGTCACTGAGAGCTGTCACACGTCTCTTCCGCCCCCTGCTGGACAAGTGTCGGAATTATATTTGCTCATTAACGTTCGCCCATTTTTGAGAGCATTTAGCAGGGGTTATTTTGGATTTTATTATTTCATGAAACCTTTTTCTGCACGGGACTGTTCGTCAAAAGGTCAAAAAGTAGTTTATAACTTTTTGTTGAGGCTGCATATTCGTCTTCGGGACATATCTCTATATATAGTATAACTAATGCACTCTTTCTAAAAGAAAAACTATAGCAAAAAAAAATTAAGTAAATTAATTTAAAGTAAAAAGTTCTTCCATTTGTGACTGAAGTGTCTTTAAAAATGACAACTTATAGGAGGTATTAGTGCAGAAAATAAATACGGGAGACATGATCAGACATGAACCAAAAACATCCTCAGACTCCTCTAGGATGGATTAGGGAGTCAGGATCGGGAGACAGAACCTTCAGCCTCTCCAGTCAGAAGTCAGTAGCAGCTTTCAGAAAATACCGCCACGCGTTGTCATGGTTGTGGAATGTAATGACACCTCTTGAAGAGGCTTGGCCCCTCAGTGAGAAAATACCAGCACTCTTGTCCTCATTTCCTTTCTGCTGCAAAAAAAAAAGGTACCAAAGCAGAAAAGACATTAATGCTGCTAAAACCTCCTGAAATCTCTGTTACATGCGTCTGTAAGCCTGAAATAGACCAATAGTAATATGAAAAGCTCTGTGAGTGACAGAATAATTATCAATGCAGGCTGTGATGCAAAGTTGTGGGAAAATGCTGTTTAACCACATTGTTCTAAAAACAACCCCGGTGTTATGAATGTGGCTTCAGTTGAAACTGTCTTTTGATAAATCACATGAATGGGGGCCGCCTTATTATGCAAAGATGAAACGCCGATTGTTTTCTTGCTGCTGCCAATCTGTAAATGTTTTCTATAACTCCCTCTAACCTCGGTGCATATGTCAGACATAGAGCATCAAAACAGTGTTAAGATTTCCCCTTGACAGATTTATAAGGACACCTGTGTCTTTTTCAGAACAACAAGGCAGCAGTTGCTGCTTTTACAACTGGACGTGATGCATCTAAATTAAGAGCAAAGCTTGTGGCCACTTATTTTATTTTAAAGCTTCATGTTGAGTTTGTTCTTTCTGGCTGACTAACTTGCACATTTCCACTTTATCTGCAGTGTCACTGTGAGAGAACTTTGAGATTTCAGCATAAACTCTTCATAGTTCCATCCTTAGTTCCCCAAAGCTCCTCCAGCTCATTGAACCCATGGATTTGACCCCCCCCCCCCCCCTCCATCCTTCTGATCCTCTCCTCCTTCCCTTTGATAAGGAACCGATGTGAGGTGACAGGAAGAAACAATATAATGACTGACTTCAAAGATTCAGACAGTCAGGGCCCTGGTCTGCTCTGCACTCTGAGCAAATTACATCCACCCGCTTATCCCAAGTCAGATTATAGCCGAGCCCAACAGTTAAACTGTGGAAAAGACTTAAGTCCATCTCATCCCAGATCTCCAGGCCTGCCCTCCACAGCAGGGACCAGTCGGCGTGGGGGAGGAGACTCCAGCTCGGGTCCCGCCCCCCCGTCCCCCGCTCGGCCAATCAGGCCCGCCCTCTCCGCTCAGAACGGCCAATCGGCGGCCTCCTCGCCGCTACGTCACCGATTAGCCAGTTCCCTCCAGCGGAGCAGCGAGCTTCATTTTCTCATCCGCGTCCGCGCTAAAATGGAGGCCGGCCTGTCGCCCTGAGAGGAGCCGCCTTCCCGGTCGAGCTGTAGATGTTGACATGCGATAAGGCGGACAAGATGGTTGTGGATGCACCCAACTCCAACGGGCCGTTTCAGCCGGTGGCTTTGATGCACTTCAGAGGTAGGTCGGGCCGGAGCGCGGCTCCTCCGCGGGCTCGGCTGTCACTCGGCCGGCGGGGGGAAGGTGGTGGTGGTGGTGGCTGCGGCGGGGGGGGCAGTCTGTGTTACATTCGAAGAGCGAACGCTGCTGCTGTGTTGTGTTTTTGCGCGGACGCTTAAAAAAAAAAAAAAAATCAGGTTTTACTAGCTAGCTGCGCCGCTGCCCATCCCCCAGCCGACCGGTGACGTCAAAGGAAGTGACGTCATAGAGGAGCTCAGGGTCTTTTCCTTAGTTTTTTTTTTTTTTTCCTTTCGCGGTTTGAATCTTAATATACTTTCTCCGCAACGAGGTGCTCAAGTGTTGCTTGCAAGTGTTACAGGTCATTCTACGTCGTCGGTTGCTTCAGGAGAACGGTCCCTGTGCACGAGCTGGTCCCAGTCTGGAGGCTGTGCACGGCCACTTTGCAGCAGACAGATCCTTTCTCCATTACCACCCCCCCCCCAACAAAGATACACCTTTTGTCAGCAACGTGCTCAGACCAGGTGGTTCGTATCGTGGTTGTGTTCCCCAACAGCGACTGTGAGCCGGCCATGTTTGAGTCTGATCTGGGCATGTTTTTAACATTACAGCACAGGGCTCGGCCTCATAATGTCTGCTCAATGTGTCCTGTCATGTTGAAAAGGCTTGGTTTGTGCCCAGTGTACTGTAGTGGCATGGATGAAGCCTTGGGCATGTATTGATTACACTCTATTTATCCACAGAGGTCTCTGCCCGAGGGTCAACCCAGCTCTCTTTCACTGTATTGGCCATACCAATCTGTTCAGACCACACTGTCTATGCTGCTTCCCCCTTGCCTAACCATGCATTTCTAATGATCCAGTTGGAATCGCTGAATGCCAAGGCGACAAGAGAAGAGAACACACCCTTATGCATTATTCTAGTTTTTTCTCTGTTGGATATTTGTTGGGGCTCCACATCTCCCTCGTTCCTCTCAAGTGAAATCAGAATCACCCGGTAGTAACTAAGGCTTTAAAGTCGCACACAGTCAACTTAAGAGTCATGGTTTTGATTCTGGAATCAGGCATATGTTTCATAATGGAATAGAGGAAGCTGATAAAAGGCCACATTGTGAGCTTTACAAGTCGGTACAATTCCTACATGACCGTTTTAGCAGGTGCAGGCGTTTTTTAAGCATCCATTAAATCGGTTCTGTGTGGCTCTGTGTTCTCTGTCAGGTAACATAACACACGTACAGGACACGGCTTCCTGACAAGTTCTCAACAGTAACAGCAGGCATCTTTTTTTTTTTTTTTTTGACTATAACACCCTGTCTGTGTGATTTATGGTAACTTTACAGATTATGATGGCTGTTAATTGCAAATGCTTCAAATGGAAACTCTAAATTCCCTCTAGCTCTGTGTATAGGATCTGTCCGGTGTCTGTTCCTGCCTCTTGTCGTGTCTGCTGAGGTAGGCTTCAGCGCCCGGTGACCCTGATTAAAACTGTCACAGACTAGAACACCAACCCACGAGAATAAAGAAGTAACAGAAGGAAATTTGTTGTTGCCCAGCAGCCTCAGAGGAACGTCTATTTTTTTTTCTTTTTTTTTTTTTTAGAAATAATGCCTTTTGATATTTTGAAAATGCTCAATTTGACATTATGCATGTTTTGTGATGAAGAGGGTGTGTGAATAGAGCTGGGGAGTTGTCCCAGCCGGAATCCATGCCGGTCTAGACATTAATGATTAGATAATATTGTACCCTGTTGTCAAGAAAGTAAATCACAAGGGAGCTTTGTAATTGCAGCTGCAAGTACATCAATGAAGTGTATTCACCAAAAATCTCTGACAGCGTTCTGTGAATTCGGCTTATTCTTTAGTATTAAAAAAAAAACTAGTTCAATGAGCCAATTGGTCTGGCTTTGTTTCATATGGCCTTAAAACTGCAAGACTGTGTAGTCATTGTTTAAATCGGCATCGCATCATTCAGTCATTTTGTTTTCTGAACTTCTCTGGTTCATTTTATACTGCCAGACCTCCATTTAATGATGGGAGGTCTTCATCTCAATGTGCTACCTGGTCCAACTTCAGGAAACTTTATTTCTGCGTGACTAACATCTTGCATGTATACAAAGCATCACTTAAGTCAGGATCCAAGGAAAAAATTGTATCATTTTTGCACTTGTGGGTTTCTGGTGGAATTGTCAATCTTGGGACCATGACACTGTGTTTTCATGTTACGCAACACCCTTATGAGATATTTTTGGAGTGTACACAAATGTTTTAAGGCAGGCTGCAGCAGACATGCTTGTGTAACGGTGGCAGCACAAGTATTACATAGCCAGAGGTGTAAGGTATGGTAACACATTCCTGCCCATCCTCATGTTCCAAATGGCAGCGGCAGTGTTTTTACATCATGTCACGGGCTGAGACTGACTGGCTCTCCTGTCCTTACACATGTAGTCAATCACTGCAGCATACATTGGCTTTTATTTCCAAATCACTATAAATAAGAAAAAATTAAGACAAATAGTCTTTGTGTATTGTCACTGAAATCTGGGTAGGAATGAATAGGTTTCGTTATCCACTATTATTTCTCATGTCGAGATTTTTTTTGTCTTGCATTTTGCCACATAAACCACGCGCCAAATGATTCACACGCGGACTGATCAGAGACAACACATTGAACAGTTCAACTTTTATCCACAGGCCCCCTAACAAACTGTAGGAATATTGTTGCATAATGGGGTTTGATTTTATTAATATTTTTAGTATTCATACTTTGTGTCCTGAACCTTTTGAAAAATTGCTAAATCATGATTTGCCTGGGCTTTTTTGTCTCTGTAATTGGAAGTGTTCTGCTGCAGGGTACTATACAGTCATTGAAGAGAAATGGGATTCATCTCTATGCATACGGCGTGCTTATATCTGAGCTAATCTACTGCCGTCATGCGTCAGTAACAGCCTCTTTTAAATGCCAAACCAATTATTCACCAATAGGGACAAAGACACAGTTGCACTGCAGCTGATTCTATAGTTAATGTAACATAAGATGGATATTTAGAGATTTTTTAAATTATTTGTCTCCTGCTGAATTTGTCGAGACAAAAGGAGTTTCACGGGCATACACTTTCCCAACAGGGAGTTGGGTAGGTGAACATGCAGTGTATATTCATAAGGGTTAATCTTGATTGCCGAAATGATGGCCAGTGAAAGTACACTGAGCTCTTACTGTAAAGGCCAGGTCGCTGTCATAAATGCAACTGCTTCAGTCAGTGATTACACCTTATTCCATGCCCTTTTCCATTTTCTTAGCAATTTGAGAAAATGTATTTATTTCCGTCAGCTTCAAATAATGTTTCAGTGAGCAGACTGGCATAAAATTGGAATTTATGGAAAATTAGCTTGTATTGTAGCTTGTACCTTTTTAAAAACAGCCATCAAGTGACATTAGCGTAATTGAGTGGTTGGGGAACATGCTGAATATCAATATTATCATAAAACCAGTCAAAGAGAATTAAACCACATTATATTTGTGTGTGGGTGTGCTGTCGTCACACCACACAAACTTGATTACGGTAATTTAGAGTTACAAAACCAAACACTGCCTCACTTTAATTTGTTCTTTGACCGACATCAGACCCTCCCTCTTTGTCCCTGCAGACGTGGCCCCTGCAGAGCAGGAGAAGCTCTTCATCCAGAAGCTTCGGCAGTGCTGCGTTCTTTTCGACTTCCTGTCCGACCCACTGAGCGATCTGAAATGGAAGGAGGTGAAGCGGGCAGCGCTGAGCGAGATGGTGGAGTACATCACCCACAACAGGAATGTCATCACAGAGCCCATCTACCCAGAGGTGGTGCACATGGTCAGTATGGGACTCAGCTCTACTGTGTAAACCCAAAGATGAGGGTCAAAATAATGGCTTCCTGATTGCGATCAGATTGTTGACTAGTTCTTTTGCTCTATCCCAGTTTCAGAATTTAATCTATAATCGACTAATAGGATTAGATAGGAAGCAGTAATGTTTTGCCTGTTCTTTTGGAGCTCTGAACCTAGAAAGTTCATTCTTCACTCCAGGTTGAAGTTCAGCACTGCTCATTTTATCTACCTCTCAGCCTATCATTACAAACAAAGAGCCCCTGTGTATTAGTAAGCCACCTGCACTGTCCCATGATCTGTCTGGCAGGGAACAGCGACCCGCAGGGGAGTCAGTTGATGCTGCGAACCACCAGAAACACAACACACTTGCCCTGTTATAGATGCAGTGCCCCTGGGGGGGGGCAGTCAGAGAGGCAGAGATTAAACTGATCTAAAAATAAGAGTTATTTTTAAATGGAGAAATTAAAAAAAGGCTCTGTTAAAAAATGTTTTCAAAATTATATTAGCTTTCTACCCAGGTGGATAAACATGCGCTTTCCTCTCCTCTCTCCCAGTTTGCAGTTAATATGTTCAGAACTTTGCCTCCATCGTCAAATCCCACCGGGGCAGAGTTTGATCCAGAAGAAGATGAACCGACACTTGAAGCCGCTTGGCCGCACCTCCAGGTTCATATTTTAATAATTTAATGAACCGCAAAACTGGTTGAGCATCAAACCAGAATGATCAAGCTTCTTTTGTTATATTCCTGTGTATGTTGTTTTTGTTCATATATAATAAACCCCTCTTGGTCATGATTATAATCAAATAATTCACTCTACCAATAAATGCTTCTTTTTCTGTTGCAGCTCGTCTATGAATTTTTCCTTAGGTTTTTAGAATCACCTGACTTCCAGCCCAACATAGCGAAGAAATACATCGACCAGAAATTTGTTTTGCAGGTAAGAAAGGAATTCAACCTTTCAGGTCTGTGTAATAGCTTTGAAAGGTAGTAAGCGTCAGCGTTGACTAACATTTCAATGGTTGTCTATTTCAGCTCCTTGAACTGTTTGACAGTGAGGATCCCAGAGAGAGAGACTTCCTTAAAACAACTCTGCACAGGATCTATGGAAAGTTCCTGGGACTGAGGGCATACATCAGAAAACAGATCAATAATATTTTCTATAGGTGAGGACACTTTTCCTTAAGCACAATTCTGATCATGTACCGTATTTTCCGCACTATACGGCGCACCGCATTACAAGGCGCACCTTCAATGAATGACGTATTTTAGAACTTTTTCCATATATAAGGCACATCGCATTATAAGGCGCTACAGTAGAGGCTGGGGTTACGTTATGCATTCATTATGTTAGCCTTTCCTGGTCTATCTCCTGACCGTCGTCGGGAAACACAGGGGACTTCGGCCGCGCGCACGCACTCTCTCACTCCCGTTCACGCACTGGTCTTTACAAAAACACACAAATAGAAATGAAACGCCGGTTTATATTACAGCATTTACCGCGCACGACTTCTTCTACGGGGGAAAATCGAGTCGGCGGCTGCTTACCGTAGTATCCATATATATGGCACATCGGATTATAAGGCGCACCGTTGGTTTTTGATAAAATTAAAGGCTTTTGGGTGCGCCTTATAGTGCGGAAAATACGGTAGTCTAGCTGAGAAGGTCAGCATACATTTTTAATATAATGGCTGGAACCTATGACATAGTAGCTCGGTAGATTCATGTTGCTATGGATACATGTTTTATAATACTGTGACATGATGTACAGTTTCCTCAGTGTCATGTCTTCAAAGCTGTATTTGTTTTTGTGACTCAGACTTGGTTTGAGAAGTGAAGGTATGATATTGAGTCACTATATTTTTATGCTCTCAGGTTTATCTATGAAACAGAGCACCATAATGGTATAGCTGAACTACTGGAAATACTGGGAAGGTAAGGTCCTTATTTGGTACGAGATGTGAAAGTTTCTTGGCCATTGGTGGTTTATTCCAACATCTTTCTGTCCGAATTTCTCAGTATTATCAATGGATTTGCCTTACCACTCAAAGAAGAGCACAAGATTTTCCTGTTGAAGGTTTTATTGCCTCTGCACAAAGTTAAATCACTCAGTGTCTACCATCCACAGGTACGTTCAGGTACATTCACAGACACATATTTGGAAACAGATTTTCTTATTTCTGCGCAGCCCTATCTCGTAGATCTTGTTCGTTTGTTCAGCCTGTTTCTCCGGCTGCTGTTACCTTTTTTTAGTTTGCTTGTTCATGTCTAAAATATTCAGTGGCTGGTGTGTTTTGCAGCTGGCCTACTGTGTGGTGCAGTTCTTGGAAAAAGACAGCACTCTAACTGAGCCGGTATGTAAATAAGGATTCCATTATTATCCCCCAAATGGTTTTTGCTCCCTTAATCCACGTAATATTTAATTTTCTGCCCACAGGTGGTAATGGCTTTACTAAAGTATTGGCCAAAGACTCACAGTCCCAAGGAAGTGATGTTCTTGAATGAACTGGAGGAGATCTTGGATGTCATTGAGCCCTCAGAGTTTGTTAAAGTGCAGGAGCCTCTCTTCAGGCAGCTAGCAAAATGTGTGTCTAGCCCACATTTTCAGGTAACTAAGA
The DNA here is from genome assembly GCA_911728415.1 of Lagocephalus sceleratus. Taxonomy (NCBI): domain Eukaryota; kingdom Metazoa; phylum Chordata; class Actinopteri; order Tetraodontiformes; family Tetraodontidae; genus Lagocephalus; species Lagocephalus sceleratus. Next base: position 6,246,460 of record CAJVRN010000036.1, on the reverse strand, counting down.
GTATAAAGCCTGCGCTCTCCCTAAGTCTGGTTCTTCAGGTGCGGTGGGTAGTGGACGCCAGTAAATTCCTGACTGCATTGTTTTCATTCCTGTAGGTGGCAGAGAGAGCTCTGTACTACTGGAACAACGAGTACATCATGAGTCTGATCAGCGACAACGCAGCCAAAATCCTGCCAATCATGTTCCCCGCTCTCTATCGCAACTCCAAGACTCACTGGAACAAGTAAGACCCCTTCAGCCTCCACACTTGTCGCACGTGACACAGAATCAACACCGTGGCGATATCTCTCAAGTCTGTGTTGATTTTTGTGCGAGGTCACGGAATGCACTATGCCGTAGCACAGTTGCACAAAAGCCAAACAGGTTTCGTCATAAAGAAGCTTAAAGGGAGGTTTATCTTTAGGTCAATGTTTAAGGTCCATTCTCTGAGATACTACATGTTTCTTTTTTGGGGGGGGGGCATTGAAGGTGTGACTTTAGTTTCCCACTTGTTTGACTTGCAGGACCATCCACGGCCTCATCTACAATGCTCTGAAGCTTTTCATGGAGATGAACCAGAAGCTGTTTGATGACTGCACACAGCAGTTCAGGGCTGAGAAAAACAAGTAGGCGCCGCACTCGTTCTCCATTCAGTCCCAGTCTAAAGATTGTTCGGCCAGCCTTGGCAGTTGACCTTGAGGCTTACGGATGTAATGGTCGGCTTTGGTTCTTTTCCGCAGAGAGAAGGCAAAATTGAAAGAACGCGAGGAGGCTTGGATCAAGATTGAGAACCTGGCCAAATCGAATCCACAGGTGAGTGTCTAGATTGTGGCTGCAAACCTTTTCCTCCTTTGCTATGAAATGTGCGTCATTGTACAGTAGCACTAATGTATGTAGAATGTACTAAAATGAATGTTTTGTTTTTATTTTTTATGTCATTAGCTGTTGAATTTTCATTCCTTTGTCCCATCCTATCACATGTATGTGCATTTACACTCATTTCTTCACATTATCAAAAGTAAACATCTTAATTATGGCGATTAATACAGTCGACAGTAAGCATTTAGATTGATAAACAACAAGTTCTCTGAATGACACCACTGCATTCAGGACATAGTTTTCGGAGAAGCACACATGCTGTTATTGTTAGCTTCATGTCATCCGGTGAGAGGTCTCCTTTGCATGCAACTGAAAGTCTTTTCTCCATCCTTTTGTGTTTGTTTTTCCCTTTGTTTTCAACATAGTTCTCTGTGTATGTTGATTCCTCTGACCTCAATAGTCCTGTAGCAATGGAGACGGATATCCCTTTGATAGAAGATGTTCAAAGGTTAAAAAAGACAGTTGAGGAGGGCGCAACTCAGGTAAACCTGACTTTGTCTCTGATCTCTCTGAGCCTCACTTTACTTGCAGTTTTTAGTTTGCGTTTTAAGACTTACGAGCTAAAGAAAGCTCTGCAGTCGCTGAGTAATCACTGGTGTGTGTTCCTTCCCATGTGGCATGCTGTTTTTGCATGGAGCCCCAAACTGTTCAGTATTATAGAAGCATTTGATAATCATATATTGATGAATATAAGTCAATGCAAAATCGGTGAGTTGCAGTGAGGTTACACGGAACAGGAGAAAGCTTTCTTTCTCTGAAGGGGGGAGCTATGGTCTTGCTCAGGGGTCAGGTTCTGGGTTTGTGTAAAGCGCCTACAAGTTGAAGTGAAACAAACACTACAGGACACAGCGTGGATCAGAGTAAAGATTCTGAAAGCTGAGACAGTTTTTCATCAACTAACAGGGAAACAACATCTGTCCTCAAACCAATTCTTGTAAATTTGATTTGTTTGGATACTTAAATGTAATTGGCAGCGGTTCTGTTGCTGCTTAATTCACTTTGCCCTGAATAAATATTTTTATTCCTTCAGCGGTTACAGCAAAAAAACAATCCTGTCAAGCTAAGCTGCCAACTGAATTAAATTCACCAAAGATTTTTTTGTTCTTTGGTACCAATACTGGATAATTTCGGGGTTCTGTAGATTTACTGCATGGTGTGTAAATTATCATTGTTCTTGTTATTTGACATCATGTTATAATACAGTCTTTTTTTTTTTTGATTGTATTCAGTAGTTTATTATACGTTTATTATAAGGGCTTACTTTTCTTAAAGTCATTTGACAGTTTGACATTTGACAGAAATGTGAGTTTTGTGGATCATTCTTAGAATGTCTGCAGGGTTTACCTCTGTAGTCGCTGATTTTCAGTCCGATCTTGTCTCAGCAGAACGCTAAGCTTTGCTGTCCCCTTGTGGGTCAAAGGAAAAAAAATCAGCACTTCCGTTGTGCTTTTACATTACGCAGGATTGTAATTGCACCATTTGAATTGCTGTCATTTACATGTTTTCATGTCTTTGTACGTGTAACACATTCTTTTCTGTCCGGCTGCATATGTGATGGAACTGAGCAGGAGGACATTGTAATTGACTTTGGGCCTCCTCTCAGTTGCAGCATGACCAGCGGAAAGAGCGGCCTATGATGCGACGCAAATCTGAGTTGCCTCAGGATATCTACACCACAAAAGCCTTGGAGTCCCACCGCAGAGCTGAAGACATGTTGACCACTCACGATGGACTCTAGGACCCTCTACCTGCCAGCGTCTGGTTCAGCTGCCCCCCCCTCTACCATCCACAGTTAACGGACATCCGTTTTGCCCAAGTGTCAGAGTGACACCGATGATCCACGCTGGGCCTTCCATCCGTATTTCCAACCACGAGTTTACCCATGATCCTCATTTGTCCTTCATTCTTGAAGCCCACCTCCCTCAGATTTCTGCTTTCTCAGGTGTTTTACTTTATTTTGTGAGTGCGTACTCACCACGTTCAGTGTGTTCTCCCGTTTCTCGCCGTGTCACTTCTTCCTTTCCCCCCCTCCCCGTCACCTCGTGCACTCGCTGTCAGTGTGGAATCTGGGAGCACGGACTCCTCAACACTGGTTCTTTCATTCCTTCTTGGAATTGTGTTCTTAATTGATTGGACAATGTAGGAAACGATTGACACTGTTTAAGGCTCATCTGTTGGCGTCTCTTTGGGTTTCTTTTCTGTCAAAGGGAACAAACCCAGAACCCATTGCTCAGATGAAATAACGTTCCTGTCATCTGTTGTTTGTCTTTATTTTATTTTTTATTTTTTTTTGCTTGATCTAATGGACTCTTGTCAGTGCCAAGACTGTTGTGTTCACTGTTTTATGTTTGTGCGTGAATCGAACGGGGAAACCTGCCTTTTTGTTTTTCACTGATGTTTGAGATTTCTTTAGTTTAGGACACCAGACCAAACTGAGGCCTGTCCTTAGCCTTGTGATGTCCAAGAAAGATGGCAAGGAAACGAGGTGTCCTGTGGACATCTGGCACTTTCTTTTTTTGTGCCATATGCTCTTCTTTATATGCTTGCTTCCTTATGTTTATCAGCAATATTTAATAATCGGGCCATGATGATGCCTAGCTGGTTCAAACAATGGTACTTGCTGCGTTCTAGTCATCAGGGATGAGCCTGAATGACTGGCTGGTTGCGGCCTGGTGGCTACGTTCTCCATCCTTTGGTTGTAATTCCCTCTGACTGGGATGTTGGGACTTCACATCCCATCTTCTTGCTGGTGTTGTTGTGCTTTTCATCCCGTTTTTGCAGTAGCAACAGCGCAGGCTTGGCTGTAACAAAGAGAGCCCGTTGAGATTCGTGGAGCAGCTTCACAAATATATGCTGTATTTACAGATTGAGGCTGTCGGCTTTATGAAGCATCATTACTTAAAGGTGCGTTTTACTGGAGTTGGTGAGATGATGCAGGCTCCAGTCACTGATTTTCTTTTTTTTTTTTTTAAAGCTGCACTTGGCCAAGAACATGGCTTTGTGTGTTTGGGCGCGATTCAAAGTTTTAATGTCTGTAACTAATCCTAGAAATTAATTTATTAACACATAAGCTAATCATAAACAGACATTACAGCAAATGATCCACAGATTAGTTTAAGAGCTACCAACACCACATAAATGAATAATTTCTTGTGACACCAGGTGTTTCTTTGTTAGGCACTCTCCCCTCAGTCGGATTAGCTCTTAAAGGCAGTACCATTGTTTAAACCAAGACAGTATGCAGACGTTCTTTATTCGAATGGTTGTATTTCTTTGTCTTGTCTCTTGAGGTCAGCAGTGCGGATGTCAGTTTATTTTTTTCCCCCCCTCATCCTTCCACGGCCACAAAAAAAAGCCCAGTGCTGAAAATAAAACATTGTGACTTGGCTTTTTAACTGTGTTAATACTGTATTTGCTTGAATGCAAAATGATGTAAATTAAAACTACCATGTTAAACATGTACCTTTACCCTGGAGGAATGCCATTCACCAAACTGATTTCTGCTGCGGAGGCCATTGCGTTTAGGAAACAACCCTGCCTGCCAGGAGAGGCGTTTATTGGATTTTACAGTTCATAGTCGAGTGAAGGGCGAGGTTTTATTTTAGCGCTGAAATCCGAGTCACCTGTGACGAGGAGACGGTTTAAACTGGGTGGCTTTCGTCCGTTTCTGCAGGAGCTTCGCAGAACTTTTAATTTTAACATATTATTTCCAGAACATAACTTAAAGTGTCCTTTTGTATGTGACCTGTACTATATGATTCATTTAATATTGTATATATGATTTACCTTGTTTCATGTAGTGTTATATATCTAGATTAATTTTGTACAAACTGTCCTTCTGTACAGAATAAAACATCAATAGCAAGTGAAAGAAGTCAGACTGGCACATACCGTCTTATTTTCTTCTGTTTTTGGATGTACTTTGAGCCGTCAAGGATTTAGAAAATGTTTTTATTTTTATTATAAGATCTGCAAAGTTCTCTGCCTCCTCTATATAACTAAAACATGTTCATGCCCGTTGTGTGCTCCTTTCACTGTCTTTAGTGGTGTATAACTATATAATGAATAAAGAGTTTATTTGAATATATATTTTCAATCCTGCATCAATTTTGGCTTTACTTGACCTGAACAGAATACTTTTATGAATGCTATAGCTAAGTGTTTTTATTTCGTTTTTTTTTTAATAGCATTTTCTAATAGATCGTCACTTTATTTGGGTTTGTGCTCTGTTCGAACGCAAGGGGGCGCCGGACACCAGCCGTCAACATTCCCAGCAAATTTTAATGATTTTTAAAAATGGTGCAATTGATGCTTCCAGTGATGATTATTTTAAAAAAACAATGCAGGTTTTCGTGTGTAGTACGTACATTATTTTTTTAAACTTTACATAATGTAATATGTTTGACTACTTGACTCCTTCAGTCAGACATGTTAATATCTTTGAACCTCTGAGATCTCTATTTATGGAAACATGATGGTGGCAAAGCTGCCTCTGTTAGCACACCCAGGACCTGCATCAGGCCCAACAATACTGTAAAGTATAATACTCATGTACTTTTACATATTAGTATGTAGTAGAAATACATATTTTCACATGCTGTGTGCTATTGTGAAGACTTTAACCCTCATCGCTGTAGCTTCCATTATTTTCTGGTACAAGACGGCACCTTCATTATGCAGAAAGGCACAAGTGTATGTGCCTGTGAGGATTAAACAAATGGGAAATTAAAATGCTAGTTTCAAGATTTAAATTGGGTTCGTAATTTACAGCTAACGTTGTTAATTGTGTTGTTAAAAACAGATGATATTCAGAGTTTAAGTAATTCTGTTTAGAGAGGAACTGTCGTGATGAAGAATAACCTCCATTTGAATTGAAGAAAGATGCTGCATAGTCATTAATCATCATTAATGCCTCCATAATTTTTTATTGTGTTTCCTGCATGCCATCTTATGCAATTTAGTAAGAATAAAATAAATAACAAATAAACAATGTTTGCACTTTACAATCTAGAAATGAGGTGACGCTCCTCCTTGGAGGCTGTGACTTTGAATAAAAATAAGTTGTTTACTGTAGAAGTATTCAGAAGTGATGTCGAATTTGCGACCTGCTCTTTCCAAATGCACCTCATCTACCCCTGTAATACCCCTTAAGCCATATCACTTCAATCAGCACAGCAGATTACATTTTGGGGAGTGTGAATTCAGCCAGGTTCTTCTCAGAATAAGAGAAAAACCTGAGGCAACCTTTTCCCATTGCAAAACGTGCTCTATGGATTACTTCCTGTTTGTGTAATGAGAGTTCTTGGATGCATCTTGCACCCTTTGGTTGTAGTAGCTTATCTGGTGCTGTCCTGAGAGAGTATTCAATCGTGAAGTTACACAAAGTGAAGGATTGGGGAGCGGAGAGATTGCGTTGGTAACAGAGCGGCAGTTTTCAGGGAAACCAGACAATTTGTGAGGTTATTTCTTTGTCCCGAGCTGAAGCCATTGACAGACATGAACATGGGCTGCACAGATGCGCCCAAAAATGAAGGCTGCATCCACTTGGTTTCTGGCTATCATGCTTGGAAACACTGTTCAAATTAACTCAGAATAAAAGGAACTGTTTGTAAAACCAAATGTATTAATAATAATTATAATTCTGTTTTTAATTCTGCTGCCTGAACAGTATAAATGATCAAAAAGTCCTTTTTGAGCAGCCTTAAGGGGTTTTGTACCCTTCTCTGCAGTTTATTATCTCATTTGTACTCTTGATAAATGAATAAATTCAGATACACAGACACTCTCTTACATAGTATGTGGATCTTTTGCATGTAGAGTCAGTGTTATCGTTTCAGTGACTGTTTGATGTCAACTAACTTAGTGATGAAATAAATTTGGATGCAAGCAGTTATTTGCATGTGTATATGGAAAGCAGCAGTATAAATCTGGTATGGAATGGAGGATCTTTACGAAGGAATAAATGTCAAATGCAGAAAAGCTGATAAAGTGCTGAGTTTGTTTTAGAAGAGGATTTTATAGAAGTGATCATTTCGTACTGATAACAGTGAAATTGTCAGCAAATTTGCAGTTCTACAGAGATGTGAGGGAGCCAGACAACTGACTGAAGATGCGGCTCTGAAAGAGCTTCAAAGAATTCCACATTACATTTCACGGAATCCGTGAAACCCAACGCCAGCCTGCTGGTTTTAAAATCTGCGCACCATGTCTCCCCGGCTTGCGTATCGCCGCGCGCCGTTGCCAAGCTGTCCTCACTCGCCCTACCTGACTCAGAGAGGGCTCCGAGCCAAGGCTGACAGACTGCTGGAAGGCAGACCTGCTCCCATCTGGAACATCGCAGGCTCCAAATAACAGCCGCAGCCCTCTCCCGTCACCGTCACTGTCCTGTTTCACTGGAACTCTGCTTACTGGAGGGTTTTTGGCCAGACAGACACATTTAAAAAAAAAAAACCAAAAAAACAAAACTGCAAGATTTGTCCACTTGGAAGATGCTTAACTGCTGAATTAGGATTAAACCAGGATGCATGTGATCATTTACTGAGATGTCACATGTTTCCTTTTCACTGTTCTCAGCAAAGGCAGACATTAATCTGCTATTTCAATAAAACAATAATTAAAAAAAAAAAAAAAATACAATTAATGGCTATGATGACTGGACCAGTCTGATCTTCACCAGAGCATAAACTCACGTACTTGTGGAGATCTGGATGAATATTTCAGGTTGTAAAATCAAAAGCTTCCTTTTTTGCAGTTGGATGAAAGAATTCATTTTATATTGAGCTTTCACATGTTTTGTGCAAAATATAATTTTAAAGGGACTGGATGATGACCATAATGGTGAACCAGAAATCAACTTAGGAGGAGGCTTCAAAAGGTTGTAAAAAGACACTTTCCCTGTTTATTTCTTCTTAGATTCCCAAGGAAATAGATAGAACAGGCGAAGAATAGCCCTCACCGTGTTGCTGTTGTTGTTGTGCCGCCTCGGTCCTGCTGGGGGCGCTGTTAGCCTGCAGAGAGGCTGGGCTGAGGGAAGACGTGATCTGGGAGAGGGCAGCTGAGGTGAGCGCGTGTGTGTGTATGTGTGTGTGTGTGTGTGTGTGTGTGTGTGGGGGGGGGGCAGCTGCAGTCTGATGCCTCACAACAGTCCCAGCAGGGTAATCTAATCAGCTGGTTTAGAGAGTCTTCTTGGCCTCTCCATCGCTCTGCCTCATTTCCTGCAAACGAGAAGGTCTCGTTTCTTCCTTTCAAGCGTTTTTTTTATTTTTTTTTTGCCTCGAATCACCGTCTTAAATTGGGTAGGTTCAGAAAAAACTACATTTGGCTTCCCCCCCTGCAGGAATAGAGGGTCCAGCTTGATTTGTGCAAGAATCACGACAGATGATTTTGCTTGCTTGTGGAAGAAACAGCATTTTATTCAAGCATACCTGTCTGTTTTGCTGCATTTATATTATTGTTTTCAATTAATTAGGGTGGGTTCTAATGTTCTCAATGGCTTTTAACTACAAACAAGGACAAAAGATGGAAAAACAATGAACATCTACAAGAAATACACTCCTATTGAATTCTATTTGGGGCATGGTAGAGCACTGCAGTTTGGAAATGAATACAAAGTATTTTTCTAAAGAAGTTTAGTCTGAATGAATTGCACCGATTAATTACTACATTTGGCTTGCCGGGAAAAATGGCAATATTTCCCAACAGCTTAAATCAGATAAAACATAATATATCCTTTAATTACAGATTAAATCCCAGGATCAGACGGGATCAGATGGGGTTTGCTGTGGACAGACAACGCTCTTTGGTTACCTGCTCATGGCTGGTTTGAGGTGACATGTGACACTTTTGATTATAGATCCCTTTTTCAATGCTCCAACCCTTTTGGGTTTTTTTTTTTTTTAAAGCAAGCTGTAGACCTGAATTAGGGATCCTTGAATCTTCATTGGTCACAGGCACTTAATCTGCGGTTCCAGGATGAAAGCTAGAGGTCAATTATGGTCTGTATTGGTAAAGGCTTTGGCTCAGAATTTTAACATTCTTTAGCCATTAAGAAGCTGCCAAAGGGACATTTTTAAGACTAACATTCAACTGAATTCTTGTACTCATTATTTTATATTAAAGACCAATTAAGCATTTAACATTTCCCATTTTTTAAAATATTGTGATCTTAATTATTATATTTATGACATGTTTATTTTCACTTCTGCAGCACTTTGTAGCCCTCTGGTTCTGTGCTAAATAATAAAAACATGCCTTTTAGTATAGACTGAATTATGTCAGTGATGCAGTTTTGTGTAAAATAAGAATCTTTCAGAAACATCTTAAACCTTTGAATCTAAATTGCAGGGAAATTGTTTTCTTTTAGGCATTTGAATTATATCAAAACTCCATATTTAATAGGAATTCTGTTTATATCTAATATACTATGAACTCTCGTTTCCTTTTTGGTTCCCTGTTGTGAATTGCAGGGACTAAATATCAGATAAACATTTAACTATTTAGATAAATCTCAGGGTCTCATATCCTACATTTTAAATCAGTGTATGATTAACTGAACTAAAACTATTGGCAACCATTACTGGAGCATTTCTGATATGCTCTCTGAGGAAATGTAGCTCTGATGTGAATATGAGGCTATGAGCAAATTGTACCAGCGTGGGTTTACCCCCCCCCCCCGCACTCAGACACACACACTCAGACACACACACACACAAACACTCTGTGTAACCTCAGTTTCCATGTGGACCGTACCATCATTCTGACGCATGACCCAAAATCTGCTCATGTACAAGCTGTCAGAAGATTCTGGTCTTTGTGAAGGAGGTGAAAAGGTGTCTGCTGAGTTTTCTGACAACTGATGCATCACCGAAGCCATCTGGAACGTTCTGCATTACCTCCAAATAGAGAACGTTAACAGGGGTCCTTGAACCCTCAAGAAGTGTTCGCTTGCTCAGTTAAAAACAGTTTTTATAACGTCAAAGCGAAAGATGTGGGATACAAACCAAACCAGGCAAAATCTGATGTCCCTTTTCATATTTACCTTGTTTTTTTTAATTATTTTTTCCTTATTCCTTATTCTCTATGAATAGTTATTCCTAATTCCCTAAATGTATACATTCAATAGTTATCCATTTTTAAAGTTGGTTTATATTAGGATACAATTAACCCGGTAATGAACTTTTAAATAACAAGAAAAACTAAATATCCAGGACAAACTATAGATGAAACTCAGGCACAAAAGTGGTAATTCTAATGTGATCGTTTCTATTATGGCTTTAATCTGGGCAGAAAGAACATTGAGCGGACTTGAGTGCAGAGACATCAAAACCTTAAGTACTTAAATGATATAAGAACAATGTCTTACGGACATAACAATAATCCCTCCTTAAGCACTAGCTTAGCAAAAGTATTCAAACAATCAATTTTCGTTTTCCCTCCAATATGAAGCGTTCAAGGTTTGATCACATGACTCATTTTCTTATGACCTCCTGTATTAGCGGGGCACTGTGTCACAATCTAACGTGATTGGTTCTAAGCCCAGTGACCTGAAGGTTCAGATCTGTAACCATCCCCATTACGTCGGCGATTGTACGTGTCATGAATGCTGCCAATGTCTGATGTAATCTACATGACCAGTAAATCTGTCCTTACTTACTGCAAACATCATCCGTGCAGCACTGCGCCAGAAATGGTTTTAAACTTATTTTGACAGCCTGCGATGCCTGTGGATTTATGGTGGCAGCTGTTGCATTCTTTATGTTTTATTCTGTTAAAGGTTAACCAAGAATAACAACATTAGAGTATGAAACTGTGGAAATAAAGTCTATTTTTTTATGATATATGCATAAGGATGGATGACTGTTCAAAATAAAGAAAAAAAAACTGAATTTAAAATCACAAGGCTGCCGTATTTATACTATATAAAATAAGATGAACGGCTAAAATAGTTTTTTTCTATATTTGATGGTTTCAGTTTGTCAACAGTGGACTTCACCATCAAGCTCATCCCATTTGTCTTACTGTCATAATGACAATACGTCTCAAGTCTGTGCCAAATTGCACATTTTTGCGTGACTATGCCTGCGCCCATCTTTCCCATTTATCCCTGCGACTCACACCCAGAGGTGAAATGAGTGCAGAGGAGTGTAGGGGGCCTCGGGCATTGTGGTGGCTGAGCTTAGGTAGGATTTAAACACTACTACTTAAGGGCTCTTAACCTTGCTGACCCTTTTGGGACTATTACAAATCCTGTTGTGCCAGAGAATTACATTAAGCCCTTGCTTTGACTCAAGTCCTAGTGAGCACATGGACCGAAGCCTCTGCTGTAGGTCCTCCAGCGTTCAGCTGTGATGCAGAGGGTGCGCAGGGGAAGAAGGTGGAATCACGCAGGTGGTGGACTCATGCTACACCGCTCTATCATGTTTCGCTTTTTTTCTTTTTCCTCCATGATTATTTTCAAAAACTCAGCAAATCGAATCACTTGTTGGACTGAAACTTGGGTCATCGCTATAAGTACTCAGCCTGGTTGCATGTGGTGCTCTCTGGCAGGTCAGCCGCTAAGACTCTGCCTGTCCAGCGATGCCCAATGGGCAGCTGGCATTTCCAGGAAAAGGAACCGGAGATGAGTCAGTACACCATTATTTTTAGCTAAGCAACTACCTGTGGAGTATCTGTGATCGTTTTACAGTGTTAAAGTTTTATATAAAACGTGCCAGAGGTAGTTAGCTCGGATTAAGCTGTTTTGGGGACAATGACAATGTGGTCAAATATTTATTTATTTATTTATTAACAATAATTCATATATTAGAAAATCTACAAAATCGAAATTTCAGAGGTCATACTTAACCTACTGCGGTAATCAGAATTATTAAGAGAGGCTTCGGTTTGTTTGTCGAATAGGAAAGTATTGCTGGAACTACCGGGGGCAGAAGGCATCTGCTGGAATCATTAGGAATGATGCACCAGCCCCCTCAAAGCCCAGACCCCCATTGAGCAAATTTGGGGTGAGTCGGAAAATAACTGGAAAGGTCTGCTCAAAAGAAAAAACCGTCAGAAGACGCGGGGAGAACGTAGGCGTCGAAATCCCCAGCAAATATACCCACCCCGAGCCGCGGCCACGTGCCGCTGCGACTGCCGCGGGGAGGGAGGACAAACCAAATACGTTTGGGTCGGTTGTGCTTTGAGGTGGACAAAACCAGTAGGACTCGCTTTGTCTGACATTTGCTATGCAGAGCAACCGTCTGTATATTCAGAAATGAAATCAGGCTTTGGAGGCAGAAAGGTATTCGAATCATTTTGGCCGCTGCATTCGAATTATTTTGGCTGTTTGTGAACACAGCTTTGTTTTAATTTCCAAAGGCACATCTGCATACTTTCTGAAAGTTGAAATCAAATAACAGACCTTACTATTTCACCCCTTTCATCACAACCCATGAATCTGATGGTCGCCCGACAGTTGACTTGCCCTCATAGAGTAAGGTGCTATTTTACAGGTATGACCCCCCCCGTAAGTAAGCATATTTCCACGAATCAGGTAGCATAGGGGTAGGGTGCATTCTTTTAATCGTTTAATTGAATACAGCAATGCCTGGATACAATAACAGTCTGTATATAAGACCTGAACAGAGCCTGAGTGAATCATTCGCTGAACCGAACAGCTCTACTGCCATGATGTTTTTGCAGTGTTGCTGTATTAACTTGTACACTTTATCATAAAATCGCTTCCATGCAGTTATGGATGCGCTAAAGAGAGCAAAACATTTTTGAGCCAGAGCATGAATGCATTTCTTTTTGCTCCAAAGCAGGCACTGACCCATTCTCTCACATATTCTGCAGCAGAGATTCGGCATCGCACCGCTGCCTTGGACACAAATCGTGCCGCAAAATGCCTCTGTGTGAAAGGAATAGAAGCCTTAAACCTGCTGTTGTCGGAGATAACTGGTAATTTGTGCAGAGTTTTGTTAGAATTGTTGCTAACTTCTGAGACCTTGTCCACAAAGCTCCTTTAGACAAAAGCTGCTGCCTGTAATGACCTTTTTAAGCATCACTTTCCCACAGCTATGACTCATGATGAACAAGTTTCTCAGCCAGAAGAATAAATACCCAAAAGAGCGAAAGGTCTAAAAAATGAATTGGATTCACGGCTCCAGCTTCTGTTATGGAGACTGGACATCTATTCTCTGGAGGGCCGACCAGAGGGCTGCTGCTTGAGTGCTTCTCAAACGCAGCACAGTGCACCTCCTGCCATCAAAAGCATTGCATAGAGCTGCCACAGGCAGCTCGGCAGACTCTGGGTGTCACTGTCAGTCCCCCCTCTCCTCTGCCCATTGGACTGCATCACATGACACCTCTTGTGACAGTCCAGGCAGAAGGAATGAGCCGTATCTGATGTGATGTTTTCTCCCACGCCTGCCTCTTGGCCTGCAGTGAGTTTTCCTCTTCAGACACTTTTACGCTGGTTAATACCAATTAGGCATATAAGTACTGAAGTTACCCGCATGATGAATGACCCCCGCAGAGAGATATATATAGAGAAAGTGGCACAATGTGGTTTGGTTACTGTGTCAGTCTGTCAGACTTTTTAATGGCCTTTTATTTGATGAAACGTTATATCTATATATAAGTAAAACATGCTGATATGTAGACTTGCAAACTGAGGCCTGACGCAATGATAGAGTTGTAGTAGTCATTTTTATGGGCACACAACCATTCCCTAGTCTAGCATGCATAAAACTAACAGCTAGGTTTATGGTGCGAAAAATCACAAATTAGGGACTCTATATTAAAAATATGAACAAAATTCTTTTGGGTATAGGTTCTGAATGTGAAGTACCACAGCGGTTAATTATAAAGTTATGGCAGTACTCCCCAAACATAGGTTTAATCAGTGAAACACACACCACTGCAGACCCGCAGAGACATTCATGAGTGAGGCTACAGGCTTCTCTCCAGCATCGTTGATGAGATAGTTATTAAATGTCCCAAAGTTGTTTAGGAGAGTGTGCCCAAAAATGTCAATGCTGTAGAAGTGTTGAAAAGCTTTGGCAGCAGACATTTTGGTGGTTATAAGTGAGCCCCAGTGACTCAAGATCTGGGTCATTCTTTGAGTCTTCCAGTAAGAGTACCAGGTCTCAGGTCTGTACTGGAAATGGATGACTTCTTCCTGATTGGAAGCTGAGACGTGACTAAGGCATAGCAAATCACAAAAGCATTCTTATGTTCAAATGTGCCTCCAGTCTGTCCTGGTGACCTGCCATGACTCATAAAGCAGCTGGACAATCCACATGCAACACGTGTTCAGGACCACCCCCCTCAGAAATGACCATGTGCATAGGTGAAATAAGGAAAGCAACTATGGGCTCCACTCCAGCTCCCTACTGGTTATTTAGAGGGGAGGATTTCAGGCTGATGTTATAAAGACCCCACCACCCCCCTCTCTTTTTTTTTTTTTTTTTTTTTTTTTTAGTTTGAAAGCTGTTTTTGGTTAACAGACCCCTGTATTCTTCAGAGAGCCCCCATAGAAAGAGGGCCTCACTGCATAGCTGAAGGAATCTGAAAGGAACAGTACAAACTAAACCAGCTCCAAATCCTTGGATGTACTTTATCAGTTCATGTCAACCCTGAACTTTTTCATAGGACATGAATTTATAGTTCAATAAAGCAAATCTAAATGGAGACGAGGGAGAGGGCTGAATATACCCCAGTAAACAAACATGCTGGCCCTCACAAATGCGGCTCTCATCCCGTAGGAACCCTGCACATAATGTTCTGCTTCTCATTATGCTATCTTACATGGTTCTCATTATGTTTAAGGCGCCCTTCCTCGAGCCCTATAGCACTTGTCCATTTATGTGTCAACAGAATTACCACAGAGAAGACTTTCACTCTGAGATGGGTGCATCGTCCCTCTTTAGACTCTTGTTCTGCTCAAACGGTCCATATGTGGTCCTTCCCGGTACCTATATGCTGACATGCTTAAGGAAAGAAAGTTCTGCACTTCCAAAATGCTCGTTATTCACGTCCCCAGATCCAGCCGGACCGTCTGTTTTCATGTTGACAATTTGACACATTTTGTCCTCCTTCCTCCGTCTTCACAATAGACCGTGGTTAATCTCAAGGCAGCAAGTGTACGAGCTTGTCCTCATCTGAACTTTTGGGTGGATGCACAGCTTAATCCAGCGCCGCTGCGTAGCTTCCCTCTCCTTCTCTCCGTCTCTCTCTCTCCCCGCTCGCTCGCTTTGCTCCGCTGCCTCCCTCCTGCTCACAGCATGTCAGCGCGTAAGATCTGAGATGCAGCCGTGTCGGTGTTGGACTTGCGTCAGGTCCGAATATGTGAGAGAATTGTCATTCGGAATGCACGGCAGCGGAAGTCGGGGAGAAGCTGCAAACGGATTGCGGAAGGGTGCAGTCAATCAAAGAGGCGCAGGCACATGCTGACGCACACAAATGTTGCATAAACAGCACGGGAAGCTATCTGGTCACCTCGACTGTAATGAAAAGTGCACCGGTGACATGGATGTACAAAGGGGGCTTTATTTCCGTGGCAACAGGCGAACTGGACGGTGCAGGAAAACTGAAAATGCTGCATTGCGTCATAGAGTTAAATCCCAGTGAGGTGCACGTCTACGGCTGCATCTCTGCACTCTCCACCTCAAATCCAAAACAAGGATGACAACAGTCGTGACAACAATCTGCTCTCTACCTGGCGCAGTGTTGATACTGCGTTTTATACTGCATTACACTGATGGGCTCCCAGTTCAAATACACCACTTTAATACCACAGTTTCTGCCATCTGTCCTAAAAATATGTTGTTATTACCTCCTCCAAGGAGGTTATGCAATAGCCGACATCTCTGTTTGTTTCTTAGCAAAATAACTCTGAAAGTTATGAGCAGGTTTTAATGAAATGTTGAGGAAATGTTGATAATGGGACAAGGAACAGATGATTCAATTTTGGTGATGCTCCAGATTACCATCTGGATCCAGGAATTTCCAGGGTCGTGTCGGAATAAGATCAAACAGCAAATATGATGATGGAAGGATCTCGGGGACTATGACCCTTGAGCTTCCGAGGATCAAGGCCAAGGAGCTCATTTCCCCTATCTTGCTGTAACGAGTCAAACCAGCTACAATATGTGGGGAATTGAGATTCTTGGTGGAGGTCTGTATCAACAGTGAATACAACTCAGCAGTATCAACAGAATTCTAACATCTGCTGTTGAGATAGCTAACACCTGACATCTGCAGCTCAAGGTTACCAGAGTGAAGTGTTCCAAAGGCTTTACAAATTAAAAAATGAGAAGGAAAATGGAATTCAGTTCAGTTTGTTTTGTGGAGTAACTGGAATGCTATGGCTTTTCTTTTAGTTTCTCTATGACACAAATGTAATACAGTCAGACTGTTCAGTTTTTGCGACATTTATGTCTAAGACTTTACATTCTACATTCTGTGAGTGTATGTGTGTGCCAAAATCTCAGAGCAAAGTGAGGACATTTTGGCTGGTCCTTGCAACTTCAAATGGCTGTTTGAGGGTTAAGACCAAGAGGCAGCCCTCCGTGATGTCACCCATTGGTTTGTGAAAGGCCGTTTTTGAGGCCATCGGTTTCACTTTGCATTTGGAGCCAGATTAATCCATATTTAGGCAAAAGGGTGGCGCTGGAGGAGGAGTAAGGAGTGGGTGTAAACTCATTCTATACAGCCACCTGCCAACTTTATTAGAGGTCAGACATGTCAAACTAATACAGTCCCCTAAGGTTAATTACAGATATATTTTTAGATAGACCTCCAGATCATATTTTAGGATGATGAGTTTTAGCTGTTGTTTTTCTGACACTACTGTAGATTATGGGAAAAAAGTATTGAGTCAGCATTTAATGATTGAAAATGAATGAGAGTGAATTGGAGCAAGAGCTTTATAGAACCAGCCCCCAGTGGGCCTCAGTGGTATTGCATGTAAAGTATCTTCACTTTTCAGCCTGACTATGTCTGTCTTTTATATAAAGTTGTCGTTAAGACACGGTTTTAAGATTGTGGTTATGATTGAAATTTGGTGTGTGTGTGTGTACTATTCCTATGTGGAGACAGATAACTGTAGTATTTGTCATAGTTAATAATAATAATAATAATAATAATAATAATAATAATAATAATAATAATAATAATAATAACTCCTCAATGTGGATGTACAAAGCTGTTTATTGAGCTAGCTTGCATCTTTATAGCTGTAACAGATTGGCTGGTACGTAGGCAGGTGTTTACTCTGTTTAAAAAAAAAAGGAAAAACTCTCACCTCCCCCACAAACACATTAAATATGGAACCTCAAATTGAAAGTAGACTTGTGCTGACTCCTTATGTAACCAGCCTGACAGATTGTGATGCTACTGAACAAAAAGTTTCTCACTTATGTGTAGGAGGCAGAGGGCACCGAAAAACAGCTTTTACCAGACTGAAACTCGTGCTTGGAGAGCACCCCTCCCAATTCTCCTCTTTCTAAGACAAACTGCTGTTGAGAGCTCAAAAAAAGAGTGGTCATATGTTCAAATGCTTTAATATTTCTGGGAAGTGCTGAAGGTTAAAGTATGCAAGGATGCCAGGACATGTTTAAAAGCATTAGGTGTGCCGTTAATCTTGCTAACAGTTGAATGTTCCTTTTTTTGTTTTAACCTTCCTCTTTGCCTTTAATCAGGACTTTACTATTAAGGGAGGGTGAAGAAGAATGCTCATAGAAATAACGAACAAGATGGTGCAACTTTAGGATGCATGTCTTTAACAGGCAAAACACAAGGAGAGTAAATAATTATTAACTTGGATTAAAATGTAATTTTGACTTGATGATTTTTATTTTCTATCTGAGAACATGTACCATAGCAATAACATGAAACAATCCCTCTGAATAGCATTCAGGCCCTTCGTCCGACTGTTTCCAGCTTGGGTTTCAAATTGAAAACATATTTCTTCTATGTAAAGCCATTATCTGACTGCAGGATTATTCGACCCCCTTCACATCAGTCTTCAAGCCTCAATCACTGCACATCTGGACCCTGTAATTCGTCTCAAAATATGTCAGGTTGCGCAGGGATCGGCTGTGAACATTGCTAGTCAGAGATTTGCGGACCGGGCTGTAAACGTTAGGACACTGACCTCGCTGTCTTTAAACTATTTAAATGTAACTCATCCCATATGCTCATCATCATTGTCTTCTCCACTTCTCATCAGATCCAAGAACCTTCTTCCAGTTGACTTTGGAGTCCCACAAGTCTTTAGTTGGCCGCAGAGCTTCCGAAGCACTTTCAGGGTGGCCATAGGTCATTAGTCTTCAACTCAGGCTGTTTATACACCTACTATACTGCTTCAGTTTCATTAAAAAAAAAAAAATGAGACTGAACTCCAAAGGATGATGACTTGGAATCGTTGTTCCAACCTGAAACTTTTCTTTTGAGTGGTTTTTTTTTTTTAGTTTTTCTTTTAGTTTTTTTCTCTTTATGGTGTAGCTGCACACACAAATCCCTTTTCTACTATGGGCACACTCACTTTATTCAGGAGAGGTCTGTTTCAGTTCTGTTGGCTACTGGACTTCTTGCCCTGCTGGACTGCTCTCGGAATTAAGGATTTGAATCTGCGGTGATTGAATCATACCTCTGGAATGCAATGTTTTGTCAGATTGATAAAGATGTGTTCTTAATTTGCTTTTGTTCTTCTATTTGCATATGTTTTCTTAAGATGCAGAGTATGGGGCTCCTTTGGCTACCGTTCATACCCCTAATTAAATGTGGATGGTGATACTTTCTTAAGAGGCCTGTGCTAATTTTCCATGGGTTTTGTCAGCACTTTTGGCTTACTTTCCTCTTGCCCACACAAGAGCTAGTTTCTTTCCCAGTTATCTCTGCTTTCAAAGTCTTGGCTAAATCTGGGTCCTCTCAACCTCCTTTTTATTGCTCAAGAGTCCTTATCCAAAACACCTTGCCCTTGCCTTACTGCCAGTTTACAGTTTTCACAGAGTATGTCCCACTATTTCCCAGGGCCTTAAACCTTATTGCTCTCATTTATTTTATTTTGGATGAATCAGATATCGGTCCATTGATTCTGGAGGTTCACCTTGAAGTAAGCTATAAAACTAACAAGAGAGAGCCAAGTAATACAGTAAATAGCAAATTTATTGCTCATTAAATGACATGTCTATATTCTTGTTTAAACTCCTATTCCGCCATATGTTTAAGTTGCAACACATACTTGTATTATTAATAGCAGTAGAATACATTTGCAATCTATTAGGTTTTTGAAATGTTCCTTGTTGAAGCAACAGTTTCAAGTTTGAATTACATATGGTTCATATCAGTAAGGAGGTGATAAAGTTAGTTATTCTGCAAATATCGACTATTCTGGCTCCCATTGTGTGTTGAATCTTGCATTAGGAATCGATAGATCACATTTTTAATTTAATTTAATCCAACTGTAATTCCAGTATTGCCATGGATTCAGGCTTCACACATCTTGAAACCAACTCAGCCTTTCTGTTCAACTGGATCCAAAAGGAGAGTGGAACCCTTGACACACTGGGCTTGAGTATCACCCTCTGGAACTTGATACTGGTCTGACTCAGAATCCATGAACAGACCGCAGACTTATTGGGCAGTGGTTCAGTTTTAGAGCATTAGCATAGCACCAGGGCGGTGGGCCTTTACCTTATTTTAGGTGATGACTTCAGTGTTTGTGTGTTAATTTCTGTTGTGGGGGAGAAAGTCGGAACACTGTGTTATCTGTAACCAAGTTCAGATTTTGTTCTACTGGGACTTAAATGGCAAAGGTGCTGTGAGTTTAATTGGTCTAAGTTATCAAAGTGGTGTCAGACTATCGGAACCAACGATGGTATTTTTGCATGGATGAATGTGTGGGGCTGTGTGCAGGTGGTGCAGGGGACAGATCTGACCCCAACAGGAAATTTTGAGGTGCAGCTTGGTTGGTAAAATATACCAGGTCTCAGCCACGGCTGACTTTTGCATCCCGCCTTTGGCTTCAGTCCTCACCTCTGCTCCTCTTTGACTGCAGATTTCTTCTGATGTGCAGATTCCAAACTATGACACAGAAGTGTCCTCAGAAAACTGGAACACCAAAAAAAAAAAAAAAAAAAACCCCCAAAAAACCGTACATCAGCCACACACCCTCTCCCTTCATGCCTCTCCTGAAGTTGTCACTATCTTTTGCCTGGTGTAGTTGCTCTAAGTTAATCTCTCCTACCCTCTCGTGCCCTCTGCTCAGAAACGGGACCTGAAATGACCAGCACACGTTCCCACTGGGGGGCTCAGACTGATTCATGTGGGAGCCGCTTTGCATTTCTTGTCTCAGCAGATGAAAGGGGAAATAGAGTAAACTGATGGCACAGACCCGGCTGCATTTTCATTCCTTTGAAACGGGGGTGTGTGATGCCAGGATTCACCAGGGGGTCTCACAAAGCCAAGGCAATAATGAAGAGAAGAGGAGGTGTGTAGCGTGGACTTGTGTGGGGAGAGAGAGGGCGGGGGATAAGGCAAACAAGGTAAACCAGACGGGTAACAGTGGATGATGGCAAACAGTCACGCTCAGCAAGTACTGTGGAAATCTGTAGGACGGCATTTATATCATAAAGATAACACATTTTTCTTTTAAACACCTCGCAGTACATTCCCCCAGTTTATGGAGGGTCAGTGGACTTCAATTTCAGCATTCTAAACTGAACAGAAGGGTCCAAATGTTTGAATTATTTGCAGTCCAAATTCGATAGCCTAAAGTCCCATCACACAGCTGCTCTTAACAGCCATTAAAACACTAATTACTCGGTTGACTAAGTGTTTCTGTCTTGCATACATTTGTCATGACTACTGCACAGAGAACGTTAGTCTGTTGGTATTTGATAATTAAACCACAATTGACAGGATCATTTTTTCATCTTTAACGATTAGATTAGAATAGATACATAAACTATGTTTATTCTCTGACTTATTCTCTACGTTTATATTGCCCTTCCATCCTAAATATAAATTGAACAATTTTCTTTTTACTGTGTATAATTTTCAAGGCTTAGCTGGTGTACAAATTTTGCAAACTGGTATTCTATTGAGATTTATTACAGACAGTTGGATGTTTATGCCAGTTTGTCCCTCACACACAGCAGTCTTACGTTAAAAATGACTTTTTTTCCACACATTTATTGTAATATATTCACACCTTTTGTACAGTCAGATGAAGAAATGAACTGTGTGCGTAGATGTTGAACAAATAAAACAAAATCGCACCTCTGGCTGCAGGATTAATTCATAAAATCTGCAATTCTGCAACTTCAGACATAATTGTCTGTCAGCTTTAATTGCCTGTTATTATTTGATGGTTTTATTGTCAGGCAATCTTTAAGTCCATTAGCCACAGGTTTATAAACCGCTAAACAGAAAATCCTGCATAATCACGTTTTACATCTCAGGCTGTCTCTGAGTTAGCCTCCTCTGCCCCCAGCTTGCAGGAAGATCTCAGCCTTTGGAGTTTTGCTTCACCTTCCTGTCCAGCATCACAAATGCTGCCAATTGATGTTTGTCCCACTACTTTAGCGATGTCCCGCAGAGACAACTCGGGGCAGAAAACACATCCTATTAAACACTGTTGAGTGCACAATGACCTTATGAGGACAAGAGTGCTTTGATTCTCCTCCTGGGGATTTAGTTTTTGGTAAACACACACTGTAAACGTTCCATTAACCTTTGCTGACCCTCAAATATTTAGATCAGAATTGCCTGTTCTGATGTGTTTAAGCAGGGGTTTACCTTGTTCTAGTTGGCAAACCCGACAAGTAAGCTACGGAGAGATGTTCCCACACCGCTCTTTAAATAGTCTTATTATTATAACTGGCGTATTGTGCCAGGATGTCTTTATTTAACACATATTTATGGCTCCCCAACACGTGGAAATCTAAATTAGGACTTGATGAACGCCAACGAGCCTCAGAAATGACACAAAAGCAGCTGTGGGCGCAGGGGCTTGAGCTGGGACGTGTGTGCGTCTGTGTGTCAGAGGTTTTCACACTCATCATGTCTTGCCACCATCTGTCCCCAGGACTGGCATCAATGAGGATACAGACGGGCACTCACTAATAAGCTCAAGCAGGCAGCAGCGAGAAAAAAAAGCCCCGTGAGGACATTGGCTGACATGCTCGCCATTATCATCATTCAGCGAGTGCAAATAAGGCCAGAGACAACTGGAGACCCACAAGAAAACATTTCTGAGACCTTCTCACCTTTTTTTTTTTTTTTTTTTTCATGAAGTGGGGGAGGCAATCCAGGGGGGTTAATAGGAGGCGGAATCAGGAGTAAATTGCATGTCCATTTTTTCCAAAGATTGACCCCCCCGTTACATTTTTGCATCTGAAAAAATCTTCAAACAGCGACAGCAGCAGAGGCAAAACATAAAATAAGCAGAAGAAGCAGCGCTCCGCTCCGCTCCCCGAGGACAGAACCAGCTGTACCAAAATCTGCCATCTGCAAACAATCTTGTTCCACGCTGGGGGCTGCGCTGTCAATCAGAAACACACACACACGTTCACTCGTGGTTCAATTCCCGGCACTTTCGGTGTGGAGTTTGCATGCTCTCCCCGTGTTTGCGTGCGTGCTCTCCAGGTAAACCCAGTTTGACTGGAGGCTCCAGGTGTGAGGGACTGGATGGACGATTACAAACAGAACCAGGAGATTCTTTCCTGCTACGTACTTTCAGGGCTGAAATTTCATGTATTTTCTCAAATAATAGATTCTTTTTTAAATGAAGAGAATTTGGGAAATTCTGTTGCTCCCCAAAATCGGATCATCAAAGCAACAAAGCTAAAAAAAAAAAAAAAAAATTAGTCTGAACATGAATAAATAACAAGTGTTATTTTATCCTGTTGGGCACTTGGACGCTTTCCACTCTAGCATACATTCCTCGATGACACTGGGCGCTCAGCTGATGGCTCAGATCTTCATCAAACAGCGCAGTCGCTTTAACATAAGCCACGCAATTTTGTCTGGTCTCGTTTGGAGATTCAAGCGTGCACACCGCCAGTGCAGCGCGCTCCCTGGTGTTCGGTCGCGCGACTGCCGCTGGAAACTTCACAATCCACCTTCTGGAGAGATGGGCTGGACGGATGGATGGATGGCACCCAGAGCTCCTCACCGCGCCCTCGGCGGGGTTCGCGCTCGCGCTCCTCCTGTACATCAGCTGTCTGACCCTGGTGTACGTATATATTTCTAAAACAAGCCTGCTGTAACACATGATCTCATTCCGCCTCCTCTTTGACTCAGCAGTCGATGAGGTAGAAACCACACACAGAGCTGGCGACAACAGTTCATTCAAGTTGAGAGCGCTTTTTTCCTTTCAAACAGGGTCACAAAGGTGAGGCAGAGAAGAGGGAGGACATTATTTTTCCGCCTTGTTTCTATGCAGCGCGAGAAGGGACGTGTCGGAGGACTGAATGTGAATGAAGTGCCGTTAAAACTCATCATAAATCTGTTTTGCGGTTCCCTCGCTATGATATTTCATCTCTCATGGTTTCTGGAAGAGCGCCACCTCAATAAGTAAGCAGCTGAAAAAGGGCTGTTTTCCCAGAGCTGCCGTGTCCTTGGATGAACCCGCAGCCGCTGCCAGGATTCCAGCAAAGTTTAATGGAGGCGGAAATATGCAGGTTTGAAACCATCTCAGCGGCACAAGCAAGTGTGGCCACAGAAGGAGACCCCCCTCTCCTTTTTGCACAAAGCATTTCTGTTTTCCGTCGGCGAGAAAACGTTGGGATTGTGGAGTGTTAAAGTTTCAGAGGAAGGAGGGGAGAGGACCGAGAGAAAGCGCTTCAAAGTGTCTGAAGGACAAAAGGATAACAGACTCATTAAAATGTCTCTAAAAAAAAAAAAGAGAGAGAGAGAGAGAGAGAGGGAGAGAGAGGGAGAGGGTGGCAGAATGAGGACTGACGTGTCAGCTGGTGAAATCATCCTCCTGCCTCCTGATGTAAATGAGCTCACGTCGCCATATGTAACAGCCATAACGTGGCGGCGGGGATCTACCTCGGCCGCACATTAGGATGCCTGTTGGCTGCACGGAGGGCTCTTTGTCACAGGAAGGCCGCAGTAGCGCACCTACGGGATGACTTATTAATGGAATTGGGCTTGTTTTAATGTATGCTCCATAAAAAATCCGAGTGTGGAGGAGCTGGAGCCAAGGTGATTTCCAGAGATGGCTGCAACACGGGCACGTGCCACTTTTTGCTGCCGCGATCGAACAAAGGCGTCGGCTATTGCAAAGAAAAGTGATAGGGTGATTCAAAAAAAAAACTGTAAAAACCAATTCAAGAAAAACATTTAAATGAGCTATTTAATCCCAGTCATCTGCACGAGTCTCTGTGACTGTGCACTGCAAGCAGACAAATCGTGTCACCCTGCAGTAAAACTCAACATGGATTTACTGTAACGGCAAATTAGGGCTTGGCAAGTGTAGCACGTGCTCGCCAGACCTGTGGTGGTTTCTGTTGAAGGAGCACACCAGAGCATTTGATACGTGAGTCTGCGCGTCGGATCCCTGCAGAGGGGACGCGCACATGTGAAACAAACAGAAAACGTGTCTCCAGGGCCGGCTCTTTGAGGATGGAGCAACAGTCGACCGCAAACTTTCAGAAATACCTCTTTAAGAGCGAACAATAAAACGGAGGAAGCTGAGGATAAATCATATAAGATGACATAAACTACCAAAGATCTGTTTAAACAAAGTTGCCGTCCAATGTTTTATAATGTTTTGGCTGTCGCTAATGCCACAGGTTTATTTTATTTTCTTTTGCCCTGAGAGTGTGCTGTAACCATGGAGATAATTTTCTTTGCCACAAATGATCTGTTTAATAAAATAATGTTTAATCCTGCATTTCCCCAAATTTCACCATATACCTCCACACGCTGCAACAATTTTAATGATACACCTCCGGTTATCCTGATTATTTCTGCTTTTACCCCTTTTTGATGTAATATTCTTGTTCATATTACTATCATCTCCCTGCACATCTTTGTGCTGCTCAAGCAAACATAATGCTACAGGGAAATAGCCCATTTCCCTGCCTTCAGCTCTTCTCCCCGTTGCCTATATGCAGCTTGTGAAGTCTTATTTGCTTCCGTGGGTGGATGGATTCTCACCGATGTTGTCCTTCGGCTCCCTGGTGAGCTCGACACTTTCTAAATCCAAGTGTCTTGCAGTCACCAATGAAAGCTCGATAGTTCTCAAAGGTTTTGTTGCCTGTGGAATCTTCTTGTACTTTGAATTAGAGGAAGAGCGAGAGGCGAGGAGAGGGGGACGAGACAGAAAGAGCCACAATTATAGAGGATCAGCAAAATTACTATTAAATAGACTGTACTTGCTTCACTTTTCTGCTCAACTTTCACTTTTCAGAGCTCTTTTTTGTCCTCACAGAGACGACCTGATTGCTTACTCAGCAGCACAAATAACCAATCACACACAATTATGCAGCAATGTTGCATTCAGTATGTTGCAATGTGGCATTCAGGGACCAGGGAACAAACCAATGACCTTTCTATCACTAACGTGACCCCTTTACAGGTGACACATTTTGGACAAGAAAATGTTTCTTTTGACTGTTCATGACTTTCATCCAACACACGTTTATCTCTTTTAACTCATTTTAATTTTAAAACCTGGATTATTATTATTTTTTTTTAATCCAAACTATAGTTGTTTATCAATTTTCCTGTTTTGGGACATCCAATTAAAGGTGTTTTCTTGCGTCCTTTGATTGTTCAACTGTTCTCCAACTTTTTAACCCTGCGGTGGCACTTTCTTTCCCAAAACTGAGAGTTTTCGGTTTCTCTTCTCTGAAATGTGGTTTTTGACACACAGCTCTCCTGCCCATGTCCGCCGTCGCACGCACCTCTGGGCAATCAGGTGAACGTCCTCGGGACAGTAGCCGTTCAGGACAAATCAGGACTCTTATTTTGGGCCGCACCCTTGCACCCTTGGCTTTTTTGGCCGGGACTCAAAGCTGCGAAGTTGACAGAAGGTAATCCCCGCCATGTGAGGCCTCGGCCCCCGTTTGGAGGCGGGGTGTGATTCATTCAAATCTGCCGGTGGTATAAAAGAAAAGGGAGTCGCCAGTAACCCAACTTCAACCCAGAAGATCGTGGCGCAGCGCAGGACCACCTGGGTGGTTATCCAAGCTGATGATGAATACAATTAAAGCTATTAAAAATGCCCTAGTCTTTTTCGTCCTGCTGCCCCGTTTTCTGGTGGCAGCCGTCATGTTTTGGCTGCTTGACTTTCTATGCATAAGGAAAAGGGTTTTTTTCAGGATGAAGGAGCAGGAGGACGATGCCGTCGATCCTCCACTCTGCATATCGGATTCCAATCGCCTGTTCACCGTGGAGTCCCTGAAAGCGGTGTGGCACGGTCACAAACTGGACTTTCTGAAAGCCGCGCATCTCGGACAGGGAGCGCCCAACACCGAAGTTGTCCAGCTGGAGGATCAGAGGCGCAGACGCATCCTTGACTACGCGAAGGACAAGAGACCGCTCATCCTCAACTTTGGCAGCTGCACCTGACCGCCGTTCATGGCGCGTCTGAAGGCTTTCCAGGGGGTCGTGGAGCAGAACGCAGACATAGCAGACACTGTAGTTGTGTATATTGAGGAAGCGCATCCCTCCGACGGCTGGGTGAGCACCGACGCGCCCTATCAGATCCCCAAACACCGGTGTCTGGAGGACCGGCTCTCCGCTGCGCAGCTGATGCGCCTGGAAGCGCCCGGTTGCCAGATCGTTGTGGACAGCATGGAAAACTCCTCCAACGCCGCGTACGGAGCCTATTTCGACAGACTTTATATATTACAGGAGGGGAATATAGTTTACCAGGGGGGCAGAGGACCGGAGGGGTACCGGATCACAGAGCTCAGAGACTGGCTGCACAAATACAGAAAAAGCCTGGAAACCTCCAATAATTTAGTAATTCATTTGTAGACTAATTGTTACATTTTTAGAGCTGCTATGACTGGAAATGCTGCCGATTGTCCAATTAGAATTTATTCCGAATAAAATGTTCAATTGTATTTATTTTTGTATATGGTCGCGCCAGTGAAATAGAAACTAGGCTCCTTAATGTCTTTAGAACCTAAATGTCGGAACCACCTGCAGAAAGGTCATTTTGTACCAGCCCTCTTTGTCTGTGAACAAATGTATTTTGTGTTTTGATATATTTTCTTTCTCTGGAACGCGCCCGGTTCTGAGACGTGCGCGTCTCCCCTGCTCCCCAGTATTTCTGTGAGGTTCGGTCTTTAAACGGAGCAGATCCACAAGACCGACACTGATGTTCCGATACTGCAGATCAGGGCGGACGCGTCGCTCTCCGACTTGTTTCTAACCGTTGTCCTGTTTTATTGACATTCTTTCATAATAAAAAAAATGTTGTTTCACATTCATTTGATTGGAATCCAGCTCACCTCTGATTCTGGAGGAATTTTTTTTTTTCCCCCCCCGTCAAAAAGTCAATGATTTACTTAAAAAAGAAAAAAAAGACAGCTAGAAAACGAAAAGCAGCTTCAGGAAAACTTGTTCTCAAGGACAAGGCATTTATTTTTGGAAAGCAGTCCTTGAATTTAGATGAACTTGTCCCTTTTTCAGCCATCCCTCCTGGAAGTACGCTCCTTTCCTGCAGAGTCTCTGTAATCAGATGAAAACATCTTGCCAGGGATTAGAACCTGGATCATCGTTAAAAGCCTACAGACCGTAATTATACAGTAGGTTTGGAGTTTATAAAGACACACGAAAAGCCGAAAAAAGCCACGCTTTGTGCGGCGCAGCCCCTTCTTAAGCCTCTGACCTCCCACAATTAAATGAGGATAATCACACTTGATCCTATTATGGTGAAAGATACATCCACCTATAAGGGACTAAACACACAAACGTCCTCAGGGCTTAGACACCGATCCCAGAGCGCGAAGCTTCGGCCGGGACGCCGAAACATCTGCGTGGCGCTTCTGCTTGAATTTTTCTGCATCCCAGAGATGCTGCTTTGGAGTCGGGCAGCCCTGCGGTCAGAACTGCAGCCCCCCCCCTCCGGAACCCAGATTCGACACATTCATCGGCGCCCAGAAGGACGGGAGGGAGGTGAAGCATTTCATTTAGCCTCCCGGTCCTACAGAAGTCCCTCAAGGGGTCACGGCACGGTGTAAACACGAGGGGGGACCTTCTCATTCTGGTCAGCCGCCGCAAGCAACGGCACAGGACTTTAGGAGCTCCAGTGTGGTGGAAATAACAGGTCTTGGTGGGCGAGCAGACGTCTGAGGTGTGTATCCCTCTCAGCTCTGGCTTCATCATCAGATAAAGCTTGCTGGACAGGTTGGAGGGCATTTCTTAGGTCCTTGTCCGCCGGAGTTCCGGCCAGTCCCCGAAACTGCTAGAGCGAGTCGGCGGCGACGCCACCGTTGCCCCACTGCAACCACCCCACGGCAGCAAGTCTGATTAAAATCTGGCCGCATTTTGGAATTCAAATTCTTCCATTGCCACATTCTTTTTTCCTGTGTTTCGCAATTGCCTTGTGAATCAAGACAATTGCCCCCCTTTGAACTTGAGACCCGTGAAAAACAAAAACAAAACAGAAAAGTGGAGAGCGCGGCGCCGCTCCATATAGCCGCTCATCTGGAACGCATTTCACGCACAAACAAGTACGGTAAATGAAATATAACTTGAAGTTTATCCTGCACGGACCCCCGAAAGGAACCCTCTTGGAATTCCTCGACTCTGATCTGGATTCTTTCCATGTGTGAGTTTCCATGGGAGTCGGGCTCCATCTGTCAGGCGGGAACAAAGGGTTAAGGGTCTCGGGCTGGTGGTTAACGTGTGCTGCTCTGTGTTGCTTTTATGATCTTGGGGGGGGTCAAGGGGGGGGATACGGCTCTCCTGAGGTGATTTTTCTTCTTCTTCTCTGGCATACTTGGAAGGTGAGGGCCCCTCAGTCCCTGGGGTCATAACTCCACATGTGAATGCCTGGTGGTGAGGAGCCGGGGGCCCCCACACAAAAAGGTCTCTGTTGCACCTTTGTTACTGCTGGTTTAACTCCTGACCATTTAACCATACTTTAAACGGCCTTTATACCCCTTTTGGCAAAATCTTTTTTTCATAAATACTCAGACTGATAGAGAGCTAAAGTTGTTGCTGTGCTCTCAACTTTTATTGGGGTATTTCACAGCCCTGGGTGCTGCATTGATGAAAGGTCCGACTGAGATTTTCTGCAGAAAGAGGCATTTTAGGGGAACGCTGAGGAGGCTTTACATGTGCATTCAGTTTCACGTTTAATCTGGCTTTACTAGTCGGGAATATACTAACTCAGCAGGAGCCTTCAACCTTCAGCGAGGAGTGAGTCGGCAAAGACCTGAAGTAAACACAGCAAAAGGTAGTAACTCACTTTGTGAGTCACAAAGAGGAAGATAACATGTTCTGCAGCCTCAGCTCAAGAAACTCTACAGCTGATGCCGTGTGAGGCGATATTGTGTAAGAAGCCCGCTTACACAATATCGCCTCACACACGTTCTAGCTCTTCCTCCGCCACAAGTACAGATTATTGTCACATTGGAGATATTTCATACGTAGATAATGTACTTTCCCCCCACCGTTTTCAGGGAGGAAACACAGCCTCAGACTAGATTTGGACCTTGGCTCAGCGTTAAACGATTTCGTTTACAATGGTTGACATCTTGTGGCCATCTTTTGATACTACACTACTACTACTACTACTACTACTACTACTACTACTACTACTACTACTACTACTACTACTACTACTACTACCACCACTAATACCGCTACTACCACCTACTATTTGTTCACTTATGTAAAAAAATATTCGGAAATCTAATATAGAGTAAATAAATAAAAATTTGAGGCCCCACACCATCTAGTTGGTTCATTATTCAAAATAACAGAATGTTTCTTGAAAAGTCCAGGGAGACCAGAATACACAGAATCATTTTGTTGTTGAAAAATCACCCAGAGGAGGTAAGAACATCCCTGTCAAAGCCAGCCCTCTAACGAGTGAATCACCGGTAACTGATGGGGCTTCCACGGTGATGGATGCAGAGCTCAACGGCAACACAAAGGGACCCTGAGAGGCAGAGAAATTGAATACTCTTTAATGGCAGGATCAGTCACCTGAGCTCAACCTCAGCAAACCCGACCAAAGGGAAGCCAGAGAGAGCCACAAACAGTCAGCAACTGGAGACGGCCGCCACCACGACCTGACGCGACACCTCACAAATGCCTGACAACAAGCGCCTGTTGTAAAGGTCTGATTTATAAACCCCCACAGAAAACAGGTGGCCTCACTTGGCCCGACGTCTTAGTGTATTGTCACCCTGTTGGTGGATCAGTGCCATCTGACCACATCTTCATCAGCCCTGATACGCCTCCATCAGGGGTGGTGGAAAGTTACCTCTGCTCACGTACTTGGGGTGACTAAGTTGTCAGGCCTCGTGTGTTAACATGGAAACTGTACATAACTTCCAGGACACACACACACACACACACACACACACACACACACACACACGCACGCACGCACGCACGCAGCAGCAGATATAATCTATGATACCCTGTCTGAATCCGCACTGATTTCTATATTTACTGGCATACACACAAAAGAAAATCACCATAAATATAAACAAGGGAAAGATCTGTGCGAGTTTGCTGAATGATTGCGGCTATTTTCTCTCATTTGAAATCTTTTCTTCTTAGAGAATGCCTTTTGAGGAACGTCCCACTTTGACGTTTCTTCATCGCGCTGCTGCAGCCCTCGGCCACCAGAGGGAGACAGAGACCGTGTCAAAGGACGGAGGCCCCCCCCCCCCGCCAGAGACCCGCTCCATCCATGAGCCTTGGCCTCGTGTCTGAGGCATCAGAGGGCCGAGTGCTTCACTGGTCCCCAGTCCAAATGTTGAGTACCTTTTCATCTGATTTTGTCTTTAGATGTCGGTTACCAACAGCAGTGATTCGGGATCCCAGATTTTATTCAAATGAACAAACATGAAAATACCACAACAGATACGCTTTTACAGCAACTGCTCGTTCTGTAGAATTGTCCCTAAATCAATTATAATAAAAGAGATATTAATAACAGCAAATCAATTTCTCTGGATAACAGAAAAGCAATGCAGAGCGTGAACTGAGAAAGCGACTATACAGAAAAATATATTTCCCCAGTATGCAGAATGGAGGTCCACATTTTTACCAGACTGTCTGAAATGAGTCTGCATGTCATGCAATAGAAAACCGACCACTTTTAACAGGCTGCAGCATAGTGGACTCAGGCATAAAACTTGCAGCAACAGAAACTCCCAAAACATCCAACATTATCAATACATTAGAAATATAAAGACCATAACGAGGGTGAAAACATAAAGTGTCAAATTAACGACAAAAGTGAAAACCGGACAGCTTTATGGGAGGAAACAACCTCCTGCCAACACTGCCCAGCAGTTCTTGAATTTAAAAAGCACAACTGACGTAATTACAAATTTCAACATCACAAATTTAACAAACCCCTTGTGTTCATCATCCACGAGACGTGGGGAGGCGAGCGTTCATTCCCACCACGAGATGTCACCAAACCTGACCAGATCGCCTCGTTAATGCAGCAGAATGCGAAGCATGTGTACAAGTATTTATTTTTCAGTCTTCACGTGTGCTTTCGTATAAACATCTAAAGTTTTACGCGCTTGTGGCAGCCGACGAGTCCGGAACTGTAGCCACCGCGCTAAAATGCGACATACCCACACATTTACTCACCACCGTGACAATATTTGGTTGGACATTTCGTAAGACGTTCGTTTTTAAAGACATTTAGAGTACAGCGTCACGCGCGCGTCAACGTCGTCAGGCAATGCACATGTACAGACAGGTTCCAGTTTCAGTCTTTTATGAAGAGAGATCACACTGTCCAACAGTCCGAGTGCTTTAGGCTGCGTTTAAACATTCAAACTGATCACCTTCCAGAGTGAGGGGGGGGCAGAGACGACTCCGTCAGATGGAGGTATAGTGTCTCCCAAAGCTGGTGAGTCTAATCTTTTCCGGCAGGATGATGTTTACGGAGTGCTCCGGCTCCTCCAGGGCGACGCCTCCGGCCTCCCTCAGCAGGTGTTCCCTCTGCTGGCGAACGAGCCTGCTGTACTTAACGTTGGCCAGCCACGTCTCGCAGCGGCCGAAGAACACGATGCCCGTGGTCCCCAGGATGACCAGGCAGGTGATGAGCGCCAGCATCCCGAAGCAGACCAGCTGGCCGTGGGTGACGAGGACGCCGCGGGAGTGGACCGTCTCCTTCAGGGTGATCTTGAGCAGGTCCCTCTCCGGAGGCCTGAGGAGCTTGTGGAAGGTGTGAGCGGGGAGGGAGTAGTGCTGCGGGGTCAGGGCGAAGACGCTGTGGTCCGCCGGCCTGGGGGCCGCCGCCTTCGGCCTCTGGGGCTGAGCGCACGTGGGGCCCTTGAACCACCTGGGGCAGACGCAGCGGAACGTGCCGTCGGGCTGGGCGACGCACGCGCCCCTGTTGCTGCAGGGCGCGCCGGCGCAGGGCGAGGGGCGGGCGCTGTCGTTGCACGTGGGGCCGGCGAAGCCGCGGCGGCAGGCGCAGGCGAAGGCCGCGCCGCGGCTCGTGCAGTTGCCGCCATGGAGGCACGGGTTGGGCTGACAGCTGTCAGCGGGCGTCTCGCAGAGGTCTCCGGAAAACCCGGGGGGGCACAGGCAGGAAGAGGAGGCCGACGGGCCGACGGCGTCCAGGCACGTGCCCCCGTTCTGACAAGGAGAGCTGGAGGACAGAGAGGCGGGCGGTAAACAAAGAGCAGGGCACTACTTAATCCCCCCCCCCCCAACCCCCCGATTATAAAGCAGCGATACGGGACGCGGCTCTGTTCGCTCAGCAGACCGCGCATTCTCCCGCTGCTCCCGCCCACCGCCGGGGAATTTCCGGGAGGGAAAAAGGAGGGCCGAGAGCGATCCCTCGGCGAGGGCCGGTGAGCGAACGGAGGGACGGTCCTCGTGATAAATCAGAGAGCAGTGACATGAGAAACTCGAATTGATTCATTGATTTTGAAATCAATGCTCCCTTGACTTCTGAATCACACAGGTGCTTTAAGTAATCACGATCAATTCCCCACAGGGTCGCATTCAAGTCACACACACTTGCATTGTATAGATAACAGCTCATTATGTGATTGTATTAGTTTCCTTAATTAATTAATCAATCATCATTTCTCTGGGTTCTATTTATGATCCAATGATGTATAAATACTTATATTCTACCTGTGCCGGTTGTTTTGTTTTACTATGTACACTTAAGTTTAACTGTGAGTCCTTAAATTCTGTCACTTCTGCATCTGTAATTCAATGCGCACACACACACCAACCTCACTGCATTCCTTGTTTTTAAATGATTTTTTTTTTTCCCCTCGTACAGATGATTTTTGTGCGCAGCATATCTAATCAGCTCTGCACAAAGCGGCGTGATGAAGAACCAGGATAAGCCTGATCAATATTTCTAATGCCAGCTCGTGTAATTACACAAATCCCTGACATTTTCGGCAGGAGGAAAGATTAATAATAGCTGTGGGACACTTTGCTGTCTAGAAGAGCTGATTAATCAGACCTTACGCGGGCTTCTGTTTTAATAGAGACAAATTCCCCCGACGAGGAAGTGAAGCTCCTTTTGGCCTAATTGTGAAATCATAATGATTTTTGCCTCTGAGTGGAGGGGGGCCAGCTGTCAGTTCACTGACATCGAGCTGCAGACTATCGGATTTTCGGTCCGTTTGCATCAATAACAAGTCTGTCTGACAGTGAATGAGCACCGCGGTGTTTGCAGGGGAGGGGGGGTGGGGTGGGGGGGGGGGTGGTAACTCTCCCCGGGATCTGCCACGACTGTAATCCAGCTGTGGAAAAAAGGCTCATCTTGGGGTGATTTGCTGATCTCGAATCACCCCGAAAGCAGGACGTCAAGAGAATAACGGTGTAAAGCAGTCGTGCGGGCGCGTCCTTCAAATGACCCAAAGACCCAGTCGCCGCTGTGGCCCTGCTCCCCCAATGGCGGTGGGGGGGGGGGCATAAGTAATGAGGCCCTCCAGGAATAGCTTCACTCATAGATAACTGCAGACGGTACGTGCGGCTGATTAATTGCCCCCATCGATCGGGCAAACTGCGCCCGCAAGTGTGAGGAAGACGAGGAATGTCTGGATGTCTTATTCCGCTGGGGCCACGGGAGGAGAGGCGCGTTTGCCCCGGTGGACTCTCACGTCAGCCGTCCTCCTCACCGACTCTCCCGACAGAGCGGCTGGGCCATTCCGGCGTGCCCGGGTTTGAAACCCCGCCTGAATCAGGATGCAGCCTGCGCCGTCAAGAAGGCACATCTGTGATCCATTTTGATCTCAATTCTAAACCGAGTCCCGCTCTGGCTTAATGGTTCCGCAGCTGTTTGTGATCCAGCAGAGGCTTGGGATTTAATTTACGAGGGGAAAATATGCGCAATCCCAGCCACGGAGAGCCCCGGACAGGTTACGCTACATAACAAGTGTAACCTTCCTGCGCGGGCTTTGGGTCATTATAGAGCTTCCCTCCGATGAACTCGTATCCGCCGTGATCGATTCCTGAGCTGTGTGATGTCGAAAGGAGCTGGTCGTACAAATGGAAGCTGAAATGTTCTCATTCGTCTTTGGCGACATTAATCCACGCGCGGCGTGACGCCGGAACGGCTCACGTACCCGGGCATCACCTTCCCCGGCCGTCTGACCGCGTATTTCATCACGGTCTCACTCCCGGCTCGTCACCGGGAGAGCAGGACGTTTTCCTTTGACGCGTGTACCCGCGCACTCGCCTTATCTGGCACATTAGCGTCACTTAACCTTTTCAATATTTGATAGCTCGGGCGCAAGAGAGAGAGAAAAAAAAAAGGAAGAAGTTTCCCCGGCTGCGACTTTGGCTCCTCCTCTCAGCCCCAGGCCCGCGTCACAGCACGCCGGTGCAGCAGCATGCGGCCGCGTTAACAAGGTCAAAACTGCGATTTTCGCCGGAGCGGGACAGAGTGTATGTAGCGTGGCACGTGGCAGATGGGCTCTGAAAAACTGGTGAGGCGCTCGCGCATCCAAACGGCCCGATTCCCCTCACAGCGCAGACCCAACACGGGGAGGCGGGGGGGGGATACATGAATATTAGAGCTGGATTTGTCAAACAACAGCAAATTACTTGACAAACATCGAGAAGTGTTTGTGTTCCCAACGCCTCTGGGGCGCATCCGATAAACGGGGGAGATGGTTTTTTTTTTTTTGGGGGGGTGGTTGTTACATTTTCAATCAGATGGGAGGGGGGAAAAAATGTGAGAGACAAGCACCTTTCCATCACGACATGCCCTCCAAATGTGTCTGTCAAGTACGACATCACGCCGCGCGCTAATGAAGAAAGAACATCCCAACCCATTTCCTCTCATGGCGTTCCGACCGCCCCGCCTCCACTGCACAGGGAACGGCAGCGCCCTCTGTATTGAGTATTGACGCTAATGGTAAAAATGGAGAAGGGGCGGAGAAGTTGGTTACCTGCTTGAGAAGCAGAGTCCTGGCTTCATCTGGCAGTTCTCGCCCGCGTAGCCCCGAGGACAGATGCACATGTACCCGCCCTGTCCGGTCTCGATGCAGGTGGCGTTACCCGAGCAGGGCTTGGATGAGCACAGGCGAGTGTCTGTCGCGAGACGAGAAACAAAAAAAAAGAGGAGAGGAGGGTTTTAGTCTTTGAGCGCGCTCCCTCCTCCTCGCTTCGTGTCTTCCGCGCTCGTTTTCTCGCCCTCCCGCCAGCTTCCGCGCTCTCGCTCGTGTTCACGCCACAGCATCTTGTCACCCAGGACAAAACTGGGAACTCGGCGTGCACAGGCAAGAGAAGCAACGTGTGTCTTCACGCAGTGGTGGTGGTGGTGGTGGTGGTGGTGGGGGGGGGGTCAGCATGAAAAGCATCAGTGTGTTTTGTTTGATGAGACACGGAACAGATTGTTGGTTAAAAAAAACAAAAAAAAACCTGTTTAAGGTCTGTAACGAAAAGCATAGCTAACAACAGGGTCTTTGATTTATCAATGGCAGAGTTTTTTAAAAATAATTTTCACACACGCTCACACTCCACTGTACATGCTCTGTGTGTTTGTAGTCAGTCTTAGCAGCAGAGGGTAAGAGTTGATTTGAAAGACAAAAAGCTCATGAATCACCTCTCGGGAAACACAATTTTAAAATGTTGATCTAACCAGACAACTGTGTGCCAACAAATTGCAACATTTAACCTTCTCATATTGGTGGTGTGATAATTCACAGATGTATGAATTAAATGAATAAATTACCCACTAATTTAATGGACGTTGCAGTTCTTAATTTGACCTCCAGGGGCAGATCAAAGGACCATCAAGAGACGTGCTTCGACTGTTGTGTAATACTGACGCGTTAGTGAGGGTGGTTGTGTTCAGTTAGAATTAGAATTTTTATATGACGCGAGTCCCTGTCCATTAACGCTGGGAAGTTGCGTGCCAGGGTCTTAGAATATTCAAAAAGACTCAAATATGGGAAAAGTTCCGAGACATTTCTAGCAGTTTCAATTTCACTCAGTAGATGCTGCCAAATGCAACACTAGACCTTTAAATGGAATTATATAGATAGATAGATAGATAGATAGATAGATAGATAGATAGATAGATAGACAGATAGATCCCTACAGCTTTATGATTCAGACTAACTCCTGGGGGAGAGGAGGAGTGGGGATTCTTATGGAGTCCAGTCCATGAGAGGGAGTTTAATGAGGCTGACCTTGATCGCACAGGCTGCCCACCCAGCCCTCCTCGCAGACACACTGCCATGCCTTCTCACATTTGCCGTGCAGGCAGCCGGGGAAGGGCACACACTGGTCACAGTTCTCCCCTTGCCACCCTGGTTTACACCTGAAAGGGAAAGAAAATGGAACATTCCTGAACTATTAATAAACCACCAACAGTGCAGTTCTGCTCATGCCTGCATAATGTCTGCCTGGTGTGTTTGGTTCTTCTTTTTTTTAAATCCAGCTCCAGTGATCTGGTTAATTTCCTTAAATGTAAAATTGAAGGGCCAGAGTAAATCCCTTTTCCTTTGTGAATTTAGCAGGAATAATGTTGTAAAGTGGGCCAGAATTGTCTCTTAAAAGCTTTGGGACGTCCATGGCCGGATTACCATTCAGTTTCTCTCTAAGGAGTCGCATCAGTCTATGGACAAACGTTGCGTAATTCCGCAGGGAAGAGACGCGGCCATCATTTAGAAAAAAAAAAAAAAAAAAGGAATCAGGGATGGTTTGGGTACCTGCACTTGCCAGGCTTCTCACAAAACCCATTTTCTATGTTGCACTCGGCGCTGCATTCCCAACCTTTGAGACAGAAAGAAAGCGTCAAGAGCGCGTTTGCCTCCAAAAAGGAGACACATCTATTTCAAACATTTAGAGCGATTAAATATTAATATGCTAGACTTTTCTCCTTTTATTGTATACGCAGAAAGTCGGTGAAGAAATGACTTGTGGAAGTCCAATCTCTTTATCTGATGAACCCCGCGGACTGGTAGTCAAATTACCTTTGGCGTTGCCTGTCGCGATCAGAA
The DNA here is from genome assembly GCA_911728415.1 of Lagocephalus sceleratus. NCBI lineage: Eukaryota > Metazoa > Chordata > Actinopteri > Tetraodontiformes > Tetraodontidae > Lagocephalus > Lagocephalus sceleratus. Next base: position 6,208,958 of record CAJVRN010000036.1, on the reverse strand, counting down.
TTAAGACCACCGCTGTGAGATGCATCGTAATCCGTAAAAGACACCTTTCACTCCTGCAAAACAGAGCGAAAAAGACGCCAAATTCCTCTTTGTATGAAGGAGGGGGTGGGACACAACACGCGTCCGTGTATTTGAAATATATGCTCAAAAGTTCATCCAAGGAAAAGAAAATAAACATCAAATGGAATTAGAAAGAAAAAAAAATCAGCGGGATGACGCGGATGCTGTTTTTGAGGCATGTGGGAGTTTGGGGAATGATGAGGATAAGGATCGCTGTGGAAATGTGAGTATTCCTGGAACAATGTCGGTCTTAGCTGTGTCTTGGTTGTTGACGCACCTGAACCCAGACGCGTCTGTTCCAAACGGTACGCATTACGCACAGGCGGAAAGAAGAGAGAAGCTTTTCACTTCAAAGTCGCCGCATTTTCCCGACAAAGGACACAACTTGAGCGATCAGCTGCCGGCGTGAACACACTCACCTATGTCCCCCCGATGCTCCGAGTCCAGGTGGTCATATTTAATACGAGAAATCCAAGCTCCGAGCGTCTGGGAGTGACACTACAGGTGCACGTACGGAGGGTCCTGATGCGGGAGAAGGCTGGAGGTTCTGATGGGACTGGTGCATCGTGCCTCGTCCCGGTGCAACACGCTCCTCCCCCCTAAAGAAGGACAGTGTGATCATGTGCTCATAAGCCTGACCCCCGGGAGAGAGCCAAAGCCCTAATACAGCCATAAACCAACAGAAAATCTCAAGGCGTTGATGAATAAGACAGAGACTCCATCCAGGCTTGTTTTTCGTGAGCGGAATTCTTAATCGGGACAAAAACTGATGATCATTTGACATCTAAAAAGGAGGCGATGAGCTTCTTAGCTTAAAGGAGCCGCTCCACTAAGCATTACTGTACAAACCTGCTTCTTCATCGTTTACTCCAAGAGATCCAGGCTGAAACTGCAGTTCCATCAAAAAGATTTTTAAAAATCTCGAGACTCTAGTAACAAAGGTTACAACAGCAGTAGATCTATCACTACTAGCAGAGAGAACACAGAGGCCGGTTGAGTATTTATCTTATATTACATCTTTATTTCGCTGGTGTGGGGAAAAAATAACTACAGGCAACTCATGGGGGTGTTTGCTCTGAAAACAGTGGGTGGTCCACTTTCAGAAGTCTTTATTCATACCCTGAAGAGTGATATCACACACACTAGCAGATGGTTGTGTTTACAGTCAAAGCTAAGATTAAACCCTACAGGAACATACCAGCACTTGAGCGATACTGAAAAGCAGCCAGCAGGAGTAACAGGAGCTAGTGCTTCCGTCCATCCTGCCATCCATCCAGCCTTCCATTCATCCATCCCTCCAAACATCCAGACTTCCATCCATCCGTCTATCCAGCCGGCCAGCCTTGCATCTGTCCAGACTTCCAGCCATCCATCTTCCATTAACCACCACTTACTCCTGATCGGGTTCACGGTTTATCTCAGCAGAACACAGGCCGGACATGTCGCCGTCCATCACGAACCCTGCTATGAGCCGACCCTGCTCACCACTGCGCTGCCGCGCCTTGGTGTGACAGCAAAGTATTGATTTCAAATCAATAGCAGAGTACAAGAGTGACAAACAAGTCTGGAGAAGGAGGAAGGGAGAGGGCTTTCACATCTAAAACAATGACAGTATATTTATATTCACCGGTCTCTGCTGAATATGATCATAATTGCAAAGATAGAACAGGCACAAAACGCCCTCAAATGCTCCTCCGACTGCTCCCTCACCCCAACTTAATGAAATAACTGAATGACGTCTTTCAGGCAGCACCTACCTATCATACATAATAACATAATAATGCCACTTTCTATTCTTAGGCTGCTTATTGCTGTCTACAATCTTCTATCATCTCCCCCAAGGGCACAGAATGGTATTTTCCTTCCCCCAATGCACAAGGTGAGCAGTTTAGCGATCTAATTATGAGTTTCAATTCTTTCAGACATTATTAGATCCGCAGCAGAGGCTGAAAAATGGTGGCGGTGCAATGGAGACGTGCGGGGGCCTTTAAGGTGCAACCTTTGGCTTGAATATCAGTATGGAGAAAAAAAACAAGAGATAAATCCAGACATAATCACTGGCATGTTTTGGTAGATGAGGATCAAACTGGCGTTGGCATAAACACAGCAGTCATGAGCAGGTGTTAGTAGAGGAGAATTGATTTGACATAATTTTCTTAGAGGCCGCTCATATTCCCCGGCTCATTCCGAGGCTTGTTGTGTTTATTTCCAAGCCTCTGGAGAAAGAGCTGATAGCTGCAGCACCACATTAGGGTCAGCTCCCCCTGCCGCGGATCATCCCTTTTATTGGGATGTCTGAGGTTTGTGTGCACGTGAAATTGACGGAATCACCCAGGGATTTATTTATTTTTTTCACCGGCGTTGACCTCTTCTCGCCTGATATCTGAGCTTTAATCTGCTCCTGTTTGGGGTGCTTCAGGTATAAATTGGATATTATGGATCTCAGAGCGTGACGGAGCGTGCGTCTAGTGACTTTGTGTCACGGTCGAAGGATACCCCGAGCAAACCCAGACTCTTGAGGGGGCGATGCACATGTTTCTGGCAGCTAAGGTGCGTAGGTTCTGCTTCATGTTTGCAAATGAAAATCACATTTTCCTCCCGGGCGTGCACCTTGCATATCACCCAGGCACACACGATACCCTTACATCCGTGGTCAATACGATAAGCAGCCTTTTAGGCCTAAAGCTTACCTTTCTGTGGCTGCGCCTCCAGCATCCTGGTGGACAGGTTAGGTTTAGAAGAGGAAGGATTTACACAGACACCATCTTAAACTGAAGAAGTGATCTCAGCAAGGGTGAAAAAGTCACGACACCTGAGGCAAGAGTGATACTTTGATTCAATCAGAAATCCTCCAAAGGGTCCATGTCAATGTGTCATGATTATAGTCCATTCGTTTTCATACCCTATAATCACCAAACGCAGCAAAAGTATACAATGAACGACAGCCCGGGATGACAACACAATATCCGGGCGAGAGCAGGCAAAGAGGAGCCACCGTTTTTATCTTACACAAAGACTTTGTTCTTTGGCTCATTGTGGCTTTTGAGCAGCAGCAGCAGCAGCAGCAGCAGCAGCAGATTAGATTAACTGAAGATAGCCGAGCGCTAAAATTCATTAGAACGCTCTGCAGGTTCCAGAGGGCCAAGCAATGCCAAGCAGAAAACTTAATTCGGTCTGAATTAGTCTCAGGAATTCAAAGTCAAACATTTTCTGCTCCCTTCATCGAAGCGAATGGGGCCGCGCCGCCAAGGCTGCATCCAGGCTCCCGTCGCACGCTTGTTTTTGGTTTTTTTTTGTAAAAAAAAAAAAAAAAGAACGAGAACCGGGTGACCAGGGGCATGTCAGCGTCACATAAATGGGACGTCAGTGCCATGTGCTTCTGTTCTGTCAGAATTCTGTGTGTGAGTCGTCTGGAGAACACAAGTACAGTCGGAGCGCTTGTGCAGCCAGCCTCCGTGATAAAGGAGCGTCCCTTTACCGCTCTGCCATTTGTGTAATGGCTGGGGAAAGTCTTATATTTTCACATCACGCTTAATCATGCCTCACCGTTACTGTTTTTTGGGCGTTACGTTTTAATCACAAGATGTAATCCTGCACATGTGAACCTCTCTTTCACCAGAAGATGTACAAAATATGCAGATTTTGAAGGAACCTAATCTTTCTGTTTGGAATCTGCCTCATGTTTCATTTTTTTGGGATTAATTTCCCCTCGTTTGGTTGTGCCTGGCTGGGCGTGGCTCTCGTCAGGTTCCTGCTCGTTGCCCACCTGCTCTGCATCAGTTATCGGCTCACCTGGCCCTCATCGGCTCCAATCAGCCGCAGCATAAAAGCCTGGGCCTACGCTCCGCGCACTTGCCAGTTTGCTGTTGGACTGGTGTGGTAGTTTGGTAATAGGCTCTTGAGAAACTTTTTGTTTTGGCCCTCTGGTTTCAAACTGCATTTGAGTTTGATATTTGGGGGGCTTTTCAGTTTTATTTGTGGGATCGTGGGCTTAGTAGTGCTGCCTCATCGAACCAGGCGCTTGGTCTCTTTTTCAGTGCCCACCTGTTCTCTTTGACAACCCAGTCATGCCCTGCCTCAGCCCCAGTTCTGTTCACCCATGCACAACCCTCCAGCCCCTGGCTATTCTTGTTACAATAAACATTGCTCAGCAAAATGATTCCCTCTTCTTTGATAAGCGGGAGCTTTCCATCCATTCACATATGATTTTTCTTGAAACAAATAAAGTGGACTTTCTTCATATACAGTCTAATCAAAACGATACAAAACCCAGAACCTGACCCTCAAACATTAAACAGTGGTAGGAAAAATCTGTTTTGAACAGGAAAAACCTTGAGCAGAAACAGGCTCGCATAGATATGTAGCTTGCTGATATGGTGGCTGGTTAAAAGAGGAGATGATCAGACAGAAAAGAGTCACACATGCAAATAATTTGCTACAGCGTTGCAGAGCTAAAACTGCGGGACATGTATGGGTACTCACAATAAACCATCCTGCTGTATGGTGTCTGATAAAGAGATTCTAATGCTAATGAGCACCCTCCTCTTCACCCGATATGTTATTTTTATCTGCCACTAAAATGAACAGAACAAAACAAGCTACAGTATATTACATGATTTTCCTGTCAAAGTTGTTTGGGGGAAATAATAGCTTCACAAAAATGGAAATTAATGATTGGGCAGCAGCTTTTATGTCTGTGTGTGAATTCGTGTTGCAGGTAAATGTTAAGTCTCATTGTGAACAGACCTCATTTCCACTTAATTATGCATCTGCAGCACAAGGGCACTTTGGTCTGATCTCGGTAATTCAGCAGTCCTGTTTCTAATTGCATGAAGGTTATTCCCACACTGACTGTCACCTCTCCACACAGGTGAGGAATAATTACATGCAATGGAGACACATTACCAGCAGCGGCTTATTTCAGTTCTAGAGCCTGGGAGTGAGTTCATTTGAATTCCAGGCACACAGAGGTAAAGGGGCTCTGCCGGTACCTCGTTTAGTCAAAACACACAAGCCACAGTGCAGACCGCCTCATCGCAGCTCTCAGATGGCACGTGTTGGTGCAGGAAATTAATCTGGAATATGCAATCCCAAACACTATTAGCTGGTTATTAGCGCGTGGGTCGGCTGCGCGGTCCGTTCCTGTCTGGTGGCTTCTGGGCACATCATTAGGAAACATCATTAGACAGGACGTCACACCCAGTGGGGCTTTACTGGGGCTCACTTAACGGTGACGGTGCACAACGGTCAGTCTGCCCCACTGCAAGTACATGGCACATGCATCACTCAGAAAAATGTACATGCCATTAGTCTATGTAGCATTTTCTTATAAATGGAGAGCATCTGGCAACACTATAAACAATAAAATCTAATGATGATTTTATGCACATGAGCTCCATTGTTAAGACTTTCATGGTAATGTGCTATGAAATGATGATGCGAGGAAGTTGTAAAGAAGTCAAGATTATTTATTTTTCAATGTACTAAAAGCATCTTAAAGAGGAGGAATATTCTTGCCCGTACTGTATTTTTAATTAGTGAAATGTGTGCTGTTCAATTAAAGATTACCCTTCAGCATTTGAGACTGTGCATAGTTCTTGTTGTTACCAACAACTTTAAACTCTGGGCTGTTCGGTGGTTGTTCCTGAGAGGAACTGCATGTGCAGATATGACAGCACATCCTCTTAGCTGACACGAGTTTGGTTTTAAAAGTGGCTCCCACATTGGACTGCAGTTGCCCTGCTTTTGTCATCTTCTACAATCCTGCACCGCCGCGTTGTGAAGCGTGCACTCTGAGTACACGTCCCCGTGTTGTCTGCCTGGCAGCTCTTGCCTGTGTTCTCATATTTGCCGTTTGTAGTTTGGTTTCTTCACCGTGTGATCTGTTTCAAGTCTTCCAGCGAATAATCTCATGCTCTTTTTGTTTTGCCGAGTGTCACTTGTGTAGTCTTTGTTGGATCACGTTGTTGGGCCGAGTGTCTCTACAGGCTGACCGACCCTCTCTGATCAACTAAAACGGATTTTTGATTTTCCAGACAGACTCTCGCCTTGAGGCAGGCTCCAACTCCACACATTAACAAACAATACGGCTGGTAGTTGAAATCAGCATGTGATCTTTTCCATCTCTCTGTCTCAGCGGGAGTCATGAGCCCCAACTGTTCTGTTTTAAAGACATTCCCATCATTTGGATAATGTATGCATATCTGTGCCAGGATTGCTGTAGTCACCATAAGGGTTAGGGAGGGACATCTTAACTCCATTAAGATTTCATAATGGAGTCACAGCACCGGCTTCCAAAAGCATTCTGTCTATGTGCTTAACTCTCAACTTCCAAAGGAATGGATTCATTAATTATTAAGGCAGAAATCAGTGTGTTTCTGGAAGACGAAGTGAGTTATTTAACTGCAAGATTGGTAAAATGGTGATGATAAACCCATGCTGGGCCTCCTTTGGTGATTCAGCCCACTGTTTTTGTCGCTTTTGATAGGATAAGTCCAACTATATTAACTGCATGGCCTTTTTTTTTCCACCTTTTGATTGCCAAACAGGGTATAGAACACATGGTGTGTCCTTCAATTAGACCCTGAGGTAGCCTGATAAATGCTACATTAAGGCTCACAGCTGCTGTTTTACTGCCAAATGACAATGGCAACATTCACCCTGCAGCCCAGGTGCACTTGGATAATATATCACTCTCCTATTGTCAACATGCCAGGGAGACAAGAGAATTACCTACTCCCTTTTAGTGTGATTGCTACTGCAGAAGTCTCGGCCTAACAGCTGGAGACGCCAGCACATTTCGCTTTCATATATACCAATTAAATGAGGTGGGGAAGAGACGATCCATCTCCGACTGACTGGTGCCATTTAATGGATCATCCATGCTCTAACCCACAGGCAACTGCCCACTAAGTGTCAGCAGAACTTCAAACGCCCTCAGATTTCTGGTTTTCACGCAGCAGAATCCCCTCCTAAAGGGGGAGGGGGGGGGGGATAAATATTAAAGGCTAAATTTTACCCATTATGAAGTGCAGGAATTTAAGACTGAACAAACTGTGATGGCAACTAAAATCAGTCGTTTGAAGGCAACGAGTCATTTAATTGTTTGATCGACCTTGCTGTTCCCAAGTATGTCACTTCCTTCGCATGCTGTTTCATTAAAAGGTTGTCCTCTAGGATCAATAACAGACATGAAGTGAAAAGATACCCTTTGCCCCTTTCGCCTGCATTCCTTGATTTTTCAGATGCCACTTATTGTTTTTGTATCCTAGTGATATTTAATCAAACCATTTTTATTCGGCAGAAGCATATTTCTAAGTGTGCAGTGGTTTGGTGATAAGAACATCAGGCAGAATCCTATTTACTTGTTTTAATCTTATTTAATCTAAAATCTACAAATTGTCCGAAAGCTTGTGACAATCTGAGACGACATGATGTTTGAGACTTGCCAGCTGCAGCTCCTGCAGAGACGGAAACTTAACGATATCTGCGGAATGTGCCATCTGTTCGGATGTGTCAGATCTCAGCTAAATTTCATTAATGGAGATAGCGCCGTCGTTATCTCCATAGCAACCACCAGATCCCTGTGCTTGGAAACCTCCTCAGTCGTAAGGGAGGCAGATGGACAAGACTGATAGTGTGTGGAAGCATCGGAGAAGAGGGAGAGAGAATTGCCAGGAACGAGTGCAGGATGTCTTCACCTGATCTCCTGCTCACCTGATGCCAGTTATGTCTCCGCTTGTTGCCATGGCAACAGAGGAATGATCCTATCTAATAGATGTGTTGCAACCTTCTGTCTGCGTTGCAATGATCTGAGAGATCACTATAAAAAAAAAAAAACTGAGCTTTTTATCACTCTTCCTTACATAGGTCATTGAGTTATACTCGATCGTTTTGCAATCAACTGATCAAGATCAGTCAAACACAGGTGAATGCATCACTGAAGGCTAAAACTTTATTACAGCTGCATCTAATTTGACTGTTTCATTAATACGAGGTCCGTTCTCTACTCCTGGAGGAGCTCTGCTGTCACTGTTGTTCCAGTGGGTGCTTCAGAACATAATAGAGATTAATGGTGTTAGCGTAGCACTCTGTTCCCCCCCACCCCCGTCTCTTGATCTTTGCCTTCTATCATCACCAACCTGTGTGCCATCAATCAACTCTCACAGACGGGTAAAAGACACAGCGAGAGTGGGAGGACAGGAGACTTGAGACGTGTCAACAATAAGACTAGATTAATGCTTTAATTTCAGATTACCAAACTAGCAATTACTGCTGTCTGCCACTTGAAACGTCTTGATCCATCCACCACCTCATATCTAGAAAATAAAGGACACAATTTGTCTTTTTCACATGAGTGTGACGTTCTTGGCTATGAGAAAGCTGCACGGCTTGTTGATGACAAATCCATACACAATGCAATTGGCATGTGAGAGAAGAGTGGGCTTTCAGCTTTGTAAGTGGCTTTACAAAACTCTGACATTTGCAATTTTCAACGACATTTCTTGCGGCGTACTTTCCATTTTCGTGAGTGTTTGGACAATTGTTTGTCAGTCACTTGATACACAGAAAGTCTAGTTGTGTTGGAATTGGGTAGATTTAGGCTGCCAGATGTCTGCTGAGATGCCTCAATGGGTGTAAAATAAAGGCAAACAATTGTCACAGATGATCCTAAACACACACGTGTAGTTCTTTGGGGGACTTTTTCAGAGAAATTTTCTTCCAGGGTCATCAGTCACATGATTGGTGCAGAGCTGACCAACAAAAACAGTTTATTGAGACAAGCTGTTATAATCCTTTTCCAAATGCTCCTACACCCCTGGAAACTGATTTTTTTTTTCTTATTTTCTTTTTTTCTTAAATGACTGCATTGTTCTTGTAGAGGCAAAATATTTCTTTGTATGATTATGCAAAAAATAAAGAGCTGACTGGTTTGAAGGCAAACAATGCTTTATTTCTCATTTGCAGATGGTAATGCAGGAAGATCAATAACTGCTCCAGGGTCAGTCGTTCTCAGATAGAAGGTGGTGCAAACCACTTTAAACAATCACACAAATCTAGAACAGAAAAATATTTAGAAATACCTATTTTAAAATGTAGGAGAAATGGTGTTTACAAAATGGCGGCTGAATTATACTGCTCTGTGCAATTACAGTTTAATTAGTTTTGTACAAATGGGAACATCAGCAGGGGTCCTGAAGCATTATTAATCTATTACTGCTGTGTTTCTGTTACCCTATGGCTCTCCTGGGAAATCCAGAGAGGTGGGTTGGATCTGTGGTGCAACCATGAATCCTCACAACCACCTGGGTGTTGTACAACAGCAGCTTTTGTTTTTGTACAAATCGCACAAATGTGAGGTAAATCCAGAACAATGTCGGCATATTGGTCTAAAAATTATCTATAGACTAATTTCTCAAATATTATTATTATTGTCCTGGTTATAGGACATTTGTGGGCGGCAGCCTTTTGGCAGAGTGTGTGTCGCTCTCGGCAGGCAGTACAGATAGGCCACAACAAACAGGTTGAAACCAGGCTGTGATGATAACAGAAGCAACAACAAAGACATGCAAATACAGTGAGGAGGAAGACAGAGCCAAGCACAGTTATTCAAATCAGAGGGAAAAGAAACCAGCTCCGACGGAAAGAATAGGGATGAGAGCAGTATTCCTGCAGCTGGAAGTGGCAGTGAAGGTTACACATGCATGGTTCTGGTGTCGTCGGGAAGAGGAAATGGACAGAAGTGCGTGCTGTTGTCACCCCCTGAGATGTCAAACAGCCAGAGGAAGTCCTTTGTAGCACAGGGTCATCTTCACAATATATCATGCATTATGCTCCCTTCAGAATGGCGCAGGAATCCAACTTGACTTTAAAATAATTCAGTGTAATTGCATCCAATTGAGTTTGTGTTTTTTGTTTTTTTTTTTCCATTTACAGACAGACCCAAATGTCAGACACGGACTGAATAACTGCGACGTTCAGGAGCCTGGGATATTATGCATGTTTCATACAGTAAACGCGATGAAGCGTGAAGACAAAACCAGCCATTGTGAAATATTGACACTACTGCATGTTCACATATTTGCTGATGACATATTGCTGAGTGAGCTCATCTTGTATTATTTATCATGAGCCGTCGGTGTAATCCTCTCTGTCTACAGCGCTTGAGCTGATGTGAAGGCGAGAAGGGGATCAGATATTCCCATCCTGGTTTAATTGAATCTCAACTCAGCAGGTACCTGTGGCTGCCGGTGCAAGGTTAAGGCAATGTTGATATTGCCTCTCTGCTCGCTGTCATCCGGCCACTTTATGAATTATTTACATGCACGCTTACAGAGGCCTGTAGATGCAGGGACCAGCTCAACCTTTGGGTTCAACCCACTCGGAGTTATATTAAGTCTGGAAATGCACGTGTCATCTCCAGCTCCACTGTTTTTGTTCTCGTCGCTGACTCATCCGCCAAATCCAAACCAGACAGTTTCTGGGTCAGTTCCTTTGAATCAAAGCCGCCGCTTTGTTGTCTTTTCGTCAGATTTTTCTCCTCCACGGACTCCGCAACCAGGCGTTTAGTTCAGCTGTAGCTGACACGGCAGACCGAATGACCCCTGTTGTTTTTACGCCCTCCCATGATGCAACAGAAGGGCAATTCACTCAGAAAGGAGAAACATGGAATGACACATCTTCGGCGGAGATGATGGCCAGTGCTAAGAATAAAAGTGGAAATAAAAATGAGAGACAATAGCAGAAATGAGCATGTTGTGCAGGTTTGTTTATTTCGGAATAGCTTTTATAAGTAGATATGCAGAAAAACGAAAGTATCAGGGATGTGCACGCTGACCTTGCTGTATTTGTTCTGTTCATGTCTCCATCCTCTTCCACCTCCGCTGTGAATGGAAGCAGACTAAGACTGAGAACAAGAGAATGGGCCCGGTGATGAATGAAAAGGAGGTGGAAAGAGGAAGGACGAAGTGTTTGTCGATGCTGAGGAATAATGAGGACGAGGGGGTTTTCAGGTCTACTTAGTGGAAGGTAACGATGGCACAAAGAAAGGGAATGATCCCCAGCAGAAGGAATGTAAGGAAAAACAAATCAAAGTAACTGCTGTCAAAGAAGCTCCTGACTGGTTCTGTTTTCCCTAATCTTGTTATATAAAGCAGTTCAAAACATTTTTTTTCAGTATAAGTAAAGAAAGTTAACAGACTTGTAGTTTGAGATTTAAAATTGTTTAAAAGGCTGGAAATTGAGGAAGACAATTAAAAAAAAATGGTATTTAAGGATCTAGAATTAAAAAAAGAGAATGCAGAGTTTTAAATGAGAAATGTAGTCCAATAAGGGTGCTGTAGAATACATTTTTTCTCCTCACTTATAAGAATAAAAGCTCAGACATTGTATAATTTAAACGCAAACTCGTACTGGGCTTCATAATAGAGTCCTCCTGCTGGCACAGAAGCCCATTTAGTGCAGTCATCTTTCTAAATGATGAACGATCCAGTGTTTTGAACTGGTTTCTCTGAACCTGGTTGCTCCCTGCTTATGTTCATCCTGCTCCAGCAGACACCCTGGCGTGGCTCATTCGGTGGGCTTTCACGCAGGTATCCATTAAGTGCATGCTGAGCTCGTTGGTTCTGATTTCTGACCCTGTGATCGTGTTTTCCTCAAACCGAGCAACGCATGTCTTTCACCGAGCATCCCACTGAGTGGCCTTTGAATGTCCCCCCCCCGCAGTATTCAGAAGAATCACGCACACAACGTATGTGTTAATTTATGTCATGAAGCACAGAAAACGCATCTTCAGTCGTTTAGAACAAATAAAAGGCATCGCAGCAGCTGGATACAGATGTTTTTAATTAAATCTCTTCATTAATCAATCTAATCAGGTATTATTAAATTTATGTGATATTCTGAAATAGAGGATGAAAGTGGAAAATGATAATGATCTTCATGGAGTGTCATTTTCTTTGAGACCAGAATGAGACCTAGGTTTGATTGACATGCTGCCTAATTATTGTCTCTGTAAAACTGAAAGCATTTTACTTTGTTGCTTGGAAACGGAAGGTTTTATCTGTCAAGACTACCTTGTCAGCTCGGGTGTACTCTTGGAGAGATAATGGCATAGGTTTTAATCTCTCCTGTGGAAGCCAAATGTGTCAAAGATAAATCATTCGGGATGTAACTCATGGTGAACCCCGGTGAGTGTGCTGCTCTTGCACCACAGAGAGCTGTCTCCAAGAGAACTGTAAGACAAGATCTGACTAGCAAGTTTGGTATTATAATAAATGCAATATAACATCAATATTTGGGACTGGTATCACAAACCTAAGGCACCTTCGCTGGTGAAGTCAGTTTAGTATCGGAATCGTACAAATTGTCAAATTGTGATGAGTAATAGTTGGTCTTAATCACTAAAAACTATTGTCATTACTGTGATATTTACTTCTATGATTACAAAAATGACACATAATTTTCTTTGACTAGGTAAAAAAAAAATCAAGAATTACAGAGGAAAAACAGTGAATAGCTGAAACATGCAGATGTGTATTTGTTCTGTGTGTTCATGCGTTTCCCCTGTGGTTTTGTAAAAGTAGGTGCATATGGTTCTGACCTCTTTTCAAGCCTTTAAGTGGTGGATCTGTGGTGAAACTCTGATAGATTCTCAGTAGGTCTTCTGTGCCCAAACCCCTTTGGGATAAATGTAAATTAAGGGTACAACAAATGGTTGATACACAACGGTGGTGCCCAAATGTCCAAATTACCTTGTGATTGATGGGCTCAGCCTCAGGGAAAGGAGAATTCCGAGCTCCTCCATGTGGAAGGGAGCTAATTAGGACTGGAAAGAACATATTTCTCCTATATATATACTTTCTGTATGAAGCATAAGTATATTTTTGAGGAAGGTGTTTTTTTTTATTTTGCTGGTGTGTCATCTTTCATTTTTAATCGCCCAAGCTAGATTTATTCAGACAAGATATGAATAACGTCAACTCGTGTTTATTCGGGATGTAAGAAATCCTCCAAATCAAGCATACGATCTCCGAATTACGATCAAGTCTAATCCTATCAAACCAGTGACAGCAGACACCCGTTTTTTCAGTGAGTCTGTAACCACCTGATGACCCGCGGAGGAGCCACAGGAGCTGTCCTCCTCTGAACTAGTGAGCTTTATATTTCTTTATTTATTGGCCATTTTCGGTCTCTCACCGGTGAAAGCTCCTACAGGGACTGAGAAGCATTCTCACGCACTTGCACAACTTTAATCGGTGTTGCCAGGAGGTCCAGTTGTCACACTTCACCTTGAACGATGAGAGCAAACCTGCGAGGGCAGAATCCTTTAATTAATTAGCTTCGTCGCTCATTAACCGCCAACACATTAAAAGCGAGAGGGCATTTCAGAGGACGGCAGAGATGAGTTCTGAATTAATGAAGACTGATTTTGGTGAATGCTGGATTTTAATCCTTTTTGTTTTTTTTCTTAATAGGATGATCCTGGTTACACATAGCTATTCAGTTACAATGTCTCTAACTGGTATTTAACTTCATAACCAAAATATGTTTTTAGTCACAACACCAAGAATAGAACAATGCTGTTCCTGTTCATAATAAACCCTGAGGACGCCATGGATTATAATTCCAGACACATCCTCATAATCGGCACAATTACAAGTTATAGAATTCCATATGCACAGAGGATGCAGTCAGAAACGGATAATTGGTCCCTCAGTGGCTGCACATCAGCTGCCATACTGCTGCGTATGCGCAGAGAGATCTCTGCTGTAGCCATGGTAACAGAGATTTGCATCAATATCCCAATTTTTTTTTTTTTGAGCAAAAAGCTGCACACATCAATGAAGTTAATCGTTCTGTCTTTACAGTCCTCTCTCCGTCTGAATTTTTTCACTACAAACGTCTGTGTTTGTAAAAGTGTGCAGATAATATATATGTTAGGTGCTCCTGCTTATAAATAGATGAGAATACTCTAGTAGTGGATCTCTGCAGATTGCAGCAACAGCAAATCTGACCTTTACAGCCTTCTTCACTCCCGCACCGAGGTTTAATTAAAGTTGGAGCAAACGATGACAAGTTAGTCGGGGGGGTGTAATGGTTGCTGTCCCCTCTGCCTGCCTGCCTGTGTGAAGCAATTTTAATGGTAATGTTTAACAAAGGAATGGCTGTTTATTTATTTGCAGCCACAGTGGAGGATCAGTGAGATACACTTTGATTTTCTGTCACCATGAGCGATGACAATTAGAGGGAATATTAGCAAATATCCAAACAGCTGTCATCTCTGACCACAAATGCTGAAATGCTGCAGGCTTTGGTCCTTCTGATCAAACCTTCATTCCACTTGAATTAAGCACTTTGAACTACTTGAAACACTACACATTAATTACATATACATTTAAACAGAAACAATATTGCTGCAGAAATCTGAAAATCAGGGCATTTCTTTTAATTTATTGTATATTCACGCCTGAAAGCAATCTGATGCCCTCAGCACACAACATCTGAAGCCACAAAACTGCCATTTAAGGAGATTAAAAGATCGACCAAAACCCTTAATGCATAATTGCGTTAATCTTGTGATCTTGGAACATAAGAGGGTCTTGGAAAGCTGCTGAGAATTTTAAACGGCTGTACTCAGGATGAATAAGTATGCAGCTGGTGGTACCGTCACAGAGTTTAGTCCAATAATGGACAGAATGGATTGCATTAATTTCCTTAGAATTATTATTAACATTAACTTTAAACGAATGGTGGCAGTAGTTGTGGGGGGTGCACTTCATAGCTTCTGCAGGCTAATGATGAACATTTTTAATCTGACACATTTTTACTCCAGTGATTTCTGCTTCTGTCTTTCTTCATCACATGGAAGCCTTGCGTGCGTTGTGCCCTTATTGAAATTCAGGTAGCATGAATATAAACAAACCACTGTCTAACCAGGTCTACATTCTTTAGTGTTATGCTGGGGTGGATAGACCATTGGGGGTACCAGGATTTTCCTAGTGTGCCATTTGTTAATGGGCTGGTCATGGCTTTTTTTTTTTTTTTTTTTTTGAGATATGGACCAGCCCACAGAGCTCAGCTGTAGCACATTAGGTGCCCAGAGACTTGCCCTATGATGGGCTACAAATGCCCAGAAATCCAACCTACATATGTTCTACACCCCCGACCCACAAATTATTTACAAATTTACATCTACATGAAAGCCACAACTTGTGCTTCTCCAGTTCTGTGCACTCCTGTAAGAAAGTATAGAAAGACAGAGTTTTAATAAAACAGGATTTCCAATTTTAGCAGCTGGTTCGGTCACATGGTCTTCCAATGAATTGCCTGTAAAACAAGATTATTTTATTTGGTGTAAGCTTTACATGAAACAGTGATTTGATACAGGAAGTAGACAAGCATCTAACAGTTCACCGGTCAATTTGCCATGTGCCTTTGTGAGAATGTGATGAATCCTCAACTCACCCAAAATCTACCAAAGTCATGCAGAAAACTAAAGGGATAGCCTGTGGGGAGTCCAAAGGTGACAATCTGACCCTTCACAAATTGGCAGGCTGTCAAACAAAGTGAATACAGATCAGATATTTGGGTGGAGTTTGAGGGGGGGGGGTCAGGGAGGCACTTTCAACTACGGAAAAATAATCAGTTGCAAAACCGTTTTTTTTTTACAAGAAAAACTCGGTAAAATCTTGCATTTCATTTGAAAGTTTTTAAATGTAGACATTTAGTCAATTCAGCCAAATTCATATATGGAGCTTGGTATAAAGTTCCCCCCTCCGGTGCGGTGTGTGATCGTGAACGCCAAATTGGCGGTTACTGTTGCCAACGTACGTTGGTGCAGAGAAAACTGCTGGGAGCGGCTGGTGATGAAGGCGCTGCGTGTGTCCGAGTCGCCTGTCGTAGCGTTCGGGTTGGCCGACCCAGGGTTCGGGCCCCCGCTGTGGCGATGCAACATCCGGGTTCAGCTGCGCAGACAACCGGCGGAGTTGTTCGGTGGGCGCCGCCAAAGCCTCCCGATCCCCTCCATCCTCCCCAGACGGTCCAACGGGGACCGGTTGTCTGCTGGGTTCATTGCTGGCCAGATGTGAGGCCTGTCTTCCCACAGTCGTGACAGTAACGGCTTGCATTTTCTCTGAAAGTTTCTCTGAAATAAATTTCTGAAATTTCAGCAAACCTCCTCTGCAGTTACTAAAGTATAAGAATGTAAACCTGACAGATCATACAAGGAAAAACGGTTGTGGTGGACTTGGTAATAATTAAAGAATCAAATGCATGGATTTTAAGAGACTATTTATTTAAATATCAAATGGTTTATCGGTCAGCAGAAGAGCAAATAAGACCTTCGAAATACGGCGTATTTATTATTAATTACAAAAAATTTCTAAATTTCTAAAACATCTCCTTTTAATCTTGGTAACTTTCATTAGCTTTGATTTGAAGGGTGTAATACTTTGTATAAGTCAAACAAAGTTGGCCAAAAAGCTTTCATGCTTTGATTAATATTTGAGCTAATAAAATTACTATTTATACATACATAAGTCAGACAATTATTGCTGAAGTTATTATTATTTAGTAGCACAGAAAAACAGACAGCAAGTATGTCGTCAACTGAACAGCCGAGCAACATGGTTCTCAACATTATTCACCCACTTATCCAGGCCTTCCTTGAGAAGGCAAACAAGGAACAATGGGAATCACTGCAAACTAGTTCAACTAATGATGGAACGAAACTTCTAGTTGCAGAGTTGCTTCTAGAAATTATTGCAGCTCTTTCAAACTTTATTTTAACATCACTGGAATCCAAGATACCAAAGACTAAGGAGCAGCTGATGGCAGAACTAGAAGAATCTCTTCCTGAGAAATTAGCAGAGGCTTTGGGAATTCCCGAGGAGGTGGACAATGTCCGACTGAAGACTCTGACAAACATTATTCACGAAGAGGTCAAGTACAATCTTTCCAGCAGTGGAAAAAAAGGAATCACCAAACATTTGACACCAGTTGTCAGATTGAATGCGATGATTGACCAACTCGTTCAACTTTTCCGAAAGTTCTCACAAAAGATCTCACAAAAGATCAAGACTTTTATTGCTCCAAGTCAAAAGAGTCCCACGAGCTTCAGTAGTCCCACCCATATTGCATCGAAAGTATCCATAACGTCATCAACTTCACAGGTCATCGAGAATGAAATCAACAATGGGTTGAGGGACATCATCAGTCCACTACTTGAAGATATTCCCAACTCTGAGAAGCTGCAAGAAGAACTCTATAGTGAGGTTAACAAGGTGGCAGATGAAGTGGTTTGCACCTTCTATGGGATGAGGTCTAAAAACCCATCCATTTTAAAAAATATAAGAAAAAAGACTGAAATCATTCATAACCAAATTCTTCAGCAAGGTGTGGCTGATTAGAATATTGGCCAAACTAAAGAAGAAATATTCCAATGAGACTACAACTATTAAGAAGTCAGTGGAGAGGATAATGACGAAGCTTACATCTCATCTTGTGGCTCGTCAGAATGAAAACATTGAAACTGATGAGACCTTCCTTCATATGTTCAGGCATTTGGATGATGATAAGGTCCTGGTTTTCAGCCAAGAGTTGAGCCGTCTCTTTTCCCGCTACACGTTACCGGAATACATCCCTCGCACAGTTTTGGACAACTCGCTTAAGAAGGGATCATTTTTATCTGAAGCCAGTGAGGACATATGGAGAAAAACATGGATCTTCATAGTCTTAATGAATTGGTTTCTGACTACCCAGGTAAACTCACTCACTGACAGGGTGGCCATGCCATTGATGGAGAAAAATGGTTCCACAACGTCTGAGTCTTTATCAACAAGCAGCGATAGGATTGAGAAAGAACGTCAAGCAAAGAACAGAATGTATATACGGTTTATCATTGAAAAGGTGATCGTCACTGTATGCTCAGATGCGAACATGGTGCCAGAGACAAGAGACGAGATAATACATAAACTGACTGAAACCGTATGGGACAAAGTGCAACATGAGCAGTTCTACACCCACGCTTATGTCTTCAAGAATATGGAGAAGGAGATTAGGAAGACCTTATATCAGAACCTGTCATCTCCAGAAAATGTGTTGTTTTTGATTTCACGTTACGATCCGGTTATTGTAGATCGTATCATGTTGGTCATCAACAAGAAACTGTTGCGTCCAAGAGAGAAAAATGTATTTTCCAAGATCTTTTCTTCTATGGGCAAAGCAGTTAGGACTATTTTCAAGTTAAATAAGAGACACAGCCTCAGCAGAATCCAACAGTTCAATTAAAACACTGGCAATCTATACATCTCCAATACTTTTTTTCTATTCAAAATAAAATATTCTGTTAAGGAAACCGTTTCATTTTAGACATTGTTTTCCAATTTTGTGTAATACAATAGATGACTCTAAGGCTCAAAAGGCAACTGTTTTTCAGTTGTAAAAGCAGCAGTTTTATATTGATTTCTTTTATTCTGATTATTAAAGGTGGTGTTTAAAGTTGGAGACAAAGTTGAGTGAACCTGTTAAAATGTAACATAAGTTTTATAGTTTACTATAGTAAAACAAGCAAATTCATCTTCAATAAAAGAGACTAGTGGCTTTGCTCTCAGTATCATTCACCCACTGATCCAATCCTTTCTTGAAAAGACAACTGCACAACAATGGACATCTTTTCTATCTGGTTCAGCACATGATGCAACAGGAATTTGTTGCGGAGTTGATTTTAGAAATTATCGCTGCTCTTTCCAACTCTGTTGTAAGATCGCTGAAATCTGAGAAGCAGCTTTTGTCAGAGGTGGAAGAATCACTTTCTCAAACATTTTCAGAAGCTTTGTCTCCCTAAGATTGGAATTGCCAATCTCAGATTTAAGACTCTGCATCTGACCTCCTTGTGAATAGTGCTGGTCAATCTGTCCCGTGAGTTGAGGGACAGGAATTCAGGAAGCAGGATTCTGAAATAAAACGATATAAAAACTGAATTTCTCTCTTGATGCATATTTTTGATTAAAAAAACAGTCACAGGTGTGGAAATAACCAGTTAACATGTTCATTTTAAATGTACAAAACAAATTCACAAATGGTGGCAGTGGTTGTGGGGGGTGCACTTCATAGCTTCTGCAGGCTAATGATGAACATTTTTAATCTGACACATTTTTACTCCAGTGATTTCTGCTTCTGTCTTTCTTCATCACATGGAAGCCTTGCGTGCGTTGTGCCCTTATTGAAATTCAGGTAGCATGAATATAAACAAACCACTGTCTAACCAGGTCTACATTCTTTAGTGCTATGCTGGGGTGGATAGACCATTGGGGGTACCAGGATTTTCCTAGTGTGCCATTTGTTAATGGGCTGGTCATGGCTTTTTTTTTTTTTTTTTTTGAGATATGGACCAGTCCAGAGCTCAGCTGTAGCACATTAGGTGCCCAGAGACTTGTCTGTCAGACAATATCAATGGCCCTATGATGGGCTACAAATGCCCAGAAATCCAACCTACATATGTTCTACACCCCCGACCCACAAATTATTTACAAATTTACATCTACATGAAAGCCACAACTTGTGCTTCTCCAGTTCTGTGCACTCCTCTAAGAAAGATATCAGGAAAGGCAAGATCTGTGGTAAGTATAGAAAGACAGAGCTTTAATAAAACAGGATTTCCAATTTTAGCAGCTGGTTCGGTCACATGGTCTTCCAATGAATTGCCTGTAAAACAAGATTATTTTATTTGGTGTAAGCTTTACATGAAACAGTGATTTGATACAGGAAGTAGACAAGCATCTAACAGTTCACTGGTCAATTTGCCATGTGCCTTTGTGAGAATGTGATGAATCCTCAACTCACCCAAAATCTACCAAAGTCATGCAGAAAACTAAAGGGATAGCCTGTGGGGAGTCCAAAGGTGACAATCTGACCCTTCGCAAATTGGCAGGCTGTCAAACAAAGTGAATACAGATCAGATATTTGGGTGGAGTTTGAGGGGGGGGTCAGGGAGGCACTTTCAACTACGGAAAAATAATCAGTTGCAAAACCGTTTTTTTTTTTTTTTACAAGTAAAACTCGGTAACATCTTGCATTTAATTTGAAAGTTTTTAAATGTAGACATTTAGTCAATTCAGCCAAATTCATATATGGAGCTTGGTATAAAGTTCCCCCCTCCGGTGCGGTGTGTGATCGTGAACGCCAAATTGGCGGTTACTGTTGCCAACGTACTTTGGTGCAGAGAAAACGGCTGGGAGCGGCTGGTGATGAAGGCGCTGCGTGTGTCCGAGTCGCCTGTCGTAGCGTTCGGGTTAGCCGACCCAGGGTTCGGGCCCCCGCTGCGGCGATGCGACATCCGCCGTCGGCGCGGGTGGAAGCGGGACGCGCCGCCGGGTTCAGCTGCGCAGACAACCGGCGGAGTTGTTCGGTGGGCGCCGCCAAAGCCTCCCGATCCCCTCCATCCTCCCCAGACGGTCCAACGGGGACCGGTTGTCTGCTGGGTTCATTGCTGGCCAGATGTGAGGCCTGTCTTCCCACAGTCGTGACAGTAACAGCTTGCATTTTCTCTGAAAGTTTCTCTGAAATAAATTTCTGAAATTTCAGCAAACCTCCTCTGCAGTTACTAAAGTATAAGAATGTAAACCTGACAGATCATACAAGGAAAAACGGTTGTGGTGGACTTGGTAATAATTAAAGAATCAAATGCATGGATTTTAAGAGACTATTTATTTAAATATCAAATGGTTTATCAGTCAGCAGAAGAGCAAATAAGACCTTTGAAATACAGCGTATTTATTATTAATTAAAAAAAATTTCTAAATTTCTAAAACATCTCCTTTTAATCTTGGTAACTTTCATTAGCTTTGATTTGAAGGGTGTAATACTTTGTATAAGTCAAACAAAGTTGGCCAAAAAGCTTTCATGCTTTGATTAATATTTGAGCTAATAAAATTACTATTTATACATACATAAGTCAGACATTTATTATTGCTGAAGTTATTACTATTTAGTAGCACAGAAAAACAGACAGCAAGTATGTCGTCAACTGAACAGCCGAGCAACATGGTTCCCAACATTATTCACCCACTTATCCAGGCCTTCCTTGAGAAGGCAAACAAGGAACAATGGGAATCACTACAAACTAGTTCAACTAATGATGGCACGAAACTTCTAGTTGCAGAGTTGCTTCTAGAAATTATTGCAGCTCTTTCAAACTTTATTTTAACATCACTGGAATCCAAGATACCAAAGACTAAGGAGCAGCTGATGGCAGAACTAGAAGAATCTCTTCCTGAGAAATTAGCAGAGGCTTTGGGAATTCCCGAGGAGGTGGACAATGTCCGACTGAAGACTCTGACGAACATTATTCACGAAGAGGTCAAGTACAATCTTTCCAGCAGTGGAAAAAAAGGAATCACCAAACATTTGACACCAGTTGTCAGATTGAATGCGATGATTGACCAACTCGTTCAACTTTTCCGAAAGTTCTCACAAAAGATCTCACAAAAGATCAAGACTTTTATTGCTCCAAGTCAAAAGAGTCCCATGAGCTTCAGTAGTCCCACCCATATTGCATCGAAAGTATCCATAACGTCATCAACTTCACAGGTCATCGAGAATGAAATCAACAATGGGTTGAGGGACATCATCAGTCCACTACTTGAAGATATTCCCAACTCTGAGAAGCTGCAAGAAGAACTCTATAGTGAGGTTAACAAGGTGGCAGATGAAGTGGTTTGCACCTTCTATGGGATGAGGTCTAAAAACCCATCCATTTTAAAAAATATAAGAAAAAGACTGAAATCATTCATAACCAAATTCTTCAGCAAGGTGTGGCTGATTAGAATATTGGCCAAACTAAAGAAGAAATATTCCAATGAGACTACAACTATTAAGAAGTCAGTGGAGAGGATAATGACGAAGCTTACATCTCATCTTGTGGCTCGTCAGAATGAAAACATTGAAACTGATGAGACCTTCCTTCATATGTTCAGGCATTTGGATGATGATAAGGTCCTGGTTTTCAGCCAAGAGTTGAGCCGTCTCTTTTCCCGCTACACGTTACCGGAATACATCCCTCGCACAGTTTTGGACAACTCGCTTAAGAAGGGATCATTTTTATCTGAAGCCAGTGAGGACATATGGAGAAAAACATGGATCTTCATAGTCTTAATGAATTGGTTTCTGACTACCCAGGTAAACTCACTCACTGACAGGGTGGCCATGCCATTGATGGAGAAAAATGGTTCCACAACGTCTGAGTCTTTATCAACAAGCAGCGATAGGATTGAGAAAGAACGTCAAGCAAAGAACAGAATGTATATACGGTTTATCATTGAAAAGGTGATCGTCACTGTATGCTCAGATGCGAACATGGTGCCAGAGACAAGAGACGAGATAATACATAAACTGACTGAAACCGTATGGGACAAAGTGCAACATGAGCAGTTCTACACCCACGCTTATGTCTTCAAGAATATGGAGAAGGAGATTAGGAAGACCTTATATCAGAACCTGTCATCTCCAGAAAATGTGTTGTTTTTGATTTCACGTTACGATCCGGTTATTGTAGATCGTATCATGTTGGTCATCAACAAGAAACTGTTGCGTCCAAGAGAGAAAAATGTATTTTCCAAGATCTTTTCTTCTATGGGCAAAGCAGTTAGGACTATTTTCAAGTTAAATAAGAGACACAGCCTCAGCAGAATCCAACAGTTCAATTAAAACACTGGCAATCTATACATCTCCAATACTTTTTTTCTATTCAAAATAAAATATTCTGTTAAGGAAACCGTTTCATTTTAGACATTGTTTTCCAATTTTGTGTAATACAATAGATGACTCTAAGGCTCAAAAGGCAACTGTTTTTCAGTTGTGAATGAATTTCTCTTTATATAAAAAAAGTGTGGAATTAACCAGTGAACAATTTCAGTTTAAATGTAGAAAAAGAAATTCAAATAAAAAAAGAAAAAAAAACAACTTTACTAAATGAGACAAAAGTGGATAAATAATAGTAGAAAATGTCCAAAGTCAAGTCTCAAGTCAAGGTTTTTAATCAATGTTCCAAGTTTATCTGTATTCAGTGTGTGTGTGTAGAAGTCCATCTGATAGTGTGATTTGTTTCTTATCTGTATGATGTGATGGATGTGTTTCTCCAGATACACGAAGTTGTAGGCACCGTCACACCCTCCACATATAAGCAGTGACCTGCTTCACATGCCACAGGTCCGGGTTCTGGCTTTGATGGCTCAATCAATTCATACATCAAAAATAAAGCCAACATACATAAAGGCAGCAGTTTTATATTGATTTCTTTTATTATTCTGATTATTAAAGGTGGTGTTTAAAATTGGCGACAAAGTTGAGTGAACGTGTTAAAATGTAACATAAGTTTTATAGTTTACTATAGTAAAACAAGCAAATTCATCTTCAATAAAAGAGACTAGTGGCTTTGTTCTCAGTATCATTCACCCACTGATCCAATCCTTCCTTGAAAAGACAACTGCACAACAATGGACATCTTTTCTATCTGGTTCAGCACATGATGCAACAGGAATTTTAGTTGCGGAGTTGATTTTAGAAATTCTCGCTGCTCTTTCCAGCTCTGTTGTAAGATCACTGAAATTTGAGGAGCAGCTTGTGTCAGAGGTGGAAGAATCACTTTCTCAAACATTTTCAGAAGCTTTGTCTCCCTAAGATTGGAATTGCCGATCTTAGATTCAAGACTCTGCATCTGACCTCCTTGTGAATAGTGCTGGTCAATCTGTCCCGTGAGTTGAGGGACAGGAATTCAGGAAGCAGGATTCTGAAATAAAACGATAAAAACTCAATTTCTCTCTCGATACATTATTTTAATAAAAAGAAGTCACAGGTGTGGAATTAACCAGTTAACAAGTTCATTTTAAATGTACAAAACAAATTCACATTTTAGAACATCTTTATTCTTGAAATGTACACATTAGGGTGCATCAAAAAACCCAGTTCTTGAATTTTGATATGGCTGGGTACTAATATTTTTCCAATACATGACAATCTAAGGGTGCCATCATGCATCTGTTTTGGTTTGATAACATGGTAACAGTGCTCATGGTTGCCCTGGAGATCTGAGGTACACAATGGCTGCAGCTTCACAATACTGAGGTGGTCTTTATGTTTTTGTGTTGGGTATGTATACTCTTATTACACACTACCACCTTCTGTAGGTGTGTCTTTGTATATTTATATAATTTTAATGAAATATATGTATTTGGAAATATAGGTTGAATCTAGGTATTTGGCCCTCATTGCATCTTGTTAAGCTGTTAAGCTTCACATCAACAGTAATAGAGAGTAGACAATATCACATTTGGAGTATTGAGGCCTCATGTTCATTGAGAGTAACATGGTTGTTAAAACAATTGTTTTAATATAAGTATATTTGTGAGCATGGCTAGTTTCTCTGATAGTTATCATTGTCAAGTTGGACTATGTACAGCATGTATTATTTATTATAGTGGAGTGATATTAAGTATGCTAGGATGATTTTAAACACTCCAAAGACTTGCCCACGTATGATGTTCACTGTCAGGCCCTGTAAAACACCACCCACCCAAGGATGCAGCTCTCCTAAGATGCTGCCCTCACCAACTGGTTCCTGTCAGACTCAGTCGCAGCTTGGTCTTTGTTCTGGGTCCCAGAATCTCCAGTGAGGATGGCGTCACAAGCTGCCGACTGGTCGTCAGATCTTTGCGGCGCATGATCGCCAAGCGACCTGGAGCATTTTCGCAGTTCAAGGCATCCAAAGTCATTCTGGAGCAGGTCAGCTGTTTTACAAGAAGGCCAACTTCCCAATGGTGAGTGACATGCGTGCGGGCCACAAGGTGGTAGATGTAATCAAAGCCAACAACAAGCTGTGGAGAATCTGGAGGCCAAGCAGCTTCAGTGAGGCTGCAGCCAAACAATCGGAGAAAATGGAGCGCAGACTCGATGCCACATTTCCGCTGTGGCCTCCACATGTTGAAAAGCTGATTGATAACCCTGAAGACCTCGCTTTCCTGGCCAGCATGAAGACCGACAGAGTGGCCACAGTTGCTGTATCAGATAAAAAGCTGCAACTCAAGGTGAAGCGGCGAGAAGAGGGCGAAGCTGCGGCAGCCACCAGGCAGTTCCCGGCGTGAAAAGGAGAGGGGAGATTATGCTAATGTCCGGCTTGGTGTGAGAAAGTAATGAAGTTGTTATTTTTGTTAAAGTTTAAATGTAGTTCATGTTGGCTCTTATCCTTTGACCTTCTGCTAGTCAGTTTGCCAGTTCTTTTAAGTGTGTTAGTATTGCCCCTTGCGTTTAACAATAGCGTTTAAACTTCTCGTCATCCATCACTGCTGCACAAAGCTCATGAACATGTCTCATTGACCGCCATTCATTTTGTCTACAGGAAAAATTAATGGAGAATGTTGAAAATTCTGAGAAATGCCCAAGTTGCCCAAAGGGCAAACAAAGTAATTTCACTTTGATAATCCTATAGAACATGTTACTGTATAAAAGTTCACTCTACCCAACAATCCCACATCAACTTTTTGGCAGTCTAGTGACTAAATATTGCACATTTTTCAAAATGTCACAGGATTTCTTCAAAACTTTGCAAAAGTCATTTTTCTGTCAATTGGAATGAATTGCAAGGCCAGCCAAGTTGATATTAGGAAATTAGTTTGCCATTAAAGAAATTCCCATTCAAATTTGATGTACCGTCAGTGCTCATGAAACAAAAAAATGGACCCAGAATAATAGAAAAAGTTTTTCTAAATGAGCTCAAAAGTATAATTTTTTAACTCAAATCAATGAACATGAAATATTCAGAATGACAATGTATCATGTATCATTTGTGCTGTTTTCCTCCCTCTGCAAAGATGACTGAAAATAACGTCATTTTAATGTGCCATTAATGCTGCAAAATTCAGCTGAGGGAAAGAGGAAAGATTGATGGGGGGGGGTCCTGGTTTTCCTCCTACAGTGCCTTCTAACACAACACTGAACGTGTTGGTGAATACATTTTACTGTTTCCAACACTTTGTGTCTCAGCTATGTCGATAAATCTGGCAGAACTACAGCTTGGAATATATGAATAGCTGCAAGATTAAAATATAAGTGTGAAAAGCATTAAATTACATTGAACATTGTTCTTGTTAAAGCTCTGTAGAATTCAGCTGTCCTTGGATGCAAAAACACCTCACAAATGGCCGAATAGTCTGATTTGTCGTTTATTTTATTCTTTTTCCAATATTTCCATAGAACTGTAATGCATTTTCTGAACAATTAGTGCAAAACTAAAGCCTTGGCAACAAAATATCTTGCTGGCATTGCGTATCGCAACACTTTCCCCCTTCTTTTAATGACGTCATCAGTTGAAAAACGGTAATAGTTCGACAGTTTGACCACTAGATGGCAGTAGTGCATGCATAAATAAAAACACAAATTGAGGTTCTTTCACTGACTAATTCAAATGAGAGCAATGCATGTGGTTACATTTCACATGTGCATTAAATTAAAGTGTTTCCATCATGACGTCGCCCGCCTGCTATCTTACAAAGCTTTCAGTGTCATTTGTATCCATTTGCTGTCACTTACTGTCTCTTCTGTCTGTAAATGGAAAAAATGCACCCGCCCAAAAAGCAACCTTTGACATGGAAATAAAAACATATCACTTGTGATGGCGTCGGGAGGCCCTATCTTTGCGCTGCTGACATTTCCTCCATGTGTCTGTTATTGCTTTGGCATTTAGAAGGAAAGCTATACCCATTTCTCTGGCGCATACCTGGATGGAAATAAAATGGATTACAGATCAAAATCACTGTGCTGGTCAGTGACAACATCACTGATGGCAGAAACCAGTTTGAGTGAGATTAATGGGAAGAAGAGAGTTGTAGCAAAAGAGTTCCTTTCTATTGCACCGATTAAAAAAAAAAAAAAAAAAAAAAATCACGCTGACTGTATCTGCCATGGGAACGCTCAGGTTACATCTTGATGTAGTTTCAATATCAGCTGTGTTCTGATGAGCACAAGATCTTTTATCTTTTTAATCATTATTAGCAACAGTCTGTCAGTAGCATGTAGTTTGCTGCAGAGTGTTTTTGTTGCTGAATCTTTTTATTTTTATTGGATTAAGTCATTTGTTTTTCTGAGGAGGGAACTGCAGCTATATGATAAATCTTCCGGATTCAACTTGAAGTCTACAGCAGCAAAAAAAGGAAAATTAGGAAACATGAGTTTAAAATCCCTAAAAATGTGTTTGCTGATTTACTGCAACCTACCACAAGAGTGCGATCAAGATGTGTTGGCCTCACTTTTGTGCATCTCTCAACCTCTGTGTTTATCCAAAGCTTGCTCGGAGAGTGACTGAATACATGTGTGCATATAAAAAAGGAAACAATGCACATTTAGTGAAACATTAATTATCTCCTTATTTTCACTCTCTCCCTCTTAGCATGCTGATCTGGGATGATTCATAGGAAAGAAATGATGATACACATGGTGGTTGACCAAATATGACCATCGGTTTATGTGTGCACACATGCATGGTTGTGAACGCTCACAAGGTTTGACCATCCAGGTGATTTGTTGAGGATTAGAATCGGGGAAAAACTTACACTCCGATGGATCATCTTAATAAAATTATTGAAAATTTTACTGGTCAGGGAACCACTTTTCATTCTTCATAGACCACTCTGGCTCACAGTCTCCTTTTGTATGAATTCTTAAAGCACGAACAGCACTGGGGAAGTCAGCCGAAGGCAAATTTCCCGCTGATCTCTCACAATATTCAGTCCTGCTTTAATCAGCCCTGTGCAGTTCGTGGGGAAAAGGGCAGCACACAGGGGACAAATAAGAGCAAATGAGCTATTTAAAAAAAGTCATTTGATCATTTTGTTGGGTAAACATAAAAAAAAATCTGTAGTGACACCTCCATTAACAGAGCCCATCCAACCACTCAACCAATATTTGCCTGGTTGTTTTAATGGAATTGATTCAGTGGAAGAGCTTATTTCTTGAATTTATTATGTGCTGCTTGTACTTGGACATACCTATGCGGTCTAATGATACCTGGTCTAAGTGTTCTGCTATATCTGTGTCTCTAAAGTTGCTAACATTACATCAATGTGTCCTTTAGTTGAGTGAAATCAGCTACCAGTTGGATGGAGCTCTGCTGCAAATATAAATGTCCCCATGCAATTATTTAAAATATTGCTTTTGAAAAAATGTCATTGCAGTTAGTTCCTCTGTAGTTACAGGAGCCAAAATCAGCAATTCATATAGCAACAACATGGTTGTCCTGCATATCAGAAGCCATTTTTAAAATTGGTTGTACATCATACAAGACTTCAGAGTATAAACTGAAGTTCTCTGTATGTCCTGTTATTTATCCTGCTGACACCTCTGATAAAGTTGCAACTTTAAATGCCAGATGTTTGGGCAATTTAACATCTACTTGCTTGTTTCTTCTCTCATCCTGGCAAGTCACCAGATGTCACTGCAACCCCACCACACCTGTAGAGATGCTTTATAATGAGACAAACTAGACCATCAGTGTGACAAATTAATCAAATTTAGAATATCAAGTGCATCTAGAGGGATGGTGTTGATGAATGCACACATTAGAAATTCAACTCGACACCACTCTGGAACAAACTCCACTAAATTTACCGAGTGTGGCTGATTGATTTGTGGCCAGCTTGCGGCCCACAAAGCAGATCTCGTGGTAGCTGGCGGTCAATATCTTTGACCTACATATCCAACTGATTTCCAGCACCATCCTTGTCAATAAAGCAAGTTCATTACTGGGAATTGCAGAGAAATTACCGGCAATGTAGAAGTTGCTCTCTTCTTATTAGGTTAAAGCCAAAATATAGCTGACAGCATCCGTTGTTTTTACCTTTGTATGTTCAAATATTTCATGTAGTGTTGGTCACTTTGATCAGCAGATACATGTGTCCATCAGATATAAATTACATTACATTACATTACATGCATGGATGCCTACAGGGACCTCGAAGGGATTAAGTAGGTTTGTTGACAAATGAGGATCACAGTTGAACCCTTTTACGTGCCATTGTGCACTGAGCTGCTGTGGTGAAAGTGTGTCACACTGTAGCAGGTCGAGTGCGCCGTTGGTGGCCTGGACAAGTAGGACAGACAATTGAAAGTGGGCAAAGCCAGTAGACAGAAAACAATTGGAAATCTGTTTTACTCCCCCCCGACATGGTTCACTTGTGCGTGTCCATTTCAGATGATGGTGTCCGGCTCGAGTCGGTGCAAAAAGGATCGCCAAATACTGCGCGGAGTGGGAAGAAAAGGCTAATTGATATGGCTACGCTGCGGCGCCAGACGAGATCCAGGACTGGTTCCTCTCGACAGGATCGGGGTTCCTGTTCTTCCACAGCATCTTGCCCAGTGTTCTCTGGACCTTACAGTGACCACGAAGAAGACCCCCCACTGAGGCGACAGTCCTCTCCTTTACTCAAAGGATCTCTCTCCAGTCTACCAAACTCCACAAGCGAAAGCCATAAAGGATCTTTTTCTGGCCTACAGGGATCTGTGGGTTCTGTTCCGTGCCTTCAAGGACCTCTACCAAGCTTAAGAGGATCTCTGAACAGCTTTAAGGAGCCGTTAAGCAACCTAAAAGGATCAATTTCTCAAATGAAGAGACGGTCGCTCGGTAGCCTAGACAGCTCAAGCCCCATTCCAAGTGAAAGAAGTATCAGCCCCAGCCTACAGAGTCGCAATGGCAGCTCCAGTGATGATGATAACAGCTGGGACACTAACAGCTGGAGCTCAGGGGCCACCTGTCTACGCCGGACTCCCGTGAAGCAAGATTCCACTGATGAATCAGGTGAAACGTCTTACACTACCAACCAGGAACCTGATACTACCATGGAGGAACCGGAGATTATTTACCAAAACCTCATCTTCACAAGGCCTGCAGCTAAAACAGACAGCAAAGGAGGTCTAAAGACTTTTGTTCCACTTAAAAAAGATGCCGAAACCCAAAGTCTGACCTCATCCATCCTGAGCCAGAACCAGGCATCAGCCTCATCTCAACACTGGGACAAGGACACAGATGACAGGCGCAAGTTCTCACAGTTCCTGAATGAAGTGAGCTTCAGGGTGTTGAAAACAAACAGTGGATCTCCCCAACAACAGATGTCGCTTCGGCACCGTTACCCTTCACCTCCACCGCCGCCGCCATCAACTCCGTCCCACCCATCGCTAGCGACTGCGCTGCATTCCCCACCCTCACACCTACCACCGGTACCATTGGCGGCAAATTTGTGGTACAGTCCAACAAACTCTAACCTTCAAACCATCAAGGAGTGCGTCTCAAAGGAGATTAACAGCTCTATCCACCATTGGAGCAAGACATTACCCAGCTGCAAGATCTTGGAGCCTGGGGATGTGTTACAAAAAGTAAAAGCGGAAAGTCTCGCACACCCAGAGCATGACCTGGAGTTATGTACGAAGCTCCAGGCCCAGTCCTCCACCGGGAGGCTTTATCTAGAGACAGACATTGACAGGGTACGACAACTTGATGAGCTGGTATCTAATGGCTCCCTGGGGAAAGAGAGGAATAAGAAAGAAAAGTCTATTGAGAGGGAGAAGAGAAGGGAAACCCTGTGGGAGAGAGACCGAGGGGCTGAAAAAGCAAGGAAAACCGAAAAAGGGAGTGAAAAGCCCTGCTGGGATAAAGACAAAAGGAAGGAAAGAGGGAGGGAGAAAGAGAAGAAACTAGTGCTGAATAGTTATGAGCATTCTGCTCCTCCTCTTCCACCTCCTGCTCAAACCATCTTGAGTGGACGGAGTAACCCCTGCTCTACCTTCAGCTGGTCAGAAGGATCCAGAATGCCCTACGGGTCTACATCACTACGACCCGTTAAGATGACTGTGAGTACCGCCGTGACCATGATCATCAAACGTAACTGCAGTATAGATCCTGTTGGGAAAGTTTTAAGTGTACAAGATGTTCTTGTGATAAACTGTTTTCTTCATGCCGCCTCCTTTCAACACTTCTGTTGGCAAAAGGAAGGCGCAAACAACCATCTGCAAAATCCACTAAATCATCAGTCGCATATTTGGCATCATTGCTCTCGCCATAGTGTTTTTCCGATGATATGCGAGAATATTGTGAAGATGGTAGAGACGTGAATCTGGAAACGGGCCTTGGCAACAACCATTCAAAGCCAAAACAAGCCAGACGGCTGAAAATGGATAATATAATTTATAACATCAATATCATCTATTTAAAAGTCAAAGGAAACTTTCACTCCAGCAATTTAAATCTGTACTTGCTTTAAATTGGATCTAGACCAGATGTAAGCAGCGAATATCAAGCATCAGATGGTTTCACTCAATCTTTATTCACGATGTTGACAGTCCTAGTTGTTATCCTGATAACTCTGAATAGTTGTTGGATGCTTCTGTTAATTATCCACTTGTGAGACCAAAACAAAATCAGCTTAAATTATTTATCATTAACACGATCTGACTGGAGAGCCTGAAGGGTTTAATACATAGAAATATCAAACTCACTGATATGTACTCAAAGTCAGAAAACTGAAATCTACATTATTTTCACTTTACACATTTCCATATCAAGGATTAATCTTTAAAAAAAGTGCCTTTGTGGGTTATTTGCTTCTCCTTGGTGCTTCAGGACCTGTTATTTTGAACGTCTGTCCTAAAAGGATTCATGCTTCCAAACAACTGTCTCTATCCCTGCTATCTGTCTGCCTGAAGGTAGCAACAACATTAATAGTTTAAACGCTTCGCTTGAGTACAGTGACCTCTATGCTGCACTGTATTATGATACCTCCGCTGCAGACCTTGGCTAATGTGGTAGAGAAGAAGATATGCGAGATGCAGTTTCATGATTAGGACAAACACGCTGAATGATGGCAACAGTTTAACTGATGTGTGGGAGTATGTGCTGAAAGGAACTCGCTGCTGTGGACTCGTGAGCTTTGAACGAAGGGGTAATTATTTCAAAAACAGGAATAATGAAGGTGTATAAATGCTACTGTTGATGGTACATGTGATTAAAGGTCCAGTGTGTAAGACTTTTAACACTAAATTATTATAAACTAAACACATATGCAGACATGCTTTTGATAGCAGATCACTCTGTATTAAAATGTTACTAACAAAAGCTTGAATGCAGTTTTCTAACTCAAATTCAGGGCCACATTTGTACTTGTATATGAAATACAGTGAATTTATTCATAGCAATTAAGAGCTCCTTTCATTCACAACAACAGCAGTATATTGTCTTTGAGTGACATGAACAGTGTTATCTGAAGGTTTTCGCTGTTACTGTCATTGTTAAGCAGATTGTAGAAAAACACCTTTTTCCCAGACACAAGGAAGAATTTCTGGGACATTTCTGAAATAAACCCACAGCCTCAGAAATAAAACGTGCTAGAACGTCACCCTTTTTCTCT
Organism: Lagocephalus sceleratus; assembly: GCA_911728415.1. Classification (NCBI taxonomy): domain Eukaryota; kingdom Metazoa; phylum Chordata; class Actinopteri; order Tetraodontiformes; family Tetraodontidae; genus Lagocephalus; species Lagocephalus sceleratus. Next base: position 6,176,457 of record CAJVRN010000036.1, on the reverse strand, counting down.
GTAATGTGGCAGGATATTGTACAATTAAGAGTCCTATCTTGAGAAAGGTCATGATAGAATTGTGGGTTCGGGACTACGATGCCTTAACCTGTCATAATTATGAACAGACGTCAGCTGATGTTTGCTGGCTGGATCAGCATAATTTGTTTGTGCGTTTTTTTGCCTCCTTTGAACACCAAAACAAAGGTAATGGGGTCCATTTTTCACTGAATGAATCTGCTGTTGCTTCAGCAGGAGATCATTCAACAACACCCTCCAGGAATACCGATCCATTTCTCTGTCTCCTCCCCCTCCTTGGGCTCCCCCTCCCCTCGCAGAGGGATGCTGGGAAAGCAGGGATGGATGGAGGAGATTACTGAACGCTGTCTCATTCAGTGGTTGTATGAGTCATCCTGCTGCATTACTCGCACCGTTTGGAAATCCCCCCCCACACACACGCGCGCACATCACAGAGCGCAGCATAACAAAGACATGCTGCACTCAGCACCTGTGTGTTGAAGCCACTTACCTCCATCAGTAGAACTTCTCCTGCCTGGGACGCGTGGGCCCAGGTCAACATCAGCTGACCTCCTGCCGCTTTAACGCATGCACAAAACTCAGCATCGTGAGTCCGTGATGTTGCATGTCGGCACCTGTCCAGCGGATGCGTGGAGACGTCAGCCCTGCACCAAGAACTGAGGTGCAATTTGAATGACAAATGCTTCATCAGATGCTTGTTATGCGTAATTCAGCACAAAAGACCTCGCTCTCATTCATCTCTTCTCATTTAAGGACTTCCAGGCTGGATGTGAGGTATCACTTTGATACTATATTAGGGTACATCTGATCACACTTTTATTTCAGGCCTTTGTGATGAATCTGTTGTTAATAGTGGAAACTAATTAGTAAAGACCGGAAATGAGAAAAGACATAAAGCTTATAGGCATATCTAAATTTTAATTCTGTTAACTCATTTTAGTATCCAATTTATTTTCCCTTGAGGCTGGGGTAAACCCATTTTTAGAACCTCATTTCAGACATAATGTAGCAAAAGTAAATATTTTCAATGATCATGAGCTATTTTAGGGCACTTGCCCCTAGACACCATTTCTTTCATTTTTTTGTATCCACCTTTATTTCTTTCACTATCTCACCCTCCCATCACTTCTCTCTCACTGATATGTGTGCAGGGTATAAAATATATTTATTTGCTGAGACCGAGAGCTTGTTAAACACCAGATAAGAGGCACTCCGCAACGTGCTGTGTCAGCCGCGCCAGATAAATCTGCTTGATAAATAAATCTACTGTAATCATTCTGCACTCTTTTTTTTCCCCTTTTTGTCTTCCCAACAGGAATCCGATGGAGAGATGCAACATGATGTGAGGTTAGCCACTTCCACCCTCACACCCTGGCTCATTCTGCCACTTCTTTCCATCACTCCCATAATCCCTCCTTTCTCCCTCAAACACCTCCTCCCGATCCATTCAATTCTGCACTCCCTTTCCATCTCTCTCTCCCTCTCTCTCCCTCTCTCTCTCTCTGCACGCTCCCTCGCTCTACCGACCAGCCTGTCTCCAGTCAGAATTAGAGGAGGGTTTTAAATGCATGCCGCTCTGAAGGGGGATGCACAGCTACATGAATGTTGTGATCTCATCTGCAGAAAATGAGGCGAAAGGCATTTAAACGGTAAGATCGAGGGGAACGTGCTTACTTTCATTTGCTGCTTTACATTTCTGTTGCTTTGCCACACTTGCACATGCAGAGATGTGTGAGATGATGCTGTAAGTGCTCTTCTATAGCTTTCTGTGCAGCTCTGCCCATGTGTTGCATCGTGCGACGGCTTTGTGAATTGACAGGTGCCTGTCAGCAGCCCGCTTGGACAAAGCACGCTGTTGAAGTGGGGATTTCTGTCATAGTAAATGTGCAGCAGAGCAAGGTTTAGGCAAATTAAATCAGTCGTCAGCATTTTTCAATTTGTCATTGTCATTCATTGAGAAGTTAGATGGACAGAAGTGCGTTTGAGGTTATATTTATTTGAAGAGCAAGCGAAACAGAGGTGGAGGAAGATGTGTCTCCATGTTTGCCTTTTAGTCCCAGAAGAAAATCAGGAAGTTTTCCAGAATATGTTGCCTTTAGGTGCGTTCAGACATCATGTCAGTGTATCATGATGGCATCATCAAGGAGTGAGGTGCCTTCACCTCCAGGGTTCTCCTCCAGCGAGTGAGGAAACATTGATTTCTGCAAATGATTCCATCTTCCTGTTACATAATTAAAACAAACAGCTCCTCAGATAAAGTGCCTTCCAGAGGGGAAACTTAAGACTTTGAAGTGAGTTTCAAACTCGCCGCAGAATGAGCTTTAATTAACCTGAGGGAGAATAAAATACAACTGATTGTAGACCCTTTTGGCACTGCAGTGTCTTGTAATATGGTCATGTATTATTGCTCCAGGTTTAAGCACAATGCTGCACTTGGCAGAATTGATCTTAATTTAAAAGTATTGCATACAATAACCAGACTTCATATGAAATAAATATTCAATTCAGTAACCAAACAGACTTCTGCCAGTGCAATCTCACTTTCAATTCATTTTCTGAAATAATTATCTATATCAATGAAAGTTCTTCATGCTAGTGACCTGTAACCTATATTAACCCCACAGCAACTTAAATTTAGATTGCCTTGCACTGATGAAATATTGGAAAATAGATTTTTTTTTACACAAGAAGTATGAAGATAAAAAAAATAAATGAGCATGTACCAAATATACAGATAATGAACTTCACACATTATGTTTTAGAAGATTTAAAAACATCTGGGTTTTGTTTTTGTTGACCACTTTAAATACACAACCAGAGCAACAGAGCTTTAATTTGGGCAACCCAAGTGCAGAGAGCGAGCGCGAACAAGTTTATTAATGAGTGTGAAAACAGCCGTACTGGCTTCATTTCACTTTCTGTGACTTTTAATTAGCTCTCTACAAATGTTTCAGCTTACCTCCCTCAGCTCTACGCTGTGATCCTGCAGCAGCCTGGGGGATAAAACACTCTCCCACCGAGATTTAGCTCGACTTTGGGGAATATCCCCAAAGAAGCTTTGCTAGTTCGTCTTAAGCTATGCACGTACATAAACGCACATGCTGCACTGTACGGCGGCCCCTCTCAGGTTAGCCTGGAGCAGTTTGCCACCCCTGTGTGCTCTCATCCTCCTGCCTAATTATATTTGAGATTCTGAATCATGCAGCAGCCAGTTGTTTAGAAGGATTCCATTGCCTCTTAAAGTACTTGATGGGGATATGTTTTGCAGTGTATGCAAGAATTTCATTTCTGATGCTGAACCACAAAATGTAAGCCCTGAGACCTTGATCTCCTTGTCGTCCAATCTCTCGGCATCTCAGGACGAAAACTGAAACAGCTGTCAATCACACTGCACATACAGTACATGGTTCTGTCAAGGCCAACTAGACAAGGTGAGCTAAGCAGCTTAAGCCCGTGTTGTAGACCTGTGGGGTCCATTTACTGCATGCAAAAAGATCAGGATGCGTTTGAATGCCACAGCATACAACAGAGGTTCTTCACATTTGATTTAGATGTTTCTATTGGCCACAATAAATGAGTTTATTGATAAAGCCACTTCATTCTATTGTCTCTTTCCCTCTGTTTTATGTTGCGCTACAGAGTCGTTTCACCAGACGAGAGGTCTCGTGTAAACACACACGGCAATCTTAAAGACTACGCTCTGAACAAACTTACTGCACCCATTACACCTCAGTAAATACTTTATTGCACACTGGAAGGCTGTACACGCTACCCTATCTTCAGCCCACACACGCAAAGGGCTCGCCCACCTGTCCTGCGGCATAATGCATGGTGGATTTTCAGATGCTCAATTTGCACTGTGATGATAAAGAGAAAAGGGCTCGGAGGGGAAAAGTGAAGGAGTCTGTCTTCAAAGGTGAAATTTAGTTGTCATGCTCTTTGTACCTCTTTGTACTCTGCGGTGGATGGGCTGAGCTACTGTATAACCTGTACACGCTGTAGAAGGAACGGGTCTCTTTCATTTGGATTCAATATCTTGCAATAATACAAAGTGAGGAACAATTTCAAATATTGATCCAAACCCTACAATGTCAGAAGATTATGAATAAGGCACCCCTGTACAATCCCTTCCTGCATTACAGTTGTTGAAATTTTGCAGTAAAGTGCCCCACTAGATGTCATTTTAGCCAGCAGAATTCCCCTTATGATTAATTTATGACCGAACAGAGCGCTGACCTCTGCCTCATGCACCCTGACCTCTCTTCACACAACATAACCTCTTAAGACCCTGGTTCATGAGATGAAGACATAGTTTATATGCACATATAGAAAAAGTTCATGGCTAAGGATGATAAAAGCAGACTCGACATATTCCTTTTCCATCTTGAAAAGAATCTAACAACATCCCCAAAGCTACCAACAGCCACTAAGAGTAAATCACCCCAAGAAAGTCACAGAACATGTTTGCATGTTTGATGCCTTTCACTCTACATATATATGTCCAGCAGTCAATCAGCAGGAGCCCCCCTTATATCAGCCTGGTCCTGCTCAAGGTTTCTCCCTTTTAAAAGGAGGGGATTTTTTTTACTGCCACTGTTGCTTGCTTGCAGGTCTGAGTCTGGGTTTCTGTAAAGCACAAGAGACAGTTTGGATTGTAACAGACTAAATAAATAAAGTTGAATGAAAACTTAGCTGAATTCAAACACCAATTTGCCAATCATTCTATTTGCTAATGATAGTTCAGCTGAGTTAGAATCATAATCCAAATGAAACGTTAGTGTTACTATTATACTGGCGATCCTCATGGTGGAAGTTTGGTGTTGCATGTTTAAAAGGTTACACAGGGTTGAAAAGTACAGTCAACTGCTAGCCAGAAGCCATAATGTTGTTTACGTCAGGAAGCTAGACAAACAGATAGTGACACTTTGTCAATACCCCCACTCCGAGCAATGTGAAAAGCATATATTAGCAGTAGGTTTATTTGCCTTTATGACCAGGCAGCCGGCACATTTTAAAGAGACTTCCCAACTCAATGGGTGGATTTTTGCCTGCTGGTATAAAGAGAGCTTGTTTGCAGTTATCAGTACACTTGAATTTTTGTCGTTCAGTACTCTGGAGGATTTCAGAATACAACTTTAATGCTTTTATGATAAAGAGGTCTCTCTCAAATTCTCTCTCGCTCTCTTTTTCAAACTTGCAGAAACAGGATGCTTTACTCAACTCGGTGAATCAAAAAGGAAACTGATTTGAATCCATGTCTCTGGGGCATGAAAACCTTCCCAAAAAAGATTTGATGGGTTCTTGGTTTCAGATTTTGACAGCGATTGTACTTGGCCAAACTGTCATTGACAGAATAAAACAAATGGGATGAGACAAACAAGACGAAGCGAGCATTTCTGCCTCAAGCAGATCTCGTGTCAGTGTATATGACAAAAACCTGAGACCGGCTCAGACCACGCGATCCACAAAGCTACATTTGACGTGCAAAATCAGCAGATTTCCCTAAACTAAATGCAGCATTTGTGCTGCGCAGTTGTTCCCTGGCCATTACAGACCAGTTAGCGCCGCGTTACGCGCTGGTCCGTGCCAGGTGCTAATGTGGTCGGCCCAAAGGTGTGAGGCGTAAAGAGCTTTCGATTGCACTGTGAGTAACTGGGAGCCGCCAAGCGCTGCGCGCAAGTAAGCGCGCTCTGGCAACAGTGGGCCACGGACGCAGCAGCGATCGACTTGAAATATAAAGTGCCTCCTGAAGCTTCCCCAACGTTTTAGGTCGGCCCATTATCGTGTGGCACCAGAATGAAATGGGTTTTATGACACTTAGCTTAAACACACTCAGAAGTGGAATGGCGGCTCGCTTGCTGTCAACTTTAATTGGTGCAAGAACTCACATCATGTTTTATGTCTTAATAGAATCTTGTGTGCGCTTTCCGTCGATGTTACTGTATATTCATTCCTCCTAATGTGCTGCGACTGATTCTGACAGGCCCGGGCTGCTTCTGAAGCCATGAATTATTTAAACCAAAATATCTTCAAAGTGCATTTAAACACCTGTGGCAGCCTTCTGATTCGATTAAGAACCTCACCATCACTGACACGCAGAGCACTGTCTAATGTAAGACCCCCCCACCTCCCTGTGGGAATTCCACGCCGGACCCCCCGATGCGATCTCATGATCATGACTGGTGCAAATTATTCCTACAGAATCCAAAAGCAGAACAAGTAGCAATTTTCTGAAACGCCTGAACAAATCCGCGTGTTTTTCCAACCGTGCTAACGAAACCGCATCGGTATGACTGACGTGCCATTTAAAATACCCAGAACACATAAAGAAACCAGAGGGATTCATAGCACAGCAGGAGGAAACTACTCATTATCAGTTAATTTATCCCCAGGAGCTTTTCTTTCTGAAAACAGAAGAAAGTCGAGCAGGAGATTCACAAACCAAAAGCTCTGTTTCAAATGAGCAAATTCCCGATTACAGGTTCACACGTGACCCCTTTAATAATATTTGATTCACAAAATACCCAAACACATTTCAAAGGTCTGCTTTAGTTGAAGGCCAAAAAGAAAGTTCCTCCAGCTTCTGATATGTAGATTGAAATCAGGCGAGCGATAAACAGCACAGGGACGTCTCCATAGTTTTGTCTCCGGGCTGCAGAATGTGTTGACTCGTCACCATCGGTGCTCTGGTGGTTTAATTCACAGAGCTGTTCTTCTGGCCGCTGGTAGTGGAGCGTGCACAGGAGACTGCTGCCTTTCTGGAGTCTTGCATCAGAAGAAACACGCAACACACACACAAGCAGCAAGTGGGAGAAATCATACAAAAAAAAAACAATTTTCAATACGAAATATTATTGTGAGTTTCTCTTTGTTACCGTATAGTTTCTCTTAGGTGATTGCAGCCGTGGTTACTGCAGTTCCCTAAACCATTCGCAACCCCCTACCTCCCAGTCCAGTCATGGGAACTAGATGAGATTTTTTTCCATTCATTAGTTGTCATGGGAAATCAGAGCTGTTTTGTTGTTCCTGAATCATTATGGACCTTCTAGCTGGTTTTGAGGACCGGGCCAGCAGGTTTGTCAACTGTTTAGTAGTTGTCGAAAAGTTTTGACTGCTCTAGCCATTAGATCTTCTTACTTCTTGCAGCCCATCATTGCCACGGTAAAGACGACAAAGACGACAGCAGCTAAAACAACAGAACCGGCTCCTCAAGTGCAATGAAGCCACGATGGTTTACTGCTCATGTCTCTGCGAAATGCACTTAACTCACAGGAGGGATGGCGCTGTGGCCATTAAAGCTTAATATCCTCTTTTCGTCACTGTGAATAGCTCTACCTTGCTCACCTCTTGCGGCTCATTACCAGTAAATCAACCTGCAGGCAGCATAGAGGCTCCCCATATAGATTTGAGATAAATGCTCGCTAGTTGTGACCTTTAGTTGGTTTTACATTAGGCCTCTAATCTAAAGTACGGCTGCTATTGGAGCCATTAAAAGGAAATGATCAGTGGGCAAATTTAAAGTTTGAAACTACAGTGACAACCAACTGTTGGTTGCATTGTCTGAACATCTTTATGATCATCATCATTACGAGAACATCTACCTTGAGAGATTGTTTAGTTACTCACTATAAGAGGAGGAAAGTGCTTGATTTATATATCTTGGCTATTTCAAGATTCCCTGGCAGCAGCAAACATTTCACAATATTCCCCAAGGACTTGAGAACTGAGGATACCTTCTTCCTTCATGTGGATAGTGTTTACTTTGCCAAACAACACCTAAGGCACCAAGATCTGTTGTTTGTCCCTGGCGGGGGGAGGTGGAATGATACAGTGAGGGTAGTAGCACTTCATATGCTCTACGGGGTTTGTGTTTGTGTGGATGCTTTCTATAAAGCATACATTGCCTTAGCAATTCTGAAACTATTTCTGATGTCTTTTGTCACTTCCTCACTCCCGCTGTTACTTGCTGATAAGAAGATGGCGGTGGCGGCCGTAGTTTCCAGAAACCTCCATTGTTTTCTCAGCCACTGTTGAGGGAGATTAAAAATAATAAGTACTGGCGCTATTAGAAATGTCAGCGGGCAACAAAGAATTCATTCCGGTTCGTCGTTGAACTGTTAGCCTGGTAATCTGCTGCACCCGATAAAAGCATTGCAAACTTCTGCTTTATTTACGCTACCCATTTATGCTAAGTAGGGTGTTGTGACGCTGCTTATATTTACAAAGAATGAACTGCACGGGCCTCTCCAATGCAGAGCTTTTAGAAAAATTAAACTGCATGCAAAGATTCATTCAATTAAACATGCAATGTTATGAGGTCAACATTACGCATATGAACTATCATGAGTAGAGTATAACCTAATTGGGAAGATGGATGAGTGCTTACTGGCAGCAGATTTATGCTCGTGTATAGGCTTTACATTGTTGTAGCCAACACAGCACATCACGGTCAAAGCCTTCTCCTCAGCCGGGTCCGCACACTCCGACTTTGAGTTGACCCGGACAAGCGGACCAATCGGAGCGGTCTGCGTCGCCGCCCCAATAATTACATCTTTGACATCAGGCCCTGAGGCTGGCGGCGCATCGCACATCGTAGGTTTGACCACAGGGCAAAAGTCAGCTGTCAAAGCAAAGCTAATTAGCCTGATTGCTCCCTGGTGGTGGGCCGGGTCTAGATCTTTTGCACTCAGATGGGACCTTACTTGATTTAATCTAAAAAGAAAATGTAAATGGCTGAGAGGCTAAACTCCAGTTTACAGCCAATATCTGCACTGTGCAACAACAAAATACCCCTTCAGAGAGTTGAAATATGTGGCTCAACCTGAGGAGAAAGCTCAGCATGACAGACCAGACCAGCAGCTCTGGCTCTTAAGAAAACAAACAACTGAGTATTTGCTCTAATCAATCTATTTTTCAGGATCAGCCAGTTCCTCAGTTTATGTCACATCGCCCCGACTGTTACCTAATGGCCACTTAATATCAGCTAGACTAATGTTGCTGCACGAGCAAAGACATAAATGTGGAGAGGTTTATTCTGGAATTTTATCCTCGCTGGTGGCAGGTTATTAACTTCTTACGGCACGGGAGACGTGACTTCAGGCCACTGCACTGCAGAGCAATGATGAAGGATGAAATGGAAACACACACACATTCATCATTACACTGATTTATCGAGGAATAACCTCTTTGGTCAGCCGGTCAATAGCTCCCTATTCCATAGGGCCCTGCAGTTTATGGTGGCTGCATTCAGTTGCTCCCAACAAGCAAGAAGAATGTTTGTGGAAAATATGGTTTGAATGAAATGTTCATATTTATATATCCAGAGCTGATTGCAGTGGTATATTTGGACATCAGACAGGGCAAACAGTTACAAATGCACATATTTTAGGTTACAGAATTGCAGAAAATACATTTGAAGTTCTTTGTTTCTCTCTTTATGCTTGTGCTGGTTGGAAACCGTGAACAACACTTAATCAGTGGGACTGTTTTTCTCTGCTCTCTTGCCAGGGTCATCACAGATAGCCAACTCCTATCTGCCTCCCCAGGCAAGACTTAGCGACTTGACTGTGGGTTTGTGGTTAGAGTTCAGACTTGGCTCCCGCATTCAGCTGACCGGCAGCAGCAACTGTAGACACATGCGAGCCGAGGCAGAGAGAAAAACATGAAAAAAATATATATTGGCAAAACTGCCCTCAAAACACAGAGAAACGGTTGCAAACACCCCAAAAGAAGGTAAGAAAACGAGGGGATTTGCACATTAGTATCAGCCTCATTATAGAGGGTGTGGGGGGGATCAGTTTCATATGTTAATACATGGGAATGAAATCTCTTTAGGATTTCAATTCCATTAAAAACCCATTAAAACATAATATGGCATCCATTCATTCCCATTTATCACTGTCATATTTGTTATCCCATATCAGCAAACATCAGCGCTGTGTTTTACCAACTTCTGGATGCCAAGAAAAAAATTTAAAACCTCTCAACAGTAATCACTGGCTGTAAGGTTGAATTTAATTTAAGATAATAAAGAACCCAAAGCTGTTTTTAAACAGCTTATTGGCCATGACACAGAAAGACCAATCAGATTGCAACAATGGGCCAGAGTTTGAAAGAAATGTGGCTAAACTGCCCAAGATTAAAAACAGTTTATTATAGATTGCAGCTCTGCTAAAATAAGCCTTATATGCATGGAAACAACATGGTTAGCAACATAGCAACCGATAATAACTTAGCTGGAGCCAAGTCTCCAGATGTTAAAGGTAGTTCATTGCTCTGGCTATGCGTTAACGCAGCGCTGTCTTCAAGTCTGTCTGAGGGTGCCCCATCGTTTCCTCCTCCTTAACTGCCAGCTCCCTAATTGAAGCTCTCAGCCATGTGAACTTGGAGGTGCACTCATTCCGCCTGCTGGTTGGCAGCGCGGAGCCATCGAATCTCTCCGAGAGCCAAGCATCCATCAGTCTGGCGAAATGCTAAATCCCCCAGAGCGCGCGCTGCCCCTGCTCCTCATTTATTACTGCGTCCATTCCCTCAGTTTGTGCTGTCACCGTGTTTTCATCTTCCACACTCAGACCTGCAGCAGCCCAGAAAATGCTCCGTTTGGTCATGTTGCTGCTGTTGGGTGGTGTTGAAGGAATCCTTGTGTTATTTTATCCTTTTAAAACTCAAAGTCATGGTTCATTCTATATTTTCACCTCTTTCTTGGGAGGGCAATCATTTCCTTATGTTTTCAGGGATTCAGTATGAATGATGGAATTTACCATTACATTGGTGGGAGCTCCATTCCCATCAATGTTTGAATCCCAGTGAATGGAAAATTATTATTCCTATTTCATCTGCCTGCTCCTCCATCAGACACACCACCTTCCAACCTGCCTGAGACTTGTCTCACTTCTTACACCTCACCCTTCGTCCTCCTCCCACGCATAAACACATCTGCAATCCTCGCTCCTTTCCGCCCTCTCCTGTGAATTGGAGAAACTTTGACAGCAGTGGAATTCTGTGTGTCCGGTTCTCCTCAAATCTCATTTTCGGAACTCCCGCCGCATGTCCAGCTCGTTCCACGACCACAAGGATGACCTCCGTAAGCGCCTCTCCTACACCACCCACAAGCTAGAGATGGTGGAGATGGAGTTCGATTCCACTCGGCAGTACCTGGAGACAGAGCTGCGCCGGGCCCAGGAGGAACTGGAGAAATTCACAGAGAAACTGCGCAGGTTTGCCATCCAACAGCTACAACACGCACCTTTATTGCCTCCATTCGTACAAATGCATCATTAACATGTGGCGATACCGGTGTGAAATATCTGCAACTGAGGTGCTTTTGGGGGTAACTCGGCCTTATAAAGCTGTGTGCGCTTCTTGCTAGGGGTCTGCTGCTATGGCAACATAGGAAACCTGTCCTGGAGGAGGTTAGGAGGGAAAAAAAAAAATTTTGCTTTGGTTTTATGCTGTCATAATAAGGAGCAGCACATTTCTCTATATCCCTCAGTCATCGGTGATCAATAAGAGGTATATCTGCTCTTAGCACTTTTTTTTCTAGCTCTCCTCTCTTCCCTTCTGAGGGGTTAAAGGGGCCATACATTTGGTCTCAACAGGCTTTCAATATTTATGAAAATCTGTCTGAACTGAAACACAAGCGGCTAGTGAACAAATGGAAATCAAAGCACCCCCCCTTCGCATTAATGCATCCAAAAATCCATCAACGAGTAGCACGGACAGGATGAAGTGAAGGGTATGATGAAATAAAACAAAGGAAGAGAGAGGAGACAAATCGATAAACTGCCTTATCTTAGTATTCAGCTGCAGACTCAAGGCTCAGAGTCCACTTTTGTGTGTTTACTCATTATTTTATCAACTTTAAAGATTTTTTTTTCCCCCTCAGAACATCCGTCTTTGGATGCAACTGATTTTCATGATTTTCCTCAGCCTTTCACCCACAGTGATCTTTAAATCTGAGGAGACCCTTTAAAAACAGACCGTCCATCAGCCTCATCTAAATGCACGTGCTGATTGTGTCGCTGCAAGTAAAACACCGGCAAATGTTCACACAATGTTCTGTGTTTGTGCAGGATCCAGAGCAGTTATGCAGCCCTTCAGAGGATCAACCAAGATTTGGAGGACAAGATGCACAGGACGGTAAGAAGCAGTCAGGACAAGACTTTAGCTTAGAAAAACATGGCTTGTTTTTGTTGGGTTTTTTTTAACTAAACTTCAAATAAATTATAAATAAATGGTTGAAGAAATGCAGAATCCTGACAGCGGCTGCAGCATAGAGGAATTCTAACCGAGTCTCTTGATAAAGTGTGAAGGTCGACAGGGGCTCATGAAACACTCTGCTGCTTGTACAGACACACAAACACACACACGCTCGGGGAAATGCAGCTCCTGACCCAGAACTTGCAACGCAAAATCCTGCCGTTACCCAGGAAACCACTCGAGAGTTCCTTATATGAACCCATCTTTATTTCAGTTATTATAACAGCAGCTGATGGCCAAGGTTCACTAATAAGAAAAAGTTATTGTCTTGGCAGCAACTTCTATTTTTCCTTCAGTGACACATGGCCGAAGGACTAATGAAGGTTATGATCCAAATTAAATAGAAGTGGGAAAAGACCTGCGCTGATGCGACAGTAAGAAGTAAGAGCAGATGAATTTTAACTGCTTCTGATGATATTCTCTTTAATCTCTAAAACCTCTTCTACATAAGCGCTCCGGAGGATCTCCTGAGACTCGTGTCACAAGTTTCCTCACATTTGCCTGCTCACACATGCATCTCACAGCAGGGGAGCTCCGGCGTGGGCAGAGTTGTATCAACCAAATCTGCAGCCGTTCCTCAGAACTATTTCAGTGCCAGAGGAGCCCAAGAATGCTGATTAAAATAAAAGCAATAATTATCCAAATGTTTTAAAAATGCATTTGTGGCTCAGCATCAAGTACGAGTTTGAACATGATTTTAAGGAGGCGGAAATGGGTTTTTAATTAATTTATGTCTAAACCAGGAAAACCCTGTCAGTATTTCTATTAAACTATCAAAGTATTGGTCTTAAATGAGCACTGAAGCAACAATTAGAATGCCAGTGTTATTATAGATTAAAAAAGTGTCAATTATATAGACGGGGCCCTTTAAATCAAAGCAATACAGCCAAAAGCCCAACTCTTAGATTTAAAGTAGAATGACATTTTTAAGGAGATTATGTGGGAGCAATGGCAACATTCACACCTCTGTGTATGTGTGTCATGTCTGGACAGAAGAAATCTACTGTAATCGATGTGAGCACACCCGTTTAGTGGCAGAACTGCTCTCATCGCTCTCAAAGCAATTACATGATCAAAGACAGCCAGAGCAATCAATGTCCACAGTGATTGTCTTACCTGCGACGAATCCCAGTCAGAAAACCATTACAGCTCCGCGCTGCCGGTGTCACCTCGACAGCAGCTGTCCGGTCGCATCATTCTGAATTGCGGTTCTCTCCCTCGCAGCCTTTAGGACTTTCGCGATTCACCAGGGCGGCGGCGCTCCGGCCCTCCCGCCTTACAGCGTCTCATAGTGGCGTCTGAAGTTCGGACACCCAAAAGTAGCTACAATAACGGAAGACGACAAGTCCATATTGACCACTGTCAAACTGAGCAGTAAGGCCTCGGTGCACTCTAGTTCCATTAAAGTTCTCACAACATGGTTTGACATTGGCTCAATGGGACCTTTTAAAACAGGTGGGGAACTCTCACACTTGTGCTCCTGAGTTGAGAAATCAGATCTCATAAACTTTTGACTACACACGACAACGCCATCGACAAGGTAGATGATCTTTTCCATCATCTCCCACATGCAGCTGCAACAGGTTTCGGCAGACCTGAAGTATGTTTGAAGACACCCACTCAATGTCAGTCTGGCCCATTTGTGACACGGTCGTGCCATCAAAAGGCCACCCGTACCATAGCAGGCCGCTCCTCTCCTACGTTGACATCCATCAGATGAGAAAGAACGGGATTTTCAAAGGAATCGTCTGCTGGGTGGAGGGCTTCGGTGTAACAATTACGTCTTTGTGACAGGAGGCACTTTTTTTTTTAAGGGAGAGAAGCAGGTCTCATTGGAATTGCCATTTCTTTTGATGTCATGTCATGCCAAGAGATTTCAAGAGGGAGGTGTGTTTCATTTGTAAAAGACAGTTCAGGCAGGCGGCAACCGAAGCAGTGCCAACGAAAACAGACACGTAATTAAAAGTTCGGAGCGGCCTGATCTGACACGGTCAAGTGGAAAGCGCCGGCGCATAAAACTATTTCATAAAGAGCCGAGCAAGAGCAGCTGGAAGAGCTGGCAGATGCACACTGCGATGACAGTGGAGTAATTGTACGAGCACCAGAAATGGTAGATCGCTTTAATATACACACTGTCTCTCTAATGAAAGTGTTTCAATAGATGAAATTACACATCATCCATCTGGAGAATGCAGAAATTTATAGAAGATGTCTTGAATAAATGAAATGCGGCTGTTTTGCAGACCAAACTCAGGTGTAGTGGAATGAGGATATTGCATGAATATTTTCCTTAGTTTTAAAGGAGCTGTCTGTGGTGCTGAAAGCCCGTCATCGGCGTCGGTTTTCACCCTGAAACTGGATGTAAGACGGCTTTACTCAAACATTGCTCCCTTCCCAGGATAGACCTACCTCTGAGTGTGAGACATATTGATGATCTTAGCTCTGGGTAGCAAATGGTGAATAAGAAGAAATTCAACCTTTGACGCTCTTATGATGAAAAAAATAACAAATCTGTAAATCCAGAACACTTTACTTTAATAAACATCTTTGACTGGTAATCATAATTACCTTTCATATATACATAATTTGTTTATCGAAAGCTTTGATCAATCAATCCATACACTGATCAATAATGAAAGCTTCTTTCTGAATGACTGTGTGGTTATTTCCTGTGTACTGCACTTTCACATACATATATTAGTCCTGTCAGTTATTTATGTGTTTATTAATGAAACACAGGGGCTCAGTCTAATCTCTAGGGTCTCTAATCACCTCCATTTTGGCAGTATGGTTTAGCGTGACTGATGAAATCACAGCAGTGTTTGTGTTCAATGTAGAGAGCAGAAACAATGGGCCCCAACATCAGTATGGAGAGAATGAACATTTGCAGTAATCAATGGCAGCAACTGATCAAATGCATCTACCATTTAATAATTTTCAATTTTTTTTTTAAAAGCCCTTCTTTTCTCCCCCTGACTCAAAAATAAGATGTTATTTGAACCAGAGCAAGGTTTGTTGCTGCAGTCTCCAGTATTGTGCCCATCATGGGATTTATGTTTCATTTGTTGGTCGGCAAATAACTAAAGGATATAACATAATATAGAGCCATTATCCTCCCTCTGTATAGAAAACTGGATGTCATGGAAAAATGATATTTCCTACGTTTATACGCTGTGTGGTCATACAGCTGAAATAAGCCAAAATGATTGTCTTGTTTTTTGGTCATTTACTTCAGACTTCCAAACAAATAGATCTTTAGTTGCTAAGCAATTAGAACCCACATGTTTTTTTTTAGGATGGAGGAGGCAGAGAGCTTCTGATCTGTGTTGTGATGAAAAATATAATCCAGTGGTTCAATATGCATTATTTAAAACCTTTTCCTTGATGCTGCTCTCTTGTTTTTAGTGCCAACCAGTACAAGACTCTTGGTGGTTGCTGGTACAGTACAAAAAGATGACAGAGCACAGAGGTGACCTGCTGACCTCAATCTTTAAATCAAGAGCTCCATGATCATTTATTTACCGCCAATGTCAGTAGGGTCTGTAGACGCCAACATTGAGGGTGATCTTTAGTTTTGACCTCGACTTCGTGATGGACATTGAGGCTGTATAAGAGGGGCCAAAGCAATCAAGCTGCATATTAACACATTTCCCAAGAATTAATAGCAGACTCCAAACCAGAAGTGTAAATTAGTCAGTGTAAATTAGCTAGTGTAAATTCATCAGTACAACTGAATGATTGCTTATTTACTTTTTTAAAATCCAGAACAATTACATGTCCGGGTTTAAAAGAACCCTAATTTGTTCACTCAAGCATCTACATCACAAAATATTAATAGAAATCCAGAGTAATGAGAGTCTGGTCAAGACAGCAGATTAATGAGACCCTAACAAAATTGAATTTCAATATCAACGCTGGCCTATTGCTTAAGCTGACATTAATTGCCACCTATTAGATTGGCTGTGCACCCCTGTATTTCTGAACAATCACCAGCATTGAGAGATTAAAAAAAAGGGTGGGAGACCAAGTGAGTGTTCAGAGTGTATCATTTGTCAGCTGGTGCAGTGTGACAGATTCACAATTACTTTGTGTGTGTGTGTGTGTGCGCGCGCGCATGGTAGAGAAAAGCCAACAAAGAGTGGAGCGATATTAGAATACTGACAACAAAACGGTGCCTTCAATATCCAATGAGGACACTCGGGCTATGAAATGAAGTGTCGACCGCTCCAGCGCCAGCGCACACAACAGTCGGGTTTCTATATTTTCGTCACACTCATGCACAGAGATGTGCTTAATGAAACGCCACGGGAACGCGATAAGAAACAGCACAGAACACATGGAGAACAGAGTGGTTTAATCATCATGTCCCCATTCCCAACTGGTCAAATAATGAAGATTGATTGGACTGGAAAGAAGTTATTTTGATTTTTTTTTTCTCTTTTTTCAAGAGTATTCACTGAAAACAGATTGGATCCGTCATTTGCATGCTATTATTTTTCACTCTTTTAGCTCCCAGAGTAATTGATATGATATGAATGCTGGCAACTGTAATCTTCTTTTAATTAAGACCTGCTGTTGGCACTGGCTGCACTGATGGCAATTCAAAGCTCTCGAGTTCTCAGTTTTCTTCCTCTCCTGTCGTGTTGCCCTTTCTTCCCTCCAAATTTGCCTGCCACATATTTCTCCTGACTCTTTCCTTTAACTCTTTACTAGATTGCACTCTTTTCTGTATTACAGTCTCACCACCATGAAGAGGAAAAGAGAGCCCTCCGGGGAGAAATCATCGTCCTCAACAACCACCTCATGGAGGCAAAGATCACAATCAATAAGCTCAGAGAGGACAACGTGAGTGGCCACAACCGCCTCGCCTAATACAGGATGTCAGAAATCCAAACTTTCAGTGTGATGAGACATCCACGGATGCTTTCAGACCAGTAAATTAAAGCTCAGATATTTAGGCTGCTAGAGGGGTATCGGAGTGATTGATTCCATTCCCTCAGCAATTGTCCAAACTTTTCAAACTATTTCTTCCCCTTACTTCGAACCACCACTGCCCAAAAAGTCAGAGCGGCACACTCCATTTCTGCTGCATCATGGATCTCTGTGCTTCAGCGAGACAGGGCAGACAGAAGGGTTCACTCTCAGCCACTGGGTATTTTGGGACGATTATACCAAAGTCCACAGGCAACCTCGGGGGCTTCCAGACTTCGGAGCCAGGGCCATGTGGAGCAGAGGGGCATTAAGCAATTAAATGTCTCCTTTTTCTTTGAAGTGATTTCACTGATTTGTCCGCAGGGGAGCCTGCGGGATGGGTTCGATTTTTCTCTCTTTGGTCTGTGGCAGTTTTTAGCGCTCATAAGCTAAAGAGCATTTTGCCAATCCTCTCAGATTTGGGCAGGCAGATCGGAGTCAGGGTTCATTTCCAGTTGGGGGAGATTTGGTCCCTGCACGGGGAGCAGCCAGGCGTGGACGTCCTCTCGAGAGTAAAAGTTTTTGATATATGCTGAAGTATGAAACAGTTTTATGTAAAGCGATGAGCAGAGATTCAAGAGTGAAGGATTAAGCTATTTAAAGAACTTTTGATTCATAAATATGGATTTTTTTCATGTAAATCAACATAAAGTGCAAAGTCTCTTTCAGCCTTTATATGATAATTTACTCCATAACCTTCAGCACATACTAACACAACACTGAGGTCTAAAGGGTTTAGACAAACTATGGGGTGCCCACATAACCCCTGGCAACAAAGAAATTTCATGATTTTTAAAGCGTTCACTGGTAACTGGCAAGGGAGTGGGAACCATCAAAGAAAAATCCTTTGATCCTGCAGGAAGAATTGTCAGGGTTTGTGAGGAGAGGATGCAGCCAGGACTGACCTTTATGTGCTGAATGATTACAGACAGAGAGGTGAGAATGAGAGCTACACCATCACACGTGCTTTTGAGAAACAAACGTGCCAGTAGAATGCCTTCACTCTGCCCTGAAGTTTAAGTAATAACTGAAACACGATTCATCATAGAAAGAGAGGCCGGAGGAGTGGATAAATAATGCACGAGGCCCCCAGGCTGGAAGGTGCAGATAACTGAACGCCGCATTCATGCACTCTAATAAAATTAGACCATACTGGGAAGATAAAAGCTGTATTACAAATGAAAAATGTGTCAGGTTACTGTCAGGATGAAAAATGCATGCTCACTAATTAAAGTCTCGATGAGCTTCAATGGATGAATTTCTTTCTTTGGTCTGATGGGTTCCTAAATCAGAAGCAAGAGGCGTTTTCCTGCACACACTAGTCGAATGTATCTTTTATGTTAACGATTATGTATTTTTCACAATGATAATGATTAAGACATATTGCATAGTTTGTTCCTTCATAACCACAAATTGATTTATAAAGGCCTCATTCTATTATTATAGATGGATTGATGGACTATATTGTAACATTACATAACCTGTGTTGGATCGGGAACCCGTTTACGCAGTTGCTTATTGTGATTCCTGCTTTTTCCAGGACCTTTACAGGAAAGACTGCAACCTGGCAGCACAACTGCTGCAGTGCTCCAAATCTCACTACAGAGCACATAAGATGTCAGAGGTACGCACTGAAATACTACTGGTCTGCCCACCGTGACCTTTACACATTCAGCCTATTACAACACAAAACAGCACAGTAAAGGCTGGCGGAGTGTTATTAGACAGGACATGTATAAATCACAAACAATATCCAATGTATTATACTTGAGTATGGGAAATTCAAATTAGAACCATGTCATTAACTGAGCAAATTCCAACAAAATGTTGCATCAAAAGCAACCAACTCTTTCTGCACCAGTCCAACATCAGCTGCACACATTACTTGCCACCAGAACGTAGCGTGGTTAATTAGCTCTGCCCAACAGACCACGAACAATGCCGCACTTTCCTCCGCTCTTGCAGAAACTGACTTCAGCCTCATTCCGCTACTGTTATCTAACTGAGGCATTCAAACAGAATGTGCAGCCTGAAAAGGCCGCACATTACAGGACGTTAAATCCGCCACTTT
Organism: Lagocephalus sceleratus; assembly: GCA_911728415.1. NCBI lineage: Eukaryota > Metazoa > Chordata > Actinopteri > Tetraodontiformes > Tetraodontidae > Lagocephalus > Lagocephalus sceleratus. The sequence goes on along the minus strand of CAJVRN010000036.1, from coordinate 6,157,139 downwards.
TATAATTGGAAACTGCATGTGTGCTGGGTGCAAACGCAAAGCTTAACATCCTCTGTGGGGAGGCTCGACATCTGAGAGGGAGTACATTACTAACAGGGCCTCAATTAAAATATTGGTTATGAGGGGGGGGGATGTTATAGAACAGATAAATGGAAAATCCACTCTAAACATGGGGAGAAGTTGCTTTCAGAGAGCAGCTGTAAATTGCTAGAAAGACTAAAATAATAGGTGCTAGTTCCTTCCTGCAGCATTAAAACTGCTTCTAATAATTGAGTGAGATCTTTATATTGTCACATGGATTAAAAGTGGGGGAAATGTGTGCCTGTTAATTAAGATTGGCCTTAGATAGTGGCTACTGCTGAGCTAGCTTACTCACAGCGCAGACTGTATATTATCTTGCCCCCCCACCTCATCTTCACCTACTTTCCGTCACTGTTCCCTCTGGGAGAAGCAGTGGATGCTAAAAATAGTCCGACTTTAAAAATGCAGGTTATTTTATGCCGAGGCAAGCTTCTATTTCTTAACAAAGCCAAGTCAGTATTTTTATCTTTTTTCTACCCCCAGCTGGAGGCCCAGGGCGTCAGTTTAATTTGAATCTAAGCTGTTCCCTGTGGAACTGATATGTGTTTGATGATAGACAGAATAAAGAGGCTGTGAGTTAAAAGACAGAGGGAGAGGGAATGAGAGATTTTTCCATGCAAAGGCACTGCATGGTGCGACAGAAAGATAAAATGATAAAGAGAGGAGGGAAGACAGTACGCGGAGTGGAAAGAACAGGTCCTGCTGACCCTGACTGGTTTTAATAGGCACAAAGTACCTATCTAAAAGTGACAGGAACAGTCATTCAGGGCTGATAATTCTGTGTGATGGGATGATAGGAGACAGAAAAGTCAAAGCCCCTTTATACTGTACCTCCCAAGGAGATCAAAATAAACATTTGGGGAAAATAAAACAGATTTCTTTTGGATCAAATGGTTAGTGACATTTTTCTGACAGAATGTGAAGCCTATTGGTATGAGGAAACAAAATTAAAGCCACTGAAGTCTGGGAAACGATCGCTTCTATCTCGATGCCCCCTTGACATAGTTTAGAAGCAGGTTCTCCGCAGTATCAGTCACATTATCGATTTCCTGCTGCCTGTAGAGTCCAGGAGATCTCACCATCTTTGAGCTCTAGCCCATCTTTGAAAAACTTAAATTGGCAGGAAGGCGAGACTTCTTGCCAATTTATCCCTCTGAAGTGGTGGGTAGTCTGTCCAGATTCTCAAAGATGTGTAACAAAGATGTTCGTTGATTTAACCCGTCAGTCACTGTCGTACTTATTTGGCCTCTGCCTTGGTGTCTCTACTGTAGCTGCCAAGGGATTTTCAGGAGCGCGTCAGTTGCCACATGGAGCAGCAGGGTCGGGGAAGCGGGACCACCATGGCCATGTGCCACTCGAACTACGCCGACTCTGTACCAACGGCCATAATCGCTAAAGTCCTGGAAAAGCCTGAACCAGGAAGCAGTTGCCCAGTAACGCGCTCCCCAAGCCCGCAGCCACAGGACGGCGACTTCCTGGCGGGGACAGGGAGTTCCGACCTGAGCCGCCGCGCTTCGTACAAGACGTCCGACCTGTACTGCAGCGATACGGCCCTGTACTGCCCCGAGCGCTGGCAGGACACGGAGCGCAGGCAAAGCGTCGACTTCCACGGGACCAGCCTGCTCCAGCTCCACGCACAAAACTCCACCGACAGCAACCCTGACGAAGAGGCCTACCACTCCGCTGGCTTCTCCCACAACGAGCCTCCGTCCTCCTTCCACCAGCAGGATGACTTTGGCACCGGGAGCCTCCGTGCCTCCAGCTCTTACTCCAGCTTTAGCCTCGCCTCGGATGATAAGGGAGGGGTTGCCGGCGGCTGTGGTCGCACTGGCAGCGGCACTTTGTCGTCTTCGCACCAGTGTCTCTATATGGACTGGAGAGATGAAGGGAGCGCGGATGATGGACACAAAGGCATCTCTTATAATAAAGAGAGCCTGAACTTTCCCAAATCCCTCAGCATCCAGCACATGGTCCCCCCCAGGAGCCCACAGAAGAGCACCTCACCAGCGTACACAGGGACAGCTTCAAGCTTTGGCGACTCGTACCAGTCCAGCACCCCTCGCCTGTCCTCTTCCCGCAGCATGGGGTCCACGATCGGGCTGAGCCAGGCCCACAGAGGGATTCCAGAAAGGCCAAGTGACAGCCAAGTTCCGGAGGATGACCTCAGTAGCCGCTGGAGACAGCTGAGCGTGGACGACGTCAACACGTTCACGTCGTCCTACCGCGATATGGCGGGGCGGGTCTCCCCCTACAGTTTCTCTGAGCGCCACTTTGCCATGGCCCCGCCCGGGAAGGTCAAAGGGTCACTCTACAGCAGCTTCCAAGAAGGAGATGACGTCTTCCACAGCCACATGCTGGACCAGTGCTTTGTGGGCTCCATTTCACCCAGCCACATCTCAAAACCGCTTGAGCATCGGAAGCAGGAGACGACTTCTGTGTTGTACCGGGCCAAGAACGACAGTCAAGACTCAGAGTGCAGTCTGTTCCTCTCAGGGAGCTCAAAAGAGAAGGACGGCAGCGGGATCACAACTGCGGCGGGCGACTCCATGAGGGACTACGTAAACCTGAGCGTGGACAGCTCTGCCGAGTCCTTACACCAAAGCTCACTAGAAGCCTCAAGTCTTCAGCACTACCCCAGTCCGAGGCCGGCCGTACGGCCTCGCCCGAGCTCCAGCTCTGCTCTCAACATTGGGCCCGCGCTCCCAAAGAAGACCTCCCCAAGATACCAAAAATTTGGCAGCACGGGACTGACAAGAAAGGACAGCCTGACAAAGGCGCAGCTATACGGCACCCTGCTGAACTGAGCAGATGGACGGAGATACTTTTAAGTTATGCATGGCGACAATTACTCCTGTAAGTATGGTACTGTAAGTCCTAAAGTTCCCTACAGCATCACTTTGTGATGGGGGTGATGTTTTATGTATCTCTTAGCCAAGGCATGTTTAATGCAGTCCGCAACACTTTTTCTATGGTATGTAACAACACGGTGTAGCTACAGTACCTGAGACCAGCTATTCAGTATGACTATTAATGATAATGAGCCAGTGGGATCTCACTCATAAACATACTGTGATATTTCCTTGTTTTGTTGTCGAGCACTGTTAGTAAAACCAGCAAAAGCCCCATTAACTACAGCTCTATTATACTAGTAAAATGACTCTAGTGGGCTGATTTATGGCAAACCTCATCTAGAAAGAACAAATATATCCAACACTGATCACAAATGGTTTTATTATAGACTGGCTAATTCTTCAGTATAAAAATACAAATATTTTAATTCACATGGTATAGAATAAGTGACAGTTACTTCACCTAAAAAAGTGCCAACAAACATGATTTTTTTAATTACCTACAGTACACATGATTTAACACAAGGTGACTTTTTAATAACTTAGCTTGGATTTTTCTTATTTTTTATATCAAACAGATTTGGGCCTGCACATGACATGACACCACAACATTTTTTTTTTCCTTTGGAAATTGCCTTAAACTAGTTGAGAGGTCTGCTTTAAAGCATGGATATTTTCTCTGCTCCGTTGTTGTGAAATGTAAACCATAGTGTCAGTCGTGTCAGATGTAACACAGCATAGCATTTTTTTAAGGGTTAAAGCTGTTTGATTTCCAGCGTCGACCAGGAGTTATTTCATTGAAACAAATTTATGCATCCGTTGCACAAACCACATTAAAAATATCAGTTATTTTTGTTTTGTAGCAGACTACTAGGAAATTCTCCAAGCTGGCTGGAACAGAACCTCATATGCACACGAAAAAAGCAAACGGAGATGAAGGTAGAAAATCTCTCTTTACAGCCAGTGTGTTCTTTTTAAACCAGCATGCCCAATTAAGCTATTTTAGAAGAAACAGAAAAATGACTGTGTAAATGTGTTGGTGAAAAGACCTTGTAGATAACTTGTTTTTTTTTCCTGTTTCCCTTCAATAATACAATGGTTTCCTCACAAGTGCACGTGAGGACAAAGCGATAGCGCTCAGACGTGCATGTGACCTCTTACACGATACATTTTGAAGGCTTTCTCCCCGTCTCCGTGGCTCTGTCGATCTGAAAAGGGTGGTGGATGAGCTACCTCTCTCTATGGAAGGTCGTGCTAATGCCTTTCATGTTTCTGCAGGCCAGGTTTCTGGTTCCAGGCTGTTTTTCTAAGATTTGCAAACTGCTTTTCTCCCCTGTCATGAAGGTAGAACTGCATCCACAAAGGCCGCAAAAGATTCCAGTCATATTCTCTGTGTCTAAAATGATTTGGAATGAAATCTATCTACTGTATATACTGACAGAGAAAATGTAGTATTGTTTTGTTGTGGGCGAAATATGTAGAGACCTGATAGGTAGGCACTGCATAACAAGTGATAATACACTGACTATTTTTTATCCGTTTTAATTTATATTTAAGGAATGTTTTGACCCTGGATGAAAATGCTGAAGCGTTTCTGTCCTGTCCTACCTCCAGCTCTCTTCCAGGTACAACAGGCCACCAGTCCAAATGTCAACATGCTTGTCTCTGGTGCATGGTTATATATTTTTGCTGTATGTTTATTTATTTAATAAAGATGTGTGTTGGAAAATAGCCATGGTTTATTTACATCATTTACTTCAGAAATGTCAGCCTCCATCAGGGGTGGAACCAGTGGATTGAATTTTGCATCTGTCGTTTAATGTGTGTATTGTCCTTGTTTTTTTTTTTTAGGTCTGTTGCAGTGGTTGGACACGGGAAATAAGCTTCTATGTGCACCACAATGTCAAGGTTTTGAAAGAACTTGGGAATGCTTTGACAGATGTCTGGATATTTTGGCTCCGTTTCCCCCGTTCTGTCTCACTCTTTGATTCTATAAGCTGTCAGCATGAAAGAAAATCTTATATCGGAGCCAGGAAGAACAAAAAGGCATGGAGGAAAAAAGATGTGTATGCAGAAAATGGAGGGGGAAAAATGATTATAAAAAGGCCCAAAGACATTTTTTTTCATTTTGTTATCACAAAAAACTTGATGTTGGAGGGCAAAACTGAATATAATACATGGAGAAACACTGCCATAACGTCGCCCACCACTTTAGATAAAACTCCCAACAATATGTCCCACTTATTTAAAACTGCAAATAAAGCTACTTTTGTCTCGGGCAGTAAAACTTTTATTTCAACAACTATGTAAGTTTACATGCTAAGAGGGGATGCCAAATCCATGGGGAAAGACGTGGGAGTGCAGGAAACAGTTTCTGTGGGAGGGATCTGTAGATCAGTTGATTTCCAGCATGTCTGCCAAGGTTTATGGTCTTACGCTCAGATTAGATTAGTGGAGAGTCTTGAATATGCAGCAGTTTTTTTTTTTTTTCAGTCCATCTCTGCGTATTCATCGATGGTGGTTAGTGCCAGACCTTGATCTCTCCTGCCCAGTCGCAGGTGGCTGCAGTGGCGGGGAGGACGGGGTGCTGGGAGACACACAGGCAGGCCTGTCTGTGGGCGTGGAGGGTGTGGAGCAAATGAGCGCTGTGGTAATTATAGAAGTGAGCGGAGCCGGTGGAGCTTCCTGAAGCCAGGATGCTTCCATCCAGGGAAAACTCGCACCGTACCGCGTATCCCTCCACCTGGAACAAGGTTACATGCTTTAGTCGCAACGCATTAACCTTCCGGCGAGAATGATGTTACCATTAGCATAATGAAATGTCAGCACCATAACTGAATTGTGGTTCAGTTGATGACTTCCGGGGCCTAAATGTTGCGGGCACGTGATCAAAAAAGATGCCGAGTCAGTCAGTGAGAGAGTGATTGGTCCAGTATACTCGCTCTGCTTTTCTGGGCGTCCAAAAATCCTCAATTGTTTTGAATAAATCAGGGAAATTCTATATTATTGAGCATCTTTTGGGCTTTTCATTCTTGAGATTTGCATTACAGAATGTTGGACTCATCGTGAATTTTAAAAATGCCATATTTCTGAACTAGAAGTATTTTGAGGGCACAAACCTCCACAAAGGTCATTTTTGCAACTCTGCATTGATCGGGCAGAGGGGTCATAACTTTCCTTGCCCTTTCTCACCTTATGTCCTTCATATCGTCTCCTCTTGTTCATCTTATAAGGCTTCTGGGAGGAGAATGCTGCTATGTAGTCCCCATTGGTTTGGGCAACAAAGGCCTCTTCCAGTGGGTGAAGGGCCAGGCTGGGACATGTGTACCGCTCCTGGTGGATCCAGATGAATGGACAGAAGACAGAAATTCATCCATTATTTGACCTTTCCTTTCGGTCCCCCAACAGGGAGGCAGCTGCATGTTAACTAGGAATATTAATTAGTTTTGTGGTAGCGTGTGCGCAGTTTCATTTTTAACCTATGAAAAATGTGCAAAGCATTTCACACTGTACGGACTTTAAATAAGGGGGGGAAAAAAAGGGGGGCGGATTGAGTGAATTTATTCAGTGCCAAAACCCTCAGCAGTTAATAAAACCACATTTTAAACAGGTAGGGCATGTATCACACATCATAAAGCACACAGTTGGCACCGCACTATGTACCTGTCAAAATCTGCCGGTTCCACAAGGCTCATTACCCACCGTTTTCTCACAGTCAACATTTTCAGGGATGTACTGCAAAAGGGCCCATGCCAAAACCTCAAGCTTTAAATTACGAGTAATCCAAGGGGTTTACGCTTGGAGGTCCTTACGTGGTAAATCTGGTTGGAGAGTGTGGCTGTGGTCTGGAAGTCCCAGGCGATGAGGGTACGGTCTGCAGAGTCCCTGCTCACGCAGTCGGAGCTGGTGACAAACTCCGCACCACCTCTGAGAAACAGGATGTCCAAGGTCTGCTGGACACTCGCTTTGAACAATTTCACCACCTGGACGCAGCATAAACGTGTAGGAAAATGAAGAACTGCTAATAAAACCATGTGTACTAACAATTTCTATGGATTGTTCATGTCTAATTCAATGGTACCATATATCAGTTATAGGTCAATAATTTTTCTTAACATAGTCCATCTGTTGCTAAAGTAGTAAAACATTTCATCAAGCCATTAGCCAGCCTTTGTTTGATGGATATGTGTAGGAGAGAAACATCTGATTCTACCATTTATTGTATGGACATTTACTCTCTCTTAGCTGGTATAATACAAAGTTCAATATATTTGCATTGGCTCTGGACTCCTAATTAACACCTAAAGTTGTTCTTGGGACAGATACAGGTTGGACGTACAGATGTGCAATCCCTGCACCTGATATATATTTCTGCATAATGCCGTTTGTTATCTGTGCCGTTTGAGTTGACACCAGCAAAAAAAAAAAGAAAAAAAAAAAAACAACTTTATAGCCTCTCAAACGCTGACCTAGTTACAGACCTCAGAAGAGGAGCCAACAGTTCTGTCTCTTTCAGCAATGCAGTAATGGAAATTCATCCTTGTTATGAGGTGAAAACAAAGCAAGTTCAGACAAGTTTCTCTTCTAAGATTAGAATAAGTCAATTAATCAATGACAGATAAAGTCAGTGAGTAATTACTTTTAGAATTCAATTAACGCTCTGCTCCCTTAAAACAAGAGAAAAAAAGCCACTCCCAAAAGGAATGATTTTTAGACATGAGTTTGTTCACAGCACATTTGAAATTGAAGATCCACTGCTCTTTCCTGCTCAGAAACTGGAAGCAAGCCTTGTTCATATAATAGTATACAATAAGCAAGGTTGCAACTGAACCGCAAGCCCATTTAGAAAAACCTCAGGCTAATGGGCTAATGTTGTGTCTTTTGGAACCGCGGCCCTTTTATCTAATGGGGTAATTTCACCCGAGAGCGAGAACTGTACAGCCCAAGGCTAACACTGACAAAGGCGGAACGCTACAGCCAATTTGCTTTAACTGGGCTACACTCATAGTGACACCTACTGGCAGAAGAGATCCCTGCTGCATTCATTTAAAAACCCTGCAGAAAAAGGACTCTTTCCCTCAGCTTGCTTTACTGATGGGAAAAAAAAAAATCAATGTGAGGGCACAGTCAGAAAGAAAACAGGCTTATCGCATAAATCTTAGCAATATCAGGCTACGGCTTCAGGGGGAAGAATGAATTAAATTTTGCTTTAAAGCAAGGTGATCATCTATAGTTTTTTTCCTAAATATGTGATAAAATGACTGTGGCCTGCATCTTGTCTGGATTCTCTGGATGAACGGAGTGTGCTCAGTCTGCCTGCCTTCGATTCATTAAAGGCCAAATAAAAGTTGGTGAGGCGATGTCAATAAGGTGCGATAAACCATCTCTGAAGAGGTTGATGGGGTCGACCTTGCCACAGCGAGAGTCCCAGGCTTTGACCACCGAACTGTAACCCCCACACAGGACCGTCTCTGGACCACTGGGATGCGAGGCCAGGCACATCACCTTGAACTGGTTGTCAAATCTCCCAACCTGCTGCCCTGCAGATGAAAGGGAATGAAAGGCAGATGGAGAGAAGGGAAAGATCAATGAGTCCTTTGGAATGTATAAACCTCACCCGTCTCACAAAATGCTACAATATGAAGAAAAACCTCCCTCTTTATTCTGCAGCTCAGTTTTAAAATACAGAAATCCTCGTCACGAGGAAACAATAGTCCATTTAGCGACTATTAAAATGGCAAAGAAATAAAACTTGACCTAAGCAACTGACATGTTGCAAAGTATGTTACTAAAAATGCTGCTCAATCATGCCCGCTGGAAAGTCTCTATAATGTCACTAATTCTTTAATTTCTGATTCCTGATGCTGCACACATCTGCGCCAAGCTCAGACCCTGCACGAATGAGCCCGTGAGCGTTGTAAAACACTGCAGCAGACCGAGACCAATGCAGAAACAAACTGGGACTGACTTTGTTCCATTTTTTCAGGCTTTAAAGTATTAAACTAATGAATTAGGACAAACTGTTGCAGTCTGTGTTATGTGGGAAGCCTGATTAGATTTTTTTTTTCCTGTATTGTTGGCTGTCAAGACTAAACTAAATGGATAAATTTACATATCGTTTCCTCTTTGTTTTGGTAATTGTGCACAGTGTGAGGATCCAATCCCCCTTGTGAAGCTGCCATTAGACATCTGCGCCGTAAAGATTGTGTGTAATTAAACCGCGGCCCCTCCTTTGATCGTAACAAGTGAATTGAGGACCGATGAAAGCTGCAGCCAAACAGGCGGTCGAAAATCCAGGAGGAAAAGATGCTGCGGTCTGGAACCGTTTGTTGAAAGTGTGTGTGTCACTTTTTGGTGCCAGTCTCACTAGATATCATAATCACGCACAGGACTAGAGACGCTTTTTAGCAATCAGATTAAAGCTCTATTTTCATCTCAGTCTTGGTCATCTTTAACAATGAATTTGCAGACTGCGTCTTTTTTGAGAGAGAATGTGCGATTTTGCTTCACATCTGCTTCCAAGCAGGTAGATAATTTGATTCATGTCCTGAGATGATTCCAATTAATACGGCAGCTATAGAGCAAAAAGAAAAACGGCATATAAAATGCTGTTTTGGCTTCGGGCTGTTTTAGCTAAATCAATTAAAAATGTCACGCCTAAAAACATAACAAAAATACTGGTGGGTTTAAATGTAATTAAATCTGACGGGCTGCGGCCAAAAAACTAGTTTCCTGGGAAAACAATGAGGAGGGCTACAAAAGGAATCAGGTCCAACTACAAGCCAGCGGCTCGGTCGATCACTATGCAAAGTAGAGCACCTCGGGTCTAGCTGGTTCCTCATTAATTCACCCAACAACAAAGACCCCCTCCAAAATAAATTTAAAGAAAAGTCATAGGCAGCCCACAAGACCGCACTTCACAACATACTCTTTTACGGGGGGGGGTTGAGTCACGGCCAATAAACTGCACCGAAAATGGTCGGACGAACACACTCCCGACTTTGAACTGCAATAATCCCAAGTTTTAACAGCCAATTTCTCCGGGCTACCGCTTAATTGGCTTAGCCAGGGTGATGTGCAGGAGATCTGTCACCGAGATTTAAAACTTATGTTTGGCAAGGCGACGAGAACATCAGCCTTCCTCTCCATAGCAAGTAGGGCCCTGTCATATTTTAATTAAGCAAGATTAATTAGGCTCCTTTAGAGGGAAGATAAGGGGAAGGCTGCAGTGATAGTCCCCTGCTTCACCACAGTTTACTTTGACACGAGCCGATATTAAAGTGACAGAGACACGGATGTTGTCTGCTTTGAGAGCAGAGGGGAGATGGGATGTAGTAGATATTCTCATTAGGTGACCAACCAAGATGGGCTGTTCTCGCTGCAAAGCTTGTTTTAAAGAGGCTTCTAAAAGTAGATTTTGTGTGGGGAGAAGTCACGATAAACCACTTAAAAACAAGTTAGCACCCCTTGTTCAAAGGAACAGATTAACAGTTTAGTTTGCATGCGCTGATTATGATTTTTTATGGCTTCATAAACTTAGGGATGATGCCATCTCAGAGACTCGGGGAGGTGAGCTTATTTAAGTAAATATTTAAAAATTTCATCATACAGGTTATGATAATATAGAAGGCTCACAGAGGAGGAACGCCTGGAGCCAAAACAAAAACTGACACTATTAACAACAATCGCCATGGCAACTGCACATCTCTATCTGCCACTGGAGCCTGTGTTCAGTTTCCTGAGACTAATGCTGCACTTGTGAGATTAAAAATGAACTTTAAAACAAAGGAAACAAGCCTGCACTCCGACCAAGTTTAGGATGCGTTACGTCCAGTAACAGCATATTCAATTCGATGGCGAGATCCAACATCGATTGGAGAGCTACAAGTGTAAAGAATGCCAAATCATCACACTGGATTGACTTATCACTTCATTGCCCCTCAGTGTCATTAAGGGCTGCTGACACGGACAAATGCTGGAGAGTATGCGTCATACATGGCAGATACTCAAACAATGAAGCTAGACTTGGTTTCATTTTTCCTCAGAAGGGGCATTTCTCTCAAATATGCAAATCTCCTGGTTTACACGTATTCAGGAGTCGCGGTGCAGGCATGCACGCAAGCCAGAGGTGCTTCCAATTAAGATCCCGTGGTTCTCATCCCAGGATGTGCCTTGCTCCAGGCTTGAGCTTACACATATTTTAAACATTCATTAGCACATCCCATCATTTGTCGAGTAAGCTCCTGCATTTCGTAGTACAAGAATCAGTGCTCTGCCGTTCAGCCTCTCAGTCATAAAGCACCACGGTTGTTTTTTGGTTTTTGTTTTTTTTAAACGCCCCTGCTGGACTGGCACAGGCTCTAAATTGCCTGTAGGTGCAATAGCGAGGGTGAATGGCGTCTCTGTCAGGCCTTTGATTAATTGTCTAGGATGTCGTCCTGCCTGGAGGAAGTCAGCTGGGATCAGCTCCAGCGCCTGTGGTCCTCTACAGGATAAGCAGGTATAGTAAATGGATGGGTGCACACACTGCTGGCTGGCACAGTTTGCAGCTCAGTCATTAAAAAAATAAATAAATAAAAATAGTGCATGACCGTGGCGCGACATCTTATCGGCCGCAACTTTTCCCTGCGACTGGCAGTAGCGATGCTGCAGAGCATGAGGCGGAAGAATGATTCACAAGTCTACATGTGTGCCGGGTCTTCCTTTGTGGTTTTTTTCTTTTCTGTTGGAAAGCTTCCATTCTGACAGTGCCAGAGGGGATTTGGACAGAGAACCCAAGGCCTGCACACACAAGCGCACGCTGACATGTCCACCTGTAGCAGCCCGTCATGGGCATATCGCGTTCTGCCAATCAGCCGCGGAAGCGGCTGACAACAGCTGCCACTTCACACTAGTGCCCCCCAGATGAAATTCATTTATTCCTCTCGCCGGCTCTCCCCGTTGGTCGTCATCCGGATTTATTCGGCCTCTTTCGGTTCCTTTTTCCCCCGTGCTCTCCCTTTCTTATTCTGCTAAACGCGTCTCTCGCCCAAGCGCGCAGCTCTCCCTCTCCCGATTGCTACTCAGCGGTGACAACCCGCTTGCACTCCGCTGGGAGAGGGTGGAGGATTTTACAAATTAAATTGGACACAGAAACAACCGAAAACACAGGCAAAGAAAATGGACCCGATCTGAATAGTTGGCCTCTTGATATCCACTTTGTGTGAGCACACCAGCAGCAGCATTTGGTTACGTGACTCTGTGGTGAAGCATCGGGATCAATCATTCCTCCTCGTTAGTGATGAGAGGCGCAGCTTTACAACGGAGAGCGTAAAGATGACAGTCACCCTCATTAGAGAGGCAAACAGCCACATCAGTGTCCCATCACTCTTTGTAGATCTATTAGTACCATTTCCGCTCAAGAGATGTTGGAATCTGTTCGAGATCTTGGAAATTACTGCACTTCAGACACTTTTGTGAAAGCAAATAATGAGTCATATTTCAGCAATATAAATCCCTTACCAACTTAACTCTGAGGGGAATTATGTATGCCGTTTGGGTTGTACATCTTTTTAAATGGAATGTTCCTGAATTACTGGAGTCAATTGTAGTCTTGATTAGAAATACGAGTGCAGAACTGCAACGCTTTAGACTACCGACTCTCCTGGAATTCCCACCTCTCATATTAATAAGTCAGTACTGACTTCTGAATGCCTGATTACTGTTCTGTGTCAGAGCCCCTCTGCACCCTCATTCTCAGAAGTGATGAACTTTATTGAAATTTCAAATGAACCCGGTCAGGGAAGAAAAAAAAAAAAAAAAAAAAAAAAAAAAATCTCAATACTACAATAACAATGTGATTGACGGGTGAAGACTTTTGGGAAAGCTGATATTGAAGACAAAAAGAACTTATTAACAAAGGCTAACCTCCCAGACTGACCAAACGCAAGAGGTCAGGTAAAACAGCAGTCCTCCCCTACAAAAGAATACAATTTTGATCTGGCTGGACAAAGAGCGCATTATTGTCTGCCTCTTTGCCGCATCCCGCCGCCATCAAGGGGGTTTATATAAACGCAGCCCCAATTTCCAGCCACCAATCCCCATCCAGACTAGTCGGTGCTGCACAAATCAGCGTGGAGAGGAGGGGTCTGTCATTAGGGCGCACTTGCGCACAGAAAACGCACACCTGAACACAATTAAAGGAATAAGACAAATGTCGTGATACTGCCAAACAGCAAATGACACTAAAAAGCTACATGTTTGTGGATTTTTGGACTTTATTTACAGACATTCATGTCAGGGGCTCATGCTCTTGTCTGCTTTTTCTCTCCTGTTCTTGGGCTCTCCGGCCTCCCACTCCCAAATCCGCACACCTGAAGCTCATTCAAAGCCAATCTACTCCGCCTCCTTTCAGCTTTAAAAGCCCGGCTCATTCGCCCACTCCTCTCCAGGTTGTTGTAAACCTGCGTGTGTTCATCCTCTGTTCCCAGCCACTACGCATTAATCCGTTAAACCGCTTTTGCGTTTCTGAGTCTGCATCGTGGGTCCAGTCGCCCGCCTATCTCACCAGTTAAAGAGAGAGGGGGGAAAAAAAAATGCTCAAAATAAAATCAAGGGTACAAATTGTGCCCACAAATTATTTGCTGGTCCCAAGAAAGACTTGTCTTTGTTGCTGCTTTGCTCTGGCGCCCTTCGGTGTGTTCCATTTCAATGAAACGATCATCCCACAAAATGTCTAAGAACACTGGAGCTGTCGCTATTGAATATCTTGGGATTCCACTGAAAATGACTTCAGTTGATTGGGTAATTGGATAAAGCCTGTTTTTGAAGAGCATTTACAAATGTATAAGAGAAAAGACACACTGCTCCCACTCTACCAAACAAACCACTTCCCCTTGTTACGCCTTTCCGGGTGGGTGACATAAGCACATTGTGCCACATGAAATGCACTCTTAAAGGTGGTAGTGTAAAATACTGTGCTTTGAGCTTTACCATTAGGCGATTACTCGAGGCAGAGAAAATTCCTTGATCATTTTTGTAATGAAGTTACTCAAATTACGCAAAGTTTTGTGAGGAATATTGAAAGTTTTGGACGTTACGTTTTGACCATTAGGGTTTGCGGAGCTTCCAATTTCTTTTGCTCATTAATCAGGAAAGTTTTCAGCAGCCCTGTTTTTTTTTTTTTTTTTAATTTAAACATGTCTAGACCACTGAGTCTGTAAACACCAGACAGCAATGGCTTACTAGCCACAGACGGACACACGTGCTTGTCATCCAGGCTGGTGTGGGTGTGTGTGTGTGTGTGTGTGTGTGTGTGTGTGTGTGTGTGTGTGTGTGTGTGTGTGTGTGTGTGTGTGTGTGTGTGTGTGTGTGTGTGTGTGTGTGTGTGTGTGTGTGTGTGTGTGTGTGTGTGTGTGTGTGTGGCTGCTTTTTCTGCTGCAGGAGTTCCAGCAACTTTTGTCACTTTTTTTTCCCCCACTTTCAAGGTGGACTCTTCATTAGTAGATTCCACTTTCCCTACTGTGACAGCTGACTTTCTGTATTAATCTAAAGTTGAAAGTAGATTGGAGAGTAGAGGAGAGCAAGCTTCCTCATGCTCTCCTTCCTTCTCTGTTCTCATACATGTCTCTCTTTTCCTGCTGGTTCATCCTGTCTTCTCTTCATTGATGTTTTGCAGGACTTTAATTAGTTCTCCAGTTTCCTGGTGGATCTCCTGGATAGTTTCAGGGTACTTCTGGTCTTTAAGTTAACCAGTGGTTCTTCCAGATGTCCATAAAATCAAGAAACGAGACCAATTTTGAGGTCTATACCTCATGAATGAGGTTATTCAAGTACCCAAATTGGATATCCAGCCAGCGCACTGAAGTAGAACCCAAATATCTTTGTGGAAAATGGTGAATTATTGCCAAACTCCAAAAATATTCTTTTTTTTAGACTGCCAGCTACTACAAATCGAGGAAAACAATTTCAAAGGTTATCAGAGGAAAGGAGGCTCTTCTGATCCAAGATGAGGGAGCCAACTCGTATGGATCTGCACCAAAATTAAACTGTAACTTTTCCAAATATCGTGCCCTTTCATGTGATCCAAGTCCTTCCTTGTATGCCTTTGCATGTGTAATGCGTTATGGAGGGGTTTTGGACATTTGTCCAGCACGTGTAAACCCAAACGCTTTACATCAGAGTGCCTCCACCATGTCACCCGGGTCGCTGCCCAAAACGTGACGTAAATGATTACCCTCCATATCTATATCTTTACTACATCAGAGTCTTTTGACTTATCAATATTTGAAATTTTGAGAACAGCACCCCTTGACACCCCACGGGCAACCTCCTGCCCACATTTTGAAATGGGTTTTGGGAATCGAGTGCCTCTCTCTCTTTCTGTCTCACTCACTCCATCCATCACGTATTCGTTATTGATCCCCTTCCTGCAGCTGCCTGTGCATTTAATGGGTCGGCCATGAAATTATCTGTAGGCTTTATCGGCAGTATTGACTGACACGCTGAGAGCGGAAGTGCAAAGAGCAGCACGTCATCGGGGCCATGTGTTGACCCCAAAAGATGGCGTTGCCACAGGGGATTTCTAACAAGGATTGTCATATATACGCTTATCCTGGCAGTCTGTTTGGGGTCTTTTCCAGAGTGAACAATACATCACTTATTTCTGGTTCTATAAGTGGACAAAAGGGACAGTTGTACAATTTTCAGTTAATGGATTCTCCAAGCTAATCGTCGTTTAGTTGCTATGACCACAAAAGGAGACGCAATGAAGAAGAGGGCAAAATCTAAATGCATCGTTATTTGCAATTATCTGCAACAAAAGAGTTCAAACTGCAATGAATATTCAGTCACTTGTGCTGAATCATGGGATCCCATCTGACGATTTAGCAGCGTTACTGCACGACTGAAGAGTTCACTTCAACTTTGACTCAAACTTTCACATTATTTAAACGGCATTTGAACCTGAGAATGCAAATTTTACAGGTCGAGTCTGGTCAAACAAAGAAGTAAATTTATACAGTTATTATTTAACAGGTTTTATGGCCCATAGCAATTTAGACCCACTCCAGGCATAAATTACTTCAAAAGTGAGTTAGAAAATGCAAAAATCGGCACAGATAAATTCAATTTATTTAGCGTTGTTTTCATCAGATAGGTCTGAACTGTTGCTGCTCACCCGTCTCCGCGTCTGTGATCACAGCCATGTTGTCGAACGAGCCGCTGAGAAGGCGCCGCCCGCAGGGGGCCCAGCGGGCGTCGCGCACGGCTCCCGTGTGGCAGCGGTAAGCCCTCAAGCATCGGCCGCTCTCTGCTCCATCCCACACCTGCCACACAAGGTGACTCCACATCAATCTAAGCAACACCCTTGTACCTTTGAAATGCATGTGAATGTCACCAAACTAAGGCCAAATCCAAAGAGCTATTTTATTTTGGCCTTACGAATGACTCCTAACTTTTCTGATTGAACAAAAAAGAATCAAAATCTTTTGGGCATTTTTCTGAAGCAAGAATGTAGCCTGTCCTCTGGCCTTGAAAGTCCTCCCTGTGACAATGAGGCCCGGTGAATGACGCCTACCTCCCTTTCAGTACCGAACAAGATATAATCTGACCATTCCTCATCTGAATTCAATTGGGAGGAAATCAAATTACTAGCTAATGCTGCTCCATATATTGCTGCGAGACGTACACAATCAGGCTTATTTGTTGAATTTGCGAGGGAAAAACCTTTAGTAAGCCTTCAAATCAGTTCTTTTGCAACCATTCTATTGTCACAGATTGTTCTGATTAACGAAACAGCAGAGCACAGAGCTTCTCTTGTGTTGGCTGTGATTGTGGCGCACATAAATGGGACCCTGAATAAACATCAGTTATGAATGAATTGTTAAAACAGATTGTTCTATTGTTTGGGGTTTTCTGGCAGTGGTTGATGTTGCGGCGTCTCCAAACAGTTGGCGCAGACGCAGCTGAGTGGGAGTACAATTCTCAAAGTAGAAAAAAATAAAAAGAACTCCAAAAGAGAAATCTGACCAGTGGTCTTGTGGCCACTGACTGAGGTTCATTACAGTAATGATGAAGTTGTCAGTTTTGTGTTTTGTTTTGTTTTTTTGATGGCACCAGGGCCACAGAGGAACTTTGAAGACTTGTGGGAGGCTCTGCAGATCCCTCCACCAGCCTCTCTTAGCGTTTCATTATTAAAGTTCCATCACACAGCATAAGATAGTCAGCCAGAGCCATCTCTCCTAAAAGAGTCGGGCTGTCGAGGGGGCTGCCATCGCATTGAGGGGGGGCATATTAATCTGGTAGGCAGTGATTTAACAGATGCCACAGATGCCTCCAGGGAGAGAAAAGAAGGGGGGCTTGCACTGTTAATTGCACAAAGACAAAAATGAAAGTGAATATATTGCCTATATTTCAAATCGGTCAGCAACAGGAGACGCCATCTTCAGCTGGGGGAACACTGCCATCTCAAGGTAAACGGAGAATCTGTTCAACATCCGCAGATGGGATCCTCTCACACACACATGCTAACACGCAGACTGGGAATGGTGGTCTCCAACACACTACATCTTTAGTTTGTATTCTTTGTCCCAGCACAACTTTAAAACAAGCGACTGTAATAACCCTGTGCAATATTAGGCGTCTGACAATGAACACTTGTTTGTTTGCATCCCCTCCAATTTCACCATCCACTTAGCAGACACACAGAATGGATCCGTGCAAATGACTCAGTGGGCTAATCGGCTTCCTAAATGACTGGCGGTAATTAAAGCTAAATTGGTATTCGTGTTATCAACTTAAAACCTCTGCTGAACACCTGCCGTAGCCATGGTGATGACAGCTGCATACAGACTGGAATAATAATAGCGTGACTCTCGCTCTTCCTGTGAGGGACTGGCGGAGGATGAAGGTGGGGATGGGAGCGCTGCGGGGGACAGTCGTGAAGATACACAAAGACTGAAGTATTAAGACTTCATAGGGCACGGCTCCCGTCGACCTGCAGAGCAAAGAACGCTGCAATGCATGCAGTCTGTTAATAATTAGGCAATTGAGCATCAATATGTGCATTTAGAATGTACAAACAAAACATGTATGTCAATTTACATATGTTTAGAATCAAACTGATCAATATTCCAGAATGATTCAGTTCAATAATAATGAGAAAACACATAAATGACACTGTAATTTCAAAGTGAATATACATTAGCATGCTTGGCAGCAGTTGCACGTTTTAGGAACTTGTAGGGTCTTTATTCCGTTCATTACACTCCAGAATGATTCGCGTTTCTGCAACAAAACAAGTAGGTTCCTCTTCAGACCCATGAGAGGCTCATCAGAAAATCTTTCCCTGCATACTTTCTCTTCAACAGTCATGTATTTCTGAAATAAACACTTGGTGGTAATGAGTGATCCAGATAAGGAGCTAATCCTATTCAGCCATTTAGCAAATCTCTAGTGCATGATTATAATATAATAAAGTGGTGCGGCAGTTCTGAATGTGTTTTAATAAGCGTGTGTGTGTGTGCTCTCTATATAGTGAGTACCGAAATACTAATTCTACTATCAAAGTGAGGACATTTTGGCTTGTCCTAACAATTTCAAAAGACTGTTTGAGGGTTAAAGATGTGGATTGAAGGTTGAGGTTAGAATTGGGTGAATGGAATACATTATCTGTCTCTGAAAGTCCTCACAAAGGTGTGTGTGTGTGTGCTGATAATCTGTTGCTGCGTGTAAACTATGTAAATTGCCATGAAATCTGTGAAGAGATTTAGGATAATAAAGATTTCTTCAGTGTTTAAATGGAGCGCAGGTCCTCTGGTCTACATCACTGCAGCTAGGCTGGTGTGCTGGAGAAGAGCAGAATTATCTCTCAAACATAATTGAGAACTGCACCATCTGACACAAACTGCCTTTTTCAGGTGCCAAACAGGGCGGCTGTAGTGCTGCAATTGTATAATTATGCAAATGAACATGATGCATTAATTATTCTGAGCCCTCATAGGCTACTGGTGGAGTGTGTGTTGTCCTTCTGGTATGATAACTAATTTATCTGCTGGCTAGACGCTCGCATGACTTGACCTTTCGGGTAAGGAAATTGGGGGGGATGTTTTCCTGCTGTGAAATAAATTTTTAAAGAGAGCCATGGACCCTGACGAACCAAATTCAACCAATAGTGACAGATGTGATTCTAACAGTGGTTTGTGGATAATTTAGAGGCCTCATTTTCAGCGAGTACTCAATTCAAGCATTCAACACTTCCTGAAAATGATGCTGCTGAATGGATGATGAGTGTTCAAGCCTGGAGGAAAGAAAACTGGAGCAGTTATGGGAGGGGAAGAATAAAACCTGATCACACGTTGCAAGGCAGCTGTCAATTGACTGGATTAAACAAACCTTCAAAGTTTTGTCCATGGAAGCGGACAGCAGCAGATGACTAAGATGAGGCACAGGACACCATTGCAAAGTGTTCACCGGACCCTGGTGACCTCCAAGGCTCATGTGAAGTTTTCTTGGTATCCCAGCAATTCCACGCTTTTGATCAATGTAGGGTCTGATTCTCTCTGAAACACCGGACAGAATCTGGATTTCTGTTGTTTGACTGCTTTGGGATCTCTCTTCTGGGAATTTTGAGTCTTCCACTGTTGCTAAGGCGCCCGTTCTCAGTCTTTTAGGGATGTAGGGTCTGATGCCGGATGAGTCACCGCAAAGCCTTTTCGATGTTTTCAACCTATCGTCAGATCTTTGCGTGGCGTGAGGACGCCTCTGCAGGGATGACGCCCTTCCCTCGGTTTCGCCTGCATTCTGAGCAGCTGCAGAATTTCTAAGATCCGTTGCTGTGCTGTCACTGCAACGTGGTGCCACCCAGTTTAAAGTCTGGGAATGGTGGTATAGTGAAGCCGTGTTTCCTTCTGAGACGCCTTCATGACGATCCTGTGCTGATCTGTCAGGCTGAGGTGGAAAGACGAGAGCGGTTCTGTCCACCTTTTGTTCAAAATTCTCGTCTTCTGATTCGGAATCTTCATAGGCAACTAATGAAGACATTTTGAAGTGGTGGTTCCTGTTTAAAAATAAGGAGAGAGTAAAGATGAGTTTAGTTCATAGATTGTGGTGCTAGAGTGACACTCGGTGGTTATCTGGTGTCTTGCAGTGAAAGTGGAGTTAAAGTTACTTCAGAAAAATGACCTCAGCCATTAACTTTACAGAGTTTCTCTGCATCTTGGAGAGCTCGTTTGGTTTAATTGAACATGAAGAATAATCGGTATTTCTTTCTACAGTCATGCATCGTATGATTTCTTGGGAAGCCAAATAAAAAACAATTACATCAGCAACCTGCCAGTTTATCCATACTCGGAGCCCTAAGGTTGCTTTTAAATTATACTCAACGACACACCAAGTTGTTAAACAAATTGGAACCGCACATCACAATTCTGATATTTAATCAGATCTATTCCTGTTCGCTTTAAGTAACCAACTCCAAATATATTCTGGGTGTTTCTGATGCCCGGTTCAAATGGTTTACACAGAATTTAGAACTAATGGTAATTGGTGTTCGCATTATACCTTTAAACATAATCTGACGTGCGTATGGAAAATGCATCTACAATCAACCCAAAGAAAAGGGTGAAGGAAAAACCAAGACGATGGAAGCTTCAGTTGGCTAAACAGGGAAAGCATTATTTGTTTAATAGCTGTACCTGTCATTTGGTTAGGACACCAACATCCTGGGATGAATGTTCAACACACACCAGCAGCAAACCAGCAAAAGCAGCACATGAACCGGTGCGGACCTTTCAGATTAAAGGTATTGCGTTGATCCGAGCCATAACTCCACCATGTGTTTAAAACTGAAATATTTTATTGTGAAATGGCCCGGGAGAACCGCAGCGAGTTCCACTGTCAACGGTCCGATGTTTCGAATATATTATTTTATGTAACGACGTCGGGATTACGCTATAAACATGCATATATAAAACAAAATTACACTTTGTGTATCGAGTGTACTCTTGGGAATGCTAAGGCGGCGCCTTTTGAGGTCATCGTTTTACGACCGGACCGTTTGATCAGCCGTGTTTTTTGGGGAATGCATTCAGCAGAGCACTGCCTCGTCCAGGCTGATGTAAGTTGGATGAGAAAGCTGTCAGCTGTCTTTAAAACACTCTTGGGTATGCCTGGTTTCATGTTTCTTTAGAAGTGCGGCAGCTATACGCATATTTATACACTCTATTCAAGATGAGTGTACGTCCCATCCTAAAATACAAACCAGGGCAGCTGTTTCTTAGCGATGAGCTAAATGATTACCCAGGTTAGCTCATCTATGTGCACATATGGTCTTCACAACTGCTGTGAAAGGAGATGTTTGTGGCATTGTAGACTCAGTTTTCCAGTTTTAGTCTTCCTAAATGTTTTCCCCAGAATCGTACAACTTCTATATGGATTGTGTTTACGTGCGTGGTCTTTAAATTCGTTGTATTTTGTGTCGTTCAGCCATTCTGAGAGGGAGAGAGAAGCAGAAGATCCAGATAAAAGAAGCATGAGTCCCATGGAGCTGTACGAGAAGCTGACGGCACAAGGAGACAACGTCAGGGCTTTAAAAACGGCCAAAGCTGACAAAGTAAGTGCTGCTGAATTAATCAGAGGTTGCATGCCTTTTCCACAACACCTTTCCCAATTAAAACATTGGTAAATGTTTCTCAAATGAATTATTGAGTTTTGTTTCTCATTAGAACAGTTTAAATTCACCTTTTATTTCAGTGATTTATTTTAATTGGTCTTATTTTATTTTCCAAACACCCTGTCAATGGTGTCAAATTTAAAATTCCAACATTTGTCTATTGATGATACAAAGTATCAATAGTCAAATACTTGTATTATATAAGGAGAATGGTTTCAGAAGTCTGTAACAAACTAAACTGTGCACAGTTGTCCATTTTTGGTGAGCTGACGAAAGTATGAGAATAACTTTGAACTTGCTGCCTGCTTCTGTTGAAATTGTTCTGGATATCTGATAGCAATGTTTGTGTTTCCAAGGCCGAAATTGATGCTGCCGTCCAGTTACTGCTAAAGTTGAAACTGGAATATAAAGAAGTGACGGGTCAGGATTATAAAGCAGGCTGTCCACCATCAGAAAACTCGGCTCCGTTCAACGGGGCGGCAGCAGATGACACCAATGAGGAAGACACGGTAGACCCATGGAACGTTTCCACCACCAACGCCAAAGGAGTGGATTATGACAAACTCATTGGTTAGATGGAACTGTTTTTATAAGTGAAGCATCATGTAAAAATGTCATTGCATATACACAATATGTATAATCATTCATATTCTCTTTTTTTTTATTATTATTAGTAAGGTTTGGAAGCAGCAAAATTGACCAAGAACTAGTGGACAGACTAGAGAAAGTCGCAGGACAAAAACCCCACCACTTTCTACGAAGAGGAATCTTCTTTTCACACAGGTCAGCTGAACATGGCTCACCAAACAAATCATTTTTTTGTCTCTATTAAAGAAAATTGTAAAAATCACTCTAAAATTTCCACTGACAGAGACATGCACCAGGTCTTAGATGCTTATGAGAAGCAGAAGTCCTTCTACCTCTACACCGGGAGAGGTCCGTCCTCTGAGTCCATGCATGTCGGTCATCTCATCCCATTCATCTTTACCAAGTGGGTACTTTCCTCTGTAACTGTATTTATTGAGAGTTTGAGTGATGCGTCTGACACGTTTATGTGATGAGACTTGCAGACTTTGCATTCTTAAAAAAAATTACTGATTTTTCTCTTGCAGATGGCTGCAGGAGGTTTTTGACGTCCCACTGGTGATTCAGCTGACTGACGATGAAAAGTACCTGTGGAAGGATCTAACGATAGAAGAGTGCCACCGCTTTGCCATGGAGAACGCCAAAGATATCATTGCTTGTGGCTTTGATGTCAACAAGACATTCATCTTCTCTGACCTTGACTATATGGGGTAAAGCAATCTTCTAAGCATGTTCCATTGGTTGGATGTCTAACTTCGTTTTCTTGGTGGTTTATCTTCGTTTTATTTTCTGTAGGGCATCTCCTGAGTTCTACAGGAATGTGGTAAAAATTGAGAAACATGTAACATTCAACCAGGTCAAAGGCATTTTTGGCTTTACAGACAGCGACTGCATCGGTAAGAAAGGACTAGTAAAAGACAGCAGTCAGGAGTAATTTTAATCTGTTTGAAGGCTGGAAATACACTTATAATATCTGGTACTGTTTTGGACAGAAAGTACATTCTTAATCAGTTATATGCATTTACTTATACTCTTATTGAAAAGCAAATGCTGGAATGATGTATTCTGTATTTTGTGACTCCAAGTGTAATCCCATGGCTCTTTATCTTTGTTTGTTCCTATCATTCCAGGAAAGATCAGCTTCCCAGCCATTCAGGCAGCGCCGTCCTTCAGTAACTCTTTCCCGCAGATTTTCGGAAGTAGAAAAGACATACAGTGTCTAATCCCGTGTGCCATCGATCAGGTTACCAAAAAATTTCAGGGACATACTGATACGGCCTACCAGTTTCACACTTAACAGTTGTTGTTGTCTCGTTCGTGCAGGATCCGTACTTCAGAATGACCCGGGATGTCGCTCCAAGGATTGGTTACCCCAAACCAGCACTGCTCCACTCCACCTTCTTCCCTGCCCTGCAGGGGGCGCAAACAAAGATGAGCGCCAGCGACGCAAACTCCTCAATCTTCCTCACGGACACCCCCAAGCAGATCAAAAACAAGGTGCGGCTTTTGCTGATGACTCCAGGTCAGCTTGTGTCGCGCGTGACCTCAGTGACACCTCTGTCTCGTCAATCTGTTACGCACAGGTCAACAAGCACGCGTTTTCGGGAGGAAAGGACACAGTGGAAGAGCACAGGAAGTATGGAGGAAACCCTGACGTCGACGTCTCCTTCATGTATTTAACTTTCTTCTTGGAGGATGATGAACAGCTGGAAAAGATCAGACAGGTTAGGGCGGAGGACGAAAAAAAAACTTTTTCTTCCCTTATGCTGCTTCACATCACCAATATTTTCAGTGTTTCTGTTGATTTTATATCTGTTCCACACCTAATTCTCTCGGTCTCGTTCCTCCTCTAGGATTATGCGAGTGGCGCGCTCCTAACAGGGGAACTGAAGAAGATGTTGATTGAGACCCTGCAGCCAATGATTGCCCAGCACCAAGAGAGACGCAAGCAAATTACAAACGAGACTGTCAAACAATTCATGACACCCAGACCGTTAAATTTTAAACAATGAATTTTAACCGATGCTAATGTTTGATCAGGGCACCAGGAGAAACCATCAGTTTTTCTTTTCTTTCATTGCTTATGTGAAAGTGTAAAGTGGACATTTTTCCTTACAGATTGCATTGCTACATGGTAGCAGCATGCACACGCTCATCTTGTAATATAATTATGTTTACAGTACAACTGTGTGTTGAGAGCCTGACTCCTGGTCTCAGCATGACTGTCGATTAAAGCTCAGTGTTGGAGTCCATACCTGCTCAGAAGAAAAGCATTGTTTGTTTACTTGGAAATGGCTTCTAAAACCACAATCTTTGCACTTGTGTGCACAATACCTTTAATATTTGTAGGATCCTTTTACCCTGATATTTAGGGAGGGGGGCGGGGGTGGTGAACAACAAACATAATCACAAAAAAAGGACAGTAATCATCAATATGGGGTCAAATAAATGTAACATTTTAAAGAAAATTGGAGCTTTCAAACTTTCAGAATATGGATATGTTGAAATTCAGCCAGTAAGCACAACATTGGGTCTGCCATGCAATTTGCATCACCATCAAATATTAGGTATTTGTACTTGGGGCAGCTTTATTTGTATCTGGAAAGAACCACCATATCAGCCAACAAAACGTTACTTATTGAAAACTTAAAACATGTTAATATCATCTTTGAGCATTTCCCTCATGCACTCAACTCCAAGCAAACTGTATGAGGTTTAATGTGGTCATTGTCATTAAGCAACTATATATGCAAGGTTTTAGCAGAATACAGCATACTATTTAAAGTAAATGTACAGTGCATACTAATCAACTACTGTAGACTGGAAAGGAGTTAATATGTTCTGTAAACACAGGCTTTAAAACGGGCTTTTAAACGTGTTTATTTAGTGGGGGAAAAAAAAGGCAGACTTTTGCACAAACATTCATTTTAATCTGCAGTTCATCTTTTACCAGTCAAAAGAACTTTATTGTCTGACGGACAGATGTCGGTGTGGTCACCAGCAGCGGTCCGGGCCGACGCTATCAGCTCGATGACCCTGCTGGTTCAAGAGAACCACAGCCCCCCCACCACCACCTTCACCCTGACCAATGGCTGCAAGGGGCGGACGGTCATCTGTGGGGGAGTTGTCCTCCTCTGAGTCACCCGATTGGGCTGCGGGGGGGGACGGGGACGGCAAACACCCCCCCCACACCCTCCTTTGACACCCCCCCCCTCCTCTTCGTGCAGAAATAGCAGCGCCGGGGCTGAACTGAGGACAGTGTCTGACACATCATCACAAAACCCGGCTCTTCCACCAGTCCCTCCCCCCTCCCTCCTCCTCAGCATCAGCAGCCACCCGCTCCCTCCCCCCGGGGGAAGAGCCAACCTGCCGGCGGGCTTTGATTCAGCGAGACCCACTCTGGAACGGGGGCGCCTTCTTGTTTTTCAAATTTATAAGAGAAGAAAACCCCACAAAACACGCGGCGGAGGATTCGTGAAGACTTTGCGGCGGACTTTTGTGCTGGTTTGTTGGAGGGAATGGCTTTGGACTTCGTGGCGGGCTGTCTGGGAGGTAAGCTCGGCGTTAGCGGCGTTAGCCTAGCCACGTTAGCCAGGTTAAACCCTACCCCCTTTTTTATTACAAGTAATTAGATGGGTAATTACGTGCATTAGTTATTTGCCCTTTATCAGCCGCTGTCATATTAAATCGCGGCGTTGCAATGCGATCGGCAGCTTGGGCTATCGTTTTATTTTTTTCCATCAACCGGATGGGAGTTTTAGTTTGAAATTCCGCTCCAGATCTACGCCGGGTTACGGGATTAAATCTCGTTTACTGGGACGTTTAGCGTCGTTTTTAAGGTGCCCCGTTAAAGGGCAGCCAGCAGGGAGGTTCGTGTTTCCTCCGCTGATAAAAGCATCATTTAATGTGACCGATGTGCTCTTCCTCATGGTTTTGTCCCGAGATGACGTTCCTCATTCCTCATCAGGGAGTGACCCTCCAGACAAAAAGCCTACACATGATGCCCACATGCCTTCCTCTTTGAATAGACCTCTTTTTAATGTGCAGATTTCTTGCAGGAAATGCCCCAGTCTGGACCTTTTTTCTTTTTTTTTTTTCCCCCTTCAGGAAGCTAGTTTGCCTCTCCTACCAGATGCTCCCATAGTTTGACACGTCAAAGATTCCCAGCCGGGCCAAGGGGCTGATATCCTCTGCCTGGTTTATTTACTCAGTGATTCATGCCTGGCAAGCCCCGCCACTGTGAGAACAGGATCTTTTTGTGTGTCTTGAAGCTCACTTCGGCAGCAGAGCGATTGAAACTGGAATACCTTTCATTCCCTGCGTGATCCGCAACGAGGGACAACGTAATCATTCGTTGCCAGGTTGGACGTGACTTCCCTGATCCCTCTGCCTTTTGAATGCGATAAAGTGGGCGTGGGAACATCATATTTCGCTGACATTAGTGAAGGCCATAGTACTGTACCCGTGCGTGTGTGTGTGTGTGTGTGGGGGGGGGTGTACACTACTGAAGGTCTGTTTGCTTTTGCAGAACGTTCGCCTGATCCTCAGAAACCGTGTTTGCGCCACGTGTGCTCTTCTGTTTACACACTTTGAGGGGATAAAAAGCTAATTAGGGGTTGAGTGATTTCTTATTTTTCACGCTCAATTTAGAGGCCTTGTTTTTCAGGTGCGGCTGGTGTGTTGGTGGGACATCCGTTTGACACTGTAAAGGTGGGTGCGTGCGTGTTCCACCGCCTTTGACTCTGTGCTAATGTTAGGGAAATACACAGTTCTCTAAATCGCTGTCATTGGCTCATTTGTCAATATGTTTGATCTGGATAATAGCTTCAAATTGTCACTGAACAAGTTGCCCAACAAATGCAAATTTTAGACTGGTTAATCATTTCCTTTTCCGTACAACCAATAATTTTCAGCTAGTTGTGGACTTTGCCTGCTGCAACTAGAAAATCCCAACGTTCCAATTCACGACTTTTATCAAACACACATTGTAAAATAATGTAGAATAATTTTTCTCCACGTAACACCCCGTTTTTTTTCCCCTATCCTCGTGACGCCTTCAGGTCCACGGCGGCCGCTTGTTTGTTGCCGCCATTGCTTGCCTCTGCACGCCACACTGACATATGCACAGAGATGGTGAATGGTTTGGTTGTAGCTCTTGTGTACTTGTGCTTTGACTGTCGCCTCTCCCTGAGCTGGTGTCTGGGGGGAGGCTGTCTTTAACAGCAGCAGTGTCACTGTGTTGTAGATGAGAGAGAGACATAAACAAGCTCTCCATGGAAATGTGACCTAGTAAGTATGGTCAAGGTCTTTTCTTCCCCCACCCTCACCCAATATTTTGTCTTGATGTCTAGAGATACAAAGCACAGAGGACCTTTTGCTTTTGTTTAACTTCATTCTCAGTAGATGCCCCCCCCCCCTTCTTTTTCATGTTGCACCCTCTTAATAACCTTTTGTTTACACCCTGACGAGAACATTTATCGTATGAAACCTCGATGCCTGTTTATTTACCTTAAAGTTTGCAATGCAATCTGTCGTCGACACGTGCCGTGTCCACCTTTTGCTCTCCTCGGTCCGTCCGGTTGCTAATGTGACGGTTGTCCTCTACAGGTGAGGCTTCAAGTTCAAAATGTGGACCGACCCCTGTACCGCGGGACTTATCACTGCTTCCAGTCCATCGTGCGGCAAGAGTCGGTAAGATTCAGCCCCCTGCTATCTTTTCATAGATTACATGTGCCTAATGTCGCAGCTGTCGAGTAACCGTGCGTTTTATTTTCCGCCATGTGCTGCTGAGTGTGCCAGTGTGGACCTCATCGTCGTACGGTGTCCAGTTACCGCGCCATGTCCGAGTCCTGCGCGGGCTAAATAAAGCTTTAGAAATGCGCGGCGTATCTGGTGGCCGCGCGGAGAGAGGGAAAATGTCCCGTAGGTTTGACAGCTTTCAAACACACCACTCGAGCCCGTCGAGTTCAGGCCCCGCGTCCGCGCGCGGCGAGCTGACTATTTATATCTGAGTAAAACCAACCCGCGAGGGCCACACTCCCAAGACAACACGGGAGCAGCTTAGAGACACGTGACTCGACCAGGAAAGCCCCCAAATCAAACATCTGAGAGCAGATGCTGATGTTGGTGGGTTTCAGGATCTACCGAGCGTCCGCGTCGGTCTCAGCTCCTCTCACAGTCGACGGTGGTCCGACTCTTCCGGTCACGTTCGGTGTCACTGATTCGGGTCCTCTCGTCTCCTCAGATGCTCGGGCTCTACAAGGGCATCGGCTCTCCGATGATGGGCTTGACCTTCATAAACGCCATCGTCTTTGGCGTCCAGGGTAACGCCATGCGGAAGCTGGGCTGCGACACGCCTCTCAACCAGTTCCTGGCTGGAGCGTCCGCGGGGGCCATCCAGTGCGTCATCTGCTGCCCGATGGAGCTCGCCAAGACGCGCATGCAGCTCCAGGGGACCGGCGAGAAGAAGTCCAAGAGGAAGTTGTACAAGAACTCGCTGGACTGCCTGGTTCGGATCTATAAGAAGGAGGGGTTCCGAGGCATCAACCGCGGCATGGTGACCACCCTGATGCGCGAGACGCCCGGCTTCGGCGTGTACTTCCTCGCCTATGACTTGTTGACGCGGTCGCTCGGCTGCGAACCGGAAGACCCCTACATGATCCCGAAGCTGCTGTTCGCTGGCGGAATGTCGGGCATCGCCTCCTGGATCTCCACGTACCCCGTGGACGTCATCAAGTCCCGCCTCCAAGCGGACGGGGTCGGCGGCGTCCACCAGTACAGCGGCATCATGGACTGCGTGAGGCAGAGCCTGCGGAAGGAGGGCTGGAGGGTGTTCTCCCGCGGGCTGGTGTCCACCCTGCTCCGGGCGTTCCCGGTGAACGCCGCCACCTTCGCCACCGTGACTCTGTTTCTGCTGTACATGCGCGAGGGACAGGAGTGCAGCATCCCGAACTCCGAGCCGCAGCTGCAACCGCTGCAGCCGCCGGCGGAGAACATGCAGGCCATCGCGCAGCAGTGAGGCCGAGGTGAACTGCTGTCCACGTCTGCACCCGCAGACACGCGTAGTATTTAAATATTATATATGTATGTCCATATAAAAGGTCACTTTTGTACACTTTGTCAGTCATTTGGGCAACTTGACTCAACCAGAGTTTTGCAGATGCCTCAATGCAAATAATCTCTGGACACGCTGGAATTTATACTACTAAAACAAACAAACAGCTTTAGGCAAGTGTTCTAGTGGTTGTTAATGATTACTGTAAAAGTATACATAAAGTCTGGCAACCATTTATCTCTACACAGTCCCTTTTACGTCAGTGGGGTTTTGTTTGTTTGTTTTTTTTTTTGGAGGGTAAATAGGTCAACTTGTCGTTATCGATTAATTAGGGCTTTTTTTTTTTTTTTTTCCTCTCTGCAGGACATGTCTAACCACATCAAATCTGCATCATGTCATCGCGCATGAACGCACCAGTTTGTACTTCTTGTATGTTTAAACTTTAATTAAAGCTCCAAACTTGAATTCACTCCTGTCACTGAACTCAACATGATTTTTTTTTTTTTAAATGTACTTCAAATATGAATAGGAATGAGGGAACTTCTGTTTGCACTCGACTAAAATGCAAAAACTAAATGTATAGGACTACACATCCAGAGGTTATATGTCGGCAGAAATCAATGATTAACAGGAGCCAAACATTGGAAAAAGGTTTCCATGTAAATCTCCTTTTTATAGGTTAAGACTGACTACATGCAGCAGGTAAATAAGATGTTTATGGCCTAGGTATATACTATATATTAGCTTATGGCAACCTCCAAGGACAAGCTGTTTTTTAACATTGTTATTGAAGTAAATCCCAGTTTAACTATTTATTGGTTCAAAAAATAAATGTAAATGACACTACTACAATACAGTTTAACTATTTATTGGTGCTGTACTTGTTTTTGGTCTTTTTATAACTTTTGCTCTGTCTGATTTGTGAACTTAATCAAATTAACAGTTATACATTTACCGCACAGGCAGGTTTGGAAAGAAACTTGACCTTTATTAAAAAGCAAAACTGCAAATTATTTCATGTGTAAGACACAAACCTGCAAGCGCTGATCAGGTATTTTGATGTTAAAACTTTATAAGTCTATGTACATAGCACTTTTTGCAATTATTTGTCAATACAGGTGCTCGGGGGTTGAGACTAATCATTCGTTTTTACTTGAAGCCCTTGTTTTCCTGGATACTTGTCTAAGACTATCTTTTTGCCTTTGCTAAAGCTGCATGCACACTGTAAAGTTTGATACAATAAAATTTTCTGACAAAGCCGTTGACTGGTCCTCTGAGTTTAAAAGTTTATGGGAAAATACGGTAACAATGGGGGGAAGTTACAGTAATGTGTGTGATTGGTGTGGAAAAAGTTCCGTTTGTTTGGGAAAGTCTGCCCTCTAGTGGTGATCGGGGAGAACTTCGTTTTTACCCAACCTTTGCCTCAAAATGGAAGAAAGCATTGAAACAAAGTACAAAAATAGTGTTTATTTGAGGAGTGTAACACAAAATTAACCCCTTTTCATATAACTTGGGAAATATATCTGACATCACAATAAGTTATTCAGTTAAATACTGATTAGTTTCTTTTTAATTACTCCTTTATTCAGACATAAATGGGGGAAAAGGGGGTTGCACATAAGAGTTGCCCCAGATCAAACAATGTGTTTATATATTTATCAAGCTGTGATAAATGGCATGGCCTGAATTTGTGCAAAGAGCCTCTCTCATGGAGAGAACAATATTAAACTACTGGAATGTAGCATTAGAATGTTCTGAGCGAGACCAAAAATAAATTGGACCCCACTCTCTCTCTCCTAACTCTTTTTTGCAGACTTTGGTGTTTTCATGAAGAAGGAGTCACAAGGGTGACGCAGAAAGCGGTAAACCTCCTCCGCTCTAGCCCGACTCATGCAGCCTCCCTTCTGTATGGCCTCGATGGAGCTGC
Organism: Lagocephalus sceleratus; assembly: GCA_911728415.1. Lineage (NCBI taxonomy): Eukaryota > Metazoa > Chordata > Actinopteri > Tetraodontiformes > Tetraodontidae > Lagocephalus > Lagocephalus sceleratus. The sequence goes on along the minus strand of CAJVRN010000036.1, from coordinate 6,125,994 downwards.
AAGGGGGGGGCAGACAGAGCGCAGGTGATGTCGCATGTACGGATGTTTCCCCGTCCCTGACCGCGACGCGGGCGTGGCTCCGCCTACCTGTTGACGAGCTGCCCGACGGAGCCGAAGTTGTGGCTCATGCTGAGGGCGTGGACGTAGCTGACCGAGGGCAGGCTGAGGTACAGCTGCAGCGCCTGCTGCCTGTGCTGCCCTTCCGCCTCCGCGGGCACGGAGATGGCCTGGCCTTTGCGCTGCTCCAGCCGCGCCAGCTCGGCCAGCAGGCGGGCGCTGTCCTCGGCCCCGTTGCTCCACAGCAGGCGCACGCCGCAGCGCACCAGGGAGATCAGGGTGCTGTCATAGCAACGTGTTCGCTGGAAGGGACGCGCCACCTCCCCTGCGGCAGAAGGTCCGAGTTATCGTAAACCGTAGACAAACTGTAAAAAATAAATAAATAAACGGGATATGCTCATATTGGCGCCCCCCGACCTGGTTTGGATCGGTCCTTCTCCACGATCAGACAAATGCGCTCAAACAAGCCCTGCAGGCTCTTGACCCTCTCGCTCAGCCGCTTCCGGTTCTGCGAGGCGGCCAAGTCGGCCTGGCCGTGCCTCTCCGCCGCCATGCGGCTGCTGACGATGAAGTAGGCGCCGTCGAGCGAGCGCACGTGGACCGAGACCCCGTGGCGCCGCCGCAGGGCCGTCACCAGCTCCGCGCCGCCGCTCAGGCAGCGGCTGTCCACCACGATGGAGACGGGCCCCGGCGAGGAGGAGGAGGCGGCGGAGGCGGCGGGCGCGGCGGCCTGGTGGAGCGCCGCCGACGGGATGGGAGGGGCCTGGAGGGTCTGGAAAGACAGGAGTTGAGAGCCTGGTGCTCTCTCCTCTTTTTTGCGCACGGGCTCAGTCGACGCTGAGCGTTTAGATCTCACCTCCGTTTGTTTCCTGGAGGGTAACGGCAGCTCAGGGTCCACAAAGTCCAGTTCATCTGAGAGCTTATGTTGATTTTCAAACATCTGGCGACACCTGCGGGTGGGGGGGGGATAGGGGTCAAAAAGGTTTAGTTTGTGTTGATTTAATTGAAATCTAGTGCTGAGATTCTTAATGTCACCGTTCTCTCTGCTGGTTCTCGGGGGTCCTCTGGGTTTTGGCCAGCAGGGAGACTTCAGATGAGGGTGCAGATGTGTTGGAGCTGCTCTGATCCAGCTGAGGCCTGCTGAGCTCTGGTTGTACCTCCTTCGGCCACAAGGGGGCAGAAACGCCACTTTCTACCGCGGGACCCTTTTCGCAAACTTCTTCCGTCTCCTCCTCGCTAGAGTCGTCCAGGCGCACGACGCGGCGGCGTTCTGTCTTCCCTCCAGCTCGCCGCCCTGGCAGCGCTTCAGACGCCGCCCCGGAGCCTGCGGCCCTGGCTTTGTGCAGGAAAACGCGGCGTCTGGTGGCGTACTGCTTCTTCCCATCCACAAAGGAGACATCGGGCACGAGGTCCGCGCCTCGGACCTCCTCTTCACTGCTCTTCGTCTCCTCCACGTCGCTGCCGACCACAAAGCTGTCCTCTGCGTACGTTTCATCCATCTCGGGCACCTGAGACCAAAGGTTCAGAACACAGAGGAAAAGGTTAAAAAAGGCTACGCCGACGATTACAATGAAAAGATTAACCTCCTAAGACCCGAGCTCTTTTTTGATATACGTTCTTAACATGTCTTTGCTATTTAGGATTATTGGACCTGATAAGTATAAAGACTGAGAATCATGTTTTAACAATATTTTGAAACAAGTGGTTTGTGGGGAAAATGATGTCCACATACAGGGACAATCAATCTAAATGTGTAATAATATAATGTTTATGGGTCCATGTATGTGGCCCCATACTAAGAATTAGCTTTTACATTATAGGTGACCCAAAATGTAATTTCCACATATGTGGACGCCAGGTCTGAGGAGGGTAAAGACGGGGTGTATACCTGGGAAAATATGTCCATGTTGTGCTGATTTCTGTAAGACATTTTGAATTTGCCCCGGACCGCAGGGCTCCTCACTGACTTCAGGTAGACGCAGTGCATCTCCGAATCTGCAGGACAGGAGGACAGGAGGACAGGAGGACGGAAGCGTGAGCGTCGCAGTCCCTCGCGCGCATTTCCAAACGGTCCCGTTGCGACCCACCGTTCAGGCCCTGAGAGCAGTGCGCGCTGTTGACCACAAAGCCTTCAAGGGAGCGGTTCAGCTCCTCGCCGTCCTCCTCATCCGACGACACCTGCCCGCCGCCTTCCTCCGACAGGTCCGCCTCTTCGTCCAGGAACTGGCGCGCTTTTCGGCGGACGGGGTCCTGAAAGAAAGACCAACGTCGAACCTCCCGCCCAGGCCTCGCCGGGGAAGTCGCAGTTTCGACCTCGAGTTAAACGAAACACGTGCTTCCGAAGTCAAACCAAGAATAAATAGGCAGCGTTTTCCTCGCGCTGTGCTCACGCGTGTAGTGACATGTGTTTCACATGTTAATAAGAAGAAGAGAGAAAAAAAAAAGCAGAATAAACGAATGAATGACAAATATTTATTCGGCGTCAGGTCAGTGTTTCTGCCGACACCTGTCGCTAAACCGACCTTGGCTGGCTGCAGACGAACCCGTTCACTCGCAGCTGCTGGGTTTTCGGTGCGTGAATGCGGCCGCGTCCTGGAAATCATCATCATCATCATCGGAGAGCGCTCCGGCCTCCATTTCATCAGACTGGATTAGAAGGAGGCGCATTAAAAAACATGTGCTGTTAGCGGGCTACGTGCTTCGTTTACGGCGAGCTGGCAGGGAGGGGGGCGCCGAGCCAACCGCTTTAATCAAATCGGATGTGCCCGGGTGTCGTAACGCACTGCTCATGAAGAAAGGCTCACCGTGTGAAGCGCAGCCGGCCGCCTCCTGCTCGCGGCCGCCGGGGAGTCCACATGGCTGCGGGGCGCCGCCTGTGGGGGAGAACACACGTGTGATTCTGTGTGCGCCTTCGGGACACATGCGTCGATACGGCTTTTGCTCTAATAAATGTGTCCTAAAGACGTTTCAAGGTCTGATTGAGAAGGGCTTTTTTTCTGTTGCCGCTCGCTCATGCCGGTTGCCATGACAACAGCAGACCATTTCGAAGTTGAGGACAGAGGCCGCACGAGCCGTCTGGGCACGTGGATCCCCATCCTTGCTTTATTGTAGGGCAATTTTTTTTTTTTTTTTCGGTGTTGTTTTTCCATACCATAATTACCGGTAGTTGTTTCTTTACTTTCCGTAACGGGAATTATTATCTATTCAAAGAAATAACCGCAGGTTGATTTAGTACAGCTGCCATACATGCAGAAATAAGACGTGTTCAACCTGGAAGCACAGAAAATGGATGTTAAGTTCAGCTTGTGTGACATTTCCTCATAAGGAGCGTATAGAGCAGCACAGAGTATAAAAACAGTATATCAGCAGTGGAAATATCAGTCTTTTTTGTACTTGTGAATAAAGATCCCAATCATATTATAATGTAATAAAAGGGTTGTCTCGGCGCAATATTAGATTTTCTGTTTGTATTCGTTTTGTCATGATAAAGGCTTCCCGACATATTCCACAGTAAATGTTTAAATTCTTTGGTTTTTTTTCTGTGACGGGCCTTATTTACCATTTGGGATGCCAGCGGGTCGGCCCTCTTCAGCTGTCTTCGTTTAAGGACCACGACGTCATCGTCACTGTCGCTGCTCCGCTCCGCTGGGGAAGGGACGAGGCGCAGGCATCAGGAGCAGGCCGAGACGCAGGCTTTGCGCTCGGGAACGGAACGTCTCGGCGGGGGGAACCTACCCGGGCGAGGAGACGAGGGGGCCGCGCGCGCCGACTCGCCCGGTCGCCTCCGTTTTAACCCGGAGAGCAAAGGCGGGGCGTGGGGGCCGCTGGGGCCGGGCAAGAGGGTCCGCCTCGGTCCCGTCGACGCGATCGGGGACGGGAAAGCGTCGCCTTTGGGTAGGGAAGTGGAGAAAGGGGACGCTTCCCCCCTCCTGTGCTCGGAGAGCGTCTGTGGCGTGGATAACCTCGGAGGTTTGTGGTGAAAGCGACCGTGTGGGGTGGAAGAGTCCGCCTGTTTCGGGGGCAGGGGGGAGGCCGGGGGGCCAGGGCCGCCTTCTCCGTCGTCCTCGGAGTCGTCCAGCGAGTAGCAGAGGTCAAAGTTGACGGAGAAGAGGTCGCGGGACTCGTCAAACGACCTCTCCTGCGGATGTCGATCGGCCGCGCCCGCGCCGCCCTGGGCTTTCTGCGCGTCGGCCGTTGGACTTGTTCCCCCGTCTTCTCCGCGCGCATCCGTCGGTCCGAGCGGATTTCGAGCAGCGGGGGGCGTCCGGGGACTGGCGCCGGGAGTGGGGACATCCGGGATGGTCATCTGCAGGAAGGCCTCGTCGTCCCCGAACAGATCCATGCTGTTGTCCATCCGCGGGTCCTCCCTCGCCCCCTCCGTCCACTCCTGCGCTTCATCCCAGCAGCTCGCGTCTTCCTCGTCCGTGCCGTCGCTCCTGTTTGTTTCGCCGTCGATCTGACCTTCTCGCTCGCCGCGGTCGTCTTCTGCGTCATCGCCGTCAAATATTGCGTCCCAGGTCAGAGGCCCTGCTGCCCTCTTGCTTCCGCTGGCACTCTGCTGCGCGTGAGGAGGGCTTTGGTGGACCTCTCCGTTCTCCTGACCCACCGAAGCCGTCACGGGGCGGTTCTCGGGATCTCTCGCCGTCCCTTCGTCGCCGTCGTCGTCGTCGTCGATATCCAGCGTGAAGCTGACCTGGAAGGGCTGGAGGGGAACCTGCGGAGGAGACGCGGCCATATCGGCCTCCGAGTCGTCCAGCAGTGACGGCGGAGATCGGGACAGGAGGGCCTCCACGTTGGCCAGGATGGCTTTCAGACTCTCGTCTCTTCCTGGGTGGAGTTCGGCGGAGGGGGGAGGAGAGGCCGACCTCCATTTAGGAAGGTAGAACATTGCCTGAAGCTCGAGCTCTTCATCTCCGCTGACATTCAACTGTGAACTTGCATCTGAATTCACACGCTTGCCAGCTGTCCCATCTGGTTTTGGGACATCGTCGTTAATAACGACAACATCATCGGACGAGTCAAACTCTAGCCAGTCTCCCAAAGGTCCTGGACCAGGGGTGATGTCATCCAAGGGTTCCTTTGGCTCTTGAGGAGGTGGAAGTCTTTGTTCTAGTGCACCAGAAAGCCTTTCAGAGACCTCAGGGATGCATTTAGGGGCTGACGACGTGGTGGGAGATGGTCCACGCTTGCTGATGGCTGATTTGGTGGACCTCTTTGAGCTCTTCTTCTTCTGCGCCGCCTTAATATGGTCATCTTCTTGGTGGAGATAAGGAAGAAGGTCCTGCTCATAACGGCACCCCCCCTATACAAAACAAGGAAAAAGATGCTCATGCATTAAACAGTAAATTAATCTCTGTCAAAAGAACAAGTGAAGGCCCATAATACACCAATTACACCAAGTTTTATTATAAATGTTGGTTTAAAACTAAAGATTTGCCAAAACTCCTTTTATTCCCTCCATTTTAATCTCGTGCACCCAAGCTTTCGCACATTTATAATCGTCCACCATCTGTCAGAGGTGCAAAACATATGACATGGAAATGATTCAACCAGAGTGGTATCCTGCAGGGACTGACGGGGTGCCATCAAACCTGTGGCCAGCGGGATCAAGAATGTTCTGTGAAGCAGAAAGCCAGCCTAATCCTACCAGCATGCATGGATCGGAAAAACCCTACGGTTCGGTGTATTCACGTCTCACCGCGAAGAAATCAAATTGATGTGAAAGAGTTAAAATGAACAGCCCTTTGAAATGGGTAGATTGAGCAGCACCTTGATTAAAAAAGAAAACCCTTGAAAATCTTAAATTATCCCTAAAACCAAATCTTTTGGCAGCTCCTGGCGGTCATGCCCCCTTGCTGAAAGTTAGGCATGCCCCAATTTCCCTCTTTGGTTGTATAAGGATTTAAAAAAAAAAAAAAGTGGGAAATGGTTAACGGGAAGATGTTTGGACACACAAAGAGAGCATATTATTCAAGTCTACCTAGCTCCTGGTGGTAAATGGTGCAGGGCCACACATATACACTCCTGGCAGGAGTACAGTGGTGTTGTTAGTGGACAACCTGCTGTTTCGCTCTGACCCACAAATTTTCCTCTAATCGAACATTCTCCAAAATTGTTGTTTTTGTCAGTGAAGTATGGCTAAGCCAGCCTAGATAAAGGCGGAAATCTGGCTTCTAAGGCTCACTCTGCAAAAAGTACACAACTAAAATATAGGGAAAAAAAATCCACCAGAGTTTAGCTCTCAAGACTTACAATTGATTAATTCATGCAATTTACTAACGTAAAAGCACACAAAGAAATCATTTATTTACAAGATATCTGTGCTATTTAATAGAAAAACAAGCTCTAATTAGTAGCCAGCAATATGTTTCAATGATCTGTGATGCATCTAAATCTAATTAAACTTTTAAAGCAATTAAACTGATTCATTTTAACTTAAAATAATTTTATAAAAGAGATAAGAGTCTGAAGGAAAAACAAATGCGATTAAATGTTGAAACTAAAGAATGACGCCATTGCTTAACTGTCACCGTGCTGATGGAAACACTGCGGGAAACGGGTATTTCAAAGTGTGTTTACAGGAGCTCAGAAAGGGAAAACTAATCAACAACGCTCGTGTCTCTTTTCTCATGACACCACCATGTCGCTTTAACATACTCTCAAACACACGGGCCAAGGATTAACCTAAACCCCTGGCCCACATTTAATTAATCAGATTACAGCCCTGTGTCCTGAGATTCTGCAAACTGAAATAAATGTAACCAAGAGGACAAAGAGAAAAGGAGAGTGTATGGAGCAAAATTCTGCAAATAAAAAAAACAAAAAACAAATGCAAACCAGTCCAAAAATACATATTACTGATCATGAAGATCACATCATGCTTAAGGAAAAATATAACAAATATAGCATGTCTTGTATTATAAATACTTCTATTCATCAAGTAGGAAAATACATATATATATCTCACAAGTATAAACACAGATCCTACAAGTAAAGGTTATCCTGTAAAGACAAAATGCATGACTTTTGGCACCGCTTTTGTCCACATGATCTGTTCAAAGTTTTCTGCCTGCCCAAGAAACCTGAGAAATTCACACTACACAACAGCAGGCGGCACTGTAAATCACACTAAACCAAAAGTTTAAAGTCCAAAACGCGCGTTTTATCTGGCTCGATCTACGGCTCCGATTCCTTTGGTCCAGATATAGCTAACTTTCCTACCACCGAGGGCGGCGCAAAGGTTAGACGGTTCACGGTGTTCCGAAGTTCACGAGGAGCGGATCCCCTCGCAGTCGAAGTAACTTCATCTGGCTCGAAATGACTTGTAAAAATATTCCAATGATCTAATAGAGCAGTTACAGTCTGTGGCTATATTTGCATTAGCCAATTAAATTTCTTCATCTGAAATCAAGCTGGCCATACGTACATGTGTAACATATAGGCGGGATTTAAAAGTGCCTGAGTGGTTCCTCTCATGCCAGCTCTGGTATTACCTTCAGAAAGAAACTCTCACAGACATCAACAGTGCTTGGCAGTGGATCCGACGGATCTTGTGAGCTCTGCTGGATCTCGTGATTGTCCTGCTTGATTACAGATCTGAGTAATTTTCTGGCCGGACCTCTTTGACAGAACCAATGTTATCACCTGGCTCCTTCATCTCGATCAAATTCCAATTTATCCCGACTGAAGCCCATGAAAGCACCGTCCCTGGAGAAGGACCCACACACTAATGGGCCGTTACATGTGCTTTAATCACTTGAGAATTTGGATAGATTCTTCTTTGTCATCTTCTTTCAGGCGCTGCGCTGCGCATGTAGGTCACGACAATCTAACCCACTTTCAGCTTCCTGGTTTTATGTAACGCTTCAGAGAAGTGTTGCGTAATCGCAGCGGAGAAGGTCCCCTGCTTGTATTCGCGCTCCGAGTCCCGTCATAAAGTGAAAGGCAGGGCGGCGAAAAACACGGGGCGGCTGTGAACCCAACCTGAGGAAAAACCTGCCTCAAATTAGATGGATGCCTTTGGGAGACCAAAGGCCGAGGTGAAGAGCGCTGACTGGGCTAAAAAAAAAACTGGGCCCAGTCAAAAAAAATTGTTTGTTTTTTTTTTGAAGTGCTTTATTTTTCATGTTTGCTTCACCCTTAATGGCCTCTCTGTGAATTCAGGTAGGCCAAGTACACTTCAGCAGATTATGTTTCTCAAAGTATAGAAGCAACAGGCTGCTTTAAAAGTTGCTTAAAAGGCTGGGTGTGGGTCATTTAAGAGGAGAGTTGGCAATTTTTAATTTATCTATTTTTTTTTAATCACTTTTGTCATATTTGTTAGAACCGTCACTGCGAGCTGACAGTGGGTCATGAGTCAAACGATCAGTGGAAAAATCCGCCCTTTCTGGCCCCGTCTTATGCCTCTAATTTGATTTGAAAGAAACCACAGCGCCCGAGGACAAACAATCAATCAGGGTCAGAAGCCATAACTAACAAGGTGTCAATCATTTCTCGTGCACACGCATAGCGAGCACGGGCAACCACGCTCTCCTCCTCTTGGGAAGTCGAAATCGCAAAACAACAAAGGACATCAACTCACCGGACATTGTCTCTAAGTATACTATTAGCATACTGATATCTGGAGGCAAAGTAGCGTTGTTTTCAAATCACGCTTGTGAGTGAGGGGCGTGACTTTGGTCAGACACTGGACTGAAGGGAGGGATTAGTGAAGTAGGATACCTTCTTATCTCGCGAGCACTTTTAAAGTTGCAAAGTGCGCCAGTTCCCTGCCAACCTCCCGACGTGACTGGTAGCCCCGATCCGACCGCTGCCACTATGGCGTGGGATTGTTGTCGAGGAGCAGCGAAGGCTGGTAGAATAAATGTCGGCAAAACGACAACACCTTTATCAGCCCTGATCCTGTTAAACGTTCAGCTTTATGAGGGTGAAAAGCAAGTTCAGCCAACTTTAAAATGATTTTGGCATCCGCTCAGCAGCACCATCATCTTTAGTCTATATTAAACCCTGGATGCTGGGTATTGTGGTTTCTATTTTAAAAGGACAGCTTTTGCTCTTCATTCTATATTTGTATTCCTGTTATTCTTTAACCTTGTTTGAGAAAATCTGATAAAGAGGAGCAATAGCCCGAAAACATCCCGTTGAAGATAAATTTAAAAAAAAACTATGACGACAACAACATCGTGGAGCCTATTTATCATGTCTGGAATTTGCCTTCGAGGTCTAATTGATGAATGTAGTAAGTCACAATTGAGGGTTCACATGAGGCTCAGCTGACTCCTTTCAGCCTGCAGAGTTTATAAAATCCAGTTTTGTTGCATAAATGCAGTTAGCGTTCTGCTGTAGCGGGGTCTGGTTTTTTGTTCTTTTCTTTTTGCAAGAATGTGAGCTCATATGGTATTAACATTCGGTCCTTACCTCATTTTCCTCCTCCATGTTGTCGATGAGCTTCATCACCTCCATGAAGTGCTGGCAGCGGACCGAGTGATCAATTACATGGGTTGGAAGGGATTTGTGCTGCCAGTGTCTCCATTCAGACAGAGACAGCTCTCTGGAAACCGGCCTCCGGGCTTCGGAAAGGTTCTCCTTCGGGGGGGAAAAAAAAATGACATCATGTGCGAGCTCTTTAAAATAAGGGACGGATCTGGTTTCAAATCAACTGCATGTTGGGTTTATAGATCAGTGTCTGTAGCTCAAATACAGGTATTTACGAGAGGAGACTCAAAGAAAGACCTGCGGTTGTAGATCAGGGGGCAGGGACATGAACTGTGACTGTTTCAGGACTGGATGAGGTTCATCTTCCCGCAGTCTCATGGTGGAAGCCCACGCCGAATATTCGGCGCTGCTCAGGAACGCGCCCGGCGCCGTGCTCTCCTGGTGAGCTGAAACAGACGGACAGCGGTCGGACGGATCCAGGCTCCTGCCGCTCCGGCAAACGCACCTCCGGGCCTCACTCACTCGGGTTCTGAGGGCGGATGAGAGACGCTCGCGACCTCCGACCCCTCGCCGACCGCCTGCCGCCGTCCTGGTGGTCAAACTGGCCGCAGGTGATGTGCATCTTGTGCAGGGTTGGGCTCAGGCCCTGGGGCAGCATGCGGGGGCTATTGGGGTACAGGCGGAAGCCGCTTTTGTTGCCGGTGATGGTCTTGTACACGTTGCGCTTGTTGCTCTGGCTCTGGTTGTACGTCTGTACGAGCACCAAGGTGGACAGGTTGGTTGGACCCCAGGTCTGGAGGAGCGCCACGCCCTTGACTCCCGGGCTCCGCCACTCACCCTCTCTTCGCGTCCCTCGGACAGAATGACGGCGATTCGCCCCTTCCGCTGGCGGCCGGTGCGGCCCATCCGCTGCACGAGGCGGGTGGGGTTCTTCTGCGCGTCGAAGCAAACGATGAGGTCCACCTCGCCGATATCCAGGCCCTCCTCCCCGACGCAGGTCGACACCAGCGTGTTGAAGCCTCCCTGACGAAACCTGTGCACCACCTACAACGCGAGAACCGGATTAAAAATCGCGAAAATGAATGAAAAAAATTATTTAAATTAAAAAGAAAAAAAAAGAAAAAATCAGTCCTGTTCTAACTTCATCTGAAACCTTGTTTTAAAACATCTCTGCATGTATGCAGGTGAAGATGAAAGCTGTTTACACAATCATAAATTGTTGTTACGGGAAAATGTCAGTGGCCGTCTGCAAAGATGCATTGCTAAGCAACGGGCAGAGGGAAAAGCGGTCACGATAAGTAGTTTTACACAAACGCTGTTCCGGGGCGCTCGCATCCGAAGAGCACTTGAAGTTCTAACTCCATTAGAGGACTCTGACATGTCCGTTCGCCTGAGTGACTCGCAGTGGACCGTTGGGTATGGTTGCTATAGGTCGTTCGGAAGCCGCTCAAACGTGTGCGGGCGTCTGCACCTCCAGCTGCTCCTTCTGGGTGAAGCCTTTGACTCCCTTCCCGGCCGAAGCTTGGCCCATAAAAGTCATGACCCGTATCAGCGGAGCGTGGCGGTCCAGCATGGCTGCAATTTCCTGTACGCTCTCACGGAACGATGAAAAGATCATCACGCGCGTGCTCACCTCCCGCACGCCACAATCTGGAAATGCAAAGAAAAATTACAGGTTACATAAATCATTTACAGCTCTCCCACTATAATACAGTATAAACCGCCTGAGGCCATCGCTTCTATGTTGCGCTATGAGCACAATGCGGTTCCCTCCTGTTTTAGAAAACCAAGTGAATTCTAGATATCAGCTTTACATCTGAATTCCTGCTGCATGAATGAGTCAGATTCCTTCTCCTGCTCCAACAATATCTCACCGTTTTTGTCGGCAGAGCTTTCGGCCCACAGTCTGAAATGTTGCAGCACCACCTCCTCCAGCTTCTGCAGTTTGGGGTGGCTGTATATGAACGGCTCGTCTGATCCTGCGAGCATCAGGAAGACGGAATTGAATTCAAACATAACAGGTACCCTTGTTTGTAGGTTTTAACTAGATGGCCCAGTCAGATAACTAAGGCTTCACCTACCAGCAGACTGCTTTGCAAACAATGCTTCCAACTCCTGGTAAAGATCCATAAACGTCGGCGTTCTCTGCAGCTCATTTCGGGCCCGGGACATTTCTGAATCACACCAAGCGCAGGGAAGTTAATTAAATTGCATTTCAAAAAAAAAAAAATCAGACACGCATAATTCCTCGTTAATAAAACACTGAACTGATGAAAGGGCTGTGAGCAGGTGGAGGAGGAAACACACTAAAACAGCTTGAGGGTAAGGTCACTGACCTCTAGATCCATCCATAATCCCCTGGAAATAAAGGAAGAGCGACCGGAGCCCCATTTGCATCAAGAGCTCATAGCCATGGTAGAGGCTGATGCAAAGGGCAAAGTCCCCCTCTAGGACACCCTGCTGAGGACCCTGTGGAGAGGAGGAGAACTCTCAACAAAGTCTGTCGACCCCAGTGTCTACTGGGGGGGGAAAAAAAGCATAAGCAAACAATAATATTTTAATTGTAGCATAAACTTCAGGCTCAGCTTAACAAATATTGTGCAACTCTCTTAGCGCCTCCACGGGATTCCCTTTAGATCCACATTTACACAAACTTGCAGGAACAATGTGTGAGAGCCTTAATTTGATGTAAAAATGTTTGACATTCCTCTTTGAGGAGACTGGCAGCTCAGCAGCAGCAACTCAAGCGACTGTAACCTGCAGCAGAGGCAAATCTGCTGCGTACAAAAACAATATGAACTTATAAAATATCAGCAAGTGCAGCTGATATCAACGATCTGTGTACTTTAAAAGGCCTCGCTGTAAAAACCTGGTGAGGCCAGTAAAATCCTTTAAGCTGGCAGGCTCACGAAAACAGATCGCTTGGATAATTAGCACAAAACTGATGCGCGGAGCCTGTGCCTTGATGTGCGACGGCGGGTTCTTGCGGAACTGATCCCTGGCGAGGATGAGCTGATATTTGCTGAGGGTTCGCAGGTCCTTGTGTGCCATCACCCGGCTTTGAACCAGGCGAGATGTGAATTTCTCCAGCACCTGGAGGAGGCACAAACAGAAATCCAGGTCACAACTAATGAGCCACTTCCTGCGCTCGTGGTGAGGCATTAGACCGGCATATTGAGAAATTCACAAATGCGCACCGAATAAACACATTTGTGGAGTAAATCCGTATTATGCCGGTGGCAGCCGAATGCTAAAGCTTAATCCTTTCTGACCGAACAACAATAAACACGAGTTTTGGCCCTCATATAGATAGTGTACCACAGACAGGAGTCCCTTTATTATGAACATGTACATAATAAAGTGACCCATTTGTGACACACACACACACACACACTCACACTTCTTAAACAGACTGGATGTAATAGCCTCACTTTAATTATCAGATAATAGGTGGGCCTGTTATTTCTCCCATCCTCATTTACGCGTAATTGAAGGAGAGATGGCAGCTATTTATGAAGCAGACAACTGTAACAATGTCTATTCATCCACGAGGCCACACATTACGCGAGTTGAGGCATTACAATTTCAGTGCTGCTCTGAAAACAGAAAAAAAAAGAAAAGAATGGAAGATCTCAAAGAGAAGTGGGCTCCATTTGGCATCAATTGATTGGAAAGAAAAGTAACATTTTGTAACACATGAGATGCAATTTGGCCGTATTTGTACGCAGTGGTGGAGTTACAAAATGAAAACAGAGCAGCGTTGTGTGGCAAATACACAGAATGATCTTCTGCATTTGCGTCATCTAATACTGAGCATCATGATTTTTTTCCCCTTCAAAATGACTCAGACTTTAGCTTTTTTTAGTCTGTTCAAAGTTCGAACATTAAAAAATAAATTAGGAAATGCTTTTTATGGACAACAACGGGACTCCGTGTTGATGAAAACTCACATAACAAATCAAGAATATTGCAAATTATGCAACAAAAAGGAACCAGGGCACATTTTCACTATTGAGATTTAAAAAAAAAAAATTACTGGAAAACGGCTGTTTGTCCCCATTCATGGGAAACATCATTTTGTTTGCCAGGAGGGAGAAATTTGAGAGTGCGCCTCTAAGCTTAAGAAGACAAAGGCGAGGGGTTAAATAACCGTCTTTAATTCCTTTGGCCTTTAACAAAATAATTCAACAGGTGTATCACCCACCTCAAAATCTTCCATCTATATAATATAAAGAGGTCAGCTCATTATTAGGGCTCTGAGTCCATATCAAAGGTTTGTAATTCAAAATCATATGTAACAGCTGAAATCTTTTGATAAGCCCACTAAATGTATCTCTAAGGATAGCATAAGACCAAAAGGGCTTTTTTAATATATAGATTTATAATATATAATTATTTTACAGTTATTTAATGATGGGGTGAGAGCATTGATAGCAGTGAATATACGTAGCACCGGTAAAAATAATGAAGAAAGTGATCAACATACAAATATCCAGAGAGGATAAGAGTGTGTGGCAACACATTTGCAAGTATTTTGTAACTAACCGATGGGGAACCATTTAAATCTCTGACATTAATAAGTTTCTTTTTTATTTTGAAAAGTAGATGCCTTATCTTGAATATTCATGGAAAGAACAACAAACCATTTTATGACCGCCTGTAAACGCTATTTAGAGCAACTATTTGTCTTTTAAATGAACACATTTAGTGATATGTGCAGCAGTATGATGGAGCTTTGTCCAAAGGCTTTGTCTAAAGAGGACATAGGATAATTTTCTGTTAACATGAAGAAAGAAAATGCTACTCTTGTTAAATCTGTGTGATTAAATAATAACTGGCAACACAAACATCCTCTTTCGTTCATGAAGGCGGTGTAAAGCAAAATGTAATCATCGTATTGTGTGAGGTTGTTAAAGTGAAGACCTGAGCACAAAGACAATTCTCTGATTGTGCGGGAGGATTAATACTGAGGTCCACTGCTTGGCAGGGGGGCTATTAAATCAATGGCTCCCCATCGAGTACTGTGTGTGTGTGTGTGTGTGTGTGTGTGTGTGTGTCTCAGTATTCATTCAGTGTAATGCTTGCATGTGGGTATTTACATCGATGCTCCCCGCAGACTAGAGGATTACATAATCTCTTCTCTACGTGCACATCAGTGGGTGCAAGATGGTGGCTGACTGCTGGAGCATCAGAGCTGACAGACAAAACCTCGCTTACTGCCCTCAAGCAAACAAGTTCATTATCTCTACAAGGGAACCACTTGTCTTCCACAACTACCATTAAATAAAAAAATCAATGGAACCAAACATGAAAAAAAAGATTGCACCCAAGCAAAGAACTTAAGATGAACTGATGAACTGCACAAATTGTCATGTGTTTCTCCTGTTTGGTACACTAAACTGCCAAATTGTTATTAAGCTATTTGTTTCTTGTTAAGGTAAATAAAATTATAATATCCTGCAGCGGGGTGTTACAAATCAGTGAAATGCGACAAAATAGACATTGACTTAGCTTTTCTTAACATTACATTAGATTTCACCCATTAAAACTAGAATTGTACTAAATAAATCTCAATTTACTGTTGAAAGACTCTCCTTCTTTTAATAAGTGCTTCAAAGTTTTCATGACGAGACACGAACGTTTAAAATTCAGTTAACTGTTGATTTTTTTTTTTTTAAGAAAGGGTGATTATCACTTGTTGTGCTGGTTTTTCCAGGATGAATTAATTACGGTCGAATGACTTTTATTTTTCGGTCAGCCCAACCGGAAGAGGCAGGGGCCAGGAGTGAGCCGGTCACGTGGTGTGCGGTGTCTCCTCGTAAACAAGGCAGATCCTGGTCCGGCCTCTCAGACGGGCTCCGCGACTGAGTCCACCTCGAATGAGAGCCACGGAGCAACAATGGCGAAGCTTCCCGAGAAAAGCCCGGTCGCATTCGGTCAGTTCGCCAGAAAGTAGCGGCGGTTCCAAACCCGGGTAGCGGGGCGTGCGGGGGGGGTGGGGGGCACCCGCGGAGGTCCGGGGTACAACAGATTCGAAAGAAAAATTAAGTTCCTACTGAACGGCTGTTCCGGCGGCTTTTTCTTTTGATTTTTCTTTTTTTCCCCACTTTAAACTTATAAATTCACATTACTTATTTCTCACGCGAGGTATCGGCTTCAAAAAAAAAAAAAAAAAAAAAAACAATGGACCGCGGCGGTTGTCAGATGAGCGGCGGGGGCGGCCGCGTCGGGCCCGAGCAGCCCGAGATGATCACCCTGGAGGACCTGGAGGCTTTCTCCGAGGACCAGGACTCCGGCAACGGCAGCCTGGAGGAGGAGGCCGAGACCATGGAGGAGGACGAGGACGACGAGCGGCTGCTGCGCTACTGGCAGGACGTCGCCCGAGGACACCAAGTGGAAGTTTCCCCAGGTGAACATGTCACTAACGCCGTCACTTTAGCCGCGAAGCGCGCAAAAAATGTAAAGGAGGCGGTGGCAACTTGGCGTTTCACGCGTCAAATGTCGTGCGCGGCGGGCACAATGACCTAAATACACCGCTTAACGGGAGCAGGACAATCCCCCTCTGTCTCCTGTAAACACCGGTTAAAGCTTCGACAAAAACAAAAAAATCAAAGGCTGCTCGGCAAATAATTGCATTTGCAGCATTCGGGGCCGCGCGTTTACGCGCTAAGGAACAAGCAGCACCGCTTTCTGACTCCTGATCTGTTGCAATCAAGTATTCTTGTAGTTACTGCAAATAAAACCGTGAGTTTACATGCACATGCACGGGTAAATGTGCTGTGTGCAGCTGTATATAATTCCTGTGACGTTAAATTATTCAGCGGCACAGGTTTGAATTTACTAAAATGTGCTTTGTTGTGCTGCGAGTGTCAGTCTAATAATTGTAACATGCACTGATGTGTTCTGGATGTTCTATGTTTTCTCATCTGTGTGTTTAATCTATGTAAGCAGCCTGGAATGCACCCAGTTCCCAGACGCTGAGCGGCCCTGCAGACAATTCTTTCAGTCAGGAAATGTTAAAGTCTCTGTAACCTGTGTGTAGACATCACTAACACAACTTTTAACTTTTCTTTTTGGATACATCTAGAATCAATCCACATGTCCTCGATTAAACCCATCACAACCAAAACTGCATTTGTACTGACAGCAGAGTTTAGCTCAGAACGCCACGCGACAGTGGCGTGCCAAATAAGCGATTAATGCATCAGCTCCCCAAGCAGTGTGACATCAGAGGAGTGACACAATGTCGCTCACCAATTAATTAAATGGAGATGAGAAGGTGACACGGGAAGGTCTGCACCTCTTACATGTGACAGGAAGTGATCAACAACAGGCAACGTATGGTTACTGTTGCCAGGACACTAAAAAGAGGTTAATAGGGCATTTCATGAGCACATCATGACACTTCATCAATGATATTTTAGTAAATGAGCAGCATAGAGAGATTTAACCTTAAAGTGTTGTTCCAGGATTCTATTACACCCCTACGTACCAGTACCAGCTAATAACCAATGCTGGACACTCAGACCCGAACAATAGGTCTATTGAAGCGAGCAAACGTCAACATATGAATTTCCGCTTTGCAGAAATAAACTGTCTTTTTGTGTCTCGTACAGTTCTAAACTAAAAAGTGAAAAATCAAACCCTTGTCTTCGTCAGACCTCTATTCTCGTATCTGATCGAACTAAAGCTGGATTTTCAACAAGTCAGCCGTTCAAGAGCACCAGTAAAAACTGTTTTAAAAGTAAAGTAGTTTTTTTGGGGGGAAAAAAAAAAACATTCGTTTACCCTTCAGTCAAACTTTTTAAACTTTAAATATTACTGATACCACACACAGGACCTGCAACAAGCTGGTTCTGGGCTCTTACTGCCAGATAATTCATTCTCACATCAGATCAGAATATATTTCCCCCCCCAATTAAGACACTTCCTCAAAATAAAGAAATTCCAGCAAACATATGTTTTACAGCCATGTGTATTTTATGGTGTGTTTTCTTCTGAAGCTTGCGAAAACTTGCCCCTTTTGTATATCAAACAAGGGCTTTGTTAATCAGCCTGTGATTGATCGGAGAGTAAATGGCGCACGCCTCTGACCATGTTGCCTTCCATCATTATTGACTGAAATTTAATTGAACAGGTTCCATTTGGAGCGCCCTGTATTTAATAATTCAACAATATAACACCGTCGTAAAGAGTCTGGTAATGCTACAGGCGTCAGTGTTTTAACCAGCACAGGCTGCTGCTCTGTCCGCTCTCTGTTAATACATCTATTCCTGGTCCTAGGCAGCTTTAGTCTATTAGAGCTTTAGCTCTCTGCAACATCCTGGCATCACACTCTGCCCATCTGGCAACCTTTCCACACACACACACACACACACTGCCTGGTGCAGATTACTCAAAGCAGAGGTCGTTCTGCACAGATGACAAAGAAGAATATATGAAAAAATAATAATAATGCAGTAAAGCTGAAATGAGCGCCTCGAAATCCACGCGCACCCGGAGCGCGAGACACCGTTGACGTGCGTGTGTTTGTGTGGCGACAGATATGGCTGAGCCCATTCAACAGCTGACCACCAACAACCAGGGACAGAGTCAGAGGGAGCACGTCCCCTTCGCGCTCCTCGCGCGCAAAGAGAAGGTACCCCCCTCGCCGAGAGACTCTCTCGCGTCGCCTTTGACGCCATTAAAATGGAAACGTGCGCGCACCTCAGCGGGCACCTGTGGCGGTCAGGTCAGCCACCTCTAAAAGCCATCCAAACTCCTTAAGGGGATTTATAAATAAAGAGGGCTAATTGGCTTAACTTGAGTTAATTAGCTCATTTTACGTTGGCTGGAGACTGCCGTTGAACAAAGGACAATCACGGCGCACTATTCTTGGTAGAGCCGCGTTAAAGGGGGGGGGTGCAGGGGGGTGCAGTGAAGGTCGCACACCTGAGCAGATCCAAGAAATAACGATTCCCAACCCGTGAATTGTCTGCGCCTGCTTCGTTTCTCCCTCCATTCATCCCTGTCTCTTTCCCTCCAGTGTGGGCAGCTTCTCTATGAGAAGCGCCAGTATGAAAAGGGCCACTGGGCTTGCATAACGATGCGCGAGGACACTTACGAGCAGAGCATCTGCTACGGTTTTATGAGGATAATGAAATACATCTGCCAGCAGAACTCCCTAGGTAAGTTGAAAGCGGGCGCCCGGGTCCTTCTCCCTGCCGTGCGGTTCGTTTGCTCGGGATCATCTTCGACCTGTAATGATTTCATGGAAATAATCCCCGTTTTGTTTGGGACGAAAGAGCTGAAGAGGGCCTCTTGGATGACCTCTCCAGATGACCCCTCGCTAGACCTTTCTGGACTCTTCCTTTTGCAGGAGGTTACCTGGGCATGACCCTCCCCATCGTCACGGTGGTGCGCACGGATGAGAACCGCTCCGTCATGTCCCGCGACGTCACCGTCGCGTATTTCCTCCCCGCCGAGCACCAAGCCCAGCCGCCGCTCCCCGGCGACGGCGAGATCCTCATAGAGGTCTGGCCCGCCACGACGGTGTACACAAGGTCAGCGAGTCGCCGGCGGTGGGGGGGGGGGACACACACGCCGCTCCGTCGGGCGCTCACCGCCGTGCCTCCTCCTCCTCCTCCTTCCAGGGCCTTTACCGGCGCCACCAACGAGGTCACCATCATCGACCAGATCAGCACCATGGCGGAGCTGCTGGACTCTCCGGACCTGTGCGTCAACGACTCCTTCATCATCGCCGGCTACACCAACCCGGCCCACAGCAACCGGATCAACGAAATCTGGTTTCTGGAGCGACCCTGAGGCGGCGGGGGGGAACAGAGCTCAGCCGTACCACCCCCCCCCCCACACACACACACACACACACCCACCTCGAGCCTAATTAGGACTCTTCTAAATTGCCGCCAACCAGTAGAGTCTTATTCGCCGCCTCTATCTGAAACGACCACCAGCCGAGCACACTACACGTTACCCGTGGCCTGTAACTCCATCCACTCCGCTCTTTAGACTCATCCGCGTCTCGGCGGCGCTCCACAAAAGTGTTGACCACGGAGCGCCGCCGGAGACGTTCACCAGGCTCCCCACGGCACAAGCGCGTTCCCCGTATAGACATCCGGCCTTATCGATATGCTCAGCGCGCGTTGCAGCTACGCTGTCCTTTTCAATGTTGGGGGTTAAAGGTCAGAGTACAACCGAAGTATTGTTTTCGCCGGCCGCTGTCCGGCTCGCTTCGCTGTCCGTGTCGTTCCGCTCTCTTCTTCTCCGCGCTACGTCGAGAGTCTACGTGATGCCGCGTCAGATATCTAGGTTTCGAAAACAAGTGCAATATCCACCCGACAGCAGGCTGGGCTTTAACGTGGCTGCGGGACACAAATCAAAAGCGTTGTTCGCGCGTTGATAGACGGGATAAACGAGCACAGGGGGACGCCCGCGTCACCGATTTGACATGATTGTGAAGCGGTGTCACGCGCCGACATGTAAGGTGTCGGAGGAGAAGCTGTGACAAGTGTCCCGCTAATACACACTGCTGGAGTCCCACCCATTTTACTGCCAAGTGACAATCAGTTTACTTACACACTAAACATTCTCTTCAGGTAATAGTTACTAAGAGTAACGGATGTACAGAAAATACCTCTCCCCCCCCCGTTTCTCGTGCTCTCTCTACGTGCTACTACATGAATGTTGGCAAACGTGTGCATTCACTCTTTACTGCTGCTGCATAAACGGACCACACACTTGAGATGTACAGTATACTCTTGACTATTCTAAGAAACGTGCATATTATTTTAGTTTATATAAAAAGAACTATAAATTGAAAAAGAATTGTTGACCGTTCTATCAAAAAATAGTCTATAAATTCAAAGTGAAAGTATTTTTCTCATGCAGCATGTATAAAGTGATTTATGTCAGACCAGCTACAGCATTAATGTTGTGAAAATCCTTATTTACTGTTTAAGAGGATTTTTTTTTTTTTTTTAAAAGGGGGGGTCATGTTAAGGTGGAGAATAAAGGACGTAAATTTAAAGTGAAATTTTATGCCTAATATACATATAAAGCAAAATATATATTTATGAGTTAAAGTTAGTATTGGGAGGGAGCAACAATAGTAGCTGGTTGACATCAAGACACCAAATCCAAAGAATTTCTTTTGCATTAATCATTTTTTTGTAGCGTTGTAAACGTACTCTTATTACACTTACAAAGCCATGACGTATGCTGATTTTTCCTTTTAAGAGTCTGGTTGATGTCAAGTCTATATTTCCTTCTTTGCTGCTTTTTTTTTAGTGTTTTGCAAATGTGTGCTGTGCAAATGTGAAAGTTCAAGTGCAACAACGTGACCTGCTGTGGTCGTCTTGGTTCAATAAAATATTGTCTCCTGTGTTTTTAAATGTAAAAACTATACGGTGTTCTTGCCTTATATGAATCACTGCAAAAGAAGATTTCAATAAATTAAACAAAAACACGGGAAGCTTATCACAACAAAGAAAATGTAAGGTAGTTTCTGCCATATTTGAAGTAAAAGCAGTATTATATCGTTAGAGTGTGGCCATACAAGTCTAGTTTTAAATACATTTTAAAATATCTGACCAAATACTTGCATCCCCCTTTCTGAAAGTTCTTTAATAACCTAAAAACCCAAATAACCTGTTCATTTTGCTCATTTGCATGGCTATAAAGTTCAGATAATAGTGTAATATTTTAACTTATATACACAACAAGGTGTGAAATCAAGGTGAACACACTAACTAAAGCTCCAAACTTTCACTTGCAGTTGTCACATTCCAGCCGTGCAGCCAGACAAAAAAACCACGAAAGACGCAGCTGAGTAAGGACACATGACGAGCAGGGCTTGTTAATAATCCAGCGCCAGTGCCAGACCGCCAATTGGGACAGGATGCTGCTTTCAAGAAAAATTAATCTATTTTATGTTAAATGACCCGGTGGGAACGACAAGAGGGAGAGAAAAAAAAAAAACTCAAAACGAGAAGTGAGGATTTTCAAAGGCCTTTCAGAAGTGTGCAAATGACCACAAGAGGGCAGTAAAGAATCAAGACAGCGGATACGCTTCAGTATGTCAGTGAACCTCACCTAAACAGCTTCATTGTGAATGCAAAAAGTACTATATTCAGATCACAACTCGGAGTGGTTTTCCTATCCTCTAAACTCTGAGGGTCAGCTCAATTTTCTTGACCACAATAGATTCTTGGACTAAAAAGACTTCGGTGGGGCCTACCTCCAGGTAGCGTGTCTGGTGCGCAGAAAGGATCTCCCCAAGAGGCACCACCATTTTTTCCACGTTGCGCTGGTGGGAATAGGGCCGGATATCTGGGCTCTCATCGGAGCGCAGCTCGATGTGGGAGATGAGCAGGTTGGACACCACCGACTGCACTGACTGCAGAACGTGAGGCAGGAAAGGGGGGGGGGGGGAGAACACACGCACACGGCGTGAGAATATTGGCCTTAGTAGGCTCATTCTGCCAGCAATGATGGAGAGGGAAAAAAAAAAAAAAAAAGGTCACCTTTGCGTCTCCTCCCGGTGTAGCACTTAGAGCCAGGACGCGGAACTGCAGCGTCTGGCTACTTAATTGCCTGATCACCTTAGAGATGGAAAGAGCAGTAATTACAGGTTATTATAAATGGCAAAATTCACCTAAATAAAAAAAAAAAAAAAAAGGTGTTGAGTCGCAGATGGTGTTTTCTGAGTTCACAAAATGACTGTGGAGTACTGGAGGTAAACGGCTTTCACTGAAAATTTCACTGAAAATAAATGTATTCCAGGATAAACCCGGGTATTTTGGATAAATGATCTAATAAATCATGATGTTTATAGAATAATTCGAGGTTTAAGGACACTTGATACCAGCTTTTTTATGTGTTTTTCTCTCCTCTTTGAGTGAGTGACAGCTTAGTAGAGCAGATGAGTACATTAACACCAGTAGATGTGTGTCTGAGTGCATTAGCTCGTCAAAACCTGGAAACAGCCTGAGAGAAGCAAGTCTGAGGTCCGCGTATGTCAAAACCGCTTACCTGACAGTAGGCGTGGTTGCCGAGCGCCTTGTGGGCTTCGTCGATGACCACGCACTTGACCTGCCGGGCAGGGCACGTCTCTCTCGACAGATCGTTCACCATGACCTGAGGGGTGAGGAAGAAGACGCGCTTGGCCCTCCATATCTCCTGCCGCTGCTTGGCGGCGGTGCTGCCTACACAGGGGGGGGAGAGGGCGTTGTTAAAAGGAGGACAGGAGGATTATGGAGAGGGTGCGATGCTCGTGTCACGATCGGGGGGGGGGGTCACCTGTCAGCTCGGCCATGTGGGCCTGGGGGATGCCCATCACTTTATAACAGGCCTCGATCTGCTGGGCCACCAGGGGTTTGGTGGGGGCCATGAACACGATCTTCCCAGACGGATACCACCGGTAGAAGTTGTACATAACCACAGAGGCTATGAAAGTCTTTCCCAGTCCAGTGGGCAGACACACCAGCGTATTCTGAAACAGCGCCGTTTCTGACATCTTCAGCTGGTACTCCCTGATTGGGTAGTTAGTGGGGTAGATCCAAACCTCGGCTGAAGAGCTGTCAAAGCCAGGGAGGTCTGGATATGTCTTCTCAGTGTGAGATGAGGCATTGGTCTCTGCCCCAGCAGGGATGTCACACTGAACTGGAGGTGCATGATCAAGTTGCAAGCTCCTTTCGGCCTCATACACAGCGACCACCATGAGATCATCGTCGTCGTCGTCTTCAAAAGCAGGATAAGGCTCCTCTGTCCTCGCTTGGTTGTCTCTCAGACTCACTTCAGGCCAAAGAGGGTTTCCCGGAGGTTTTGCTTTAGCTGCTTCGGTTGTGTTGCTCTGGTATGTTCTGTGTCCTCCGGCAGCTTCCCTGCAATCTTTTGTCGGTTGAGCAGCTTTGCCCTGATCAATGGACCCGCCCCACGTCTGAAATAAAGTCCTTTGATTCAAACCGCGACTCATTTTCGTTCGTCGCCGTGGAAAAGTTTGAGGAGAGATGCCATGTGTCCTTTGAGAACAGCAGCTATTGCAACAAGAACACAAACAGACATAACTTCCGCCCAGGTTCTAACAAAGCAAAACACCGCTTATATAAGTACGTCATTTTCCAACGTCCTTCACAAAATTTGTCGATGTAAAAATTCTTCATTATATATTTACGCCAATATACCCGAATGCTCTTTTTAAAAAAAGCAACATTAGGCGGGTGACTTCTACAACGAAGCTTTTATTTCTTTGAGTAAAGCACCGGAACCAAATAGTTTTTTACTTCCTGTCCCGCTCAGCTGTCATGATGTTACCATAGCAATGGAGAGAAGCAAAGTTGAGCACAAACTCACTTCTTTCCAGGTATTGGCGGGAGTTAACCTCTCAATTTTAAGTTCTAAACGTTCACGGTTAATCTTAATATTTGTAGAAATGCTGGATCGCTGTGTTGTTTACACACGTGCCACTGTTTTTGCTAACTCTCGTGGGACGATGCTAATGTTTACCTGGGCAGCATCCATCGGACTTACGTCTACATTCCCCCCCCTTTAGGCATCTGCCCGCGGGTACTTGGTGAGAAAAGAAGTCCGACGTGCCAGAGAGGACTTTGAGGCCGTAGTGAGAGAGATTGATGGTGGTTTGACACACTTGCAGTGGAAGAAATCGGTCATCCCCGTCCCCCACTTCACAGACACTGTAAGTGTGAGGAGGAGGAGGAGGTTTACTCTTCCCTTGTGCATTTCTCACGCATTTCTCTATGCATCATCAGGATGGCCCTTTAATACCGACCACCAGAGCCAGCAAGCCTCCAAATTCTGGAAGAGATGTCTTGCAAAGCCCATTAGAGTCTGGGAGGGGAGATAATCCTGCACACAGGACACAGGCAGAAAGAGATGATTCCCAGTCAAAAATGCCTCTTACAAAGGACCCTTGTCCCACCTATGGTGTCCAAGAGGATTTGGAGAGACAGAAAGTAATCAATGTGGAGTATAAAGATGGTAGAATGATTGGTGCAGGAGAGTCCACTACTGTATGGAGCAGTTTGGAGATGGACATGACCTCTGGTCGCTCCCAAAAAGGTTAGAGTTCTGGAAGTGGTTCTTTCTTTCTGACTTGTGTCAGACATGCTTAACAATTTGAATTTGCCGTCCCTACTTTCAGGCTCTCGGCAGTACTGCTTGGTGCGGGATGTCCCCCGCAACCCAGAGGCGCTGCATCGGCACAGAAACGCCCTGACCATGGAGCTGCTCTGGCTCCAGCAGGCCGTTGACAGCAGGAAAAAGGTACAAAAAAGGGCCAGCAGCACCAGTGCACTTAACATGAGTCAACTCAAACAAAGTGGTTGACAGGAAGCCTTACAGCGTGTCCAGAAACTATTCCCAACACTTCACTTTTTCCATATTTTGTTCCAAAATGGATTAAATGCACATTTAGCCTCAGAATTCTCCACACAACAAACTAACACAATGCATGAGAAATACACTTTTTTTTTTTTTTTGATAAAAGGTTTTTGCAAATTTATTTAAAGGGAAAAACTAAGAAATCACACGTTCAGAGGTGTTTAGAGCCTTTTGCCATGAAGCTCCAAATTGAGCTCAGGTGGCTCCTGTTTCCACGGATCCTCCTTGGAGTCCACCTGTGGTAAATTCAGTTGATTGGAGATGATTCGGAAGGCACATGCCACCTGTCTACATAAGGTCCCACAGTTGACGGTGCACGTCAGAGCCCGAACAAGCATAGAGTCGGATTAATTGTCTGTGGGTGTCTGAGACAGGATTGTCTGGAGGAATGAATCTTGGGGGAGGGTACAGAAAAATGTCTGCTGCTCTGAAGGTCCTCCTGGGAACAGCGGCCTCTGTACGTCCTCGAGTGCAAGAAGTTCGGAAGCACTGGGACTCTCCCTAGAGCTGGCTAACCATCGAAACTATGCAATCTGGGACAAGAGCCTTAGTCAAGGACCTGTGCCAAGGTGTGGCATCATTAAAAAAAACACTGGAGGCTGTAATTGCTGCCAAAGGTGTATCAAGAAAGTATTGAGCAAAGGCTGTGAATACCTATGTACATCTGATTTCTCATTTTATTGTTTTTATAAGAAATTAGGAAAAATTTCAAATACTTTCTGAGACATATTTACCCTGAATGAGGTGCGTGTAATAATTTCTATGATCATTTAACATTTGTTTTGTGCAATGAGTCATGGTAAACTTTCCAAGTGGGTTAAAAGGCATACATATAACCATCTGTTGTGGTCTGTCTTTTTTTTTTCTTTTTTTTTTTTTTGACAGTACTTGTCGCTGAAGAGCAGGCTGAGTGTTTCATGACGACACAAGTATTCAAGAGTGGACTTGACAACGCGAGATGAAGACCTAAATCAGCCGATTTCATTCAAGTAGCGTCTGTGTGTGTGTGTGTGTGTGTGTGTGTGTGTGTGTGTGTGCACGTTTATATGACGCGCACTCTATAATAATTGCTTCTCTTGTGCCCTTTCAACAGCACATTGCATTTTATTAAATGTGACAATAACAATAAATTATTATTTTTTTTAAACCTCTGCTCTGTTTTTGATGATCTCCTGTGTTCTGGAAGATGTTTTCTGTTCAGTGTAAGGAAATGACAGTCCCCTGCTCTGTGTCAGCGTGCCTGGCAGCTCAGAAGATCAAATGTCCCATCGGGATCTGAATAAATGAAGGATCATTCGTGCGTGACAGGATCCTCCTGGAACACCCACACTATTAAGCATCTGCTTTAATGCTTACTGATCTGCAATAGTAGTTGGTGTTCTTTGTATTTTTGCTGTAGTTAATGTGCGTGGATCCGTTTTAAGGTTATAAACTGGCTCTTACACGTGTTGGGTCATTTCCCTCTAAAAGATCTGTTGTGTTATTATGTGTAGAAACACAGATGGGGCGTAGAGGTTATCTTATTGATTCAGCTTACAACACTGTGAAGTGCCCATTACCCCCCCTCTCACCCTGTCTACCTCTTTTGTTGTGGTTGCTGATGGTTTGGCCCACAAAGCCAGTCATTGCTGTCATGCTGCCATAGCAACTAGGATATACTCACCGCCGTCAGCGGAGTGGCGTGTTTTAAGGGGGATAGACGGAGCCGAACGTGCCGAGCTGGAGTCCAGGCACAGACTGGAAGAGAAGGGACTGGATTTGAAATTTTAGATAGAACCAGGTCGGTGAGTAGCTGAGCTCTGTGTGTGTGTGTGTGTGTGTGTGTGTGTGTGTGTGTGTGTGTGTGTGTGTGTGTGGTTGTTCAACAAGTGTGAGCCAAGGAATGCGAATATGTGGCTGCTGGGAGGAGTGCGTATCCATAGCTTTATATAGAGGGCTGTTAAAGTGTGTGTGTTCACAGGTGGCTCGTAGATGGCTTCAGCGCTGCCCCCAGTGAAGAGCGTGGTGGTGTACAAAAATGGAGACCCCTTCTACACCGGGCGGAGGTTCGTGGTCAACCAGAGACAGGTGGCCACCATGGAGGCCTTTCTCAACGAAGTGACCCAAAGTATCGGGGCTCCACTCGCCGTCAGGACCCTGTACACCCCCAGACAAGGTCACAGGGTCCCTGACCTCCAGCACCTCCAGACAGGAGCTCAGTACGTCGCCGCTGGCTTCGAAAAGTTCAAAAAGATGGAGTGAGTAGAATTCGAATGAAGTAGAATTCCGACGTGAGGATCCGAGGACGGACACTAAAGACCGCGTTGTCTTTGTGTGCAGTTACGTGAACATGGGGCTGAAAAAACACCCGACGGCCCGTGAGGAACCTCAGGTAGGCTTTCGTTTTCGCGCGCGGGCAAAGTTTGATGTTCACGGCAGGAGACTATCACTTATTAATCCGGCCGACCAGGAGGAATGCAGGCATTCCGAACCGCTGAAGGAGGCGTGACGTGTACGCTCGTCTGAGCTCATGTCGTCCGGGCTTAAATGTGCAGCCTGAAAGGAAACGCAATACCCGTGCTCACGCACATCTACCATGGTGGCAGACAACGCGGTGAGCCCTTGGTCATGTGACCCGATGAATTCAACTTCTTGCCCTTGTCTGTCATCAGAGAGTGGCAATTCCCTCGAGGATATTCCAGTGCGAATGAAGCTTAGCGCATCGCAGTCCTGGAACATGAACGAGATTGTAAAAAATCAAAATCATGGGATAATAATAGTTTAACTCAACATCATTAGACAACCTCTTACCTACTAAGGTCTTGCTTTAACTCTGAATCTACTGCACGTTAATCGAGTTTTAAGCTTCCGTTTCCTTGTGTTTCATCCCCAGCACTTATCACATAATTGACCTTTTATTGATAAATGTCTTTGGACTTTTTAAAAGGACAGCGTAACCCTTGCGCACGTTTGATCCAAAGACTCTTTGTCTGCCACTACCCCCCCCCCCCGCGTAAGCGAGTGTGCCTTGGGCCTCTGGCTCTAAACCCTGGCATGCCTTGTGTTGTGGTTGCCGTGCGTCCGTACGTGCCTCGCGTTTGATCCCACTGCAGAAGCAAAGGCTCATCAGGGGTGTGTGTGTGTGTGTGGCGCTGCCCGGACAGGCCCAATCGAAGCCCGCTCCTGAAAACGTCCGGCCCAATATTGGAGCAACAGGGAACGACGTCTGATTCGGCTCGGTGGAGTCTGGCGGGGCCTTTGACCTTGGCGCGAGCTTTTAATGATATGGGACAACATGCGTAACAGCTCTGAGAGGAGCCCTCGGATCAGGCGAGAGGCGTGAAAGTGCCGCCGGAGACACCGGTTTCCATGGCGCCGGCACTTGGGCTGACATGAGCGGAATGGTTAGTTGGTCATTACGCTGCTGGAACGAGCGCGTTCCCTGCGAGGGACGTGCAGCGGGACTGATGCGCGGGATATCTGTGGCGCGACACAGACGGGGGAGAATTTTTCAGCATTGGTGTTAAGAGAGAAAAAAAAAAAAAAGACAAGACCCCCGTAATGGCTTAACGGGGCCGCGGATCTGATCTGTGCGATGTGGTCCGCAGGCCAAAGTGATCCCAAGGCCGCATGTGTCGGCAAAGTGGAGGAAGTTCATACCCGTGCCCTGCATTTTACAGTGAGTGGAGCACATCTGCATTCCCGCACATCTGCCCCTTGCGAAAGGAATCGGCTCCACGAAGGCCTTTTACCCCTGCTCTCCCTCTTCAGCGTTTTCCGCAACGGGGACCTCCTGTGCCCGCCGTTCCGGTTCATCATTCCTCGGAGCATGGGACAGGACCTGGAGCAGATCCTGGGTCTGATCACGGAGAAGGTCAGCTTGCGAACCGGAGCCGTGCGCAGGTGGGTGACGAGCGGCAGGCGGGTGTGTGTGTGTGTGTGTGTGTGTGTGTGTGTGTGTGTGTGGGGGGGGCGGCAGCGCTCCAAAAACCTCCTGTCCTCCTCCAGGCTGTGCACTCTGGAGGGAGCGACCGTGTCCTCGGCCGCGGAGCTGCAAACGGGCCGCTACTACGTTGCTGTGGGAACCGAGAGGCTGAAGAAGCTTCCATATGTGGAGCTGCTGGTCTCCAAAGACCCTGAGAGGTACGGTCATAGGGGGACAGTGACATGAGCAGAACAGCGCCGCGCGATTTCAGCTGGGTTTACATGTCCAATTTTTGTAGATATCACCCGGACAAGAGAAGGCTGTTGAGGAGAAACGAGGTGAAACTGTCATTTGCCTCATTTATGCTACATTTATCATTTATCGTGATCAAATAGGCAGCTTTTGCTTCAACGGATGTCAATGTCGTGTGTTAGACCAGGAAAGCAGAAAGCAGACCAGAGGACCAGTACAGTGATTCAGCTCTCCTCAACTCCCCAGAGGTACGAAACTGGGAGAAGCGTCTCCCAGCACGCGCTGAGGAAATGCCATAGATCCGTCCTTGATTGACTTCCGACCCTAGTCCGACGGTCGGAGGATCAAGTCGACGGGCGACGACGCGGCGGGTCCCGCGGTGCCGCAGAGGAGCAGGAGACACAGGGTCGACGAGTCCTCCGTGTTCTTCGCCAAGCCCGCCAAGATCGGCACCAACAGAGGGCCGCCGAGACCGCCGCCCGGCGCTCCCGGTTAGGCCCCGGTCGCCGGCACGCGCCGTTACATCTGAGCCGCGACGTCATTGCTCCTGATCTGATCGTCCCAGTTCAGCCGAGCGCCTTCAAGACGGCGGCGAGGAAGAGGAGGGAGGAGGCGCCGGGGGCGGAGGAGGTGCACGAGGACGAGAACACGGCCGTAGAGATCCCCGTCGACCAGGTCAAGACCTTCCCTTTAACAGCGTGTTAAAGGGAAGGTCTTACACGTTAAACAATCGAAACCCAACCCTGCTTCCTCACTCAGAGAGTTGCAGAAATAGTGGAAGATGAGGAAATAAGCACCCAACCTCCGGACAGCACCCAGCAGGTCGGGTGACAACATGAACACAGCTCGGGGAAAATCCTGCTGTAAAGCCTCACGCCTCTTTTTTTTTTTTTTTTTTCCCTCGGTATTTCTCTCAAGAGGCGTGAGCAGCTCAACGAGGGCGGATGTCAGCACAGGCCAGATGGGGAGCAGGTAGGTCGGGCACACGTTGCGCGTGAGCGGGCGCGTCGGCGCGCCGCCGAGGCGTCCTGACACGGCGCTTCTGCCCGGCAGACGGAGCTTCCACCGGAGCAGGGCGACGACTCGTCCGAGCAGACCTCTGCCGGAACTCTGGTACGCGCGCCACGCCGAACACCCGACTGACAGGCTACAGTCCAAAAGAGAAACAAACAAAGAGGTCGGTCGTCTTCTGTTTCTCTAAAAGGAGCCTGAGCTCAACCACACGTCTTCAGAATCACTGCCCTCATCTCCAAACCTCAGGGATGGGGGAGAAGGCAAGTTTATCCACTCTACCTCCAAAAATAAGCTTTTTTTTTTTTTTTTTTTGGTCCAAATAAAAATGGTTGCGTGTTTTGACCTTTTTTTGTTATTTGCTTGAACAAGAAGCCCAGATGACGACAGGACAAGAGAAGCAGCACCAGAAGGAGATTCCATCATCTTAACCATTCCTCAATAGGGAGAACGGATTCTTTATAGTACTTTTAGATGCAGTAATGAGCCAAGGAACACTCATTTGTGTTGGAAAATGTAACAATTTTAGTCAAAAATGTGTCTAATTCCTCTAAATAGGATGTTTTGGATCAAGTTGCTAGATGTAAATGTAAGTCTGTATGTTGTACTGACTAATCACACAAGCATGTTTGTGAAGGCCTTCTTCAGTTTGTTTCGTTTACTGTGATGTTTAACAATACCTTTTGTTCCATATGTGATGTCTACATTAAAAATGGGAAACTTGATGACTCCATTGTGTTCTAAGTTGTTGTTAAAATCATTTTCATCTATTGGGAGACACATTTTCAGATTCCGTCTCCTTCCTCCACACTCCAAAACTGCAACCTGTTATGAGGTCTGTTTCACTCAGATTCTCACTCTTTATATCACCACAGTCTTTTCTTGCCATTCTAACACCAATAATAATAGCACCACGCTATTAAAATAACGATACCACAGTGTCCTTCAAAGCTCCTTTTATTCACTTTTTAGATATTTTGAGGTATTAATTGTAATTTAACTGTCCAAAAAAAAATGTTTAAACCCCAAATTCCAGTATCATGTCCAGCTCATCTTGAAACATGCCACAGTGGGCGAAAGTCAGTCTGAATGAATCCAGGCCCCAGCCACATGGCGAGGCAGCGGAGGGCTTTAAAGTCAAACTTAACAACTGCTCATTTCCATAGCAGCGCCATAAATCCAGCGTAGCCTCGAGGTGAACCCGGTGCGAAAAATGCTTCAAATTCAGTGCTGAAAGAGTTTACAGACAGGTCACAGGGCTCATGAGGGTACTGCTCTCCCACCACGACCTCTGCTCCGAGGGGGTGGACCGCTGCTTCTGAAATGCCCTCTGTAATCCTGCTCCAGCTCCTCTCCTCCATTCTTTATTTCCTCCCTGCTGCGGACTCCAAAGGGCATCGGAAAATTCGCTTTAATCCCAACTTCCATTACTGTATGAGCTCCGTCACGTTCTGCTCCGCGGGATCCCGCTCATCAATAGAGCTTATGACGCACAGGGTGATGCCGGCCATGGTGAGGAACATTCCCATGACGGCCTCTGCAGCAGTGTGGGGAAGGAGGAGGAAGATGTCAGCTAAAAGCAGACAATTATTCACAAGAAAAGGAAGGAGACACAGAGGCAAAGGGCAGTACCAGTAAAATAACAACATTCACCACTTACTCTTGCCTCCAAACTCTTCACCCAGTAGCTTCCCAGTGAGCAGAGTGCACAGGAAGCTGAGAGCGTTGGCCACAGGAACGGCAAAGGACAGCTCTGAAAGAGAAGACGACAGAGATCAAACCCTCCCGCACACACACACGCTTCTGGGTCCATTCAGTGTTTAGATAGCCTGTCAGATCAATAATGCATGGAGGTTATTTGCATCACAAACACCCTCAAATAACTAATTCACCAGGAATCCTGGAACGACAAACTTCACAGACACATGGCTGTTGGTTTCCACATGCATGACATTTTTAAGGTGTTACTACATTCACGCTTGTGTGCATTGACATGACTGCTGATTGGTGTAAGGCAAGAGGCAGAGACGTTACTTGTGTGGCTCACCTGTGCTGGAAAGTGTGTAATAGTAGACCAAAGACCCAGACTGGTTTAGGAGAAATGGGATGAGATACTGGTGGGGTCAGATAGAACAAGACAAGAGCAGGGATTAATGGAGAGACGTCGCGGTTGTTAGAACTAAACTCAGAGGTGACATTAAAAAAAACCAAAAAACTCGTGCTTTACTCTAGGGTTGAGGAAGAGAAACTTGACTTCGGCCAGTGTCTGTGAGAGTCTGGAGGCGCCGGTGACGGACTCCAAGCCCCGGGTTCCCCTCTTCAGCAGAGGGTTGGTGCAGCCCCACAACACCGAAACCAGCAGCAGACACAGCAGCTCCGCTGCAGCACACACGACGCCTTTACCGTCCCTTCATGCCCACCATGTGCAATTCAACAGCTTCTCTCAGCACGCCACGAAAAACGACGCTTTAAAAGCTGGAGTAGTGACATTCTGGATATCTTACTTCCTTAGCATTAGCTCATTAGCCCTGTGAGGAATAGCTCTCTGTTTACACAAGAAAAGGAATGATGCATTTGAGACTATATCCTACATTGTTATGGAAGGTTACATCAAAAATATTAATATAGAAATGACGTTTTAGATGATAAGTGCGCTTGTTGCCACTCACCTACAGTCACCATCGTATTACGACATCAAGTTCAAGAACACAAGTCAGGTTACTTGTTTCCGACAACATCCCGGAATACAAATCGACAGATCACATGGTATCTGTTTTCTCATGCCTCTTGAAAGCAGCGCAAAATGATCGATGACGATTTATGTGAATGAGGATGGCCTAAATGGTAAACGAATACGTTTCGCAGCGTTTTATTTTGAACGCAGCGCTGGGACTCTTAGACCCTGTTGATCCCAAAGTGACCAGCTGATGGCGCTTGTCAGCATTCCATATTATCCTGAACAAATGTGCATCCTAGGTACAAATAATGCTACATTTGAACACATATCATCATGAAAAATACTCAAATTTATTGCCATTTCATTTAAACAACCACAAACAAAATACAAACACGAAGAGCAATACAAATAAAGTGCTAAAATCTTGGCTACTCCCCCATCAAACTTTCTTTTACATCACATTGATGTGCCCTCTCTTTTTTTTACCAGTGCTGAATTTCTTTGTAAATCTATATGGCCTTCTACCCATATTTAGGAGGAATGTTGAACATCTACAGTCTTCACTGCCCAATTTCTTCATTTTATTCTCAATAATGAGAAAATACACTAATGCAGAAAGGGACATATGGCATATATACTCTGAACACTGACTTTAGCAAAAAAATAAAATAAAAAAATATTAAAGAAGGGTTTTCATTTTCCCATCAAGCAAGGTCCTTCTTGAGATCCATTTTGTCTGGTGCTGTTTTATTCACATTGTGTAATTTTACACAGAGGCCATACTGGCTCAGCTGGCAGACATCATGAATGGATCTTGTACAAAAGTTCAGTCACCCCACAGTTTGTGGTCACGGAGGAAATGCAGTACAGTTTGCACAGCCTGTTTTGATCTGGCTGCTATGTGTTATCCACGGAGGGACTATCGTGGATGGTGACTGCGGTGGACCCGCTGGTCACGCTAAACTGCTCTGCGCGGTTCTCCACGCTGCTCAGCTCGACCCGGGGAAGCCGGAAGCTGCTCTCCAAGGCTGGGCTCAAGTTGGTGATGCTGCTCGATACAGAGGGGATTCCCATGGTGTTTAGGGGCACGGTGCTCTGTGTCCTCTTCTGACCAGGTTTGGAACCGCCGCTGGGTCCAAGCACTCTGGACACGTGAGTGCGCCTGTCAGAATTCAACACATGACCTTAGTCATCCTCAGAAACAGTAGAATCAAAGTAGCTGATGAGAGAATGGCCCCATGTGGAGGCGCCATGAATAGTGAGAACCAATACTCCCAGTATCATTGCAAGCTATTTTCTTTCTACAACTGCATCTACAAATATTTCCTGGGCTTAAATTAACTATTTTTTAATTCTGTAAATTTGATAAAGTGAAACTGACAAATCTGCTGTAGAAAAGGAGCAACATTCTAGCAAACATGTAGGGGGAGCCACATCAACACTTGTTTAAATATCCTAATCTTAAATAAGCAAACAACATGGTGAGGGTATTAAACACTATAAAAGGTATTTATTTGTGGTATTTAATTTCTGATAATAGACTAGTACATATTTACACACAGATTGTAAAAGGCACAGGAACAAATTCCCATAAGAAAATAGTAATATCAAGGAAAAATAGCACTACTGCATAGATAAAAGGACCTGAAATGTAACATTTTTAATATATGTGAGCAGTTTACACAAAGTAATTTCAGAGTTATTATCGCATGACAGGATGCGTTGTACTGAAGTACAATACTGATGTGCATTTACATACCTCATTTTATTTGATTTTAAAGATTTAAAGTAGCTTGTTCTGAAACAGCCCGAGCTGTGTTTTTCAAGGCTACCGGCATTCACAATACTGGAATCGTGCTGTCAAACGGGAATGCGGCGCTACCTGTTATACGTCTTCATGGCGATCAGCAGAATGGCAAGGATGACGATGATGCCTATGACAATGAGAGCGATCATGGCCCCGGAACCTGAGACAGACGGAGAGGAAAGAAGGGCTGTCACCGCGTAATTGCTTGTTTTTTTTCCGTGGTGCGCTCAAATTTGCGTGTCACATTTTCAGATTCCCCCGTTGTACAGTTTACCTTGTGTGTGTCTGTGTGTGTGTGTGTGCTTTGGGAGTCTGCAGTAGCTTAGCAACAAAATCACTCACATAAAAACAATCTGTCAGTGCAACTAAACCAAGTTGATTACACTGAACAGGGTTGACATTTATAAGCCCTTTGGCTTAAATCTCTCTGCTTTACTGGCACCAAATTGAAGAACTTGGATCAGATGTGCAAAACCACACTCACTCTGAATGAGTATTTGTTCTTTGGACTTTGTGACGCTCGGGGTGCTCGAGGGTGCCGTGGAGCTGCTCACAGGCGAGGCGGTGGAGGCTTGCATCTTCGGCAATCACCTGCGCATGAAAGCGAGGACGGAGCAAATGTCAAATGTGAAAATAACAAGCCAATAACATGGGATCCAAAGATAAAAACTACTGTTGCCAACAGCAGACGGGGGGGGGGGCACAGAAGTTGGTTTTCAATACAGGCTGCAGGAAGAATTGGTCTGAAAGTCAAACCGTTGTTGTGTAACCTCAGCGTCGACGAGCTTGACCTGGTTATGGCGATCGGTAAAGCTTTCAAAGAGCAGCTCCTACTCTAATCTTTTACGAAACCTCAGTATGACTGTGTGCAGAATTTATGCCCCCATACTGTAAAGACCTCTCCCTACAAGTGAACTGTAGGGAGAGGTCTGACCCAGGCACCAGTGTAGCAGATCCTACGCCCTCAAATCAGTGCGAAGCGCCGAATGTTTCCGCTGTCTTGAAACAAGAGCCTTGCATTTTTTTTTATCAGGCATTCCAGTTGTCTGCCATAACCGCAGGGGTGATTGTCCTCACGCAGGATTATGAAATCTGTGCTGTCAGTCGCAAGAGGTGTCGGGTTGCTTCAGGTCGCCATTAGTTTGTTTGTTATCTGGGTTTCATCTGTGCTGCACTTGTTCTGTGCGAAGAGGAAACCCTCCGCGACACCGACCAGGAAACGGTTTTTAACAGTGGCTGCGGACCCGGACTCTCCCCGGAATGAACCTGAGGCCAACCGCCACCGCCCCCCCTCGATACACCATACACTCGCGTGCAGAACCAAACCCCCCCCCGTTGCATGATTTGCAGCAGCGTTTACAGCCGCAGAGGCGTCACCCATTGTCTCCTGCCGCAGACGTCACAGTGGAGGTTCCTCATCCTCTTTTCTCAGAGCCCCACATAAAACAGAGTCGCTCGTCAGTCATCCGAGCGTGAGTCATGTGCTCTTTCAGTTTGAAGGCGTCATCATCACCTCCACCGTCATCATTGCTAAATAGGACGAATGATTTGTTGCAGCTTTGGTCACTTCCCTTTCCCCTTTTTCTGACTCCAGCAGCTCGTCTTCCAATCATAAAACGACGTTCCCCAACAAACAATGTTCTCAATAAAGGTCAAACGTTCCCCATTGTTCCCCTGATCCTTTGCATTGGTGGACAAAAATGCTGCCGCCCGACGTTGCGGGCTCGTCGTTGGGCCGCGATACTTGTGTGTACTGTACATCTTATCCAGCTTCCTTCTCAACGGCAAACATTGCGCAACACCGCCGTCGTTCACATACAGAGCTGAGATCAGTTGCGATATATATCACGTTAGCTGTTTGCGCAGCTGACAGCTTCTGATAAGACCTCTATAGGGTCGGCAACAACATTGCTTTGGCAACAACAGCATACGGCCAACAGCCGATGCTGGCCGGTGTTCGGCCGAATCTCAACGCATCCGCCATTTTGTGCCGACGTTATAGCCTAAAATCAAGGACAAATGCAGGCTCAGAAACAGTTTTTTCTCCAGAGCCATCTCCAACCTGAACTCAACCCACACTATTTTTGATAGATAGCACTGAGACCCTGTAACACTGTGAACCCACACCATGTGCAATTATTACGTGCAATAATTATGTGCAATATTGTGTGCAATTTAACTATGTGCAATTTAACTACATGCAACTACCCTATGTATATATAACCACCCCATGTATATACGCACAAAGCAATCCCACCGCACCTTACCTCGAATGTACTTTTTCATACCTTTTTCTACGTATTCTTATATACCACTGTGCCTTTTATTTATCATATTGTACTTCCTTCTTGTGCACTGTCACGAGGAGATGCTCCAATTTCGTTTCACACCTGATGTTCAACAACAATAACGGGCATCCTATTCTATTCTATTCTATTCTATTCTTTTTCGTAGCTACTTGCCTAATAGCACGCTGGGTAACATCTAAACAAATTGGGTTGACAATTGTTTTTTTTTTGTTCCACTGTCGCTTTCTCATACTAGAGTAATGAAATCATGTCCAGAAACACTCCTTATTCACGTGGACACTCCCAAATGTGTTTGGTATCTTGACAATGTCGGGCGCCGGGTAGAGAATCACCTTTTGTGTTAACAGAGAGCGTATGAATCACGGCATTGACAATGGAGCAGACACCTGACGCTCGGCGGAAGAAGGAGCTGATCTGAACCCGGCGATGCGCCAAAAACACCCACTCCAGTCTTATTATGGGATCGCTCTTTTGGAGCTGACAGTATCGGCACAACAAGGTCCCATGTTCGAGTCCCAGCTGATTCATAGAACTGCAACTATTTCTCCTCATTATGTTTGACTCATATTCTTGTCCTTCCTCATTAAGTACAGGTTCCTCTCACCAAACCACCTTTTATTGTTGCCAGAAGAAGCGGTGGGAAGAAAAAGAGGATTCTTTGAAGAACAAAGTGTCTCTTACTTTTCAACAGAACAAAGCTCTCTCTAATCTCCTGTATAAATGGATTCCTAAACACAATAAAAGAAGGATGTTGGTATATATTTAGTTCCACCCTGTCAAAAATAACAATATTGATGCCAGACTGACATCCTCACTGCACTTTCGCCCTTTATGTGCATCATTCGACATACTACGGTCCAAACAAGCTTCCCATATTTTTATACTGTATTTCTATATTTAGGCCAGTTGACTCCTTGATGTAATAATACTTTGTTTGTTGTTCCACAAATTGCTGCTATTTGCTCATGCTGCCAATTCAATATCCTTTCTTCTGCCCTCGGCAAACACACCATTTAGTGGTGTGTTCCTATAGAGTGCTTGGATACGAGAACAATCTGATCCTCTCATTTTTTTTCTAGAAATCCACGAAACTGCCGGCTGACAGAACTGTTTACCCTCTATACAGCTTCACCCACACGCCGAGACTCCTTTCTCATCCATAAGCACATTGACCTTCGTCAGCCCGGAGTCAATATTTGAGCTACCAATTTGCTTGAGACGCAGGTAGACATTAGTCCAGAAGCTCAACATTACACCAGCGGTAGTAACATCGTCTGCATCTGTGGCAGGTTCCCACCTGTTTCACGGATGCTGAGGACAGATTTGAAGACAAGAAATGCTTCTTTACATCACAGGCTGACGTGGCGTCAAACAGCCTTTACATCCAGTAACTGTGTAAATGTGTCAGAAAAAAAAAGCTGCATATGATCGCTGCTTTTCTGGGCCTATTTATCACCATTCTAAAATTAGCATTAAATAACAGGACCAATATAACACTGATCTCTGACTCGTGTTTCATACCTCATTCTACCAATTGCAATTATAAAACTTTGCTGTAACACATAATGCTTTAAAAACTTCATTGAAAAATCTGGCGTTTAAATGAATCTTTTTGTATATCTGCCAAAAATGGAATTGAATACTAAAAGAGTAGCCAGTAGAGTTGGACAGAAGGAACACATGTCACCAAAGAACAACCAAAAGTCCACCATGTCCCTGTAAATCAGAATGAGCACGCTAACAGCCGGATGACAGCGCGTTTCTGCTTCTCCTCAAATGAAACTGTGGAATTTCTACAATACTGAGATCTCACGTGAAATGTAGAGCAAATTAAGATGCAATTTACGTCTCTGACCTCAGACTGTAGAACAGGAAAGAACAAATCCATCCATAATCATACCTCCACAGTGAAGCGAGGAACTCTGTGTCCTGTAACGTCCAATCAAAGTCCACCTTATGCTACAGCGTTTTTCCCAATAATGGTAGAAAAGACGTTATGAGTTCCTGTCATCTCATTGTAATTTTTTGAATGAAAAAAAAAAATACCACAAGAGTTTCTGCTTTAGGTTAGACAGGTGTTCCCTTAAACTATGATCTTTATCTTCTCACCAAACAACTCCCAAAGTTGTGTCCCTCATTGGAAAACCAGTACAGGCATATGGCAGTAACCCTGGCATGTGATGAGGACGTTTACTCATTTATCAGCTGCAGACAGGTAATCAGAGATGGAAGACTTAATTAGGCTGTCATAGCGAAGACATAAACGTGTCACTGCACTGGTTCCAGAACAAGGGTGGATTTCTTAATTGGAAAGCTCTCTGGAATGCCAGCTATTCCCTCCCACCTCAGACTCACCCGCTGTCCTGCCAGAGCGTCTCAGAGAACCCCGTCCTTCTCTCAAACACCTTTGCAGACTAAACTCATCCGGCGCTCCTCTCTTTGAGTTCAGCTTTCTCTGGACGGGAGCCTGAGTGGTCCCGGAGCCCCCCCCCACCCCCCCCACCCCCCCTCAGCTGGAGGGGCGCATAGTCCACAGGTGGACCGACAGTCCTCCGAGAGCGATAGGTGCTCCAGGCGCTGCCGGGACAGGTGGGTAAAGAAGAGGAAGACACTGTGTGTGTGTGCGTGTGTGTGCGTGTGTATGTGTATGTGTGTGTGTGTGTATCACAGCGTTCAGGTGCAACAGCAGGAGGGCGGCACGCAGGAGGAGGAGACTCCGAACTTGCTCTGTGTGTCTCTCCCCGTCTGTGTGTGTGTGTGTGTGTCCTGCTTGTCTGTAAAAATAATAATCCGAAGCAGCTGGTTTTTCAGGTCAGTCCTTCGGGCCCTCTAGGCGTGCCATGGCGACGATCAAAAGGAGCGAGACGCCTCTGACCTCATGATTCTGAAGAGAGGAGAATCACCTGCATCAACAGAGGAGGGAGCTGTGCGCGTTTTGTCAGAGGAGATGAAAGTAAAACACCTAAACAGCATTTTTATTTTGTGGGTGTTTGGGGGGGTATTTTTGCCCTGCAGGATTGAATAGCTGTGCACAACAGTTGTGTTTTTAAAACTGGTCACAAACCTGTTGGTCTTTGCTCCGAGTGGATGTTTGCGGTTGAAAATTAACAGTGAAATTACAAGACGTGTTCAAAGGGTGAGATAAACTCTGGGTGGAAGCCTTTTGTGGTTATTGCAGGGGAGTGCGGTGCACGCACGTGTTTACGGTGAGAACAGGAGTACGGCCACGAAGGAAGATTCGCATCAAGGTTACTGTCTTTTTCAAAGTCGTTTGCAGGCTTGATCTCCATATTCTCTTCTCTTCTGAAGTGAGACATAAATCTAAAGATAAATCTAAAAATAGTAAAGGTAAAAACGTTAACCTTTACCATTTTCCACTCCATTGCATCAGTGCTGGACTTTTCTACGCTTTGACCTTTTTAAAAACTCCCTATATGAAAAATACCTCTAAAGGCTTTACTTAAAATTGCTGCTTGCGCCGGAGGCATTCTCACAGAATTGGAGACACTGGGCCTCTTAACAGCTGCCAGGGCCGTTAACCTGATCCATCCCTCTGAGCTGCGCAGGCATCTTTGCATTTAACAGTAAAGTTCATTGTGGAGGAATCCCTCACTCCTGGACATGAAGAGAGGGTTTTTTGTGCCTGGAAGACTGGTCAACAAGTGGCTCTTTATCTCACAGCTGTTGGATGATTAAATACTGACTACTTTCTACTGTTTTAAGGTAGTTGAAGGGGTCATCTGATGAGGTTATTTTAACGTTGTAGTCTGGTTTGGTGGCAGAATTTCCCTTAATCCCACCCAGATAACCTTTGCCACCATGTAAATGTCATTCAAATCACAAAGGTGTTGACAATCTGACACCCTTTTCTCGCTTTTCTTCCTCTGACATCACAAAGAAGGGCAGAATTTCAGAAGGAAGCGCACGAGGGTGAGTTTCTGCCGCTGCATTCAGGAGCAGTCACCTGTCGCGGCTCCACGGCTGAGCGACGGCAGCCGCAGAATTCAATGAGCTGCTCAGCCGAAGGTCGCCGCCGCACAATAGCTTCGCCTTTTCTGTGATAAATTTCATGTACAGTCATTCAGCGGGCTTTCAACATAGGAATCATTAACTCAGCCTTGATCCCGCTGTTGCGAAGGACAGATAATTACCCGTCGTTAGGCCATCAGCAAATAGAAAGGCAAAGTTCAAATGGTGGATCTATGTTAATTCCTCACTTAACTGACCCAAAGCAACAGTGTTGTTAACTTTTATTATTTTCTCTCTAATGTGGTAATTCAGCATACCTCCTCATTTTAGGTTGCAGGAGGGCATAGCTTGCATAAAAGATTGTTTTTACCTTGATAAATCCTGCTCACATTCTAGTCACCTCAGTGTGAAATTGAAGACCGTATAGTTGTGCGCTGACCTCTGGCCCCATTGACCTGCTCCGTTTTTGTTCTGCATCTTAAGTTCAACTAATGTGTTTGCATGTATGATGTATGTTTCTGTCCCTTCCCATTTTCCGTCCTGCCCTATTTCACCTTCTCCTCCTCCATTGCCCATCAGGAGAACCTATGAGCTTGGTCCTGCGGGAGGTTTCTTCCTCTTAAATCTGAGTTTCCTGCCAACACTTTCTTAAATTGATAGGGTTTTTCTGCATTGCCGGCAAATTGGGCAAATTCATCCAGTAATTTGTGCATGTCAACTTCATTTTCAGCTTTTTGTTGACCTGAAATTAGAATCTCATCAGATAAAAGACAGTGAAGAAAGGTTTAGGAATAAATCTTTATGTATTTCTCTATGTGAAACAAATGGCTGCATACTACACAAATAGAGAAGCAGAAAGTGCAGGAGACAGAGACCATTTTCTGAGAAATCAGTACAGAACGTGAAAATACACATACCGGTAACTGGAAATTATTGCTTTTTTTTTTGTCCTTTTCTTTTTTGCTACGTCGTTTTCTGGATTCCAACAACAAGACACAATATTCATATTGAACAGAAACAGAACAACAGTGACAAAACTGTGTCTTTGACCTTTTTTTGTAGACCCAGAAGTAAAAGAAACATTCAGAGTCCATGTTGAACACAACACGATGACATTTTTTTTTTTTTCTTGATTGAGCATCTTCAGGACGTATTACACATTTTTATATATATATATATATATATATATATATATATATATATATATATATATACGTTTTTTCTGTTACAACATTGCCAAGAGAAGCCGTAACAAACTGCACACTTGGACTGGTCTCAGCGAAAAAAACAAAAGAAAAAACAGGTAAAATAAAGTTGGCATATGTACATAAATATACATTTTCATTTCTAGTGTGAACTCCACAACCACAGAGTATAAAATCTTTACAGTTATCTCCTTCCTGCTGCTCAACGCGCCGTCTCCTCAGATTATTCTGACAGCTTTGCTGCAGCGCTGATACAAAAAAGAAAGAACCCTCACGCCGGCGCCTTTCCAAAGGACCGTTTTCTCAGAAGATGAGATGGACACGAACAAAAAAAAACAAAACAAAGGTTCAGGCCGTCTCATCCTTCCCGTTTAGCTTCTGCAGATCCAGAAAAAAAAAAAAAAAAAAAAAGGAAGAAAAATAAAACAACACCAGAAAGGTTCGGCTGCAAAGAACGAAGT
Organism: Lagocephalus sceleratus; assembly: GCA_911728415.1. Classification (NCBI taxonomy): domain Eukaryota; kingdom Metazoa; phylum Chordata; class Actinopteri; order Tetraodontiformes; family Tetraodontidae; genus Lagocephalus; species Lagocephalus sceleratus. The sequence goes on along the minus strand of CAJVRN010000036.1, from coordinate 6,083,511 downwards.
GGAGCGTTTCACTCGCTGCAATATGCTGGTGAAAAAGGCTAACAAGGTGTTCAGCTCGAGACAAGTACACGACAAAGAAATGTGCTTCCAAGTTTGCCTTGATACAAAAAAGAAAAGAACAAAAACAACAATAAAGTGCTCACATGCAGACAGAACTGTCTTTTGCTTATTGTTACATCGCAAAAAGGGTGGATCTCGTGCTGGCGAATCACAAATGAGGTTGAGACTCAGCCAAAAGCCCTCTAAGTACTGAAGTCCAACCATCGTATGATATGAGTGGAGAGGATCAAACAAAAAAAAGGGGGGAAATATTCAAGTAAGTCACGATTTTTATTGGACGTCTCTTCCAAATCTCGCTGCACTACTGCACCAATACTTGTATAAAATCAGAAAAACAAGAGAGAGAATTGCAATAACGCGAATGAATGCTTTGGTTGATATCCCAGGGAGCTTAGCAAAAACGCTTTTGGGTAAATTTGAAAATCTAAAAGGTTTAACAAATCTACAGCTGAGATATTTACAGTGGCCAGCAGCGAGGGGCGCCCCGAGAGACCGCTCGGAGGTGTGGGGAGAGTGCAAAAACAAGCAGCAGTAGGACTCAGGAGGGCCAGAGAGCTCGATCGGGGGGGAAGGGGGGGGGGGCACAATCGAGACGTTCAACACGGAAAACGCGACAGAGGTCAAGGTCCCGGAGCCTTGACGCGCCCCCGGATGATGTGCGCAGAATTGGACTTGCTGTCAAATGAAAGAAAACACTTTTGTTTCTTATCCACAGAAGTAACTAAGCATGCAAAAAGGTGTCGGGATATCAAATACACAGAAGGAATACACGAGTCTACGAGTTGAGCAAAAGTAGAAAAAAAAAAAAAGACCCCGAAAAACGCAAGAAACAAAGCCAACCACCACAACTTTGTTAGTCACAAATGACATTTCGTGCTGCTAAGTAGCTTCGTTTTCTTGATATACTTTGTTTGCATTAATGTTTCTTTTATTGTAATACAGTATATACATGCAAGACAAGAGTGACCGTACACTCGATCCTGGTGCGAACGGACCAGCAGATATGAAAACGAATGGAATAAAAGAGACGGATCTGAGGAAAATACCAGGAAAATGAGAGATGTCTTTGTCGAGAGGTACCAGCTAAACAACTGGGAGACTGGGGCGGGACAGTGGGTTGTGTTTCGGTGGCAGGCGCCTGCGTTGGGACAGTTATCTCCACCCGTCTGTGTCGGCGGGGTGGTGAGATGGAGGCCGAAGCTCGCCCGCCGCGCCCCCGCGCTGTCCGCAGAATGTGATGGGTGCGTTTGTGGCTCTCCTCCAGCCGCCTCATTCCATCGCCACCAACGCCATCTCTCGGCAAATGGTTGTTGGCTTTTTTTTTATTTTTATTTATTTTTTGTAACTTTTTGCTTATAGTTGAACTGAAATGAGGGGCGTCGACGCTCTCCGTGAGCGCAGAGACTGGAGAGAGAGAGAGAGAGAGAGAGAGAGCGAGAGAGAGAGAAAGAGAGCGAGAGGGCGGGTGTGTCACAGATTCAAAGTGCGGTCGATAGGGCCGCGCCACTGTGGTGAAGGGCGTCGGGGGTGGGGTGGGTGGTCTTTAGTTGAAGACCTTCGGGGGGCCGTCGGGACGTCTGGTCTGGACGATCTGCTGCTTTGGCCGCACCGCCTCGTCCTCCTCCGTCTCGCTCTCGCACACGTGGACGACCACGCTGGGCGTGGACTCGGTCCCCGCATGGAGTTCATACTTCTCGCCTGGAGGAGAGAGAGAGGGGGGGGGGTGAAAGGTCACAGAGGAGGTCGTACCAAATTTTAAAACAGAAAACAGGGATAATTCACAAGAGTTTGGTGAAGGTCTTCAGATAAAGGAGGATACGGGAGGACCTGGGCGCAGATCAGCCATTTCCCGACACTTTATAAAAACCAAATCACCCAAACCATTAATCAAGATAAGGACCAGCAGATTAAAAACTAATGGATGTAATGGTGACAGGAAATTAAGGTTAGCTCCAGACGTACCAACTTTTAGGCTGAAGGTGTTGGTGCCGCAAAAAAAAAAAAAGAGAGAATATTCTGTATTCCCAGCATCAAATCAATATTTCTGACAGCATGTTGATCTTAAAGCATGACTTTGTGAATTTAGTTATAAGTTAAACATTGAGGCTCTTAGGTCTCAGCAGCACTAAAGCTGAGCCGATATGTACAATGAGATATGAAGAGGCTGGGGATGGTTTTGGAAGTATAAAACGATAATGGAATACCATGTGAGTGCATGAATTTTAAGATATATTGCCGAGTATTTTGAGCTTGTCATAGATTAGTGAAACTGAAATGCCGGCCTGATAAAGGAGCCTGCAGATGCAAGATCCGGTCGCCCGGCACTCTTTCCAAATAGATGGAGGATATTTTTGCCACACAAATATATCTCCCTTTATCTCTCCGCTCTGCCGGCCGACAGCGTCCGTCTGCAAAGGGCCTGACTTAAAACACATTAGACAGACTTTGGCTTCATTTGTCCAAATGCCACGTTCGGGGGAGCCGATAACAAACACTAGATGCTATCGCCGTTGCCACGGAGACGAGATCAGACAGCACAAGGAACGGGGAGGAAATTGGTCTGCTTGTGTTTCAACGTGGTGCCAAAACAGAGAGCCGGGCAGTGAATGGAGTCCTGCTGTTGCTGCGGCGAGCTGACAGAGGGAGTCAGCGTGCCGCGCTGCAGCGCTGCGCCAATCTGATCTCACACGCCAGGCGGAGAACAAAGCTGCTTCCTGATGCATCGTGTTGCTAGGGAACAGAGGCTGAAAAACAAGAGCGTGCGTGCTGAGTGTGTGTGTGTGTGTGTCTGTGTGTGTGTGGATGTGGATGCGAGCCAAACCATGTTTCTGTTGATATTAGGGGAAGATTATTGATATTTGAGTGAAGAGGTGCTGTTTTCCCACCTCATCAACAAACACTGCGGACATGACACATTTCAGTGTGTGCGTGTGTGCTCTTTTACTTGCTACATGCCGAGTATGCATACTACTATCAAAGTGGGGACATTTTGGGGAAATGAGGACATTTCGGCTGGTCCTCACAACTTCAAGGACTGTTTGAGGGTCAAGGCCTGGTTGAGGTTAGAATTGGGGTTGGTTTAGGGTCAGGGGGTTAGTTGTGATGTTCGGGTCCTCCCAAACATAGAAGTATGAGGATGGGTGTGGACGCATGCTTGTGTGTGCCTGAGTGTGTGTACCAGACAGAAAGGCTGCTGCAATCTAAAATCTTGTTGACAAAGCAGACTGTGATTATCTCAGTACACAAAAGATAAAGATTTTTCTCTTTATGGATTAAAATCTAAGTGAAGTTGTCTAATTGTAGTATGATTAGTGATTTGGATGAATTGCTTTATTTGTCTAAAGATTTTGCTTCTTCCAACACATTCTGCATCACTTAATGTTTAAAGAAGAACTTCATGAGAACCCTCTATCGCCCCCTGGTGATATGATATAAATTATAACATTTTGCTCATTATTACGTAAGTAAACATTTGCGACAACAGCAAGTTGCAAGTTGGTTAGCAGTTGTCTTAATTTAATGGCGCATTCCATTGGATCTAGGATGTGATCTAGTTCTCTGTTCTTTGTGGCTTTGTAGAGAAAGGCTTTGAAACATTCAACCGTCACCCACTAGGAAAAGTGCGTCAGTCCTACATAAAAAAAGCACCCAGCACCTTCAGGAAAACTCAAGAATAAATTGGACAAATTATGAGGTTTTACTTTCTTTTTCTGCAGCTAAATAGCCTCCCTGCTGAGGAACAAAATCATTTCCTGTGCTGTGTAGCGCTCAGCGATGACTCATGTTAAGATTTTTTTATTTTTTTATTTTAAATTTCAAAAGATTCTTTGTCTTTGGCCGTCTGCATATAGGTTGGAGCGCCTGTCAGGTAACCTTCCCTGAGTACTGACCAGGACCTAGCTTGGCGACTGCACACAGCAGGTCATAGTTGATGACCGGCGTCGCGTCCTCACTTTGACTCCAGCCCACGGGCGGCGAGGCGGGCGGCGAGATCAGAAACTGCTTGACCGGTTGCGGCGGGGCCAGGTACGACTTGTCGATGTCCTCGTCTCCGTTCTGGATCTGCAGGGGGTAGAAGGGGGGACGGTAATGAGCCGAACTACCAGTTTCCAGGCTCTTTTTCGCAGAGAGGTTTCGGTGTTTCGATAGCTGCTAATTGTCATAATTACAAAGTCAACATGTGCCATCTGTGAGGGTGAAATCCGTAATCCTCTTACATCAACGTGCTGCGTTGTGCAGCAGGAGTCATGACGGGTGATATTTGGGATAAAACAAGCATGAGAGAGAGTTGACTCATGGGTTTACAGCATGTGGGAATGTGACCTTTTTGGATCTCGAGTCTGAGGCAGCTGCAGGGAGCGGCGGACGTTCTACCAGATGAACTACGTGTTCAGGCGCTCTGGCCTTCCTCAAAAAAAAAAAAAAAACTCACTTGGGCGAAGTAGAGTTTGAGCTTCTTGCCGTTGAACTCGGACTCGTGCAGCTCGATGCGGCGCGGGCGGCGGCCTCCCGGGGTGCTGAAGTTTATCCGGACTCTCCGGAAGCTCTTGAACAGCTGGAAGGTCGTGTGCTCGTCATAGATGCGAAACAAGGCCTCGAACCTCTCCTGCAGAGGACAGAGACAGGCAAAATAAAAGATTATAGGCATTTTTACACCCCAGCAATGAAAGGAGAGAGCATTTCCGGGTCCAAATACGAGAAAATAAAGAAATACAGGAGTTCTTTAACGACAAACAGAGGCCTTTTGATAGTTTATTTAGCAAATCCTCACAAGAAAAGCTCCATTTTAAGATTTGTTGAAGGCAAATAACACTTCTTCCACACTGCTTTCAAAACCTTTGTACCTTTAGGATATATTCCTATCTCTGTTTTTCACCTCTCCACGAGCATCAAATTGGCCGTCTCAGCTGTGAGCACAATCAAACAGCTCAGCAGGAGGCTTGATGGAACAATCAAACTGCTTTCGGAAAAATCGGTGGCTATTTGTCTCCCGGCCGACCACCTCACAGCACGAGAGGAAACAAGACGGCGGGAAGATCTCGGCAGCAGAGACGGAGCGGCTCCGCCATCTCGAGGAGGGGACTGGCAGAAAGCGTTGGCGATAAAGTTTTACGGCCCCGCAAGACCGACTTCATTCACCCCCCCCGGGCAACAATTCCAGTCTGTGTGAGCTATTTATTCTCCTCCATTGGTGGGAAACATAAGACAGGGAGGCTCCCACAACCCCTCCCATGTTTGGCTGACACAGCAAGTCTGGCCAGGATGGAAAGAGCGTGCGCGTTACCTCGACACGGCGGACTCTGACACCTGTCTTGTCTTTGCTCTCATGATGGCGCGCCCGCGGAACCTGCAGGCTCAGCACTGTTAAAGGACTGAAAAAAACACCAGTGCAAAGATGGGGGGGGAGCACCCGGAGGGCGACCCGAGAGGATTTTCACGGTGCCGAACACGTTTTTTCACGTTGTAACTTTGTTGTTTGCGACGTCGCCTCTGCCCAGTTCGGCCTCTGCCACGGGCCCTTTCCTTTCCGGTTTCTCCCCTGCGCCCCCAAAGCCTCTGGGCATCTCTCGGCGAACTTCGCCCAGAGATCTCGGGATGCCATTTTTAGTCCGGCACCATAAAAGGCGCGCAGCAAGGAAAAAAAGAGGGCAGGCCGGCCACCTAGACCCACTTTGCATTTGGATCTGTGCCCTTCAAACGATTACGACATGATGTCTCTGGTCTGATCAATAATAAACGTGTTATGAGTCCTTTTATATGTATAAAAAAAAAAAAAAAAAAAAAAGTCCTGCGTATAAAAATCATTGAAATGATGCCCATTCAAGAAATTCAAAATGTTGCTTCCCATTGAAATAAAGCGCTGGAACACTTAATATTGAAGCCCACCTGCCTCAGACAATAGTTTATGTAGCTGGGGGAAGCGTCCTTATGAGCAAGCCAATAAGAGCTCTTCATTTCATAACAGAGGCCCTATCTTTACACGAAATAAAAAAATGAATCGGTATTCATTTTTTGTTTTGTATGATCGATCATGGCCTTGTGGCTGACAGAGCTACAAGTTCGGCCAAGTCAAGTAGTCTCTCTCTCTCTCTCTCTCTCTCACACACACACAGTCACGCACACACAGACACACACACTTCATTTAGCAATGTAGTTTTGCCCTGAGGAGGGATCTAAGAAAGGTTCCCAGCTTACATTCCATATTAGCACATGATGTTTATCTGCTTACATGTTCACATCTCGTTGGTATGTAACAGCTGATCTGGCTCGTTCAGTAATTCACGTTGTCTCCATGAGCGAGTGTTCTGAGGGAAAGAGGAAGGGTCGAGGGGTGTTTGGTTACGCAGAGCTGCTGTCGCAGTTTTCTTTTTGTTTCTTTCACTAGTGTTATGTGAAAAGTTTGCATGCAAGAATTCCTCATATATATTTGAACAAGCACTGTCACACACACTTGTGGCTAGGTGTTAATATAAAGACACAAATATTGCAGCTCACAAAATAAGCTAGGACCAGATTACAATAAATTAGGTAATGAGTGTTTGCATTGATCTTTTCCTCAGAGATAAAGCACATCAGCGGATAGCAGCTTTAATGGTCCGCTGTCTTTGGTATTGGCAGAGTTTTAAAGGTTTGTTGCCTGACTGTCTGCTGAGACTGTTATGTAAATTCTGCTATTTTTCACTGACGCCAAAAAATGTCAACAACTAGTGACGGAGTGAAAATAGCAATTTTGACTGCCGGAATCTTTTGACTGTGTTAAATTAAGATGTTTTATCACTCTTACTGACCATGTTGCTCTCGTGCTGGGTCGTATCAAACTGTTATTGTTTATGACTGTGAGCCGAAGTGAAGGAGGTGGAGCACCCCCTGCTGTTTGACAAGACACATTACAAGTCAGCGCCGCCTGAAAATTCCTCCACATGAAGGCGACATTGATGTCTCACAAACATTTACAAGAAGTCAGTGAGGCAGTTTTCCTTCCTGAAAACTGACTCACAGGTTTGAAAATGTTTAAGATTAATGACGAGGGTGAAGTCTAGTGGAAATAAGGCAGGAGACAGATGTTTAGCAAAAATGTCTATTATATATTAATAACAGTAACAAGTTAGTCTTTCACAGAAAGCCTCCAACAGAAGCTTACATTTGGTTAAAACATGAACTATATTTGGCAGTCGCGGGCTGTAAAAACAGCCACTCCTCAGTTATGGTCTGGGAACTGGCATAGCTGTCAGCCACGAGGCCAAGATCCATAATTTACAATAACTTTAACCTTTTGAGAGGCGAAATCTGGAGATAAATCTGCTCTATCCTGCAGCTGGAGGTGAGTAAGGAGGCTGTCTTCACTGCCCGACCTGTGGTAAATCTGCAAAAGCATGGTCTGCATTGACTGGATGGCCCAGTGAAACCCGTCATGCCGACCAATAGTGGTGGCCTCCGCCGACGCAGGGACGGGAGAAGGCGCAGCTGCCGTCCCTCGAACCGTGCGCACGCACGCACACACACACACACACACACACACACACACACACACACGTGTCTTTGTAATGGTATGAGTCAGGTAATCTCCCAGTCCCTAATAATGTTGAACAGTTAGAATGTGAGCGCAACTGAAGGACAGTGGTTCATCTGTCAGGACACGCGCACACAGGGGGGAGTGTTCCCCTGCACCTGCTCTGCAGCGAGAGAGGACAAGTGAGAAAGAACAACGTGATCTTATTTTGCTTGGCGGTTCAAATGTCAGCGTCTACCTAAGACGCGACACAAAAGGTTTGATGGACCACAGAAAAGGAGGAAACTAAATGTGTATCTCAAGATTATGCTCATCCATCTCTCTTTGCCTCCACTCCTGTGTGTGTGTGTGTGTGTGTGTGTGTGTGTGTGTTTACCCAGATGAGGGTCGGCGGCGTGTTTCAGGGTGGGGACGCTTGTGAAGTGGCGGCGCTCCGATTGCCGAGAGCTCGGCTTGATTGAAATGGCAAGTGCTGCCATTAATGCCCGGCTGCCTGCTTGCCCGTGTCACCTTTACATAACAGCCGGGAGGAGCCTCTGCAGGTTGAGTTCCCCTCCTCTGCCTCATAACATCTATACGGCGATGCCATCACACACACACACACACACATACCCCACCACCCCACCTCCTCCCTTCCCCCTTACCTGAATTAGATCTGACACATTTCATTAATCAAAGCAATTTGTTTTATCAGTAGGGGAATCGAGTCGGACTCTTCCGCCGGGGGGGAAGAAAGTCAATTTCAGACGTCACAGATTCCATTTGTTCACACAAAAATGAGATATGATGTAAATTGCTGAATTATGGTCAAGCATGTGAGACTTCTTTATAATCTGGTGTCAGAAGCTGAACCCAATATAGGCGGACATTCTTCAAAGAGGTATAACAACCTTGCTGTTCTCCTGCAAATTGTGTTCTTCGGGCTAAATCTGGAGAGACTGGGCATTTAACTTTGAATTTTATTCGATTTTTGACTTTTTTTTTTTTCGCTGCTGCTGCTGCTGCTATTGTTTATGCTCGATCCTTGGTGGTGCTGACAGGAAGTAGTAAAATAAATAAACCTTTCCTTCAGGTGATGGTTGTGACAAAGCTTGAGGGGGAAATATGGAAATAAAGAATGACTGAGCAATAAAAAATCCGCCGTGAGTGATGTAAAAGGTGCTAGCGAGCTGCAACCGTTGCAGCGGCAACTGTAATGTCATCTTTCAAACGGGCGCCCTCCCGGGTAATAAAGCAGTTATGTTCTCGACTGTAATGAAAAGACCGTCATCGCGGTGGCGACGGGACATGAGTCACGATCGGCGGTGGCAGCGGCGAGCGCGGAGCCGCTCCTGACAAGATCATCAACAATCAACGGCAGATAAGTCCGACGAGGCTCAGAGGCGCGGGGCTGCGGTTCAGCAGAACGCCTCTTTATCTCCTGCCTTCTGCAGGTAATGAATTTGCTAAGTGCTGGAGCTGAGCGTCGAGATGAGATGACCGCCACTTAAGCGCTTCTCCGTGTTATGTAAAGACGCTATTGTGTTTCACAGAGATGGGAGGCAGGGTTTCAGGGCCGTCCTGTTCTTCGTTATCCTCAGGCACCCACGAACAAACCCCATCAGAATTGCAATGATTTGTCCTCAAAGATGCTGAATGAATTCAAATAGAATGTTATATTGTGGCATAAGTTGACTGGAATATTCATTAATTTTGCAAGTAAATTAATTAGGGTAAAAAAATAACAACTCCAGTTGATGTTTCAAAAGTAAATTGTGATGGAAAACACAACTTGTCTCCTCCTCGCACTCACTGACTCACAATGCTTTATTTTGCTGCGGCTTTGCATTCCAGCTAGTGTTTAAATCAGATTTGCACTTGGATACTCAAATCCATGAGAGTAATCCGCACACTAGTTCAATTCTACGCTGAATTACACCATTTGGATCAAAATGAAAAGATTAACCCAGCCTAATTGGGATGTAAAATAAAAGGGTCATTCGGCGTGTTTTTGTATTTTTCTCTGAAGGTCTGGCGATTCACTCATCTTTCCTTACAACACGTGCGCGGCTTTAGCACAATCTAATCTAGACCCCTCGTGCTTGAATGGGATTTGGGTGAAAAGCCAGCAAACTGGGCCACGGAGCCTCCGGGTGAGACACTGAAAGCATTACAGTAAAAATAGACTGCGTTGCAGTAATTAAGAAAATTAAATTCTTTAAGTGTGAGGACGGTCATTTTTAATTATCCGCCTCCCTAAAGGGCCAAACTGGAACCAGTCTAATGAGGTCAAACGAGAGAGAAGGATTACAGTGATAACAGACAGAGCTGGATGATGAATCAAACCCCAGTGCACATTTGTTCCAGCACATTTAGGCTTATCACATTCCACCGTTTTTCCATAAAATGGAGCCAACTTTCCGATGTAGTCCTTGGCGACGATGGCACGCGTTAACAACAAAGGAGCTTTCGTGTGAAGATGCTCCACCTGCAGCCGCTGACCTGAGAAAACCAGAAATCAAAAGCTAGAGGAGGGATCGGCCTTTTTAAATCGCGCTAATCAAGTTCATTCATCATCATTTGGAGCCCCGGCAGGATGATAAATGTAGGAACTCGGGGAAAATCAGGTATCAATAAAGTCCACGATTATCATATCATTAAATATCCATATTTAAGTGAATTTAACCATGCATGCTGGAACAAATTGAGGGCATGAAAAAGGGCTGGTTAAAAATGCACTGGTGTAATGATAGTAACACAGCAGTTCAAGTGCTGAAGTGAGTCTCAATTAAACTATAAACTTCATCTCCTTCGAAAGTAATGTTGTCGACCAAGAGTCTGAAAACAGACGATAATCAACAGTGAGCCCACCCTCAGCCGAAATGCTCGAATAATGACTCACATGCATCGTTTACGGTTAGCGCAAAAAATCAATCAACATCCATCATCATTTGCAACTTGTAGTGTCTCCTCAGTGGCTCCTCCCCATAGGGTTAGAGTTAGTCACACGCCAGGGTCATTCTCAACGTGTTGAATAATAAAATAATGATCGGTGAGTCCTACACCGTCACTCACGTGCACAGCTGACATTTTATTGAGTCATTTTATCAGCTATTTTGCTTTTAACCAGAAGTAGAAAATGACAAGGAACCGGTGAACTCCTCATGACCTCCTTCCTCACTGAGCTAATAGGAATTGTGCATGCGGTGTGAGGAATACCTCCACATTTCTTCCAGTCCTCCTCAGCTTATTCCAGCCATGTGAAAACGGGCCGACGTCACGACAGGTGCGCAGAAACCCAAGACGTCGCTTTTCCCGCTGTTGCGCGCGAAAGCGCTGCGGTCATCTTTTGTAGCCGTGGACCAGTGGTTCAGCGCTATAATGACTGTAAGCTGATGAAGTAATTACGGGTCGCCTCCGAGAATCCCGCTCATTACCAGTGGATAAACTCTGAAGGTTGTGTGTGGTGACCCAGCGCTCGCCGTCTGCCTCGCACAAAGCAGCCATTAACGTTCGCAAATCCCCATTACTTGAAAACTCAAAAACAGAACATGATCTGATTTTTTTTTTTTTTTTTTTTTAACGCATCGCCAAAGGCCGTGTAACCGCCAGCAAGCCTTGCTGACAGGTAATTGTTCGGGGGGGGTGGGATCAATAACTTGAGAGCGGTATCGACGGGGGCCGACGGAGAGGCGCTACATCGCGGCTCCCTCTGGGACAGTTTGTCCGCGGCAGATAGATTTAAATCAGTTTACAGCGTGGGGACACATTAATCCTATTACCACCAAGCTGGTCTTTATGGTTTTTATTGAAGCGGGAGCTTTCGCTGGTCAACAGCACTTAGGCCACTTCTGCGCGCAAAACCGCAAAGTCTCCCACGCAGATTTAGACACTTTAGGGACGACGGCGTTGCAGCGGGCGAGTCGATGTTACATAAGGACGATGAGGAGATGCCGCGGGTCCTCCTGGAGGTCGTCGGACGGCATATGCGGCGATGAGGTCGCGCTTCGGCCGCTGATGCGCAATTGTTGCGTCACCCGCGAAGCCCGCCGCCGAGCGCGCATTAACGCGGCAAAAGGTCGGAGGTCGCCGGCGCGAGTCGAGTCGCGAAATCCGGCCTCCGCACGCAGTTTGGGATGGGAGTCGCACTCGCAGTTTGGTCTCGGCGCTCGGCTAGAGAATCGTTCCCGCCCAAGAGTAACTCGCAAAAAATTCCGAAAGCGTGAGCGATGACGTCAGAGCAAAGGCGAGCGCGTTGGATTAATAGTCCCGCTTTTGTGTGACATGAATGTCAGCTCCCAGCGGTCTGAAGTCCCGCCATATCGTCTTAAAGGTCACCGGTGTGCCCTGACTGCTCCAGGCGCCGCATTGTTTTTGCTGGGAGTTTTGTTTGGCCGGAAAATCGCGTCGGAAATTCTGACGGCGAAATCGCGTCCCGGCGGCAAACCCGACGGCAAAGGTCGCCCGCGAGCGTGACGGCTTCTCTGCGCCTCTCCCCCTGCCAAGAAAACGGCGCGCGGCTTTTCTCGTTTTATTTCTAATCTCACCGCCACATAGCCATGGTCTGCGCGGTAACCAGACCCCCCCCACACACACACACACACACACGCACAAACACACACACACGCCCGCAGGGAGACGGCTGTCCTTTGTTGTGCATCAGGCAAACGGACACAGCGTTAACCTTTAGCTGACACCTGAGCCCCGCTGCCTCTCTAAGGTTTCAGGCCAATGTGAGCTGCCCACCTCCACCTGCTTAGTGCCCAGATGGGGGGGATTGGGGGGAGGTATGGTGGAAGGGGGGAAGGGGGGGGGGGTTCGCAGGCACACCTGAGCCCGGCGCTCGGGCCCGGAGTCGCTCAACCTTGCCAGGACGCGGATCTGGTTCCCGACCAGCCCCCGAACTCGATACGGTCCCCGTCTGTACCCGCCCCCGCTCCTCTGCCGCTCGCCTCCATCTCAGCGGCTGGTCAGAGTTCATCACGATCATATTTTCTGAAAAAGCTGAGGCGCGTGAAAGCCCCCGACCTGATTCAAGTTTGATGAGAAGGGACTAAATAATACAACGCAAAAGACAAAGAGTCACAACGGCAACGTGGAAACACAAAAACAAAAGAGCGGCGACCATTTAGCCTCTTAACTGGGAGCCACCTGTGATGTCGCGTGTGTGATGTTGTGTGTTCTAACACAAAGAAAACACTGCGAGCCGCCATTTTCTGATGGGAAAAACTCAAGGTTTACACCGATATACATCTAAATAGAGACAAACAGCCAAGGCCAACGTTCTGGTAATGACAGATGGGAGAAGAAAACTTCTGTTTTCCGGGCAGCTGATGGATTCAGCAGCGAGGCCCCAAGGAACCCCATCCTCCGGGCATCTCTCCTGCTTGACCTGGTCCTGTTTTTACTGCAATTTGGTATTTCTTACGGCTGCATCAAAGCGCGGGGGTGGGGGGGGCACCGACGCCCTCAGCAAAATTAACCACAATTAGCAGATTAGCCACCGTTTCTGAGTCGATGAGTCGTGGGAGGAGACGTGACACCGGTGACGGGTAAACATGGAGCAGCAGAAACTTCGGAGGTGTGTGCTTATCTGCTGACTCACGGCTGCGTCTGGGACGTGTCGTTTGCGGCTGTTTTTGAGCGAGACGAGCGCTCTCCGTGGCTCTATAATTAAGTATGAATCGCAGCATCCTGTTTGTTGCCAAAGGTTTCTTTGGTTAGAAACGGCACCGAAGGCAGCCTGAGAAATAATAATAAAGAAAAAAAAAATGTAAACAAAAGCAAATAAAGAGGCAGCCATTAAAAGATATGAGGGCAAAATTATAGATGAAGGCCTTAAATCAAAGTGAGGGTAAAGCCTTCCATCGTGATCCGTGCATGCATTTGCTGCGTCCGTGACCTTCAGCGCGTGTCCTGCGCTGTCATCCGCTGATGCCGGTAGATCTTCCAGGTAATTACAGTGACACAACATTCCCGCTCTGCGGCGTCTGCCCACGCCGGAACCTTTCAAACAAAAGAGTCGGCGCCCCTCTCTTTTCTGGTTCGAAAGCGCTTTTCTGTGAAAGCTGCGCCAGCGCTCGAACAACCTGCCTGCGCGGCTCATTAATGATGTAACCAGCTGGGACGAAGCCAAGGCGTGGGCCAGCCATTTAAACAGTGTCAAAACAACGGCTCCGACAGAACCACCGCGGCATCTCCTTTAATTAAAAACCCACCAACCACTGATTATCTCCATGTTGCCCATCCGAGCACCACGGCCATTACCTAATCTTTCCTCAGAAGGATCTATAAATAGCAGCAATCCACATGTTATTGCCCCTCCAAAATGCTTTAGAGGAAAGCAGGGATCTTATGATTGTTGTTTCTCATCTTCAGATTTCACAGGTATTAAGAGAAAAAAAAAAATGATTAAGATCATGTTCGGTGATAGGGGGAAAAAAAAAAAAAAAAAGGAATGAGGGTTGCCGGGGAGGTGAGCTCAATCAGAGCCTATCCCCCCACGTGCCTGCCTTTAATCTGGTGCTCCCAGTGATCTCCATTGCCTTTGGTGAGCCACAAACCAGGATTAGTGGTGTTCTCTGTGTCATTCCAAAGTCTAGCGTCCTTCTGCTCTTTTAATTATGCACACAGAGACACAAAGAGAGCCCTCTCTCTCTCTCTCTCTCTCTCTCTCTCTCCCTTTAAGTAAATGTGTGAAAACCGGCCTGTGCTGGCGTCTGACGGCCGTCACATGTGACCTCAGAACCCCAATTTAATGGCGCATTAGACATTTCCATATTGTGAGCCTTTCCCTCTACACTTACACCACGTAAATGAGACTTCAATCATCGCCAAGTTTGAGGTTTCAAACACTCAGACAATAATATCTTTTTTAGCCAGTCTGGTAAACCAGAGCACCACAGAGCAGTGGCCTACCTCCAGTGTTTTGTTTTGGTTTTTCGTTATGTAGCGTAGTTCCTGCACATGTAAGCGAAACAATTCAGGGATGCATGAATTTGTAACAAACTTATGAAATAAGTGGGACGAACACCATGTTCCTGGGGTGAAATTGGTGCGCTTGAGTGCGGCTACCGCGAATGCAGGCCAGTCTGTAGAACACACCAGTAGAGAAAGGCACAGGCCAAAGTGGCGTGTGTGTGTATACACCCCAACTGTGATGAACACCTACTCTGATTATAATTACTGGATGATTCAACTCATGTCGGGCTCCTGCGCCGCACTGTTTTGCTCTCCCTCCCCGTTCGGCTGCCTCTGTTTGGCTCTTTGGTGGTGAGTCAAATAAAACAAGCAGCAGGTGAAGGTGAGTCAAGCTCTGGTCGGAGATCTGTGCCAGATTTCAAACCCCCGAAAGCAACAAATTGCAGTGGGAAAGAGGATTCACTGCTGTCCTGCCCCTTGGACAAATACCTTCAACCCTATGGATAAATATTAAAAAAGAGGGTTTCGAACGATCAAAAACAGTCTAATTAAAGCATATCTGATACATGTTCTGGTGCTTCCATCTTCCCTGCACCTGCATTGCTGATGGGATGAGGCCAAAGCGGTAATGAAGAAAGTGCTCTGTCCATACTGCGTCTCCCTCACTTTCTCTGTATGTGCTTCGCATGGATAATTCCACACATCCCACCCTCCCGAGCCGCTTGCGCATCATCTCCCACAAGCCCCTTTCTCCTCTTAACTTGCACTGAAAGCGCATTCATGCCAGCTTGAACCTCTGCCTGCTGCACTTTGGGGGACCTAATCAAGCGTGTCTCATTCCGCTCGCATCCCCTCGGATCTGCAGTCCGTGCGTTGCGCGCGTCGCGGGACGTGCGCCTTCGCGATCCGGCGGCTCCCATTGATAAAAATCCTGCATTCAACGTAACGCAGCCATGCATGCGCTCGTGTGGAGCGGCATGCAGCCGCGGCATGAGCCGTATCCATGCGCCTCAAACGTGCACCGGGATCTTTTCCGGAGAAGAGAGCGTACCTGCATTTTGTCTGATGTAAATACCTCGGTGTCTACTTCGCAGGCGATGATGGTCACCATCTCCAGTTTCATATTTATCGATGGCATTCCCCTTTCGCGGTCGGAAACGATGGGATTGGTTTAAAAGTCTCTCTCTTCCCGAAAAGATTCTGTCCAGAAACGCCTCGTTAGGTCCAGTGCGGGGTGGTTTTTTGGATCAGAGGGGAGAGTTGCTGCTGGACTCTTCCCTGCGCTGACAAGAGTGATGCCGCAGCCTCCTCTCTCTCTCCCTCCCTCCCCCTGTGGCTCCACATTGACGTCATTTCTATCTTCACGTTCATGTTTTACGCCACTACAGCGCCAGCTGAAGCGCGCACTGCAGAATTCGGCTTATTCCAGTTTATTCCGCCTCACATGATTTATTTTTGGAATCACTCTTCAACTTCAGGCCTCCACTGCGCGTCTGCATTCCTGCGGGAACCTCGGCGGGTCTCCTGTGACTGATGCAATTAGGAGTTTTTGTCATGTGGAAACAAACAACAACAAAAAAAAGAGTGCATTGCGGTCGACTGAAACCCGCTCATTTATCAATCGGGGCTAAAAGGTCACCCGGACTAACTCGCCGAGGCCTTCCTTTGTGAGTCACATAGAAGTGGCCGCGTGATCGTGTAAAACATGACCCCCCCCCTGACAGGCCCCATCATTGTATTTTCCTTCCAAAGCATACAGTAATTGCGTAACAGTGTCCGTCAGCCATGTGCAGGGTTACTTGACTCCACTGGCCTCCGAGGTGCAGACACGATGAAATGACAGTCACTCTGATGTGCTCACTGCCAAAGTTGGCAGATGCGGGGAATGCATATCTAATTTGGGCGATGGAGCCTTTGGGCCAGGCGCTTTGTTGATCTTGGCGAGGACCCCCCCCCTGAAAAGTTTAAAGCCAGCTGCATCCTGTAATATA
This sequence comes from Lagocephalus sceleratus, assembly GCA_911728415.1. NCBI lineage: Eukaryota > Metazoa > Chordata > Actinopteri > Tetraodontiformes > Tetraodontidae > Lagocephalus > Lagocephalus sceleratus. The sequence goes on along the minus strand of CAJVRN010000036.1, from coordinate 6,067,050 downwards.
ACTTTTAATGCTGACGAGCTGATTGGAGATTAACTGTACCGGCGCTCTTTATCGGCCCCCAAAAACAAAGCCGGCACTAAATGCAGGCTCCATCCCTCTTAATTATGAAGCTGTGGTGAAGGTCTCCACTTCAGCTGGAGCCAAATTAAAATAACATTTCCACAGACGTCGGGGGGGTCATTGCGTAACATCCGAGCAGACCTCGTCTTCCTTGCGTCCATCTTTTTTTTGTTTTTTTTTCCCCCTTAGTTTCGTGATAATGACTGTTCGATGGGCCGAGACAGCTAAGTCCTTCATAAGCCATTAATATTGAGGCTTTAAGCAGTGAAGGCTATTTCTGTCTGCGTGTCAGCCATTGTCCATGCTGCGCAGATGGAGATATTGTGGATGTTTGTCTGTCAGAAAGCGTGGGTCAGGTTGTTCCCAGTCTGGAAGAATCTACATCTGACTGCCCAAAAAAAAAAAAAAAAACCGAAAACAAAACGCCATGTCAGACACTGAAACAGGTTGCTGAAAGCTGCCTGCCACCATCAGCTGCTTTATCTGTTAAACAGAGGGTTGCAGAGACACCGCAAGAGATGGCCCTGGAGAGATCCAAGGCTTTTCCGAAACCACCCAAAAAATGATGGACGCGGTGCGTTCACCTTTTTCTTACTGGAATCTGATTGCCGGATAAAAAAGAAAACGGGACGATTTATTTATGCTGTGCTTGAAAATTCTCTTTTCACTGGCCCCTATTTACAAAGGCTCGGTCAGCAGGAGAGTCAGTGTCCCAGTGAGGGAAAACTCAGCTCAGCACCTTCTGTTATCACACCTTTATTGGACTCACCCTGATCCGTCAATACCACCCCAGTGACGTTTATTCAGTATTGAGAGATGAAAATGGGGTAAAAACCCCCAAAATACCAATTGAAACTGGTGTTTAATCGGCCACCCCGATGCTGCGCCCGACCTGGAACTAAAAGCAGCGTGATCGAGTCCAGACAGAAACGCACAGACAGGTTCATTTACTGATAAGAATCAACCGGTTTCTGTTTTTGGTCTTGTTTTTTTTCCCACAACATCTCCACTTATTGTTGACTGGTTTGAGATTCACCACCGACTTGGAAACATTTGGACAGGAAAACAAAACAAAAACAAACGCCAGAAGAGCAGCAGATGGACGATTTAACAAACCGATAGTAAATAAACAAATGAGAAAAAATGATGGAAAATATAAATAATGGATTTAAATGCCTCAGCTAGCCCCAGTTGTATGAATCTAGACCACTGCATAGTTAGATAAGATGTTAATTGAAAACTTTCTTTTTAATCAAGCACTTAAAAGTTAAATTACAAATGAAGCGTTTGACAGTATCCCATGTGTCCTGACTACGGTCTGGAAATAGTCCAGGATTTATAACTGACAGCAAAGATACAGCATTTGTATTCCAAAATAGTTGTATCTTATCATGTATGATGCAATTATCCTTCAGAGCAGTAGTTTGGCATCAGTTACTACTAAACAAGATCACGCAGAAAATATTACTCTTAGAGAAAGTCAGTAAGTACAGCTACGGTCATAATCATAGCTAAGACAATGCTCACTGTTAGAGCAGGGTCGTCTGACCTCTAGGGCCCATCTTGGGTGGTCCTGCTCAAGGTTTCTTCCTAGTAAATGGGAGTTTTTCTTTGTCAGAGCTGTTGTTTGGGGTCTGGCTCTACATTTCTGCAAAGCACCTAGAAACAATCTCGATTGTAACAATGACGCTTTATGAATAAAGGTGAATTACATTGAATTAACCTCTGCTAGAAGTAGTATAAAAGTGGATTCAGGATTGTTTAAACCTAAACAAAAATAAAGTTTCAAACATGTTGATATACTATCCAACCCCCGCAACGTGTTTTCTTTTATGTTAACCGTTAATAAGCACTTTAAATAATAAACCTCATCAGCCCTGTGAACATTGTGATGTCTTAGCCTCTCAGTATCTTCTTACACGTCTACTCTGCTGCCGCTGACATACATCGGGCAGGTTTCATTCACGCGCGGTGTCGATGCGTTCCTCTGATCTCTTTTGCCTCATCTGATGTGACAGAGATGGATGGCTGTGCATGATGAAACACTTGTCTTCTCTTCTGCCCTCTTTCTGCAGCCCTCCGCCTCCTCCTGCTGCTGCTGCTGCTGCTGCTCCACCTCATTCTCAATTCTCCTTTTCTCATTCACTGCTCCCTCGGTTAGATCTCGCCTAACCCACCAGCGCAGGACTCTACGGAGCGAAATGTGATGCATGCCTTTTATTGGTTCAAAACGGGAAGGCGCAGGAGGGAAAATTCGCAACGTGAACATTCAAATTCTGCCCCCCGGGCAACAAGATAGGTGTCAAGGTAATTTCGCGTTTGGTCAAAATCTACTTAAACAGTTTACATTTGAAATAGTTGTAGCAGCAAGCTTGCGCGACTCCCACCCATCACATTTTCAAAACAATTCCATTGTGGACCCAATGTGAGGAAACCGCATCAGGCTTCATAGAGAAAACAAAATATCTTGTTGTTTTATTAAAAAAAAAAAAGGAAAAGCGGAGGATAGTGGCGGCAGGGTGAGATGCCTCCAGACTCGGTGATGAGCATACTTTGTATTCTGAAGTAGCCCTCTGCAGAGGAGCTGAACGGAGGGAATCAGGGCAGTGGATCATCGTGGAGGGCTCGAGAACACGTGTCCGTTAACATCCGTTTGGGGCAAATAACAACAAGCACGTGACCGAATATGCAAATCTGCAGCCTGCAAGCATTTGTACAGTCAGTCCACAAACAGCGAATATGCGGTCTGAATACACACACACACACACACACACACACACACACACACACACACACTAAGAACATATGCACAGATTTTTATTTGCTCTACAAATTTACCAAAAATAGAAATGACAGGAATAACTCCAAAGCTCCTGCACTGCAGGCATGCTGGCTGCAGCTGCATTATTCTCATGATCAAGTTTCCTTCCTCTCTGTCTCACTCTGTCACACACAAACACACACGTGCACGTGCGAGTGCACACACACACACACACACACACACACACAGACTCACACAATCCATCCCTGCAAACCGTGCTACCTCAGTTGGCCCAGCCAAAGCTAACCCTGGTGCCAGCGCCAATGCAGCTGGTGTAATCTAGGCCAAGCTATTTATAAAAGCAAGCAGCCAAGTACTGGCACAGGGAGCCAGGGGGAGACAGAGGGACAGGTGGGGGGGGCGGGGGTGTGTGTGTAAAAGAACATCGACAGGCCGAAAACACGGATCATCAGAGTGAGAGTTTACAAAACAAGCTGGCCGGGTTGACGGATGGATGGATGGATGGATGGATGGAGGAAAGGGCCGGGGTCTCGGTAGGTCACCCGGGCCGAGTGTCTGCTAAAGATGAGCAGCGCCATGTTCATTAATTTAGTGGTTCCACCTCTGGCGGGAGGCAGGAATCATCACCGCTGCCGTGATTTGTGTGTTAAAAACGCTTCACATGACTTCTGGCAACAGAGCTCTAATGAATCGCAATAGACAATTCCCCGAGACCATCTCCGACTGCTCCCCTTTACCTCCTAATTAACAAAAACGAGCCTGTTATCGTGCAGGCCCGCTGCCGTACAAGTGGAACGAGCAATAAAACTAATTATGAAAATCACGCCATTATTATGATGCGGGGGGCTCAAAATAGCTGAGGGAGCTGAGGTAAAAAGGTGATCTGATGCATGAGCGGTTAGCTCCACTTGTTAGCCGGGGCTGCCAAGTCCCTGTCCCTGAGAGAGCTAATGTAGCAGAATTATCTGACAGTGTTAAAAAGGCGTTTTATGCAAACTTTGAATATGTATGAGAACAACAATGAGAGCCAGACGAGCTGCTCTGACAGAAGGAATACTGCAATCAACAATTTATTTCACTAAAGTCACGAGTGCATTGAAAATTGCAAATTAAAGTCTTGTTGACATTTAAAAAATTTAAATGAGCTTCTGCAATATATATACATATATATACACATATATGTGTGTATATATATATATATATATATATATATATATATATATATATATATTCCTGGATATTGTTTCATTGCATTTCACGTGATGTGGCATGAGGAAACGTCCTCTCAGAGACATTGTTTCGGATGACCCACATCTGGTGGGACAACAGTCTCTGTTGTATTTTTTTTAAGCGCGTCCAGCAGCTTAGGGGCTACTGTATGGAGACAGAGGGAGCGGGATGCACACAGCGACACGTGACCGCCATCGCGCTCAGCCTTTGGCTTCAAAATCAGGTCAGATCTTGGGTCGGGTTATCGGCCCACAAGCCAGACGCAACAAAATGTGGGGGTGGGGGGGCTGGGTTAAAGAAGTGAGACGTTCTCAAAACCTCGAGTACAGTAAAAAAAAAAAAAAAATTAATTAATAATAGCAGCAGATAATCCTCACCAGATAACGAATGATCGCTACGTTATCCTACTTCAGTCAGCTCAAACAGCCATTGTTGCTAAGGCAACAATATTAATCTACCATAATTGTGGGGAAATTCCACTATTTAATCAGCATTTTGCCATTTAAATGATTGTTTTCAGTCAGCCGTTTCCTTCCTGATATTTATACTTTGCTGCTGTCAGGATCTGCCTCTCCTCCCTCCCCCACAGACCTAACGACCCTCACGCGTCTCACCTGGGCCCAATCGGCCCCGCCCCTCTCCCCAGGTACTTAAGGCCGCCTCTCCTGCCCTCCTGTCCGGGGCTGCCTTCGTTTTAAACGTTCGGTGTGTCGTCTTCTCCGTCGGCGTTCCGTTCCTACGCAGACGGTCCGCTTCAGCAGGGTTGCTCCGAGGCAACGTTTTCTTATAAAGTAAACTGAGTTGAACTACTCAGCGTTAGGAGACAGCATCCCCAGACCATAGTTGAGGAAGTGTTTGAATTCAAGAGAGCCGAGTAATAAATTAACACCGAAGTGGGTGGCGCCGTGAAGTTTTCCCCGCAAAGCAAATCGCACAACTCTCGTCTGCTATTTCACAACTCAGCGGAGCAAAAGATGCTCAAATCACAGCCTTCGGATGCCATAAACCGATCTACGAACCGTCGATCAGGCAGATTTGAGACCGATTTTTGAGGAACAGGGGTCGGGTTGTATGGCGCATGGCTACAGAGCACAGCCCTGTTTCACTATTTGTCCGGGTTGTTGTCGTCTCTGCATGTGTGCGTGTGCGTGTGCGAGTGTGAGTGCAGCGACGTCTCATTTTACTGAGGCCCGGAATTGCTGTTTTTGAAAGTGGCCACGTTTCTATTTTTAGACCGAAGTGGATAATTGTGATTTAAATAGAATAGTCAGGCAACAAATAACATCCTGCTGTTGAGTCTGAAGCGTTTCGTAATCAGCTGCTGCGAGGAGGGAGCGAGACGTCTCTTTTATCGTTAAACAACCATTTCCGAGCCCCATTGGCCTTGCATACAGATGAGGGGAAGCTGTATATCTGGGAAACACTCACAGGAAATGCATGGCGGTATTGTTATCGAAGTACTGTTATTTTCAGATATGATATAAAAAGACTTCTAAAAAAAAAAAAACCAACTAGTGGATAAGACTGGAAATCCTAAAATCAGAATTAAACCCACAACTCTATGAGACATCTCAGTGACTTGCTCGTGCTGGGGAATATTAATTATTGACGCTCGATTGATTAATCCTCTGTTTTGTTTACTGGCTGGTTGAATGACAGAAAATAGACAGACACAGGAAGTGAGTTTCTGTCCTCAGATCAAGATTCAGAACAAAAGTTAATTAATTCCAATGGCAAAACTCCTCGAACGTCACAAGGACGCATGAATCCAAAACGTACAGGAGAAAATACGCACGTTCTAGAGTCTCACACACACACACACACACACACACACACACACACTAGAAAACAAAAATCCACCGGTTGATCCAACAGCTGCTTCACACACGTCAGCGCCGCTCTCAGGTCTGGCAGCGCCCACACAAGGCTAATTAGCTCAGACAGACTGGTGCGTTTAACCGAGTTCTACGTGCTCCACAAACCAAGCAGAGCTGCTGTCAACTGTTGCTCCCCTCCCCGTCCCCGCTGCAGCCCACCAGCAAACCCCAGGTGCGGGGTCTCATCCTTACTCTGGGCCACTGGAAAACGTGCAGTTTCCCTCCGGAGCGAACGCAAGCGGGCGATCGAGCGAACCAAAGTCGCAGAGCGCAGCGAAAGAGCAAATAATAGAAGCTGGAGCGAACTTTCGCGCTTTCCACCTCTCGCCTTTATTTCTTCCCGGTCAGTGCTTGTTTGGATCAATACCGCCCCAACGGGCCGACTCCCCCCCCCCAGCGCCATCACATGAGCAGCATCAAAGTGAAGGTGTGGAACATTCCTCGGCCAATCAAAGACCATCCCGTCTTTAAAGGCCGTTCCCTTACGTGGAATGGCCTTTACTCCAAGACTATCAGCGTGTGGTTACCCCCCCCCCACGGGACTCGATATTTCCCCTTGTCAAATACCGACGGACACCATCCGCGGCCACCGTCCAAAGCGTAGACACGTGTTTGTAACATGCAAAGCCTGACAAGGTGATATTGGGCTGTCCTGCTTCCCACAGTGAAATCAAGCGGGACTGCTGGCAGATTCCCACTCGACGTCCGCATCGAAAGTCAAGCAAGAACAACGAGAACAAAACAAAAAACCCCATCACTTTGACGAACAGAATAATCCGTGCCACAACGGCCCGCTGCGACAAAATTGCGCTTCTCCCTGCCGTCTGTTGGCGTTCTGCTGCCTTCCGCTTCTTCCTTCTTTTTTTTTTTTTTTTTTGGGTTTGATAAAAATAGGGAAAAAAACAAGCACAGTGGGTCGGCGCGACGACCCCCGCTCCGCGCGGCGGAATAATATCCAGGCCGCAGCGGGGCGCGCGAGCCCGCGGCGCCGCCGCTCGCCGCGAAAACGCCCGCGTGGCGTCTGACCTTCAGCGCCGGCACCTTCGCGTTCGCCGCCCGGCGGCCCGCCGCCCAAAAATAGACCGGCCTGACGCACGCAGGCGTACGCGCCGCGCGGACACGAGCGTACACGCTTACAGTCCCTCTGTTTTTTTGGTTTTTTTTCGCGATCCTCTCTCACGCTATCTTTAGTCCCCGGTGCGGTTCGTTGCTCCTGGCTGCTCTGGGGTGGGGGGGGGTTGTCTTACACCACCGAGACGTGTGAGACGCGCCATTAGACGCGAGCAGGCCTTTTTTTTTTTAGACGCTCTCGTCCGCCGTGGGAAAAAAACGGTGAATCCAGAGGGCGTCGGTTATGTATCCGTTGCCTCGCTCCCTCCGGCGCACCCGTTTTGACTCGGTGGTTTCGGAGGAGACGGCTGCAGGGGTCGTGGACCGGGGGGGGGACGTACGAAACGACCCTCAGAAGGTGGCGCGAGGCCCGAGCTTCCCCGGGTGGGACGTTCAGTCGGACTCTGCATTTCCGATGAAAGGCCCTTTGAAGGGCGTGGTTATTTCCCCTCACGCTGTATCACCGATGCTCCGAAAACGGCTGCGGTTAGGCTGTCGGGTCGGGGGGCGTCCTCAACGCGTATGAACGCTGAAGGTGCAGGAGCGTGGGCCTGACCCCGTGTCGAGTAAAGGCGAAGACGCTTTTTACCCAACGCGGGACTGGGCCGTGAAGACAAAGATGATTTGGAGAGACTCCAATTTGGATGGTTACAGTAAAGGAAAAGCTGCACTTCTAACAACCCCGCTGCGCTTCAGCTCAACTTATTTATCTTCACTCACAGGCTGAACATTTCCCCAACCTGGGTTGATTTGGTCATTAGCTGAAACGGTTCTGGTCTTTTCCACTTTTGTGACGATTATATCCTACAAAATGTGCACTCGCGCTCATTATAACATCAAGTCGGCCTCATTTGTTTGTTAAAATGTGATGCAGTGTTGTTAGGAAACCGCAATGAACCTAACATAAAGCCAGGCGGCGCGTTTTGTCCAACGTGAATCTGCATTCTGAAATGAGGTTCTTTTCGGTTTCTCTTTTTTTTTCCTTTTTTTTTCTTTTCTGGATGTTCCATTTAATTGATGCTGGCAGCATGTCTGCAGTGGTGAGCAGTTAAAAGTTAGTAAAAAAAAAAAAAAAAGAGGCTGTTTTGATCAAGGTTATTACTGTTTGATTTGTCTTGTTCTGGGCCCAGGGCAGCCGGAGCAGTAATAAGGTTTGCTCTGCGCCTCCGAGGCCCGACTCACGCGGTGGCTGACGGCGGCCCCGCTCGTCTCCGCCCCCTCGCCCTGTAACAACTTTTGGCCTAACTTCCTCCTTCCCTCTGCTCTGTGGGGCGGGGGGGGTTTAAGACAATAAATCACGTCAGAATTAACAGCCCCCCACCCCGGCTGCCGCGCAGCTCCCATTGACATTCAAGCTTCGGCCCGAACCGTAGAGCCATCCGCTTGTCGGAGGCAGGGGTGACTCGGCACTTTTAAAGTTCAACCTACAATGACTCGGCGCCTGTCCAACGCAGTTTTTGTGAAATCTAATACAAATATTCCAGTGTAATATTTGAAATTAATAACGGCGTGTTTAAGATGAACATGTTTTCGCAGTGTTTTAAGCCAAGCAACCGTTTCCAGAAGACAATCCATTTTAATCACTAAACTTAAATTCTGCTCCATTTCACCTAAAATCTGGTGGTTGGGAGGGGGGGGTAGCAAAGTATTTTATATGAGAGAATAAAAGTGTGCCAGTACGTTCCACTTTCTTTTCACTAATGTAGAAGAAAAGGGAAGGCTTTTACGGCTCACTAAGAGCTTCTTATAAATACGAGGGCATGTGCGTCTCACTCGTCTCCCTCCCTCCACAAGCAGGTCTTTGAAAACACTAACAGAAGGTAAAAGACTGTGATGGGAGGAGAGCAGGGGGGGGGCAACAGCCCAGAGACATAAAAATGTAGGTTGCCATGTCCCTGGTCTGCACGGACTAAAATGCTAAGATGTGTGATAGCACGTGGAATCAACAAGAACTGCTACGAGCCGAAAAAAAAAAAAAAACCACCTCGAGATCTCGTTTGCGATCCCAAAACATCACATGCATTTCCCCCCCCAAAAAAAAAAAGCTTCGCGTCTCTTCCCTCCCTGTCCTCATTTGGCAAAACTTTATCTGAATGTCAAAAGTTATTTTTAGCGCGGTGGCGCGTTTTAATTGAACCATATGGAGAACAATCTACTGACGTGACTGAAGGCAGCGTGGGAGGCATTTCCACTTAAAAGCTGCAGCGTGCATGGTAATGAAGTGAGGAAGCGGGGGGGGATAAAAGAGAGAAAAAGGGGAGAGCAGTCCACAGCTAGGAGCAACGGGTGTTCAGACAGCAGCTTCACAATGCATGAGCGATTCGTTTAAAGGGATTTGGCATATGCGCCGCATTTAGCCTCTCCACATACATGAAAGGGATAAATGTAAACACGTAAGAGGGCATCGCTTACAGCTGCAAGCGGAGACGTGCTATGTGAATAGCTGTTTCAAGGGTGGATGGACTTGGGCCCATAGAACCAGAGAATTTAACAAAGACTTCCGCCAGAAAAAAAAAAAAGGTCAGTGCGAGGATGTGCGAGTCAGGAGCCAGTGCCGCGGATGACATCATGCACTTGTTGCTCATCGCTGGGCTTTTATTCCTGAACGCGATGACACATTCAGCGGGATGACTCAGCAAACAGGCATCAAACCACAAAGCATACAGCAGCAGACCCCTGGAACACCCCCACCCCCACCCCCCCCCCAAAGCTCCCCACCCTGTGCGCATCCTCCTCGAACACGGAGTCGTGAACGTTGCACGCAAACAGCGCCGCGGGGATGTCGCTCAGGTCCATCAACTCGTCCGCCACGCCATCCTGGTCGGGCTCCCCAAACACCATGTCCTCCTCCTCCTCCTCTTCAGGGTCGCTGCTGTAGGCCTCGGAGCCGTTGCTCCAGGCTTTGAAGCTCTCCCGGAGCATGCTGAAGCCTTCTGGGAGACAGTTGCGGTAACGGATAGTGGCCACGGAAATGGGAAAATAGTGGGAGGGAGAAAAAGCAAGTTTTTTTTATGGCTCCAAGGTACAGAGTTTTGCTGGTGACGATTAGAAATCAGTAGAAATGCCATCTTAAAATATTGGATGTGACCTTTCGATTTAGAGCAAGGGCCCGGTTATTCATTACATTTGAAGTAAATCTGATTATTACAGAGTACATTGTCCATTTATATTGCACACTTATTTACATTTTATTATCTTTGAACATGACTTCTCGGTACATCACTTTAGTGGACGCGGGGCGCCATCTAGTGGACAAAATGAAAAACGACCTCCGTCTAATCGCTTTAATTTCAAATATTATCAGAAATTCTGCATATTTATCGACGGTAATCCTTGACTATGTAAGTCAATCCGCGCGATTAAATACAACAAAACACGCCACAGCATTAATATCGTGTCCGTAATATGCTGTGGCAGAATTATTTGCACCGTGGAATGGAAACCATGGAAATGGAAGGGATCGTGAACGCAATAATCATCAATCACATGAGTTTAAATTGCATTATATACTATTTTTATGAAAACACTATTGGATCCAGATACATCGTTATGACAATGACATAATTGCCGACGTTAGAAGCCAGTCGTGCTTTAAATCTGGCTAAAAGCGATGACAGTTCGCTCCACTCACCTCGCCAAGTTTCAGCCACGGCGGAAGTGACCCATCACGAATGCAGGAAAAGCGGGATTTTTCTTTTGATTTCGTTTAATCCCGTTTATTGGACCTGATGTTATTTTAGAGAATGACGTCACACTCGTCGGTGTTTATGACTGAAGACGCGGGGGTGACGTCACGCGAGTTGCATGGTGGAGGGTGGGGTCCTTGTTTGCAGAAAATAAACAAGGTGCAGAATATTAGAGAATATACTATAAAGAGTGTGCAAAATATAGAACATGCTATAAAATGGGGGTGTGGCTAAGCATACTGGAGAAGGCCTGGCTTGTGGTCTCCACTCTAATTCACCCCAAAGGTGTTTTATCAGGTTGAGATCAGGACTCTGCAGGCCATTAAAGTCACACCAAACCCCTTCGTCCATGTCTTTATGGACCTTGCTATGTCCACCAGCCTGCAGTCATGTTGGAACAGGACGTCCCCGAGCTATTCCCACAGTGTTGGGAGCACAAAGTTATCCAAAATGCCTTTGATACGCTGAAGCGTTAAGAGCTCATGTCACTGGAGCCAAGGGGCCGAGGCCAACTCCTGAAAGGCAGCCCCAAAACATAACGCCCCTTCCACTAAACTTTCACCATCTGCACAGCGTAGTCGGACAAGCGCCGCTACCCTGGCCAAACTCAGACTCGTCTATCAGATTTCCAGACCGAAGAGCGTGATTCATCCCTCCAGAGAACACATCTCCGATGCAGAGATCCGGTGATGGTGTATTTTACTCCACTGCCTCCGAAGCTTTGCATTGGCGAAGTCAGGCTTTTGTGCAGCTGCTCGGCCATGGAAGCTCGTCCTGTGAAGCTTTTTACACACCGTCTGTGAGCTAATCTGACAGTCAGAAATCTGAGGTTTGGAGGTCTGTATCGACTCTTGCTTCTACTTTGTTATCAAAACACAGAGGCTGTGGACTATTTAGTAGTGAAACTTCACAACTGGACTCATTGCACAGGTAGCATCCTGTCACGGTACCACGCTGGGATTCGCTCCTGAGAGAACCCCATACTGATGGCAATATTGTGTGGATAAAAGTTTTCATAGCAACTTTTAATTTCAATGTGTGATAAAAGAATTATTTTTTTTCCCAAATTTAGGCCACAAAAACTATTTCACCATTGTTTTTTTAAAGTGTGCATTGAGACTGCTTCCTGTGTGAGACCGTGCCAATGGGAGCATGAAAATTTGGTGGGGTTTGTTAGGTGCATTTTAATATCGCTGACAAATTTCTGAGAAATATACTCCAAACAAAACAAGGTGTTTTGAAACTGTAGTATAATGTAATGATATACAAGCGTGAAGATTGAAACTGCAGAGATTTACGGACGGTGCTGAAAAAATTCAGTTTGAGGGCAGAACATGACGATTGCAACTGTGTTTATTTTGTCACCAAGCAACGCTATATTAACAGTACCGAGTACTTTGAAAATGGAACTCTGTTCTGGTTTCATACTGAAGGAGTTTTGATTGCACACATGCACACATGCATCCTGTATTTCGATCACCTGATTCCTGCAGCCTTTCATTCAGCACAAAATAATAAAATGTCCTCAGTAGGAAAAACTGAGCTAGTTCTACAGTCAGTGATATTAAGAAATAAGCAAGATTCAATGTAAAATTACTGTGCTGTCATTAAAATTAATTTAAATTCATAAATACAATAAATAAGATCAAGTGCACCCATTAGTTGGTCACAAGCAGAGAAATTACAAGAATAATAGGCAGGAAACGGAGTAAAACCAGTTCCTGCATGTTTAAAAATGCCCCAGGCATTTGGAAGCTCAGAAAAGAGAAACATTTACAACAGTCATCGTCAAGAATAAACAGGTAGCTAGTGAAGGCACAGCACCATCCCTGCTGCTAGAGCTCTGCAGTCATGATTATGGATCCACCTCAAGCCACAGCAGCTTCTGTTTCCATTAAAAAAAACACAGTTTGACACGGTTGCATACTGGTTTCAGAGGGGTTCAAGTACTGGGGAAGACAAGAAATGAGGTGGAGGACTCCCATCTCAGTCATGTACAAAAAAACAAACAACCAAAGGGGTCTCAATCTATCTTTAAGTCTGGTGGGCCGTGAGCTGCATCATTGGATCTGGACCTGACTGGGGGCTGCCCTGGTTTGACTGGGAACGCTGTCTGAGCCACTCCATCCTCGTTACCCAGAGTTCCGTAGGACGAGGAGGAGCCGTTGAAATCGACCAAGCCTTTGTCGTGTATCGTTGGGACACCTTTGGTTGGAAGAGGACGATGGTTAAATGGTTAAAATCAGCTGACATATGTGAAAGTGTTTTCAGCGTATTTAACTAGACTTGCAAACTACAGTTTAACCCAATATCCAGGATTTTAGTGAGTTTACGAACCGGAGACCATATCCATGGTGACAAATGGTTCAAAGGTCTGAGGGTTTTTCCTGTTCTTGGTGATGAGAAAAACGCCCAGGAAACAGAAAGCAGATCTGTGGGAATATCCACAATGCAACCAGTAAAACATCTCATTATTTCATATTCTGTGATTACAAAAAAAAAAAAAAAAAAAAGAATGTTTTCATAAGAAAATGCTCTCGGCACCCATTACGCAACCACAGCGCAGCCACTCACTCACCCCAGCAAAAACAAACAGATGTGTAGGACATTTTCGTTTTTAAACTCCAGGTAAAACACCGCTCCTGGAAAAACAAATTCAACAACGGGATGTTTACAGTTTAGAGCCTCTTTCTGTTTGCCCTGCAAGGCCCGCGTCCCGCTCCTCACCAGCCACAATAGCGAAGAACGTGGAGAGGATGTAGTTGACGCTGGCGATCAGGGAGGGCTCGTACAGCTTGCAGGCCTGGGAGAGGAATCTGAAAGCAGAGATGCTGATATTTCAAGACCAGCCTCAAGCGTAAGGCGGAGGTGTGCCGCCGCTGTGACTCACCGGGCCTGGAATGCCACCGAGGCCACCATGGACACGAGCATGACGCTGAATATGGGGTAGTTGAGCTGCATGGTGCCCTTGACAGTGAGGACCAGCATGCTTGACAGCGCCTTCACTGTGATGACTGTGACCGAGCCTGAGGACGACACACACACTTTACACTCTTCACATGCACTTTATAGGAAACCTGAGAAGGGCTCTAATCGACACTCACCCAGTAGAGAGACCAGCAGCAGAATGACGACGAGGTAGTTTGCCCGGTGTTGCTTGTAGAAGTATAAAAGCAGGCAGAATGCGACGATCTCCACCAGCTGTCAGCAGAGGTGGAAACCAAGCGAGTGTCAAACTGAATCAGTTCGGGCAGAGTCGGTAAAACGCTGCATGTTTCAGGTTATTAAAAACAACAAATCTGGACGCAAATGAAATCAGAACTTCTGATTCCAGGTCATATTTTGACGATCACCTTTAAAAGCAGCAACTTGTAGGACCGTAAATATCACAATTCTCCTAATGAAACCATCTACATAAGTGAAGGGGTTGACAGTGCCCAGTCATAACACACTCATTAACACTCATGTACTGCCTCATAGGACTCGTTTGTGTACATTCCTGTAAAAGCTCAGGCACTTGGCACATACTCCTGACACACAGACTTGTAAAGGAGTCTTAAATGTGCCGCGTTAACCATCGCTGAGTGAACAACACTGTAACGAAGTGAGTTCTTCTATGACAGGCAGCATGTCTGTCCCACAGGACCGTTACTGAGAGGAAAGCAAGAGCAGGTGTTCTTACCAGGTACAAGAGAACGGGCCACGCTACAACGTGTTTCACGATGTTCTCTGCTTTGAGCTGTTCGTGGGAGTTTGGTCCGAATGTCACAAAGAGGTAAATGGCCCCTATGGTTAGTATACAGCCAAAGAACGAGAGTCCGTAGCGCTCTGAAATGAGAGGATTTCAAGATTTTTAATTGTCATTCTCACTGTGCATGTGCATGCTCAAATACAAGACAGGTTAGGGTGGTTCATTCAGGTATAATCCTATCTGGAAATATAACAGTTCAATTCAACAACTGTTCTGACCCCTCCGAGGACTCAGATATACACAATGAACAAGTCTAGAAAGTGACCAGCACCAGCCAAGTTCCAAAATAGGCGAGAAATAATGAGTGTGTTGCGCAGTTGTGAGAGTTCAGATGAACCTGAAGTTGCTGTAATTCAGGTACAAGTGTCCACAGCCCAGAGTGTCACCCTGAGCTGAGGCAGAGTCTGTGAGGAGTCTTAAATAAACCAACAAGATCCTTGGGGTAGTTTGGACATTCAGGCGATTTACTCTGTACTTAGTTCTTTCCCAGCAACTACAGGGTCTGGTCCGCTTGGGTCTGATGGGGTTAAGTATCGTTCTAAAGGACAGTTTGACTGCAGGGGCCTGGGGTTTAACCAAAGTTCTACGTATCACCAGAACATTCAAATGTCTTTCGGTGTTTTGACATGATGAAATGTGGACAGGAAACGTGAAGGGACATGTCCTACCTACAGACATCGAAAAGTATTCCTATACATAACATCAAAAAGTATTCCTATACATAACAGGCAGTGGTACGAGCAGGAGACACGTGGACCTGTTTTCAGGACAATGTTGCAGCAAAATCTACCAAACGACTATGTTTTTACCAGAAATCAGAACAAAATGGTCAACGTGTGACACGTTAGCTGTGAGTCATAGAACGAACATAGCCATTCTGAACTTACTTGCAAAGTCCTTCGGCTTAGATTTCTCAAGCAAAAAAATAAGGCCTAAAATTGAGCTGGCTGGAAACACAGAGAACAGGAATAGATGAGATTTGGCGGGAAAAGGTTTAAATGCATAATATACATGCAATTGTCTTGTTAATGAGTCAACTTTTCCAAGAAGTATGTCAATACTACTACTAATAACATAAATGCCTCAGTACTCACCAACTAGAGACACAGCATTAAGAGGAGCTATGAGAGACAGGGGGGCGAAGGCATAAGAAACAAAGTTAGCACCCTCTCCTAAGCAGGTGAGGAAAAAGCCGCACCACCAGGTTTTAGTCCGGTAGAAGGACCGGGGGTCCTTGGTTCCTGCCAACTTCACATGGCTATACTTCTGCATGGGGGAGAGGCATTTGGTCAGAGGTCATGACTCAATGTTCACTGCAGCACATGCTATTAAAACTCAGCAGACATAAGACAGCCTAATACAAACGGTGGTAATAGGTTTTTGGAGCAAACATGTTTGTAGTAAACATGTTTGTAGTAAACATGTTTGTAGTAAACATGTAGTCCTTTAGAAAAGACTTCTGTGTAAACAGACTGTAAGTATCGCTTCAGGGTCCCTGAGTGTGAATGAACATTTGAACAGTGTGGCGAGAGAAAATGAAAGGACAAAGATGAATTAAAAGTGACTGAAATATATCTATAAATATATCTGTGTGTGTGTGTGTGTGTGTGTGTGTGTGTGTGTGTGTGTGTGTGTGTACCTGAATACATAAAGAGATGCTGACAAGTACATTCCCAAAAATGGCAAGTAAAGTTCCAATAAGATTATCCTGAGAAAAAGTAAGAAAGAAAGCCGGAATCGTTATGGGTCAAAACAAAACAAACAAACAAAAAAACAGCAAAATACACATAACTGTAAATAGTAATGTACACATATTAAACGACATTTTGCATTACATTCTACTGTCAAAAGATTTTTAATATCTTCTAATTATAAGTAGATCTACATGAGACGCTCACGGGCGTCGTAAATAAATCACCCCAAAGACTTTAATAATGTTGGAAACGAAAACAAACGACTTTGAGGAGAAAAGATGAATTAAAGCGCCTTACCGTGTAAGAATCTTCGGTTTGACTGCTATCCATTCTGATCTCCAAACGCTATTATTTTGGTTAATTGTAATCGTTAGCCATGAGGTCACGTATCGGGTGACTCATCTTGTAGCTCTTCTTTATAAAACTGTTGAAGATTCTCTTCACTTTATTATCTCACTTGTGAGGGGAAGCATCTCACTTCCGGGTTGCTTTCACTTGTTTCAGGTTGCGTGATGACGCGTTACGTTTGAGTGACGTCAGTGTGGACGAGCGCGTCTGTATGGGCAAAAAAAAAAAAGATGAATACATCACAAAATAATACCAGTTGAGGGTAGAAACGTAGATGATATTTATGTTGACCCGTGTCGTGCGTTAGGGGTCTTTATCGGTTTTTCTGCTTAGTTCTCGTTCGTGTTCATAAGCGCAGCACCACTTGTAAACAGCAGGTTGCGCTGTCGAGCCGTATTTGCTGCAGCTGCTGAGACTGAATAAATCAGAGTTAAATCTTTATTTGCGTGCGTGTACATGCGTGTGCGCAAAAAAAACAAAACAAAACAAAACATAATCATCACATTAAAATGTTTCTGAAATCCCTGAGAGGACGTAACAATTCCATGCCAGCATCATATGATATTATGACTAATGTCAGTGGAATGTTTTTTTCCTTCTTCGTGCCATTGTGGCAATGAAGGAGGGACAGAGTACGTCAACAAGGTTGTTTCTATTAACAGTAGCCAAGAAACAATACCACTGAAGGCCAGTGATCTGTGTAGTGACAGTCCTTTTTTTTTTAATTTACCAATGAGTCACTACTTCCATGACAGCAACTAAGGAGGCAGTCACGGTGACTAGCAACCTGTGGATTAATACAGCAAATAATTAAGGTTTGAATAAAAGCCTGATTACCTCAAGATCTTTGTTGCAGTCACTGGGAAAAGGACACTTTTTTATTAAATAAGTACATGGGCATGGACTTGAGTCATTGCATTGCATGTGTCACTAGTTGGAAAGATCAGTAAAACATTTCAAAAAGGAAAAACAAATTCATTATTTTAATATCCTGAAATACTATTAAAATTGATACTTTAAACGTTCTACCATTATTGGCCACTAAGGGAAATATCAAATGTCTCGCTTTTAGTTGCTGTATGTTCTATATAAAAATCTATCTTTATCTTACTAAATGTTAGAACTAAATGTGTACCTAGTTTGGTATTGGTGGGCCACAACAGGCACCCAAACAGTGGATTAGAAACCAGTTCTAACCTTGTGCTGTAGTATTTTAGGGATGTAATCCTGCAGAGACAGAGCGTGCTATCTTGGCCCAACAGAGAATGGGATGCTTTATCTCCAGTCCTGTTTGCTTTAAATGGATGTGATTACTCTTTTTATTTTAATTGAATTACCTTTCTGTTTAGCCTGACCTGTTTGACCTGATAAAGACGCATGAGGTGGGGTCAGTGAAACATTTGTGGCTTGCAGTCATGTGCCTTGAATTGATACTCCCGCATATTATTATTCTTATTATTGTGGTCGATTTCAGATTCATTTTAAATGTCTCGTCTCGTCTCGTCTCGTCTCGTCTTCTCCCGCTTTATCCGGGTCCAGGTTGGGGGGCAGTAGCTTCAGCTCCCCAGCCACTTTCATCAGCTCCTCCTGGGGGACCCCCAGCTGCTCCCAAGTCAGGCGAGAGATGTAATCCCTCCACCCAGTCCTGGGCCGGCCTGTATTTGCAATTACATTGTCATTAAAAGATAAAACCATTAGAATCCCAGTGAAAATGCACGAACACTGTGTGGAATATTCATTCTTTCTGGGGGGGTTGGTGAACAAAAATTGGAATGACCCAACCCTCACTGTTTGCATGTATGATGATAGAGCCTCCTTGTCATTTCAACCTCACCCTCTTCCAAACTTCAGAGCTTTGGCTCCGCCTGATGACTATTGTCGCTTGCTGGAATGAAACCCCGGGGTTACTACCCATAAACTATTTATCACAGGCTCTGATTATAACTCAGTAACTTCTGCTTTAGAATGTCAAAATAAGGGTTGCTGTCACGCTGCTGGCAGGTGCATCCTGGAGGCAGATGAATGATTTTTGCTTTTCCTATACAGTAAAAACGCCTCTAATGTAGCCACAACTTAAAAAGAAAAGGGTCTTCCAGTCAGAATTGTTAGGTTTTAAAAAAAAAAAAAGCCTTATAAAGCCATGTGTGAGTCAACATGTTAAATGATTAATGTTGAATTCATTTTTGAATATTTAGGGTTTCAACGTTAAACCTGTTATTCCCAATATTGAAAAGGGGGAAATAGATGCTTTTGAAAATAAAGTGAGAATAGAAAATAAAATAGAATATAGAACACAAAATTACAGCGGAAAAAAAACATTAAAAATAGCAATCAGATAAAAAGAGAATTTGCTGTTTGTTTGGAACATTCTGAGAACAAAAGCAAATTTTTTTCCTTTTTGTATTGTTCTGTGGGAAGGTGTGTCCCATCCCAGGGCCTGACTGCAGGACATCCAGACATCGTCCATAGTGGACAGACCAGTTCACAGGCACTGGTGCATTTGTGGTCGTGTTTATTTGAGTTGGGAAGAGAATCCTCTTCCCAACACAAGGAGAAAGTCCACTTCCCGACACAAATAATGTCAAAATGTCCTACAAATGTCTATCCAACGGCCAGAAATGCACCACTATTTCCCAATGGTTTTATATGTGACCACATTTTCACATTCCTTAATATTTCATATTGTAAAATAATTAATGATAAAGCACTCAAAACTTTCAGAATAGTTAATGAAAGTACAACTATGTTAGATGAGACATAATAAAACAGTAATATAACAGCTAAAATGATAAAATATTTGCCATTATTTGCTTAAAAAATGCCATAAATAACCATATCAAAGGTTCCAACCCTAAATAGTCTTTTGATCATGTGACTGACCAGTTAACAAATATGATGCATGGTGGTAATTAACCAGTAATTATCAGGCACTTTTAGAAGCTATAGTGGCAAGCACCTAAAAATATTACAGATTGTATACCTGCTCACTACCATGCAGCGTATTTGGCTTCTTCTCCTGCTGCCAGTTGAATGCGTGGGCGCCATCCGCCATGGAGGAATGTGCGAACGTTAGTTAAGGATGTGGAAGTCTATTTAAAAACGGCCAGGCCTGTTTTAAAAACCGAACCGACCAGCATCCCTTTGTAATAACTGAAGAATGCGTGTACGTTGGATTGGAGCAGGGATTGAAGGGGACACAGTCATTATTATATGGCGCCACGTAACAGGAAGTCATTAGGGCCATGAGGCGATACCGCATCTGCAGGAATGTTATGACAAGTTATGAAAAGGTGGCAGAACAGCAGACCTTTGCTAAACCCTCTGCAGGCCCAGGCTTGTTGGGAACACTGTGGTGTCTGAGCGACAATGACACCATTATAAATTAATGCCGAGGTTAATGAATGAGAGCTCACAACTGCGGGCGCGATGGTGACCGATGGCAAATCCACTCGAAACCAAACCTTCTTGCTTCTGCGATACGCGACGGATGATAACCGGAGATGAATATCGCTCATTAATGTCATTTTCCTCTCTCCTTTAGGAGCACCGAGAGTCTCGCTAATGGAAAACTGATTGAATTCCGTGAAATTTAATCTCGGCTCCAACATGTTTTATAATTTAAAATTGCTCATTCCTGCTAAATAAACGAATTAAAAAAAAGAAGAATGGATGGGTTTTATGCGAGCCATTGGCAGACTGATCTTTTATACGCTGCAGACTTCACAGAACGGCTCCAATAACCTTGTTACTGCAACCCTTGGTCTTTTATTTGGAACCCATCGCTTTATAAAATGCCAGAGTGATCATTTTCTTCGGCGGCTGAGCGCTTGCACATATAGTACTGCCGTTTTTATACTCTCCTTTATGTTTCAGCCGCTCGTCCAGACGTACATCACATTTAAGCTGTTTCCAATGAAATTATAGAGGAGCTGAAAATGGGATTTAGGGCAGTAGTAGCTCAGCCAGGGGGCCGGTAGAAAGAGAGGGTCCAGGACACTTTCAGAGCACTGCTGAGGCACTCTTGAGCAATGAAGCGAACCCTCAGAGGCTCAGAGCACCTGCCCGTGGCGGTTTACTCACTCTGTCACCTCTCCCTTAGTGCACGTGTTCAGTGTATGCTCATGTGAAACTGCAAGTATGACTGGATGAATCTGTCAAGATGTCCTGTAAAGTCAGGCTGCAGCTCAACCGCGGCTATTGTTGAAGTCCTCGGTCCCTGGCGGCCCACGGCTCCGCGGCGCTCTGTGCCCCAGTGAGTGGGGGATTACTGGGCTGATCCCTGTAACGACAGTATTGTTACGCATTAACGGTGGCGAGGTTTCCACGGCTGTGCAGCAAACCAGGAGGAAGAAATTTCATCAATAAATAAAAAGCTGCAGACAAGGAAATGCAATAATAACAGGAGGAAAAGGAGTGCAGCAGCAGGAAAGGTCACCAGGATTTATGTTTATAGGACATTTATGCACATTTACACATGCGCTTTCGAGATCGTAATGATGCCTTGTAACGCGCCGTTACGTAGCGTTGGTGTGGTTGAACCATGTGTCGCAGTGTCGTGGCTGCGTGACTCCCGATGTGATCGACCCCTGACCCCGGTCTGTCACACAGACCAGCATGTTGTGAGAACCCACATTCAGCTTTTCTCACGCTTTGTGATTTAAACCCGCAGCTACAGCAAGTAAACTAAGACTTTCTTTCAACTCTTGGCCCTGATGAAATGTATTTATTACACCTCTCAGTGTCAAAGCACAAGATACATTTCTGAGCTTGCATCAGGGGAGGAACAGATTATTTACTTTGTGTTTATTACTCTGTGAGGGTGATAATACTCTGTTTTTTGGGATCACTTGTTGCTTATGCGTTAATAATAATCCATTAAGATCCGCTGGAGGGTGGTTGAGATTGCTCCCCCGACAGGATGTAGTGATGAATGTCCTTATATGTACTGTATAACAATAATACAACAACTCGCAGTCCTGCGCTGTGCGGGATTCTATTTGGCTTTTGAGTGCAGAAACAACTTCTTTTGTCGGGTCTGTGTGCCAGTGCGGGAGAGACAGCTTGAGTATGTGTGAAATCTGAGGAGGAGAGAGGAGATCAGAGAGAACAAAAGCCTGTGTTTAATTTTCTTTTTCCCCTCCTCTGTTGTCTTTACTAGTTCCTTCATATTTTCAGCACCCTGCAATCACAGCATCTTGTTAGCTTTGGATTCAGGTTAGACTTGTTGCAGGAGACAACTCCCTCCCACCCTCCCTCCCTCCTTCTCCTCACATCTTCCTCAGTCTTCCATTCAGGCAGCTGCTTTGATATGCATTCTCCTTTTCTAAACGGGTGACAAGCTGCATTTGTCTTGCAGGCAAGACTGTCACCTCCTATTCACTCCATCTTTCCCTCTCCTCCTCTCCTCCCACGTTCCTTCGGTGGCAGGTGAATTCTGCTTGAGAGGAGACGTGTTGGCAGGTGCGCGGCTGCAGAAGTTGACTCAAAAAAAAAAAAAGCTCGACTTGTGTGTGTTCTTTAATGTCAATAAGGCTCAAATGGGATCTGCATTTGTGACTCATTGAACATATTTCCACACTGACCTTGTGCCACAGTAATACTTCTGTTTTATTCCCGTTAACGTTGAAATCGCTGGTGCCGTTCTGACGTTTCACTCGCTTACTTCCTGTTTCAAACTATCGGGTTTGTGGCAAGCGTTGCACAAGATCTTGAATGGATAATTACAGCTCAAATGTTTCATAAATACCTTCTTATTGTCATGTCAACACTACTCATCTGAGGCCAAAATATACAAGACACCCACCGTTCATGTATGCAGGTGCATACATATATTTAAGATTTGGCATCATTAATCTGTGTTTATGGAAGCATGTGGAGGCTATGATTGGTGTTAAAAGGTCTTATTTTAATTATAACACTTAATATGAGCATTTAAAGGACTAAATACCCCTTAAAAAAATTACTGAAAACAAATCTGCCGATTTAAATAAATTGTCTCCTCCTACGATTACTGAAATAATCAGCCTCAGATTTTGGCTGCCTAATCCCAGAGGTTGCAGGGATTGGGTGGGATTATAATTCACTGGCTGTCCATGAGACGCACCCTGCCGCGGCCCTTGGGCACTGCATGCCGCGACTGTTCCGGAGGAGTGAAGAGAAATAGAGTGCGTGGTTCCTCTAAACCTCGGGCAAGCTGGGACACGTAGAGTGAAACTGGGCACAAACTGGTGAAAGCAACGGGGAGGGAGAGCGTTGTGGGGAAGTATCATGGGTGAAATTTGTTTTGCTTCCATTCATGCTTCACTGGGCGGAAGATAGAGGTTTCATCTATATCGATATACATATTTTTTTCAGATTTTTACTGAATGCATTTTTCCTTTTCTTGCTTTTTTGTATGAAGTTGATTGGATTGGTTAGATAAAATATTGTAGAGCATTCTAAATACAAAGGTGAATGGCAGAGTTGCTCAGTCATTCACTTTTGTAAATAGGCATGATGAATTAGGAGCTGATATCAGTGCCACAATGAAAAATTGGGAAATATATAATATCAATTTAAAAGGAAAGAGAGGAGCGTGTTGCCTAGTAGCCAGCGTGTGGTTTCTGTCTGAGGGTTTCATCACTGCACTAAACATGAGGTGGTCTGAACATGTTCCTTTATTTGGCATGATGAAGCAACTTGTCCTGGAAAGTTCTCCTCCTCCACTATCCCACGGGAATATCACCACTCATCCATTGAAAAGAGGGAAAGTGAGGGATGAAGGCTGGATGAACTAAAGGAGGAGGAGGAGGAGGAGAGCGGTGATGGGATGTTGGATGGGAAAGGAGGGGAGATGTTTATCGTTTGTGAAGGGATGTTTAAGTGTCATACTCTCGCCCTCATCTTCTTCAGTTTCCACTTTGTCACACAGGTGAAGTCTCCAGTCGAGGGAGTCGCGCAGACATCTGACGCATTTGAGTTGATGCTCACGTTGTTGTCTCTAGAATCTGAGCTGTACTGTATCTGCCTCGGCTCCATGGCCTCCGCGTGTTCTATTACCGCCTGCGGGAAATCTTTCAGTCCCCGATTCACTCCAGGGTACCGAAGGCCCGAGGCTCCTGTGACAAACTGATCATGTGTAATCCAAGTTGCAGTAGAGCCTGAAGAACGAGGCGAGCAATGCACGACCTCATCTGAGTTATAGTCCCTAATGTGGCATTACAGAGCTGGCTCTAAAGCAATAAAAACATGCACATTACTCTTTTCTTCCTCAGCCATGTAGAACATGGTCACGCCTGGAACACACTGAGGAAATTTGGATATGCTTAAATGTGATAAGCAGCCAGTGTAGTCTGTTGAGAGGCTGCTGGTCGTAGCATGCAGATGCTCTTCAATGTATTTCTGGAAGATCAAGGTAAAATAGCCATTTATATAGTCCTTGTTCAGTCCCAGAGGTGAAGCAATGCTGTCGGTGAAGGGACAGACTTTGAAACGTCTTCCCGTGCATATCGTCACCATAGCAAATGTTTAATCATGGTTTCTATCACATTCCTTCGCTCTCTGGTTTTTATCTGCTCAGGACAATCATCCTCCTGCTTTGGTTCCACAGTGACTGATATGCATTTGACTGTTGTACACAGACCATTTATTTCTTGTAAATGATGCACACTTTGAAGTGAGCAGCTCTGTTTTTTTTTGGGGGGGGGGGGTGGGATTTTTTCAATGCCATGTGAATTAAAAATTGCAAAATGCCTGAAGACGGAGAAATTACCCCTTTATTGCCTCACAAATTAAACTTTCTACCGCCTGGCATTTAATTTGAGGCTCTATGTCTGCTCAGAAACATTCTGGGAGTGTTTCATCATCCCAGTTCACAGCGGAATTAAGCGCATTGCTCTGCCTGTTAGTTGTTGCTGATAAGACTGTCCTCAAGGAAGTGGGCTGTAAATATAGCCTCATCTGGCCTGAGGAGCTCAGAATGAAACCTGATATGCAGATGTTACCACTGCGAATGAGGGTGAAACCACAATTAGCAGATTGACACATAGTGAACTGACTTCCCATCAACATGTGTGCAAGATGGAGCCCTCAGATGCTCTCCATGTTGAACTAGCTGTTGTGGTAAATAAACATTTATTCTTAATATGTTGGGTTGCTGGACAGGCAACATTACTTTAAAACTTCATCTGTGATGCTGCAGATTATTTGAGGGATCCGACATGGATATAAAGCGATGACTTCTCCAGATCTGCATGGACAAGGAGAGGCCCTGTCTGTGTTTATGTCTGCTGATTTATTGTGTACCTTGTTGTGAATGTGTTCCTTTTCCCTTTTTTTTTTTTTTTTTTTTTGTGCCTGCAGCATTTATGTGTCATTCCACAGCTTTTATTTTCATACCTGCTCTGTCCTTCATGCTCATTCCATACCAAACTGTCTGAGAAAGAATTTAAAAAGCAAACATCAAGAAGGCAGAAGAGAGAAGATGATGAACAGTTGCGAGTGCAGAGACAGCCCAGGCAGCTTTTAATGGATCGATAGTAGATTTTAGATTCAGGATGTGCAAGAACTTTCTTCATTTTGGTTTGTTCTTTTATAAATCCCTCTGTAACTACTGGCGCGGGACGCCCGCGTGTCAGAGAATCACAGATTGCCCTTGCCCCGGGTATGTACCGTCCTCAGCTCTGCCGTTATGCAAATGCAAAATGACAGAAACTGCGACAAAGGCTTCAGAGGTCCACAACACTTTGTGCTACCCCTGCCTCTTTATTTGCAACACTAACTTCAATTCTGCTGCCTTTCTCCTTTCTCGCAGACCCCGCCTTTCCCCCTAAAATGTGCTTTTACCTCCCAACACCCTTGCACCCGAACCACCTGCCCTCCTCCCCCTCCAGCCTGATCCTTTACTCTGGGCTATGTGCAGTTTCTGGGAGTGGCTGCTGTTGGCTGATGTGAGGCAGGTTAAAAAAAAAAAAGAAAAAAAAAAAAAAGCGAGTGGAGGTAGAGGAGGTGGTGGTGCCGTTGGCGGGGGTGTCGCATAGTGACTCCAGACTCTTGGAGCCTCTCCTAGTCCATGCCAAACAAGAGTGACAGCAGGATCCTGCCAAAGAGGTCTCCCCATTCACCGGAGTATCGTGCCTCCGATGAGGTCAAAGACCCAGGAAGAGGTCAACAAATACTGGGCACACATGCACTGCTAGAGTAGTAACGACAGGCTTGCACACCTTTCCACCTTTGAATCACAGACTGCCATGCTCCAACGTTCTGGTGGCTATTGACCTATTGCACCATTGTTGTTTCTGACTTTATTCTTCCTTTTCATTTCATTCAACAAATGAGATGTTCGTAATAAAGCTGTTAAAGAATAAATAATAACACCCAAGCACTGATGCTAACATTGCTCAGGAATCCTCCTTTTCGAAAAAGATCCATCCTTGAATGCAATCTGTTTCCTGTCAAATCACTGTTTCACAACCCCGCAGTCAGCATTGCGGAAAGAAAGGAGAGGCGGTGGAGAGAAAATGGAGCAACCTGCTGCTTTATGTAACTGTGGTGGGGCTTTATGGTAACAGGTGCACCGGTGGAGGACCTTCAGAGTGCAATGCGCCATAGGTAGAGATGAAGGTGCCTCGGGGCTCTTCTAACTCTGTCAACATCACGAAAAATTCCTCCATGACACGCCAGGAAGATTTAGAGATAAAGAAAGACAAGCAGATATGCTTGAAAAGAGCTGTTGCCTCGGTTTGCTTTATTAAAACTTTTCACATGAATTCAACTGTTTGTACCTGCAGCAAGTTCCAATTAAAACGTTCTCGAGCTGTGAACTTTGGGCCACTGAGGTCATAAAAAAAAAAAACAACAACAATACAAGGAAGAGAAAAAGATGGTGAAAGGAGCCAGAAAGAGAAAGAGAAACAGAGCAGTGAACAAGGTGATGAGAGATGTCCTTCTGAGCAGCAGTGGTGCGTGGAGCAGAAGCTGGTGTCTGTTTAGCCACCACGCATGGCTGCAAACACACACACACACACACACACACACACACACACAGATCGGTCACAGACAACAGACCACACCAGGACACTGGGGTCTTGGTTTCTTGTCCACTCTGAGAGAGTTTCAAGGCATGAAAGGGAATCGTTTGAACACCTACCCTCCTCTCACCATCATTCCCACACTGCCGCACTGACTCACAAGTCCCTTCGCAGACTTGTGCATCAGGGGTTTGCTGACTGAGGGAGAGAACAAAGGGCCTGGAGATTTTTCATGTGCTAATTTTTGCAGCACTGGCAGGTAAAATGTTGCAGAGAGTGGAAGAAACCGCAGGTGAGACGCAGCATTCACGCCCTGAATGAGCTGTCGTAAGGGAAGCCCTGAAGCATGGACATGTGGAGCTGCGTCCCTCTTAGCTCTCTTTTGTGTCTTTGATTTAAATATTTGAGGACCGACATTGAGAATGGTTTCATTTAGGCACATTTGGAAAGTTGAAGAAAGATTTTTTTTATTCATTTATCCTTCTGTGGATGCACAGTGATGGGGCACGCACACACACACAAACACACACACACACACAAACACACACACATTTGGTTTTCTCTGAGTTCGTGCCAACTTGCAAATGAGTGTGTGTTAGTCACAGTGGGTGTGAGCGTGTGTTCAAGTTTTAGTGCGAGCCACCACTTTTGGGAGTTACCGCAGCAGACACACACACACACACACCCCCCACAAACACACGCACATAAATACCAGATCGATTTTTTTTAATTCTAGGTAGATATTGGAATAAAAAAGAAATTCATCTAAAAACAAAGTAATTTCAACTTTATGTGCTGATGTGTGCTTAATGTGAAGTCATCACATTTTCCTACACTTCTAAAATACATTTTCCATTGAACTTTTACTTTTTACTTTACTTTTTATTTATTTATATGGCACTTTTAATACATTTATGTAGTTCAAAGTGCCTCACAGATGATACAAACATATAAAATCCAACATTAAAAGAATAAAAACACCATAAATATATAGAATATAAAAGCACACACATACGTAGACACACATGCATACTTACATACAGACAGACACTCAACTTGCAAAACAGATTGTTTTATTTGAAGCACAGTGGAAACAAGCATTAATACCTACAAGGTAAAGTCCCAAAACATGATATAATGATTCATAATAATTAGCCTTAAATTAGCTTAATGTTTAATCTTATTGACTCAATAAAATTATAAAAGTTACACATACAATAAATTAGAGAAATAA
This sequence comes from Lagocephalus sceleratus, assembly GCA_911728415.1. Taxonomy (NCBI): domain Eukaryota; kingdom Metazoa; phylum Chordata; class Actinopteri; order Tetraodontiformes; family Tetraodontidae; genus Lagocephalus; species Lagocephalus sceleratus. The sequence goes on along the minus strand of CAJVRN010000036.1, from coordinate 6,039,271 downwards.
ATGTCTCTACATTTGAAGAGAAAATTTTGAGAAAATTCAGTGTGTTGTTGCAGGATTTTAAATTGAATAATTAAAACAGTAATTTCAGAATTATTAAAGAATTTACAGGTTAGCTAATTTAAAGAAAAAAATTTAAAAAACAAATGTACATCACTGCTTGTTAATAAAACCTGTGAAACCAATGAAACATTTTCAGGTCTATCCGAATCCCAGTTCCTCCCAGTGGTTTTGACCACAACAATAAAACTTTCATATTTACATCTTTCAGTCAAGATTAAAAGAAACCAAAACCTTTGCATGTCATGGAAATGGGCTGGCAGAGTGAAAAATGATACTGGTGACTATTAACATATTAAAGCTGAGTTCCAGGTCATTAATAAGCCGTTGACACCTCTGGGATCCCCAATCTCGCTCTTTTATGAAGGGCGATAATGAGATTCACAACCCTCCTGCCTTTGATTGTCTTGCAAAGCATTTCTCCTGGATGATAAACACTCACGCACATGTGAGCCAGTTTCTCTCCAGCCTGGGAAGAGTTAATGATCCTACACCTGTCCTATCTGACACCTGTGTCAGTCAGCCAATCAGGTGAGAGAGGGAAACTTGGCTTCCATGAAATAAATCTGGGCCGTATCTGAGGAATCACAAGACTTGACTCATCTGCGTGTGTCGGCGCTCTCCTCTGCCAAACTTGTCGAGTCACAGGCACACAGGAGAAGAAGGGTAAATTAAAGGAAACTATTCCATCTCACCTGGATTGGAGACATGACCAAGGAGACTGAGTAAGTTTTAGGATTGATTATTTATCTTGCCTCAAAAATCTGATCTGCTTTCATCAGTGCTTTTAGCGAAATGAAACCTTTGAATTTTACGTTGTCCTGTTGTCGTATTTGACAAGCACATTTTGGTTCAGTTTCATAGTCTCTTAGGCTCAAATGAGACCACCATGTGAAAAATCCCCCGTTTTAAGAAAGGGGTTTTGCAGACGAAACTGATATGGATCGCTGAAACACATACATGCGCTTGGTCAGGTGTCGGCGGTGGTAGCGGGTCTGTGCACTAACCTAGAGGCCACGCAGCACAAAAGGGGACTTGGGAAATAAGAATCTGTTCATGAGGAGGCAGTCAGGGGGCAATGACAGCATGTAATGCATTGAATTACATAATGGTGAAATTCTATATGTACAGCCAGGTGGGTTTAGGGGAAGCTGGAGATCCTGGTGATGGAATAGCGTGGTGCTGATTTCCAGCAGCTGATGGAACGTGAAGGCAGAGAGGTGCATTTGAAAGTGTATTTATTTCGTAAATGTGGTATTGCTTCTATATTAGGTCTCTTTTATTCATCCCTGTCAGAAATTGAGACCTTTTGTCACATCATGTTCTTACTATCCCTGTCAGCACTTTTAATTAGCTGTTGATCCAGAGTAAACCGAAGCTATTTGTTCATTAGCTACCGCAGACTAACTTTCAAAAGGGGGCTTATCCCGGTGGGCAGGATATTTACAATGCAATGTCAACGTCTCTGCTCCGATTCCCTTTTGTTTCTGACATGTGATCTGGGGATCGCCTCACTGATGTTGGAAATCAACTCTTTAAAGATCAGGACAAATATGAGAGTTTATACAGCACAGCAGCTGTGTGTCTTCATGAGAGGGGCCTGGGGGCCCTTGTTGTGGGGGGGTGGGCTTATCAGTGGGTGGCCATTTAAGTGATTTAACACAACAGCCTCTGTCGGGTGTTAGTCAGCCCTGTGATTTTGCAACTGAAACCTTCCTTTCACGGGGGCAAGTATGTGCAGTGTCCTGGGGTATACATGCAATTACTAAGAAATCTTTGCATTTAAATGATTTATTTCTCATTTATGCCACCACGCACTTTTACAATCCTACACTCCTAAATCTGTCTGCCTCTGTCTTTTAACCCCGTCTTTTCTGCAGGACTCTGGGACTGGTTTTTCAGAGTGAGAACTTCAACTTTAACCGTTACAGTAACCTCATCATGGACTCCTGGTCCTACATAGACAGCCCACTTCCAGAGCAGAGCCACCCCAAACCCAGACTCCAACCGGGAGACGACCTGGCCGCCCTAACCATGCTCTACGAACAGTGCAAGGTAAATAAAGCTCCATCAATTATTTTTTTAAAAATTGACATTTTTTTCTTTTTGAAAACAGTTTAATATATATTTTTTAATGATTTATTTCAGAGCCAGAAAGACCACAAGCTTGCTTCATGCAACCGCTTAGGAAACATCTGCAAAACAGAAAAGTAAGATTTTTAATTTTATATATAATTAAAGGTGGCATCGCATGGAAATCCTGTACACTTTTGTGTGTTTGAAAAGTGACAAATTCGTATTAAATAAAAAATATATATCACTAAGCTATGAAGTGGAAAATTGGGCTGCTGAAGCCATTACAGCTAGAAAGAGAAAGGCAGGTTTTTCTGAGGTCATAAACAGGTGAAGTGGTAATCCTGGAGCCAAACACGGTCAGGGGGATTATAGACTACCTCTCTTTCCATCCATCTATCCTCTCTCCATCATCATCGTCTCTGCCGTGCTTTAAAGAGTTTCCCAACAGACAGACACTCATTTTTCTTCCCTCGGAGAACGCTCTTCTCTTCACCGCTGCCTCCTTACCGGGTGGGTGAGAGATGGCCATTGTTGGGGGGTGCAGTGTTTCCCCCTCAAACATTTGAAGCAGAGAAACTCAAACACGGCTCAGAAAGGAAGACGGATTAAGAAACAAATAAAAGCCACCCACTCTCAACCTCAGAGTCTGTCAGTTTATAGACTGGTAGTGCTCTCGCCCAGCTGGTGTGTTTGCACTGGCAGCCTGAGGGCTTCTGTAATGTTTAAGATGCACTACAGTTAGTTTGGACTCTTAATCTCCTCTCACCTGGATGGAGTATTACAATCGTGCTGAACTCCCATGTCTAATTCATCATTTGTCCAGCTCTTCTCCTTCCTAATATTTGAACAACTTTCCCCACCTCCACAGGACTTCCACATGCACCAATGACTTTGTGCATTTGGAGACGTCCCCCAGCGTCATGAAGATGCTCTCTGAGAGTGTTCCCATGAGTCACCCTCAGGACGTCTTGGGTTCCAAACCGAACACGTCTCTGCCCAGCACTGTTCCCGTCACCTCAGACACCTACGCCACCCTGACTAGTGTTGTAAGCGACAGCTACGACAAGCAGGAGCTGAACATCATCTTTGACTCCTTGCTGCAGAAGTGGCCGGACACGGGCACTTTCCCTGATACCAACGCGGAGGTTTGTTTGGCTCCATGTGTTCTTTGTTCTCTTTAATCTTTCCCTGGTCCTTTTTGAAAAACAACCGTCCTGATTTTGTGCATTTCAGGCGCTTCCCTACAGCAACCCTTTCCCCGAGCACCAGTCCAGCCCAGTCTACTCGGGCTCGTACACTGGTTCCCCACCAGAGAGTTTCAGGAATGAGTTCCAGTTCTCCCTGGGAGCTCCCATGGCTTCACCATACAAGTCCAATGAGGTGCCCATGGTCTATCTGAACAAGGGTCAGTTCTACCCCATCACTCTCCATGGAGTGGACAGCAGTGTGTGCCTCAACGTCACCCAAGTCAAGGTGAGTTGAGATGTTCGGGCTAATGGTGAAAGATTCCATCTATTCATCCCACAGTTGTATTTGCAAAGGTCACCAGTTGCATTAATTGTATGTGCGTGACCAACCCAGCCCTTCCCACATCTGTCCCTCCCTTGGCACTAGCTAAGAAACGCTGACTAATTCCACGTTGACACCCTGCACACTGCACTGAAGCCATTAAAACAGACGGTGTCCTGCCCAGTACAATTTATTCCTAAGATGTCGTAATGAGGCCAGAGGGTGTCGAGGCTCAGCTGAGCGCCGTTTGTCTGACACAAGCACATGGAAAGAAAAGAGGAGCAAGGAGTGGAGTGCAAGGCAGTTCTCAAAACGTGACAATCCGTTCCTTTGTTAGACATATCAGATAGGAATATACACAAAGACACACCTACTCACCGCAAATAACCGATGACGCTGCGAGGAGAAAAGGGGGATTTGGAGTGAAAAATGAAATGTGACGGCTCTTAAAGGAGCCATAGAATTAGAGGCAGGTTCAACAAATTCCTTTCAGCTCGGCCGTGGACTTAATTTTTCTCTTTCTGTCACTTTTGGTTGCTTCCTGCAGACGGTGGTCATGGCTGTGTTCGAAAACGACAAGACTCCAGACATGCAGCTCCGCTTTTGGAATCACTGGCATTCGCGCCAGCCAACGGTGAAGCAGAGGGTCATCGACATAGGTGTGTGCTTCGCAAATGGAGGAGGCCTCCGTGCACCTGTACGGCAGATGAAGGGTTAACAAGTTTTATTTGATGTTACAGCTGACTACAAAGAGGTCTACAGCGGCATCAGCAATATCGAAGAGGTGGCGTTCAATGCCCTCTCCTTCATCTGGAACCCCACCGAGGAAGCTAAGGTAAAGAGATTACCATCAATCTAGGATGGGCCTTTTGCAAGGAAACATTTCTGAAGGAGGAAGGAACAGGTGGAGGATTTCAAAGAAGTGGGGAGGAAAGGCAGAAAAGGGAGGTGTAGGCAAGAAAGGGAGTGGTTGCAGAGAGACTGGAAGAATCCCAGTAATGTGTTTAGCCCCGAGGCTCCTGTCACCAGCAGTAGGACTGAGCCATGGTGGCTTATTCATGTGGCTCAAGGGCTCCGAGGTGGGGCCACCAAACCTGTTGCAGGTGGAAGAGCAGGGAGACGAGAAATTCTCAGTCAGAAAGAATGTGAGGACGGAGAGGCCCAAGGCTGAGTTTTAACAAGTTGTATAAAAGGAATATGTGGGTGTAAAAGCACGGACCGGAATAAAAGCATTACTGAAAATGGACAGTTGGCCTTCATATGTCTTCTCTGTCACACACAAAATGTGACCCATCCCTTTCCCGTTCCTCCAGGTGTACATCGGCATCAACTCCCTGAGCACAGACTTCTCCTCTCAGAAGGGAGTGAAAGGCCTTCCTCTGAACCTGCAGATCGACACCTACGACGTCAGCTCTGGAACCAACCAGCTCATACACAGAGCCGCCTGCCAGGTCAAGATTTTCTGCGATAAAGTAAGCTCAAGTCAAGTGCACGAGACGAAACAAAAAATAATAATAATCTGGCACTTGCAAAGTGTAACCACACTTTTGTTCTCTTCTCAGGGTGCCGAGAGAAAGATGCGAGATGAGGAGAGGAAGAGAAGCAAAAGGAGGGGAAAGAACGATGCTGGTGAGTTCATACCAGTGTTTTCTTCCTCTAAATGCATTCTTTAAATAGTACAGTCTAACACTGTGGACTTTCCTGCGTTTTTCCCCAGCAAACAAGTCCATAGTGAGCAGCTCTATTGGCAGTGAATGCACCTTCTTCCACACTTTGGATGACCATGTAACCCACCCAGTCCTCTTCATCCCAGAAACACACATCTCCAGCCTGCAGCGCATGGTAGGTCCCCCTTTACGCAATTGAGGACTCCTGACTCAGCCGTGATTCTGACCCCTGCATGCCCGTATGCATGACACGGGGATGGGGAGAAAAGAAAAAAAAAATCTGTGGGAAAGTATTCAGTGGGAAAAGTGGGCTGGGAATGGGAGGATGTAGTGTCAGCAGATTTAAGAAACAAATATCAGATGAGCTAATTGAAGTCGAATCCAGACACGTGTGCGTGCCACTGCAGCTACTGACACCGAGCTTCGGCTATGGGGGCCCGTGCGAATGCAGACATACATACACACACATACACACCTGGTGCACACAGACATCTGACACACACTAATGTGCGCCACCCTCATCCCCCCCTATTACTCAAACACACACGTGAATGCGAAAACAGTGAAGCAGGAGTGCTGTTCAGACAGACCGGTGTTCCCACAGCGTGAGGGATGACATATCCGAGAAAGCGTAAGAAAAGAACCCCAGAGCCTTCCCGTTTACTGCACGTGAAGACAAAACAATAAGCCAATAATGCAACAGTCCGTCGCACGGCTGCAGCCGAGAACATTCCAGGTTAGGTCAGGAAGATCAAATAAGAGATGCTTCTATCTGCGTTTGTCCATCAGGCTGTGTTGCTTTCAGAGGTTATGGGAAAATGCAGACCTAAAGTCGTGATAACATTCTTTCTTTGTGCGCACGGACATGGTGGGAAGGCGATGGGGACTGAGGTGGGGGTGGAGGGGCCATTAGGCAATACTTTTATGAGGGCTAATCAGATCTTTCTGTTACCTTCTGTCTCTGCAGGCCACTCCCATTGATGACTCTGATAGGTAAGCCTGGATAATAATACTAAAAATAAATAAATTGGATTTGAATAAACATCACATATTTGATGGTGAGTTTTCTAAGCTTATATGAATGTCTCTTTTTTCACAGGAGTGCTCTGAAGAGACTGTATCAGGACAGGGACCAGAGCAGCTCTCCACCCAGCAAACAGGCCCGCAAAGAAGACCCCCAGAGAGGTAGACACAAAAACACACACAGCTGATGATGGCCTCTCTTTTATGCTTCTATTGGTCTCTTGTGCTGAATGTGTGACTCCTTGGCCTCCCCCTCCAGTTCTCCTTTATGTGAGGTCAGGCTGTGAAGAGGTTTTCGATGCACTCATGCTCAGCACGCCGACACTTTCGGGCCTCCGTGAAGCTGTAAGTAAACGCCCAGAGACTCGACTATCACCACGTTTTAACAAAGCTGTGCTTGCACATGTACTTTTCCTATAAGCTGAGGCTAATTCGTGTCCTTGTTCCTGTCCTCCCAAAGGTTTCGGAAAAGTACGGAATGCAAAAAGACGCAATTGGGAAAATCTACAAGAGATGCAAAAGAGGGTGAGTTGTGTCTTCTGCAGACCTGCTGATCCACGATCAGAAAGAGCGGACGGTCCCAAAACTGGGCTAGCTGCGTAACAACAGATAACTAACTGTAAATTTAGGGCTTAGCTCGTGGTTCTAATCTCATACTCCTTTAGGGAAGCTCATGTTGACAGACTGGGTTGGTAGGTTGAGGAATGCGTTAATCGTAGGTAGTCCATGACAGGTGACTAATGTAGGATGGAAGGATTTCAAAAGTCCTTCCTATGCGTCACAGTCATCTTTTTGTTCAGGTTTTTGTTTTCCCTTTGACACGATCAACCTTTTTTTTTCTTTTCTTTTTTCTGCGTGTAGAGATATATCTTGATTTGTCTTCAGCTAATAATGGAGCTGCCGGATGACATTGTTCGGTTTCCGAGTGCCTCTAAAAACGATCGATGATTCATAAAGACCTGATTACGACGAGATCGTTATCGGGCCACAGCCGTGTCTTAATTAAAAAAGGGCTTTGACCCAATGTCACACAAAGCACGGGCCTGTCAAACTGAGTCTGGATCACGACTTGGAAAAAAAAAACGAGGTGATCAGAGGGTGAATGTTAATGAGACCTTTGTCAGAGACTGTAGCACCTTGGGGTGATTTTTTTTTTTTACTGCTGTTTGCCTGGAAGCCAGGGCTTCAGGGGGTGTAGCTGAGCTAACAGGTTGGGTTACATTCTCCCAGCAGTTCCTCCTCTGTAGCTTTTGTCCTCTGTCAGCTCTGTCACTGCAGACACGACTGCATGAGCGCAGTGGTTGGTTAGGTCATTAAATTCTTAAACGCCTGAAGATTAGTGACCTGATTTGCTTCCCCTTAAGAGATAGAGCTGCAGATTAGGAACCGGCGACCGCATTCATTACCCTCGAGTGAAAATGACAAAAACACCTTCCTTTTGCTCCTTTTAGTGCTCCGCTTGACTTGATCCATATTCATGATTCTTTGTTTTTTGTTTTTCTTTTTTAAATCAGAATTCTTGTCAACATGGACGACAACATCATCGAACACTACACCAACCAGTCGGCCTTCCTAATAGAGATCTCTGAGCCAGTGGCCGGCCAGTTCCAGGTCATTCTGGCTGAAGTATGAGAGTCCAATCAGTCTCCAGCTGCCAGTTTGAACTACTGTCTAAGAGCACTGCTCAGTCGCTACAGCAGAAACTGCGGATGGTTGAAACCAAAGAGAACTGAAGTTCTGTTTTTAGCTCTGAAAAGTCAGCTTCTCAATTCTGTAAATACCACTATCACTATGAATTTATTTGAATTTAATATTGTAACATATAGAGCAATTATGATGAATAGCCTGTACATAAGTAATGTAAATAGATTTTAATAACTCAGTGTTTATGAACTCACCATTTTATAACCCAGCTCTCCCCATAGATCGCTCTGTATTTCAAGTTTTTTTTTATTATTTTACAGAGCCCTGAGCACATCGTGTGCCTTATTTCCAGAGGTTGCTACTCTTGTTACTTTCAGCGTACTCGTCATTTCTTCTGCACGGCTCATTTGCATTAATCCACCCACCACTTACAGACATTTGTTTTGTTTTCAAACTCCTTTTGCGTTTCATGCAAGTCGGTTCCTGCTTGTTTCAGAAGTAAAAAACAGCCCAGGAGATGGGTTAAATTCACAACCAAAGTCAGACATTTCCACCGTTTAAACCACGACAGGAGTGAGTATTGGCCATCATTTAGCCCCTTGGCTGTGGACATTTCCTGACTACAAAGTGTAACCACAAACTTTTCTTGGAAATATCTCCCCAAAGCAGAGTTTTTTTTTAAATAGTATAAAGGTGTGATTATATGCATGTGTGTAGGATTTTCTTCTCATTTCAAAACAACCCTGTAATATTTCATGAATATGCTATGGCAATTCTGGCTGTATTATCACATCTTGTTTTTTGTAAGAAAATAAAGAAAATCTATTGGAGACTGTGGGTTTGTATTGATTTCTGTGAGTCATTCGCATCTTTTGAAAGTGCATGTGGATAATGCAGATGTCCAACACATCACATTCTGCATTTCTTAAATGCAGCAGTCATAAAATGTTAATAGAGAAGACAAAAAGAGGAGAGAAAAAAAAATGCACTGCACAGTTTCAAAAATAGAGCATGCACACAGACACGCACAGCTTGATGCATTTCCCTATTTGGCGACACACTCGGGGGGGGAAAGCAAGGAGACACTCTGTCCTCGACAAAACACAGACAACCTCCAATACGTCAAATAAAGAGGCAGGCGGAGAGATGTGGCGGCGAGGCTGGCGGGCAGAGAAAGGGACAGACAAGAGGACAAACAGAGACAAAAAGGGAGGCGAGGGGATCTGTGAAGCAGCGACTGATGAGGGGGGAGAGGAAGAATAAAGAGGTGACTGCACCATCTGCTGCTACGGAGAGAAACACGCTGTTGCCATCCAGATGAGACGCGAGAGGCAGCCATTGGTAAGCAGCAGTGTGTGTGTGTGTGGGGGGGGTGCTGGTGTGTGTGTGTGTGTGTGTGCGTGTGTGTGTACCTGATGGAATCATTAATAACCTAGAATGTATCTCATTGTCTCCAACCTCCACCGCGCTCATTGATATGCTTCCCTTCACACGCAGACACAATCCGATTGTTGTTATCACTGTACGTCCAACAGCATGCAAAAGCAACAGCATGCTTTTCAAACCTGAGGCTTCACCGTGGAGCTGACTGCGGACACGTCTCCATCACATCAGCAGAGTCAAAACTTTCCAGAGCACAAGAGGAATTACAGATGTTTGCTGCAAGTGGCGTGCAGTGTTATCACAGGCACATAATACAGACTACACAGAGAATAGACATATCATTTTGACTTTTGATGGGAGTTCTGTGGTGATTTAAAAAAGGTGAATTTCACCTGGAATAGCAGTTATCTCTCTTTTTTTTATTTTTTCCTACTATGGCTGATTCGAGTAAGGATTTAGATACCTTCTTTCAAAATATATTTTTTCTCTCTTCCTTATTAGACAGATGGGTCTGTCTTTAAATGAGATGTTGCTGGACATGAATGATTTCTACCTTCTTAGCTGACCTGTGTATTGCACCAAATCAGATACAAGTTAATGTTAGTAGTTTTCTATCATCATAAATGCCTCCAGATATCAGGATTTGATTTTTTTTTTTTTTTACTTTTTAGCTGTTGCTTGAATTTATTGCCTTGTGTATTTTAGCAACATATTTAATTTTGGTGTAAAATTTTAGTCTTGTAGGACAAAAAACATCCCAAAGGGCTTTTTGCCCTCTCATTATCTCCATCCTGAGTCACTAGAGGCTGCAAGTTGGACTTGTTCAGCATTCAAAACATAGACTGGGATTCAGACGCAGCCTTTACGTAATTACTACCCCCAACAGACTTCTTTCAAGGTCACGGTTGACTATCGATCATCAGGCGGCTGAAAAACAAAACAAAACAACAGGCGGCACAGCTGAGACGCACGTAGGGCCAAATCAGCCCACACCAAAACATAAGTCTATGACTATGAGCCTAACTGGGTCTCATGATGGGCGAGCACACACATGCGCTGTTGCAGTGAGACTGGCCAAGTTATGGTTTCCTAGCAACAGAGTCAGGCGCTGACAGTTTAGTCTTTTCATGTCCAGCGCATGAGCAGTGAAGTCAGACGTCCTCCCTCTCATCTCCGCTCCTCATCTCGCGTCTCGATCACTCTCCCCCGTCACTCTGACTTCAGCGGAATCTTCCTCCTTTCTCAGACAGTCGGGACGAAGATGCCGAACACCTTGGGTGACGAGGTAACGGACGAGCTGCGCAGGGGAGGGAATGTTTACGTCTGCTGTGTTACCAGACCTTTGCCCGTGACTGTCTCGTTTCTCCGCTTTTTTACAGAAAACCAAGTAACTGGGCACCTTGAGAAGGCGTCGGGTTTGTACCCCTCGTGATGCACACCCCCGCCTCCATGGTGATGGGGATCGTCTTTGCCCCTCTGGGACTGGTCCTTGTTTTCACCGCCGCCATCACCCCTCAGTGGAGAGAGGGGCGGGCGCGCCTGGGCACGGCGGCCCCGGGCTCGCTCCTCCGCTCGGGAATGAAAAGCCACGGGATGGGGGTCAGGCCCGGGTCGGCGGACGCCCTTCTCCTGCGCCGCTCTGACGGACTTTGGGAGAGCTGCCTGCAGGTGGAGCACTCGGAGCTGAAGCAGTGTTGGCCCGTGGCGGGTCCCTACCAGAAGGACCCGAGGGTTCGCTGGGCGCAAGGCCTGGTGCTCACCTCGCTGTTCCTCTGCGGCACCGGCATCGTGCTCGCGTGCATCGGAGTCCGCTGCTGGACCGATGTCCCTCTGCGAGGGGTGGCGGCCACAGGCGGTCTCCTGGTGGTGGTGTCAGGGTTGCTGAGCTTGACCGCGCTCGGGGTGTACACCCACAACCTTGAGAGACTGGGGGTGGCGGCGGCTCCGAGCCAGGCCCTCGCCAACCCGAGGTTCCCCCATCTCAGCCTCCACGCGGCCGGGTCGCTCTACTTCGGCTGGCTGGGCTCGTGCTTGCAGATCCTGGGAGGGAGCGCTCTCCTCTTCAGCTTCAAGCAGCCCCGATGCTCAATCTGCCCCTCCTGCCCGGGCCAGCACGCCCACCCTGCGTGTCGCTCGTGTCCAGAGTTTACCAAAAAGACCGACGCGGATGAATACGAGGTCAGCTGTTGAAGGACAGACCAATGAGGGCGATCCCAACGGAAGAAATGATGCTGACCCCCCCCCCCCGGAAGAAAACACCTGATTTAGGGACTTTTTCGTCAGGTACCAAGACGAGGGACCTTCCTTTTGTCCCCAAAGGGCTGAGCAGAGGTCCGTGGTTGTGATCATCGTGGTAAGAAGGAACACTTGCTGCAACATGTCGTGAATCTGTCCCTTTGTGTTGCCTTCGTCGCCATGCCTTTGTACTGTTATTTTGTATCCCGGCAAAAAAGTGACGCGTTTCACACATGACTGTTCACATCTGTTTTAGGAGAAAGATAATTTGGTCTTTAGCTGACCTTCAGCGACTCTTTTAAAATGAAGAACATATATTAATAGAATGTATTTTTCAGCGATGTCGGGGTGAATGGTGGCACGACTTGATGACGTACAACAGGGTCTTGTTTCTTGTTTATTTACTGTTTTTGCGTGTTGACACTTGATGGCGTGTTAAAATAAAATAAAATGAACACCGCTCTCTGTTTTGGTGCAGCATTCACGGCAGACATGAGAAAGATGCCGAGGGCAGAGCTGTCACGGGGCTCTACTGTGTGGGGTTCTCTACAGTGGCAAAACAGAAGTATGAAATACATAAAACATCTATACAACTACATTTTTTAGGCAAATTATCTGCATAATACTTCGAAGGTATACCCTCATCAAGGTACCGTCAAGGACATCGTATTTACATGTGCTTATATTACAACAGACATTAATTAATCTAAGAAAAAAATTGACATTTCTTCAACAGTTCAGTTTTAAAATCATTATAAATATACGCTGAAGTCAGACTGACACTTGGCAAATTGTTCTTTGCATGTTTTCTGTGTTGTAAACCAGTTAAATTTCTTTCAATCAAGGTCTAAATTTGTGATACACAGTGTGATTAAAGTGCTGTCACGGAAAATCAATCAAATATTTTCTAGCGAACACTGTGACAAACAACTTTCCATTCGCCCGACTGTAAAACTCCGCGGCGTCTCAGATAAAGAAATAATTCTCCGCGGAGTTTCCACTCACGGCCATGTCACTCAGCTCTTTGTTTATGGACTCCTGCAGCGACCCCAGGGACAGTTCCAACACGGGACTGGGATCTAGGCCCGGGGAAGAGCCCATTTCCAAAAGGACGTCAGACGGCTCCGCGTCCACTAACTGCTCCCCGTCGCTGAGGCTCAACCTGTAGGCGCCTTCTGTCTCTGACTCGCCTGGCTCTGAGGGCACCTCCTCCGCGGGCGAGCTCTCTGCCGCCGCGCTTCCCTCCCTGGAGGCTCCGAGCGAGGCCGTTCTCTCGATTTCCTGAACGAGTTCCTCGTTGCGCTCTTTCCACTGGCGGAACTTGGACGGCGTCAGGTCAGATTCTTCCAAGATCCTGTTGATCTGCAGGAGCTCCGCCTCCTTGGCCTGAAGAGAATCAGGAGGTTTTATTGAGGTTTATTGACTGCGTGCACTCTTCCAAACAGAGGCTTGATGGGCTGTATAAAATAATTGGTTTTTTAATCAACAGTCGTTTCCTGCGTCTGTGTCACAGGAGAACTGACATTTTCTCTCGCGGAACATCGTATAATTATTTTGATGGTCCTTTACAGCAAATCCTCGGTTGATTGCTTTTATCTCAGCATAAGCGGCACATAAAATCTGCAGTGAGGCATTGCTTTAATAAAGACCAGCAGCAATGCTTATTGAAAACATTTCTCTTTGAGGGAGAGGGAATGTTGGAGTTGGGCGATTATCATTATCTGCGGGCCTGGTGGCGTCCTTGGAACCTTTCTCCTGAACCTTGGCCAAAGAAGCCGTGTCACAGCGGTCGACCTTTGACCTGCCCAGTCGGCGCTCACCTTGAGAGTGCTCTGCAGGGTCCGCAGCTTGTGAACCTTCTCGTTGATCACCGGGTTCTTGCAGCGCCGAATGAAAGATCGCCTGAAGTGGTCATGAGTGAACGGCTGCTCCTCTCCCGTCAGGGACACGCCTCCTTCCTTTATGCTGTTCATCATCACGCCCATCTCATCCACTGGGCGATAAAGGGAGCGTGGACAGACGGGAACGCCGTGAATGGGAGGCAAACATAACGCAACAGCATCAGACGCCAACAACATGTTAGGCTGATGTCATTCATGTGTTCATCCATCTGATCCTAAATGAGCGTCGCAGAGCAAAATTAAGAACTAAATTTCCAATTACAGAAAATCAAATTATATATCAGAAGGACCGAGAGTCAAGAAATACGTCTATTTTCAATGAAATTGCGAAAAAGAAAGTAAATCAAAGTTATACCTGTTCCTTTGCTGCCCCCTGTCAGTGGACTTGGTAATGGCGACCTGTTGGCCTTCCACCTTTGCCGAGGTAAAGTGTTGGACTGCACTTTCTGGGAGACACAATCACACACGTACTAACCTCAGTATAGTTCCTACTTTTAAAATATTTCTGAGTGTGTGAAATGTGTAGTGACCTTTTTCCGGCGGGGTGAAGGTGATCGTTCGCTTTCTGATTCAGTCTCGCTGTAACACTCTGTCAGTTGGAAAAAAACACTGGATACAATTATCAGGCAAACAAATACCCTACAGATCCATGATGCATACCAAATCTCTTTGTTGAATTATCATCATCATTTATTGTAACATAGGACAGTTTCATAACAATGGAAGTCAGAGAGAATGATTGCCTTACCTTCTTCACTATCTGGTCCTTTTTGCTTCTTATGTTTTTGAATGGCTGTAAGCAGACATTTAATCCACCTGAAGAAGATACAGACAAAAAGTAAAAACAATGGCTCTTGATTATGTGACAGTTTAAATTGGACACAAACAGGACCGCAAACCCGCCGACAGGGGGCAGTGTTGCTACGGGGAAAATGGCCCGGTTGCCTTTTTACCACTGAGGACTTTAGAACTTGGCTTTTTTTTTCTGTACTGTTCATCTGTTTTCGCTAACAGAAAGAAAGGATTGGACCGGACTCACTTGCTCATGTCGTTGACATTGTCAGCAGCAAAGAAGAAGTTCTGGAACCGCTGGTGGCACATTTGGAACACACTGGTAAGAGAGAAGAACAGGCCAGAACATGAGGCGCAAAACAGTCGAGAAGAGAAGAACCACAATAAGATAGAAGAACCATAATAAGAAAGAAGAACCATAATAAGATAGAAGAACCATAATAAGAAAGAAGAACCATAAAAATGAACACAGTGAATTTTTACTGTGCAACTTGATTTAAAAGATTATCATAACATTTTTATGAAGAAGAAAACTTAATTTAGTCGGTTGCTGAAACAGATAATCCCCCGTTCACAGAGATGATAAAGTTTAAATATCAAGTAACGCCACTAGGTTTTCATGTATTTACTCATGACTTTGATGACAGGCGACTGTGGAAGAACACAGAGGTCCTTTCTTACTATTTTCTCTTGTGCTCTCCCGCCCCCTCTATGTTGTAGCTGGATATGTTGACGAAACCTTCGGCCTTCTCATCCTGCAGAAACAAACCCATGGCATTTGGTCAAGGACACTCAGCGAGGGCCGTCAGAGCCACTGGGACAGTCCCACCTGCTGGCTGGAGTACCAATACAGAGCCGGCCCCTTCAGGACGAACCAGAAGCGCTGCCACTTCTGGGCGATGAAGACGCTGCTCTCTTTTCGCTTCTTCCACAGCCAGCCGTCGCAGTCGGGCTTGCCCAGCTCGCGGCACGACACGCGCCGCCGACTCATGGCCGTCGACGTTCCTGCGAAGACCCAACGAAGACGGCGGAGGTTCATACAAAGAGTCCCGACGAAGTGTGCTGTGGCTTAGTGTGTCGACCAGTAACGCACGCTAATGAATGGAGGACGCAGCTTCAGGGGCTTTTTTGGGGGGGTTCAGTATCTCACCTGCAGGGTTGTTGATAGGTCTATTGCACAAGCGTAAGTTTGCCTCATTTTTTTTTTTTGCCCAGCCTTGGACTCAACAACTGAGTGCAAGGATTTAAAAAAGTAGTACCGTATCAACAGAACTGCGCTGTGGCATTTGAGGCCAAAGCCCTAAAAATAAAGAAGGTTCTTATAAAGCAAACCTTTCACAGAGGTCTTCTCTCTGTCTTTCTTCCCCTGAAAGCAGAAAGAAGAGCAGCTTTGTTTCGGTCTGTGGTCGGAGCATCGCCCCATGAGGTTAAATCTCTCTCGGCTCCTGCCTTTCCTTCTCCTCTTACCATGTGCCCCACCATCTCAGGGCAGGAACTTATGCTCCTTGTGTCGGCGTTGACCTCCTGAGGCGAGGGACTTCTGATTGGCTGGAAGGGAGACGGGCTTCTGAGCGACGGCGACCTGTCTTCTCCGGGTCTCGGGGAGAGCCTTAAGCTGTCGAACTCGCCTGAGGGAACGAGGTCCGTGTCAACGGTCTCTCTGTTTAACTGCGACGAGGTGCTTACACGTTTGAGAGGGAACTGCCTCCGTGTTCCCTCACCTGAGGCTGACCGAGGTGACTGCCCCCCCTGGTGGTCCTGGTATGCCGTTAGGGTCAGATTTCCCTCTGCATCTTGGTCCGAGGCCAACTCGGACTCCTCCTGTCCCATAGGCTGCGATTCTGGCCCCTGAATCGCTCTCCTGAGGCGCAGAGCACAGACAGACTCAAGGAGACGTTTCTGGCTCCGTTTCTGACATGATAGAACTACGTTTGTGGTGAAAAGAGCTCCTGAAATTTAATCATGGAAATGAAATGACTAATAAAAAGACTAAATATGACCAGATTAAAGGCAGCCTTAATGCAGCCTCCCACCTAATCCTACCATTTGTTTCCGCACTCCCTCAAGGCACCACCATAACTATTCATCTCTCTGCTCTATTCTTCTCCTACAACCGCATCGTCCATTCATCTCCTCCTCCTCACGGCTCTCCTCTTCTCTCATTTCCAGTCAACCGCGGGTTGCGGACGTCCGTAGTGGAATTTGTGGCATTTGCAGTGTGACCTCATCCAAAACTTGGCAGCAGATTAACGAGGTCATCTGGGTTCTTGGGAGGTTCTGCTCTACAGCCCTGACAGTTTATTGGATCAGAGTGGACTCCAGTCCGCGCTGACAAATGTTATTACAGTCCTTAAGCGCAGCAGCCCGGTCTTTGCTGACGCATGGAGTCCGAAGACAGAGGCTATCTGAGAGAAAGCGGGACAAATGGACTCCTTGAGCCTCTTTTAGCCTGACATGAATCCCTGCTACCTGCACTAAACTCCTCCCCAAAATTGTTACTGTTCTGTATTTGTGTATTATATTCCGTAATGATTTCCTTTAGCTTCATTTCCCCCTCCCTCACCTGTGTCATCACCCAAACCATCCTCACCTGTGTTCTATTGGCTCCGCCCCCTTTCCCCAAGCATATAACCGTCAGTCTTCTGTGTGTGTCCTGCACTCTTTTTTTGTGTCCATGTTTGTGCATGTTTGACCTTAGATTTGGTGGTGCCCACAGTGTGTGTAGTTTTTACACCCCTTACCTAAACGACAGCGACCTGACAGAAGCGGAGATCCTCTCAAAGAAGGAGTGCCTCAGATTCTCTCCTTCATCTTTATCGTCTTCCTCCTCTGAACTCTCTTCCTTCCTCTGCACCTTGAACCATCAGACATCAAAAAAGTAAGTGTGTGGGAAAGATAAGACATCACAAAGATTGCAACGGCGGTCTTCTGTTTAGGTGTTTTCTTTGGTTTAAAGTGACTTGTTGAGACAATAACATGTTGCATGACCAAGACATGATGGTGAGGCTTCACAGATACTGTTTAGACAAGGTTTGAGGTTTTAGAACAACTAAATTTTGGCCTTTCTGGAATTATGTTTAAAAAAAAAGCTTGGGTGATTGTGGTAGACCAGCCACCAGAGGGCGCTGGCGAGCCTCTGTCTTCACTTTTTGGGAGCCCTGCTTCCTCCTGCTTTCTATACCATGCCTGCAGCTTCTTTAATTTTCTTGTCTAGATCAGTGCTGAGATGCTGTGATAAATGCTTGTGTGTGTGCGTGTTTGTGTGTGTGTGCTAGCCAGCATTTGTGTAACCACACAAAAACAGCTGTTGTCATGGTGACGTATACTGTCAGCACGCAATGTCTGTGGAGACGGATCCCAACGGTGATGTTACATGGAAAACAGGTGCAGATGCCTTAGACGTAAAATGGAATGACAGTCCAGCTTCTTTTATTCTTTGTAGAAACAGGCAGCACTGGTTTGGGTTTTATTTAAATCACCCTGATATCATTAATTGTAAATCTTTACAAATAAACTGAAAAGCGTCTGATTCGATTGATTGCTTACCAAGAGGGGGGCCTTTAGCACTGACCTGTGTGGATGAAACCTGGAGCGGATTTGTACGTCGGACCGACTCTGGGATCTTCTTCAGGACCAGAGTGACGCCGTTGGGATTCTCCTGCAGCTTCTTTATAAGGTTGGCTCTGCTCCAGCCCACCTTATGAAGCAAAGCAAATGTTTTCAAACACTGTAGAATGTAAAATCAAAGTATATATATATATGCTGTTTTACATGGCATACTCACAACTATCTGGTCGTTGACCTGAATCACTTCATCGCCAGCCAAAATCTTCAGGTAGACATCAGAGGACGGCTGCAAAGGGAAGCAGGACACAAGAGCGAACCCCTGAAACTCTCCTTTTGTTTTTTGTCTTTTTTCAGTTTTTCAAAAATGGAGCGGCTTTTTACTCCCGCAGGTGGTTTTATTCACACTTTTATGGTTATGGTGACCATTATGACTGACAGATGTGAATTACTGAATTACTTATTCTCACGACGGAAGGCAATGATGAGTTGCACCTCTTTTACGGGAGAAAGCAACATGCATAATTAAAGTGGCCCAGTTATTTTATGCGCAATGAAGTGCTTCACGCGCATAATGGCTACACAGTGTTTATGGCTTTACATTGATTCTCCATAAAGCTAATTTAAACTACACAATTTTGGCCCTGGGAAAATATCAGGCTTTTCTTCGGCGTCGTTGGAAGTTGCTGCTCAGAGGGAAATGTGACCCAGAGCGGGTTTCCATTTTACAACCACATAATGTTGGTGTTTTCTTCATATAACATAAAGATATTCATCATGCAACTGTTTTCAGCACAATACACAAATGTGCTAGTGACGAAATCATTTTCACAAACACCAACTATGGATGAACCAAAAACGGCAGGAAATCTGATTTTGGTCTCTTTTCTAACCCTGTACACTAGCGCCCCTAGTGGATGCTCCACCAACAGCTGTTTCTAGCGCTTTTTGCAGAAAGCCTTGCCAAATGAATGTCATGCCTCCCCATAACATCAATGAGTGTTCGGTTCCCTCTTCAGAGAACAGGGCTACATCTGAGGGTTATCGGAGGTGTTTTGATCCTAACGCCCACCCGTACCATCTTAGAGAGGCTCTACATCATCAGAAATGGATGTTGTTCCAGTGACTGCAGCCAGGCCTGAAACAGACGAGGTGAGCGTCTAATCTTCACGATGCATCTGCAGTAGCTGAGGAGTCGGGGATACTCCACTGTTGACATCATGGAAAAATAACATCTCCCCCTCTTCGGCCCCGGCGGGAGCTGGAGCTTCCCTCCCTGCTTAACACAGATGCTGAACACTCCTCCTGCTCGTTTTACAACCTCGGCGGTCCGAAACCGGTTTAGGCTCGTGTCAAAGAACAACGCTCCTGCTTGACATCAGCTTGATTTCCTTCGGCGAAGTTGATGACCACAGCCGTGACTGATGATCTGTGACTGACTGGGCTGTAACTGAGGGGGGGCTTTGTGAATCAGCACTAACAAAGAAGTGTTTGAATGGCAGTTGGGAACACTGAGATGGCCTCTGCAGCTAAAGGTGGCAGCGGGAGGGTGAGCGAGTAGGCCTTACCTCAGCGACAGCCCCGGTCACGTAGTGGTTGCTGGAGCCGGTTGATGCTATCTCGATCCCCTGAGAGAAGGGAGGGTGGGGTGAGGGGGGGCAGAGAGGTTAAAGACGTTTCCAGGCCGATAAAGCTGCAAACGAACAACGTGACAGTGATTCGCTTCAACGTCCCTGATGTCTTATTATTGCCAGCGCAGAGGCTGACGTCTGTCCCTGCGTCGATGGCTCGGGTTTCAAGAGCTCATCGGCCAGCCTGTTATTGGTTATTTCAGATCGCAGCAGTCGCGGAGAGAGCTGCTAGAAGGCTGCGATCAATACTGGTTACATGACAACACAAGTTTTAAATACAGGCCTGGTGTCGTGAGAAATATAGTTACAACAATCAGCTTGTGCTACAAACAGCTGATCGAGCATCTTTTGAGATTATTGTTGCCATGGTGACATTTATCTACTGGAATTGAAAGGAATGCCAGTAAAAGCTAAGATTTGTGCATAAAAAGGGTTGATTTTAAAGGGAAAAAGGCTTTTCTTGTGCAGGAGTGCTGAATTTTAGGTTTATTGAAGAGGGAAGGGGGAAATCTCTCTCTTCCTATTTATTTTAATCATTCAGAAAAATTCAGTGATCCGCCCAGGTTCTCTTTTTATTGTTTCTTGTTTAGCAAATTTAGAATAATAGCTTCCCTGTATAAACAGCATTTTTCACCCCGAGCATTGTATTTACACTGCAGCCAGCCAGAGGTGCTGAATGCAAAACAGAAAGGCAGTGCAGATGATTCAAAGGGACAAGAAAATGTCCCCAGTCTTATGAAATAGCTGAAAATTGTAACTAATAGACTGAGAGATGGGTGCTGGGGATGCAGCCTATTTCAAAGAAATCAAATGGAAAGGACACAATGATGCTGCACATGAAGAGGAGAGACATAATTGCTGGCCTGAATGCACCTTGTGAAGAGGGGAAAGGAGAAAGTGTTTATGAAGGGGGGGTGGGCGGAGTGGCGAGAACAAGAAAACAAGAACGTACACCGAGGACCTTGAATTAGATTGAAGAGGAGGTGAGTGGAACAAAGCAGTAATGGAAACTTCCAGGTAAAGACGGGCACATGCTGTTCTGAAAAAGATGGAAGCGTCGTCAGAGAATAAGAGGAAATTGGTAAGACGACAAATGAGAATTCAGAGAAAGCGTGAAAGGAGGAAGCAGCCGCTAAAGTGAATGAACAATTTAGACATAAATAAATGTAGGAGTAATGTAAGCTTTCAAATGTTCCTACTAGGGCTGTCAAAATTAATGCGGATTACTCCATTATCGTGATTAATCTGATAAAAAAATTTAAGGCAACCCATCTGCAGCCGAGAATGACTCTGAGCATCTCTGGAAATGCATTTTTGGCAGCTTTTCCAAGTAGAGTTACCACCGCTTATGCGGTAATAGGCGGTTGATCCGGTTGTGAGAGCAGAAGCAACCGGTAGAGATGGAAGAACGAGCACGTTGGCCCTCCGGATGTACAAAAGTACAGTCTAACGACTACTGTGCACGCGCAGGAGGGAGTTTTCTTTTCACCAAAGCACATCCAGGTGAAAACGCATTAATGCGACGCATGCACCGCCCTCCCTTCCTTCTCGATTCTGTTTGCTCGTGCAAAATGAAACGCGATTAATATAGATTAAAAAGAAGCCGTGATTAATCGAAATGAATCCACAGCGACCTTGTGATTAATCTGATTAACTGTAGTTGTTGACAGCACTAGAACCGAGATATCGCCCATAAAAAGATTATATTAAATATAAATATTTTTGAAACTGTCAAATGCTAAAGAGCAAAGCGGGCTTCACCAGCTTATCGCCAGGCGACACGGGCACCAAATCGACGCTCTCGAGCTGAGCGGTGTGGGTCAGAAGAGCCTCGGGGCAGGAAGTCAGGATGTCGTCGCACGCCGCGGTCACCTGACGACACTGTGGAACAAAACAACCGGTCACAAGGCACGGAGACCAGAGGCAGGGGCGGTGGGAGCGGGACGACTCACCACAGAGATGATGTCCTTCTCCTTTTCATAGGCAGTCAGGTCCTGCTGGATGAGCCCACACAACAACAGGGTTTAAACAAGCCTGAGCGAGGTGAACTGAATGATTTAGTTTTTTTTCCCAAAAATTGTTATAAACGCCACTTATTTTAATCTCTGCTTGAGCGTTGTTGTGTATGCATACATAGGGGACTCTTAAAAGTACAGAACTGCATTTAATTCGGCGATAACGTCCCAAGTAAGAGTTTATAAATAAACACAGACGGGAAGTACGTTTCAGTGTCACACTCCTAATAATCAACAAGCTGGAGCTAAGCTGCTTAATCCGTGATAAGAGGGGGAAGACGGTGATAAAGATCATATGGCATTACAGTGACATCCTGGGGCAAGATGAAACAACGTGTGTGCAACGTGCAGGGTTAAATAAAGAGTTAATCCCTGCCAAATGGGACAAGGAATCAACGCTGTACTTGGTATTTCTGTGCAAGCGGACGGTCGGCAGAGCGTGTTTGCTGCGTGGGACTGCGCTGCCACAAACCTTACCCAACCGACGTTGGAACAAACTCTACCCCCGAAAAAAGAAAAAAAAAAAACCCACTCGTTGGAGTGGAGCGTGCCTAATTATAACCCAGCCGGCCCATCTCCCTGACCTGACTGCAAATGATGCCAGCGATGTATTAGAAGTTCCCAGCAGCATCTAAAATTAGACTTTGCCATTAAGGGGGAGCCCGTGCCACACGATAGTAGCGCCGCGGATCCGTCGCCGTGACGGTGACTCATTGTGACGCTTTGATGCTAATGTCAGCACGCCTATTGTGACAGCGCCGCGACCGTAACTGATATCGCGCTTGTTAACGCTTGACACCCACCGCGGCGGGGGAAAATGTCAAAGATTTTCCAGCGATATTGCATTAAACCTGACCTGCTCGGTTGCGAAGCGTCGCCTTTCTACCAAGACTAAATGCAGTTCCTGAGGTTCGTGACCGCATCAGCACTACCTGTTTTACATTTCTTCAAAATTCGAACAGAACAGGAAATAAAACATTCTTTGGTGCGTGGTGGGGTTTTCCTCCTCACGATATGTAGATACTAAAGCCCCCAAGGCCTTCAAAGAATTCTAAATATGCCCTTCATATGTTTCTGTGAGTCCGAACCACAATCTGACTTTAACGATTACTCTTTCATTTCAAGCGACAGTTGTGCAGTAAAGGATCCAAAGAAGGGAGCCAAACCCACGCTTGGAGACGAAAAGGAACTGTTCCTGCATTCTAATCAGAAAAGATTTCTTTCTTTGCATCTACTTGGCCGGATGAGAAGAAAGCGCTTGTGTGCGGTGTTGTGAAGGACTGGCGTGTGGCTCGATCAGGTGGTGCGCTAATTCTCCTACAGCGGCCTGTGCCCGAAAGCTGTTTTCCCAATAGTTGTCTTGGAAACAAAGAACGCGCTGTGACGTGGGCGTAACCTTCTCCAAAAGAAAGGAGAGTGGACACGTGCGCGCCGGACGACACACACGCGGTCACGCGGGACCGGCATCGACGCGCGAATTGCTCCGTACCTCTGTCCCGGTCCGCGGCTCGGCCCTCGGAGGTCCGCTCGCTCCGTGTGCCGCAGCCTGTTTACAAACTCGGACTTCCCCCTCGAGCTGTCTGTTTACCGCCAGGTCGGATTCTGGCTATAAAAAGCCTCGAAGACGCGTCAGATCACTTTAACACCTGCTGTCCATCTGAGCAGCGTCTCCACGTCCAGCTCCCTGAATACTTCCCCTGCCCCCTCTCTGCTCCATCGGTGTCTTTCGGCGCACAAGCGCTCTATTGTTTCCCCCCCCACCGATCCTTAATCGCTACGTGTCTTATTTAGCTTCAATCGTTTCATTTTCCGCGCTCGCTGTTGCGATCTTCACGCTCGAAGGCCTCGCGTTTGTCACAGTCGCTGCACTTTCGTCTAATGTGATGATTAATCAAGAGCTAAAAGGAGCAAACAAGCGTTTATTACTTCTGGTGCGAACGATAATGTGCTCTTAGATAATCACCGTCAGCTCCCAGAGGCCTTGAATTCAGCGGACTGACTCTTAAACTTGGGGAAAAAACAAAACAAAACCCACACAAACACGCAGCCCAGCCGGGTATCACAGCCACTTCTTCGGCTCAAAGAGGAAGAGAAGTGCCGCGAGCAATTTCGAAGTCACCGTCCGACTGTATAGCGATGGCCGCGGGGGTCACGAGCGGACGTGAGGGTGCACGCGCGTGAAGCTGCTGCGCGCTCCGCCTCTGCGGCCAGGAGCTTTAATAACGTTGCGATGACAGCCGAGGGTGGGCCCGACCCGGCGGGCGCGAGAGGGCTCTCTGTCTCGCCGGTAAGTCAGCCGGGCCGTCAAACCCCCCCGACGACCAAAACTGACCTTTCGGCTGACGTGGACGGACTACGTCGCACCTGCGATAACAGATACCGCGCGGGGGCCCGATGATAGCAAGCCCCCACGTCTGTTTCCAGGGGTGAGGGGGGGGATGAAGAAGCCAAACTGGTGACTGAACTGAATTCAGTGATTCACCAGTTTGAACCGTGAGTCAATCAAAGGCCTTGACTCAACAGACAAAAACAGCCAAAGCACCTGCCTCACACACACACACACACACACACATACATACGGTAGTGTTTTTTTTTTTTGGTTTTCTCATGATAAAAGCAGGAACTGAGCGAACGGCAGCCAGACGCTATCAAACAATGACCGGCCCCAGAAAGAGGCCGACAACAAAAGGCAGCGAGGGCTTTAACGCGCTAATCGCACGGTCAGCGCCGCGTCTCTGTGAGCGAAAACAGATCTGATTCACTTGGAAGTGGCG